>JAKWJA010002493.1:37498015-38978015 GCA_027704765.1 Solanum habrochaites | reverse complement strand
AATACTACCCAATACATATCATTCGCTATTAAACAGTGGAATGGTTGCAAATGGATTTAAAAAAAGGACAGATTTCAAGTAATTAATGTACTTAAGTAATTCGGCATGAATTGGTAGATTATATGGAGTGGAGGCCAAGGAAAAAAGGATCAAGATTGTGAGAAAACACTTTCCTGTCTCAACTGGTAACTTGTTGATCGTATGACAATGGAACCGATATTAAATTAAAAAGAAAAATAAGAAAGAAGCATTACCAGAAAATATAGTAGTTTAAAAAAATGACTTGTATTCCTGAAAATGTTACAGGTCACATACAAAATAGACGGATAAAAATAATTAGGAACACCAGTGATGACGTTCGAAATCAGAAGCAAACATTAATTTCACCATCCAAAGTTCCGAATCAATTAATATCAGTGTTTCCTGTCAACAGTAACCGTAAGAAGAAAAAATATATGTTAATTTGGTAATAGCTAAATTACATAGCAGGCAGGCAGGGTCAACAATCGAACTAAATAGCCAGATAAAAAAAATTGTTACACAATTGTCCACAGAAAGAGGATGAGAGCCAATGCCGTCTTAGTATAGCCATATTTTGGTTGAGCACCTCCGTAGTATGGTTCTATCATGAGCCCAAATCGACAAGTACCAGTTGATGGATCTGACTTTGTGACAGTTGCGAGGCCAGAGAACTTGCAAGCATCATCAAGCTGATTGTTTATCTGGTAGTAGCTGTTGAATGCATATGAAATATTTCCTCGTGCATCCAAACCTCCACAAGATGTCTGATATCCAAGGCTCGTGCAGTCAGCAAGTCCACAAGCATAGCTCATGCTAGGTGCAATCTGGGGGTCATCAAGCTTAGCATTCGGCTTTAACACACACCATTTCCTCTCCAGATACTTCACATTTCTAGCTGGAACTAATGACCCTGAATTCGTGGTGCCAAGATTTAGCGAGTATTTCGGTAGTCCATCATACGTAAGTATTCCCCAGTGACGTTCAAAATTTCCAGGTTGGATACTCTTAGCATCCTCATCAATCAAACTAAACAGATAGGCATCAACAGGCCCAGGCCTCATAGGGGTGCCTTTTCCTCCGGATATATGCTGCATGAATCCTTGGTTGAATCGCTGTGCAAGTTGTGCATTAGCATTGCGGTCACCATCAGTCGGCCAACCAATTTCTCCAATAATTATAGGCACGTTCCCAAACCCATTCTTTTGTAAAGCCCACACAAGAGTGTCGTGATTTGCATCAAACATGTTGCTGTAGATTGTCCCACCATCATTTAGAGGTGTTGCATTTCCATCAAAGAATGCATATTCAACTGGGAAGTTGGGGTCAATATAAAGACTTATAAATGGATAGATATTGATTGTAAAAGGACAACCATTGTCGCTTAAGAACTTGACAAGTTGGCTTACATAGCCATGGATCTCAGCTCGAAAATCACCACCTGATGGGAAAGTGTTGGAGCTCTCATAAACATCTGCATTGAGAGGACAAGTAACCTTTACTTGACTACCGAGGCCAGCTTTTACGAGTGCAGTTTGGATATTTTGCATAGCAGGAAGAGTTGTTCGAAGGTAAGTGCCATTGTAAGTTGTCAAGTAAGGTTCATTTCCAACTGCAACATACCTACACAGTCGAAAACGATGTGCATAAACATTCAGGTCTAGCTTACTAAATGAAACAAATATAATATTTACTTGGTCGATGAAGTTCATTCTATATAAAGCTCCTCATAGCAGATAACATACGGAAGAATATTATAGAACCGAAAGGCCAAAAAATAAAATGAAGCTAGAAAAACAATAATTTTGGCTACAACCAATTCAATGTGATCATAGTCACAAATAGCTTACCCGCATGAAGAAGAAATTTTTCAGAAACCACAGAAGCCTAGTCAGTTGATTTGAATAAAGTAGAACTCTTTGGACATGAAAAGATGAAGCAACACACAAAACATGAACGCAAGGAACACACAAATTGATAAGAATAGTTGTAGCTGTATATCTGATGTTCTCATTGATGATGTGCAATACAGGCCCGTCAAACAAATGTCAAGAACTGGCATTGCAGCCACCTTGACTTGTGTTGCAAAAACGACAAAAGGCAAATCACATTATAGATCTGAAAGATCACTAGGCCATATTAAAGCAGAAAAATCAATTTCTTTTAACTACCAACTAGAAAATTTGATAGGGAAAGTTTTGCTCCAGAGTTGCATAATTGGCAACAGCTAATTATAAAATAAGAAAAGGAAAATATAGAAACTGTCAGTGTCCAATCATTCACTAATCATTAGTCAAATTCTAGATTTCTATATGTAGTATCTTAGACATGTTTTGACTACCCAAGTACCAACTAATATTTGCCGGAGGCAATGAGAATCATCAACAAGAAGCAAACGACAAGGAATTACAGATATCTGGTACTCGCACATTAGGAATGCCACATCATGAAGTGATATGCAGACCACTTCTTAGATTTAATGCAGACCAACTTCTAGAGGTGCACGCTACCATTTAATCATAAACTTGAACATCAGAGTTTTCTATAAGATTGCCTAAATTGAAAATGATTAGAACTTTAGAGGGAACACCAGATGGAGAAATGTACAAAACTGTGTAAGAGGGTCAACTCCTGAGGAGCGCTAAAAGCGTCAACTTTTCTCAATGAGTCAAGATCCTCTACAACAAGCAGATCAATATTGTCAGTTTCCCATCACATTCAAACCCACAAGCGATGGTTGATTGCCATTTTATTTCTTTATTAAAACCAAGCATGTGCGAGACGACAACCTTCACAAATCTAAAGCATTTTCTCCACTTCGAAAGTGAAAATAACGTTTGCTCATGATGTTTGATAAATAAAGAATGTGTAGCTTCTTCAGTGAGTGGTAAATGAAGTGGAACCAATTGTTCAATATAACGATAGAAATATAAAGATGGATGCAGAGGCTATTCAGGCAATGACGGTTATTTACCTGGCATATTGCACTTCGCTTTTTTGTTCTGTAGTTGTTTTCTAGTTATGTCTTGTTGAAGCATAATTAAGTAAATAAAAGTGTGTTCGATCACATTTTGTGCTTTCGAATGATATGGTCACTCAAATATAAATAAAGGAAAGAAGAGAAGAAAAAGATACTTTCTGGTCATATAAATTAAAGGTATCATTCCTAATTGGGTTAATATACATTATTTTTTTCAAGGTTTAATCTTCAAAATATGAGACTTGACTTCGAAATTCATGGATTTAGCCCAAGAACCAAAAAGTAGAAATTTGAAATTTTGAACCACTTTAGCGATCCCTATGAAACTTGGGTCACCTAGCAAGCATACTCATGCTGAAAAAAAAATTCTTACACTCCTCTGACACGAGCGCATTCCACTAATTCTGATAATTACCCAATCAACTATTTCAAGACATGTAATATTCAGAGCCATCAACTACAAACTAAAGACACAAAATGATCAAATATCCAAGTATACGTGTCACATACCCCAGTGTGTCAGCAACATCTAGATTGTAACTGAGCATAAGAATAGTGGGACACAACCCAAAACCAAGAAAAAAAAAACTAAATGACTAATGACAGCCTCTATGGATAATTGTCAACAGCTCACTCAGCACAGTAAACTGGAATATTGAAATTCAAGGATTTGTTGTGGTGTTAGTAATAATATCTACACATATAAGTGGATTTATGAGTCTCATCGACCCATTCCCCATCTCTAACTACCCCCAACAAGACTTTCTGAAACATGAATGCATTAGACAATAAAAGTGCATATAAACCTGTCATATAATACTGAGATGAATCACATGATGCATCATACACAACCAATCAACATTCACGCATATGCAGAACTGGATCATGTCTCATATTAGGGTACAAAAAGTTGGGTTGGGCACCCTATGTGCTGTAACGTGACCATCCATAGATGCCAATGCACCTAATCTCCCTCCTCTCCCTGTAAATCACCATGCCACCCAACTCTCTTCTGGAAAAAATGATGGGGTCACCAAAAACGAATAAAACATTTTCACTCACCCCCTTTTGTGTGGTGACATTGGTAATGGGCTGAATTTTAGAGACCCCTCTTTGTAAGTTCAGTAAGTTTCGTCGTGTTTTTTCTCCCTCTCAACAAGACTTGTTGCCAGCTTGTCAGACCCAATCTTGCTTACATGTAAATCAGACAAACATCCATGGCAGCACCAACCAAAATTCCACCTTGCTTTGTGACTTCAGCCTCCACTATACAGCTTAAGTTTCGTCAAAAGACCCTCCTAATACTAAACTACCAATCCATCTTTTTCTTCCACCATTATTGACCTTGAAGATTTCAGATTTTTCTTCCAACATTAGCATTGGTATTTCTCTAGATCAAGAGAGAGAGCAACAAGAAGAATTAGTAGAAAATGGGCCAAATCTGAACTCAAAACTCTTCTCAAAGTAAATGTATCGACATGTATGTGCAAGTATAGGTGTTGGAGAAGCATTTCATTATTATCAAAAGTTTCAAATTGGAGCAAGCTAAATGGTCCCTTGAGATGAATGGTGCCTAAATGTAATGTCAATTTAAGAAACTCATGAGATTTGGCAGAGATGGAGTTGTAGAAGAGAAAGGAGTGGAGTGAGGACAATGACACAGCAAAATTGATCATATGTAAGAGCGATTGAGAACAATGAGCTATACTCAAGGGTTAGAGGAGTTCATTGGTACCCATTTCAACCTATATTGCTCAGACTCTCCAAAAATATTGTTGCATAGTGTCGAGTTCTCCAAAAAACATTACTTTTGGAGGATCCAACATGCACCCATCGACATTTTTTTGAGGAGTCAATGTGCTATACTAAGGGTTAGAAGAGTCCATTGATACCCATTTCAACCTATGTTGCTTGTACTCCTGCAAAATTTTTGTTGCAGCAGGTTGAATTCTCCAAAAATGCATTACTTTGGGAGGATCCGACAATACACCCATTGACTTTTTTGAAGAGTTCAAGCAACATAGATTTCAACAAGCTGTTAAAAAGGAAACAAAAGAAGGGGGATACTTTAACATCTGGTGCAAGTTTAGGTGTCAATTTAGGTAATTTGTCTACAATATATCACAATATTGTTATGAAAAGTTCATACAATTATCCCATATAAGACTAGACATATAATGTACCTCACACATTTCAGTCAATCATATGTAAATGTGCATGCATCATGCAGCAAAACATATTTGGTATGGAAACGAACTAATACAGTTTCATATCAATTCAAAGATAAGCATAAAACCAGTAGTAAATCTCAACTGGTTTTCCAAAAGTATCTTACAGCCATCACATGTTTGCCCCCACATATACATGACAGTTAAAACACATTTTCAAATCATTTATGAACATCAAAACAGTTGAGACACTAGTTTAGGGAAACCAATAAATCAGGGGTCAAGGTCTCTGCTTACCTCGACTCGGAACTAAGCAACACCTACTATGTTCCACTACCATCCTCAACCTCAATAAGTGTCTCCTATCTACACAATATATAGTTTAATGGCATCAAAATACACCTATCTAACTCATCTTCTAAAATTGTGTCTTGGTCAATGTCATAATCAACCCTCAGTCAAGGTTGATTAAAGAATCCATAGTTCAGAGTTATCTATAGCCTTCTAATCTCAATCCTATGATTACATTCGACATTGAGCTACTTTAAGCGGTTCAGACCCTAAAATTCACAATTGAGGGTTTTGGTGAAAACCCGTGAATCTCGATTTCAAATCGCATGTTTGGAGAACTAAATATTATACAAATCAATGTATATTAACCCAAAAGTATTAGGAAACATACCTTGAATTGCTATGACAAAAACTAAACTTGTACGCTTCTTTTTCCGCATTCATTTCCTGTTTCATGTACAAGCTATGATGATTTTACTTGATCCACTACAGTGAACAACAGAGGCTCCTTTAATTTCAAGAAACCTAGATTATTTAATATATGTGGACTGAACTCAGACTCCTTAACTCAGAAATCCTTGAATAACCCATGAAGTTGGCCAGAGTTCTAGTTTCCATTTGGGCTGAATATATAGACGGCTCCAAAACTTGACAATTTGTTTATTTAAATACTTAATCTTGGTTCCCAACTTATTGTTAGGTCGTCCAAAATGTGCATATAGAACGCATCTGACAAGACTAAACAAACTAAAGAGCATAAATATCATTAATTGTTTTTTTGAAAGGTAAATTTACTTCTATATATCCACATGTATATTACATCAACGTGTAGTCCCCCTCCAAAAAGTTTTACTTACAATGTTCCAAGGATCTTCTAGTTACAGCTAGTAAATATCATTCATTTTTCATGTGGCAAATGAAATCCAACCAAAAAATGAACCATCAATAAATGAAAAAAGTCAATTTCCGAAAAGAAAAGAGAGAGAGGGGAGAGGGGAGAGGGGAGGAATTGACCAGGAAAGAAAATTTCCGCCAAGCTTCATGTATCCAGAAACACTACTT
Source organism: Solanum habrochaites (assembly GCA_027704765.1). Lineage (NCBI taxonomy): Eukaryota > Viridiplantae > Streptophyta > Magnoliopsida > Solanales > Solanaceae > Solanum > Solanum habrochaites. Next base: position 38,971,496 of record JAKWJA010002493.1, on the reverse strand, counting down.
TTTCCTGCCAAGGGTGAAAGTGGCCACTTCTTTCTGGCATGAAATGTTGATGTTTGACAAACAAGAAGAACAAGGGTAGCCTATTGAATCTAGAGAAGAGGAGTTAAAAAAGGTTGAAAATCATCATTTCAGGCAAAACGCTATGTTGCTCAGAGCCTCGGACTCTTCAAAAATGTTGGCAGTGTGTCAGATTCTCTAAACGTCTCGTACTTTAAGAGAATCCGACACAGTACTTTTTGAGAATTCGACATGGATGTACTTTTGGAGAATCCGACACGGGTGTGGCATCAAAAGTAAAGAGTCCACGCAACTTAGCCAAAAAAAGTTTATCTTTTGGGTTAAACACTTTAAATATTGGGCAGGAGATGCATGACTAGCCATATCACCAAGGCGTTTTTAATAGGTATATTTCGACAATATAAGGTATAGAATAGACCAGACCCTAGATTAAATGTCTAAATGATAACTTTTAGCAAGTTCGGGGTCTGGCTATTATATTGCCTCCTGTTTATTGTGACAAGAATTACTTATACTACAACTACAAGACACTTTGAAATGCATTCATGTCTAACTAGCCTGATTGTATAGCAACTCTTTTTATAGAAATTCGTCTAGGCCAACATTTTGTACCAACCACAACCTCTGAAACTTGGGATTATTTGTCCATCTCCTGCCCTTCTCCACTTAGTATTTTCTATGAAGAACCCTTCTCCACTTAATTACCAGGTTGGTTCACATGGCGCAGGGCTCAAACCTATTGATTTAAGTCACAAGTCTCTCAACCTTTGCCAATTGATAAGCCTTGGAGGTGACTGTAAAGAAACATAATTCGTTCACGTATTCAATGGCTGCTAGTTCACTGGTCATTTCTATTCATATATAGAAACATACATGGCACTCTAGTGTATTAACACAAATTTGGAATATCGTAGTTCCTTATTTCAACTTTACACAGTGATTTCCAGGTTAGTGACCGAAACAATGAATCACTATATGGAAAAAGATTGCAGGGTGAACAAGGCAATACAGAGAAGTATGTTTTTTGGCAAATTTCAATTCAAGATGATAGAAATAGGGAAGTTTACCGTACCCGTGAGATAATATTAGATGTACTACAATAATCTTGTTTCATATTAGGTAACTTCATTAACTTCACTACCAACAGTGGTTGAATCAACCACTCACTTTTTAAATGCTTTTGGCACCATTTTGGTGAATGATTACAACAGCATACCCAGTGAATCATACAAGTGGGGTCTAGGAGGTAGAGAGTGTACGCACACCTAATCATTACTACAAGGTAAAGAGTTTTTTCCCAAAAGACTACCGGCTCGAGTGGAGCAAATCCAAGTAAAAAGAAAAAAAATTATAGCAACTAAATGGTGAATCTTGGTGACTAAATAATGAAATGATATTGAAAATCAAAACTACATCTCAACAGCAAGTCAAGGGAAATAAAAATGAAAATAGAGCATTCAAATGAAACTTTAAACAAAACAAAATGTTTCGAGTAAATAAATGTGAATGTTCACCTGATGTTGACATTGTTATCATTGATATGAACAGAAACATTTTTAGAAACCCATTTCTCAGCAGCTTTCAAGCTACCCATACTTGAAAGCATATCATTAGGAATACCAACCATAACTTCAAGACCTGATTTTCCCAAAGCTTTAAGTGTGTCATAATCAGCATCAAAAAGTTTAACCTTTTGGATCCCATTATCTTTTAGCATTCTTACTACTATTTCAGGAGGCAAACGATGTGTTGACTGAGTACCCCAGTTAGCACCTATCCCACTCACTGTTGGGGAAAACAATAACATAGCTAGAAGAAATAACACCGGAAATGATTTTGAAAATGGAAACAACCCCATATTTTTTCAAGAAAGTTCACTTCTTTAGACTAAACAAAACTAGGAACTACAATAGAGTTTGTTCTACAACTAAAGTGAGCTCTAAGCTAGCAACAGTTGATTCTTGTCTGTAATGGAAAAGATTCTTTGTCTACTGCTCAAAAGTAAGTGTTTAGGGTAACTTCAAATTCCACCTCCAAGAAGAGAAAAAAGAACTTGAATTTTTATTGAAAAGGAGAGACAAGTGGAAGAGGGAATAACCCGTGCAAGAAAAGGGTTAAATATTTCAAGCCAAAAAGAACTTTTTCTTCCTTATGGAAAGAAAGGCAACAAAAAACAAAGGGACTTATCTATCTATCCCAAGTGTGAGTCATTAACACAACGTAGTGTGAATCCCAATAGCATACTAGTGAAGATGAAACATAGCTTGTTTAGTTGGAACAAGTTATTTTGACATAAATTATTTTAAAATAACGTTACTATAGTAGAAATAATGAGATAAAAACTAAAATGCACTTGTACTTGGGAGTCATCTGGCAGACAGTCTCATCAATATTTTAAAAATATGTACTAATATAAAATTAAATAAAAAGTTTGCTTTAAAATTATTTCTTTGTTGATATTTTTGTTCAAAAATATTTTTATCATTAATATTTTATTTTTAAAATATCAAAAATATTATCTTTGGGAGAAATATTATTATTTTTAATAAATATATATAAGAAAATTCTTTATACATACATTATTTATAAAGAAATTTTTAGAAAAAACTGTTACCAAACTGTGTTATAAAATAAGAAATTACTGGTTCTAATAAATCATTCAGAAACACGAAGTAACTGAGATTTTTTTTTTTTTTATAACCAGTAAATAAGATGAACAGAAATTTATTTGAAACAAATAATTTAATCTGTAAAAACGTACCAGAATCTGGAATACTCTTATTGAAAATTTAGGAAGGAAATCAAGTCCACTGAATTCACAGTGTCCCCTTAAGGAAATTATTCCCCTCTAGTATCCGAGGTTTGATTTGGAATATAACCTCCCATGGTAAAATGATTTTTAATCAGTAGAGTATAGATACCAAAAACTCTACTGTCAGCGAATCAATCCACAGCAGGAAAGTACACGAAGAAATATATTATTTTAAGAAGAAGGAAGATCAGAAAAATTCGTTGTAATATTCTGAAGACTGAATGGTATTTATAGGCAAGAAGAATATATTCTGAAAGGTTGCAACCCTTTCAGAATTAACACGACCATTAATGAAAGGTTGCAAACTTTCAAATGGTATTGACTGTTCCTGAAAGTTGCAACCTTTCAGAACAATCATGGCGGGAAATTTGAATATAACGGAATTTAAAACGGGTCACTCGCGCGGATCCGAGTCGGGTCGGGTTTTAACTAAAAAAAAATTGAAAACATTTCGGTTATCAACTAATTTATTGAAAATAATTTTTGGCCATTTAAATTAATTAATAAATAATTAAAATAAATTTTGTCGCCAAAGCCGAAGCCGAAGCCGAAGCCGAAGCGAGCGAGCGACGACGACGACGGCGCGAGGGGGGGTCCCTCTTTCCAACCCTTTTAACAATTAATAGGAGTGTTTATTTATTTAAACTCTCCTATTTTCCTTTCCATTACCGATGAGGGACTATTGCCTTTTTCAATAAAGCATTAGAGGACTTTTCAAGTTCCCAACCTTTCAAGTTCTAAACCTTTCAAATTCCTCTCCTTCCCTCTATTTCCCATCAATTCTTTCTACGTACCCAACAATTTCCCACATTGATGGGGAATGGTTATAATATAGGAATGCAAGGATAATTGTGTACTTTACAGGCAAGGATTAATTGCATCTCGATAAGTAGGTTTCTCCTTGGACTTTCCGTAGTGAATATATGTTGGATATACTCGGTCAACTGGTAGATGTGATATCTTTGAACCGTCGAAATTTGGTATATACCTAGACAACCATATGTCACACAATTAACCCTTTACTGTTTATGGTTCTTACGGTTGTGTTCGTTTCAGCCATGAACACCTCATGGTTTCATGAGTGTATAGAGAATAGGCTTTTGACATAAATTCTCTTTGAAGCGGCTTCCACTTCACACTCACATAGGTGATTTCTAACCGTGTCATCTCGTAGATACACTATTTGGTCAATCTACCAAACTTAGCAAATCATTAAAAACTTTAAGCTTTATTAATTTATTAACAAGCCTTAATGTTTTAACCTTTACCTGAACATTGTCTTCATCATGAGAATGGATTGAGTTATTTGACAATGTTGAACCGTCAGCCACAACTTTGTTTTTCTCCTTGAATCTAGCTCTTGGGATCTCCAGTCTGCTAGATAGAGTTACCGTCATGCTGACTTGTCCTAAGCCGTAAACCCATTCCCTTAGATGATCTTTCAACTGCCTCTCTCACTAGGCCTTTCGTTAGTGGATCTGACACATTATCGCTTGACTTTACATAGTCAATTGTGATAATTCCACTAGAGAGCAGTTGTCTTATAGTGTTATGTCTACGTCGTATATGACGAGACTTTCCGTTGTACATAACGCTCCCTGCCCTACCTATTGCTGCTTGACTATCGCAATGTATGCAAATTGGTCCGACAGGTTTGGGCCAGAATGGATATCCTCTAGGAAATTCCGGAGCCATTCTGCTTCTTCACCAGCCTTATCCAAAGCAATGAATTCAGATTCCATTGTGGAGCGAGCAATACATGTCTGTTTGAAGATTTCCAAGAGACAGCTCCTCCACCAAGTATGAATACATAACCACTCGTGGATTTTACATCATTTGATCCGGTGATCCAATTTGCATCACTATATCCTTCAATCACAGCAGGATATTTATTATAATGCAAAGCATAATGTTGTGTCCATTTTAGATAACCCAACACACATTTCATAGCCATCCAGTGAGTTTGATTCGGATTACTAGTGTACCGACTCAGTTTACTAATAGCACATGCTATATCTGGTCGTGTGCAATTCATAATATACATCAAACTTCCCAACACTCTGGCATATTCCAATTGAGAGTCACTTTGACCTTCATTCTTTTTAAATGTACAACTTAAATCAATTGGCGTTTTGACTACATTGAAATTCAAGTAATTGAACTTATCCAATACTTTTTCAATATAATGAGATTGAGATAATGCTAGTCCCTGGGAAGTTTTGATAATCCTGACCCCTAAGATCAAATCAGCAACTCCTAAGTCTTTCATATCGAACTTGTTGGACAACATGCGCTTAGTAGCGTTTATATCATCAATTTCTTTACTCATTATTAACATGTCATCAACATACAAACAAACAATGACTTCATGATTCATAACATTTTTATGTAAACACATTATCACATTCGTTAATCTTGAATCCATTTGCCAACATTACTTGATCAAATTTAGCATGCCATTGTTTGGGTGCTTGCTTGAGTCCATATAAAGTGACTTCACAAGTCTGCACACTTTCTTTTCTTTACCAGGAACTATAAAACCTTCAGGTTGTTCCATGTAAATTTCTTCCTCTAACTCTCCATTTAAAAAGGCTGTCTTTACATCCATTTGGTGGATTTTAAGATCATGCACTGCTGCAAGTGCTATTAACATCCTAATTGATGTTATCCTTGTTACTGGAGAAATATTGTGTCAAAGTAATCCAAACCTTCCTTTTGTCTGTACCCTTTGACTACCAGTCTAGCCTTGTATTTGTCAATAGTCCCATCAGGTTTTTTTTCCTTTTAAAGATCCATTTTGATCCTAAAGGTTATTTCCTGGAGGAAGATCAGTCAATTCCCAAGTGTGATTGCTTAATATTGATTCAATCTCACTATTGACTGCTTCTTTCCAATAAGTTGACTCTGACGAAGACATTGCTGCTTTAAATGTTTGAGGCTCATTTTCAAGCAATAGTGCTACAAAATCTGGTCCGAAAGAACAGATTTTCGTTGTCGAGTACTTCGCCTAGGTTCCTCACTAGTTAGAATATTTTCCATTGATTCTTCTCGTGGTCGTTTAGATCTTTCACTTGTTGACTCACTTTCAGTTTTATACGGATAAATGTTTTCAAAAAACTTTGCATTATCTGATTCAATTATCGTATTAACATGAATCTAAGAATTATCAGATTTGTGAACCAAAAATCGACAGGCTTTACTATTCACAGCATATCCAATAAAGACACAATCTATTGTTTTGGGTCCAATTTTAACCCTCTTAGGTAAAGGAACCTCTACTTGGCTAAACACCCCACACTTTAAAATATTTCAAGTTGGGTTTTTCCTTTCCACAACTCATATGGAATTGATTGTGTTTTTCGATGGGGTACTCTATTGAGTATTTTATTAGCTGTAAGAATGGCTTCCCCCAAAGATTTCGCGGTGAACCAGAATTGATCATTAAGCATTCATCATTTCCTTTAATGTTCTGTTCTTCTCGTTTGCCAAACCATTTGACTGTGGTGTATAAGGTGCAGTAGTTTGATGAATAATACCATATTCCAAACATATCTCTGCAAAAGGAGATTCATATTCTCCACCCCTATCACTCCGAATCATTTTTATTTTAGATTCAATTGTTTTCCACTTCATTTTTGTTGCTTAAATGCATCAATTGCTTCATCCTTACTATTAAGCAAGTATACATAACAAATCGAGTGCAGTCATCAATAAAAGTTATAAAGTATTTTTCCCACCACGAGATGGTGTTGACTTCATATCGCATATATCTGTGTGAATTAAGTCTAAAGTTTTAGAATTTCTTTCAACAGACTTGTAAGGATGTAACAAACTTACTTTCCACACAAATTTCACATTTCGACTTATCGCATTAAAATCAGGCAATACTTCTAAATTAACCAATTTTCGCAAGGCTTTGTAATTACATGTCCCAACGGGCATGCCATAAATCACTTAACTCCAATAAGTAAACAGAAGCAGGATTTTTATTGATACTGTCAATAACCATTACATTTAGTTTGAAAAGACCCTCATTGAGATAGCCCTTTCCTATGAACATTTCATTCTTACTTATTACAGCTTTATCACTAACTAGGACACACTTAAACCCGTTCTTAACGAGTAGTGCAGCAGAAACTAAATTCTTCCTAATAGTAGGAACATGCAGAACATTGTTTAAGTCAACACTTTTCCGGATGTCATTTTCAACATTACTTTGCCAGTTCCTGCAATCCTTGCTGTTGCTGTGTTTCCCATGAATAAATCTTCATCGTACTCAGCAGGAGTGTATGTTGCAAAGGCTTCTTTTACAGAGCAAATATGTCTAGTGGCACCTGAGTCGAGAAACCACTCCTTGGGATTTCCAACTAAGTTACACTCCGATATCATTGCACACAAGTCATCTGCATCTTCCATTTTTTCCACGATGTTTGCTGATTTTTGCTTTGCCTTTGTTTTTGTCCTTTCTTGGAGCATGACAATCAGAAGATCTATGACCAGCCTTGCCACAATTATAACAGTTGCCTTTGAATTTCTTCTTGGCTTGTTCTGACTTCTGCCCGTTGGATTCTTTTCTTTTTGTCTTTGGTAGGAGCTTCTTCAACAATATTAACTCCAATGATTGTTGAACTCTTACGCGAATTTTCGGCATTTCTGTTATCTTCCTCAATCTTGAGCTGATCACAAGATCTTCAAGCTTCATTTCTTTACGCTTGTGCTTTAGATAATTCTTGAAATCATTCCACGAAGGAGGCAACTTCTCGATCATTGCAGCCACTTGAAAAGCTTCATTTACTACCATATCTTCAGCAATCAGATCATGGAGAATGAGTTGAAGTTCCTGCACTTGTGATCCAACAGTTTTACTATCTACCATTTTATAGTCTAAAAACTTTGCGACCACAAACTTTTTCAAGCATGCATCTTTTGTCTTATATTTCTTCTCAAGTGCATTCCACAACTCTGTTGAAGTTGTTATTGCACTATAGACATTATATAAGTCATCCTCTAAAGCACTCAAAATGTAACCTTTACATAGGAAGTCTGATTGTTTCCATGCTTCAACAATCATAAATTTTCCCGGTCTGGCATATCATCAGTAGGAAATGGAGTATCTTAACTTGTAAATTTCTGCAGACCAAGAGTGGTAAGCCAGAAAAATACTCGTTGCTGCCATCCTTTAAAATCACACCTGTGAATTTACCCGCTTTTTCTGCTTGTGATACAAGAGGTCGGGTTGGTGCAGCAACAGCCACTGTAACACCAGTGTTTTCCATTTCTGATAAACAAAATTGATACAATATAAGTAAGCAATAAAAATATAATTGCAGACTTAAAAGAGTATAAAATCACAAAGATTTTTGTCTCCACCAGAAACACAGATTTAATAATTTCCTTAAGATTGTTACCAAACTGTGTTATAAAATCAGAAATTACTGGTTCTAATAAATCATTCAGAAACACGAAGTAACTGAGATTTTTTTTTTTTATAACCAGTAAATAAGATGAACAGAAATTTATTTGAAACAAATAATTTAATCTGTAAAAACGTACCAGAATCTGGAATACTCTTATTGAAAATTTAGGAGGAAATCAAGTCCACTGAATTCACAGTGTCCCCTTAAGGAAATTATTCCCCTCTAGTATCCGAGGTTTGATTTGGAATATAACCTCCCAGGGTAAATGATTTTTAATCAGTAGAGTATAGATACCAAAAACTCTACTGTCAGCGAATCAATCCACAGCAGGAAAGTACACGAAGAAAGAAAATTATTATTTAAGAAGAAGGAAGATCAGAAAAAATTCGTTGTAATATTCTGAAGACTGAATGGTATTTATAGGCAAGAAGAATATATTCTGAAAGGTTGCAACCCTTTCAGAATTAACACGACCATTAATGAAAGGTTGCAAACTTTCAAATGGTATTGACTGTTCCTGAAAGTTGCAACCTTTCAGAACAATCATGGCGGGAAATTGGAATCTAACGGAATTTAAAACGGGTCACTCGCGCGGATCCGAGTCGGGTCGGGTTTTAACTAAAAATTGAAAACATTTCGGTTATCAACTAATTTATTTGAAAATAATTTTGGCCATTTAATTAATAATAAATAATTAAAAAAAAAATTTTGTCCAAAAAATTATCTCTCGATCGATCATTTGCCAAAGCCAAAGCCGAAGCCAAAGCCGAAGCGAGCGAGCGACGACGACGACGGCGCGAGGGGGGTCCCTCTTTCCAACCCTTTTAACAATTAATAGGAGTGTTTATTTATTTAAACTCTCCTATTTTCCTTTCCATTACCGATGAGGGACTATTGCCTTTTTCAATAAAGCATTAGAGGACTTTTCAAGTTCCCAACCTTTCAAGTTCTAAACCTTTCAAATTCCTCTCCTTCCCTCTATTTCCCATCAATTCTTGCTACATACCCAACAAAAACTTTTTTATTAATCGAATAATAGAGAGCGGTTTTTTTCTTTTAAATTGTTTTTACTAATTAAAATGAAATTACCTCATACATTTTTTAAACTGATAACATATAAGCAATATATACAATTATAATAACATTATGATTAATTTTTATTTAGATAACGATTAATCATAGTAACCTTTAATTCCATCGCTAATATTTTGATCTAAAAAAAAAAATCTCTTTTTAGACAATAAAATTCTGGTATAAAAAATAATAATCAAGAAAGTAAAATTATAGCAACAATCGTTTTATCATTTCAATTGCGAGTTTTACAATCTCTATGATTACTCTGAATTCACCTTTTCAAATATAATTCAAGGACTATTGAGCTTGATCTTGAATTTGTCTTGAACTTGATCTTGGATTTAAACTTGAGCGTTATCTTGATCTTAACTTTTATTTGAATTCAAGGGCTTCTAGCTTCTTCTTAAATTCGATGATCTTGATCTTTCTTAAACTTTAATGCTTGAATTCTTAAACTTGTAGTTTTATGGAGAATTAAATGGGGCTTGTACAACGGTATTTCTCTAGCTTCTTGTTTAGAATGTTTTGTCCCCTTTCTGAATTATGAGGACCCCTATTTATAGTTTTAGAATAGGGGAGTTGCGATTGGAACAAGATTTTTTTTGACCAATCAGATTTAAGTGACATCACATATGAGCTTTATGGAGTAGGCTTGTCATTTTGGACACATGCCATGATTCCATTATTTTTTATTTGACTTGGCATGTCACATCATTTGCACAGGTGGCGCCATGATGGGCCTCTAGAATGCGATGAAATTGAACTTAGCCCAAAACAATTAGTTTAGACTTGAATTAAGTCCATATTTATTGGACTTAAATATTTAACTCAATTATATCAAACCATAATATTTATTTAGATTAATATATTTATGAATTTAATATAATTCAAATCATTTCGAAAATTTATATTTAATATATTATAAATGATTACAAATGCCCCCATGCTTTAAGTGCTTCTAACTGAGCAAGACGTAGTCGATCATTTTCTTCTTCAGTGAGCCCTTCTTGAATAGCAAGTCTTAAGGAAGGTATTTGATGCTCGAGTGGTGATACGCTCAAACTTACTTCTCAAATGAGAAGTAAAGCGGTCGCATCAAGTAAATAACCCAACTAGTGAGGTTGGGATCGTTCCCACGAGGAAAATAGTCTAGACTTAACTTTAACTTGTTATTACTATTGTTCGATTGATAACTTCCTTAGAAAGTAAAAACATAAAAATGTTAATAGCGGGGTTTGTATTTCCTAATAAGTAAAAAGAGCTAACTAATTGAAAGAGACACTTAACAGTTTTGAAAGTTGGGTTTAATCAATTAATCAAAGTAACTAGGGTTTACGTGTTCCCCACAGGTTCATAACTTGATAATTCTAACTATAACAATTCTTTCCTAGTATCTTGCATGCAAAGTGATAAGTTATGTATTTCTAAATCCTTGGTCCGGCATCTAGAAAATCTCACTCCGCACCTTGGTCCGGCTACGGGTGTTGCTTTCCTAACCCTTATCATTACCTCATATTAAGCATCGTATTCGATATTTGACTAGTTATTCCTCGTACCAATATCAATACTGTGTCTCTTACAAGGATACACTTAAAATGTGTTAATAATTCTTTTTCTATCTACCTCCTTGGTCCGGCAAGTAGCATTAAGGCGAGTTCTAATGTTGATCATCCGTTAAAAAGACTTCTAAGCGAAATAATTATTAATACATGCAAGACACTATTCTAGAATTGTTATTTTATCTAGGGTTTACATCATTATTTGCCTATGGTTCCCACAACCCTAGTTATGGAGTTTAGTTACTCACCGCCATAAACACAATATTCAAATATATTAAATAAGAATTCATGTACTTACTTCAAAGAGAAAGAATAAAGTCCAAAAGATAGCTTGATTAATCACCAAAAATTACTTGCAAGAATTCTCAAAGTAGTCAATAATCTCACGAAAAGTCTAATGATTATCGAGAATCTCACAATACAATATTTACGAATACGGAGTTTCAATAATCTCAGAGTCTAACTATCAGGTGTCTAACCTCAAAAACGAGGTTTTTCAAACTATTTATAAAAATACAAAAACCTAATTAAACAAGAATTCTAATTACTGGAAATCTGCCAAAACGCGGCTGAGTCGACGGACCACGCGACGGACCGTCGTGGTCATGACGGACCGTCGTGGACTCCGTCGTCCCATACTTGGTGCATTTTCTTCTGCTGCCTTCTTCATTCCCCTCAACGGCAAGTGTGACGGACCGTCATAGGCACAACGGTCCGTCGAGGGTCTCGTTTCAAAAGACTTCAACTCTTGGAATTTGGGTACTGGGATCACTTCTCTGATCTTCACGACGAACATGCAGGACGGACCGTCATAGCCATGACGGACCGTCACAAGCTTCATAATCCCACACTTGTCAGACTTCCCCATCTTCCTTCAGCAGCTTCTCTACGCTGCCACCTACGGACCGTCACAAGCATGACGGACCGTCATAAGCTCCGTAGGTGGTCTCTTCTGCATTTCTCTCTCAAAATCTCCGCATTTGGCTTTGGACAGATTTCCTGCAAAACAAAGAAAAACTTGTATAAAAATTAGCACAAAAAGGGCTTTTGGACGCACTAAACTTAAGGAAAAAGCATTAATTATACCGTGAAGCCACGGTATATCAACACCCTCAACTTAAATTCGTTGTTTGTCCTCAAGCGACGCACTATGACTCACTACACAATCTTTGTACAATAGTATTCATGTTTTATCCTTTGCAATCATTTGGCTATCAATCCCGATTAATCTCATCAAATCTATGCATGCTATCACTATTAGGCTTGAATTTTGTGGGATTTGAACATGACACAGACTCACCATGCACTAACACCTATCCTCTTCAATTTCTCACCGAGGTGCTAACAATTCTGGTATTGCAACTAATGTCCTCACTTTAGAACAAAAATCCTCATTTTTCACACAATGATTTCAGTTTGAGTATAAGGATTACATTTCAACACTCGCTCTCAGAACAAAGTCACACTCATTCATACCTATTGCCATAAGCTTGCCCTTATTTTCACTGCCTTAAGTTCGCTATACAACCCTTAGGATCATGATAGGACTTTTTTAGCTTGTAACATAGGCTCAAGGTTAGGTAGGGTACATTTTAGGTATACGTTAGTGACTTTTTGCCCTCCTTGACATATCGGAAAACCTTCCCTTTTTATCATCTTATCTCACCAGTTTCTCATACTCTTTCCCTTTGCAAAATTTTTCTCTTCTTTCTTCATTTGTGTAAGTGATTTTTTTCTTTTTCTTTACTTTTCTTTCAACTAATTCTGAATCACTTTACTTTTGTTCTTTCTCTCTCTTTTGTTCTTTCAACCCTACTTTCCAGAGCATTCCTCATAATAGCCACCCTCAACTCATGGCTTTGCCATGAGTCAAGGTACACAATACCCAAAGTTGGGTCAGGGCCAAACGAAGGTTGTTTACTGTATTAGCCACCCTCAACTTATGCTTTTGCATAAGCTGAGGTGCACATGTCCAAGGAGGGACCAGGGCCAATACATTGTTCCCCGAAAAGATCAGTTAGGGTGAAAAAGAAAGGTCTAATTTAAGCTCAGATTATTTTGGATCAAAGAAGGAAAAATTTCATTCGGTTTCTTTTATTTGGGTTAGAAATGGGCTTTCTTGAATAAGGGCCTATGATCCTTTCCTAATTGTTTGTTACAGCTTACTTTTAGCAGGACTAACCAGGCAAGTTCTAGCTCAGTACCAATAGTGGACTATTCAAATTTCCTCACTCTCACTTAACATGTCATCACTATACCAGATTATTAGACACCTAGTTTGAATGAAAGACTTAGGGTAATGCAATGGTGTAACTCTATTCCACGCTTCGAGCCACACAATTGTCAGTTACTATGCCTAGTCATGCGTTATTTTCAGTTTATCAGGATATCATTTTAGCCATCATGCTCTAGAATTAAACTATGTACAAAAGATATAAACATGCCGGTTCAACAAAAAAAATAATCAGTCTTTTGGGGAAAAAGAACTCAGGCAAGAAAACCCCAAAAGAGGATAGTGAGTTGGGCTACTCAGACTTCACCCTAACACTCACTTTCCATTTACCCCACCCCAAACAAAAAAGCATGCAATTGTCCCCAATGCATAAAAAATCTAAAGATTAGAAGGGTAGGTGAAGCAAACCTGTGGCGCATAGCGCCGTCGATCAACAAGCTGGTGGGTCCGGTTTCCCAGAACCCACATCCTCTGCAATCTGGACACCCTCAGTGGTGTCCTCAGCAACAACCGCACCCTCAGTAGTGCCTCCTGCTGTCTCTACAGTGTGGGAGCTAGACGCCCCAGCCGCTATCTGCGATGCTCTGATCTGGTGTGCCTCCGCCTCAGCAAGTGAGGCTCTCCTCGCGGCCTCTATCTCTCGGCGCTCCTTCTTCCTTGCTCGCGCCTCATCCTCTGATCGACCCCTCCGCCTCTTGGCACTCTCTCTCGAGGAATATGGGGGAATGTCTGGAGTAGGAAACAGGGCCGCCAATACAGTATCCTCAGCAGGCTCGACAGACTCCGGCACTCTTGCCTCTAGGATCGTGTCGATCCTGCACGAGACTGTCGACTGCAGCCTGAAGAGTCGACACATCTACCGGAGGGGCTGGTCGAGCTAATACTCTCAATTCAAAGGCATCTAGGCGCTGGTTAACCTCAGCAATCTTCCGCTGCATCTGCCTCTCCATACGCGCTTCAGACTCAGCAATAGACTTCTGCATCCACGGCTGGATATGATGCATAAGAGTGGCCATTTGTGCCTCCAGTTTTTGGACTCGAGCAAGCGGGGCCGGTGTCGGTAGAGGGGCTGTGCTACTACCCGGGATAGTGTCCGTGGATGCCTGTGTAGATGTGCGGGCCTGGGTCACCGTATCCGCAAGATCATCAGCTAGTGGTGGCAGCTCTGGACGGGGCCCTCGACGTGGGGCCAACTCATTGGCCTCGTCTCTGATGAGGCCTACATCAACGGTACCCGGCGGGGTCCTCAACTGATCTATGTGCCATATGGGCACACCTGCAGACCTGCAAAGGGCAAAGATCATGCACGGAAAGGGGTAGGTGGTAGTGACCTTGAATGCCCTCTCGTTCATGACTGCCTGGAGAAGCCATGCATAGTCCACCTCGAAGCCGGCTATCATCGCCGCCATCAGCACTGCTCGATCCCAGGTGACTATGTTATCAGCAGTTGTGGGGGAAAGGCAGTGACGCACGAGCAACCACAAGAACTTGGCGACGAACGTGAGGTTGGCCTTCTTGATGGCCCCCTTCGACTCGGTGACCCAATCGGCACCCTCTCCGTCGACTGATAGGTGCAGGGCCATCCACCTCTTGGTGGTCTCCCTCAGTGCTGACTCTCGCAGGAACTGTCCATCCTTCACTATCTGCCAGCGATAGTCAAACTCGGCAGTGATGGGGGTCCGAGTAGCATCTGCACTCTCGCCGTATATGAACCGGCGGATGGCTGGCAGGGAAATGTCAACCTGCACGCCCCGGACTCGAACCTGCTCCAATGGGGCCAGTTTAGCAGGAGCAGCCCGCCTGTCGATCTGTGATCGGAGAGTCGCTACATAGGACGCGTAGAACTCTCGGACCATCTCCTCGCTGTATCGTCCCAATGGACGTGCTGTCCACTCTAAGCGATGCCTGGTGAAGAGGTTATAAATCTCCGGCATCGTGGGAAGGCTCCCTGTGAGTACCCGCCGCTCCAGGGTGAGTGTGCGAGTCATTACTCCTTTATCGGTCAAGAACTTTGCGTCGGAGTAAACTTGAAACTGGCCGTCGACACACCACCGGTTTGGCTGGTCAGCGGCTGGGGTGGGGACCTGAACTGGTGTGCCGGATGTGGAGTCTGAACTGTCAGCCTCATCAGACGAGGCCGACGCTGCAGCAGTGGCGGGTGCGGGAACCTCAGCAGATCCTGAAGCTTCCTCGGACCAGGATACTCCTAAGGAGCCAGACGCTCCTTCCTCGTTTGTGGCTGACCCAGAGGGTGTGCCGGTCAGTGTGCGCTCCTCATCAGACTGGGAGGCAGTGACTACGCCGGACGCCACCTTCTTGGGTGTGGCTCTGGGGGCACGTGTAGCACGGGAAGGGGCGGAGGTGCCTGGGAGCACATATTCAGGGTCCCGCTCATCATCAGACCCGATGATCAATCATGCAGACGGGGCAACAGACTTGGATCGCCCACGTGCGTAGGCTCGGTCTTGCTTGGGTGCCATAGTAGATAGTACCTGCAAAGAATCACTATTAGTACGAGTAATGTCAAACAAGACAGGCAAGCTCATATGACATTAAAATTTGAAAATAGTGTGTTAGTAATATTGAAACTGTATCACACGACGGGACCGATGACGGCTCGTCGTGACTATGACGGACCGTCATGAGGTCCGTCGTGTTATACTTGGTATATGTATATATAAGGAACCCTGAAGGAGGGATCTCTGACCATCATGACGGTCAAGCAGGACGGACCGTCGTAAGTACGACGGTCCGTTGTAAGAGTCCGTCGTAGGACACTTAGAAAATGTTGAGAGACCCTTATTAGTGGAGTCTCTAACCATCATGACGGTCAAGCAGGACGGACCGTCGTGAGTACGACGGTTCGTTGTAAGAGTCCATCGTAGGACACTTAGAAAATGTTGAGAGACCCTTATCAGTGGGGTCTCTGACCATCATGACGGTCAAGCAGGACGGACCGTCGTGAGTACGACGGTCCATCGTAAGAGTCCGTCGTAGGACACTTAGAAAATGTTGGGAGACCCTTATCAGTGGGGTCTCTGACCATTATGACGATCGTGCAGGACGGACCGTCGTGGGTATGACAGTTCGTCGTAAGAGTCCGTCGTAAGAAACTTGGAAAATTTTGAGAGACCCTTAGAAACAGGGTCTCTGACAACCATGACGGTCGTGCAGGACGGACCGTCGTGGGTGTGACGGTCCGTCACAGGCGACGTTTAGCAGGGGTGCTAGGGCTTGTGCGACGGACCCTATGACGGTCCGTCGTGTGTGCGACGGGCCGTCATCGGGGTCTCGTTCTGAGTAGCAGTGTTAGAACTGGGGGGGTACCCTATGCATCCCCGATGAGCCCACATGGTTGTGTAGTGATGTGGACCTATATGTGTCCATACCCACGACCTAAGAAACTACCAAAGCAAAATCACCTATGGCTTGGGTTATCAACATGGCACATATGAACATTTTGAACCTAGGTGTAGACATAAGCATATAAAGGAAACAATATACGACTAAAAACTAAGCTAATACTAACTACAAAACCAAAATGCAAGATAAATAAGTATAAATGTAGAGACACATACCTTGGAAATGGAGAAGAAAACAAATGGAGAATGATCCTGGCAAGGTAGACACCGACAGTAGATGATAATGATAAGGCTTAGGTGATTCGTGGGAGCAATGAGCAGTGAGGGGAAGTGTGGAAATTGAAAAGAGAGGGGAGATGAGGGGAATAAGGAATAAATGGGGTGGAATATAGGGGGGGTGGGAAGTATCAACAGTTAAATTGTGAAAAGGGTCCAGCCGGGTCGGGTCGGGTAGATTTCATTAATCACGCGACGGTTCCTCGACGACGGTCCGTCGCATCTGTGACGGGCCGTCGTAGGTTCCATCGTGTGTGCCCTAATATTCAAAATGATAGAACTACGTACCTGATGTGACGGATGCCTACGACGGTCTGTTGCATGTGCAACGGTCCGTCGTTGTATCCGTCAGTGGCTACTGTGAAGTAGTGTTCTGCAGAATTTCCTGGTGATGTGCCTGCAAATTTAAAACCCATTAATAGAAAAAAATGCTACCATTATTAAAAGGACGATAAGTATTGGGTTGCCTCCCAACAAGCGCCTGATTTAATGTCGCAGCACGACTGGGGACACTTGATTACTCAGACTTCATCAAGATGGTACGCCTCGATCACTTCATTCGCCGATTCAGCATGCCCGAGATAGATTTTTATGCGCTGTCCATTCACCTTGAACCGCACGCCCTCCTTGGTTTCCAACTCAACTGCTCCATGAGGGAATAGTTGGGTAACCGTGTAAGGACCAGTCCATTTGGACTTGAGTTTGCCTGGAAACAAGCGCAATCTGGAATTAAATAAAAGCACAAAATCCCCAACCATAAACTCTCGTTTTTCAATTTTGTTGTCATGGTACTTCTTCATCTTTTCTTTGTATTGGGCTGAGCTTTCATAGGCTTTCAGACGAAATTCATCAAGTTCATTCAACCCATTTAACCGGTGCTCTGCAGCTTCGCTCCAATCCATTTTTAACTTCTTCATAGCCCACATGGCTTTATGCTCTAACTCAACCGGTAGATGACAAGCTTTCCCATATACAAGTTGGTATGGAGACATACCAATGGGAGTCTTATATGCTGTCCGGTAGGCCCAAAGAGCATCATCAAGCCTCCTTGACCAATCCGTTCTACTAGCGTTCACTGTTTTGGACAATATCTGTTTGATCTCTCGATTCGACACTTCAACTTGCCCACTAGTTTGAGGGTGGTAAGGTGTCACGACCCAAATCGGATCGCGACTGGCACCCACACTTACCCTCCTATGTGAGCGAACCAACCAATCTAAACCTTAACATTTCAATGTAATAACAACAGAAAGTAATGCGGAAGACTTAAATTCATTAATAAAACCGATTCAATAACTTCTAAAATTCAACATCTATTATTATCCCCAAAATCTGGAAGTCATCACCACAAGAACATCTATGATCAAATTACTAAACTAAGAGTATTCTAAAAAGCTAAAATAACAAAAGCTAGTCTATGCCGGAACTTCAAGGCATCAAGACACGAGGAGGGAGATCCAGTCCAAGCTAGAAGCATTAGCTCACCCTGAAGATCCGGTGTGACGAAGACTGGCTAGAATTGCGATTGAGTTGAAGACGACGGCACGTTTGCTGCACTCCACAAATAAACAAGAAGAAAACATAAAAGTAGGGGGGGTCAGTACAACCACAAGTACTGAGTAGATATCATCGGCCAACTCAAAATAGAAAGCAATATATCTCAGATAACATCATAAAATCAACTAATATTCTTAACATGTGATAACAACAAGTATAAACATCATTTATAGCATCACCGAACATATCTGTGAGGACCTAAGCCTCCATACCATACTCGTTTGGGATACATGTTCTTTAGATTGAGTATATTAGCATCTTTCAAGATTCATTATCTTTATTCCTCTTGTGTCAGTACGTGACACTCCGATCCCCTACTACTATGTGTCGGAACGTGACACTCCGATCCCCTACTACTATGTGTCGGAACGTGACACCCCGTCCCACTAATTCTATGTGTTGGTACATGCCCTCCGATCCAACTAATTCTCATCTATTAAATTCATCACGCCCTTCTTTTATATCAGCATCATCATTAACAGAGAATTAGGTTTTTATCAGATTTGGGATTCAATAGCTTCATCATCTTGTTTCATCACAATCTTATAATGTAAAATCACATCATGCTATACACAATTAAAGCATAAGAAGACTCTATAATTACTACCCACACCTATCATTTCGCTATTAACGAGTTTTACTACGAATAGTTAACAACCATAACCTACCTCCACCGATACTAGTGATCAAGCACAAGAATTTCCCAACTTGTGTTTTCCTCTTTTCGTTCGATTCTCCCCCTTTTCTCCCTCGTTCGAGATCCTCTCTCTCTCTCTTGCTGTTCTTTTTTCTTTTCTTATTCAAACCCCTTTGTTTTACCCTAATTATCATATAATAAGTTTTAAAAAGATGGCACTAATAATCCGCTATTTACTTAAGGTTACCTCTTTTTAAACCTTCAACGTATTTAATAAATTATACAGTACCTTTCTTTATCATTAACGCAGAAATAGTCCAAAACGCCCCTTAACTAATTAATCATAAATCCTACCTGCATGGGAATTACCAGACCGTAGACGGCCGTCGTGCTGCGATTGGTCCCTCCGTTCTTGTTTTGTCGCAAGGTCAGACACCTGATTTTTTTAAAAAGTCTTGTGACGTTGGCCTCATGCCTGAACTGTGCCGTCCTCCTTTTGTCGTGGCGTTCAGGAGTCGATTTGTCCAGTACCCCGATTTCAGAATTTCTAAGTGTCACAATGGGACGAGACTCCACGACGGTCCCGTCGTGACCGTGACGGTCCGTCGTGACTCGTTACGTCCCTTCGTGACCGTGACGGTCCGTCGTGCATCCGTTTGCCCTTGCCAGTTTTGTTTCCAAAAATAAAATCTGTGTCTGGGAAGGAACGACTAACAGGTCATTAATTAGGAGTGGCCACATTAGTGGCGAACCCCATATTTCTCCAATAACCCTTTGAATAATCTGTGTGCCGAAGTGGGAGCCCCCATCACGAATAAATCCCTTGGGTGCCAAAACGAGAGAATATAATTCTTTTTTTTCAAAATGCAGTGACACCTTCCCTTCATTTTGGCGAGTGCTATGGCTTCGAAATCCCATTTAGATACATAATCACTGCTACTAGAATGTACTTCATCCCCTGAGAACTCACGTAATGGCCCATCAAAGTCAATACCCCACACATCAAAATAACTCAACACAGAATGGGGTTTAGAGGGCTCTTTGGCTTTCTTGAAAATACCACCCTCAACGTGACATTTGTCACATGCTTTAGGCAAACCCTTAGCATCTTGATGAAGAGTCCGGCCAATAAAGTCACCACATTGCAATACTTTTGATCGGTTCGATACCAACTGTGATGTCCGCTCAACCGGTGAAGAATGCGCCTCCAACACACGACAACATTTCACATTCTGGCACACAACGCCCGAATAAAGCCCGTCGCACACTCTTATACAAGTAATGGTTCATCCCAAAAGAACTTCTTCACATCTACATGAACTTTTTCCTTTGATGAAAGGACAAGTCTTATGGAACAATATCACTAGCCAGATAGTTCGCAAAATCTGCGAACCATTGATCAATTCCTTGTAAGCAAGCCAATACATGTTCATCGGGGAAAGTGTCCATCATGTCAGTCTTATCCCCTAACTCCTCTCATAGCTTCACAATCCTCTAGACGATACAATGTCATCCACTTGATTTTCAGTCCCCTTTTCTATCCAGCACTTCAAACGTCAAAATCCTTGCCGCAGTAATAAGGAACCCAACGAATCAGCCTTGGTTTTCGCGCCTTTTCTCCATCAAATATCACAAGCTGACTGGTCAGTATGCACTATAACTCAGTACCTAGCAAATATGAGCGAAATTTCTCACAAGCAAACACTACTGTAAGAGTTCTTGCTCAGTCACTGTGTGTTCTTCTGAGCTTCAATTTAGGGCTTTACTAGCATAGTAGATGGGTGAAGGATTTTGTTTTTTCTCCTCTGTCCCCAGTACGAAACCAAGAGCTACCACAACTAGCATCCACATTACCCTCAAATGACTGCTCCAGATCCGGGGAACTAATGATAGGCGCAGATGCCACTTTTTTCTTTTAGTTCACCGAATTCCTTAAGACATATTCATCAAAACAACTTTACAATCTTTCTTTTCTCCCGCAGTTTGCACAATGGGGTGTGGCGATCTTTAAGTCTTTGAGGTGAATCTTCGGTAAAAACCTGCTGCCCAAGAAAGCTTCTCACACCTCTTTCACCGAGATGGTGGGGGCAGTCTTCTATTCTCGACTTTAGCCCTCGATCACCCTCTATGCCCTTTCTGAAATGCGATTCCGCAACACAAACCCTCTTCCTCATTCACCTGAATGACACTTTTCCCCAGTTTAGTACCAAATTGTTCAGTCTTTCACTCTCCTTCAGAACCTCAGCTAAATGGGTTTAGCCCGCTCGAATGAATCAACCACCACCGAAAAATCCATGATCCATAAAAACCTCTATAGTACACTCCACCATTTCAGAAAACATTGACAATCATACATCTCTGAAAGGTTGCGGGTGCATTGCACAAACCAAATGGCATTCTTCTAGACCGCAAAAGTCCCATGATTGGCAAGTGAAAGTGGTTTCTCTTGATCTTTTGGTGCAATAGAAAATCTGATTATACCACCCCGAATACCCATCAGAAAAACAATACCAACCTACCACCCTTTTTCCTCCGCAAGTCTATCCAACATCTGCTCCATGCAGGGCATGGGAAAATGGCTTTTCAGTCCTGGTTCAGTTTACTACGAAGTCCATACACACCCTCCCTCCAGTAGCCGGTCTCATGGAACTCGTTCATTTCTTTTTCGTTGGGACCACAGTCATTCCCTCCCCCTTTCTTCTTAGGTACAAACTGAACCGGGCATACCCAACTACTTCGGGATGGATAGATTACTCGCACATCCCAACCACTTGATAATTCCTTCTTCACAACCTCTTGCATAGGAGGATTTCAGCATCTCCTGTGCTCCATACTCGGCTTATATCAGGCATGAGTTGGATTTATGAAGCAATACCAGGAGGGACCCAATAAGTCCGCAATGGTCCACCCAATGGCTCTTTTGAACCTTTTTAGTACCTCCCCAAACCTCTGAACCTGTTGTTTTCATCCAATTCTGATGCACAAATGAGACCGGTAAAAGTTCACCACTTTCCCTAAGAATTCCATACCTCAGTGAGGTGGGAGAGTTTTACTCACTTTTGGAGCTTCCTCTATAGATGGTTTCGCGGTGGGTACTCGCTATTCTCATATCAAGCCAAATTCTCGTTTTAAAAAACCGAACATCACCTGCGGTCATAAGAGCCCGCGACTAATGACTCATACTCTTCAATTGCAATCCGCTACAAAGTTCTATCACTGCCGCTATGCTTCAGAACACCTAGACGTTCTTCTAGTTGTTCTCAAATGTCTCACCCATGTTGTATGATATAGCAGATACCATTGGAGCTCACCACTGCCCATGGACCTACAAACATTAAAAGGTCACTTCCTCATTGTTCAATTCGACATTTCCATTTTCCCCTTTTCCAATGTCTACCAAGGCTCTCCCCGTAGCAAGGAATGGCCTCCCAAGAATAATGGGGCACTTCAAAATGACCTCGAATCAAGAATAACAAAATCTGCTGGAAATATGATGACTCCACTTTTACTAGCATCGTGAGTATCCCTATAGGTCTTTGGTAAAACTGTTGTCAGCCCATCAGTAGCCCATCGCAGTGGTCTTTGGTCACCCCAACCCCCTCTTGTAAATCTAGAGGGGCAGAGATTTATGCTTGTCCCCCAGATCACATAATGATTTCCGCAAATGTATGCCCCGATTGGACAAGGAATGTAAACGCATGACCCTGGATCTTCTTTTTTTTG
Source organism: Solanum habrochaites (assembly GCA_027704765.1). Classification (NCBI taxonomy): domain Eukaryota; kingdom Viridiplantae; phylum Streptophyta; class Magnoliopsida; order Solanales; family Solanaceae; genus Solanum; species Solanum habrochaites. The sequence goes on along the minus strand of JAKWJA010002493.1, from coordinate 38,948,828 downwards.
GACCAGAGAGCTTGTTAGCAATAGCACTACAATGGTGCAGTCTAAATCATCATCCTCAAAAAGTTACCGATCTTTTTCTTTTGTGACCAGATCTTCATAAATTTTGGCGTAACCGGGCATTTGTTTAAAGCTTCTATCAAAGGGACATTGATAGAAAGTGCTTCCAACAGTTTATAAAACGCCGTGTATTTACCATCCACGGGTCTTTTTTCAAATCATCGCTGAGGAAATGGGGATGGTGCCTGGCATAGGAGTTCCTTTTTAGGCCTCGTCATCATCATTTTGGCATTGTTATCCTCTAATCAGCATAACTTCTACCACTTATTCTCAGATTCTGTGTCACCTTATTCGCACAGATTGACATGGGGGATCAATGGTTTTCTTACGCTCCCGCGAGTAGTAATTGCCATACAATGTCCTCATTTTTCGATTCTGGACAGTGTTGCTAGGAGAGTGCCCGTTGCCGTTGTTCACATATTAGTAATTGGGCCAATGTACTCAGGGCTTAAGTTTTATTGCATGGGTATCAACTTTTTGCCCAATACCTCGCTAAATGCCATTTCTCAACTCTTTATTGTGCTCATCACTAGCATCGCACCTCTCATCATTTTATGCAACAATCCTCCAACTCATGACCTACTACCGTCCACCATCCCTAGAGTAACTTCCCCGATTTTGATGAGGAACATAGGGTCATCCTGTCGATTGTTCTATCCACCAATAGTTACAACCACTTGTTGAAGTTGTTGTCGTTATTGTAGTTTCCATATCTGCATAAAGACCCTCGACGATTGGAGTTACATAGTTCCGACCTTGGTTCCCTTGACCTTGGGCGCCAATTTCCCTGATTTTGACCTTGGGCCTTGGGGTCGAAACCCCCCATTTGTTCATTTACTTACTTACTTGGCGATAGGAAATCCTCCTCATAATAACACTCAATCGTTTGGAGGTGGTGGTTTAGCCAAGTATTGACTGCATTAACCTTTTCTGCACCCCTTGACTGTTTTTAGTACCAACCCAAGCTCAGTTCTCATTTGAGCCATTTCTTCACGAATATCATCTGTGGATGGGTTGTGAGTGGACTGCACTGCAAAGGTGTTTCTCCCTGTATCAGATTTTCTAGTACTCCAAGCTTTGTTATTTCGGGAGATTTTTTCTAATTTTTCAGCGATCTCCGCATAAGGACATTCTCCATACGATCCACCTGCTATAGTGTCCAATACCGCTTTGTTGTTATCATCTTGTCCCCTATAGAAGTATTCTTTCAGTGACTCATCATCTATACGGTGATTTGGAACACTTCTCAAGAATGAGGTGAATCTATCCCAAGAACTACTAACTGACTCTCCTGGTATTGCCACAAAGTTATTCACCCTGTCTTTGTGGTTTAGTATCTTGGAGACCGGATAGTAGCGTGCTAAGAAGACATCCCTCAGTTGATTCCAAGTAAAGATGGAGTTGTATGGGAGCTCAGTGAACCAAATAGCAGCCTCTCCCGTCAGTGAGAGAGGAAACACTCTGAGCCCTATCACATCTAGATCCAAATCAGGCCTCCCCACACAACTTTTACACACTGCCCTTACCTTAGCTATATGGGCATGTGGATCCTCAGAAGGTAGCCCTGAAAACAAACCTCTGGCTGTGAGCATTTGCATCAGACTACTAGTTACCACAAAAGTGTGGCCTGTGGGTAGAGGAGGCAAAACCAGTGGCCCATCTGAATCTGCTATGTTATCATAGCCTCTGTAGTATGCTTGGGGCCGTGGAGTGGGATTCTGTCCCCTCTATTGATGTTCACCCGGAGCTTCGGGTAACATCTGACCATGAACATCAACCGGAGCTGGGATGTTCTGGTTTGGATCCTCATCATTGATTCCCAAATTACGATTCATGTTTCGCAGTGTACGCTCTAACTCGTGATCGTAGGGGAACAACGGTTCTCTTCCTCTCCGTGTATTTGGCATACAAGGAGGATAGTTCTGAAAAGAAATCAAAAACAATAAAACAAAGTAAAATCAAGAAAATATCAACTAAACTATAGTAATAAGTTAAAATTAATCTAAAAGCTACTTTCCCCGGCAGCGGCGCCAAAATTTGATACGCTCAAACTTACTTCTCAAATGAGAAGTAAAGCGGTCGCGTCAAGTAAATAACCCAACTAGTGAGGTTGGGATTGTTCCCACGAGGAAAATAGTCTAGACTTAACTTTAACTTGTTATTACTATTGTTCGGTTGATAACTTCCTTAGAAAGTAAAAACATAAAAATGTAAATAGGGGGGGTTTGTATTTCCTAATAAGTAAAAAGAGCTAACTAAATTGAAAGAGACACTTAACAGTTTTGAAAGTTGGGTTTTAATCAATTAATCAAAATAACTAGGGTTTGCGTGTTCCCCACAGGTTCATAACTTGATAATTCTAACTATAACAATTCTTTCCTAGTATGTTGCATGCAAAGTGATAAGTTATGTATTTCTAAATCCTTGGTCCGGCATCTAGAAAATCTCACTCCGCACCTTGGTCCGGCTACGGGTGTTGCTTTCCTAACCCTTATCGTTACCTCATATTAAGCATCGTATTCGATATTTGACTAAGTTATTACCTCGTACCGATCAATACTAGCCTATTAGATAGTATACACTAAATCTATGTTAATAATTCTTTTCCTATTATCTACCTCCTTGGTCCAGCAAGTAGCATTAAGGCGAGTTCTAACGTTGATCATCTATTAAAAAGACTTCTAAGCGAAATAATTATTAATAAATCAAGACACTATTCTAGAATTGTTATTTTAGCTAGGGTTTACCTCATTATTTGCCTATGGTTCCCACAACCCTAGTTATGGAGTTTAGTTACTCATCGCCATAAACACAATATTCAAATATATTAAATAAGAATTCATGTACTTACTTCAAAGAGAAAGAATAAAGTCCAAAAGATAGCTTGATTAATCACCAAAAATTACTTGCAAGAATTCTCAAAGTAGTCAATAATTTCACGAAAAGTCTAATGATTATCGAGAATCTCACAATACAATGTTTACGAATACGGAGTTTCAATAATCTCAGAGTCTAACTATCAGGTGTCTAACCTCAAAAACGAGGTTTTTCAAACTATTTATAAAAATACAAAAACCTAATTAAACAAGAATTCTAATTACTGGAAATCTGCCAAAACGCGGCTGGGTCGACGGACCACGCGACGGACCGTCGTGGTCATGAAGGACCGTCGTGGACTCCGTCGTCCCATACTTGGTGCATTTTCTTCTGCTGCCTTCTTCATTCCCCTCAACGGCAAGTGTGACGGACCGTCATAGGCACAACGGTCCGTCGAGGGTCTCGTTTCAAAAGACTTCAACTCATGGAATTTGGGTACTGGGATCACTTCTCTGATCTTCACGACGAACATGCAGGACGGACCGTCATAGCCATGACGGACCGTCATAGCCATGACGGACCGTCACAAGCTTTGTAATCCCACACTTGTCAGACTTCCCCATCTTCCTTCAGCAGCTTCTCTAAGCTGCCACCTACGGACCGTCACAAGCATGATGGACCGTCATAAGCTCCGTAGGTGGTCTCTTCTGTATTTCTCTCTCAAAATCTCCGCATTTGGCTTTGGACAGATTTCCTGCAAAACAAAGAAAAACTTGTATAAAAATTAGCACAAAAAGGGCTTTTGGACGCACTAAACTTAAGGAAAAAGCATTAATTATACCGTGAAGCCACGGTATATCAAGTGGCAAGACTGTTTTAACTCCAAAAGCAAGTGAATATGGTGTCGCTTGAGTTAGGGTGCAATGTGTTGTCCTATATGCCCATAAAGCTTCTTCTGTTCTTTCATGCCAATCCCGGTTGGACTTGGAGACAACTTTCTTGAGCAGGTTGCATAGAGTCTTATTGAATGCTTCAGCAAGACCATTGGCGGCAGCATGATACATAGAAGATTTATGCTACTTGAAGCCAAACATGTGACAAATTTTATTCATTAACTTGTTATCAAGTTACTTGCCATTTCCTGTTATTATATAGCGTGGGATGCCAAAACGATAGATAATATTCACTCAGATGAAATTCACAACATTCTCTTTCCTCACTTCTTTAAGAGCGACAACTTCAGTCCATTTTGATAAATAATCAATTGTTGACAAGATGTACAAGTGTCCACCAGAAGATTTTTTTAGTAGTCCCACAATGTCCAATCCGCAAGCCTTAAACAACCAAGATGCGATAGTTGGGTGCAATACTACGGGCAACGATGTATGAAATTTGCATGAAGTTGACAAGCATCGCACCTTCGAGCATAATATAAGAAATCCTTCACCATGGTTGGCCAATAATATCCCATGCTTTTTATGTGAAAGTAGAGTTTTGGTTCGGATTGATGTGATCCACACACTCCTGAGTGTGCTTCTTGCAAAGCTTGAATTGTTTCTTCCTCTCCCAAACATCATAATAGCACACCCTCAAACCCTCAAATGATCTTCTATATAATGTGTCCTTGTAGTAAAGAAATCAAAGTGCACAACGAGGAAAGTCATTCCTTCTCTTTGGATTTTCTGGAAGTATCCCATAACACATGTAGACAATAATGGGTTGTCTCCAATCTTCCTCTGTGGCTTCAGAAATGGCAACGAGATGCTCAAACTCATTTTCTATATATTCTTTTTCAATTTTGGCAGCGGTACTATCCATTTTTGACAAATAGTAATTTTTGTTTGATCAAGAAGGGTTAGCGTTGAAGCCAGGGCAGCCAATGCATCAACTCTTTTATTTTCCATTCTACGCACATATTGAAGGCTTATGTCTCCAGGTCATCCTATCAACTTTTGTTCATAATCATAATAAGGACGCAATTCATATTTCTTCACCTCATAACTTCCCAAGAGTTGGTTGATCACCAACTGAGAGTCACCAAAGACTTGTAAGTGTAATTGCTTTAAGTCGACAACCATCTTAAGTCCAAGTATCAACTCTTGGTATTCAATGACATTATTAGAGCAACATTGATTCAAATTAAATGAGAATGGTAGAATCTCTTCTTGCGAACACTACGCCGTCAACAACTCCACCACGATGCGCAACCCCATCAAAGTACATTCTTCAAGGAGGTTGAATTTCAATGGACATCACATTTTCATCAGGAAGCTCATCAGTTAGCTCCCAATCGTCAAGTATCGGACGGTCTGCCAAGAAATAGGCTAATGCTTGTCCCTTCATAGATTTTTGAGGGATGTACACAATCTCAAATTGTTGGAATTAGAGGTACCCTCCTGCTAGTCGATTACTAAGGACAGGTTTTGACATAACAAACTTGATGGGATTTGCTCTAGAAATAAGGAAGACAACATGAGCTTGAAAATAATGCTTCATCTTTTGAATTGAGATGAGAAGTGTCAAGCATAACTTTTCAATTGACGAATAATAGCTCATTCGGCGTCATCGTTCTACTTAAGTAATAAAGAGCATTTTCTTTGCCTTCAGTATTCTCTTGAGCTAACAGGGCTCCTACAGAACTTTCTTGAGCTGCAACGTAGAGTATCAATGGTTTTCTAGGTATAAAGGCTGCCAAAATCAGAGGTTTTTCTACATACGATTTGATACATTTAAAGGCATCACTACATGTTTGGTCCCAATTAAAAGGAGTACCTTTCTTCATGACGTGACCGAATGGTTGACATCTCCCCACTAGATTTGACATGAATCTCCTCAAGTAGGCTAACTTTCCTTGGAGACATTTTAACTCATGAATATTACGAGGATCAGGCATCTTTAATATTGCATCGACTTTGGCTTGATAATTTTCAATTCCTCGATGTCTCACAATAAATCCAAGGAACCTGCCGGAAGTAACTCCAAAGGCACATTTCAATGGATTCATTCTCAATTGATATCTTCGGAGCAACTCAAACACCATCCTTAAGGCTTTCAAATGATCACCCCTATTTCTCGGCTTAACCACCAAGTCATCAACATAACATTCAATATTTTTATGGAGCAAGTTATCAAAGATATTTTGCATAGCCCTTTGATATGTGACATCCACATTCTTTAAACTAGATGACATCACTTTGTAGAAATAAATACCCTTTAGTGTGCGAAATGCGGTGAGTTTAATTTTCATCCTTTGGCGCCCTACGAATTTGATTATAGCCAAAAGAACAGCCCATGAACGACATCACTTCATAACCAATGGTGGCATCAATCATCAACTCTGGAATGGGAAGAGGAAAATCATCTTTAGGGCATGCATTATAAGGATCTCTAAAGTCATCACAAACTCAAATTTGACCATTCTTCTTCCTCATAGGTACAATACCTGAAATCCATGGAGGATATTTGACCTCACAAATAAATCCTGTCTCAATGAGTTTGTTAACTTTATTTTCTATCAACGGAACCAAATCTGGCCTAAAACGTATTTGAGCTTGCTTAATAGGACAAGAACCATTTTTGACTGCCAACTAATGAACCACTACTTTAGGATTCAATCCAAGCATTTCTTTATAACTCCAAGAGAAGACATCACTATATTCGTTGAGTATATTCATATCAGAGATTTCTTCATCAGCTTCTAGAAATTCAGTCAAGTAAGTTGGCTTGGGTCTTCATTAGTGCCAAGGTTAAACTTCTTTCAAAGGATCTATTGTGGCCTTTACTCTTTCTTAAAGTTCCAGTGGAGCATCTCCGACATCTTCCTCTTGAAAAGGATCATTGTCATTGACAAATATATGACAACACGAGACAACATATTCTACCTCTTCATCAATCTTCATTTGAGGCAAAGGATCATACTTATTTTGGGTTGTAACATGATTTGATGAACCTACACTTTTTTTGTCTTCCTCGCCCCTTTGGTGTAAACAACAATGTGAGAGTTTTCCTTGAGTTCATCTTTACATGAAATCACAAGTTCCACTCATCGCCTCACTCTAGAAGGAATCAAACTTCTAAAATCCATTTGAATCAAATGTGAAGTAGGCACTTTAAATTTTAAATAACTTCTCAAATTTTTGTTATTCTTCTTGAATGGTTCTGACCTCTCAAACACAGAAGTTCTTGCAGGCGCTTCTCTAAGTCGATCAAAGACGGAAGACTTTTTATTGAGATTAGTGACCTCATCTTCAAAAGTTATATGGTTATTGCTGGGCCTTCTTATGGAAATGCGAATTGGCGGTAGTTGGATATAACCTAAGACTTCACGTGCTTGCCTAGTTGTATCTTCTGATGGAAGTTTCCCTAGCGTTGATGCCTCATTATGGTTGTACCCCGCCTTCACAAATAACTTGTAAGAATTGGGATCAAAACCTTCTCTTGTGTATTTTGTAGGGAGGGACACATCTCGCACTTGATTTTGAGTGATTGACTTTTCTGACTACTTTGATGACAAGTTTATTGCATCTATCTGTCTAATAGGAAGAGTTAGACCTCTTAATGCATTTTCTTGAAGGTTAGACGATTGATGTTCTTCTTTCTTCGCTTTTGCAACATAGCAAAGTCTAGAAGTTAACTTCTTATTCGAAGACATGATCTTCCCTTCATTTAGAATGGGACAAGGGTATTTAGTAATAGTTTTAACCTTTTCGACAGCCACATCAATTCTTTTGCTTGTGATCTTATCATACTTGATTCATTTGACATAATTAGATTTGGCCCCTTTAACAACATAACTTCTCAAATAGAACTCCGCATAGTCAAAGTGTGTCTCAACTTCGGTGAAAGGATTATCATCTGGAACTTTATTTCTTTCAATTCCTCCTTAGAGATACTTCAAACATTTATAGTAAGAAGATGAGACAATTCTATTCTCATGTACCCAAGGTCTGCCAAGTAATAAATTATATGATGTCTTTACGTCGATCACATGTATCCGTGCACTTGATCGGAAATCTTCCATGTGGATCCACATCTTTAATTTAATAGAGCCTATGGACCTCTACCCCCCTTTATTAAATCCTTGTATTAATAGATGACTTTTACTAAGTTCCCCAGTCGTGACGCCAAGTTCCTTCAATGTGTGGATAGGCAAAATGTTGACTCCAGATCCTTCATCTATTAAGATTTTATTTATATTCTTCTCTAGCACATGACCCACCATATACAAAAGACGATTGTGTAGTATTTCACCAAATAGAAGATCATTATCTGTAAATGTGATTTTAGTATTACATGCATGTGTTTCTGGGAAAAAAGGTTCAATAGATTTTTCAAAAGATGAAAGAGACATCATTCCCTTGTTACTTTTTCTTCATCACTAGGATACACTTTTGGTGCGGATTCACTAGTTGTTCTTTTTTTTTTCCAGTAGGAGGCACCTTCACCGTGTCTTCTTTATTAGCATTTAAACATGATGCCTCAACATTGTCTTGAGTAGACTTTATACCGAACGAGCTTGGTAAAATTCCTCTAGAGTCACAGGATGTCAAGGTTTTTATTAGTGATGCAGATCTACCTTTGCCTTTTTTGGGCGCTTGATTTATTTTTACTTTTCCGATTTCTTCACCATTTTTTCTCTAATCTGTTTCTTGGATGATTATTTTGTAAGATTGACTTGTTGCCTCTTTGCCTAGTTACAAGAATTCAACATTCATCACCATCTATATCAATTTCCTGGTCTAATGACTCTTCTTCATGCTTTTAGAGATATATATTTGGACCGGATCAACTGAGCTAAAAGTGATAGAGATCTGGTAGAACTAGCCTTCTCATCATCAAGGACAATTTTCTTTTCGTTAACCAATCGCATCACTCTATCCTTGAAGATAAAACATTTTTCAAGAGGATGTCTCACAAGTTTATGGTACTTGCAATAATTTGGGTCATTACATTTTCCAGCTTCATTGGGCCGCTTCATCTCTGGAAAGTCAATGAGATTTAACTCGAGCAATTCAACAAAAAATTTAGAAACATTAGAATTCAAGAAGGGATATTTTTTTCCTTGCATCTCCATTAGAGTCGACTTTTGATTTGAACGTGCTTGAAAAGTCGATCTCAGATTTTTCTTTATGCCCTCATTCATGGTGAACTTTGCAAGCGACACATTAACACTCATGGATTCTTTGTTGTCATTTCTTGGCACAAATTTGCTCCATCTCTTGGGTTCCCACTTGTGTCTTCCTTTGCTAGGATCATGAACAATAGTCATATCTTTTCCAGCAGAGGACATGCTCAACTCCATATCATGAGCGCTAGTATCTAGATCTTCGAATGATTTTGATTTTATTCCTTACAAGATGTAAAGAAGATCCCAGTGCATTCGTTGAATACACATGTCAATTGCAGAAGCTTCACTAAGTATTTCCTTGCAATTTAGGCTCGCGTTCCTCCATATATTTATGTAATCTATAACTAGTTCATCCTCCTTTGGCAAGTATTCTTGAGTTCTACCATTTTTACTGTATGCCTGTGCTATAGAAGCGATTGAGAAACTTGTTGTCACGACCCAAAATGATTCGCGAGTGTCACCCACACTTACCTCCTTAGGTGGGCGAACAAACACACCTAAACCCCAACATATACCAATAGTTCAACTATAAATAATATAAAAATAATGCGGAAGCTACAAAAGATACTAAGCACCCAATTTAAATAAGTTTCTAAAGTTTAATACTTATCATCCCAAAATCTGATAGTCATCACATCAAGGAAATCTAATCCCAATACTAAGTCTAAGAATATCAAATACACTAAAATAAAAGAATAAATTGGTATGTGTCCGAAAGTATAGGACATCATGTCATGACCGAGAGAATACAACACCAGCTTGAATGGATAGCTCACCCTGGAACTTGATATGCGGAAGGCTGGCTAGAACTGAGGGAAATCAGAAGTCATAGGTACACTCGCTGCATTTCATAAAAGGAAAACAAAGAAGAAAACAAGTAGGGCTCAGTACGAGGCAACATGTACTGAGTAAGTATCATCGGTCAACCCAAAATAGTAACTAATATACAATAAATAATAGTATGAACTCAACTATAGCACTTAACAGGTGATAAACAACAAACAACATGAACAAGTATCAACAACATTAAAGTAAGCTCGTAATAAGTCAATGATATCAAGATCACACATGAGGACTCATGCCTCCAAACCAAACCATTTTGGGAGTTGAGTTCTTTGAGATTGAGTACCTTCCATTAATTCAACATGTTTTTCCTTTAATATTATCGTGTCGGAACGTGACACTCCGATCCAAGAATACCGTGTCGGAACGTGACACTCCGATCCAAGAATACCGTGTCGGAACGTGACACTCCGATCCAAGAATACCATGTCGGAACGTGACACTCCGATCCAATGATATTATGTCGGAACGTGACACTCTGATCCTATAATATCATTAGTTTATCATTTAGTATCACCACTTTTCCATTCGCTAATAATATTTCATCTAGCCTTCTATTCAAGGCATTACTTCGATAGATATGGTTTAAGATTATACATTCTACGGTCTCAGGATTTCAGACCAATCACAAAACACACGACCAAGCCACACAATCACACAATCAAGTACATAGAAAACTTCACAATATCATTCAATGCATATCAATCACAATTAAGAGTTTACTATCAAATAGCATAAACCATAATCTACCTCCACCGAAGAATCGAAATCAAGCAAGCTACCTCTTCAATGCCTTTGCTTTCCTCAATGCCTATGAACCTTTTCAATCAATCAATATATATATATTGTATGTTAATGAGTCTATAAACACCCATGTTACTATATATAGTCTAGACCAAAAAATCATCAAACACAAATCTATACTCAAATTCTTAGTCTTGAGGTCCATCAATATGTCAAGTATTTTATTTCTTATATTCAAGCCTAAGGTTAAGTCTTTATATCTCTAAATAACATAAACTTATTGTCATTCAAATAATATGTTACACTTATACCAAAACTTATCGAATAACATGTTAACAAAACTATAAAACTGGAAGCCACTGGTTGCGAAACCAGTGGCAGCGAAGAGTCCACCCATATATGCCTACACTTGTATATTCCAATTCTAATTGTCATTGAGCAAATGAATGCCTCAATCATTTGGTAATCATTACCAATGATTGCAAGGCAGAATGTTGCAGCAGCAAAAAAAATATGGCCACAACACAGAAAATGTTGCCAAGAGAACTTTCATCCACTTTCTTTTCAACCAACGAATAAGAATTATATATGTATACTAACCAGTATTAAACAACCCACAATGTAATATAATATCTAAGATTTGTGATTGATTTACCTAAAGCTACGATATACTCTTGTGTTTATGCGGTGATGAGGCACAATGAGTTTTGACGCCCTTTTCTTTGCCCAAACCCTTATTCCTTCTACTCCCTAATTATTATATAAGACTAAGTATAAAAATAGTAAAAGTGACCCACTATTAGTTTTAATATTATTTTCTCTACCCACTAACTAAATAAATTATTAAAATTACCCCACTAATTTCATAATTACAATTATGAAATAGTTCAAAATACTCATTTAGAATCTAACAGAAAATATTTTATGAAACACAAGGCTTTAGCTCTCAAAATGACCAAAAGAGTCGTTACAATAGATACTAATTTACCCATCGTTCGTCCTCGAACGATCAAAGGAAGGCAAGGCAAGAAAGGGTAGTTGTCTCAAAAAATCATTCAAAATAGTAGTACCCGTGGTCTTATATCAAAAGAATTAAACCAATCAATTGAAGATCTACACCTCCTCCCATACAATGCTTTAAATGGGTCCATCTCATTACTCTAGGGATATTTATTATTGTATGTAAACTCATCTAACAACAAAACTATTTCTAATAATGGACTTTTCAACTGATCTATTCTCCAACTAGACCTTGACACAACCATCTGAACAAATATCTAACATAACCACGATAAAATTTTGAATCAAAAGTGGCTACAACCAGAAGTGGACTTTAACCAACTACCACACACTCATAATGCACAAACCATCACAAATCTTATCAGGATTTTCTTTTCACAACACAATCTCATCACAAGCTTAAGTGATGAAAATATTAGCTTTAGACATCGATTACTCATCAAGGGAGAGTCAACATATCTAACCCAGGGAAGAATAATATCAAGTAAACACCAACAAGGGATACACTTCAAAATGCAGAACCTCTAACATTACTCTTAGGCAATTGTAACTCTTCATAGCAGCTCTTATATAGATTCTCATAAGCAAGTTTGTGCGTATAGAACTACTGATATACTTTAGCTATTCCAAACAACACCAATTCTATCATAACTAAAATATCAAGTTTGCCCAAGGATCCTACCCTATCAAGAGGACACAAGAGGATCTTTACATCCGATTCACCACTAGAAATCCACCCATAGATGTGAAAACAAGTGTGGACGTAGAAAATGAATCATACTCTAAATCACACCCGAAATGAAGTAGTTGTTCACGTAAGAGTGTATATAACTAAGGTCGAATAACTTCAGATATTTTTTTTCTCAATAGTTTCCATATCAAACATCTTCATTCATCTGACTCTATCTCTTTGATTTTCTAGCTATCCACAATCACCAATTTAGTCCCTATTATAATTGCACACATACTTACTTTATCGAACCATACATCCACTGAAGTCGACACTTTTAGTACTAACAAAACATCATAACCACATCGATCATCTACGTTACTCCCAAACCACCATCATTATCTTCTATTTAAGCATTTCATCACAATTACGAGTTCCAAACAAGGCTACTAACATTATTTAAAATTTGATAGTACCTTTCCATCATGATAAACTATTAAAAATCAAACCATAAGTCAACCTCACACCACTTCCACATATCATGCTTTAGCTACCCTTCTAAACCATCATATACCTCATGCCAAAACTTAGGAAGTTTCTTGGTCATTCAAATTATTATGTATCCTATTAGCTCATAACCTCTATTCACCATTAAATATCTATGTAACACATCATAATATTGTATGTAATCTCATCAATAGAGTAGTATTATTCCAACTCTAAATTCTTAATAACCATGTAGAATTATATTACACCTTATGCATCATTCTTAAGTCATCTATCCAAATTTGAGCAATCTAACTCCATGTAAAATACTAAATTCTTCATGCCTCATTGTTTGCAATCCAAATCAAAACTCAATCTTTATAAAAGTCGATGATAAATTTAGTAAGTCTAATCGAACTACTTCACATCTCACTGTCATATCTAAACTCATTGGAAAAAATCAATACAACCATCAACTACAATCCATGGGTTTATACGAGAGGTCATATTCCTTCACTTTTCTCAAATTCTTCTCATGGTGCAAAATTATATTCGACCCTTCAATATGTCAATATTCTTGTTTCTTTAGATCACTCATCGATCTCATCCTTTTACCAACAACCCATGACATTTTACTTCACATTCTAAATCAAAACTCAGAAGGAAACTCTTCTTAGATCCTTTAACAATCAAAAGTAATAAACTTTATGATCCAAAAGATGCATAAGTTCTTTCACATGCTTAATACCGATGCAATCAATCATTTATTACCTTACAAATTCATCCTTGAAAAAAAAACATATCACCAAGAATGCAGACTTATACTGAAAATTTTGAATTTTAAGTCCAATTGTGTAACCCAATACCCTTATATATCTACATTTGCTTATACTTTGAAGACTTTTATAATTACCTTATCTTAGCTTATCATTGATTGCCTCTCCATCAACCATACCATATGCTTCACTAAAAATCCAACCCTACTCATCTCTAAATTAAACAGTACAATAGAACTTATCATCTCACTCAAGCTGAACGTCTGTACACTCCTCTCTTAAGTTTTATTCAATAGATTTTTAACCAAGCTGATTAACCTGTTATGCTATTACCTTACCAAAACAAAATAAATAAAATAATGCATTTCTGAACCCAATTCTCAACCCCTTCGAAGATACATTTTTAGTTCTTACAATCAGAGAAAAAATTTCTTCTCTCACTTATTTTCTTAAGGCTACACATCCCACAAGTTTTATATTATTTTAATTATGATTCCAGCTCCTTTAAATTCTATTTGAGCGTTGACCCAACATCTCTTAAAACTTGTCATACACCCACATTACTCATAAAATAGTAGAAAATCACAACCTTAGATACTCGCAAGTTTTTATTACATATAAAATTTATTTAACCAACAAATCCTAATCATATAATTTAATCCCAATTTCAATTTCTCACGAATTTTTATTTTCCATCATGCTCAGTTAACCCTTTTATCACCATGAATTGAACCTTTTTCTCGATCTAATACCTTAAACTTAGGTATACCAATCAAATTCAAGGAACTAATCCAATTTTATATGCACTTTATTGCTAAAATCTTCAATTTACTTCACCCAAGTATACTCACTAGGGGTTTCTTTCCCTATAAGTTTGTCATTCTAGTATATGTCTACCCTTTGAAGCTTGAGATAAAATCACCAGTCCTCATTCAGATGCTTCAAGATACATTTCACAACTCAAATGTATTAATATTGTACCAAAGATCCACCACTTAAAATTTTCTTTATAATAATGCTCAATTAAAACACCCGTAGTAATAAACTAGTTGGTTTTTCAAATGTGAAAGCAACACTGAATCTCATTACCTAAACATGTCATACCACTAGTAACTCCTTAAGTAGTTAGTATTCACACTTGACAATCGATGTATTCGTTTTCACGTAACATTAGTACCGTCAAAGGTCGGTAAATTCATTACTAGAACATATCGTGTTTATCGAGAATATCGTACCCAAATAGCCCACACATTTTTACCCATTTAATAATTGTAAAACATTATCGAATTTATTCTTTCTCTAGCCCAAGAAATTTGCTTTACTTTTTAGATCAAGTCAATAACAAAGGCAATACACTTCAAAACTCTAACCAAGTAAGAATTGATGACCCTTTTTGATATACACTCAATCTATGGATCGTAGTAGAGATTTTGACCTTAACTGGTGCAACATATACCTCTTGTTATTCCATAACTCATATCTCCTCCTATCCCTCAAGTCTAGGGTATATAATTCTTCATGAATATGCTAGAAAAATGTTGCCTTAAGTTATAGGTAGTTTCTTTACTAATCGCCACTCAACATGAGACAATTACCATATTTTACATATCATCTGAACTAGTATATCACAAACTTAACACTGAGTCTTTTCACTATATTCATTTTATGAATCAACTCAAAACAATCAATAATGGAAGCATAAACATATTCAAAATCAATAACCGTGAAGAATAGAGTTTCAACTTTATGAACTTTAAAACAAATCATGTTGATTACTAGTCATTAGAGGCCCTATAGTCGATCGAGAAAATATTTTCATTTTCAAGAACACATTTTTTTTCTACCGGTGTTGCTATTTCAACTCTTAATACTTTAGTACTAACCATATTTGAAATAGAGTAAAGAAGTCCAGATACCAATTTGTATCAACTAGATACCAATTGGATTCAAGTAGTAGCACGAAAGAAATAAATAAATGAGTTTTCCTAAAGTCCTATAGCCTCTCGAAGAAAGGTAAAGGCGTCCCCATACCGTTCTGCAAGACTCTACTAGACCTGTCCTTATGTGATGAGATCAACGAACCTAAGGCTCTGATACCAAGTTTTTCACGTCCCAAAATGATTCGCGAGTGACACCCACACTTACCTCCTTAGGTGGGCGAACCAACATATCTAAACCCCAACATATACCAATAGTTCAACTATAAATAATATAAATAATGCGGAAGCTCCAAAAGATACTAAGCACCCAATTTAAATAAGTTTCTAAAGTTTAATACTTATCATCCCAAAATTTGATAGTCATCACATCAAGGACATCTAATCCCAATACTAAGTCTAAGAATATCGAATACACAAAAATAAAAGAATAAAATGGTATGTGTCCGAAAGTATAGGACATCATGTCATGACCGAGAGAATACAACACGAGCTTGAATGGATAGCTCACCCTGGAACTTGATATGCGGAAGGCTGTCTAGAACTGAGGGAAATCAGAAGTCATAGGTACACTCGCTGCATTTCATAAAAGGAAAACAAAGAAGAAAACAAGTAGGGCTCAGTACGAGGCAACATGTACTGAGTAAGTATCATCGGTCAACCCAAAATAGTAACTAATATACAATAAATAATAGTATGAACTCAACTATAGCACTTAACAGGTGATAAACAACAAACAACATGAACAAGTATCAACAACATTAAAGTGAGCTCGTAATAAGTCAATGATATCAAGATCACACATGAGGACTCATGCCTCCAAACCAAACCATTTTGGGAGTTGAGTTCTTTGAGATTGAGTACCTTCCATTAATTCAACATGTTTTTCCTTTAATATTATCGTGTCGAAACGTGACACTCCGATCCAAGAATACCATGTCGGAACGTGACACTCCGATCCAAGAATACCGTGTCGGAACGTGACACTCCGATTCAAGAATACCATGTCGGAACGTGGCACTCCAATCCAATAATATTGTGTACGAACGTGACACTCTGATCCTATAATATCATTAGTTTATCATTTAGTATCACCACTTTTCCATTCGTTAATAATATTTCATCTAGCCTTCTATTCAAGGCATTACTTCGATAGATATGGTTTAAGATTATACATTCTACGGTCTGAGGATTTCAGACCAATCACAAAACAAACGACCAAGCCACACAATCACACAATCAAGTACATAGAAAACTTCACAATATCATTCAATGTATATCAATCACAATTAAGAGTTTACTATTAAATAGCATAAACCATAATCTACCTCCACCGAAGAACCGAAATCAAGCAAGCTACCTCTCAAATGTGTTTGCTTTCCTCAATGCCTATGAACCTTTTCAATCATATATATATAATATATATAATATATATATATATATATATATATATTATATATATATATATATATATATATATATATATATATTGTAAGTTAATGAGTCTATAAACACCCATGTTACTATATATAGTCTAGACCAAAAAATCATCAAACACAAATCTATACTCAAATTCTTAGTCTTGAGGTCCATTAATATGTCAAGTATTTTATTTCTTATATTCAAGCCTATGGTTAAGTCTTTATTTCTCTAAATAACTTAAACTTATTGTCATTCAAACAATATGTTACACTTAATATTTAATTACCTATCTCAATATACCAAAACTTATCGAATAACATGTTAACAAAACTATAAAACTGGAAGCCACTGGTTGCGAAACCAGTGGCAGCGAAGAGTCCACCCATATATGCCTACACTTGTATATTCCAATTATAATTGTCATTGAGAAAATGAATGCCTTAATCATTTGGTAATCATTACCAATGATTGCAAGGCAGAATGTTGCAGCAGCAAAAAAATATGGCCACAACACAGAAAATGTTGCCAAGAGAACTTTCATCCACTTTCTTTTCAACCAACGAATAAGAATTATATATGTATACTAACCAGTATTAAACAACCCACAATGTAATATAATATCTAAGATTCGTGATTGATTTAACTGAAGCTACGATATGGTCTTGTGTTTATGCGGTGATGAGGTTGTGTTTTGATGACAATTGTTTTGACGCCCTTTTCTTTGCCCAAACCCTTATTCCTTCTACTCCCTAATTATTATATAAGACTAAGTATAAAAATAGTAAAAGTGACCCACTATTAGTTTTAATATTATTTTCTCTACCCACTAACTAAATAAATTATTAAAATTACCCCACTAATTTCATAATTACAATTATGAAATAGTTCAAAATACTCATTTAGAATCTAACGGAAAATATTTTATGAAACACAGGGCTTTAGCTCTCAAAACGACCAAAAAGGTCGTTACCCTTGTTCTCTAATATCTTCCAACTATCAATAGAATTAGGTTCAAGATCCGTGTACCAATCAAAGACATTTCTTTTTAGAGAGCGGACAAACTGTTTGACAAGATGATCTCCATAGGTTCCAACATTATTACATGTCTCCACAAAGTGTGCAACATGTTATTTTGGATTTCCTCTTCCCTCAAATTGTTGAAATTTGGGAGTTTGATAACCTTTAGACATTTTAAAGTTATCAATCCTAGCAGTGTATGACTTAACATACATATGAGAAGACTTGGTGGAGACTTTATACTTATCTTTGATAGTGCCTTCAATAAACTCTTTCGAGCGAACGAGTGAGATCATTCCTTCAGAAGAAACTAGTATCTCTTTAACAAGCGGGACTTTCTTTGCAAGATCTTCGAGTTCTTAAAGTTCAACACTCTTTCCAGGCGCATGTCTCGTTTCTCCATCTAAAAGTCCTTTCATCCTATCCATCAGTTTATCAATTCGGGATTCTTGGTGTTGTGTATGCTTTGTCAATCCTTCAATCAACTTCGTCAGATTTGCGATTTTCTCTTTAGGAGGAAGTAATAGTCACGATTGTTTGCATGATCATTGGAGATGTAAGAAAGTAGCATGGATTTCTCATACATTAATCTTCAGTGGACTCACATTACGCGATGTATGTGGAGATGATTCATTAATTGAATCATAGTTCTATCTTGTGGTAGAATTCTTGCAACCAGATTGCCCAAGTAGAGCTAATGACTTCTTGATCTTTTCAGCAACACTACTCCTTCCTTCTAGAGCATTTGTGGAGGAACTTGCTCCTTCTGGAGTCGAAGACCCAAAAATAGGAGTTGATGCGGACGACACTTGAAGTGTTTGTTGTCCTAGTGTAGCAACCTTGCTTCTGGTAACAACTCCGAAACTTTCAAAGGTAATAAAAAGGATGCCTTCAACTTCAGTAGAGAACTTGGAGCTAGTGGCCTTAAGGGCAGTTGATCAAGAGTTGTTGTTCATGGAAGTCATATCGATATTCTTTGATTCTTGAAAAGTTGAGATGAGAGGTAGAGATTGTCCTACAGGGCGTGCCAGAATTTTTAGACGATAAAATTCGGGTTCAGAAAATAAAAATCAAGAACAGAAAATTATAGCAACAATCGTTTTATTATTTCGATTACGAGTGTTACAAAATCTATGATTCCTCTGATTTTGTCTTTTCAAATATAATTCAAGGGTTATTGAGCTTATTCTTGAATTTTTCTGGAACTTGATATTGGATTTGAACTTGATCTTTATCTTGATCTTGACTTTTACTTGAATTCAAGGGTTTCAGTTTATTCTTGAATTCAATGATCTTGATCTTTATCGTTCAACTTTAATACTTGAATTCTTAATGTTGTAGCTTTATGGAGAATCAAATGGCGTTTGTACCATAAATTTTCTCTAGCTTCTTGTTTATAATTTTCTGTCCCCTTTCTGAATTATGAGGACCCTATTTATAGTTTTAGAATAGGGGAGTTGCAATTGGAACATGATTCCTCTCGGCCAATCAGATTTAAGTGACATGACACATGAACTTTATGGAGCGGGCTTGTCATTTTGGACACATGTCATGATTCCATTGGTTTCTTATTTGACTTGGCATGCCACATCATTTGCACACGTGGCGCCAAAATGAGCCTCTAAAATGAGATGAATTTGGCTTAGTCCAAATCAATTAACTTAGACTTTAATTAAGTTCATATTTATTGGACTTAAATATATAACTCAATTATATTAATCTATAATATTTATTTGGATTAATGTATTATGAATATAATATAATTAGAACTATTTTATAAATTTATTTTAAATATATTTTAAATGATTACACTCTTATATTAGTTATGTCTCAAATATTTTTAAATAAATATATTATTTTTTCTCAGTAAATACATTGTTTTAATGAAATATTATTTATAAGAATAAAAAATCTTGTTAACTAATATGAAAGTGGAAACTGATTTTTGTCTATCTTTTTTTATCAATTAAAATTGAATTACCTCATATACTTGTTATACTAATAACATAGATTACGTTATATATAAAAAATTATAAGAACCTCAATTATTAACTTTCATTTAGATAATAATTAAAAACAAATAAAAAATCTTTTTTAATTGAAATTCGATAAACATTTGTTAATATAGTCTTTGATTACAAAGCTAATATGAAAAAGGGTCAACAACTCTATCAATAATATTTTAAAGATATTTTCTAATTTGAATTAATGAAATATTCATGTTCTTTAACATTTTAATTATTACATCTTAACTTAAAAATCATATTAGCAAATGCTTACCTTCTTAAATTCAGAAAATATTAAGAAATATAAATATTTTTATTTTATAATGATTTTTATTATTATCTAAATAATAATTAATGATTTACTATGATTTTATATTTATAAAATTAATTATTAGTTAAAATATTTTTATTAGGAAAAGAATGTGTTTAAGACTAAACAAAAAACATGTTTATTAGCAAAAGGACATTTTTTAATCAACTATAACAATATGACATTTTTAGACCAAAACATTGATATGGGAAATATTTTTGGAAAAAAATGTTAACTGAACACATTTTTGATAATTTAAAAATATTTTTTAAGTGTGGCCGTTAAAAAAATTTAAATGTCTCAACTTTGGCCTATATACTCTTACATACAATTTAGGTCTAAAATGATGACTCTCTCTCTCTAAAATGATGACTCTCTCTCTCTCTCATGATTCTAAACTACCTCTACTTATAGCTAGCGTTTGGCCATAAATTTTCAAATATTCTTGGCAAATATTATTTGAGTGAAAATTTGGGTGAAATTTCACCATATGTTTGGCCATAGGATTTGGGAAATATATTTCACCTTTTTAGAAAAATATGATTTATACCCATAATTTTAAAAACTATTAAAACTAACTATAAGTTTGTATTACAAGTCAATTGGATGTTCTTTACAACAATAACAAATAGTTTCCATCACACTAGAGCAATGTGGTAATTTGGAGCGAGTGCAACAAGTATCATTCCATACATCGTGAAGTAGATGAAGCACATGATTTTATTACGTTGAGTTAATTTTTCGTCATTTTCATCAACAATCATATCATTATTTAATATTCACTAAATATTTCATCACTATTTTGGTGTTCACGTAAAAAAATTATGTATACAACACAAACAACTGCTATAGAGGGTGTTTTTGTAAAAGATTAAAGTTTGGGGTAAAATTTTAATTTTCTAAAGATCCCAAATAATAAGATTTGACCCAAATACTAGAAAAAACTAGTATTTGAGAATTTGGGATATTTGCCAAAAATATTTGCCAAATAATGAAAAATTGTACGGACAAACATTATATGCCAAATTTTCCCCCAAATATTAGAATCATAATTTTTTATTGAACTTGATGCTTTACACAGATTTTAGTGATTAAATATTTTTTTACGTTTAAATTATATATTTTAAATTTATCATATATTAGTAAGTTTAGTGTAAATATATTTGACAACCAGAAAAATAGAGTTATATTTTGTTTTCAATTTATTCAATAGAGAAGAAAATGTTCAAAAAGATGTATGTTTTCTTTTAAAATATTTTTAAAATAAATTAGTGTTTTTTAATTCTCTACTTGACTTTTCTTAAAGGAAAAAAGGATAAATATACCTCCGAACTACCGTAAATGGTATGCAGATACCTTCCGTCATTTTTTTGGGACATTGGTGTCCCTGTCGTTCATAAATTAGAGCATATATGCCTTTCACTCTAACGAAGGGACAAAGACACCAATGTCCCCAAAGTATGACAACAGGGGCACCAATGTCCCAAAAGTATGACGACAGGGGTACCAATGTCCCAAAATATAACGACAGGGGCACCAATATCTCAAAAATATGACGAAGAGTATTTGCATACCATTTACAATAGTTCAGAAATATATTTATTCTTTTTCCCTTTCTTAAATTTATATTAATTTAAATAATTAGTTAGTAATTATATTTATATATACCTACAGACTACTTCCACTACCCCACTTCCTCACACCTTAATTCCCCACTTCCTCAACTCAGCCTCAGAAGTGATACACGACACATACAACACACCCCATATATCCTATAAATATACAGCAACACACAAAGAGACAGCAAGAGGAAAGAGGGAAGAAAAGTAAAAAAACTATCAGCAATACACACAATCTGCACAAACATTGACAATAAAACACACGCACAAGGAGCAAGAAAAAAAAAAAGATTTTGCACAGTTGAAAAAATCTTCTTTTTACACATATATCACTACGTTCGACCCACAAAAAATTTGTGAGTGTTATAATCGAACTTCAGTAAGGAATTTGCGGTATTCAAATTTACTTTATCTCTTTAATTTATTCATGGAATTAGATGTAACTATGTGACATGTTTTCTTACACTTTTGTTTTGTTCATAATTTGATTAAAATGAAGAATAATTAAGTGTTATATGTTATATCTCTTTAACGAATGAAAGTAGCTTTATTTGGTGGTTATTTTTATTTATTTATTTTTGTTCACTAATTGTGATCTCTTAAAATGAATGAGTTTAACAATAAGTCATTGTTTTGTTGGATTAATAAGAAATTACAATATGCGTATGCTTAATTTTTCCATTAACTGTAAGATAAAAAATAAAAATATAATATATGTAGGCTTAATTTTAACATCAACTTTAAGAGTAAATAAAAATAAAAGAAAACAAAATAATCCAAGATTTTATATTGAATCCTAGAAGTTTAAATATCTTTTGTTTTATTTTATTTAATATTTTTCTTATAACATCCGATAGGTTTTAGACATGCTAAAAAAATGGTTTCAAATAAGAATGTGGTTATACATCTTTTTATGAAACACTTAAAGGAAATTCAAGGATTTGGTGACACACCTTCACATAATTATTCTAAGAAATATTTTATTAAAATCAAGATGTGATACATAGAATATTAGATACACATTCGAGAGAACAAAGCAATTATGCTTCAAAGCTATTAAATATCAAAATCGAAAATGCAGTTACGCATCTAGGTTGAGACCAAATGAAAGCTCAACAATAAAAAAATGAGCGAAACTGTAGCATACAATAATATATCCAAATAATGATAAAAGTATAAGTCAATAAAAGCGATCGTACTAAAAACAAGAAACTCGAGGGATGTTGAATACCTTTCTCTCGGTCAACGAAATTTCTTACCCGAATTTCTGGTTTGCAGACCAAAATATAGAGTCTCATTTTCTTTTGGTTGGGGATTAAAAAGAAAATGTGAATTGGAACACCATAACTCAATTCCAAGTGACGACTATAAAAAAATAAAATAATCACTTAATAAATACTGTCACTTAAATTGGAAAATCCAACCGCCATGTGAGAAAAGGAGTATGACATCCACTCGTAACACGATGCTTAAAGCTACAAGTGACGCAAATTAAACTCATGATCTGACATGCCACTAAAAGTTACATAATCAATACTGAAAAACACTAATGTAAAAACTGATTATAAGTATATGAAGCCTAAATCATACAAACTTAAATACGAAATTCATCCAAGCATGCCATAACATAAGGCTGAAATTTCACGGTCGGACTACCCACTAGTTGTAATACAGTGCTTAAAATCACGAATGACTCCAAGCTAACCCTTGATACTTTCATAGTCATGAGCAACTAAATATGAACATGTAAAAGAATAAAAAATGTCTAAGCGGAAGCATAATTATGCAATACTAGTTTATATATTTTTGGACAAAGTTTTGTATACAACAGCATAATGTGAAAAAAAAATTGAAATAGGAAAGACGTTATCCGATTACTCTAACTGACTGTCTATGATTCTACTAATAGTGATTATAGTAAGCAGACCACCACTTACCTTAATCAATAAATATGAATAGAAATAACACCTTAGAACTACAAACTAACTTGAGTGCTCAAAATAAGAGAACTCATCCTCTTCTAACTAGAAGTCGATCCAATGGCTAGGAACCTGATAGCAAGAACCTGAATCTATATCATATGAAAAATGTAGGCACAAGAGGTATGTGAATAATTACTTTGAATGTACTGAGTATGAGATATATGAATGACAATTTGTAAAGCTCGACATGATAAATTTAAGCATCATATGCAAGACCAAGTAAAACGTGATAAGAGCCTTAATAAATAAATCATAAATCATATATGAGACCATTGCATGTTTAAAACCAATTAAGAAACTTTCACATAACCTTTGAACAAAAAAAACTTCTTTTGTGGGATATTTATCGTTAACCGACATAGACCATATGAGCTATAATATGGATTCCAGTGTGTGTCCTATATCGAAAGAGGGTGTCCAAGGTAAGAACAATAATCCAATGTAAAGGGATTCAGTAACTAATGTTTATCTGAGACAAACCTATGCGGGTACGCAGTTAGGGACAAGAAGATATCTTCTAGAGACCCGCTCTCTACTAATGGCAGAGCCTCCATCTCGAAGTCCTCTCGGTGCTAAGTAATGTTCTAACTAAATTAAAGTAGTCATAATCATAATCATAGAAATATACTTGGAAAGGACACAATTAATACTATCAATCCAATCATAAGTTCATATTAGAATAACTCTTTTAAAACCCATGATCCATACATCTATAAGAATACCTTTCACAATCATGATATCATAAGAATGTGAGAAAACCTTTTGCAACACCTTCATATATGAAAAATCTTTCACAAATCATTGACATTTCCTTTAAAGTATCCTTAAATCATAAATTCATCTCTTTATAAATCATGCATAAATCTTTTATAAATTCATTATCATAATTCATAAGTTCATAAGATTTTCTTCATAACACCACAGTCAAAATTATGAATTATGCATGTGATCCTATGAATCAATTGGGGAGCAACGCATTGGAAGTAAAATATATTTTCTTGAAACTCTTTTAAAATAATGCACTTGAAATTAAAGATAATAATACATTCTTAAAATACTTCTTGAAAATAATGTAACTAAAACTGAATATACTTTCTTGAATTCATTCTTGAAATACTTCTTTAATCTTATGCAAATTTAATTCATGAACATAGTACATATGAAATACTACGACAAGGTTTTCAAATAACTTTGATTAAAAGTGAATCCATGTGGTATAAGAGAATGAACCATAAATCAATAATAATTAATAAATGATAAAAGGAATTCGAAATCATAGAATCTTGGATAAAAACCCTAGGTTTGATCTTAAAAACATATATTTTAGGAGTAGAACATGAGGAAGAACAAAGTTCCTTATGACTTTAACAATATTACATACCTTAAATGCTCCAAAAATCTTGAAGAAGAAGCCTAATTTGAAGAATAATGATCACGAAATCCTTTCTTAAGATTGTTGAATTAGTTTCTTGAAAATTCTATGACCAGAATTGAGATTTCTATTATTGATCATGATTATAAGAAGGAATTTGAGTTGGAAAGATTGAAATAATTGGAGAAGGACTTACTTTGAAGAAGAATCTTGAAAAGGATTTGGATAAACATTGCTTGAAGAAGAATCTTGAAAAATATTTGAAAGAATCTTAATTAGAATTCTTATTCTTTGATCTTCCTAATAATTTTGTATTTGGGTTTGGATAAGAGAATTAATAATAAAAAAGATGGAAATAGAATTGTTTAGGGCTTCATGGGAGATAAGAAATTTGATTTTAAGGTTTTCCTAGTTGTATAAGGAGAATAAAATAACTTTAGAATTTTCCCACGGCTAAAAAGAAACTGCAGTACATTAGTTAGTTAAATGATCATTACTCTCTACTTTGAACTCGGAATGAAGCAAATTTTGTGGTGTTGGAAAAATAATTCAAAGAAAAGCTTCATAAGTCGACCCAAACCAAACACATAATATAAAGTAGATATTCAAAAAAATAAACATATAATATAATAGTTATATCACCCCAAGTCTCTATCCACATGCTTTCACCCTCCCACATATAATGTCATAACTAATGCACCTTGATCCCATGCCTCTCTATTAAACCACCATAATATCAAATCATACCTTAACCCTTCTACCACATATATATTAAGAATACAAGACCATCACTAGACCTATCAAACAACCTACTACTCTCTTAAGTTCTCATGTCAACTTCTTGGCCCTTTCTGAAACAATACCTGAATGTGGTGCCTTAGAACAACTTATCCATCTTGAATCACATCCCCATAATAGGATAAGTTCCAAAACATTAGACAACCATAAAAAGTCCCAACACTTAGACCAAACACCAAATCCAACTAGTTATCAACCTAACTTAAAAACCACCATTTCAATAACCAAAATATACACCACTATAATCACAAGTATAATATAGGCTAGATTTCCAGTTCTTACCCATACTAAATTGTAACATAATCACAAAAATAACATCGCCTAGATTTCTAGTCCTTACCCATACTTAATTGAAACATGAAACATGTCCCAGATGATAACATACAAGCAACACCTCATATCAATTCTCCTTCGTAGCAACCCATACCACTTAAAGATACAACATACATACATCATATTATCAAAAGGTAAGCGCAGTCCACTCATGGAAGAATAATTGAACATATCAATTCTCTCAAGGAACCCATACACAAATGATTAGAGTATCGATGCGGCAGCCAACTAGTTAATATACTAGGTGTAGTATCTAAGTCAAATGATAGTAATTATATTAGGTGTGGTATCCGATCCAAGCATTAGTAATCATACCAGGCATGATATTCCAGCTAACTAGTAATCACATATAAGCATCCACAATATGTAATAACCCTCTATGTCATTTTAGTATATATGCCTTATGTTCATAGTTTTGAATGTCATGTAGCGACCCAAAGTTATTTATGACTTTGTAGGACCAATATTTTGGTCACCTGATCGTTTATTTTGTTTTTACAAAAGTTAATGTGTTTTGGAGCTTTTGAACCTTGAATAGTTATTTTTATCAAAAGTGCAAAAAGATGACCTCAAAATCACATTCCAACGATTTCATTAGCTCCAAAAGGGTCATTTATGAGTAGTATCATGGTCGGCATGACTCCCAAGACTTTTCGTACGCATTTATGCGATTAGGTACTTTAACTTTCAAGTTAATTCCTAACAATGACTTTAGTAAATATTTAGAGTAATTAGATCGAATGAGAATTTCCTTAGCGTGGTTAGCTTTAGTATGCTGAGTTTGGTTTGGAGTGGCCCTTTATACGAATCTCGAGGCTCTCAACTAATTTTGAGTCCTTTTTTGGATTTTGGATTAAAATAGAGATTGGGGTGGGCCCACTTTTGCTGAAATAACCATTTATGGAATTTTGGAATACTCATTGAGTCTGGAATATCTAATTTGGTGGAGTTGCGTACCTTAATTACATGCACGGGGTTCTAAACTAATTTGGGATGCTCCGTTGGAGATTTGGGAACTTTTCAAACCACTTGATATGCATCAAGTGGTGTAGAAGAAAATTGGTCTTCATGATTGCAGACCTTGGGTCAAGTTCGTGCAAACTAGGAAAGTTGGTCACCACGTTCTTGAGGTCCTGTCTGCATTTGCGAAGGGTAAGGCTGCCTGGTCTTCACGTTCTTGGGTACCTAACCATGATTGAAGACCCCTGGTTCCTTGGCCTTCACGTTCATGGGCTCCTTGCGGCATTCATGAAGGGAAACTTCTCCAAGCTCAGCGATTGCGGGCCCTTTAGGCCATATTCACGAAGAGTAAAATCGTGTGGTGTTTTATTTAAAGGCAAGATTTAATAAACTTGGGTATCAAAATTTCAAACAATGATATTTTACCCGTACTCAGAAAAGGGTGTTTCAAAGTCCTTCGCGTTCAAAATTATTGAGGCTACGCTTTAGAGTGTTCTGAAGTTTTTGAGGCCTTGTCATTGGTGATGAATTATTCTTTAAGATGTCTGCCTTAGCTCATGAAGAAAGGGATTAAATCAGCAACGAAAATGAGCAGTCGGTGCATCACCGAAAATTTCCGTGATTTAGCACCTTATCGCCAGTGATCCAAAACAAGAAGATGCTTGGATTAAGCGTGTACAACCTCGGAAGTTCCTTGACTTATACTAGAGCCTCATGTAATAGATAATGTTAATTCAATACCTAAACTGATATATTCAACTTGATTCGGAGGAATTAAAATCTAAACGTCGAGGGACAACCATGACGTTCGGAGATGTGTGAAGATGACTTAGTGTGTCTTAAGGTGTTTCAAGGGGTTTAAAGAGTCGTATAAAATCCAAACATGGTGAAAAAGCTTAGGGTATACATTAGGGTATGTTTAGGGTCAAAATGTTTGGGTACGACTCCCTGAGGATCACCCTAAGATCCCTCTAGGAGGATCCAAACAATTGACCCAAGAAACTATTCAAAATAGTGTGCAAATGATGCCCCGTCAATTGACACAGGCTTTGTCATTTGGAGTCATGAGTCCATACTTAGAAATCGGAGCCAAGGCTCCATTTTGACAAGTCTCTAAACTAAACGATGCCTTTGCAGGACGGTTTGTTCATGGAACGATAAACCGTCGACTTGAGGCCGTCGATGGTGCATGCGAACAGGTTCAAGTCAGTGTGAAGCCAAGGCTGTCACAACCTGGGAGCACCCCCTAGAAGTAACCGATTTCATCGTCCTTGGAGAGGACTAAGAATAACCTCTTAGCATTTGTCATTACATATCATAGGTTAATTGCGAAAAATTTAAAACTTTTCATATATATCTATCATATGAGGTTTACATAGATCTCTTGCTTGTACATAATATATACATATGGAGATTACATAGACTCCTCCAATAGGAAGCACTACATAGGCTTATACTTTTTTCACATGCATAATATATAAAAATATTCTAATAGGAAAAATCTCACTTTTAAACCATCTAGATTGAGTACAAAAGTCGGGCATAGCCCATACTTCATTACAGCAAAAGACACATATAGGCATATAAAATAATATTCTTCAAATGAAAGGGAAAGAAATAAATTGTCTTTTAGACTAAAACAACATCAATAGCTAAATAGTGGCATCGTCCTCGGAAGGTGAGGACCTACCAAACTTGGAGAATGAGAGTCCAAGTTATCTTGCTGGCCCTCCAAAATCTCAACGACCGAAACCTACATAATTGTAGAAACATAGAGATAGGGGTTAGTACACACTTGTACTAAGTATTGAAACCTGCACATAAAACATTTGAAATCATGCTAAAAGGGACATTTGTTCAAACTCATGCCAAGTTACTTTGAAAAGCCTCATGCACAATCAAGAACCCATACAAGCTAATAATCACATATTCTTTAAGTCAAAGCTATATAAAACACAAGACAAACATCATAAAGTATAATCAAGTCAACATGTATCATAATATATTTGAGTACATAACCAAACTAAGTCCAACATCATGACAACAATAAATCATGTATAAAAGTTCATAACATTACAAAATATACAAGACCCTTACTCATAACCCATAATCAAGTCCACAAGTGCAATGACAGAGTAAATCCCCATAACCTTACTCAACATTCATAACATTACAAAATATACAAGACCCATACTCATAACCCACAATCAAGTCCACAAGTGCAATGACAAAGTAAATCCCCATAACCTTACTCAACCAAGTAAACCCAACAAAGGATCACAAGCAATGTCTAGACTCTATTAACATATCATTAAGAGTAATTACCATCATGTATAGCAATATAGACTTATAGCATGTTCATATATGAAACTAACATCATATAGGATTATCAACATGTAAAGTCATCATATGCATAACATTTAGTTTATAAAACATAAAAACAGCCTTCTAGGACTTCCCTCGAGGCCAACTACTGCAATGTATAAGTAGAGTCTCATACCCCTACCTATACTAAGTCAAAACCCTTAAGTCACCCTAATTAGTGTTCACTTTATTACTTCATTTTACTTTTGGGTACACTTTCCTTAACCGACGTAGACCACATGAGCTAAATATGAAATCCGGTGTTATGAAACCCTACACCGAAAAAAGGTGGAATACTTGCCAAGGTAGTACCAAAACATGAACATTGCATTCTAGGTAGATCCACTAGCTAGTATTCCTATGGGGGCAACATAGTTCAAGAACTAGGAGATATATTTGGCACTGTAAGACCCCCAAAATGAATTAAGGTGTCTAGAGACTCACATGTGCCTAATAAGATTGTTAAAATTTTAATTAAGTGTTTTAAAGCATGTAGTATTTATTTAAAGTCAAACGTCCAAGAACGTCCAAGACGTTCAAAAGTTAGCCCTTGGACGTACTTGCGTGTGCTTAGAATGTTTTGATGTATTACGTGTGTTGTTTGATGTTAAAACTGGTATGAAAGGTCCTTTACATGTATAAGAATGTATTTACACTTGAAAATCTGGGTACAAATTCCCAAGGGTCCCGCAAAAAAGCCTATAAGGAGGACCCAAAGTCTGCCTAGACACTACCTTGACAGTGTCTACCTATGCCTAGCAAACGACGGCCAGTAGGTGTGATGACGCCCCGTCGATGGGTTGGTGTCGTTCCATACTTAGACTAGGAGCCAAATCAAACAATGCCGAGCCTCAGACCCAAACAAAGACCAGTAGAAAGGCCAGTCGATGGGCCTACGGGGTGTAGGTTGCTCCGTCGATGTAGTCTACAATCCAACTGCCAAGCGCACTGTTTCATTAAGGGGTGAACGGAAAATTCAACCCACTTCCTAAGCTGAACCTAGGAGGTCAATTTAGCTATTTTGGGTATACTAAGTTAGTTGTAAGTATCAAAACTCCAAAACCAATTCATATTTCAAAATTAGACCTCCCTTTCCCAAATAAACCTCACTAGAAACCTGCATTGGAGATGAAGCTCAAGAAAAGCTTGGATCTTGGATTCCCATGGATTATTCGTGAACATTTTCGTGGTTTTATCCTTCAATGAGGTATGGTGATCCTTCATATTTAGATAATCTTCCATCTAAAGAGCTCTTTCTAATGTTTTTCAATAAAAATTCATGATCAAATTTCCTAGTTTTCAATCTAGCCATGGGTTCTTTCTCAAATTGATTTCAAAAGCATGTTCATGATAAATTGATGATAATGTACTGATTTTAAATTGAATTTCAATCCAATTTCACAATGAACCCATTTTCCCACCAATTCTCAATTTAGCCTATGTTATGGGCATTGTGATCTTTATTCTGTGTTAATTGAATTATGACTCTACCATGTTGAATTGCTTATATCGACTACCAATTATGTTTATTGAATGTGAATTTTTGATGAGTGATCCATGTTTATCAAGGTTTGAGGATTTGAATGATATTGACCTATGTTCTTCTATCTTCTATTGATTGTTAATGTAGAGCACTTGATATGATCTTCATTTTATGGCAATTGAAGTATGATATCGTTTAGGTTTTGTTCTCTTTAGATACTGCCCTTATGCATTATAATCATTGATTATTGATGATCAAAGCAAGTGAGATTTGGTAAGGTTGCTCTATTTATCACATCCCGAGAGCACACCCTAGAACATATGACACTCTCGGAGTGAGACATGGCGTACTTGACCTCTCGGAGGCCTTGTACAAGCCCTTTGACATCATTCATTGGATACATGTATGAAAAGTAGTGCAGAATTAAAAACTTCTCATACGAAATATCTTAAAACATCTTTTATATTAAAATCATAGGAAAACACTTAGTCTTAATATATGTCAATCTTAGACTCAAGAATTTTGTACACGGCCCATACAATACGAAATATAGAATTAATTAGTCTATTACAATACTTTGAATAAAAGAAGTCTAAAGATAGTTATATCCTCAAGTCAAGTGAGGACATACTTCAACTTGCTTGAAAGAATCCTAGTTTCCAATCTTTGCTTCAAGACGCTTCTCACCTTCCACCTACACCTTTATATATAACAAAATGTATGCAATTAGTACAATGCATGTACTAAGTATGAAATAATGCAAAAAATCATGAAAACAGACATTTATGAGAATCATTCTATTTTTTATTATAACTTCATAAACAAGTATAAAAGATCACATTAAGTTAACCTAAGCACATATAGTCACCTTTCACAATATAACATACTATTACTTCAATTCACATAAAAATGAGACCCTCATATCAAAGGTTATTCTAAGGCTCACTTGAGTGAGTTATGAAGCGACCGCCCATACAATCCATTCACACCCACTTAAGAGATCCTTTAGACTACCTAGGATAAGATCATTCTAACTTCATATAATAGAGTATATATGATATTATATTCCCAAAGGTTATCAAAAGACTTACTTAAGTAATGCAATAAGAGAATGATCATACCCCCTCTCCAAGATTACCTAAATAATCCTTAAGACTACCTAAGTTTAGATCATGTCTACTTTATCAATTCACTTTCCCTATCTTGAGTAATTCTTAAGACATCCCTAGGTAAGATATGAAGTGACCATTCCTGTTTCCCCTTCACAGCTCAACTTAGACAATCCTTGAACTACTCTAGGTAAGTAGTTATTCATTAACATACTTTCCAACTTAAGTCATAATCTTTATTAGTTCATTAAGAGATATTCATCACATAAGGAAATTCAAGAAATGGTCTTGGATAAGACCTAGGGACTCACTCACTTACATCTTTAAAGCCTAATCATGCAATGTCTAGATAATGTCCCATACCACTATGCAAATTCATAAAAATTCTCCAATACTAGTAGGTATTCCATATGATGAGAATATACAATAACCGACATAGACCTTCTAGATATGAATGGAATCCGGAGTCATGAACATACTCCGATGGATGGTTGTTGAACTTGTCAATGGTAGAACTAGTACACATCCCATGTAGGCAAATGGTTAAGGAATATGGAGGGTTTCTTTGTACTATAGCCTCATACTTAACTAGAGATACTTCCAAAACCATACTCACTCGGGGATAGCCTTTATTATCATAGATAAACTCAATAAAGGAGTACATGAAGAGGTTCCATATCTAGTTTACAACCAACTCATAACACCTTACCAAAGAGGTCCCCTAGGGTTGCCTTTAGTGGTTAAAAGGATAGCTCAATGATTTTCCTTAGTATGATTTCATGTCTTTCCATCCAATCAACCCTAATTCCACCATTCACATAAGAAGGATACCATTACGGCTGTCACATCCGAGGAGCACCCCTAGAAGTAACCGGAATCTTCTTCCTCTAAGAGACTTAGAATAACCTCTTAACATTCGTCATTACATTTCATAGGTTAAGAAGTGCGGAAAATTTAAAACTTTTCATCTACATTACTTCATGAGGTTTACTTAGACCTCTCGCTTACACATAATATACTTATTGCGAGTACACATAGACTCCTCGTAAAGAAGATTACATAGTCTTCTACTTTTATGTTACATATAGAAAACACACATTATATAGTCTTAAAAAGGTATGTCTCATATTAAACTATCTAAATAGAATAAAATAATACAGACATAGCCCTTACGCAAATGTAATAGTGCCACTTAGTGTTCACAACAATGTCTTGAAACAACATGAGTAAAATGAGCGTTTTTAGATTATTACAAAGTAATATAGGTAGAGTGATAGAAAGGCATCATCCTCGAAACATGAGGACATACCCACACCTGGAGAAATGATCCAAGCCTTACTTCAAAGTT
The DNA here is from genome assembly GCA_027704765.1 of Solanum habrochaites. Classification (NCBI taxonomy): domain Eukaryota; kingdom Viridiplantae; phylum Streptophyta; class Magnoliopsida; order Solanales; family Solanaceae; genus Solanum; species Solanum habrochaites. Next base: position 38,915,228 of record JAKWJA010002493.1, on the reverse strand, counting down.
GTCAAGAACCCTTCAACGACTGGAACCTAACACGTTGACGAAAAAGGGAGAAATGGGGTTAGCACATTACTTGTACTAAGTATGGAATCATATGCACATACAACATAGAGATCATTCTAAAAAGGAACATTTCATTAAATCATGCTAATTTACTTTGAAAAGCCTTATGGACAATCAAGAACCAATACTAGTCAATAACACATATTCCTTATGTTAAGACCATGTACATCACAAGACCAACAATACCAAGTCTAGTCAAGCCAAAATGCATTTAAATATAATTGAGCACATAATCAAGAAAACTCTATCATAATATTATGATATCACCAATCATGTATAAGAGTTTATAGCATCATAACCAAAGCAAGACCCTCATTCATGAACCCCCATTAAGTCCACTAGTGTAATGACTAAGTAAGGCCCCATAACCTTACTTAACCAAGTCAACCTAACAAGAACCATAAGCAATGCCCACTTCACATACTATATCATTAAGAGTAAACATCATCATACTTTAACACTAGAGACCAAGCACATGTGCATAAGTGAAGCCTACATCACATAGTATCATTAACATGTAAAATAAACATATACATGTAAGTTACATTTATAAGCATATAAACATATAAGAAAATCCTTCTAAGACTCCCCTCAAGGCTAACTAGTGCAATGTATAGGTAGAGTACCATACCTCTACCTATACTAAGTCAAATCCCTCAAAAGTCATCCTAGTTAGAGTTCACTTTATTACTTTATTTTACTTTTGAGAATATCTTGCCTAAATCAACATAGACCAAATGATCCAATGTGGAATCTGGTGTCATGGAATCCTACACCGAAAGAAGGTGTTCTACTTGTCAAGGTAGTACCAAAACATGAACATAGCCTCTGTGTGGATCAACTATCTAGTATTCTTATGTGAAAACAAAGTTCAAGAACTAGAGATATAGTTGGGACCCTCTTTATGATAGATGAATTATAGTATCCAATTTCATGAGTACATTAGTGATCCTACCTTCTCTATGTGGGAAGGGACACTCCTCACTATTAGTTCACTCGGTGCTAAGCTAGAGTCCCTTTTGAAATGTCTTTTATTAATAATCATAACTTATTTTAGGTCATAGGGTCTACCCCTTATATATTCATAGTCATAGTCATATCTCAATACGAATTGCATGAGAACACCTCTCATTACAACCCTCATATGTGAGATTAGCACATTAACGTCATTTTATCATAGTAAGGCACATAGGTACTTCATTACCAACCTCATATCATTACATCTTAAGCATAATCTAACAATCACACAATCAATACATATCAATTCAACATTATACCAACCCTAATCAACCTTAACATAAGGTATACTTCAATATAGCTTCATCACTAAACACAACGTTATCATAATTGAAGTAAAAGTTTGAGATCACGAGACTTACTCCAATCTCCTTCACAAGACATCATCATAGTCTTACCATCAATCAAGTCAATTCAATCCAATAATAGGTATAATAATATCCATAAATGTTAATTACACAATAATGAAGGCAATTAAATCACTACAAATCAATTCATCACTAGTTCATAACTAGGGTTAAAGGGGAGTAAGCCATCTTCCAAAAACTAGGTCAATACATCAAGAACTAGCACAATTGAATCATAGTACATCATAATCTATGTATAATATCCAAAATAAAACACAAAATGATATTTCGAAAGACAATATCGTAATAGAAAGAAACCCACATGAACTCATTATTTTGAAACCAATTTTGGAAGAACCCTTTAGAGAAAGGAATCCCAAAGGTGAAAGGATCCCATAGCTTGTTAATTGATTAATATTGATGGGGAAAATTAGTATTCTTTATTCCCTAGAACCCTCCTTTGCTTGGTCTTCTATGGAGTTTCTTTGGGAGACAGAAAGAAGAGAGAAGGAAGAGCAATTGGGTTTTTGAAATTAGAAGAGTTGGGTTAGTTTAGTTAGGATAGGGTCTTTATATAGGTCATTAACTAACTTAAAACTACCTACATTAACCCCTATATAATTAACTAACCACCTAATTTATTAATTTAACTAACCTAAAATGTGGCAACAAATAGTGACCTAACCTATGAACACGATCCTACGGGTTGTAGGTCAGTCGACGGCCAGTGTGCCTTCCGTGCTGCACATGTGTCATTTTGGTAAGAGATTTCCCAAAATGGACTCTTTGCCAAAATGGATAAGTGACCTTCTATGGTGCCCATCGATGATTTGTCGATTGTCCTACGCCTCTATTGTTGGCAACCGTCGATGGTGCTGTCTTTTGACTGCTTTTAGCCAAACAGGAAGTGTCATCCTCAAGGACCCTTTGCTTGTTCCTTGGGGAGTGGTACCCGGACGTTTCGACTATAAAACAACTCTAATACGTGTTGGACAGATTTTCACCAAATTTCATCATTTTCTGATGTAACATCCGGGGAGCACCCCCTTGAAGTAACATGACATACTTGACCTCTCGGAGGTCTTCTACAAGTCAATAGTTATCATTCATCACATTGTCATCGCTAAATTTAGCGGAAAACATAAAACTTTTCATAGCACTTCATATGCTAGAAACATATATATATATATATATATATATATATTTACAACTTAAGTCTCTTTACCATCCTAGACACAACATCATAAGGGTACAATAGAGACACGACCCTTAAACATAATACATAAGTAAATTTATACACTTTACAGTAAAGACATGAATTAGGAATCCTTGAACTTAAGGATTCCTTTCCTTGAGCTTGGGAATCACATATCCAGCTCCTCAATTATATAGACATCCTTTATGCATCCATAACCTACACTTTATGTAAAAGTAGAGAAAAATGAAGTTAGTACAAGAATGCACTAAGTATGGCAACCATGCAAAAACATGCATTTAAAAGGGACATTTTCTTGTAATCATACTTCATGCCTTTCAAAGTAAATCTTCATAAAACCTTTATACAATAACATTTATATCATATATGCATTTTTCTTTAACAGTGAACATCTTTCTTTTAAATTCTTAATCTCCCAAGTAACCCTCTAGTTATACTTGGTGCAATGTATCACCTTAAGGCCACAAGGAATCATTTATACAACTTATATAATCCAAAACATACCCTAATAGAAGTATAATATATGAAAGACACACTTAGGCCAAGCATAAGAACATTAGAGTAAACTCTTGTTATTATGCATAAATACTTCTTTTTCTTCATATAGGACCTTATGAAACATTACTCATAATCACAATCTAAATCTAGAAGTTCAATGTACATGTGAAGCCCCATAACCTCACACATATTAGTAGATCTATCATGAGACCACAAGACTTAACATATCCTTTATGTACCAAACACAATACTATAGGCAACCAGCTTACACTTCAATATAGGGACTTAGTCACATATTTATATTAGAACTTCATGTCAAGCATATCATCTCATCATGTAAACACTAACACAACGTCATGCAAGAGAACCATAAACATAGACACATGCATTAGAACATCTTCCTAGGATTTCCCTCTGTGTCACTTGTGCAATGCATATGTGAAGTCACATACCCCCACCTTCACTAAGCAACTACCCTTAAGTTATCCTAGTTAGAGTCCTTACTTTACTTCCATTGTCCATTTTAATTTAGGAAAACAATAGACTTAACCGACAATAAGATCATGTAAGCCAAATATGGAATTTGATGTCATACCCTCACACAAAAAGAGGGTGTCTTACTTTCTAAGATAAGACATGAGTATAATGCTAGCATATTAGGTGATATAACTTGCAAGATCCTATGGGGCAACATAGTTATGGAATTTGGAGGCATATCTGTGAAAAAACTCTTTATGCCAAATGAGGCATTATAGTTATTCACTTATGGAAACCCTATATATTCCTATTGAGGCATTGTGGTTATCCACCTCAAAAGGATTATGGTGACCTACCTTCCTACAAATGGGAAGGGACACCCTTCATCTTCAAGTTCACTCGGTACTAAGCTAAGTTCCCTTTGTTGAAAGGCTTTAATTACATTAGTTTTTAAAACATAGGCTTTAGGAGATTTTCTCCTCATATTCTTATCTCATAGGTTATAGATGAGAAGTCGTTTCATCAACCTATATCATGTGAGAAAACCTTTCACATGGACATAGCATATGTAAGCATCTTTCTAGTTAGGTTACTCTTGAGAACACCTTTTGAGAGCCCCTCTATTGACTAGATCATCATTCATGTGTGTATAGATACATGTGAACAAACCTTTCACATAACATCTTTAGACCACACATGTTCATACTTTACTTCATTCATGCATAAGTGTACAAGTGTAACTATCTGAGCCATGCTTTTATATAAAAACATTTAGACACTAGGTATAATCTTACTTCATCATACCACTTACTTCACAATATAGCATATAAGACATGTTCATAACATACTCATTCATTCATACCCATGTACATAAGAGACCAAACCTAGTAACTACCCTATGAAGGTACACATGTGCAATGCATAGACAAGGTCCCATACCCTTGCCCATACTAGTACACCTATCAAGTCACCCTAGTTAAGGAAACACATATCATACTTTCATAGACATAAACTTAACATACATAGCAATAAACACTAGTGAATATGAGAACAAACCTTTCATTGGACACTATGATCCTGTACTACTTATAATCATGCATGTAGAGTGAGTGTGTGTGTAAATTGGTCAACATGATCACATTATGGATATCAAAAACACATTGAGGCATCCACCCTCTTAGGAACACAATACACAACCAAGCATTGACCACACAACACATAATAGCATAGGAGTCAAGCCAACTTCATATTACACTTAAGACTCCTAACTTTTGCTATTCATGCATTCACATATGGGTACATAGGTATGGAGAATCATTCCTTAATATTTCATTTATGGAAGCACCTACACATAATCCTAAATTAATCATTCTCATGCTCATAACAATAGTAACATATCCTAGATTCACAACTAGAGTAGAAAACTAGGCACAAGTTACACATAAGGTGATCATCATAACCACACATTCATATATTAATCAAATTTCCTTCAAAGCCATGGTCAACACATATACAATGACAATAAAGTAAACACCGCCGTCATAAGTGGAACATACCAAACAATTCCATACAAGGCTTCATCAACAATACTATAAAGAAGTAGAGAAGTAGAAGAGTAGAGCAATTCTTACCAGACCTTTAGCCTTTGGTAATCATTGCCCATTACTACTCTTTCATCAATAATTCAAGTATAGGACAGTACATAAGGTACCATAATCATAAAGAAATCATGTAAAAGTCGCTATAAGATCATACTACAATCTAATACAATACATCACATATATACTAGGAAGTAGAGAGTTATAGATCATCAACCAATTTCCCTAGTCTTGTTCATAAATCATATTTTATCAATAATATACTTTTAGTGCAGTTTCTAAAGAGATAGAACATCATTTCTTAATCATGATTCATCCACCCTAAGATATAGATCAGAACATATAAATTACTTTACCAAGTTTATAGGCTATAAGAATCTAAATCGATTTTTACCAATTCAATGGTAATCTTTTGATATTAGATAAATTATACCTAATTGTCATCACATTATACATATAGGCAGTATCTAAGACAATTCACCATGATCGAGTCATATCACAACCATCCCACGTCAAGATCACAACTTACTACTTGATAGACTAGAAGAACCTAGATCAATTCAAACCAAGCCTTCTTTACTTTGATAACACAAGACTTATATCCACAATTCAACCATGGTATTAACCTAAGGTAGTATCTACAAGCATCTTAACATAATTAAATTCCACTTTTATACATAGATCAATGTTATAGTGATCACGTAGAGGCATAGGCTAATCATGTTCAATTCTTCATACATTGATTCACATAGATAATTCATCAACGATTCACCATAAATATACATACTAGATAGTATACATAAGCATATTAACATAATTGAATCACAAATCGATATACATAAGATCAAGATCATAAAGCCATACATATGCTTAAATCGAGTTTGTGAAAGAGCATGAGTTCATCATGCAATAGGATTGAAAATCACGTCCACATCAGTAGATGATCATCAATACATTCATATTATGCTTTTGAAATCAATTTAAGAAAGAACCCATGGCTAGATTGAAGAAGAATGTATTTGATCATGGAACTTCTTAGAAAACTTTGAGATTAACTCTGCAAGTGAAAACCTACTTAAAGATGAAGGAGCACCATACCTTTATTAGATGAAAAATCCACTAAGATTTGGTGAAGAAATCAATGAAGAACTTCAACTCTAGCTTCAGTCTTACTCTTATTTAAAGAATCTTAACAAATCTTGAATTTTCTTGAATGGAGTCTTTTACAATGATATTTTTTCTTGAGATTTTATCCTAGGGTTTGAGAGAGAAGAGAATGATGAATTAAACGATGGAATTATGACTATTTAGGTCTTTATAGTACTTGTGAAATCCGTTTTATTAAGGTTTCCATAGTGGAAAAGGAGAGGAAAATTACTTTAATTACTATTTTCCCGCGGCCAAAACGGAATTACACTATATTATTCACTAAAATGGCCATAACTTTTTACTCGAAAACTATATTGATGCGAAATTGGTGGAGTTGGAAATAGGATTCAAATATCTTTAATTTCATAGGTAATGTCTCACGTAGTTCTTTATATTCTAAGAGATATGGTCATTTCAAGGCAAACCTTTTGAACGTCATGGACGTTATTGGACGTTTGACATCCAAACTTCATGAAACTTGACATACTGCCTGTCACGCCTCCTTTTTTTCTCAAATATTTTTTGATTTTTTTGTTTCTAAGAAAAAGTTTTTCCAATTAAAGTGTCTTTTTGAAATGGGATAATTATTATTTAGAGTCGCCACTTGGAATTGAGTTTTGGTGTTCCAATTCACCTTATTTAAATCCCTAATCAAAAGGAATTTGACTCTACTTTTATTGGTCTACGAACTAGAAATCCGGGTAAGGAATTCTGTTGACAGAGGGGAAGGTGTTAGGCACCCCTCGAGTCCCGTGGTTCTAGCACGGTCGCTTCATTGACTTTGATTTGACTAGACTTAATTTCAAAAATTATATTATTTAACTTAATAATAAAAATATTTTTACTTTATTCTCTCATTTATTCGTCTTGTTTATTTTAAATCTATTTATTTTAACTTTATATATATATAATATATATATATATAATATATATATATATATATATATATATATATATATATATGGTTTAATAGTTAGGAATTAGAATTTGTGTAGGAAAAAGATTTTTAGAGTTCAAGTTAATTTAGAATTGTTTTTTTTAAAAAAAAATTAGATCTAAAATAGGAGGTAAATTCTATGAAATTTATAATTAATTCTAGCAAAAAAATAATCTAAAGAGATTAAGACAATTTTTTTTAAAAAAAGGTTTTTCTTTTCTTTTATTTTTTTTTGCACGTTAATAGCTACCCTTTTATATTTTTAACAACATTCTGTTTCTCTTCATTTTTCACGTTTTTTTTTTCATTCGTTTCTCTTCATTTTTCACGTTTTTTTTTTCACTCTTTTTTTTTTATTTTCTGTTTATGTTTTTTTTTTTTTAAAAAAATTTGTTATTTTTTTTCTTTCGTTGTTTTTTTACTATGCTTTCTTGTTTATTTTATTTTTTATTCTTTTGTTCTCTTTATATAACTTCTCAAATTTTACTTTTTTTTATTATAATTATTAATAGTAATTATCTCTATTTTATCATGAATCTCTAGATAAAATTTACAATTCTACTTAGATATTTTAAAAAAAATCATTTACTAATTATTTTTATATCCTAATCTAACAAGTCAACAATAAATTCAACAAAATCTTCTAAAGTGAAAAACTAAACGGAAAGATATACGAATCTATTCAAATTTATCAATTCAATATCATGAAGAGATATAAGTTACAAAGTGTATCTAAAAAGCATAATAATAATAATAATAATAATAATAATAATAATAATAATAATAATAATATAATAATAATAATAATAATAATAATAATATAATAATAATAATATAATAATAATAATAATAAGAATAATAATAATAATAATAATAATAATAATAATAATAATAATAATATAATAATAACAATAACAACAACAACAACAACACAACAATAATAATAATAATAATAAAAATAATAATAATAATAATAATATATAATGCATATTTAAATTATTTATTTATTTATTTATTCTTAACAATAAGAATCTCTGGCAACGTTTTCTTAAGCTTTTGCGAATTCTAAAAATAACTTATAACATCAATCACAAAAATGATATTTCATAATAATAATAATAACACACTATTAAAAGAATTTCATATAATTAGAATTAAACTTTCTTACAAGCATTTCATTAAAATCATACAAGAATTCAAGAATTTAGAGTTACCTCGTATTATTGATTCACCACAAAAATAACTGCTATGATCTACTGATTTCCAAAGTTAATAAACAAGTATTAACTTTAATGAGCCACGAATTGGAACCACGAACAAAATTCTAACTATAACCTAAATTTCAAAAGAATAACTAACTTTTCTTCTCCTTGATTTTTTGCTCTTGCTTTTTTTTTATCTCCTCTTTCAATCTCCGTTCTTTTTTTTTTCTATTCAACTGAACGTGTCTTCTATAATAATTTTTGCTAAGAGTCTAGTGCTAATTAAAAGGAACTTAATAGAGTGGGATTATGATTTAATTTGAAATATTGTTGAGAGAATTATGGTTAAGAAATAATTAAATGATTAACTTACTAAATAACAATAATAGGAAAATTAGTTTTTTGGAGTTTGAGGTTAATTAAGATAAGGGGAAGGTAATTTGAATATTTAGGACTCTTCTTCGTTACTTTTTTAAATTTATTTTTTCTTAATATATACTACCATTATTTTTTAAACTAATTAAAAGTTGAAGATTTAAAACAAATACCATAAATTCACAATTTTTTATTATTAAAGTAATTTACAATTTATTTATTTTAAATATAACTTTTTTTTTAAATTGGTGTTAAATCTTTATATATTTGTAAAAAATTAGGTGTTCACACTGCCTATAAACACTATAATAACTCATATAAGGACGTTATAAGCTTATGAAACACACATAAACACATATAAACTCATATAAGACCCATAGGTGACTTGGTCGTCGAACAATCGTCCCTTGACGTTTGACTTCCAAATCACCTAAACATACTTTAAAGCACTATATTAACATGTTAACAAGCTTATAGGCACAAGTGAGGCTTTATTCACCCAAAATCCTTTTGGAAGTCTTACAATATCCCCCACTTGGAAACTTTCTTCCTCGAATGACACTTAGAACAATATAATCACACTAAGACTTTTAATGAGTCATAAAGTAGTTCACATCATTCATAACATTATCATATAGACGTTAATGCACCAAATTTATAAGGAACACACTTCATTTTATTTAAGAGCTCATCATGTAAGGTCACACATCGGCAGATTCGAATCAATACTCAAAATCTATTTAAGCACTCATACTTCAATGCACATAGACTTGAGTTAATTAGATTGACAATGGATTTTTATTAGTTAAACCTTCTGCTATGAGGGTCATACTCAAGCATACCATGCTTAGTTGTGTCCATGGAGGAATGTCCTTCTCCAACACACTTACATGTTTCATGAATTCATACCTAAGCAAATGCAAAAAAGTCATCTTTACTGTAACATAAGAATTTCTCAATTTTTAAACCAAGGCATTCTCATGTTTTCTTCCTAGTGAAGTCTACATGGTAAGTCACACCAAGCACATTACCAAAAATAGGAAGACCTTTCACAAAATGTCAATTTCTAATAGAGAAATAGACTTCACAGTAAGCATCATTTAGGGAAAGTCTTAGAATTCATAGACACACACAAGGATACATGCCTTCAATTTTCAAAAGTGGACCTACAATCATGCTTTCCAAATCATACAAGTCACATAGTTTTCAAGAGACTCAATATTTCATTTTAAAGAGGCTCAATTTCTCATTATAAGGCTAAACCTTACATAGCGAAAGTGACATCAAACATGTGCCTTACCTTATCTCATGAAGTCAAATTGACAACTAACGTATCAAGATGCACAATCAACATGAGAAAATCATGAAGTTAATCCAAAATTTCCTTTCAAGTACTTTAGAATCTTCAAAATACTATTAAGATAGTGTAAATCAAGACATACCAAACATGTGAAGGTCATGCAATTCATATTTGATACAAAACTTCTATCATGGACAAGCTTACTAAAAAAATATTAGATTCAAGTTCAAGTAAGAATAGACGGATAAGATGGAAATATCTATAAACTTACTACTCACATCACCATCCACAACTTAGGATAGACCCAATTAAGAGTAACTTAACCCAACCTTAAGAGGATATTAACTTAACACCCTTCATTTTCATCACTTAAAAGTGATTATCACTTTAAAAGCATTTACACTAAGTTAACATAGGAACTCCAAGGTATTCTAAACCTTGTCATTTTTTGTCAAATTATCCCACAATCATCAAGTTAGGTCATACTATTTAACAACATATGTTCTTCAATAATACAACAGACACCAAGGTCATACATCATTAGGGAAAAACAACAAGGAGACTTAGCCATAAGGACTCTTTCTTTTCTTTCAACATTAAAGTATGGTAACTTCTAGGTCAATCAAACCCAAATCATCACCCTACAAAGATAAAAATACTACCGTCAATTCTAGAGGAAACATCAATTCCACAACATCAAGGGACTCAGAACACAATAAGAAGTTAGAAACAAATCTACAACTCATCATGCCATTAGACTCTCACTATTCATTACAAATAAGAAATCTCCTTTTTACATTCTTTATCATGATCATATGCATCAATTCTATACACATTTCAACAACTTCCAATCAAAGAACAATTTAGTCAATTTCCCAAAAATCTTACAGTAAGCTGCCAAGCATTACAGTGAACATGCTTCAAAATTCCAAAAATGCAACATTTAGGAAATCGATGGGAAAAGCATGACAATATGAGATACAAAACTTTACCAACTCATCCTACATAAACATGCATACTACCTTCACACCTAGGATCAAGTCTATACAAAGAACTACAATCCATGTAAATCAATCACGAAGGTAAACACATATAATTTAGGCAACATTTGACCCACTTACAATTTCTTAGGCAACATGCTTCCATAGGTAGTCACTAAGCATTTCAAACTCCAATTATAATATTCGGCTACCATCATGCAAAACCATATAGTAGCATATCATTCCAATAGAGACTCATTTTAATCATAACAACTTCCAACATGTTTTAACGATATCATGACATACATTTCTTCACATAATATGCTATTTCACATAAGCCTCATATCTAGCCACAAGAGACATCATATCAACATATTATTTCAAAATTCACCTTCACACATACTCATGAAACCATAAAACAATTATAAGAATAAAAAATTACCTTTTCTCCCTCAAGCATAGAGATACAATCTCATCCAAGAAATCACAACAAAAACACCACCGAACAAGAAAACATAAGAGAGATATCTTATAGAGTTAAGTTCTATGGCATGGACGTTATTGGACGTTTGACCTCCAAACTTCACGAAACTTGACACACTACCTATAAACACTATAATACCTCATATAAGGACATCATAAGCTCATGAAACACACATAAACACATATAAGACACATAGGTGACTTAGTCGTCGAACTTCTTAGTCATCCCTTGACGTTTGACTTCTCCTAAATATACTTTAAAGAACTGTATTAACATGTTATCAAGATTATAGGCACAAGTGAATCTCTAGACATCCTAAATAATTTTGGGGATCTTACATCTGACTCCTAAAACCTTGTCAAATAGACTAAGGCATGGTTGTACCTCTTGAACTAGTTTTCCGAACATCATGGACGTTCCTTGACGATTTGGGTCTAAAATTTCCTAAATGACTTATATACATTATATTTGACCTTAATGTAGTGTTAAAAATCTTAGAATCTCATGTTAGGCTCTAGATTAGGACGACTTTCAGCTTCAAGGATATCAAAACCTTCCAACTAGGTTGAAGGTTATATAATATTCACATTGTACATATATCAGGTAAGGGATATAAGTCTACCAAAACAAGACAACACATACTTCACCATGTCACATATATCATATCATTCGAGAAGCACATAGGTATAACCAATATCATCTATAGGTCATCCTACTCACTACAATAGTATCATCAATCTAAGTACCACAAATATCATAGAATCTATCAAGAACATCATACTTCAATATCAAGTAATGCACCTAATGAGTACACTATAGTCTACTAGACACGCACACCATCAACTAGAAGGCCTCATGCTTTGACTCCATATATACAGATAAGTCATTAAGACATTCATGATAATCAAATATCCTAGTTATCACATAACAATATAGTAATACATAAAATAATGCCGATGAGGCCACATTGATTCACACTTCATAAAGTAATGCCGACAAGGCCACATAATTTACAAGTATAGCACATAAGCATCACAACCATAAGTTGAACATGATAAACATAATCATCATCTAAGAACTATACTACAAAATATAGAGAAATTTAGGTCAACATACCATTGATCCAACCTCACAACTTCAATCGAAAGCCAATTCATCCAACATAATACTTAAATACCCTTACCAATGGCCATGATCACCAATTCAATCTAATACTTACAATATACAATGTATCAAAGATAATACAATATGAATTTATAGATTTAGGGAAGCCAACTAACAATTTTAGCATGATTCATTCATAATTCAATAGCCCTAATCAAACTACATAAGAATTCAATAACATTAAGACAATCAATTCACCTACAAAGTAGTCAAATCTAGGGTTACATGATTTACATGGGTTCATAGAGTTTTTTGTTAAAATCATCTAATTAATGACAATTCAATCAATATACAGTGATTCAAAATGTTTTATGCAAGAACCTATGGCTAGATTACAAAATTGGACAATTTCATCTTTTGAAAGACTTTGGAAATCACTTTGAAGATTAATTCTTGAAGAAAAGAGATTCAAGGATGAAGCCCATACTTTAATTGTTTCTATACATGAATTTGATGAATATTGATGAAGAATCACCAAAGAAATCTTCAAACCAAGCTCTATCTTGAGTTTTGGTTCCATTGGAGTTCTAAAGATTTCTTTAGAGAATTTGGGTTTTGATTTGAAATAATGAATTCATCTAAGTGTTTAAGACTTATAAAACTATTTATAATACCCAAAATAACCTTATGAAACCTCCCAAATATTTTTATAAAGGCTAGGTTAAATCCCCGTCTCATGCTTGGGCTGGCCGAGACATGCAGAATTGCAGTAGGTGCCATTGACGGTTGGTCACCTACACCCCATCACCCAACCAACGGACCGTCCTGATGGTCCGCAGTTTGGATCAAAGGATGGACCAAATATAGAAGAATCTCCCACACCTAAGTGTCAACCTACGCTCCTCACCTATGGGGCGTCTACTTCCTTCCATAGGTTGGGTTGGTTTGAAAACTTTTGGCTCACATGATGGGTCCTTACTAAAGGGCCCTTGGTTGGTCCTTGGGGAATCTTTACTAGACGTTTCCAAACCAAATATTTTTGAACACAAATTTAGGACCACTCACATCAATTTTATAGAAAACGGACACGTAAAACTCGAAGAAACATTCTAAGGTACACAAGGACGTCTCAAGGCAAACCTTTCGAACATCATGGATGTTCTTGGACATTTGACCTTCAAACTTCTTGGAACTTTAATCACTGACTCCTAATACCATTATAAACCATTTTAGGACTTCAAAAAATCAATACATAAGCGTTAGTCTCTAGTTACACCTAAGTCATTTTAGAGGTGTTACAATATGCCCCACTTGGATAACATTTGTCCTCGAATGATACCTGCTTCATTTCAAACACTTTCAAGAGATAAGAAAATCATGACTAGAAGAACATAACCATACCACACTATACACAATTAAAAATTAGGAAGAACACCAATTTCACATGCTTAAGAGACTCGAAACACAACAAGTAAATAGAAACTAATCTATGACTCATCATGCACATAAGACTCACATGTTTCATTTCAAATAGGAGAACACCTTATACAAACATTATCATGCTTATATACATCAATTCTTTACACATTACAACAATTTTCAACAAAAGAACAATTAGTCAAAATTTGGAAAATCTTACAGTGAACTTCCAAGCAATAGAGTGAACTATGCTCAAAATTCCAAACATGCAACTCTTATGAAATTTATGATAAAACATGAAAATATGAAAGATAAAATCATATAAAATCAGTTTTACAACTTAAGTATAACTTCATAAAATGCACAATGCAAGGAATTAATGAAATTCAATTCCTACAAGGCTTCTAAACACAATGCAACATGAAACATGCTACTATGAGTTTCTAACTCTCAAGCTTGAGTCGAATAGAAGAGATGAGACAGTAAATCAAAACTCCACAAATCACCACACTCCCCCCATTTAGAAGGAACTCATAATAACTAAAAGAGGGAAGCTATGACATACCAACATCATCTTCATCAGCTGGCATTGATCCTCTAGCCCGGAGTGCATAGACACGATTCTTTCTTGGAACCTTATCACCTGGAACAATTGGAGGAACTTGCTTACCTTCCTTTGCTCTAGCCGCAATTATAGGACAATCCTTCACCTTATGTCCATCCTTACCACAACCAATGAAATTTTTGGTACCACACTAGACATTTTCTATAGTGCTTCTTCCCACAAGTAGACTTACCATTTTGAGAACCACTACTCTTCTCAAGTTTGACCTTAGGATCCATAGGTTCATATAACACCTCTAAAATGACTTACGTGAAACTAGATCCTAACACTTGTGTAATTATGTTTTAAAGTCCTAAAATTGTTAATAATAGTGTTTATAGGCAGTATATAAAGTTTTGATGAAGTTTGGAAGTCAAACTCCAAGAACGTCCATGTTTTTCGAAAGGTTTGCCTTGAAATGACCTTGTGTGTCTTAGCATGTTTCATAAAGTTTTATGTGTTGTTTTGAGTTAAAATTGATTTGAGAGGTACCTAACATGTATACAAGAGTATTTGAGGTGAAAACGTCTGGTCAAAACTCCCCAAGGGCCGACTTAGGGGTCCATGAGGATGACCCAAGCCTTGGGCTAGCAAGCTGCGCAAGGAAGCATAATTTTTTCATGATGTGAACTAGTCCACGTCGCGTACTAGGTTCACGGAGAGCCAAAATTTTCTCCGCATCGCGAAGACAAGATAGACTCCACTGTCTTGGAATTTTATTTTGAAAAATGATGCGGGAGAAGCTCCGTGCCGCGGACTTGTTTCCCGATGATAATTCCGGAAATTTAAGATGAGTTTGACTTGGTTAAAGGGTCCTATAAGTTTAGGGGTATTTTTGGTATTTTAGGGTCTTGTTATTGGAGGTTTTTAGACCTTTTTAAATCCCAAATTCACCCTTCAAATAATAACCCTCAAGTCAAAAACAGAACCCCTCCATCTCTTCTCTCCAAAAACCTCCATTGATGAAGTTTTGAAGTTCCAAGGAAGACAATTGATTTTCTAAGTTTTTCTCCATCAATTTAGTGGGATTTTCATCACAATTAAGGTATGGATTTTCTTCCTTGTATTCTCTTCCATTGAAGGAGTCAATTTGAATGATATAAAAGAATGATCAAAACGATGAATTATCCAATTTTGTAATCTAGCCATGGGTTCTTTCATAAAATGTTTTGAATAATTGAATATTGATTAAATTTTTGTTAATTATATGATTATAAATTAAAATTATTTGAACCCATGCAATTCGTCCAACCCTGGATTTGAATACTTTGTGGTTGATTTAATTATATCTTAATGTTATTGAGCTTATGTAGTTTGATTAGGGCTATTGAATGATGAATAAATCATGCTAGAATTCTTAGTTGGCTTCCGTAATTTCATAAGTTCATGTTGTATTATCATTTTTCCATTATGTATTTGTAACGACCTGTTTAGTCGTTTTGAGCAACAGATTTTATTCTGGAAAAACTGGCAGATGTGACGGAGGCCACGAAGGACCGTCAAGGGCACGACGGACCGTCGTGGAGGGTGTCATTTCAAAACACTTAGAAAATCTGAAATTGGGTACTGAAATCGACTCTCTGACCGTCACGACGAAATGGCAGGACGGACCGTCACAGGCGTGACGGACCGTCACAGAGTCTTCAGTGCAAATTCACTCTCTGACCCTTGCGACGGACAGCAGGACGGACCGTCGCAGGCACGACGGCCCGTCACGGGCTACGCAATCCCAGTTCGGGTCGGATTTCTTTACACGTTTTAAGGGACGTTTTTGACTATTCCTGCTTTAATTATAAAGTTAGAGGGTTAATGTTAATAAGTCTAAATTACTTGGGGGTTAAAAGAGGTAACCTTAAGTTAATTAGTGGGTTATTATTTCCATCTTTCATTCTTAATTACATAATAATTAGGGTAAAAGAAAGAGGGTTTGAATAAGAAAAATAGAAAGAACAAAGATAGAAAGAAAAAGAGAGGAGAACGAGTAGAGAGAGAGAGGAACGAAGAGGACAACAAGAAATTGAGGAATTTGCTTGCTTGATCACGATTCTTCGGTGGAGGTAGGTTATGGTTTCTTTTACACTATCCGTAGTAAACTCTTAATAGCGAATGATATGTGTTGAGTAGTATTATTAAGTCTTCTATATGCTTAAATTGCGTGTATGCATGATGTGATCTTATATATATATGCATGATTGTGATAAAATAAGCATGATGAAGCTATTGAATCTTAAATATTTAAGAAACCCTAATTCACTTGTTAATGATGATGCCTTGGTATAAAAGAAGGCTTGATAAATTATATAACGAGATTGATGATGCCTTGGTATAAAAGAAGGCTTGATGAATTAGGGGATCGGGTGCCACGTTCCGGTACCAGGATAGAAATAGAGGATCGGGTGCCACGTTCCGGTACCAGGATAGAAATAGAGGATCGGAGTGTCACGTTTCGACACCAGGATAGAATATGAGGATCGGAGTGTCACGTTCCGACACCAGGATAGTATATGGATCGGGTGCCACGTTTCGGTACCAGGACAGAATATGAGGATCGGAGTGTCACGTTCCGACACCAGGATAGTATATGGATCGGGTGCCACGTTCCGGTACCAGGATAGAATATGGATCGGGTGCCACGTTCCGGTACCAGGATAGAATATGAGGATCGAAGTGTCACGTTCCGACACCAGGATAGAAAATGGATCGGGTGCCACGTTCCGGTACCAGGATAGAATGAGGATCGGAGTGCCACGTTCCGGCACCAGGATAGAAATAGAGGATCGGAGTGTCACATACCTACACAAGAGGTAGAAAGATAATGAATCTTGAAAGATA
This sequence comes from Solanum habrochaites, assembly GCA_027704765.1. Classification (NCBI taxonomy): domain Eukaryota; kingdom Viridiplantae; phylum Streptophyta; class Magnoliopsida; order Solanales; family Solanaceae; genus Solanum; species Solanum habrochaites. Next base: position 38,897,629 of record JAKWJA010002493.1, on the reverse strand, counting down.
ATGAATATACTCAATCTAATGAACTTTATTTCCAAATGAGTATGGTATTGAGGCTTGAGTCCTCATGTGTGAACTCGGTTTTAGTTATTGATGAATTCATGTTGTTATTGCTACATGTTGAGTATTGTAGTGATTTACATTATTATTGATATATACTGTTCCCTATTTTGAGTTGGCCGATGATATCTACTCAGTACGTGTGGTTGTACTGACCCCCTACTTTCATGTTTTCCTCTTTGTTATTTGTGTAATGCAGCAAACGTTCCGTCAACTTCAACTCAACAGTAGATCTAGCCAGTCTTCACTTCATCGGAAATTCAGGGTGAGCTAATGCGCTAGCTTGGACTGGGTCTTCTTCTTCAAGTCTTGATGCCTTGAACTTTCGGCATGGACTAGCTTTTTAGTTTTTTGTTCTTAGACATTCCTAGTTAAGTAATTTGAGATAGATGTTCTTGTGATGATGACTTCCAGATTTTGGGGATAATAATAATAATATTGAATTGTTTTTATTAATGAGTTTAAGTCTTCCGCATTATTTTCGTTGATATATCTTGAAATGTTAAGGTTTAGATGGGTTGGTTCGCTCACATAGGAGGGTAAATGTGGGTGCCAGTCGCGTCCCTGATTTGGGTCGTGACAAACTTGGTATCAGAGCATTAGGTCGTTGGTCTCATCACACAAGAACAGGTCTAGTAGAGTTTTAAAGAACGTAGGGGGACGCCTTTACTTTTCTTTGAGAGGCTATAAGACTTTAGGAAAATTTCATTCTTTCTTTCTTTCTTCGTGCTATTACTTGGATCCAATTGGTATCTAGGTGATACAAATTGGTATCTGACCATCTTCACTCTATTTCGCAGATGGTTAGAACTAGAGCAACGACTACGCCAACATCAACATCAGCAAGACAAGATGCATCTGAGCCAGCCACTGGGGCTGTAGCTCGAAGTGCAATAGTGGCAAGAGGGCCGCGGTAGAGGTCGTGGGAGGAGGACGTCCTCTAGAGGGAAGGACGAGCACCTAGCCCATCTGGTGCTAGGGCGGTGACTCCTCCACCGACTGAGGAGGTAGTAAGAGAAGGGGAGGATGGGGAGAATGAACAAGTTCAGAACGAGGAAATGTCACCCCAACCTACCCCAGAGATGATCAATCAGGTGCTCGCTTATCTTAGTGGGTTGTTTGATCAGGGTCAGGCACCCCCAACGTTTTCTGCACCAACACCTCCGGTTTCAGAGGTACGACATGCAGCCACTATGGCCCCTCGTATGGATGCCTCATTGGACATAGGCACGTTTCCACGACTGACTACTGGGCCTATAATGACAAATGATCAGCATGAACTTTTTAGTAAGTTCTTGAAATTGAAACCTCCAGTCTTCAAGGGTGCAGAATCTGAGGAATCTTACGATTTTCTGGTTGACTGTCATGAGCTACTACACAAGATGGGTATAGTAGAACGGTTTGGGGTTGAGTTCGTGAGTTATCAGTTGCAAGGGAACGCCAAAATGTGGTGGCGGTCATATGTTGAGTGTCAACCAACAGAGGCACCACCTATGACTTGGGCCTCATTCTCTAGCTTGTTTATGGAGAAATATATTCCCCGGACCTTGAGAGATAGGAAAAGGGATGAGTTCTTGAGCCTAGAGCAAGGTAGGATGTCGGTCAATGTATATGAGGCTAAGTTTCGTGCACTATCCAGATATGCCACCCAACTATGTTTCAGTCCACAAGAGCGGATTCGCCGTTTTGTGAAGGGGTTGAGATCAGAATTGCGAATTTCAGCCTTACAGGTAGCGGTTACGGCAAAATCCTTCCAAGAAGTGGTAGATTTCGTGGTAGAGGTGGAAGGAGTGAAGCCATATGAATTCACCACGGCATCGACATCAAAGAGATTTCGAAAAGGGGGTGAGTTTTATGGTTCTTACTCTAGAGGACAGGATTCCGGAGGTTACTCAGTTCGACCCATTCAGTCTTCACTACAGACTGTAGTTGGGGGTCCACCTCAGACCGGTCAACATTTCTCTGAGAGACCTATGCGTGAATCTAGAGAGTGTTATGGGTGTGGGGAGACTGGGCATATCAAGAGGTATTGTCCAAAACAGAGCGATAGACTCCCAACAGTTAGAGGTAGAGGTGGTCATGGCAGAGGCCGTTATTCCGGAGGACGAGGTGGTCGAGGTAATGGTGGTCACCAAAATGGCCGGGGTGATGGGCAAACTGGAGCCACTACATCACAACATGGTAGGGGCAACGGACAAACAAACGAAAGGGCCCATTCTTATGCTTTCCCTGGGAGATCAGAGGCGGAAACATCTGATGTTGTCATCACAGGTAATCTTCTGGTTTGTGATTGCATGGCTTCTGTATTATTTGATCCTGGATCCACATTTTCTTATGTATCTTCCTCGTTTGCTAATGGTCTAAATCTACATTGTGAATTACTTGATATGCCTATTCGTGTTTCTACTCCAGTGGGTGAGTCTGTGGTAGTTGAAAAGGTATATAGGTCTTGTTTGGTGAACTTTGTGGGGAGTAACACTTATGTAGATTTGGTTATCTTAGAGATGGTTGATTTTGATGTAATTCTGGGTATGACTTGGCTCTCTCCGCAATTCGCGATCTTGGATTGTAATGCTAAAACGGTGACGTTAGCCAAGCCTGGGACAGATCCGTTAGTGTGGGAGGGTGACTACACTTCCAATCCGGTGCGTATCATCTCCTTTCTTCGTGCCAAGAAAATGGTTAGTAAAGGGTGTTTAGCTTTCTTGGCACATCTCAAGGATGACACTACCCAAGTACCTTCGATTGAGTCGGTTTCGGTGGTCCGTGAGTTTCTTGATGTATTCCCTACAGATCTTCCGGGTATGCCCCTAGATAGGGATATTGACTTCTGTATTGATCTTGAACCGGGTACTCGCCCCATTTCTATACCCCCTTATAGAATGGCTCCCGCGGAGTTAAGAGAGTTAAAAGCCCAACTTCAAGAATTGTTGAGCAAAGGCTTTATTAGACCAAATGCATCTCCTTGGGGTGCTCCGGTTTTGTTTGTAAAGAAGAAAGATGGGAGTTTTCGGATGTGCATAGACTACCGGCAGTTGAACAAGGTGACTATAAAGAACAAGTATCCTCTTCCTCGCATTGATGACTTGTTCGATCAGTTACAAGGTGCTTGTGTCTTCTCTAAGATTGACTTGAGATCCGGTTATCATCAATTGAAAATACGAGGCAACGGATGTGCCAAAGACTGCTTTTAGAACCCGGTATGGGCATTACGAATTTGTAGTGATGTCTTTTGGTCTTACGAATGCCCCTGCTGCGTTCATGAGTTTGATGAACGGGATTTTTAAGCCATATTTAGATCTCTTTGTGATCGTATTTATTGATGATATACTGATATACTCCAAGAGTAAGAAGGAACATGAGGAGCATTTTAGAATTGTATTGGAAATGTTGAGGGAGAAAAAGCTTTATGCCAAGTTCTCTAAGTGTGAGTTTTGGCTAGATGAAGTGTCCTTCTTGGGGCACGTGGTTTCTAAGGATGGAGTGATGGTGGATCCGTCTAAGATCGAAGCAGTGAAGAATTGGGTAAGACCTACTAATGTGTCAGAAATAAGGAGCTTTGTTGGGTTAGCTAGCTACTACCGCCGATTTGTCAAGGGATTCTCTTCTATTGCTTCCCAACTGACGAACTTGACTAAGCAAAATGTTCCATTTGTATGGTCGGATGAGTGTGAGGAAAGCTTTCAGAAGCTCAAAACTCTGTTGACTACTGCACCAATTCTCACCTTGCCAGTGGAAGGCAAGAATTTCATTGTGTATTGTGATGCATCTTATTCGGGTTTGGGTGCAGTGCTAATGCAAGAGAAGAATGTGATTGCTTATGCTTCAAGACAATTAAAAGTGCATGAACGTAACTATCCAACTCACGATTTGGAATTGGCCGCGGTAGTGTTTGCACTAAAACAATGGAGACACTATTTATATGGGGTTAAGTGTGAGGTCTACACAGATCATCGTAGTCTACAGTATGTCTTCACTCAGAGAGATTTGAATTTGAGACAGAGTAGATGGATGGAACTACTGAAGGACTACGACATCACTATTTTTTATCATCCAGGGAAGGCGAATGTTGTAGCGGATGCTTTAAGTAGAAAGACGGGAAGCATGGGAAGTCTAGCTCACTTGCAAGCTTCTAGACGCCCATTAGCTAGGGAGGTTCAGATTCTGGCTAACGACCTTATGAGATTAGAAGTAAATGAGAAGGGAGGATTTTTAGCTTGTGTGGAGGCAAGATCTTCCTTCCTTGATAAGATTAAGGGAAGCAGTTTTAATGATGAAAAATTGATCCGGATCCGAGATAAAGTGTTGCAAGGAGAGGCTAAAGAAGCGACAATCGATGAGGAAGGTGTTTTGAGGATTAAGGGAAGGGTATGTGTACCCCGCGTCGATGATTTGATCAACACTATTCTGACAGAGGCTCATAGTTCAAGGTACTCGATACATCCGGGCGCAACCAAGATGTACCGTGACCTAAAGCAACACTTCTGGTGGAGGAGAATGAAGCGTGATATTGTGGATTTTATTGCCAAATGTCCAAATTGTCAACAAGTAAAGTATGAACACCAGAGGCCCGGAGGAACACTTCAGAGAATGCCCATTCCGGAATGGAAATGGGAGAGAATCGCAATGGACTTCGTGGTTGGTCTTCCAAAGACATTGGGCAAGTATGACTCTATTTGGGTGATTGTTGATAGGTTAACTAAGTCTGCTCATTTCATTCCAGTTAAGGTGACTTACAATGCAGAGAAGTTAGCCAAACTTTACATCTCAGAAGTTGTTCGATTGCATGGAGTTCCACTATCCATCATATCAGATAGAGGTACGCAGTTTACTTCTAAGTTTTGGAAAACATTGCATGCAGAATTGGGTACTAGGTTGGACCTTAGTACCGCGTTCCATCCTCAGACCGATGGTCAATCTGAGCGAACGATTCAAGTGTTGGAGGATATGCTTCGTGCATGTGTGATAGAATTCGGTGGCGATTGGGATAGCTTCTTACCCTTAGCGGAGTTTTCATACAATAATAGCTATCACTCAAGCATTGATATGGCTCCCTTTGAAGAATTGTATGGTAGGAGATGTAGGTCTCCCATTGGTTGGTTTGATGCATTCGAGGTTAGACCTTGGGGTACTGATCTTTTGAGGGATTCGATAGAAAAAGTGAAATCCATTCAAGAAAAGCTTCTAGTGGCGCAAAGTAGACAAAAGGAATATGCAGATCGAAAGGTTAGGGACTTAGAGTTCATGGAGGGTGAACAAGTCTTGTTGAAAGTTTTACCAATGAAAGGGGTGATGCGGTTTGGTAAAAGAGGCAAGCTAAGCCCAAGGTACATTGGTCCCTTTGAAGTACTTAAACGAGTAGGGGAGGTGGCTTATGAGTTAGCCTTGCCTCCAGGGCTGTCCGGAGTACATCCGGTGTTTCATGTGTCGATGTTGAAAAGATACCATGGGGATGGAAATTACATTATCCGTTGGGATCCAGTTTTGCTTGATGAGAACTTGTCTTATGAGGAGGAGCCTGTTGCTATTTTAGATAGAGAAGTTCGCAAGTTGAGGTCAAGAGAGATTGCATCCATCAAGGTGCAATGGAAGAATCGAGCGGTTGAAGAAGCCACTTGGGAGAAGGAGGCAGATATGCGAGAAAGATACCCCCATCTGTTTACAGATTCAGGTATTCCTTTTCGCCCTTGTTTTCCTTCTTGTGATCGTTCGGGGACGAACGATGGGTAAATTGGTATCTATTGTAACGACCTGTTTAGTCGTTTTGAGCAACATATTTTATTCTGGAAAAACTGGCAGATGTGACGGAGGCCACGACGGACCGTCAAGGGCACGACGGACCGTCGTGGAGGGTGTCGTTTCAAAAGACTTAGAAAATCTGAAATTGGGTACTGAAATCGACTCTCTGACCGTCACGACGAAATGGCAGGACGGACCGTCACAGGCGTGACGGACCGTCACAGAGTCTTCAGTGCAAATTCACTCTCTGACCCTTGCGACGGACAGCAGGACGGACCGTCGCAGGCACGACGGCCCGTCACGGGCTACGCAATCCCAGTTCGGGTCGGATTTCTTTACACGTTTTAAGGGACGTTTTTGACTATTCCTGCCTTTAATTATAAAGTTAGAGGGTTAATGTTAATAAGTCTAAATTACTTGGGGGTTAAAAGAGGTAACCTTAAGTTATTAGTGGGTTATTATTTCCATCTTTAATTCTTAATTACATAATAATTAGGGTAAAGAAAAGAGGTTTGAATAAGAAAAATAGAAAGAACAAAGACAGAAAGAAAAAGAGAGGAGAACGAGTAGAGAGAGAGAGGAACGAAGAGGACAACAAGAAATTGAGGAATTTGCTTGCTTGATCACGATTCTTCGGTGGAGGTAGGTTATGGTTTCTTTTACACTATCCGTAGTAAACTCTTAATAGCGAATGATATGTGTTGAGTAGTATTATTAAGTCTTCTATATGCTTAAATTGCGTGTATGCATGATGTGATCTTATATATATATGCATGATTGTGATAAAATAAGCATGATGAAGCTATTGAATCTTAAATCTTGAAGAAACCCTAATTCACTTGTTAATGATGATGCCTTGGTATAAAAGAAGGCTTGATAAATTATATAATGAGATTGATGATGCCTTGGTATAAAAGAAGGCTTGATGAATTAGGGGATCGGGTGCCACGTTCCGGTACCAGGATAGAAATAGAGGATCGGGTGCCACGTTCCGGTACCAGGATAGAAATAGAGGATCGGAGTGTCACGTTCCGACACCAGGATAGAATATGAGGATTGGAGTGTCACGTTCCGACACCAGGATAGTATATGGATCGGGTGCCACATTCCGGTACCAGGATAGAATATGAGGATCGGAGTGTCACGTTCCGACACCAGGATAGTATATGGATCGGGTGCCACGTTCCGGTACCAGGATAGAATATGGATCGGGTGCCACGTTCCGGTACCAGGATAGAATATGAAGATCGGAGTGTCATGTTCCGACACCAGGATAGAAAATGGATCGGGTGCCACGTTCCGGTACCAGGATAGAATGAGGATCGGAGTGCCACGTTCCGGCACCAGGATAGAAATAGAGGATCGGAGTGTCACGTACCGACACAAGAGGTAGAAAGATAATGAATCTTGAAAGATAATGAATATACTCAATCTAATGAACTTAATTTCCAAATGAGTATGGTATTGAGGCTTGAGTCCTCATGTGTGAACTCGGTTTTAGTTATTGATGAATTCATGTTGTTATTGCTACATGTTGAGTATTGTAGTGATTTACATTATTATTGATTTATACTGTTCCCTATTTTGAGTTGGCCGATGATATCTACTCAGTACGTGTGGTTGTACTGACCCCCTACTTTCATGTTTTCCTCTTTGTTATTTGTGTAATGCAGCAAACGTTCCGTCAACTTCAACTCAACAGTAGATCTAGCCAGTCTTCACTTCATCGGAAAATTCAGGGTGAGCTAATGCGTCTAGCTTGGACTGGGTCTTCTTCTTCAAGTCTTGATGCCTTGAACTTCCGGCATGGACTAGCTTTTTAGTTATTTTGTTCTTAGACATTCCTAGTTAAGTAATTTGAGATAGATGTTCTTGTGATGATGACTTCCAGATTTTGGGGATAATAATAATAATATTGAATTGTTTTTATTAATGAGTTTAAGTCTTCCGCATTATTTTCTGTTGATATATCTTGAAATGTTAAGGTTTAGATGGGTTGGTTCGCTCACATAGGAGGGTAAATGTGGGTGCCAGTCGCGTCCCTGATTTGGGTCGTGACAGTATTATGATCAGTGGGTTGAATTGATGATCATGACCATCGGTAAGGACCTTGGTAGATTGTGTTGGAAGAATTAACTATGGATTAAAGTTGTGAGGTTGAATTCATGGTATGTTGATATAACTTTCTCTAAATTGTGTAGTCTAAGCTTTAGATATTAATGATGTTTGGTATGGTCCACTTATGGTGGCGGTACTTATGTGCTATACTTGTGATTAATGTGGCCTTATTGACATTCCTTTATGAATTGTGAATGATGTGGCCTCATCGGCTTTTCTTTATTTATTATGAATTTATCATGTTATAACTTGAATATGTGGTTATTATGAATGTCTATATGACTTATGTGTTTATGTGCACTCAAAGCATGAGTTTTTCTAGTTGATGATGTGTATGACCAGTAGACTATGGTATAATCATTATGTGGATTTCTTGATGTTGTAGTATATTGTTTCTTGATAGATTATATGATACTTGTGATATTTAAATTGATTATACTATAGTAGTGAGTAGTATGACCTATAGATGATATTGATTATACCTACGTGCTTCTTGAATGATATGCGATATATGATATCGTGAAGTATGAGTGTGTCTTGTTTTGGTAGACTTTTGTCCCTTACTTGATACATGTACAATGTGAATGTGAGTTCTTGACTTAGTATGCTAAAGCCTCTTAGTCTTGTATGTGTGATTGACATGTGAACATGAATTGTTAAGAAGGTCCTCTATATGGAACCTTCAACCTAGTTGGAAGATTATGATATCCTTGAAGTTTAAAGCCGTAGTGGGATCCTTCTTGTGTCAATGATGGACTTAAGGTTTATTGGCTGGAATGACATGAAATCATCCTTAGGAAAGTCATTGAGCTATCCTCTTAACCATTGTAAGAAAACCTTAGGGGACCTCTTTGGTAAGGCATAATGTGATTGAGTTGTAAAGTAGATACGAAACCTCTTCATGTACTCCTTTATTGAACTAATCTATGAGAACAAAGTCTAGCACGGAGTGAGTATGCTTGGGTAGTAGCCCTAGTTAAGGATGAGGCTAGAGTACAAAGAAATCCTCTATATTCCTTAACCATGTGCCTACATTGGTTGTGTCCTTGTTCTACCATTAGCAAGTAGAACACCCTTTGTCAGAATATGGTTGACTCCGAATTCCATGTTTAGCTACGATGGTCTATGTCGGTTATTGTCTATTCTCATCATATGGGATACCTGCTAGTGTTGGAGAAGTTCTATGAAGTTTAAGTGGTGCTATTGGACACTATCTAGATATTGCACGATTAGGCTTTGAAGATGTTAGTGAGTGAGTTCCTAGGTCTTCTCCAAGACCATTACTTGTCCTTATGTGATGAATGTATATTAAGTGAACTAATGAAGATAATGACTTAAGTTAAAAATTATATGAATGAATAAGTACTTAACTAGAGTAGTTTATGGTTTGCCTAGTTAAGGTGTGAAGGGGGCATAAGAATGGTCACTTCATGTCTTACCTAGGAAAGTTGGTTGATACATTAGATGTAACAACCCTAAAATGACTATGCTAAGTAATTCTTAATGTATCTGGAATGCTTATGATTAGACCGGGTTCACACAAATTATTGCGCATAGAACGATACCTCTTAACCCTTGCAACAACTAAGACAACTAATTTGGTGAGTTAGTTGAGCTAGGAAAGGTTGGGTCCAACCATGTAGGGCACCCGAATATGAAGATTTACCCAGATGAGTCTTAACCGGACTTAAAAAGGGGTAATCTTAAGTTTAGAGGGTGTAGGTAAAATGGTCTTTTCAAGGCTAAGGGTAGTATTGTAATTATCCTAAATATTTAATTAATTAATTAAATAATATGGTGGAGGGGTAATTTGGGTAGAAAGGGCAGAAATTGGCCCTTTGAGTGAAATCTTTCTCCACCCTAGTTCGAAACTAGGTGGGGGCAATGATTTAATTTGATTTATTTTATTTGGTGAACTATTAATTAATTAATATTTAATTACTAATTTAATTAAAGGAAAAATTAGATTTGAATAATAATAATAATAATAATAATAATAATAATAATAATATATAATTAATAATAATAATAATAATAATAATAATAATAGTAATAATAATAATAATAATAAATAATATTAATAGTAATAATAATAAATAATGAGGAGTACTAGTTTGACTAAGTCTCCACCTAACTCTCCTAATCCTAATCCACTCATTGTCACGTTTTTCTCTTCGCCTCTCTCACTTTCACGCTTATGCATTCCGTAAAAAAAAAGTACAGAACAAAAATAATAAAGTTCATCAAGAACTTGAATGCTAAAAACTCAAAAGAAAGGTTAGTCTAAAAACGTAAAGCAAAACAAAGTTCTTGACGTGATTGTGCTTGAAGTTTCGGTGGTGAGGCTTTGTTTCGTTGGAAGTTGGAAGTATTTAAACAAGTGTGGAACTATATTATGGTATAATTTTTCTTATCTCTTAGAACCTTTCCTAAGAGACCCCTAAGTTCAGTTTAAATTCCAATCGAGAAACTAAGGTTATCCCCGTTGCATGCCCCTGTCATTAGATCCTCTGAAAGATTCAAAGCATGCGTTGGTATGTCTTCTGGTAGATAATTTTAGGTCTGGTTGTGATTAAGTATTGAATGTGTATTTGAAAATTATTTAAGGAATGAAAGTGTATTCTGGAAAAGTATTTTACGTTAATTGTTTGAGCATGGTGTGCTGTAAATTAACTATGTTGCTGCCTGAAATTTGTGTGTTATAAATGTTGTGTTTTTTTATATGTAAATATTTAAAGTGTGATGTTCATTTAAGTTTAATGTTGCTAGATTTAATGGTAATTCTTGGCTGAATTTAATCATAAAAATATTACACTTAAAGATGCACCAAATGATCCACGAAATGCCTTAAGAATTAACTTATTAATAATGATAAAAAAAGATGCACCAAATGATCCACGAAATGCCTTAAGAATTAACTTATGAATAATGATAAAACGAAGCTGAAAATAGTGAACAAATTTCTAGCATTTGGTAGGTCTGGTTCGACCAAACAAAGTGGTACAAAATTCAATGAAAAATGAATGTAAAATAAGTGAGATCACTAAGGATTGAACCCAAGACATCATTACATAAAAACTACAAAAAAACAACAACAAATGATTGAGATAAAAATGGATTGGAAGAGACCAAATTTCCACCTTGCTGGAAATTTGGAGTCTCGACCAAGGATGAGAAAATTAGCTATGTTTTTAATTTTTTTAAAATGTGAGGTCATTGGGGATCGAACCCATGACCTCACCAAATGAAAATAACACAAAAATTTCATCATAAAAATGAAAGGAAAAATAGAGGTGGTGAGTGGGGATTGAACCCACAACCTCTTGAGTGGGGATTGAACCCACAACCTCTTGAATGGATGTGAGAATTAGGAGAAAAATAAAGGAGAAAATAAAATGTGGAGAGTGGGGAATGAACCCACAACCTCTTGAATGGATGAGAGAGTTAGGAGAAAAATAAAGGACAAAATAAAATGTGGAGAGTGGGGATTGAACCCACAACCTCTTGAATGGATGAGAGAGTTAGGAAAAAAATAAAGGAGAAAATAAAATGTGGAGAGTGGGGATTGAACCCACAACTTCTTGAATGGATGAGAGAGTTAAGACAAAAATAAGGAGAGAATAAAATGTGGAGAGTGGGGATTGAACCCACAACCTCTTGAATGGATGAGAGAGTTAGGAGAGAAATTAAGGAGAACATAAATGTGGAGAGTGGGGATTGAACCCACAACCTCTTAGATAGGTGAGAAAGTTAGGAGATAAATTAAAAGAAAAATAATGAGCTTGTGGGGGATTGAACCCACAACCACCTTGCCTTAAAACGAAAAATGAGAGGAGAACAAGAGAGAAATATTATGGGGTTGATGGGAATCTAACTAGGGTCTCCTAAATTTGAAAAATGAGATTATAGAGTTTAAAATAAGATTAAGTGTTGTTCAAGGGATTCAAAATTGGGTTCCCTTGCCTAATTACGTTTTGACACATAAGTCATACGTAAATAAATATTGAATGAATGCTGCCTCTAAAGATCGAAATAAATATCTTGGGATATCTACAAGATGCATAAGTCTTGTACCACATAATCTTGGGTAAACATGAATCACTTTGACAAACTATGAATGAAGCCTCATGGAATGTATGTGTAGACTCATAAGTCTAGCATACGTTTAAAAGTAAGTGAGACTAAGATGTATGTGATAAAATGATGTAACCCTAGAAGGGTTAAGTAAGAGTGTGAAACACACGAAATGACTAAGTGCATGGGATATGATGAAATGAAGATTCACGTGAAGGGGTGAGTAATTATGAAAAGCAAATGTGTTAAATTTAATGAATGAGGTGAAAATATGATAAGAGGCTAATGTGAAAGATGAGAGCAATATGAAATGATCCTAAGTAAATGTTACCAAAACGTACTCACCTATGAGAGTGTAAAGCTAATGAAGAGACCAGTCTTTATGAACACTCTAATGAAAGTATTGAAGTTAATGCATACTTAATACTAATGATGAGATGAGAAATCATCTAATGAGCTATGATGTCCTCATGCTAGAAGCCAGCTTCCATGATGTATGCGTTGAATGTAATGAAACTTTATACTGAGCACTGATAAGCTAGCTAAGAGCGGTGATGCGTCCCTTTGGAAAGGGAGGAGGTTCACATAACTCTCATGAGATGAGACTGTCCAGCATGCTGGGTATGGGTCTCCTTATATCTTCTAGTCTTTGAACCTATACTAGAATATAGGGACCTAGTAGGTTCCATTCTCTATATATGCTAGCATGTTTTGGTTCACTTTGGCCGGTGATTCAACCTCTTTTCTGTGTGGGGATTACACATTGGATTTCATGATGCTCACATGATCTATGCCGGTTAAGGATAAAGTTTCCAAAGAAAGAATAAGGCAAGCCTCAACGAATGCACATAATGAAATGAATGATACCAAAGGTGTTAGGATAGGATGATCAAGAGGTGATCTAGACTTAACTAATAACACTAGGTTTTTCTTGGTCATTGCACAGCGAACCCGATGAGAGTCTTCAACTACATCCTAGGTATGACTGGTGGCTGCACTATTATATGAAAGAATGAAAATGAAGTACTTATGAATGAATGAAGCAGACTCTGTGTTTGTTAAAGAAGGCTCTGTAGTTGAGGTCCCATATGTTGAGCCCTCATTTTGGGAGGTCCTAATGTCAAGTCGTGATTCCAAGGTCTCATGACATATGCAAGAATGATATGAACTATGTGATATGATATGTTTAATATGTTATGTGTTATTTGAAAAATGATTAGTATGATGATACATGTTACTCTCATGGCATGACTTTCTTAATCCGAAATTGGCAAGTTCACTGACTTGACGTTCCATAATGCATATCGATAGGAAAGAGCTCTCCTTAATCATGCATGTCCTTGGTGTGTGATTGCATATATCCATACTTAGTACAAGTGTGTACTAATCCCATAAAACTATACATTTTAAGGTGCAGACACAGGTGCACGTTAGAGATTACAGGTCGACACTGAAGCTATCCGAACATAGAGCATTCATCCGGATTTGGTAGGCCCTCATGCTTTCGAGGACGCTTGACCATTATATTCTAGCTTAGACATTGGTTTGAGTTAGTGGAGTTTGTTCCACTAGCGTTTCTTTCTCATCTTATTTCAAACATTATATTGGTGAATTTTTGGCAAGTATACACTTAATGCATGGAACTATTTGTTTCATTTGATGTTCTTAATATTAGATTGTTGATTGTGAACGTTTATGAGATTAAGTAGAATGTCTTATATGAATGTTAAGTAATAAAAAGTTCAAATTTTCCGCTAAAATTAACCTAGATGAAGTAACGATGACGTATGTAGGCTTGTCTGTGACCTCTGAGAGGTCAACAACGCTGGTCTCATCTACGGACTAGACTCCGGTCGTGACAATTGCATGATGAACCCATTCTCTATCACTAAAACGATTTAGCCTTGCATGGGCTTTATAATCTTGATTTATTATCGATTGATTTATGATTCTATTATATTTAACTGGTTGTATCTACTGTTATTTACATTAATTGATCATGATTTTATGATGAAGGATCCATGTGGATCCATGGATGAAGAATTGAACATGCCTTGCTTAGTATTCTAGGAATTCACGGTAACATGGCCCTTTTTATGATTTAATGTTGAACTCGATTATGTTGTGGTTCTTGTAGCTATTGTTTTAGGTCAATATTGTGGTTGAATTGTGAATATAAATCCTGTACTATCAAAATAAAGAAGGCTTGGTTTGAATTAATCTAGGTTCTTCTAGTCTATGGAGTTGTAACTTGTTATCATGACGTTAGGTTAGTTGTTATATAAATTGATCATGGTTAGTGTCTATAGCTGCTGCCTATAACGAAATATGAGGATGAATTTTATGTAATGAACACAATATGGGTCAATTAATGATAGTTTGAATAGGATTAACCTATGTAAACTTACCTTCAAAGAATTCCTTATATGAAGCATGCTTGTGTAGACCTTAATGTCAAAAATTGTAGTAGTGTCTCATCTAGACTATGATTTCATTATCTACTGCCTAACACATACATTTTTCTAAAATATGATTGATGATCAAGACCTTAGAGAATCCATAGTGTTGGTTAATTCCTCTCTATACCCTAGAATTGACAAGTCTAATTCCTATGTTGTAGCTTGATCTTGAAGTGATTTAAGCATGATTTCTTTATGATAAAGTGTATAATTAGCTACTGACCTAGACTTATTCCATTAATTAAATATAATTGATGATTAATGAAAGTAAATTGGATTAAAAATGTATGTTCTTCTACGTCCTAGTACATGTAAGATGCCTTGTATTATGTTATAGTATGATCTTGTAGAGACTTGTACATGGTTTCTTCTATAATTAAAGTACATTTAGCTACTTCCCTATATATAAAGTATTGATGAACAAGGTCTATTGATCAATGATGATCAAAGGGTGAGAAATTTGTAAGAATGCTTATCTCTTCTACTTTCCGTATAATATTGTAGATGATGAAGCCTTGTATGACATAGTGTGGTAATGTCCACTTATGGTGGTGTTGTTTACTTTATTTTCAATCTATATATGTGTTGACCATGTCCATGAAGGCAAATTCATGAATATATGAGCATGTGATTTTGATGATACTATGTGAAGCTTATGCCTACTTTCCTATTCTAGTTGTGAATTAGGTTATATGGCTATTGTGTAAGCATGTGTATATACATTTTAGGGAGATGTATAGGTGATGCCATTGATGAGTTAAAAATGGTTAATAATACCTTACCAATGTACCCCTATGTGAATGCATGAATAACACAAGTTAGGAGTCTTAAGTGTAATATGAAGTTGGCTTGTCTTCTATGCTATTGTGTGTTGTGTGGTTTATGCTTGAAGGTATATTATGGTCTAAGATGGTGGATGCCTCAATATGTTGTTGATATCCATTATGTGATCATGTTGACCAATGTACACACACACTCACTCACATGCATATTACAAGCCGTATAGATCATGGTGTCTAAATGAAAGGTTGTTCTCATATTCACTAATGTCTACTAGGCATGTAAAGTATATGTATGTGAGATATGTTATGTATTCCTTACTAGGATGACTTTAAAGGTGTACTAATATGGGCAAGGGTATGGGACCTTGCCTATGCATTGTACATGTGTACCTTGATAGGATAGTTCTAGTTTTGGTTTATATATGTATGAATATGTATGTATGAACTTGTATGACTTAATGTGTTATGTGAAAGGTTTGGTCAAATATATGTATACACACACACATGTATGAAGATATAGTCAAGAGAGGGTACTTGAATGGTGTATTCATGTGTACCCTAAACTAGATGATGCTTTACATATGCCATGTTCATGTGAATCGATTCTTTACATGATTTAGGTTGATGAACTTCCATCTATGACCTATGAGTTGACCATATGAGGGGATGACTGTCCTAAACCTATGATTTATAAAGTAAAAATATAATAACGATTTTCAACGAAGGGAATTTAGCTTAACACCGAGTGAACATGAATATGAGTGTGTGTCCCTTCCTATGGTAGGAAGGTAGGGCACCATAAATCTCATGAGTTGGATAACCACAATTCCTCAATGGGCATAAATTGGGTTTCCATAAGTGAATAACTACAATGCCTAATATTGGCATAAAGAGGGTTTTCACATGTAACTCCAAGTTCCATAACTATGTTGCCACCATAGGATACTATCTAGTGGATCCACCTAGAAAGCTATGTCACATTTTGTTCTACTTTGGCCGGTAGACCACATCCTTTCGGTGTTGGGTTCTTCCATATTTATCATCACACGGTCTATGCCAGTTAAGCATATAGTTTCCCTAAAGTAAAATGGACAATGGAAGTTAAATGATTAGCAACCTAAATAGAATGACTTAAGGGAGGTTACTTAGGATAGGTGGAAGTAATGAACCCATCTAGACATTGCACAAGTAGCTCCTTAGGAAGTTCTAGGAAGGTGTTCTAATGCATGTCACTATGTATGTGTTCCCTATGCATGACATTGTAGTATTTGTCTACTTGTTATTAAGATGTGCATGATATGAGTTTTTATGCATGATGTTGATCTTGTTGACTATATGATGAAGGTCTTGACTTAACTATGTCTATGTGGTATTATACTTCTATTATGGTATGTGTTGTCTTGTGTAGATGATATTTATGATTTTCCTTGTGGTCCTAAGGTGATACATTGCACCAATTATCCTTAATGGATTACTTGGGAGACTAATGAATTAAAAGAATTAGTTCACTGTAAAGAGGATGAGCTCACTATAAAGTGACCTCCAAATTGGACTTAAATTCTATAAGTCCTTTTCAATGATGTTTGGCCTTTGATTGTGTTTCTATAAAGTATGAAAATTATATATATGCTATTGATAAAGGTTTAATGATGATTTAATCAATATGACATGAAGTATGGTTTCAAAGAAAATGTCCCTTTTAAATGCATGTTTTTGCATGGTTGCCATACTTAGTACATTCTTGTGCTAATTCCATTCTTATCTACTTTTTAACAAAGTGTAGGTAATGTAATGCTTAAAGGAGGTCTAAGATTGAGGATCTTGATAGGTGATTTTACAAGCTCCAGGAAATGAATCCTTAAGTCCAAGGATGTCCTAATCTGTACTTATTGTAAAGGCTATAAATATTGTATAGTTTTGTATTATGTCTTAAGGGCAGTGTCCCTAACGTATTCTAATAATGTTGAGTCTAAGATGCAAAAGAGACTTAGAGTCTATATATGTCTTATGACTTATATTTTATATGTGTATGAAGTAAAGTTTCTAGCATATGAGGTGCTATGAAGAGTTTTAAATTTTCCGCTAAATTTACTATGTCCATGCGATGAATGATAACTATGGGCTTTTATAAGATCTACGATAGGTCAAGTACGCCATGTTACTACTAGGGGGTGCTTCTCGATTGTGACACCTAACTTCTTGGGTGTGGATTTGGTATGTGACAAGCTTGGTATAAGAGCATATGTTGTGAAAGTAGTATTAGGAGTCAAAAAGTCTCATCATGTCACTTCTAGTAGAGTCTAGACTATCGGTGTGAGTTGCGAAACATCTATGGGAGAGAGGCTATAGGACGATAGAGTTTCCCTTCTTTTCTAATCCTATGTCATGCCGTAGAGTAAAAGTTATGAGTAATATTTTCTTATGGTTTTCCTAGTGTTTCTAGGAAGATGATTAGGAGGAAAACACCATCTAGGAGAGTTGAGGAGAACGAGGTGTAAGAGGAGATTCCTCCACAAGTTGAGAGAGTTGAGAAAGTTCCTCAAGGTGATCAAGTCCCTAATATGGAAGGAGGTAATGATATTTCGGAGTTTCATCCAGAGTTGAGTAATAGGGAGATAGGAGAGGCTTTGGTTCCTTTATCCCAAGCCGTGACTACTCATATAAATTTGAGGTTGATGCCTAGGGTGAATATTTTTGAGAGAACTATGACCTCTAGGTTAAGAGATTTTGTGAGGATGAATCCCACCCTCCTATCTTTCTTGGCTCTAAGGTGGGAGAGAATCCCCAAGAGTTTTTTGATGGAGTGTACAAGGTTTTGAGTGCTATGGGAGTTAAATCAAGGCAGAAGGCGGAGGTTGTGTCGTATTGATTGAGGGATGTTTCTCAAATAAGGCACACTCAATGGAAGGATAATAGGCTGGAGGAATTGGGTCCTACTGAGTGGGAAGAATTTAAGGAAGCTTTTCTTGGTAAGTACATTCCCCGGGAGAAAAGAGAAGTTAAGGTGGAGGAGTTTATCAATCTCAAGCAAGGCAATATGAGTGTTGAGGAATACTCTTCGAAATTCTCAATGTTATCTAGATATGCCCCTTCTCTTGTGTCTAATCCAAGGGATGAAATAAGTCATTTTGTGACAAGTGTGGCCGACTTAGTGAGGGAGGAATGTCGTACCACTATGCTACATGATGCTATGACCCTATCTAGACTCATGGTGTATGCATAATCAGTTGAAGAGTCTAAACTTAGGAGGATGGCTAGAAGTTTGAAAAGAATTAGTGCTAGTGATCAAGAGCAAACTAGGTTGAAGAAGAGGGCTCAAATTCAAGAAGAATCTAAGAGGGTTAAGGTGAAAGTGGAGAAAGGAGGTGGTTCTCAAAATGTCAAACCTACATGTGTCACTTGAGGCAAGAAACATTATGGTGAGTGTCTATTGGGTACCGGAAGTTGCTACAGTTGTGGTAAGGAAGGACATAAGGTGAGAGATTGTCCTATGATTGCTTCTAGAGGAAGAGAGGGTAAGCAAGTTGCTCCTAGTTCTCCAAAGGTTGATGTTTCAACAAAAAGGTGTTTCTGTGCATTCCAGAATAGAGGATCAAAGACAGATGACAATAATGAGGCTAAGTCCTTGCATTTTATATTTTTGAGATATGAGTTTCTTCTGAGTGGGGGAGTATGATTAGTAGACGGGATAGAAATTCTTAGAAGCCTGTTGCATGTGCATGGTGTTTAGGTGTTTTGTTAAAATTGAATTTCATTAACTTCTTGCATTGTGTGTTTTGTTCAGCCATGATTGTGTTTTAAGATGTGTTTACATAATGTTACTTTACAGATTATCATGTTTATATCATGAATTGATTAAAAGATGGATTTTGAAAAAAATTGTTGAATATTTGTAAGGGTACTGTTTATTCACTGTTAAATTTTTGGAAATTTGACTAATTAATTCTTTGGCCTTAAATTGTTTTAATGTTGTTAGAACTGATTTACATAGGCATGATACTTAATATAAAATGATTTTTTGTTATTTGGAATGAAGCATGTGAGTTTTGAAGCATAACGAGTTATAAAATTGCCTTCTAGTTTCCTGTTGTGTTGTAAATATCATAAATATGTGAAAGTGATGTTTTCTTATTGATTATGTGTTGTATGTAATGGTTATTAGCTTTTAGTTAAATCTCTATTCTTGGAAGTGTTCGGAGAGTGGCAAGTGTCATTCGAGGACGAATGTTGTCCAAGTGGGGTAGAATGTAAAACCCAAAAATGACATATGTTAAATAGAGTCTAGACTTTTGGAATTGATTTTATAAGGTACTAAATACGTCTGGTATGTTTTAATGAGGAAGTGACTAATAGTTTAGGTGCATTGGAAGTCAAACATCAAGGGACGACCAAGACGTTCGACGACTAAGTCACCTATGTGTCTCATATGTGGTTCTATGTGTTTATGTGTGATTCATGAGGTTTAAAGATCTTTAAATGAGTAATTATAGCATCTATATGAAGTGTGTCAAGCTTCGTGGAGTTTGGAGGTAAAATGTACATGACGTTCGAAAGTGTTGCCTTGAAACGACCTTGTGTGTCTAAGCATGTTTCATTGAGTTTTACGTGTTAGTTTTGGATGAAGTTCATGTGAGAGGTGATAAATCGTATACGATCATTTTTGGGTTGGAAACGTCCGAGAAAACATCCCCAAGGAGCAACCAAGGGTCCTTGAGAAAGGACCCAAACTTGGAGTCAAGACTGTCCCAGGCAACCCTAAATGACATCAATGGCTCGTGGTCCTATCGACGCCGTGTCAATGGGTGCCGTTGGTAGGGACTTAGACTAGGAATGGAGGAGGTCAATTTCAAGCCTTTGAACCAAATGACGGGAGGTCAGGACAATTTTTTTGTGGAAAAATGGTCCGTCGACTGCCCACTCATCGATGGTCTCTTTTCCTGCGCAGCCTCATCGTTAAGTGAGGGGTGATGTTGTAATTTAACCCCACTTCCAAATAAGAGTATTGGCGGTTATTTAGGGATCTTTTGGATATTTTAAGTGTGTATATAAGTCTCAAAACACATTGAAGAATTCATTCTTCTAAATCAAAAACCAAAATCCCTTAGAATTCTCTCTAGGACTCCATTGAAGTCTTAACACAAAGAAGGGCTTAATGTGACAAATTAGGTGCATATTATTCATTTAAGTAAATAATTAGCTTCATAAAGGTATGGATATTGATCCTTGAAACTCTCTTCATCAAGAAGCCCCAATTCTCAAGATGTTTTCTAATGTTTTCAAGTTGAATTGTCCAATTTCAAGATTCTACCATGGGTTCTTGCATTATTGATTTCTAAACATTGAATTATGATTTAATTGATATTGTGTTGATTATTTTAACCTAAATTACCTATGAACCCATGAGTTGAATGAACCCTAGATTTTGACTATGTTATAGGTTACTTGATATTGATATTATGTTGTTGAATTCTAGTTTATATTTATATGGGCTTTGTAATGATGTAACAATTGTGTTCAATTGATATCTAGGTTGTATTACATTGACGAATCTATATTGAATTGACCTAGTTTCATTTATTATCATAATGTCTATATTGAATTATTGTCCATGACCATTGGTAAGGGTCTTATAGTAGTGAATTGAATGATTTAGCATCGAATAAGGAATTGAGGATGATGTGGTGGTAAGCTGACCTATTCTCTTCATTTGAGGTTATTTATACTTAAATTATGTTGTGATTGTTATGGTCCACTTATGGTGGTGGTGTTATGTGGTTTACTTGAAATTGACGTGGCCTTATCGGTGTTACTTTATGCAATAAGATGATCATAGCATTGTCGGCACTACTTGAAGTAATGTTGCTATTTTTGTAGTTGATTATGTGAAGTATGATGAAATCTATCTACATGTTAAGTGTAACACCTTGAAAATCCAAGACGTGTCGTAAAGCCTAACATAGGTGTGATAAAGTCTAAGTACTGTTTGTAAGTCCAATCTTAATGAATATAGGACATTTAGGAGGTTTAAGAACCAAAACGTCCATGACGTCCGGGAAGTTGGTTCAAAGGGATGTTAGTGTACCTTATCCTATTTGACTAACTTTTAGGAGATGGAAATGTACAAAAATTGGAGGAAAGGTAGATAATAGTTGTTTGAGTTGATTCATGGTTGAAATGTCCAGGTACGACTCCCTAAGGACCAACAAAGGGCTCTTGAGGAGGACCCCAGTAGTTTGATGCAAAACTACCTGGCAGTGTGCATCGACTGGATAAAAGACGGCCCGTGTGTGGATCGACGGGGCGTCTATTCCACCGTCGTCCTACACTTAGGATGGTGGAGATGTCCCCTTCACCTGCACATCATCTGAACTCATCGACGAATTGCAGAGGTGCAGACTACGATCCGTGTGTGGTTCGACGGGGCATCGACGCCACCATCATCCCACACTTAAGATATTGGAGAAAGAACCTTTCTTGCATTGTCTCTGACCATGACAACGGTGTGCAGGACGGAGGGGGGGGGGGCTGTCTGTCGACTCACAGACGGCCCGTTGATCGCGGTTTCATCTATGAGGGTCGAGTTTTTTGCCTAATTTAAGTTGGTCTTATCTAATTAATTAAGTGGCTTAGGGGTTAGTGGAGGATTGAAGGGAGACTAATTAAGTTGATTAAGTCCCACTATAAAAACCCTCAACCCTCATTAACCTAAACACAACTCTCAAATAAACTCTCTTCCTTCTTTGTTATTTCTTTCTCTACATGAACTTACTATTGAGGACTAGCAAGCACTAGGGTTTGGGGGCTGGAAAGGGACGAATTCACCATCAAATTGTTGAAAAACGTTAAGGTGTGGGTTCTATTAACCTTTGAGATTCTTTCCTCAAAGAGTTTCTTCAAAATAGACTTCAAAAAAGTTGAGTTTTCTTATGGGTTTCATTCAATTACGAAATTGAAGTTATGGATTGAGTTGTTGATGATTTCTACAGGTTATTTGAGTTGATTAATATGTAATTCAACTTATTTATGGTAATTGTTGATGGTTTGGCCTAAATTGAAGATTATGATTCTCCACCCCTAACCATAGGTAGTGATCGTGACCTATATTGTTTTGTGATCATTCAATTGAGTTTGTTGTTGATTTGATTACTATCCTATGGTGTTTTTATGATTAAATTAAGACGAATTATAGGACTATCATACTAGTTTTTGAGATGTGATTTGAGTATTATAATGTGAAATTAGCCTATGTATCTTGTCTCAAGTTGTGATCTAAAGATAAATTGTGTTATAGAGATGCAATTGACCTTTTTATTCTATTGGTTATCATTTTGTGATGACGTTACTCCCAAGTTGGGTTGAGTTGTGTGTTGATGGTAAGACCTTGATGATAGACTATGAGAAAGACTAGGTAAGTCTTAGAATCTCTATCTTTACTTCCAATTGTGATTAATTATTGTTAAGTCATGATATTACATTGGAGTATGACTTATACTAGGTTTATAGGGTGGTATGATGTTTAATTGAAATGTGTTGATTATTTTTTGAGGTTTATTAAGTTGTATGTGATATAAGGATGTTGAAAACTATTAGTGTGCCATAATATGCTATGAAATGCTAATGTGTTAACCTCAATTATATGAATTGTGATGAAAGGACTTATACTCATACAAATCTTATTGAGCTATTGATGATGATGATTATAAAAGGGATAGACCCTATGGCCTAAATTAAGCTACTATTGATAATTAAAGGCTTAAATACATTTCAAAAAGGGTCTCCAGCTTAGAACCGAGTGAACTAGATAGAGGACTGTCCCTTCCCACATAGGGAAGGTAGGAACACTATGTTACTCTTGAGATTGGAGACCATGATGCATGGCGCATAAAGAGGGTCCTAACTATATCTACTAGTTCTTGAACTATGTTGCCCACATAAGAATACTAGCTAGTAAATCCATATTGTTGCTATGTTTCATGTTTTTGTACTACTTTGGCAAGTAGTCCGCCTTCTTTCTATGTAGGGTTTTATGACACCGGATTCCACATTATCTCATGTTGTCTTTGTCGGTTAGGGCAAGATGTTACCAGAAGGTAAAACGAATTAAAGGACTTGAACTCTAGTTTGGATAACCTAAGGGGGTCTACCTTAGTCTAGGTAGGGGTATGAGTCTCTACCTAAACATTGCACTAGTTAGCCTTGAAGGGCGTCTTAGGAGGAGGTTCTTATATGCATTTATGTTATGATAATATATGATGTATGTATGATGACCATGGCATATTGTTTATACTATATGTTGATTAGTTCATTTATGAATATGCCTTGGGTTATAATGTTAGTATATGATGAAATATAAACCTAAATGCCATGATTTTTTTAAGGTGGACATTAGTCATGTTTTCTTGTTGAGGATACTTGATTGACTAAGGTTATGGGGATTTGCTTGGTCATTGCACTTGTTGACTTAATAAGGAATTGTGAGTAATTGTCTTGCTTATTATGATATGTTTGACTCTTATTCATTCTTGTGATATTATTCCTTGATGTTAGGGTTGTATTAAATCATGGTTTCAAGTATGTTGGGATAAGTATTACTTGTTGAGATAGTAAGCATGTTTGGTTGATTGATATTACATACTTGACTGTGCATTAAGTCCCTAAAGAGGTAAAATGACATGTTTTGACTAAAAAGTTCCTTTTAGCATGTTTTGCTTGTGTATGTGCATAAAATCCCATACTTAGTACATGTGGAGTACTAACCCCATTTTGTTTCCTTTTATCAAACGGTTTAGGTAACGGTCCTTGAAGAGTTTGGAAGGCGACATTGTTTAAGGTTGGATTCTTCCTTTCAGCCAAGTAGGGTAGGTCCTCAAATTTCGAGGGCAATGCCATCATCTATCTTATGAATTTTGTTATGAGCTTATTGACTCTATCGTTCTTTTCCTTTTTAATGGAGTATTGTACTTTCGTATGACCTACACATGGTTTTGTTAAAATTGATGTAAGGTCTATGCCCATATTGTGATAATCGTTTAGATAGTATGAGATGAGACAATCATTGAGACTATTTCTATATTTTACGTATGCAATAAGAGTAGAAGGCTATGTAACCTTCCTATACGAAGGGTCTATGTATACTTGATATGAATATATAATATGTGTATGCAGAGGTCTATGTAAACCTCCAAGTAGTGATAATAAAAGTTTTAAATTTTTTCCGTATTTTTCAACCTATGAATGTAATGACATGAAACTAAAAGTCTAGTCTTAGTCCTTGAAAAGGACGACGATGCTGGTTAAGTCTAGGGGGTAACCCGGATGTATAAAACTTGGTATCTGATCATGAGGTTGAATATCATTGAGTTATATCTCTCTCTCTCTACCATGTCTATGTAGGTTTGTATTCATAATTGTGAAGCGCAACACACTTATGAGTAGGAACCTATATGATGCTTAGGAATCACTCTCTTTCTTGGAAATCTTATATCGTGCCAATAGAGTATACTTATGGTGTGCTTTTGCATCTAATCCTATTGTTTTGCTTATAGGAAGCATGAATAGTCGAAGGAATGTGGCTCAAATACTTGAGGAGAAAGTTTCTAATACTGGAGCTCCTCACCATGATGAGCAAGTTCTCCACTTGAAGAAGATGTTAATGTGGAGCAAGCCCCGGCTAACCCTCCACCTATGATGGAGCCTGAGATGAGGGATATACTTGCTCAAATGGCCCAAGCCATAACTACTCAAGAAGAAGTCGTGACGGTTCAAGACCAAGCTATGACGACCGAAGCCAATCGGGATATTACTCCCCGTCCTCATCAATAAGTCACTATTATGGCTTCCTGTCTAAGGGACTTTACTCGAATGAACCCACCTACTTTCTATGGGTGTAAGGTTGATGAAGACCCCCATGAATTCACAGATGAAGTCTATAAGATACTATATGCTATGGGGGTGTCTTCAAGTGAGAAGGTCGAGTTGGACACATACCAAATCAAGGATGTGGCTCAAACTTGGTATTTGCAATGGAGGGATATATGCCGTTTAGGGGTGGTCCGGTGACTTGGGAGATCTTTAAGGTGAATTTTCTAGGTTGGTTATTTTCTAGGGAGATGAGGAAGGAGAAAGTGACGGAGTTCATCAATCATCGCCAAGGAAAGAGTGTCAATGAGTACTCTTTGGAATTCATTAAGTTGTCCAAATATGCTCCTTCTTTGGTCTCCGATCCTAGAGACCAAATGAGCCATTTTGTAATGGGGGTGTCGAAAGACTTACAAGAGGAGTGTCACTCGGCCATGCTAAATGACAACAAGAACATTACCCATCTTATGATTTATGCAAGAAGGGTTGAGGAGGCAAGGGCTACGCGGAACAATATATATGCTAAGACAACAAGGTCATTTGATGAAGGTTCTTCAAAGAATAGGCTTGAGATACAAGACAAGCCTAGATTTAAGAAGTGTGTTTCTAATAAAGTCCCTTCAAAATTCCCAAGAGCTAGTGGTGATAGGGTGTCTAACCCTAAATGCAAGAAGGGAAAAGTACTAACTCACCAAATGAGAAGCCAACTTGTGGAAAATGTGGTAAAAACCACTATGTTGATTTCCTTAAGGGGACATATAATTGCTTTACTTGTGCAAGATGGTCACAAGATGAGAGATTGTCCAAACTGGAAGAGTCATGACAAGGGTAAGTGATTCTCCATAGAAGAACCATTTCTATGCTCTCTACTCTAGGGATGAGAAAGAGACCTCTCCCGATGTGGTGACCGGTATGTTGAAAGTTTTCTCTCTTGATGTATATGCCTTACTTTATCAGGGCACTAATTTATCATTTGTTACAACTCTAGTAGCTAAAAAGTTTGATATACCCAATATTTTGCATGAACCTTTTATAGTGTCTACTTAGGTGGGTGAGTCGGTTGTTGCAAAAAGGGTGTATAGAAATTGTCCTATAATGTTTCCCAATAGTGTTTCTTATGTTGATCTAGTAGAACTCGATATGCTTGATTTTTATATTATATTGGGTATGGATTGGTTGCATGCATGTTTTGCATCCATTGATTTTAGGACAAGAGTGGTGAGATTTAACTTCCCAAATGAACCCGTTGTTGAGTGGAAGTGGGAAAATTATATTCCTAGCGATCGTATTATTTCTTGTCTAAAAGCATGCAAAATGATCTCAAAAGGTTGTCTATATCATATAGTAAGAGTCCAAGATCTAGAATTTGAAGTTCCTCCCATTGAGTCAGTATCCATAGTGAGTGAGTTTTCGGAGGTCTTACCTAATGATCTTCACGGTATACCTCCCGAATGGGAATTGACTTTTGTATTGATTTACTACTGGATACAAATCCCATATCAATTTCGTCGTATTGGATGGCTCCGACCGAGTTGAAAGATTTAAAGGCTCAACTCAAGGATTTACTACATTAGGGTTTTACAAGGCGTAGTATTTCTCCGTGGGGTGATTCAATTTTGTTTGTGAAGAAAAAAGATGGGTCCTTGAGAATGTGTATTGATTACCGCCAACTCACCAATGTCACCATTAAGAATAAGTACTCTTTCCTCGGATTGATGGCTTATTTGACAAACTCCAAGGGGCGAGTTACTTTTCAAAGATAGACTTGAGGTCAAGGTATCATCAACTTAGGGTGAGAGGGTATGATATACCACAGACAGACTTTCGGACTTGGTATGGGCATTATGAGTTCTTGTTCATGTCTTTCGGTCTCACTAATTCTCCGGCAACATTTATGGACCTAATGAATAGAATATTCCTAAATTACCTAGATTCATTTGTCATTGTCTTCATTGACGATATTTTGGTATATTTGACGAATGAGGATGATCATATGGGTCATTTGAGGGTAGTATTACAAACCCTTAAGGAACATCATTTGTATGCCAAATATAGTAAGTGAGAGTTTTGGTTGAGGTCGGTGAATTTTCTTGGGCACATC
This sequence comes from Solanum habrochaites, assembly GCA_027704765.1. Lineage (NCBI taxonomy): Eukaryota > Viridiplantae > Streptophyta > Magnoliopsida > Solanales > Solanaceae > Solanum > Solanum habrochaites. Next base: position 38,870,441 of record JAKWJA010002493.1, on the reverse strand, counting down.
ATCTCTAGTGAGGGAGTTGAGGTAGACCCATGGAAAATTGAAGCGGTGAAAAACTAGCCTGGAACATTGACTCCGACTGACATTAGGGGTTTCTTGGATTCAGCGGGTTACTATCGGAGGTTCGTGGATGGCTTCACATCCATTGCGTCTCCTTTGACTACTTTTACCCAAAAGATTAAAAATTTTGAGTGGTCGGAGGCATGTGAGAAGAGCTTCCAATTGTTGAAATATAGGATTATTTCCACTCCATTTTTGACCTTGTCGGAGGTTACAAAGGGTTTTGTGGTGTGTTGTGACGCATCCCGTTTGTGTTTGGGGTGTGTGCTTATGCAACACGGGAAAGTGATAGCTTATGCCTCTAAGTAACTAAAGGTACATGAGAGAAACTATCCCACTCATGACCTTGAATTAGTGGCTATGCTGTATGCTTTTAAAATTTGGAGGCATTACTTGTAAGGGGTTCATGTTGATGTTTTTACCGATCATAAGAGTCTCCAATATGTGTTTAACCAAAAGGGGTTGAATCTCCGACAAAGAAGGTGTCTAGAGTTGTTGAAAGATTATGATATGAGTGTCCTTTATCATTTTGGCAAGGCTAATGTAGTTTCGTATGCCCTAAGTGGTTTGACTATGGGTGTTGTATCCCATCTTGACGAAGCCAAGAAGGACCTAGCAAGGAAAGTACATAGATTGGATAGGTTGGGGGTGAGGTTGGACAATTTTTGGATGGGGGTGCTATAGATCATAATAACTACGAGTTATCTTTAGTGATTGAGGTAAAGTAAAAACAACACCTTGATATAGCCTTAATAGAATTTAAACAATTGGTTCTCGGCAAGTTGTATGAGCACCTTAGGAGGGGAAGGTGTGTTAAGGTACTAAGGGCAATTATGTGTTCCCAATCTAGATAGGTTGAGGGATCGGACCCTAGAAGAAGCACATGGGTCCCGCTACTCAATTCATCCGGGGTCGACAAATATGTACCATGACCTAATGGAGATATATTGGTGGGAAGGTATAAAAAGGGACATAGCGGAGTTTGTCGCTAATTGTCCGAATTGCCAACAAGTAAAGGCCGAACACATAAAGACGGGTGTCTTACTACAAGAGATCCAAATTCCTACTTCGAAGTGGGAAGACGTCAATATGGACTTTGTACTAGGTTTACCTCGGACCCAAAAGTCTTATGATTCCATATGGGTGGTTGTGGATTGATTGACTAAGTCCGATCGCTTTATTCCCGTTAAGTCTTCATATTCGGCGGAGGATTATGCAAGAATCTTTCTAGATGAGATTGTGTGCCGCCATGGCATTTCGTTATCCATCATATTGGATGGGGGGTCACAATTCACATCTAGATTTTGGAGGTCATTCCAAAAAAGGGTACGTACTACTGTGAAGTTGATCACCGCTTTTCTTCCCCAAATGGCTGGTCAAGCGGAGCGTATGATACAAACACATGAAGATATGCTTATGGCGTGCATTATTGATTTTAAAGGTAGTTGGGATAGGCATTTACCTTTGGTGGAGTTTGCCAACATCAATGGTTTTCTTTCATCCATTTCCATTGTTACCTCTGAATCCTTGTATGGTAGGAGGTGTAGGTATCCTATTTGATGGTTTAAAGTGGGTGAGCCATTGCTTCTTGTTCCCGAGTTGATTTATAAGGCTTTGGAAAAGGATCATATCATAAGTAACCGGTTGCAAATGACCTATAGTCGGAAAAAGTCTTATGCCGATCATAGGAGCAGGGATTTGGAGTTTGAAGATGGTGATAAGATGTATTTGAAAATTTCACCAATGAAAGGGGTGGTTAGATTTGTAAAGAAAGGGAAATTGAGTCCTCGTTATGTGGGTCCCTAATATGAAATCTTGCAAAGGGTTGGTAAGGTTGCCTATGAATTTAAACTTCCTAGTGAATTGGCTTTGGTTCATCCGATTTTCCACGTTTCTATGTTGAAAAACTATATTGGTGAAACTGAGTCCATTCTTTCTATTGAGGGACTTGGTGTCAAGGATAACCTCTCTTATGACGAAGTTACGGTTCAAATTCTTGATAGGAAAGTCAAGAAGGTGAGGAATAAAGAGGTGGTTTCCATATAGGTGTTATGGAAAAATCATCTAGTTGAGGGAACAACATAAGAGGCCGAGGCCGACATGAAGTCCCGTTACCATCATATTTATGAAATTAAGGTTTGTCATTCTTTTTAATAGTTTATATATGACTAGAAGTTGAAGTTTCTTGATTTTTGGGTGAAGTTTTGCTCATTAAGCATTTTTGAAAAACTTATAGTGAAGTTACTGTAGTATTTCTTAAAAACTTCAAATTTTTCTTTTTGCTTCAAATTTTTCTTTTTGGTTGTTTTGAGGTATGATGTGCATTTTGATTGGTGAGTCTTTATAAAAACATAGGTAGCATGTTGTTAATTTGAACCTTCTGCTAATTGACACATGTAATGTATGTTGAGCTCATAAGTGTTGTGAGAAGGAAATGCCTCATGATGAAGTGTTTTGAGCCTTATGTGGTAATATGAGTTTTGATTTTTGCCTTTTCGAAATGACATGATTTATGTAGATTTGATATTGTTAATTGGTTGGGCTGCTAGTCTTGAGTCTGTTTCTTTCTTCAAAAGACTTTTGGTGTCATTCAGGGAGGAATGTTCCTAACGCGGGGGGGGGGATGATGTAACACCTTGATAATCCAAGACGTCTCGTATAGTCTAACATAGGTGTCATAACGTATAAGTACTGTTTCTATGTCCAATCTTAATGAATATAGTACATTTAGGAGGTTTGACAACCAAAACGTCCATGACGTCCGAGAAGTTGGTTCAAAGGGATGTTAGTGTACCATAGAATAAAATGTACAAAAATTTGAGGAAAGATATTAAACAGGTGTTTGAATTGTTTCATGGTTGAAATGTCAGGGTACAACTCCCCAAGGAATAACCAAGGGCCCCCGAGGAGGACTTATGTAGTTTGATGCAACACTGTCTGGCATTGTGCATCGACGGGACATAAGACGGTCAGTGTGTGGATCGACGGGGTGTCGATGCCACCATCGTCCCACACTTAGGCTGGTGGAGAAGGCCCCTTCACCCGCACAACCTATGAACTCATTTACAGAGTGTAGAGGTGCAAGCTATGGTCCATGTGTGGATCGACGGGGCGTCGATGCGACCGTCATCCAAATCTTAGACAATTGGAGGAAGCCCCTCACCTGAGCAGTCTCTGACAAGGACGACGAAGTGCAGGACAGAGGGGCTGTCCATCGACTCACAAACGGCCCGTCGATCAGGGTTTCGTCTGTAAGGGTCAAATTTTTTGCCAAATTTAATTTGTTCTTATTTAATTAATTAAGTGGTTTAGGGCTTAGTTGGGGATTAAAGGGATATTAATTAAGTTGATTAAGTCCCTCTATAAATACCCTCAACCCTCATTAACCTAAAGACAACTCTCAAATAAACTGTCTTCCTTCTCTCTTATTTCTCTCTCTATATGAGCTCACCATTGAGGACTAGAAAGGACTAGGGTTCGGGGGCTGGAAGGGGATAAATTCACCATTAAATTGATGACAAACGTTAAGGTATGTGTCACCTTTGAGACTCGTTCCTTAAAGGGTTACTTCAAAATAAATTTAAAAAAGTTCAGTTTTTTATAGGTTTCATTCAATTACGAAATTGAAGTTATGGATTGATTTGTTGATGATTCATTTAGGTTATATTGAGTAGATTAACATGTTATTCAACCTTTTTATGGTAATTGTTGATGGTTTGGTCTAAATTAAAGAGTATGATCCTCCATCCTAACCCTAGGTACTGATCTTGACCTATATTTTATTGTGATCATTCAATTAAGTTGGTTGTTGATTTGATTACTATCATATGGTGTTTTTATTATTAAATTAAAATGAATTATAGGACTTTCATTCTAGTTCTTGAGATGTGATTTAGGTTATGAATTATAATGTGAAATTAGCCTATGTATCTTATCTCAAGTTGTGATATAAAGATGAATTGTGTTATAAAGATGCAATTGGCCTTGTTATTCTATTGGTTATCATTGTGTGATGATGTTGCTCTCCAAGTTGGGTTGCATTATGGGTTGATGGTAATACCATGATGATAGACTACGAGGAAGACTTGGTAAGTCTTATAATCTCTATCTTTACTTCCAATTGTTATAAATTGTTGTTAAGTCATTATATTACATTGGAGTATTGCCTTATACTAGCATTATAGGGTGGTATGATATTGAATTGAAATGTCTTGATTATGTTGTGAGTTTTATTAAGGTGTATGTTATATAAGGATGGTGAAAACTACCAATGTGCCTTAATATGCTATGAAATGCTAATGTGTTAACCTCAGTTATACGAATTGTGATGAAAGGACTTATACTCACATAATTCTTACTGAGCTATTGATGATGATGATTATACAAGGGGTATACCCTATGCCCAAATTTAAGCCATTATTGATAATTAAAGAGTTAAAGAGGGTCCTAACTATATCTCCTAGTTCTTGATATATTTTGCCCACATAGGAAAACTAGCTAGTGAATCCACGTAGCTGCTATATTTCATGTTTTGGTACTACTTTGGCAAGTAGTCCTCCTTCTTTCGGTGTAGGGTTTTATGACACCGGATTCCACACTAGATCATGTGGTCTATGTAAGTTAGCGCAAGATGTTACAAGAAGATAAAACAAATTAAAGGACTTGAACTCTAACTTGGATAACCTAAGGAGGTCTAGCGTAGTCTAGGTACGGGTATTGACTCTACCTAAACATTGCACTAGTTAGACTTGAGGGGAGTCTTAGGAGGAGGTTCTTATATATATTTATGTTATGGTAATATATAATGTATTTATGATGACCATGTCACATTGTTGATACTATATGTTGATTAGTTCATTTATCAATATGCCTTGGGTTATAATGTTAATATATGATGAAATGTAAACCTTAATTCCATGATATGTAAAGTTGGACATTGGTCATATTTTCTTGCTTATGATACTTGATTGAGTAAGATTATGGAGCTTTGCTTGGTCATTGCGCTTATTGACTTAATAAGGAAATGTGAGTAGTTGTCTTGCTTAATATGATATGTTTGACTCTTATTTATTCTTGTGATATTATTGCTTGATGTTAGGGTTGTAGTAAATCATGGTTTCAAGTATGTTGGAATAAGTATTACTTGTTAAGATAGTAAGCATGTTTGTTTGATTGATATAACTTTGTTGACTTTGCATTAAGTCTCTAAATCGATAAAGTGGCAAGTTCAGACTAAAAAGTCGCTTTTAGCATGTTTTTCATTTGTATGTGCATAAGATCCAATACTTAGTAATGTTGAGTAATAACCCCATTTTCTTTCCTTTTTCCAACCATTTTAGGTTTCGGTCGTTAAGAGTTTGGAAAGCGACATTGTTGAAGGCTTGGATTTTTCCTTTTATCCAAGTAGTGTAGGTCCTCAACTTTCGAGGTCAATTCCATCATCTAGCCTAGGGATTTTGTTATGATATTATTGACTCTATCATTCCTTTACTTTTTAATGGAGTATTGTACTTTCGTATGAACTATACATGGTTTCGTTGGATTAATGTAAGGGTTATGCCCATATTGTAATAATTGTTTAGATGGTATGAGATGAGACAATCATTGAGACTGTTTCTATATTTTACGTATATGTATGTTCAATAAAAGTAGAAGTCTTTGTAACCCTCCTATAACAAGGGTCTATGTATACTTGATATGAATATCTATTATGTGTATGTAGAGGTCTATGTAAACCTCCAAGTAGTGATAATTAATCTTTTAAATTTTTCGGCATTTTCGACCTATGAATGTAATGACATGAAACTAAGCGTCTAGTCTTAGTCCTTGAAAAGAACGACAATGCCGGTTATGTCTGGAGGTTAAACCCGGTTGTGATAGTAAGAAATGTGAAAGTATATGTGTTCTATCGATGTTATGTAGGTGATCATGTCATACTATGACTTTGACCTTGTGTGCATAGTCTTAGGGTGAGTCTTGGTTATTCCTACTTGACTATATAAGTCTATGTTGGTCACATTGATGTTGTTATGATAGTATATAGGATGACTTGAAGATGATATGGTTTTATTTATGAGTTAAAGTGAAGTTTGTGGTGTCTTGTCTTGGTTGACTTGTTTCCGTTACTTGATGTATATATGATTATGGATATGTGATTTCTTGAATTGGTATGTTAAAGATCTTAGTGTTGAATGTATGAATGACATGTGACTTTAAATGAAGTTAAGATAGTCTTTGAAGTGAAACCTTGAAGCCAGTGGTAATGTTATGAATGTTAAAGTCATAAGCGGTAATGGTATCATTAGAAGTAAAGGAATGATGGACTTAAGGTTAATTGGATGGAACGGGAACATATTAATCCTTAGGATAGTCATTATGAGCTTCTTGTCTCCATTGGAAGGTACCCTCAAGAGGACCTCTTTGGTAGGGTAAATGTAATAGGGTTATGAACTCGTTATGGAACCATTTTATGTGAACCTAATGTGTGTATTACTCTATGAGAAAGAAAGCTAGTACCGTGTGAGTATGGAAAGGGAAGTATTCTAGTTAAGTATGAGACTAGATTACAAAGCATGCCTTTCATATTCCTTAACCATGTGCCTACATGGGATGTGTCTAAGTTCTACCATTGGAAAGTAGAACACCCTCTTCGGAGTAGGTTAAAACTTTGAATTCCATGTCTTGCTATCATGGTCTATGTCTATTATTTCCTATTCTCATCATGTGGAATACTTACTAGAATTGGAGAAGTTTTGTGAAGTTTAGGTAGTGGTATGGGACGCTATCAAGACATTGCACAATAGGCTTTAAAGGTGTTAGTTAGCGTCCCTAGATCTTTTCCATGTCCATTACTTGAATGTCATTGAACTAATGACTTATCTTATGAAGTATGTAAGTGGAATAAATACTTATCTAGAGTAGTTAAGGGTTGTCTAGTCAAGGTTTGAAGGGGGCATAGGAATGGTCACTTCGTATCTTACCTAGATGAGGCTTAAGAATGACTCTAGTTAGGGAAGATGTTGATTATGTGGGTTATCTACTTGATCTACTTAATTAAGTCTTTTGATAGCCTTCTTTGAGGAAATTTCATATTATCTATATGTTGATACACTTGGTGAGAATGATTCTATTCTTGGTAGTTTATAGGATTTCTTGAGTGTGTGTGTAAGGGCTTGTATGGGCGGTCGCTTCACAATTCACTCAAGTGAGACTTAGAGTCACCTTTTGTAGGAGAATCATACATTGATGGTTATGATGTCTTGTAAGTGTGTATGTGACTTATCATATGTAGTCTTGAAGGTCATTTAGGTATTCCTAGAGAGGTTTTATGTGAGGTATCTCTTGGTGTTACTTAAGTGAGTCTTAGGATAGCTTCAAGTGGGATAATTACATACTAGAAGATGTCAAGGGGGAAGATGAGCAACTTCACTGTACAGTGAAGGGACTTCATTGTAACAGTGATTCGAGTTACTGGAAAGTGACTTATAAAAATGTCATATATGTCTTAAATTTTATGTGTTTCTAAGTTTTTAAATGTTGTTCCTTATGATTATAATATGATTTTTAAATAGAAACATGCATATTTTGAAGAAATGTCCGTTTTCATGATTTTTATGCATTATGCCATACTTAGTACATGTGGTTGTACTAATCCATGCTTTTATCTATCTCTATGTTGGTAGGTGAGGAGCATTTGGGAAGTGAAGACTTAGACCGTATCATCGTTTAAGAGAAGTTGAAGAATGTCCTCATTTGACTCGAGGGCATATATGTCTTTTATGTTTCTTATTAAACTAGTGTAATAGACTAAGTATTTATATATTCGTATTTTGTATGGGCTGTGTCCGAAGTATTCTTGTGTCTTTAGATGATGAGATTGAGACTTAGTATTTTCTATGACTTTATAAGAAAAATATTTTTAAAGACTATGATAAGTTTCGTGAAAAATTTTAATTCCGCACTTTTCACTATGTTATGCGATGAATGATATGTAAGGGCTTGTACAAGACCTCTGAGAGGTCAAGTATGCTGGTTGCATTCCGATATGGCCCCTAAATTATAGGGTGTGGTTTCGGAATGTGACATTTATAAGTCAATGAACCACATTACAAGGAACAACAACCTCTAACACACATAGAACTCAATACAACACAAGCAAGCACGAACTTTTATTCACTCTTGTTTAATGAATCAAACACTTAGGTTCTTGTCATGTTCATAGGTGGAACATTCTTCTCCTAATTATAACATGGTATTTACATTCTAATTTATTAAGAGCTCATTATGCGACCATATTTATGCTCAGGCAGATTCAACATAACCCAAGGAGCAATTTGGTATTAATGCTTTAATGCACATAGACTTTAGTCAAATAGGTTGACAATGGATTCTTGTTAGTTAAGCCTTATTCCATGAGGTACATACTAAATAATACCATGCTTACTTGTGTCCATGGAGAAATGTACTTCTCCTCAACACACTTACATGTCTCATGAGTTAACACCCAAGCAAGGCACAAGGGTCAATTCATTTTAAAATAAGATTTTTTCATCTTTTTAACCAAAGCATGCTCATACTTTATTCCTAGTGAATCCAAAATGGTATATCACACAACACACATTACAACAATAGGAAGTTATATCACAAAGTTTTTATTCCTAGAATGACACTAACTTTCATAAACACACATCATTTAGAGAAAATCTTACAATTTATAGGCACACACAAGGACACTAGCTAAACATGCCTTCATTTTTCATGAGTGAGCCTAAATTCATAGCTCCCAAATCATAAAAGTCATATTATTTTCAAGAGACTCACCATTTTCATTTCAAGGAGACTCAATTTTTTTAATTAATGAATGTAAATACCACACATTGTAAGTCACTTCAAACACACTTCTTAAATTATCTCATGAAGTTAAATTCACAACTAGTATATCAAGATGCACAATAAACATGAGAAAACATGAATTTGATCAAAATTTTCTTTCATGAAATTTAGAATCTTCGTAACATGCATAACATAGTGTCAACTAAGACATATCTAGCATATGGAGAATATGCAACTCATACCTTTAATGCAAGACTCCTACCATGAACAAGCTTCAATTGACTCATTAGTCTCAAGCTCAATTAAACATAGAAGGAAAACATAGAAGGAAAACATAGATTCATCAACAACCTTACTAATCACATCACTATACCCCACTTAGGAGAAACTTATTTAAGAGCAAATTATCTCAATTATCATCATTCGCTAGGCCTAACACCCAAAGGAAAACCATAACATTCAAGATAGGTCATACTACCCAACAAAATAAGGTCTCAATTATACCATTAACATCAAGGGTCATGACAACATTAGGGGAAAACAATAGGAAAGGCATAGCCATAAGGCATCTTTCTTTTCTTTCAACATTAGATTAAGGTAACTTCTAGGTTAATCAAACCTACATCATAACTGTACAAAGTGAGCACACTACCTTCACTTCTAGGACCAAGCCTATACAAAAGACTCCAATCCATGCAAGGCAACCATGAAGGTGCACACATATACAAAGGTCAACATTTCCATCATTCACATATATATGTCAACCTTGAACTATTAAACATACATATATAGGCACATGCATTCTTGAGCTTTTTGCCACATTCTTCAAGCATTTAAGTCTAAACCATATCATAAGACTATAATCATAAAAAGTCATAAAGAAACTTATAATCCAAAAAGAGACTCATTTTAACCATAACAACTTTTAACATGCTTTAACCATATCATGACATACATTTCTCAACGTATCATGCCATTTCATATAGAGCTGATATATAGCCACAAAGAGCATCACATAATCAAAACATACCAAAATTCACCTTCATACATACTCATGAAACCATAAAACCAAGATAAGCATCAAACTCACCTTTTATCCCTCAAGCATATAGATACCATCTCATCCAAGCAATCACATCTAAAACACCATGAGACAAGAAAACATACGACAGAGATCTTATAAAGTTACGTTCTATGGCATGACATGAGGATGATGAAGAAGGGAAACTCTAACGTCCTATATCCTCTTGCTCATAGGTGTGACGGGACTCACTACCGATGATCAGTACTCTACTAGACATGGAAATATGATATTTTGGACACTAAAATAACTTTAATAAACGTAATGCTCTGATACCACATTTGTCATGATAGGGGATAATACCATAGAAGTAACATGGAGTACTTGAACTCTCACAGAGAGCTGACTGTCTACTATCTATGTCATGCCTTGGCAGGTGAATATGAGAGAGAGGCTGTAAGACATCCATTTTAGTAGAAAAGGATCTTTTATGTAGCCCAAGGTCTTATACAATCCCATAGTTATCATTCATCGCATTTTCATAGGTAAATTTAGCGGAAAATATAAAATATTTCATAGCACATCATATGCTAGAAACATCACTTCACTATACATAAAATATAAGGCAAAATACATATTTAGACATTAAGCCTCTTTTTCCATCTTAGACTCAAAATCATAGAATAGATTAGGGACACAACCCTTTAATATTGTGAAATAATATTTAAGCTATTACAATAAATTGAATATAAACTTGACATAGGATATCTTTGGTATATAAGGACCCCTTTCTTGAGCTTGGCAAACACGTATCAAGCCCTTCAAATTAAATACATAATTTAAGAATCCATATGGTACACTTTGTGTAAAAAGTAGAGAAGAATGGAGTTAGTACAAAAAGGCACTATGTATGTCAACAATGGAAAATCTTGCATTTAAAAGGGACATTTTACTTAAAACCATGCATTATGCCTTTTTATGAAAACTTCATAAAACTTGATACATTAAGCATTATTCAACTTACATAATTCATTTATGCATATATCATAGTCTTAATATCACATCAAACATAGAATTTATGTCACATTTGGGGTTATTTTACAGTAAGCTATTTCATTTTACAGTGAACTTCTACTTATTCTAACTTCTTAAATTTCCCAAGTAAACCTCTAGTGATACTTGGTGCAATGTACATATAATGTGGCATACAACATCCATATTAAAAAATCACCTTAAGATCACAAGGAAATAAAACCTACAACCTTTCAACTTAACAAATATATCTATAGGATCATTTCATATAACAAAGGCACATACTTCACATTAACTTGACATATGAATTTAGTCACTACATGTAACCCAAGTAGAAACTTCATTCACATAGAAAATAAGACCAACATTACACACATAAGGAGAGACCCCATCATATAGACTCATTAGAACTCATACCATGAATATCATCACAATAAATAGAGAAGACTACAATTCCATGCATAAACACATAAACATATACATATACATGAGGACACCTTCCTAGAACTCCCTTCAAGAGTTACTTGGGCAATGAATAGGTGAAGTCCCATACCCCCACCTACACTAAGAAACCTCCCTAAGGTTATCCTAGTTAGGGTCTACTTCTATACTTCCATCGTCCATTTTATTTTAGGGAGACTATAGCCTTAACCGACACTAAGACCATAGCTGCTACATGGAATTTGGTGTTATAGAGCCCTACACAAAGGAAAGGTGCTCTACATAGCAAAAGTAGAACATTAACACATTCTAGCATACTAAGTGATATTACTTGCTATATCCTTTGTGGCAAGCGTAGTTTCTAGAACCTGTTTAGGTATATGTGGAAACCTTATTTATTACAAATGAGGCATTGTAGCTATAAACATTATGGAAATATCACTCTAAGCCTTTTGGGGTATGAGGCTAACTATAAAACCCAAAACAAACAAAGGTAAACTACAGCCTCATGAGTGTTTCTTGAGTTAATTTTGTATTAAAATGAGTTAATTTAGTTTTCTTAATCAGTGTGTGAAGTTTGGTTATGTTTGGAGGTCAAACGCCTAGATGTACTTGTGTGTCTTGGCGTGTTTGTGTGAGTTTTACGTGTTCGTTTTCCTAGAAATAGAGGTGGGATATTCATAGGACCTAGACAAATCAGTTTAGAGGTTTATCGTTTGGGTACGACCAAAACTAGGACCCATAAGGGGCCCTACATGAACGACTCAAGAATTGGCAAGATTGCCCAGAACACTTCCCAAACGATGGAGTAGTCTACTGGGCGCAGGCTCATCAACGCCCCGTATACTGAGGGGCGTCGTACCATACTTGGTGGGAAACTCAGATAACCCTTGAAACAGTCTCTGATGCCATCAACGCCCAAGAACACAGGTCGTTGACTCATCGACGCACAGTAGCTTGGGTCGTTAATTGGCCACTTCCAAAAGTTGTTGAAGCTGCTTCCAACTTGGGGAGTTTTATGTAAATTAACCCCAAAAAATTTATAACCCTAGGTAAATATTTTTAGTGTTTTTAAATTTATATTAAGTTATTTTTAATCCCTAGACCTAGACAAGTCCCCTCACTTCAAATATTCACATTCCCTCTCTAAAGATAACTCTCTTAAAGTCACCATTGGAGCTAAGACTCAAGTAGTGAAAGAAGGGGATGTATTGGAAGTTTTAATCACAATAAATTAGTGAGTTTCATTCTCTTTGAGGTATGGTATCCATCCTTGAACCCTCTTCCATTCAAGGAGCCATTTCCAAAAGATCTCAAAAAGGGTTTTCAAACTGTGTTTCCTTTTATCGTTGATTTTAATCATGGGTCTTCTTGTAAAAGTGTTATAATGATTTAAATATTTTTATTCGTGTATGAATTTATTATTACATGTTAACAACCTAATAAACTCATGTACATGCATATTTCAAACTTTTAGCTTAAGAAATGGGTTAAATGAGTATGTTTGGGTAAGGTATGAACTTTGGTTTTCTTATGTTGTTGTTTTGGTTTAGTTACTGACCTAAGGGACTTATTATGTTGAATTATTGAGAAATTTATTATAGTGGATGATGTCTTGGTTAAATGGTGAGTTGTGTATATTGTATAGTTGTTATGATAGATTGCTCTTGAGTGGTATGGTCAACCTTCTTCGTGGCAGTGTTTATTTGATGAACTTTATATCAATTAGTATGTTTGGTCTGTGTTTCTTTGAAGGCCTAGTACATGAAATGAAGTGATATTGAACATAAATCTTTTCTTGTGCCTCTATGAAAGTTAAATAGTATGTTTATCTTAGATTATGCCTATGTAAAGTATATAACCTTGTGAAGCATGTAAAGTATGTAAATTGATGAATGTAGGTATAAATCATGTATATAAATTAATGTTAATGAAATGATGTTTATATGCAAGATGTGCTCACAAGTACTCACACACAATTAAATGAATGTATGAAGTTAAATTTAATAAATAGAGGAGTTTTGAGGTGAACACTCTTGGTGAGTTGAGATGAAGTGTTTGGTAGCAACCTCACTACATCCTAAGAGCTTTCTAAGATAGGTCGAAGGATGAATGCCCTTCATGAGTTGAGATGTGGTATTCACTATCTATCCTTAAGCTATAGTTTAAAGTGTTTAGAATCCGTGGGGTTTATGTGTAGCACCGATAGGATATGAAGAAGAGGTGGTTACACTTTGTGACTGAAGATGTTGTATTCTAATATACCTCTTGAGTTGAGTACTTCTCGTGAGTAGAGAATGAGTACTTAGCAGCAATCTCCTTATCCCTTAACTATATGCCCGCATAGGTGTAGCCATTTTGAAAGCCATGTAGAATCTAAAAAGAATGACCTTACTCTAGGCAAGTGAGGATCCCTCATCCGATAGGGGTTAATGTCAGGATTCCATGTCTAGCTCTCATGGTCTATGTAGGTTAATCTAGCCATCCACAAAAGAAATGATTGAACTAAGTCTTCTAAAAGAATGTACTACTTAGGTTAGGTGGTGGTATGGGATGCTATCTACTCATTGCACTAGTTAGGACCTTCAAAAAAGGAAAGACTTGGTGCCAAGCCTTCTAAAAGAATGTACTACTTAGGTTAGGTGGTGGTATGGTACGCTATCTAGTCATTGAACTAAGAATTCATTCCGAAAGGAAAGACTTTTGTAGTTTGTTGGGTGTCTTTTAATGTCTTGCCATTGATTGAGAGGCTCGTTTTTCGCGAGTCGAGTAAGCTGAAAGGGGTAGTCTTGAGGGTTGCTTTGGTGTGTATTGAAGAAGGAATATTCATACTTCCTTCATGTGTTACCTTAGTGAGTGTTAAGATAATCCCGAGGTAGGAGATAATCCCGAGGTAGGAAACTCTTATGCCAAATGAGTTGACACTCTCTTTCGCTTGGCCTTGGAAGTCTACTCATTTAGAATAGGAAAATTCATTGTGAATGCCATAAATTATTCATCGTGAAAGTTCTAATTTTTTTACTGTAAGATTAGTTGGAGTTTACTGTAACGTTTCAGAAGTAACTGTAAATGGTCTCCTTTGGATTCATATTATGGAATCTCTTATCTAAGTGTTAAGTGATGGTTCTTATGATGTTTTGGTTTTATATTCTTGAATGTTTTACTTAAATTACATGAATTATTATTTTACTAAAATGTCCCTTTTTGCATGTTTTTGTATTTTCCATACTTAGTACTTTATTTGTACTAACCCCATACTTTTCTATGCCCTATAAGTATAGATTGAAGGCTCTTTGGAAGATTCGAAGGCAAAGCTTGGGAGAATCACTCTATAAGGAATTGGTATGTCCTCATATATTTGAGGACATAGTCTTTGTTTTCTAGTTTTATTTTTAAGACTTAATATGTATTTGATTTTAATGTAAAGGGTCGTGTCCCAAAGATGTTACATGTTGTGTCTTATGTTTAGCTTCTAATGATGAGATTTCCTAAATATTTATGAAAGATTTTAATTTTATCAAATTGTTCGTGAAAATTTTTAATTTTGTACTACTATTCATGTCTTATGTAATGAATGTTAGATAAAGGGCTTGTACAATACCCCAAAGTGTCAAGTACGCCTAGTCACGAAATGTGGGTTCCTCCTAACTTCTAGGGGAACTTTCGGGTCGTGACATACTTTGTATCAGGGAAAAAGGTTATAGGAAATAGTTTAGGTTCTAAAAGTATCACAATCCACATCTAGTAGTATTTTGGTCATTGGTGTCAGTCGCGACACATCCATGGACAAGAGGCTATAGGATGATAGAAGTTTCACATTGTTTCCTATTCCATGTCGTGCCTTAGAGTCTAGCTCTATAAGGTGTCTTCGCTTAACCATTTCTCTTTGTGTTTATAGGAAATGAATACGAGGAGATCAACCACTACAATGGAGGAGGGAGGAGTAGAAAATTAGAGGGTCCTTTCCTGGGTTAACCAAGTTCCTATTGTTGTCTTAGGGGAATAGAATGAGGAGGTTCCTTTTCAAGAACCTCAAGTGCCTCTGGAGCCTCAAGAGACTCAAGTGCCTCTTATGGCTCATGCTTATTTTGTTGAGAGGGATATGACAAATGCAGAGTTGAAGGCTGCCCTAATGCACTTGACCCAACACGTGACGGAATAAGCTCATGTCATCAACAATCACTTTGTTGCCCAAACATAGCATGGAGATAGTCCCCAACCAAATGCTAGCACTCCCGCTTCTAGAATTCAAGATTTCATGAGGATGAACCCTCCCACTTTCCATGGCACCAAGGTTTATGAAGATCCACAAGGTTTCATAGTTGAGGTTTTCAAGGTGGTAGTTGCTATGAGTGTGACCCATAGGGAGAAAGAGGAGTTAGCCGCTTACTAACTCAGATATGTGGGTCAAGTGTGGTTTGATAAATGGAGCATGGAGAGACCCTTAGAGAGAGATTCCGTTGATTGGGACTAATTCAAAGAGGCTTTTCTAGATAGGTTCTTTCTCCTAGAGTGGAGGGAGAATAAGATTGTTGAATTCATGAACCTTTGCCAATGTGTAATGAGTGTTCAAGAGTACTCTCTCAAATTCACCCATGTCTCTAAGTATGCCCCAAGCATGGTAGCCAAACCTAGGGCTAGGATGAACAAATTTGTGAAGGGAGTGTATAGCTTGGTGGAAAAAGAGTGTCGTATTACAATGCTTCATAATGACATGGACATCTATAGGATCATGGTCTATGCACAACAAATAAAGAAGTCCGAAATTGGGGAGATAAAGAAAGAGGATAAGAGTCCTTGGTCGGATGATTCTAGTCATCAAAAGCCTAAGCAGAGTTTCTATCACCAAGATTCTTCCATAGAAAACAAGGAGAGTGCTCCAAACAAAAATTCCCAAGGTGGTGGCCATTCTTTTGAGAGGACTATGTGCCCTACTTGTGGGAAGCAACATTTGGGTAGATGTCTTTCCGGAACGGATGATTGTTTTGCATGTGGTAATAAGGGCCAAAATATGAGGGATTGCCCTAACATCAAAGAAAGAGGTAAATACGTCAACAAGCTTCCCTAGATCCTAATGCTCAAAAGAAGAACCCTTCCTATGGGATGGAAGCAAGGAAGGATACTAGTCCGGAGTTGATGATCTTGGTAAGTCTTAACTCTTTATGATTGTTATTTTTATGTTATGACATGAGTTTATGTGGTTTTATAGTTCATATGATTATGTCATCTTGATGAATTGGTTAAGGAATGAATGTTTGAAAAAAAATTGGTATGCTTAACAGTGAGCACACTGAACCTCACTGTGAAATTTTTGATTTTTTATTTTTTTATTTTAGGTTTGTGCAGCAATATTGTATATTATCATGTTTAATGTTGGATAATTTAGTTCCTCCATAAAATAAGGTTAATTGTGAGTTTTGAAAATTTTGAAGTTTACAGTTGCCTATGTTGCTAAGAGTTTGAAAGTGTGAAATTATTCTCCTTGATAGTTAATGCTTTGATTTTGAGTGTTTAGAGAATTATTTAAATGTGTTATTATATGCTCAGTGAGTCCCTGTTGTTCTTGAAGTTTTAGTGTCATTCGAGGACGAATGTTATTCTAAGTGGGAGAAAATATAATGGCCCAAAATGAACTAAGGTGAACTAGAGCCTCGTTGTTGTTTCTGGAGTTAATTTTAAGTTAAAAAGAGTTAAATTAGTGTTCTTAGTCAGTAGGTGAAGTTTGGAGGTCAAACGCCCAAGAACGTCCATGACGTTCGGAAGGTGTGCCGTAGATTGTACTTGTGTGTCTTGATGTGTTTGTGTGAGTTTTACGTGTTCTTTTTCGTTGAAACTGAGGGGGTTTGTTACAATTAACTATAAGACTTAGATTAGAGGTATAATTTTTGGGTACAACCCCACCTAGGACCCACAAGGGGCCCTAGATGAAGGGCCCAAGAATTGGACAAGACTGCCAAGAACATTGCCCAAACGACGGAGCAGTCTACTGGGCGTAGGCCCATCGACGCCCCGTCGATTGAGGAGCGTCTTCCCATACTTGATGGGAAACTCAGACCTCCCTTTGAAATAGTTTCTGATGCAATCGACACCCAGCAACATGTTCCGTCGACTCATTGACGCACAGTAGCTAGGGTCGACGATGGGCCACTACCAAAAGCTGTTGAAGTTGCTGCCAACTTGGGTTTTTTTAGGTAAATTCACCCGAAGTATTTTATAACCATACATCAATATTGTTAGTGTTTTTAAGTTATATAAAGTTAATTTTAAACCCATGACCTAAACAAGACCCCTCACTTCAAATATTCACTCCCTCTCTAAAGAAACCTCTCTCAAAGTCACCGTTGGAGCTAAGGCTCAAGGAGTGAAAGAAGGTATGTATTTTACGTGTTCGGTTTCTCTCAAACTTTGGAAGGAAGTTCCTAACACCTATATAACTTAATTTAGATTTTTAACATCTGGGAACTACCCCGCCTAGGACCCAAAAGGGGACCTAGAGGAAAGACCCAAGAATTGGACAACAATGCCAAGAACACTGCCCAAATGACGGATCAGTCTACAAAGCGTAGGCCCATCGACTTGCTGTCGACTGAGTGGTGTCGTCCCACACTTGGTGGGAAAATCAGATCTTCCTTTAACCAGTCTCTGATAACATCGACGCCCAGTAGCACTGGCCATCGACTCATCGATTCTCAGTAGCTTGGGTAATCGATTGGCCACTTCCAAAAGCTGTTGAAGCTGCTGCCAACTTGAAGCGTTTTAGGTAAATTCACCCCAAGTATTTTATAACCCTACATCAATATTGTTAGTTTTTTAATCAATATAAAGTTAATTTTAATCCCTACCCCTCACTTCAAATATTCACTCCCTTTCTAAAGAAAACTCTCTCAAAATCACCGTTGGAGCTAAGGCTCAAGGAGTGAAAGAAGGGGCTGTCTTGGACGTTTTATTCATAAAATATTAGTGGTTTTACTTCTCTTTGAGGTATTATATCCATACTTGAACACTCTCCATTCAAGGAGCCATTTCAAAAAGATTTCAAAAAGGATTTTCAAACTCTATTTCCTTTTTTCTCTGATATTAAGCATGAGTCTTCTTGTAGAAGTGTTCTAATGATTTAACTATGTTTATTATTGTATGAATTGATTATTTACATGTTAAAAACCAAATGAACTAACGTATATGGATATATCAGATTTTTAGCTTAAGAGATGGGTTAAATGAAAAAGTTTGGGTAATGTATGAACTTTGGTTTTCTTATGTCGTTGTTTTGATTTAGTTACTGCCCTAAGGGACTTATTATGATGAATTTTTCAGAGATTAATTATAGTGGATGATGGCTTGGTCTAATGGTGAGTTTCCTATATTGTATAGTTCTTATGATTGTCACGACCCAAAATGGTCCGCGACTGGCACCCACACTTACCCTCCTATGTGAGCGAACCAACCAATCTAAACCTTAACATTTCAATGTAATATCAATAGAAAGTAATGCGGAAGAATTAAACTCATTAATAAAAACCAATTCAATAACTTCTAAAATTCAACATCTATTATTATCCCCAAAATCTGGAAGTCATCACCACAAGAACATCTATGATCAAATTACTAAACTAAGAGTATTCTAAGAAGCTAAAACAAATAAAAGCTAGTCTATGCCGAAACTTCAAGGCATCAAGACATGAGGAAGGAGATCCAGTCCAAGCTAGAAGCATTAGCTCACCCTGAAGATCCGGTGTGACGAAGACTGGCTAGAATTACTGTTGAGTTGAAGACGACGGCACGTTTGTTACACTCCACAAATAAACAAGAAGAAAACATAAAAGTAGGGGGTTGTCAGTACAACCACAAGTACTGAGTAGGTATCATCGGCCAACTCAAAATAGAAAGCAATATATCTCAGATAACATCATAAAATCAACTAATATTCTTAACATGTGATAGCAACAAGTACAAAACATCATTTATAGCATCACCGAACATATCTGTGAGGACTCAAGCCTCCATACCATACTCATTTGGGATACATGTTCTTTAGATTGAGTATATTATCATCTTTCAAGATTCGTTATCTTTATT
Organism: Solanum habrochaites; assembly: GCA_027704765.1. NCBI lineage: Eukaryota > Viridiplantae > Streptophyta > Magnoliopsida > Solanales > Solanaceae > Solanum > Solanum habrochaites. The sequence continues at coordinate 38,850,982 of JAKWJA010002493.1, read as the reverse complement.
CCTCTTGTGTCGGTACGTGACACTCCGATCCCCTACTACTATGTGTCGGAACGTGACACTCCGATCCCCTAATTCAATGTGTCGGTACGTGACACTCCGATCCCCTACATCTACGTGTCGGTTCGTGACACCCGTCCCACTAATTCTATGTGTCGGTACGTGACACTTCGATCCCCTACATCTACGTGTCGGTTCGTGACACCCGTCCCACTAATTCTCTGTGTCGGTACGTGACACTCCGATCCCCTACATCTACGTGTCGGTTCGTGACACCCGTCCCACTAATTCTATGTGTCGGTACGTGACACTCCGATCCCCTAATCTCATTCGATTAATTAATCAAGCCTTCTTTTATACCAAGGCGTCATCATCTCATCACTTTAGTTCATCAAGCCTTCTTTTATATCAAGGCATCATCATTAACAAGAGATTAGGTTTTTATCAAGATTTGGGATTCAAATAGCTTCATCATGCTTGTTTCATCACATCATATATATAAAATCACATCATGCATACACACAATTAAGCATAAAGAGACTCTATAATACTACCCAACACATATTATTCGCTATTAAGAGTTTACTACGAATAGTGTAAAAGAAACCATAACCTACCTCCACCGAAGAATCGTGATCAAGCAAGCAAATTCCTCAATTTCTTGTTGTCCTCTTCGTTCCTCTCTCTCTCTAATCGTTCTCCTCTCTTTTTATTTCTGTCTTTGTTCTTTCTATTTTTCTTATTCAAACCCTCTTTCTTTTACCCTAATTATTATGTAATTAAGAATGAAAGATGGAAATAATAACCCACTAATTAACTTAAGGTTACCTCTTTTAACCCCCAAGTAATTAGACTTATTAACATTAACCCTCTAACTTTATAATTAAAGCAGGAATAGTCAAAAACGTCCCTTAAAACGTGTAAAGAAATCCGACCCGAACTGGGATTGCGTAGCCCGTGACGGGCCGTCGCGCCTACGACGGTCCGTCCTGCTATCCGTCGCATGCAACAGAGACTTGTTTCTAAGTGGATGGCCTGTGACGGGCAGTCGAGCCTGCGACGGTCCGTCCTGCCACTCCGTCACGACGTTCAGAGAGTCGATTTTCAGTACCCAATTTCAGATTTTCTAAGTGTTTTGAAACGACACCTCCACGACGGTCCGTCGTGCCCTTGACGGTCCGTCGTGGCCTCCGTCACCTCTGCCAGTTTTTCCAGAATAAAATCTGTTGCTCAAAACGACTAAACAGGTCGTTACAATAGATACCAATTTACCTATCGTTCGTCCCCGAACGATCACAAGAAGGAAAACAAGGGCGAAAAGGAATACCTGAATCTGTAAACAGATGTGGGTATCTTTCTCGCATATCTGCCTCCTTCTCCCAAGTGGCTTCTTCAACCGGTCGATTCTTCCATTGCACCTTGATGGATGCAATCTCTCTTGACCTCAACTTGCGAACTTCTCTATCTAAAATAGCAACAGGCTCCTCCTCATAAGACAAGTTCTCATCAAGCAAAACTGAATCCCAACGATAATGTAATTTCCATCCCCATGGTATCTTTTCAACATCGACACATGAAACACCGGATGTACTCCGACAGCCCTGGAGGCAAGGCTAACTCATAAGCCACCTCCCCTACTCGCTTAAGTACTTCAAAGGGACCAATGTACCTTGGGCTTACTTGCCTCTTTTACCAAACCGCATCACCCCTTTCATTGGTGAAACTTTCAACAAGACTTGTTCACCCTCCATGAACTCTAAGTCTCTAACCTTTCGATATGCATATTCCTTTTGTCTACTTTGCGCCGCTAGAAGCTTTTCTTGAATAGATTTCACTTTTTCTATCGAATCCCTCAAAAGATCAGTACCCAAGGTCTAACCTCGAATGCATCAAACCAACCAATGGGAGACCTACATCTCCTACCATACAATGCTTCAAAGGGAGCCATATCAATGCTTGAGTGATAGCTATTATTGTATGAAAACTCCGCTAAGGGTAAGAAGCTATCCCAATGGCCACCGAATTCTATCACACATGCACGAAGCATATCCTCCAACACTTGAATCGTTCGCTCAGATTGACCATCGGTCTGAGGATGGAACGCGGTACTAAGGTCCAACCTATTACCCAATTCTGCATGCAATGTTTTCCAAAACTTAGAAGTAAACTGCGTACCTCTATCTGATATGATGGATAGTGGAACTCCATGCAATCGAACAACTTCTGAGATGTAAAGTTTGGCTAACTTCTCTGCATTGTAAGTCACCTTAACCGGAATGAAATGAGCAGACTTAGTTAACCTATCAACAATCACCCAAATAGAGTCATACTTGCCCAATGTCTTTGGAAGACCAACCACGAAGTCCATTGCGATTCTCTCCCATTTCCATTCCGGAATGGGCATTCTCTGAAGTGTTCCTCCGGGCCTCTGGTGTTCATACTTTACTTGTTGATAATTTGGACATTTGGCAATAAAATCCACAATATCACGCTTCATTCTTCTCCACCAAAAGTGTTGCTTTAGGTCACGGTACATCTTGGTTGCACCCGGATGTATCGAATACCTTGAACTATGAGCCTCTGTCAGAATAGTGTTGATCAAATCATCGACGCGAGGTACACATACCCTTCCCTTAATCCTCAAAAAACCTTCTTCATCGACTTTCGCTTCTTTAGCCTCTCCTTGCAACACTTTATCTCGGATCCGGATCAATTTTTCATCATTAAACTGCTTTCCCTTAATCTTATCAAGGAAGGAAGATCTTGCCTCACACAAGCTAAAAATCCTCCCTTCTCATTTACTTCTAATCTCATAAGGTCGTTAGCCAGAATCTGAACTTCTCTAGCCAATGGGCGCCTAGAAGCTTGCAAGTGAGCTAGACTTCCCATGCTTCCCGCCTTTCTACTTAAAGCATCCGCTACAACATTCGCCTTCCCCGGATGATACAAAATAGTGATGTCGTAGTCCTTCAGTAGTTCCATCCATCTCCTCTGTCTCAAATTCAAATCTCTCTGAGTGAAGACATACTGTAGACTACGATGATCCGTATAGACCTCACACTTAACCCCATATAAATAGTGTCTCCATTGCTTTAATGCAAACACCACTGCAGCCAATTCTAAATCATGGGTCGGATAATTACGTTCATGCACCTTTAATTCCCTCGAAGCATAAGCAATCACATTTTTCTCTTGCATTAGTACTGCACCCAAACCCGAATAGGATGCATCACAATAGACAATGAAATTCTTACCTTCCACTGGCTAGGTGAGAATTGGTGCAGTAGTCAACAGAGTCTTGAGCTTCTGAAAGCTTTCCTCACACTCATCCGACCATACAAATGGAACATTTTGCTTAGTCAAGTCGTCAGTTGGGAAGCAATAGAAGAGAATCCCTGATAAATCGGCGGTAGTAGCTAGCTAACCAACAAAGCTTCTTATTTCTGACACATTAGTAGGTCTTACCCAATCTTCACTACTTCGATCTTAGAGGATCCACCATCACTCCATCCTTGGAAACCACGTGCCCCAAGAAGGACACTGCATCTAGCAAAACTCACACTTAGAGAACTTGGCATAAAGCTTTTTCTCCCTCACATTTCCAACACAATTCTCAAATGCTCCTCATGGTCCTTCTTACTCTTGGAGTATATCAGTATATCATCAATAAATACGATCACAAAGAGATCCAAATATGGCTTAAAAATCCCGTTCATCAACTCATGAACGCATAACGCAGGGGCATTCGTAAGACCAAAAGACATCACTACAAATTCGTAATGCCCTACCTGGTTCTAAAAGCAGTCTTTGGCACATCCGTTGCCCGTATTTTCAATTGATGATAATCGGATCTCAAGTCAATCTTAGAGAAGACACAATCACTTGTAACTGATCGAACAAGTCATCAATGCCAGGAGAGGATATTGTTCTTTATGGTTACCTTGTTCAACTGCCGGTAGTCTATGCACATCCGAAAACTCCCATCCTTCTTCTTCACAAACAAAACCGGAGCACCCCAAGAGATGCACTTGGTCTAATAAAGCCTTTGCTCAACAACTCTTGAAGTTGGGCTTTTAATTCTCTTAACTCTGCGGGGGCCATTCTATAAGGGGGTATAGAAATGGGGCGAGTACCCGGTTCAAGATCAATACAGAAGTCAATATCCCTATCTTGGTGGCATACCCGGAAGATCTGCAGGGAACACATCAAGAAACTCACGGACCACCGAAACCGACTCAATCGAAGGTACTTGGGTAGTTTCATCCTTGAGATGTGCCAAGAAAGCTAACATCCTTTACTAACCATTTCTTAGCACGAAGAAAGGAGATGATACGCACCGGATTGGAAGTGTAGTCACCCTCCCACACTAACGGATCTGTCCCAGGCTTGGCTAACGTCACCGTTTTAGCATTACAATCCAAGATCGCGAATTGCGGAGAGAGCCAAGTCATACCCAGAATTACATCAAAATCAACCATCTCTAAGATAACCAAATCTACATAAGTGTTACTCCCCACAAAGTTCACCAAACAAGACCTATATACCTTTTCAACTACCACAGACTCACCCACCGGAGTAGAAACACGAATAGGCGTATCAAGTAATTCACAATGTAAATTTAGACCATTAGCAAATGAGGAAGATACATAAGAAAATGTGGATCCAGGATCAAACAATACGGAAGCCATGCAATCACAAACCAGAAGATTACCTGTGATGACAGCATCAGATGTCTCCGCCTCTGTTCTCCCAGGGAAAGCATAACAATGGGCCCTTTCGTTTGTTTGTCCGTTGTCCCTACCATGTTGTGATGTAGTGGCTCCCGTTTGCCCGTTACCCCGGCCATTTTGGTGACCACCACTACCTCGGCCACCGCGTTCTCCAGAAAAACGGCCTCTACCATGACCACCTCTACCTCTAGCTATTGGGGGTCTATTACTCTGTTTTGGACAATTCCTCCTAATATGTCCAGTCTCCCCACATCCATAACACTCTCTAGATTCACGCATGGGTCTCTCAGAGAAGTGTGACCGGTCTGAGGTGGACCCCCAACTACAGTCTGTAGTGAAGACTGAATGGGTCGGACTGAGTAACCTCCGGAACCCTGTCCTCTAGAGTAAGAACCATTAAACTCACCCCCTTTTCGAAACCTCTTTGATGTCGATGCCGTGGTGAATTCATCTGGCTTCACTCCTTCCACCTCTACCACGAAATCTACCACTTCTTGGAAGGATTTTGCCGTAGCCGCTACCTGTAAGGCTGAAATTCGCAATTCTGATCTCAACCCCTTCACAAAACGGCGAATCCGCTCTTGTGGACTGAAACATAGTTGGGTGGCATATCTGGATAGTGCACGAAACTTAGCCTCATATGCATTGACCGACATCCTACCTTGCTCTAGGCTCAAGAACTCGTCCCTTTTCCTATCTCTCAAGGTCCGGGGAATATATTTCTCCATAAACAAGCTAGAGAATGAGGCCCAATTCACAGGTGGTGCCTCTGTTGGTTGACACTCAACATGTGACCGCCACCACCTTTTGGCGTTCCCTTGAAACTGGTAACTCACAAACTCAACACCAAACCGTTCTAGTATACCCATCTTGTGTAGTAGCTCATGACAGTCAACCAGAAAATCGTAAGCATCCTCAGATTCTGCACCCTTGAAGACTGGAGGTTTCAATTTCAAGAACTTACTAAAAAGTTCATGCTGATCATTTGTCATTATAGGCCCAGTAGTCAGTCGTGGAAACGTGCCTATGTCCAATGAGGCATCCATACGAGGGGCCATAGTGGCTGCATGTCGTACCTCTGAAACCGGAGGTGTTGGTGCAGAAAACGTTGGGGGTGCCTGACCCTGATCAGACAACCCACTAAGATAAGCGAGCACCTGATTGATCATCTCTGGGGTAGGTTGGGGTGGCATTTCCTCGTTCTGTACTTGTTCATTCTCCCCATCCTCCCCTTCTCTTACTACCTCCTCAGTCGGTGGAGGAGTCACCGCCCTAGCACCAGATGGGCTAGGTGCTAGTCCTCTCCCTCTAGAGGACGTTCTCCCACGACCTCTACCGCGGCCTCTTGCCACTGTTGCATTCGAGCTACAGCCCCAGGGGCTGGTTCAGATGCATCTTGTCTTGCTGATGTTGATGTTGGCGTAGTCGTCGCTCTAGTTCTAACCATCTGCGAAATAGAGTGAAGATGGTCAGATACCAATTTGTATCACCTAGATACCAATTGGATCCAAGTAATAGCACGAAAGAAAGAAAGAAAGAATGGAATTTTCCTAAAGTCTTATAGCCTCTCAAAGAAAAGTAAAGGCGTCCCCCTACCGTTCTTTAAGACCCTACTAGACCTGTTCTTGTGTGATGAGACCAACGAACCTAATGCTCTGATACCAAGTTTGTCAAGACCCAAAACGGTCCGCGACTGGCACCCACACTTACCCTCCTATGTGAGCGAACCAACCAATCTAAACCTTAACATTTCAATGTAATATCAATAGAAAGTAATGCGGAAGAATTAAACTCATTATAAAAACCAATTCAATAACTTCTAAAATTCAACATCTATTATTATCCCCAAAATCTGGAAGTCATCACCACAAGAACATCTATGATCAAATTACTAAACTAAGAGTATTCTAAGAAGCTAAAACAAATAAAAGCTAGTCTATGCCGAAACTTCAAGGCATCAAGACATGAGGAAGGAGATCCAGTCCAAGCTAGAAGCATTAGCTCACCCTGAAGATCCGGTGTGACGAAGACTGGCTAGAATTACTGTTGAGTTTGAGACGACGGCACGTTTGTTACACTCACAATAAACAAGAAGAAAACATAAAAGTAGGGGGTTGTCAGTACAACCACAAGTACTGAGTAGGTATCATCGGCCAACTCAAAATAGAAAGCAATATATCTCAGATAACATCATAAAATCAACTAATATTCTTAACATGTGATAGCAACAAGTACAAACATCATTTATAGCATCACCGAACATATCTGTGAGGACTCAAGCCTCCATACCATACTCGTTTGGGATACATGTTCTTTAGATTGAGTATATTATCATCTTTCAAGATTCGTTATCTTTATTCCTCTTGTGTCGGTACGTGACACTCCGATCCCCTACTACTATGTGTCGGAACGTGACACTCCGATCCCCTAATTCAATGTGTCGGTACGTGACACTCCGATCCTCTACATCTACGTGTCGGTTCGTGACACCCGTCCCACTAATTCTATGTGTCGGTACGTGACACTCCGATCCCCTACATCTACGTGTCGGTTCGTGACACCCGTCCCACTAATTCTATGTGTCGATACGTGACACTCCGATCCCCTACATCTACGTGTCGGTTCGTGACACTCGTCCCACTAATTCTATGTGTCGGTACGTGACACTCCGATCCCCTAATCTCATTCGATTAATTCATCAAGCCTTCTTTTATACCAAGGCGTCATCATCTCATCACTTTAGTTCATCAAGCCTTCTTTTATATCAAGGCATCATCATTAACAAGAGATTAGGTTTTTATCAAGATTTGGGATTCAATAGCTTCATCATGCTTGTTTCATCACAATCATATATATAAAATCACATCATGCATACACACAATTAAGCATAAAGAAGACTCTATAATACTACCCACAACACATATTATTCGCTATTAGAGTTTACTACGAATAGTGTAAAAGAAACCATAACCTACCTCCACCGAAGAATCGTGATCAAGCAGCAATTCCTCAATTCTTGTTGTCCTCTTCGTTCCTCTCTCTCTCTACTCGTTCTCCTCTCTTTTTATTTCTGTCTTGTTCTTTCTATTTTTCTTATTCAAACCCTCTTTCTTTTACCCTAATTATTATGTAATTAAGAATGAAAGATGGAAATAATAACCCACTAATTAACTTAAGGTTACCTCTTTTAACCCCCAAGTAATTAGACTTATTAACATTAACCCTCTAACTTTATAATTAAAGCAGGAATAGTCAAAAACGTCCCTTAAAACGTGTAAAGAAATCCGACCCGAACTGGGATTGCGTAGCCCGTGACGGGCCGTCGCGCCTGCGACGGTCCGTCCTGCTGTCGTCGCATGCAACAGAGACTTGTTTTCTAAGTGGATGGCCTGTGACGGCCGTCGAGCCTGCGACGGTCCGTCCTGCCACTCCGTCACGACGTTCAGAGAGTCGATTTTCAGTACCCAATTTCAGATTTTCTAAGTGTTTTGAAACGACACCTCCACGACGGTCCGTCGTGCCCTTGACGGTCCGTCGTGGCCTCCGTCACCTCTGCCAGTTTTTCCAGAATAAAATCTGTTGCTCAAAACGACTAAACAGGTCGTTACAATGATAGATTGCCCTTGAGTGGTATTGTCCACCTTCTTGGTGGCGGTATTTATTTGATGAAATTGATATTACTTATTATGTTTTGTGATTTGATTTGAAGGACAAGTACATGAAATGAAGTGATATTTAAAATAAGTCTTGTCTTGTGCTTTTGTGAAAGTTGAATAGTATGTTTGGCTAGATAATTCCTGTGTAATGTATATGATTTTGTGAAGCATGAAAAGTATGTAAATTGATGAATGTAGGTATAAAGCATGTATAGAAATTAATATTAATGAAATGATGTTTGCATGTAAGATGTGCTCACAAGTAGTCACACACACTTCAATGAAGGTATGATGTTATATTGAGTAAATAGAGGAGTTTTGAGGTGAACATTCTTCGTGAGTTGAGATAAAGTGTTTAGTAGCAACCTCACTACATTCTAAGAGTCTTCTAAAATAGTTCGGAGGAGGAATGCCCTTCGTGGGTTGAGATGTGGTAATCACTAGCTATCCTTAACCTATAGTTTTATGTGTTTAGAATCCGTGGGGGTTATTTCTAACACAGAGAGGATATGAAGAGGTGGTGGTTACACTTTGTGACTTTAGTTGTTGTATTGCAATGTACCTCTTGAGATGAGTTCTCCTCGTGAGTAGAGAATAAGTACTTAGTATCAATCTCCTTGTCCCTTAACGATGCGTCCGCATATGTGTAGCCATTGGGAAAGTCATGTAACAGCTAAAAAGAATGACCTTACTCTAGGCAATTGAGGATCCCTCATCCGATAGGGGTTAATGTTGGGATTCCTTGTCTAGATCTCATGGTCTATGTTGGTTAAGATAACCCTCCACCAAAGAATTGATTGAACTAAGTCTCCTAGAAGAACGTACTACTTAGGGTAGGTGGTGGTATGAGACATTATCTACTCATCGTACTAGGTAGGACCTTCCGAAAGGGAAGACTTGGTGCCAACCCTTCTAAAAGAATGTGCTACTTAGTGTAGGTGGTGGTATGAGACTCTATCTATTCATTGCAATATTTAGTCATTTCGGAAGGAAGACTATTGCCTTTGATTGAGGGGCTTGTTTTTCCCGAGTAGAGTAAGCAGAAATGGGTAGTATTAAGGGTTGCTTTGGTGTGTATTGAAGCAGGAATATGCATACTTCCTTCATGTCTTACCTTAGTGAGTCTTAGGATAATGCCGAGGTAAGGAAACTCTTATGGAAAATGAGTCCATTTTCTCTTTCGCTTGGCCTTGGAAGTGTACTCATTTAGAATAGGATAATTCATTGTGAATGCGTTAAATGATTCATTGTTAAAGTTCCAATTTGTTCACTGTAAGGTTAGTTGAAGTTTACTGTTAATTTTTGGAAGTTACTGTAAATGGTCTCCTTTGGTTTATAATTATGGAATGTCTTATCTAAGTGTTAAGTGATGGTTCTCATGATGTTTTGCTTTTATATTCTTGAACGTTTTACTTAAATTGAATGAATTATTATTTTACTAAAATATCCCTTTTTGGATGTTTTTGAATTTGCCATACTTAGTACAATATTTGTACTAATCCCATGCTTTTCTGTCACATCCTGGTTTTTCCATTAGACGTAACCTACATTTTTGTCCTTTTAAAAGTCTAAGACTAGCCTCTTAGTCTCATTTCATTACATTTATAGGTTTTAAAACGTGAAAAAATTTTAAACTTTCATTATCACTACTTGGAGGTTTACATAGGCCTCTGAATATACATAATATATTTTCATATCGAGTATACATAGAGCCTTTTTATAGGAAGGTTACATAGACTTCTACTTTAGTGGACATACATATATAAAATTATAGAATTAGTCTCAACAACTGTCTCATCTCATACCATCTAAACAATTATCACAATATGGGCATAGCCCTTACATCAATTCAACAAGACCATATATAGGTCATACGAATGTACAATACTCAATTACAAAAGAAAGGAATAATAGAGTCAGTAAGCTCATAACAAAATTTGTAAGCTAAAGGATGGCATTGCCCTAAAAAGATGAGGACCTACACTACTTTGATGAAAGAAAGAATCCAAGCCTTCAACAATGTCGCCTTCCAAACTCTTCAACGACCGAAATCCAAACTGTTTTGGAATAGGGAAGAAAATGGGGTTATACTCCACATGTACTAAGTATGAGATCTTATGCACATACACAAGAAAAACATGATAAAAGAGATGTTTTAGTCAAACATTCCATTTTACCCCTTTAGGGACTTAATGAAAAGTCAAGTAAGTCATATCAACCAACCAAATATGCTTACTATCTTAACAAGTAATACTTATCCCAACATACTTGGAAACCATGATTTACTACAACGCAACATCAAGGAATAGTATCACAAGAATTAATAAGAATGAAACATATCATAATAACCAAGAAAACTACTTACAAGTCCTGATGAAGTCAACAAGTGCAATGACAAAGCAATTCCCCATCACCTTACTCAATCAAGTATACTCAACAAGAAAACATGACCAATATCCAACTTTACATATCATGGCATTTAGGTTTGCATTTCATCATATATTACAACCCAATTCATATTCATGAACTAACTAATCAACATATAGTATGAACAATGTGCCATGGTCATCACAAAATACATAATATATTATCATAACATAAACATATATAACAACCTCATCCTAAGACTCCCCTTAAGGCTAACTAGTGCAATGTTTAGGTAGAGTCCCATAACCCTACCTAGACTTCTTAGGTTATCCAAGATAGAGTTAATGTCCTTTAATTCGTTTTACCTTTTGGGAACATCTTCACCTAACCAACATAGACCACATGAGCTAGTGTGGAATCCGGTGTCATAAAGCCCTACACAAAAAAAAGGCATACTACTGGCCAAGCTAGTACCAAAACATGAAACATAGCAACTACGTGGAGCGAGTACTCCTATGGGGCAACATACTTCTAGATGTAGGAGATATAGTTGGGACCTTCTTTATGCGCCATGCATTATAGTCTCCTATCTCTAGAGTAATATACTGTTCCTAACTTCCCTATGTGGGAAGGGAGACTCCTCAATCTAGTTCACTCGGTGCTAAGCTAGAGTCCCTTTTTGAAATGTCTTTAAGCCTTTAATTATCAATAAAAGCTTAATTTAGGCCATAGGGTCTACCCCTAGTATAATCATCATCATTAATAGCTTAATAAGAATTATATGAGTATAAGTCCTTTTATAACAATTCATATCAGTGAGGTTAACACATTAGCACTTAATAGCATATTAAGGCACATGATAGTTTTAACTATCCTTAAATTACATACACCTTAATTAACCTTACAACATAGTCAAGATATTTCAATTAACCATCATACCACCATATAATCGTAGTATAAGGCATACTCCAATGTAATATCATGACTTAACAACAATTAATCACAATTGGAAGTAAAGATAGAGATTCTAAGACTTACCAAGTCTTCCTCATAGTCTATCATCATGTTCTTACCATCAACCCATAGCTCAACCCAATTTGGGGAGTATCCTCATCACACAATGATAACCAATAAGATAACAAGGCCAATTGCATCTCTATAACACACACTAGATCACAAGTTGAGACAAGATACATGTACTAATTTCACATTATAATTCATAACCTAAATCACATCTCAAGAACTAGCATGATAAGCCTATAATTCATCTTAATTTAATCATAATAATAGTATAGGACAGTAATCATAACAACAACCAATTGAATTGAATGATTGCAATACAATATAGGTCAAGATCACAACCTAGGGTTAGGGATGGAGGATCATATTCTTCAATTTAGACTAAACCATCAAAAAATACCATAAAAAAAGTTAATTAAAATGCTAATCTAATCAATATAACTTAACGAAACCATCAAAAACTTAGTTCATAACTTCAATCTCGTAATTGGTTGACCATAACAAAACTCATTTTTTGAAATCTATTTTAAAGGAACCCTTTGAGGAAAGGGTATCAAAGGTGAATAGGACCCATACCTTAATGTTTGTCAACAATTTGATGGTTAATTCGTCCATTTCCATCCCATAAACCCTAGTCCTTGCTAGTCTTCAATAGTGAGTTCATGTTGAGAGAGAAATAAGAGAGAAGGAAGAGAGTTTATTTGAGAGTTGTCTTTAGGTTAATGAGAGTTGAGGGTATTTATAGTGGGACTTAATCAACTTAATTAGTCTTCCTTTAATCCCCAACTAACCCCTAAACCACTTAATTAATTAAATAAGACCAACTTAAATTAGGCATAAAACTCGACCCTCAAACACGAAACCCCGATTGATGGGCCGTCTGTGAGTCCACGGACATCCCCCCTTCTGTCTTGCACTGTGTCATCTTGGTCAGAGACTATGCATGCGAGGCTTCCTCCAATCGTCGAAGTGTGGGACGACGGTGGCATCGACGCCCCGTCGATCCACACAAGGACCGTGGCCTACACCTCTGCACTCGGTCGATGAATTCAGAGGCTGTGCGGGTGAAGGGGCGTTCTCCACCAGCCTATGTGTGGGATGAAGGTGTCATCGAGGACCCGTGGATCCACACATGGGCCATCTTCTATCCCATCGATGCACATTGCCAGACAATGTTGCATTAAACTAAAAGGGTCATCCTCAAGGGCCCTTTGTTTATTTTTGGGGAGTCGTACCCAGACATTTAAACCATGAAACCACTCAAAAACCTATTAGCTACTTTTTTCACAAATTTCGTACATTTTCGACTCCTAAAAGTTAGTCAAATAGGCTGTGGCACACTAACATCCATTTGAACCAACTTCACAGACGTCATGGATGTTCTTGGACGTTTTGGTTCTTAAACATCCTAAATGACCTATATTCATTAAAATTGGACTTAGAAATAATACTTAGACCTCATGACACATATGTTATGCTTTCCAATGTGTCTTGGATTTTCAAAGTGTTACATTATTCCCCCATTAGGAACATTTGTCCCTAAATGACACTAAAATTCTTTTGAAGAAAGGAATAGACTCCAGACTAGCAGCCTAAACAATTAACAATATCAAATCAACATAAATCATATCATTTCAACAAGGCAAATATAAAAAATTATATTACCACAGATAAGGCTCAAAACACTTCATCGTGAGGTATTTCCTTCTCATAACACTTATGAACTCAACATACATTAGTCAATTAGTATAAAGTTCTACCTAACAACATTCTACATCTCATTTCATAAAGACTCCCATATCAAAATGCACAACATAACTCAAAACAAGAAAAAAGCAAAATTTCAAGTTTTTAAGAGAAATACTACAGTAACTTCACTGTATGTTTTTCAGAAATGCATAATGTGCAAAACTTCATCCAAAAATCAAGAAACATTAATTTCTATTCATATTTATATTATTAAAGATAATGACTAACCGTAATTTTCAAAAAGATAAGGGTAACAGTACTCCATGTCGACCTCGGCCACCCATGTTGCATCCTCAACTATATGATTTTTCCATAACACCTTTACGGAAACCACCTCTTTATTCCTCAACTTCTCGACTGGTCTATCAGAATTTGAACTGGAACTTCCTCACAACAGAGGTAATCCTTGACACCAAGACCCTCAATAGGAAGAATGCACTCGGGATCACCGATACCCTTTTTCAAGATAGAAACATGGAAAATCGGATGAACTGAAGCCAATTCACTATGAAGTTTCAATTCATAGGCAACCTTACCAACCCTTTGCGAGATTTTATAAGGGCCCACAAAACGAAGGCTCAATTTACCCTTCTTGCAAAATCTAACCACCCATTTCATTGGTGAAATTTTCATATACACCTTATCACCTTCTTCAAACTCCAAATCCCTTCTCCTATGATAGGCATAAGACTTTTGCCAACTATAGGCCATTTGCAACCATATCCTTATGATATTAACCTTTTCCAAAGTCTTATAAATTAACACGGGACCAAGAAGCGATGCTCAATCAGTTCAAACCATCAAATAGGAGGCCTACACCTCCTACCATACAAGGCTTCATAGGAATCCATGGAAATGGGTGAATGAAAACTATTGTTTTAGGAAAACTCCACCAAGGGTAAATGCCTATTACAACTCACTTTTAAATTTGTTATGCACTCTCTAATTATATCTTCAAGGGTTTGTATCGTACGCTTTGCTTGATCGTCCATTTTGGGATGAAAAGCGGTGCTTAACTTCATCGTAGTACCCAATCCTTTTTGGAAAAACCTCCAAAATCTAGAGGTGAATTGTGCCCCCCGATATGATATAATGGATATCAAAATGTCATGGCGGCACACAATATAATCTAGGAAGATTCTTGCATAATCCTCCATCGATATGAAGATTTGATGGGAATAAAGCAAGCGGACTTAGTCAATCGATCCACAACCACCCATATGGAAACATAGGACTTTTGAGTCCTTGGTAAACCTAATACAAAGTCAATATTGATGTCTTCCCACTTCGATGTAGGAATTTTGATCTCTTGTAATAATCCACCTGACTTTAGGTGTTCGGCCTTTACTTGTTGGCAATTCCGACATTTAGTGACAAACTCCGCTATGTCCCTTTTTTGACCTTCCTACCAATATATATCTCTTAGGTCATGGTACATTTTTGTCGATACCAGATGAATTGAGTAGCGGGATCCATGTGCTTCTTCTAGGATTCGATACCTCAACCCATAATCTCCCTTTCTACCTCAACACCCCCCTTAGGAGAATGATTCATTCAAATTGTCTAGAACTGATTCTCTCAATTCCATTAAGGCTAGATCAAGGTGTTATTTGGACTTCACCTAAACCACTAGCTATGAATCAGAGGTATGATAAACTATAGCACCACCATTCGGAGAACTCTCAATCCTCACCCCCAACCTAGCCAACCTTTGTACTTCCCTTGCTAGGTCAATCTTGGCTTCGTCAAGATGGGATAAACTACCAATAGTCATACGACTTAGGGCATCCACAACTACAATAGCCTTATCGAGGTGATAAAGGACACTCATATCATAATATTTCAACAACTCTAGCCACCTCCTTTTTCGGAGATTCAACTCTTTTTGGATAAACACATATTAGAGACTCTTATGATAGATAAAAACATCAACATGAACCCCATAGAAGTAATGCCTCCAAATTTTCAAAGCAAACTCCACGCCAGCTAATTCAAGGTGATGAGTGTGATAGTTTCTCTCGTGTACCATTAGTTTCCTAGAGTCATAAGCTATCACATTCCCGTGTTGCATAAGCACACACCCCAAACCTACTTGGGATGTGTCACAATACACTACAAAACCCTTTGTACTCTCCGGTAATGTCAACACCAGAGTAGAAGTGAGCCTATATTTCAACAATTGTAAACTTTTCTCACATTCCATCAACCACTCAAATTTATTACTCTTTTAGGTCAAAGTAGTAAAATAAGATGCAATGGATGTGAAACCATCCACGAACCTTCGATAGTAACCCGCTAAACCCAAGAAACTCTTAATGTCAGTCGGAGTCAATGGTCTAGGCTAGTTCTTTACCACTTGCATTTTCCTTCGATCTACCTTAACTCCCACACTAGTGATATGTTACCAAGAGGTTTCACCGACCTCAACCAAAACTTACACTTACTATATTTGGCATAAAATTGATGTTTTTAAGGGTTTGCAATACTACCCTCAAATGACCCATACAATCATTCTTATTCTTCGAATATACCAAGATATCGTCAATGAAGACAATGACAAATGAATCTAGATAATTTTGAAATATTCTATTCATTAGGTCCATAAACTCAGCCGGAGCATTAGTGACACCAAAAGACATTACCAAGAAGTCAAGTAAATTTTTGAAAAGTAACTCGCCCCTTCGAGTTGATCAAACAAGTCGTCAATCTGAGGGAGAAAGTACTTATTCTTAATGGTAACCTTGTTGAGTTGGTGGTAATCAATACACATTCTCAAGGACCCATCTTTCTTCTTCACAAACAAAAATGGAGAACCCCATGGAAAAATACTAGGCCTTATAAAATCCTTATCTAGTAAATCCTTGAGTTGATCCTTCAAATCTTTCAACTTGTCCGGATCCATACAAAATGGAGGAATTGATATGGGATTTGTATCCGGTAGCAAATCAATGCCAAAGTAAATTTCCCGTTCGGGAGGAATACCAGGAAGGCCATTAGGGAAAACCTGTGAAAACTCACTTACTACGGGTAAAGACTCTATGGGAGAAACTTAGGAGTCTAGATCTTGGACTCTTACTATATGATATAGACAACCTTTTGAGATAATTTTGCATCCTTTTAAACATGAAAAATAGAACCTATAGGTATAGAATTTCCCCCCTTCCACTCAACAACGAGTTCATTTGGGAAGTTAAACCTCACCACTTTTGTCCTATAATCAATGGATGCAAAACATGCATGCAACCAATCCATACCCAATATAATATCAAAATCAAGCATATCAAATTCTACTAGATCAATATAAGAAACTCTATTGGGAAACATTATTGTAAAATTTTTATACACCCTTTTTGAAATAACCGGCTCACTCACCGGAGTAGACACCATAAAAGGTTCATGCAAAATTTCGGGTAAAATATCAAACTTTTTAGCTACTAGAGGTGTAACAAATTATAAAGTAGCGCCGGGATCAAGTAAGGTATATTCATCAAGATAGAAAAATTTCAACATATCGGTCACCACATCGGGAGTGGTCTCTTTCTCACCCCTAGAGCGGAGAGCATGGAAACGGTTCTTCTTTGGAGAATGACAAGAACCAATTGCTTGAGCTTGACCACTAACCTTGTCTTGACTCTTCAAGTTTTGACAATCTCTCATCTTGTGACCACTCTTGCCACAACAAAAACAATTATTCGTCCCCTTAAGGCAATCACCATAGTGCTTTTTACCACACTTTCCACAAGTTGGCTTCTCATTTGGTGAGTTAGTACCTTTTCCCTTACCCTATCACTACTAACTCTTTGGAATTTGGAAGGAACTTGATTAGAAACCCGCTTCTTAAATCTAGTCTTGTCTTATATCTCAAGCCTATTATTTGTAGAACCTCCATCAAATGACCTTTGTCTATTAGCATCTCTACTTTTTCGCTTATCCCTTGCCTCCTAAACCTTTCTTGCATAAACCATAAGACGGGAAATTTTCATGTTGTCATGTAGCATGGATGATTGGTACTCCTTTTGTAAATCCTCCGACACCCCCATCACAAAATAACCCATTTTATAAGAAGGAGCATATTTGGACAACTGAATGAATTCCAAAGAGTACTCATGGACACTCGTTCCTCCTTAGCAAAGATTGATGAACACTGTCACTTTCTCCTCTCTCATCTCTCTAGGGAAGAACTGATCTAGAAAAGCCGCCTTAAAGATACCCCAAGTCACCGGACCATCTCTCAACGGACTGTTATCCCTTTATTGCACATACCAAGTTTGGGCCACATTCTTGAGTTATTATGTGGCCAACTTGGCCTTCTCACTTGAGTACAACTCTATAGTATATAATATTTTGTAGACCTCATTGATGAATTCTTGGGAGTCTTCACCAACCTTAGACTTATAGAAAGTAGGAGGGTTCATTTAAGAGAATTCCGTTAGACGGGAAGCCATAGTAGTAATTTGTTGATGAAGACGGGAAGCAATTTCCCGATTAGCTTGGGCTGTCATGTCTTGGGCTTGAACCGTCGCGGATTGTGCTTGAGTATTCATGGCTTTGGCTATTTGAGCAAGAATAGCCCTCATCTCAGCCTTTGTCATAGGTGAAGGGTTAGCCGGGGCTTGCTCCACATTAGCATCTTCTTCAAGTGGAGGAACTTGCTGATCATGGGGAGGAACTCCCGCATTGACAATTTCCTCTTCAAATCTTTGAGTTGCATTCCTTCGAGTGTTCATGCTTCTTATAAGCACAACAGTAGGATTATATGCAAAAGCTCACTATATGTAGTCTATTAGCATGATATAAGATTTCCATGAAAGAGAGCGATTCCAAAGCATCATATAATTTCCTCCTCATAAGTGTGGCACGCTTCACAATAATGAATAATAACCTACATAAACATGGTATAGAGAGAAGCATAACTCAACTATATTCAACCTCATGCTCTAATACCAAGTTTGTCATGTCTGGGATTACCCCCTAGACGTAACCGGCGTCGTCGTCCTTTTCAAGGAATAGACTAGCCTTTTAGTTTTATGTCATTACATTCATAGGTTGAAAAATGTGAAAAAATTTAAAACTTTCATTATCACTACTTGGAGGTTTACATAGGACTCTACATACATATAATACATATTCATATCGAGTATATATAGAACCTTAATATAAGAAGGTTAAATAGCCTTCTACTTTTATTGCACAGATATATATATTAAATTATAGAATTAGTCTCAATGATTGTCTCAAGTCACACCATCTAAACGATTATGACAAAATGGGCATAGCCCTGAGATCAATTTAACATTACCATATATAGGTCATACGAAAGTACAATACCCAATTACAAAGGAAAGGAATGATACAGTCAATAAGCTCATAAACAAAATCCTCAAGCTAGAGGATGGCATTTCCCTCGAAAGTTTAAAACCTACCCTACTTGGATGAAATAAATAATCCAAGACTTCTACAATGTCACCTTCTAAACTCTTCAATGTCGGAATCTTAAATTTTTGGTAAAGGGAAGAAAATGGGGTAAGTACTCCACATGTACTAAGTATGAGATCTTACGCACATACACAGGCAAAACATGCTAAAAGGGACTTTTTAGTCAAACATGAAATTGTACCCCTTGAGGGACTTAATGCATACTCAAGTAAGTCATATCAACAAACCAAACATGTTTACTATCTCAACAAGTAATACTTATCCCAACATACTTGAAAACCAAGATTTACTACAACCCTATTATCAAGGAATAATATAACAAGAATGAATAAGAGTTAAACATATCATAATAAGCAAGACAACTACTCACAAGTCCTTATCAAGTCAACAAGTGCAATGAACTAGCAAAGCCCCATAACCTTACTCAATTAGGTATCCTCAACAAAAACACATGACTAATGTCCAACATTACATAAAATGGTATTTAGATTTGCATTTCATCATATATTATCATTACAACCCAAGGCATATTCATAAATGAACAAATCAACATATAGTATAAACAATGTGCCATGGTCATCATAAATACATCATATATTATCATAACGTAAACATATATAAGAACCTCATCCTAAGACTTCCCTCAAGGCTAACTAGTATAATTTTTAGGTAGACTCCCATACCTCTACCTACACCAAGCTAGACCTTTTAGGTTATCCCAGTTAGAGTTCAAGTCCTTTAAATTCGTTTTATCTTTTGGGAACATCTTGCCCTAACGGGCATAGACAACATGAGCTAGTGTGGAATCCTGTTTATAAAACCCTACAGCGAAATAAGGTGAACTACTTGACAAGGTAGTACTAAAACGTGAAATATAACAACTCCATAGGCAACATAGTTCAAGAACTAGGATATATAGTTGGGACCCTCTTTATGCGCCATGCATTACAGTATCCAATTTCAAGAGTAATATAGTGTTCCTACCTTCCCTATGTGGGAAGGTACACTCCTCAATCTAGTTCACTCGGTGCTAAGCTAGAGTTCCTTTTTGAAATGTCTTCATGCCTTTAATTATCAATCATAGATTAGGTGTGGCCATAAGGTCTAACCATTGTATAATCATCATCACCAATATCTCTATATGAATTGGATGAGTATAATTCCTTTCATCACAATTCATATAAGTGAGGTTAACACACAAACATTTCATAGCATATTAAGGCACATTTATAGTTTTCACCATCCTTATATCACATACACCTTAATCAACCTCACAACATAGTCAAGACATTTCAATTAAACATAATTCCACCCTATGATCCTAGTATAAGGCATACTCCAATGTAATATCATGATTTAACAACAATTAATCACAATTGGAAGTAAAGATTTGAGGTTCTAAGACTTACCAAGACTTCCTCATAGTCTACCATCAAGGTCTTACCATAAACCCATAACATAAACTAATTTTGGGAGTAACATCATCACAAAATGATAACCACTAAGATAACAAGAACAATTGCATCTCTATAACACAATTCAACACTAGATCACAACTTAAGACAACATACATAGTCTAATTTAACATTATCATTCATAACCTAAATCACATCTCAAGATGTATCATGATAAGCCTATAATTTATTTTAATTTAATTATAATCAAAACAATGAATAAAAATCTAATCAACAACTAAATCAATTGAATGATTAGAATACAATATGGATCAACATCACAAACTAGGGTTAGGGATGGAGGATCATATTCTTCAATTTAGATCGAACCATCAACTATTAAAATAATCAAGATGAATTACATGTTAATATACTCATTATAACCCTAAGAAATCATTAACAACTCAATCCAAAACTTCAGTTTCATAATGGAATGAAACACATAAGAAAACTCAATTTTTGAAATCTATTTTGAAGGAACCCTTTGAGAAAAGATTCTCAAAGATAAATAGAACCCATACCTTAACGTTTGTTAACAATTTGATGGTGAATTCTTCCCTTTACAGCCCCCAAACCCTAGTCCTTACTAGTCTTCAATGGTGAGTTAATGTAGGGAGAGAAATAAGACAGAAGGAAGAGAGTTTATTTGAGAGTTGTCTTTGGGTTAATGAGGGTTGACGCTATTTATAGTGGGACCTAATTAACTTAATTAGTCTCCATTTAATCCCCAATTAACCCCTAAACCACTTAATTATTTAAATAAGATCAACTTAAATTAGACAAAAAACTCGACCCTCACAGACGATGTTAAATTAGGCAGAAACCCCAATTGCTGGGCCGTTTGTGAGTTGACGGACATCCCTTTGTCCTGCACTGTGTCATCTTGGTCAGAGACTGTGCAGGCGAGGGCTTCCTCAAATTGTCTTAGTGTGGGATGATGATACGCTCAAACTTACTTCTCAAATAAATAGTAAAGCGGCCGTATCAAGTAAAAAAACACCAACTAATGAGGTTGGGATCATTCCCACGAGGTGAATAGTTCAGAATTAACTTTATTATATTATTACTATTATTTAGTCAATTATTTCCCTAGAAAACAAAACACAATAAAGGTTTTTTTATTTATTTCTAATTTAATGAAAATAATTAACTAAATTAAAGTAAACAATTAACAAATTCAAATCTTGGAGCTGAATCAATTAATAAAAGTAACTAGGGCTTAAGTGTTCCCCGTAAGTTCCTAACTTGATAATTCTAAGTACAAAAATTCTTTCCTAGTGTTTTGCATGTAAAGTGATAAGTTATGTATCTCTAAATCCTTGGTCCGGCATCTAGAAAATTTCACTCCGCACCTTGGTCCAGTTACGTGTGTTGCTATACAAACCCTTAACTTTACCTCATATTAACCAATGTATTCGATATTTGACTAAGTTATTATTTATTACCAATCAACACTAGCATATTAAATAGTGTACACTTAATCTATGTTGATAATTCTTTTCCTATTGCCTACCTCCTTGGTTCGGCAAGTAGCATTAACGCGCGTTCTAAAGTTGACCTTCTGTTAAAAAGTCTTCTAGACAAAAGAATTATCAATGCATGCAAGACACTATTCTATATTTTCTACTTTAGTTAGATTTTACCTCATTATTGACCCATGGTTCCCACAACCCTAGTTATGGAGTTTAGTTACCTATGGTCATAATCATACTATTCATATATTTAATATAAGAATTCATGTACTTACTTTAATACGAAAGAATAAAATCAAGAAATTCTCTTGATTAATAAACAAAACCACCAACAATCAATTTCAGAGAAAGTGTAACA
The DNA here is from genome assembly GCA_027704765.1 of Solanum habrochaites. Lineage (NCBI taxonomy): Eukaryota > Viridiplantae > Streptophyta > Magnoliopsida > Solanales > Solanaceae > Solanum > Solanum habrochaites. The sequence continues at coordinate 38,828,743 of JAKWJA010002493.1, read as the reverse complement.
ATTGCAGAAATTAATCCTTCAATACTTGAACAAGAGAACTAAAGATTATCCAAAAGTCTAACTATAAAAAAGTCTAAATCTACAAAAGTCTAACCCACCAAAGCAAGGTTTTTAAAACTATTTATAATAAAAACAAAAACCTAATAAAAGAAGGATTCTATTTATTGAAAATTTTGTCAATACGCGTAAGAGTCGACGGACCACGACGGGCCGTCATGGCCTCCGTCGACCCATACTTCACAAATTATTTTGCTACTTTCTTCATTACCCTCAACGAACAGGTATGAAGGACCGTTCCAAGAATGACGGTCCGTCGAGGGTCTCCGTTCCATAATACTTTCACTTCTTGGAATTTGGATACTGGACTACTCTCTGATCATTACAACGAACCAAAAGGACGGATTGTCGTGTCTATGACGGTCTGTCATGGACTTCCGTAATCCCACACTAGGTCAGACTTCCCCATCTTCCTTCAGCAGCTTTTCTCCTCCCTACGATGCCACCTATGGACCGTCACAAGCTCGACGGACCGTCATAAGCTCCGTAGGTGGTCTCTTCTGCATTTCATGCTAAAAAATATCCACGTTCATCTTTGGACAAATTTCCTGCAAATTCCGATAAACTTATAAAAATCAATACAAAAAGGCTTTTGGACACATGCTAAACTTAAGGAAAAAGCATTAAAAATACCTTTAAACCACGGTACATCAGACGATAGTGTCATTGATGCCCCGTCGATCCACACACGAACTGTAGCCTTCACCTATGCATTTTGTCGATGAGTTCAGAGGATGTGCGGGTGAATGGTCCTTCTTCACCAGACTAAGTTTTGGATGAAGGTGGCATCGAAGCCCCGTCGATCCACACACAGGTCATTTTCAGTCCTGTTGATGCACACTTTCAGACAGTGTTGCATCAAACTACAGGGCTCCTAGCCAAGGGACCTTGGTTGGTCCTTGGGGAGTTGTACCCAAAAGTTTCAAGCATGAAACAACTCAAGAACCTATTATCTACCTTTATACCGAATTTCGTACATTTCTAACTCCTACAAAAATTTTCAAATATGATAAGGCACACTAACATCACTTTAAACAAACTTCTCGAACGTCATGAACGTTCTTCAACATTTTGGTTGTTAAACCTCCTACATTACCTATATTCATTAAAATTGGACTTAGAAACAATACTTTGAACTCATGAAACCTATGTTAGGCTTTACAATGTGCCTTGGATTTTCAAGGTGTTTTATTTCCTATACCTTATAAGTAAAGGTTAAATGCTTTTTGGAAGATTCATAGGCGAAGCTTGGGAAATTCACTCTCTTAAGAATTGGTATGTCCTCATATATCAAGGACAAAGTCTTAGTTTTTTTGTTTTATTATTTAGACTTAATATGTCTTTGATTTCAATGTAATTGTCCGTGTCCGTAAGATGTTATATGTCGTGTCTTATGTTTGGCTTGTGGCGATGAGATTTCTTACGTATTTATGAAAGATTTACTTTTTATTAAATTATTTGTGATAATTTTTAATTCCTCACTACTTTTCATGTCTTATGTAATGAATTCGGGCCATGACAACTTTCTTTATTGGAGCCATATTATAAAAGAAAGGCCTTGACGTTCGAAAACTAGGTAACTTGAACTAGTAGAAATCTCTATGTTTTGTGATGGTATCGGAGGGTCATATGGAGTATAAAACATGTAAAAAGACTTTAAACATGTAAAATTTAGTATAGTGGGTCAAAAAATAGTCACAACACCCTAAGGACCACCTGAATGGTTTTTAGGGAGGACTCCAACATGGGCGACCAGGAAGGATTTGGTTGCTGTTGCGCGACGCGCAACTGTCATGCCTCCAACCTGGATTTCAAAAAAAAATTGTGAAATTAACCTCGTAACACATAGCCACTACCTAGATTCATAAAAGTCGTATTTTTAAGTATTTTGACTTCACAATAAGACCCATTTAAGTGAGAAGTCTTTTGCGTAATTTAATGAGTGACTATATAAGGTCTCAGGTTCAATTTTAGGTTAATTTTAACATCCAAATAAATTCTAAGAAGTTGAAATAAAAAATCACTCTCATCTCTCTCTAATTCTCTCTTCCTCCAAACCTCCATTAAAGACCAATAGAGCTCCAAGAAGAAGATCAAACCTTATAGTTTACAACCCAATTACTTATATTTATCATCTTTAAGTCATGGTTTCTCATTATTGGGAATCCTTTCCCCAAGAGGTTCCTCAAAAATATAATTTTGAAATCCCCCAAATCTAGGTTTTCTTCTATACATGGGTCTTTTTTGAAAAATGAAATTATGAATCAATTGTGATGAATTAATGTTGTTTAAGCATATATTGGTGGTTGATTCATGATTTCCTATGATATTTCCCTAGATCCATGTCTTTCCACCCAATTGTTTAGCTCTTATGTGTAGTAAGGGATGTTTTGTGTTGCTATTAGTAAATTCCATGATTATATGTTGAATGTGGTATGAAGGACTCCTTTTGGTTGTAACTCATGTTTATTATATTTGTTGTTTTTGGGAGCCTAATATTGATTCTATGATTTCTCTACAAAATATTTAAGTGTCATTCGAAGACTAATTTTAGTGTGTGTGGGGGGGGGGGGATAATATGACACTCCCAAAGTCCAAAACCTAATCTAGAGCCTCACATGAGTATCCAAGACATAAAAAGTTTTTAATACATCAAGATAATGTTTAATAAATCATTCAAGAAGTTATAGAGTCAAGACGTCAAGAAACATCCGTGACGTCTAGAGACTAGAGAAATAAGTTCTAGTGTACCTTAGGCTATTTCACGTGGTTTTGATGAAATTTTGTGGAAAGGAATCAAACAAATTTGAGAGTATGTTTAGGGTCTAAACTTTCTGGTGCAACTCTCCTAGGACCACCCTAAGGGTCCTTGGAAAGGACCCTTCAGTTCACCTTAAAAGGCTTTTTTGGCAGTGGATACCTACGAAGCCAATCGATGGGGCCTTGTTTATAGGACATGTCATGGATTTACCCATAGTACCACACTTAGAGATAATCCATGACTGGTCCAAAAGGCGAGTCTCTGAATCAAACAACAGCTGTACAATACGATGGGGGGAGGGAGCAGGCGTAGACTGACTTACGACCGTAGGTCAGGGTCTCGTAAGTCAGTCCCGTGTTGGTTAATTAGTTATTTGGTTAATTAAGAGTTAGGGGGTCTAATTAAGTTAATTAAAGGACCCATATAATGAACAAACCCTAATTAAACAAACCCAACACCCAGAATTCCTGAACTCAAATTTCTCTACCTTTCGTCTACTCTCTCTCTCCCCAAAGAAGACTCCATAGAAGACCAAGGTCAAATGGTTTTATTGCATAAATACCTTCACTTTCCTCCATCAGACTTCAAGAATTAACAAAGTATGTGAACGTTTCACCTTAGGGACTCCTTTACCCAAAGGGTTCTATCAAATTGATTTCCAAAAGATAATATGAACCTAGTTTTTTGTCTAATCCGAAATTGATCTTTCAAATTGTGTTTTTCTTGATTTCTAATTATTATTATGGTTATACTTTGATGTATTATTATTCAATCATGGTAGTTATTGATGTTAAACCAAGTATGTGGAATAGACAATGAATTGACCCTAGTTTCCTTAACCCAAGGTTATGAACTCATATTGAATTGATTAGTGTTAATGAATTTGACTTAGTTCTGGTTTTAATTATTATTGTATGATATTATCACTCCTAATGTTGGATAAAATTTGTTTGTTGGTTGTAAGACCATGTATGATGGATTTTGAATGAGAATTGGTAAGACTTTCTGATCATGAATCTTTATTTCAATTGTGATGGCTTGCACTTGGTGATGAAGTTTAATTGAAGCATATCTTGTTATTAGTTTAGGTAGGTTTTTGTATGATGATGAAATTCAAATGTCTTGATTATTTTATTTGTGAGACTATGATTAAGATGTAATGATATAGGGCTGGTTTTGAATTACCTATGTGCCTTATTATGACATGATGATGATAATGTGTTAATATCTCATACGAGGGTTGTATTGAAAGAATGTCATTATGCAATCCTAATGATCTATTAAATATGACTATAAAAGGGGTTAGACTTCTTTGACCTAAAGTAAGATATGACTTATTTAAGAAAAACTTGAAGATATTTAAGAAGGTACTCTAGTTTAGAAGTGACTGAACTAGTAAAGTGGAGTGTAACTTCCCCAGTAGCGAAGATAGGTTCACTATTTTTTCATGAGAAAGAGATTAAAATGCCAAAGGTATAAAGAGGGTCTCAAACATGTATCCTAGTTCTTTAACTATGTAGCCTCCATGAGAATACTAGCTAGTGGATCCACCTAGATGCTATGTTTCATGTTAGGCACTACTTTGGAAAGTATACCACCTTCTTTTAGTGTAGAATTTCATGACACCGGATTCTACATCTATCGCTCGTGGTCTATGTCGCGATTAAGGCAAGTGTTCCCGATATTAAAATAAAGTAATAAAGTTGACAATAACTAGGGTTACTTAGTCTAGGAAGGGGTATGGGACTCTACCTATACATTGCACTAGTTGTCTTTGAAGGAATTCCTAGGGGGTTGTTCTTATGTTCTTATCAAGTAAATGCTATGCATATGTTGACTTTACATGTTGATGATCCTATATGATGTTGGTTTCACTTATGAGCATACTACCAGTCTATATTTCTACATATGATGATGACTTATTTTGATGCTATGTTATGTGAGGTTAGGAATTTATTGTTATCCTTTGTTTGGTTAACTTTCTTGAGTGAGGTTATGGCACATTACTTGGTCATTTCACTTATAGACATGATGGTCGGTTATGAGTAAGGGTCTTTCATATGTTGTAATGTTAGGAAAACCTATACATGCTTGGTGGTAATTACATGATGTTGGAGTTGTTTTGGTTATGGACTCAAATTTGCCATTACATATGTTTACTTTGTTTTACTTGGTAATGTTGGTCTTGTATTGTACATGGTCTTATCTTAAGGAATATGTGATTATTGGCTAACATGTGTTCTTGGTTGTGTATAAGGCTTTACAAGTAACCTAGCATGGTTTTGAACATATGTCCCAATTAGCATAGTTTCAAATGTTTTATGTGCATGTTTCCAAAATTGCTACAAGTGTTGTACTAACCCATATTTCTATTTTTCTACAATAATGTATGTTCCGACCATTGAATTTCTAGAAGGCCATTTGATGAAGACTTGGATTCTCATTCTCCAAGTTTGGTAGGTCCTCACAATTTCGATGGCAATGCCACTATCTATGTAGTTGATGTTGTTATAGTCTAAATACATTTAGTTTCCTTCTATTTCATTTGAAGACTATTATTGTATAAGCATATATGTGGATTTTGTTGTGATTAAGTATGGTTTGTACCGTAATGTAGTACTCATTCTAGATTGTTTAAATCTGAGAGATTCCTATTAGACTATATTGTGTATGTAGCTTAAAAGTAGAAGCCTATATAAGCTTCCTATGTGAGGAGTATAAGTAAACTCTCTATGTATATATGAGTGTAAGCGAGAGGTCTATGTAAACCTAACTACATAGATGTATACAAAAAGTTTAAATTTTCCGTATTTAACCTATGATTTGTTATGAAGAATGCTAAGAGGCTAGCTTAGTCCTCTCCAAGGAGGACGATGCTGGTTACGTCAAGGGGGTAATCCCTGGATGTGACAATCACTTACGTCAAACCAAGCAACTAGAGATCAATATCTATTCGAATGTAATTCCTCAAAATGGTCTATCTAAATAGTAGCCTGGTAGTTATTATTGTAGGAGAACTCTATAATAGGAATGTGATCATCTCAACTACCCTTGAAGTTGATCATTGTAAACTCACTTAACATATTGTAAGGTATGAATAGTGCATTGTGCCTGACCATCCATACATGTATGTATTGTTTTGCAGAGATTAACATGAGTTCCAAGTCGTCTGTGAAATAACTTAAGAAATGAGAGGTAAACTGAGGATCTCTATCTGAGATGATAGACAAAGGAACTTAATATAACCTGAGTACACTACTAATGAAGATTTTCACCCATTCTAAACTCTTAAACCACCATTTGATATTCTCATAATATAGGGCGATTCCAAGCGATCAAGCTTGTGAAGATCTTTTGTCAGTTCATTTCTTTCTTCTTCAATATGTTCTACGCTATACATAGATAGTTTGTTGAGAGCATCTGCTACTACATTGTCTTTAGAAGGATATACCATTACATTCATCTCATAACCCTTAAGGAACTCAATCCATCTCCTATGGAAAAGATAAAACTCTATCTGGGTGAACACATATTAAAAGCTCTTGTGGTATGTGAACCCATCTACGTGAATATTATACATGTATTCATGAGTCGGATAGTTATTCAAATGTACCTTAAGCTATCTAGAATCATAATTTATAATCTTACCGTGCTGCATGAACACACAACCTAGGCCGACTCAAGCGTCGTGACAATAGATCACATTACAATGTAAACCATCTGGCATAGTCGTAACATGAATGTTACTCAACCTATTTTCAGTTCTGAGAAGCTTTTTTCACAATTATCTCACCATTGGAACTTAGTCTTTTTAGTCCGTTTAGTAAATGAAGAATCTATGGATGAAAATCCTTCCACGAACCTTCTGTAATAACCAGCCAAACCCAAGAAAATTCTAATGTCTGTTTGATAGGTAGGTTTTGTACATTATTTCACTCTCTTTATTTTCATAGAATTCATTCCATTCCTTTGGTAAATACCATATGACCAAGGAAATCAACAAATTGCACTGGAAACCAACATTTTCTAAACTTTTAGAGAATAAATAGCGATCTTTGAGAGTTTGCAGAATAACCCTCACATGAGTCGATGTTTCTTCCTCATTCTAAGATTAAATGAGGATACCATCCATAAAGACGATAAAGAGAAAGTCCAAATTCTTCTTGTACACCTTGTTCATCAAATTAATGAAAGTTACATGAGCATTGGTTAGTACAAATTACATAAATATAAATTCATAATGATCATATCGAGTCCTGAAGGTTGTTTACGAAATGTCACTATCTCTAACTCTAAGCTAGTGATAGCTCTATCTAAGGTCTATCTTTGAGAAATGACAAGCACCCTGAAGTTGGTAAAACATGTCATAAATCCTTGGGATATTGTATTTATTATTAATGTGACTTGTTTCAATCATCTATAATCAATGAACATCTTGAGACCCATCGTTCTTTTTCACAAATAACACTAGTTCTTCTCAAGGGGAAATACTAGGTTTAATGAAACCCTTATGTAAAAGTTCTTTCAACTGATTTTTGAATTCCTTAAGCTCAGTAGAAGCCATCATATAAGGAGGAATAAAAATAGGTTGGGTATCTGGAGTAGATCAATTCCAATGTTGATTTCCTTTTGAGGAGGAACTCAAAGAAGATCTTCTGGAAACACTTTTGCAAACTCGTTAACCACTGGAACTGACTCAAGAGTTGTGGTTTCCGAGCTTGAATTCTTAAAACAAACTAGTTGATAGATATAAACCTTATAGTTCATATTGATGGCCTTGAATAAAAAATTAATCCACCCACATGCAATGGCTACTACTTTCCTATTCTAAGATTTGCTTATTTGGAAACTAAAAACGAGTGATCCTTATAATAAAATTGACTAACACATATCCGGAACGTAACTAATCGATGTCTAGAATGATATCGAAGTATATTATTTCAAACTCTATAAGATCCGTATAGGTATCTTTTTGGGTGACTGTGATAGGGAAATTTCATTATAACTATCTAGCTATAATAGGGTCACCATTAATGTAGAGACTCAGAAGGTTTCTAAGAGAATTTTTAGACTGACATAAAATTTTACTGCTATATACGAAGTTACAAAGGAAAGAGTAACCTCTAGATGTAACCAAATACCTGAACATTCAAAATGGAAGACTCACAACGTACAAGTAACCATATCAGGAGAATGTTCTTGATCCTGACAAGCATGGAGATGATACAACCTTTATCGGCACAAACCAACACCTCTACCAGATGAATTAATCTGTTGAAATGGGCAAAACACTAGTGCTACTAAAGTTTGATACTGCCTACAATTGTTACCTCCCCGTTCCATCAAAGAGGAAGGGAAATCCCTCAATATGTTACCAGTTTGACCACAAAAAAACATCCATCTTTTCCTTCAAGACACTCGCCCAGATGGTTCTTACCACACTTTGTAAAAGTTGCATAAGTTCTAGTAAATGAAGCACTCCCTTATGACATAGAAACTGATGCCCTACCTTTATGATTCTGTCGAATCCGGAAAGATGGAACAGTTCCTGATAAAGGTGTTAGGCTGAAGACCAATGCTGAAGCTGCAAGCGATTCCCACCACCCAATTTTTGTTGAGAATACTCGTAGTATCCTATACAAGTCTTTTTGTTATCCTTAGAATATTACCTAAACGTATGTCCCTCAACTTGCTGAGCATGGATAGACCCTAGATATGTTCATATCTTCCAGTAACGTAACATTTATGCACTTTACTATCACCAAGTGTGATATCTTAAATAGAAACTTACTTATCTAAGCCCGTGAATGTTTAACAATGTGTGGGGAATACCTTTAGTGATGGGTGATATCAAGTCCATACTCTTGGACTTAAATAGAACCTTGACTCAAACTCATGAATTCTAGAGCCTTAGTGTCCCTCAACTCTCTTGGAATGAACCTTCACATAAAAGCACCAGTAAACACTCCAATGTCACATTAGTGACACTCTCACCCCTCTTGTGTTTCCACTATGTAAACCATTTGTGAGACACATCCTTAAGTTGTTAGGAAACAAACTCTACTCTATCATTTCCTTCAATTTGCATCACTCTAAAGATTTTCTTGACCTCATCAATGACGTTATGGGGATCCTCACACACATGCGACACTAGATATAGAGGTGGTTCATCATAACTAAATAACCTACCTTTTTTCTACCACTAGTAGTTGCAAGAACAAGAACGTTTTGATTGTTACAGTATATACACTTTGGTCCAAACTTTGAATGACATTATATAACTCCACATTAAAAACATCATGATATAGGATTGGAGGAGTCGCGTTAGCATTGCGTGCATTAGCATTCTTGTGGTAAGCTCTATGAGGAGGCATGATATAGAAATGCATAATGATTGATTAGAAACGATATCATACAAAACACGATACAAATATCAAGAAAGTGAATTTTTTTCTAAGAAAATTCATAGCCTCCCCCTCATAGCTGTGAGGCACTCAACACTCATGAAAGGGACTCTACTTAGTGCGACTTTTCATACATCCTAGGTATCATGAAACTAATGCTCTGATAGCACATTTGTCACCCCGCAAAGCTACCCCTAGGGCATTAATACAGTACTTAGGATCACGAGTGACCTCAAGATTAATATAGACATATTGTGTGGAAGCTAGAACCATATCATAATATGAAATAATGGAGAATAGCAACTCTATGTCTCAATATATAAAACTGAGTGTAATGACAACTTAAAGATCAAAATCAAACTAAAATTTAATCTAAACTACATCAGAATAAAAACCTCTAAATGATTCTAGATGATGAGACATGTCCTCATCTAATTATAACAAAACCGAAACTAATTTGAATAATGAAGACTCACCAATGATGCTGCTGAATTGGAAATCGAGAACCGATCTAATCTTAATGGTGAGGATGCAAACCTATATTACAAGAAGATGTAGCACAGAGTATGTGTAAGTAATTGAAATGTAATAAACATGCAGGATAGGAAAAATCTGATTAATATAAACATAACTGAAAAATTAAAAAAAGAAATAATATAATCTGAACATGATGTACATACTCAAACATGTTTAATAATGATTTAATTTAATGCAATGACCAAGTACATGACATGCAGAGACTGAATGCTGAACCATAAATGATAACTGAGTTAATATTCATCTTATCCATGGTGTCCAATGTATCGCGCAATCAAGAGGACCCAATATATATTGCCAATTATATAAAGACATGATTTGGGTGAACACTATATATGGTACTCGCAGTGGGGAGTTATTGCGAGAGGGCATGTATTTATCGGACTATTAGGATAACTAACCCTTCCACTTGGTATCAAGCCTATCTAAACTGATTATGTAAATAAATCATTATAACTAAAGTTTTGTTATATTGAATCGCTCAAAATGTTGTCATGTTAAAAATGGAACATTGTTATACTAATAATGAAGCATTCTTTACTGAGGCATGTATATCATATATAACTAACCTACAAAGTTTAATTACTAAACTAAACAAATAGACATAACTATGGTTTTGAGTTACATGAAAGAAATAAGCAACAATTCCTCAAAAGAATGATTATCTGAATTGGATTAGTGTAACAACTGAATCACAACATATATTTTGAAATTCTAGAAACCCTAGGTCTACTATGATATAGAAAATAAAGAATCTGACTGAATATTAGGGACCTACGGGGTTAAAGGAACCCACCATAGAAATCCCACATACGTGATTACGAAATTCAAAAAGAAATGTTTTGATTTTTTGGATAGAACTAAAGAAAACTTGTTTTATTCTTGGACATGATTTGATCAACTCTTTCACTATATTTTTGTTCAACTTGATGAATTTTTAGAGAATGAATTTACTAGGCTTATGTTCTAATTAAGTTACTAGGCTAAAATTAACTAAAACAATGTAGTTTAGGGGACCAACGAGTAGAGAAAGACCAAATGAGCCCTGGCATAATGTTACCAGGGCCAACCGAGAGATAAACTGTCAGACCGTTGATGGGCTTACCATATATCCTTTTAATTATTGATCGGTCTTCAGGGAAGGGTTGATGGGGCTCGCGATCCACGAAAAAGGATCATGGCCCGTGTTATGACTTACCATCCGTAGGTATGGTCTTGGGTCATGTCTTAGAAAAAATTTGTTGGAGTTCTGGGAAGGGACGACATGTGGCCATCCATGGACCCAACCTATGGTCAGTGGGTCAATCTACAATACATCAATTTTGCTCGTCAATGGCACATGAAACATATGAAATATTAATTTTGGTTTTTCTTGGATAAACGGTGTTACAGTAGCGTTACCTCTTACTTTTATATTTTAAGAGAATTAAGAAAAAATAATGAGAGCACACAAAAACATAGTCGATCGACAATTTGGTTTGTAAGAAATATATGGAGAAGAGAAAAAAAATATTTGAATAATTAGGAAACCCTTTGTATTGATAACCAACAGCAACAAGGAATGCTGCAGTTCGGCCAATGGTGTGAACGCATAAGTTCACACAACTCTTTCTAGAACGGTGTGTCTTTTGGAAGAAATAATATCTATATAGAAGGAACAGGTCCCTTTAGAAAAACTTTACCGTTACACGTGAATTTTCAAATAATTTTATTTTGTGAAATTAATTGTGTCAATCAAATCATTTTTCAAATCCTAAGTCAATACCAAATCCAAATCTAAGATGAGTGACTACGACGCGAGGGAACACATTTTTCTTAACCCTTGAAGAGCTAAAGAAAATGTTTCCTGATAGAGGGATAACATTTTTCCTTTAATCTACTAATATGAGAGAAATGACATATTATTTTGAAAGACTTTCCATTTTAAATAAATTTTTATTTTCCCTCCTAATTAATTCCCCCACATTTGCCAATTTATCTTTGTCACAATCAGGGAGAAACCCTACACGTAAGCGGTGTCCTCGTCCTCGAAGAGAACTAAGACTAACCTCATACAATTCGTTATTATATTTCATAGGTGAAATAGCGGAAAATTAAAACTTATTAACTACTTCTACATAGAGGTTTACTTAGAGCTCTCGCTTACCTATAGTATATAATTAGCGAGTACACATAGACTCCTAGTATAGGAAGCAATACATAGGCTTGTACTATTATCTCACATACATAATACAACCATATAGATTTATAAGAATTCTAGAATCTGTCTCACATTAACCATCTAAGTAGAATACAACATCTTGGGTTCAACCCATACTTCATTACAATAAAAGCCTCACATAGGCATATACAAAGTCAACCAATAAAGATAATGAACTAAATCGTCATTAAGACTAATTAATATTAAATAGCAAGATAGTGACATCGTCCTCCGAAAGTGAGGACCTACTGAACACTTCTGAAATATCCAAGTACTCTTCAAGGGCCTTAGATAATCTCAAAGGCCGAATCCTACATTTGTGGGAAACATAAAAGATGGGTTAGTATACACTTGTACTAAGTATGAGTATATGCACATAAAACATTTTAAATCATGCTAAAGAGGACATTTGCTCAAAACATGCTAATTTACTTTGATAAGCCTTATGCACATCCAAAAACCCATATAAGCCAATATTCACATAATCCATAAGTCAACCCATATACAATAGAAGACTAATATTAACAAGTAATAGTCAAATAAGCATGTGCAAGAGTTCATAACATCATAACATAAACATGACCCTTAGTTATAACCCACCATTTAGCCTACAGGTGCAAAGACCAAGCAAAGGCGCATAACCTTACTCAATCATTTAAACAAAGGATCATAAGCAATGTCTAACTCAACATACCATAACATTAATAGTAGTCATCATTATACTTAGCAATATAGACCAATAGCATGTTCATAAATGAAACTACTATCATAGAGGATCATAAACATGTAGAGTAAAAATATACATTATAGATCATAAAGATAACCTCCTAAGGCTTCCGTCAAAGAAAACTAGTACAAGGCATAGGTAGAGTCCCATACCCCTACCTAGGCTAAGTCAAACCTTTTTAGTCACCCTTGTTAATGTTTACTTCATTACTTCACTTTACTTTTGGGAACATCTTGTCTTAACCGACATAGACCACATGAGCAAATGTGGAATCTGGTGTTATGAAACCCTACACAGAAAGAAGGCGGACTACTTTCCAAGGTAGTACCATAACATGAACATAGCATCTATGTGGATCTACTAGCTAGTATTCCTATGGGGGAAACATAGTTCAAGAACTAGGAGATGTAGTTGGGACCCTCTTTATGCTAAATGCATTATTGTCTCCAATCTCATGAGTACAATATTGAACTTATTTTCCCTATGTGGGAAGGGACACTCCTCACTACTAGTTCACTCGGTGCTATGCTAGAGTCCTTTTTTGAAATATCTTTTATTAATAATCATAACTTAGTTTAGTTCATATGATAATAGCTCCTTGTATATCCATGGTCAGTATCTCAATAGAAATTGAATGAGAACAACTTTCATTACAAAACACATATGTGAAATTAGGACATTAACATTAACATATCAGGTAAGGCACATAGGTATTACATGACCAACCTTATATCGTTACATCTTAAGAGTAATATCACAATCACATAATCAAGACATTTCAATTCGACATCATACCAACACCTACTTAGGCTAATCACAAGACATACTTTAATTGAACTACATCATCAATCACAAGCCATCATTATTGATGTCAAGGTACGGATCATGAAGACTTACAAAACTTCCTTCAAAAGAAATCATCATGACCTTACCATCAACCAACCAATTACATCAAAAATAGGTGTAATAATATCAATCAATAGTAATTAATACAAGATCTAGGTCAATTGCACCGTCATTATCCCTATTAACTTCAATTCATAACCTACGGTTAGGGGAGAAGGGTCAACACGAATTCTTCAAGAAATAAATCCAATCCCAACTATACATTACCCTACTCAATCCATAAATTGCATTAGAATAGATAAAAAACAATCTAACAATCAATACACTCTTCAATTCCCATCAATTCATAACCAACATCAAAGATTTAGGAATATTAGGGATAAGGACATGATCTACATGAAATTTCATCAATTAACATCAATTTTAAAAAATCTATACTTCATTAGTCATCGGAAATTACAATATATAATCCATTTGAAGTTTAGAAGAAAACCCATTAGAATAAGAAAAACACCATGGTATTGGGTATTTTAGAAATCAACTTTGAAAGGACCTCTTGGTGAAAGGAATTCCAAGAGTGAAGAAATCATACCTTAATAAAGATTAACCCACGAAATTGAAGTGAAATCCAAGAGAAATTGGTCTTCTTCTTCAAGCATTCTTCCTTCTTCAATGGAGGATTTGGGGAGAGAGAAAGTAGAGACAGCTGAGAAATTTTGGGTTAGATTTTGGAATTTCTTTTTTTGTGAATGAAAATGACCCTTAGGCTATATATAACCACCACCTATATTACCCAAAACAACCCTCACTTAAATGGATCTTTTTGTGAAGTCAAAATGCTTAAAATATGATTTTTACGAATGTGGGAAGTGGCTCCTTGTCGCGAGGCTAATTCCAATTTTTATTTTCGAAAAAGTTATTTTAAGAATTAACGTCCGTGTGGTATGTGTGTCGCACATCAGCCTTTTGGATCTCGAATAACGCAGGCTACTTAGACAGACGGCCCACCAATGTTGTGGTCTTCCTTAAGGACCCTTCAGGTGGTCCTTGGGGCATCATTATTGGAAATTTAGACACTATATACTACACTCTACCTATTCAAAGTCTTTTACAAGTTTAAGACTTCATTTGACCCTCCAAAACCTTCACAACCTTAGCGACGTCAACTAGTTCAATTTAGACTAGCTTCCAGACGTCATGGACGTTTCTTGACGTCTTGGCTCTAAAACTTATCGGTTGAATTATAAAGGTTATTTTAGGTCTTAAAACAGTATAACCAACATTAAATAAACTTGTGAGGATCTACCTTAGGTATTAACTTTTTGGAATGTTACATTATCCCCCCTTAGGAACTTTTGTCCCTGAATGTCACTAAACATTTTAAAAGGGAAAGGATAGACTCAAGACTAGCAGCCCAACCAACAATATACAATATTCACATGAATTAAAATAAAAGGAGTCTTTCACAACTCCATTCAACACATAATCATGGCATTTTTACATGTATCCCAACATATCAACTTTAACAAATAAGAGCTCCAAATTACAACATGAGGAATTTCCTTTTCACTACTGTATGAGCTCAACATATCACATAAGAGTGAATTATGCCAAAATTCCTTTATTAACATATCAACATGCTCAATATCATTTCATGAAGTCAACAACATACCAATATATAAATAGTGCAAATCAAGCAAAAGTGCAATTTTCCATGATATTTCATTTTAGAATAAACATTTTATCATATATAATGCTTATCTTTAGAAATCAAGTCAAAAGCAAATAAACTCATTATTTTCCTTATTAAATAGGAATAACTAACCTTAATTAGCAAAGAGATGAGGATAATGGAACTTCATGTTGTCCTTGGCTTCTCATGTTGCTCCCTCAAATAAATGTTTTCTCCCTAACCCTTTTAAAGAGGCCACCTGTTTGTTCCTCAACAACTTAAGTTGTCTATAAAGGATTTCAATTAGAAGATCCTCATAAGAAAGGTTTTCTTCCACACCAAGACATTTAATAGGAAGAATGGACTCGTGATTACCAATGCACTTCATAAGCATGGATTCATCGAAAGACGAATGAACAGAATTCAACTCATATGCAACCTTGACAACCCTTTGAAAAATTTTATTAGGACCTACTTAACGAGGACTCAACTTCCCTTTCTTGCAAAATCTCACCACTCCCTTTATCGGCGAAATTTTTAGATACACCTTATAAAATTCAAGGTCTCTTCCCCTATGATCCGCATAAGACTTTTGCCGACTATAGGTTGTTTGCAAATTGTTACTTTTCATATGAATATTCTCGAAAGTCTTATAGATCAAATTAGGACCAATAAGCGAAGACTAGCAAACATCAATCCATCTAACAGGATATCTATGCCTCATACCATACAATGCTTCAAAAGGAGCCATAAATATGGATGAATGAAACCTATTGTAATATGCGAACACCACTAAAGGTAAGTGATCATCCCCATTTCCATTGAAGTCATTGATACAAGCTATAAACATATCTTCAAGAGTTTTAATGGTATGTTCCGCTTGACCATCCGTTTGGGGATTAAAATCGGTGCTTAACTTCACTTGAGTACCCAAACCTCTTAAAAAATGACCTCAAAAACCTAGATGTGAATTGTGCAACTCTATAATATATAATGGATAAAAGAACCCCATGAAGACTCACTATCGTATCAATTTAGATTATTGCATAATCCTCCGCCAGATAAGTAGACATGACGGGAATAAAGTGAGTGAATTTTGTCAATCTATTCACCACCACCCATACAGAATCATATTGCCTTCTAGTCCCGAGGAAACCCAACTACAAACTGAATGTCAACATCTTCCACTTTCAAGTAGGAACTTGGATTTATTGTAGTAAACCACTCGGATTTTGGTGTTGGGATTTCAATTGTTGGGAATTTTGACACTCTACAACAAATTCCGCAATGTACCTTTTTAAGATATCCCACCAGAAGACTTCTCTTAGGTCATGGAACATCTAAGTAGAACTCGGATGAATAGAGTAACTGTCTCCAGGAGCTTCCTCAAGGATCCAACTTCTCAACTCTTTGACATTGTGCACACACAATCTTTCTTGTAAACTAAGAACACCATCCCCTCCTTGGGAGAATTACTCATTCATGTTTCCACGAACCGACTCTTTCAACTCCATCAACAATTGATCAAGGTGTTTTTTAGACTTCACCTCAACCACCTAAGACGACGCGGAGTTATGGGGTACCACAACACCACCATTAGGAGAATTTTTAATTCGAACCCCTATACGAGCCAATCTATGAACATCCTTTACTAGGTTTCTCTTCGTTTCTTCCACTTGCGACACACTTCAAATGGACAAACGACTTAGAGCATTCTCCACCAATTTAGTTTGCCTTTCCGGGGTGATAGAGAACTCTCATGTCATAGTGTTTTAATAGATCTAACCACCTTCTTTGTAGGAGATTAAACTCCTTTTGGTTGAATACGTATTGAAGAATTTTATAGTTCATATACACATCAACATGAACCCCATAAATATAATGCCTCCATATTTTCAAGGAAAATACCATGATCGCTAACTCAGTGTCATGAGTCGGATAATTCTTCTAATGAACGTTGAGTTTCCTTGAATCGTAGGCTATACCTTTGCCATTTTTCCTAAGATCACACCCAAACCCGACTCGAAATGAATCATAATAAACCACAAAACCCTTAGTACCCTCCGGTAGGGTCAATATAAGAGAGGATGTCAGCATATCATTCAACATTAGAATGTTCTTTCCAACTGTTTCCGACCACTCAAATTTCACATTTTTTTGAGTCAAGGTTGTCAAGGGAGAAGAAATGGATGCAAAACCATCGACAAAACTTCTATAATAACTAGTTACACTAGAGAAACTCCTAATATCCATAGGGGCCAAAAGGTGTAGGCCAATTTTTCACCGCTTTGGTCTTTCTTTGATAAACCTAAAGATAATATGACCAAGGAATGCTACGGACATCAACCAAAAGTCAAACTTGCTATATTTGGGAAAGAGTTGATGTTCCTTAGAAACATGCAAAACCAATCTCAAATGGTCCATGTATTCACCATCATTTTTTGAATATACCAAGATGTCATCAATGAAGACAATGACAAATAAATCAAGGTAACTTAGAAAAACCCTATTTAATAGGTCCATAAATGCCGCCGGGGGCATTTGTTAGACCAATGGAGATTAGTAAGAACTCACAGTGACCACATCTAGTCCGAAATGTTGTCTTGGGAATGTCTTCACCTTTAACCCAAAGTTTGTGATATTCCGATCTCAAGTCAATCTTGGAAAAGTAACTCGCACCTTGTAGTTGATCAAATAAATCATCAATCCAAGGGAGAGGATAGCTGTTCTTTATTGTGACTTTTTTTATTTTATGGTAATTTATACACATTCTAAGAGACGCATCCTTCTTCTTCACAAACAATACCGGAGAGCCCCATGTCGAAATGCTAGGCCGGATGAAATCTTTGTCTAGTATATTCTTGAGTTGATCCTTTAACTCTTTTAGTTCGTCTAGATCCATCTGACAAGTAAGAATTTAAATGGGATTTGTATCAGGTAGAAAGTCAATACCAAAATCAATTTCTTGTTCAGGAGTAATACCAGGAAGACCACATGAAAGACTTTTTGAAATTCCCTCACTACGGGTACCAACTCAATAGGAGGAACCTCGAAGTCTAAATATTTGACACTCACAATATGGTATAAACACCCTTTAGAGATCATCTTACAATCTTTCAAACAAGAAATGATACGACCTCTAGGAATAAAATTTCCCCCTGTCAATTCTAAAACATGTTCATTTAGAAAGGTAATCTTCACCACCCTTATTGTACAGTTTATGGCAGAAAAGCAATCATGCAACCTATCCATTCCCAATATAACATCAAATCTACTATATCAAGTTCAACTAATTAAATAAAACTAATTCGATTAGACAATATTATAGGACAATTCCTATATACCCTCTTTGCAACCACTGTCTCACCCACCGGGGTAGTCACTACAAAAGGTTCATTCGAAATATCAGCCAAAATGTCAAACTTTCTAGCTATCAAAGGAGTAACTAAATATAATGTAGCCCTTGGGTCAAGTAAAAACATAAACATAAATAGAGGAGACTTGTAAAATACCGGTCACCACATCGAGAGAACTCTCTTGTTCACCCCTAGATCAAAGTGCATGAAAATGATTTTTCTTTGGAGGATACACATTACAACCACTAGCTTGATCTTGCCCACTACCTTTGTCTTGTCCTTTCATATTAGGGGAATACCTACCCATGTGGACACACTTGACACACCAAAAGCAATTGTCTGTCCCAACAAGAAAATAACCATACTACTTCTTGCCACACTTTCCACAAGTTAGCTTCTTTGTTGGTGAACTAGTACCTCTTCCTTTTTGAGACTTAGAGTTAAGACACCCTATCGTAACAAGCTTTTGGGAACATGAAAGGAACTTGATTAGAAAATGTCTTTTTGATTTTAGTCTTGTCTTGGACATAAAGCCTACCCTTTGAGGAACCACCATCAAATGTCTTTGCCCTATTGGCAGCTATACTCTTTCTCTTAAATCTTTCCTCCTCCACATTTTGAGCATGAACCATAAGTCAAGAAATATTCATATTATCATGTAGCATACCGAACGACATTCTTCTTTTAAGTCATCGGACACTCCCATTACAAAAATGCTCGGACCACTCCTCGACAACCTATTGTGTTTCCATTGGATGTACCAAGTTTATGCCACGTCCTTTAGTTGCTAGGTGGATAACTCAGCTTTTTCACTAGTAGGCTACCCCATAGTACAAAGGATTTTATAGAATTCATCAATCAACTCTTCGGGGTCGTCCTCCTCTTTGGACCCATATAAAGTAGGGGGATTCATTCTTGTGAAATCCCTCATGTGGGAGGCCATGGTGCTAACATGTTGATTTTTCGGATAGCTTTGTTCGTCATGGATTGAGCTTGAGTAGTGACGACTTATGATTGGGTAGTAATGGTTTGGTCCATTCGGAGAAAGACTGCAATTATGTCCCCATCCGACAAGGCCGGAGGATTGTTAAGAGCTTGATCATCATTAGTAACTTCTTAAAGGGAGAATCTTCATTCCAATGTGTAGGAACTCCCGCATTAGAAATCTCTTCATCAACTCTTCATGAAACTGTCCTTCGATTACTCATACCTATAACTACAATATAAGGTTTAGGTGAAAGCTCACATAAAGTAGACTCTAGAGGCACGATGTTGGATTTCCAAGAAAATGAGAATTTGCTAAGGATCATTTAACTTATCAATCATATGTGTGGCACGCTTCACAATAATGAATAAGAATTTACATAGACGTTGTTTAAAGAAACATCATCCTAAAGATATTCAACCTCATGCTCTGATACGAAATTTGTCACAACCAGGGACCACCCCATGGAAGTAACTGGTGTCGTCATCCTCGAAGAGGACTAAGACTAACCTCTTAGTATTCTTCATTACATTTCATAGGGTAAATTAGCGGAAGATTTTAAGATTTTTAACTACATCTACATTGATGTTTACTTAGACCTTTCGCTTACAAATAGTATTTAATTAGCGAGTATACATAGACTCCACATATTGAAAGCAATGCATAGGCTTCTAATTTTTTTTAACATACATAATATAGCCATATATATTATAAGAAGTCTAGAATACGTCTCACATTAACCATCTATGTTGAATAAAACATCTCGGGTTCAACCTATACTTCATTACAATAAAGGCCTCATATGGGCATATACAAAGTCAACAAAGAAAGAGAATGAACTAAATCGTCATTAAGACTAAAATATATTGAACAGCAAGATAGTGACATCGTCCTCATAAAGTGAGAACCTATGGAACACTTGGGAAATATCTAAGTAGCCTTCAAAGGCCTTCTATAAGCTTAATAGTCGGATCCTACATTAGTAGTAAACATAAAAAATGGGTTAGTACACATTTGTACTAAGTATGAGTATATCCACATAAAACATATGAAATCAGGCTAAAGAGGACATTTATTCAAAACATGCTAATTTACTTTGAAAATCCTTATGCACATCTAAGAACCCATATAGGAAAATAATAACATAATCAATAAGTCAACCCATATATAACACAAGACCAACATAAACAAGTAATATTCAAGTTGACATATATCTGTGTTCATAACATCGTAACATAAGCATGACCCTTACTCATAACCCACCATTTAACCTATGAAATGTAATGAAAAATGCTAAGAGGTTAGTCTTAGTCCTCTTCGAGGACGACGACACTAAATACTTCTAGGGGGTGCTCCTCGAAAGTGACACTCTGTCATTCTTATTTCTCATTCACACCTTGCTAAAATAAAAAAGGAGATAGATGTACAAGTCACATAAGAGGTACTTTCAAATATTTTAGATCCATAATCTAAGGAGAGAAAGAATCTTATGAGGTTGTCTCACAAAACATTAAAGTGGGGTGGGTGAAATTGTCACATTCTTAGCCTACACCATACTTTAGATACAATACTTTGAATTAAACATTTCCCTAAGATAAACCATAGAATAACATAGCACATAATATCATACAAAATCATTTCTAAAGATAAAACATGAGCTTAATAAGTCTTTGTAATGAAATCAATAAATCCATAATGATGGACAACTAATGTGTGAAATAAGCTTTTAATAGTTAGACCGAAAAATAGGTTTACAGGAACATGTTCCCCAGTTACCTCAGACTAAATAAAAAAAACTAAACTACAAATAGGACTAACAACTAATCGAGGAATACCCATCAACTGAATAAACTACAAAATATGACTAACAAATAATCAAAGAGTACTTTGCAACCTCACTAGCCACGAGTGTTAGTACGGACATCGGAATCTACATCATAAAAAGAATGGAACTTAGAAAAGTGTGTGTTAATATGTGGAATATAATGAATAAGTAAGGGGAACTAGCATGATTGTAAATTTCCTAACGAGGAAAATGGCGTAATGTTTTCAAAATCATATACATAGTGAAAGATCTAAATAAAAAACAAATATATGTCATGTCTAAATACCATTTGGAACCTTCTTCCAAAATCATATATAAAGATGAATCTATGTCAGTAGACTTTCATAATTATGTGTTTAAGCAATATACATATAGGTATAAGAAAATATCATAAAAAAAGAGCATAAATCGGGGAGTTTCTTACAATCGACATACACTAGGTGACATCATGATGTCCAAAATCTAACCCAATTGGGAGGGTTTCCCTATAGCTTGGAGGAGCATAGGACCATATCATATATATGAAAATTGTCTAATTTTATCCTCTCAGGCTAAAAATTCAGCCGATAAAGTAGTGAGACATGATCCAACGATGGCACGTACTTATGGGATGGATTTTCTAGAGTCAAATTGTCACGACCCAAAAACGGAGCCGCGACTGGCACCCACATTTACCCTCCTATGTGAGCGAACCAACCAATCTAAACCTTATCATTTCAATTTAATATCAACATAAAGCGATGCGGAAGACTTAAACTCATTAATAAAAGACAATTCAATAACTTCTAAAATTCAACATCTATTAATTCCCCAAAATCTGAAAGTCATCACCACAAGAACATCTATGATCAATTTTACTAAACTAAGAGTATTCTAAGGAGCTAAAACAAATAAAAGCTAGTCTATGCCGAAACTTCAAGGCATCAAGACATGAGGAAGGAGATCCTGTCCAAGCTAGAAGCATTAGCTCACCCTGAAGATCCGGTGTGACGAAGACTGGCTAGAATTACTGTTGAGTCGAAGATGACGGCGCGTTTGCTGCATTCCACAATATACAAAAAGAAAACATAAAAGTAGGGGGTCAGTACAACCACAAGTACTGAGTAGATATCATCGGCCAACTCATAATAGAAAGAAATATATCTCAGATAATATCATAAAATCAACTAATATTCTTAACATGTGATAGCAACAAGTACAAACATCATTTATAATATCACCGATCATATCTATTTGGACTCAAGCCTCCACACCATACTCTTTTGGGATACATGTTGTTTAGATTCAGTATATTAGCATCTTTCAAGATTCATTATCTTTATTCCTCTTGTGTCGGTACGTGACACTCCGATCCCCTACTACTATGTGGCGGAACGTGACACTCCGATCCCCTAATTCAATGTGTCGGTACGTGACACTCCGATCCCCTACATCTACGTGTCGGTTCGTGACACCCGTCCCACAAATTCTATGTGTCGGAACGTGACACTCCGATCCCCTAATTCAATGTGTCGGTACGTGACACTCCGATCCCTTACATCTACGTGTCTGTTCGTGACACCCGTCCCACTAATTCTATGTGTCGGAACGTGACACTCCGATCCCCTAATTCAATGTGTCGGTACGTGACACTCCGATCCCCTACATCTACGTGTCGGTTCGTGACACCCGTCCCACTAATTCTATGTGTCGGCACGTGACACTCCGATCCACTAATCTCATTCTATTAATTCATCAAGCCTTCTTTTATACCAAGGCGTCATCATCTCATTACTTTAGTTCATCAAGACTTCTTTTATACCAAGGCATCATCATTAACAAGAGATTAGGTTTATATCAAGATTTGGGATTCAATAGCTTCATCATGCTTGTTTCATCACAATCATATATATATAATCACATCATGCATACACACAATTAAGCATAAAGAAGACTCTATAATACTACCCAACACATATCATTCGCTATTAAGAGTTTACTACGAATAGTGTAAAAACCATAACCTACCTCCACCGAAGAATTGCGATCAACAAGATCTCTTCTCAAAATCCTTGCTATCCTCTTCATTTCTCTCTCTCTCTACTCGTTCTCTTCTTCTTTTTCTGTCTCTCTTTGTTCTTTCTATTTTTCTTATTCAAACCCTCTTTCTTTTACCCTAATTAACATATAATTAAGTGTAAAAGATGGCAATAGTAACCCACTAATTAACTTAAGGTTACCTCTTTTAACTCCCAAGTAATTAGACTTATTAACATTAACCCTCTAACTTTATAATTAAAGCAGGAATAGTCAAAAACGTCCCTTAAAACGTATAAAGAAATCCGACCCAGACTGGGATTGCGCAACCTGCGACGGCCCGTCGTGCCTGCGACGGTCCGTCCTGCAGGTCGTCGCAAGGTCCAGAGAGTGGATTTCCACTGAAGACTCTGTGACGGTCCGTCACACCTGTGACGGTCCGTCCTGCCATTTCATTACGAAGTTCAGAGAGTCAATTTTCAGTACCAAATTTCAGATTTTCCAAGTGTTTTGAAACGAGACCCTGCGACGGTCTGTCGCGCCCATGACGGTCCGTCGTGGGGTCCGTCGCCTCAGCCTATTTTTCCATAAATAAAATCTGCTGCTCAAAACGACTAAAATAGGTCGTTACAATAGATACCAATTTACCCATCGTTCGTCCCCGAACGATCACAAGAAGGAAAACAAGGGCGAAAAGGAATACCTGAATCTGTAAACAGATGTGGGTATCTTTCTCGCATATCTGCCTCCTTCTCCCAAGTGGCTTCTTCAACGGGTCGATTCTTCCATTGAACTTTGATAGATGCAATCTCCCTTGATCTCAACTTGCAAATTTCTCTATCTAGAATGGCAACAGGTTCCTCCTCATAAGACAAATTCTCATCAAGCGAAACTGAATCCCAACGGATAATGTAGTTTCCATCCCCATGGTACCTTTTCAACATGGACACATGAAATACCGGGTGTACTCCGGAAAGTGCTGGAGGCAAAGCTAATTCATAAGCCACCTCCCCTACTCGCTTCAGAACTTCAAATGGACCAATGTACCTTGGGCTTAGCTTGCCTCTTTTACCAAACCGCATCACCCCTTTCATTGGCGAAATTTTCAACAAGACTTGTTCACCCTCCATGAACTCTAAGTCTCTAACCTTTCGATCTGCATATTCTTTTTGCCTACTTTGAACCTCTAAAAGCTTTTCTTGAATGGATTTCACCTTTTCTAACGAGTCCCTCAAAAGGTCGGTACCCCAAGGTCTAACCTCGAATGCATCAAACCAACCAATGGGAGACCTACATCTCCTACCATACAATGCTTCAAATGGGGCCATGTCAATACTTGAGTGATAGCTATTATTGTATGAAAACTCCGCTAAGGGTAAGAAGCTATCCCAATGGCCACCAAATTCTATCACGCATTCACGGAGCATATCCTCCAACACTTGAATCGTTCGCTCGGACTGACCATCGGTCTGGGGGTGAAATGCAGTACTAAGGTCCAACCTAGTACCTAATTCCGCATGCAATGTTCTCCAAAACATAGAAGTAAACTGCGTACCTCTATCTGATATGATGGACAGTGGAACTCCATGCAATCGAACAACTTCTGAGATGTAAAGTTTGGCTAACTTCTCTGCATTGTAAGTCACCTTAACCGGAATGAAATGAGCAGACTTAGTTAATCTGTCCACAATCACCCAAATGGAGTCGAACTTGCCCAATGTCCTTGGAAGACCAACCACGAAGTCCATTGCAATTCTCTCCCATTTCCATTCCGGAATGGGCATTCTCTGAAGTGTTCCTCCAGGCCTTTGGTGTTCATAGTTTACTTGTTGACAGTTTGGACAATTGGCAATAAAATTCACAATATCACGCTTCATTCTACTCCACCAAAAGTGTTGCTTTAGGTCACGGTACATCTTGGTTGCACCCGGATGTATCGAATACCTTGAACTATGAGCCTCTGTCAGAATAGTGTTGATCAAATCATCGACGCGGGGTACACATACCCTTCCCTTAATCCTCAAAATACCTTCCTCATCGATTTTCACTTCTTTAGCCTCTCCTTGCAACACTTTATCTCGGATCCAGATCAATTTTTCATCATTAAACTGCTTTCCCTTAATCTTGTCAAGGAAGGAAGATCTTGCCTCCACACAAGCTAAAAATCCTCCCTTCTCATTTACTTCTAATCTCATAAGGTCGTTATCCAGAATCTGAACTTCTCTAGCCAATGGGCGCCTAGAAGCTTGCAAGTGAGCTAGACTACCCATGCTCCCTGCTTTTCTACTTAAAGCATCTGCTACAACATTAGCCTTTCCCGGATGATACAAATAGTAACATCATAATCCTTCAGTAGTTCCATCCACCTCCTCTGTCTCAAATTCAAATCTCTCTGAGTAAAACATACTGTAGGCTACGATGATCCGTATAGACCTCACACTTGACCCCACATAGATAGTGTCTCCATTGCTTTAATGCAAACACCACCGCGGCCAATTCCAAATCATAAGTTGGATAGTTACGTTCATGGACTTTTAATTGTCTTGAAGCATAAGCAATCACATTCTTCTCTTGCATTAGCACCGCACCCAAACCCGAATAGGATGCATCACAATAGACAATGAAATTCTTACCTTCCACTGGCAAGGTGAGAATTGGTGCAGTAGTCAACAGAGTCTTGAGCTTCTGAAAGCTTTCCTCACACCCATCCGACCATACAAATGGAACATTCTGCTTAGTCAAGTTCGTCAATTGGGAAGCAATAGAAGAGAATCCCTTGACAAATCGACGGTAGTAACTGGCTAAACCAACAAAGCTTCTTATTTCTGACACATTAGTAGGTCTTACCCAATTCTTCACTACTTCGATCTTAGAAGGATCCACCATCAATCCATCCTTGGAAACCACGTTCCCCAAGAAGGATACTGCATCTAGCCAAAACTCACACTTAGAGAACTTGGCATAAAGCTTTTTCTCCCTCAACATTTCCAACACAATTCTCAAATACTCCTCATGTTCCTTCTTACTCTTGGAGTATATTAATATGTCATCAATAAACACGATCACAAAGAGATCCAGATATGGCTTAAAGATCCCGTTCATCAAGCTCATGAAAGCAGCAGGGGCATTCGTTAGTCCAAAGGACATTACCAAGAATTCATAATGCCCATACCTGGTTCGAAAAGCAGTCTTTGGCACATCTACTGCCCGTATTTTCAATTGATGATAACCAGACCTCAAGTCAATCTTAGAAAAGACACAAGCACCTTGTAACTGGTCGAACAAATCATCAATGCGAGGAAGAGGGTACCTGTTCTTAATAGTTACTTTATTTAGTTGCCGGTAATCTATGCACATCCGAAGGCTCCCATCTTTCTTCTTCACAAACAAAACCGGAGCACCCCAAGGAGATGCACTTGGTCTATTGAAGACTTTGCTCAACAATTCTTTAAGTTGGGCTTTTAACTCTCTTAACTCCGTGGGAGCCATTATATAAGGGGGTCAATATCCCTATCTGGTGGCATACCAGGAAGATCTGCAGGGAACACATCCAGAAACTCACGGATCACTGAAACCGACTCAATCGAAGGTACTTGGGTAGTGTCATCCTTTAGATGTGCCAAGAAAGCTAAACACCCTTTACTAACCATTTTCTTAGCACGAAGAAAGGAGATAATACGCACCGTATTGGAAGTTTAGTCACCCTCCCACACTAACGGATCTGTCCCAGGCTTGGCTAACGTCACCGTTTTAGCATTACAATCCAAGATCGCAAATTGTGGAGAAAGCCAAGTCATACCCAGAATTACATCAAAATCAACCATTTCTAAGATAACCAAATCTACATAAGTGTTGCTCCCCACAAAGTTCACCAAACAAGACCTATATACCTTTTCAACTACCACAGACTCACCCACCAGAGTAGAAACACGAATAGGCATATCAAGTAATTCACAATGTAAATTTAGACCATTAGCAAATGAGAAAGATACATAAGAAAATGTGGATCCAGGATCAAACAATACAGAAGCCATGCAATCGCAAACCAGAAGATTACCTGTGATGACATCATCGGATGTCTCCGCCTCCGATCTCCCAGGGAAAGCATAACAATGGGCCCTTTCGTTTGTTTGTCCGTTGTCACTACCATGTTGTGATGTAGTGGCTCCAGTTTGCCCATCACCCCGGCCGTTTTGGTGACCACCATTACCTCGGCCACCACGCCCTCCAGAATAACGGCCTCTGCGATGACCACCTCTACCTCTAGCTATTGGGGATCTATTACTCTGTTTTGGACAATTCCTCCTAATATGTACAGTCTCCCCACATCCATAACACTCTCTAGATTCACGCATGGGTCTCTCAGAGAAATGTTGACCGGTCTGAGGTGGACCCCCAACTACAGTCTGTAGTGAAGACTGATTGGGTCGAACTGAGTAACCTCCGGAACCCTGTCCTCTAGAGTAAGAACCATTAAACTCACCTCCCTTTCGAAACCTCTTTGATGTCGATGCCATGGTGAATTCATCTGGCTTCACTCCTTCCACCTCTACCACGAAGTCTACAACTTGTTGAAAAGATTTCGCTGTGGCCGCTACTTGTAAAGCTGAAATTCGCAACTCTGATCTCAACCCCTTCACAAAACGGCGAATCCGCTCTTGTGGACTGAAACAAAGTTTGGTGGCATATCTGGATAGTGCACGAAACTTAGCCTCATATGCATTGACCGACATCCTACCTTGCTCTAGGCTTAAGAACTCATCCCTTTTCCTATCCCTCAAAGTCCGGCGGATATACTTCTCCATAAACAAGCTAGAGAATGAGGCCCAAGTCATAGGTGGTGCCTCTGTTGGTTGACAATCAACATGTGACCGCCACCACATTTTGGCGTTCCCTTGAAACTGGTAACTCACGAACTCAACACCAAACCGTTCTACTATACCCATCTTGTGTAGTAGCTCATGACAGTCAACCAGAAAATCGTAAGCATCCTCAGATTCTGCACCCTTGAAAACTGGAGGTTTTAATTTCAAGAACATACTGAAAAGTTCATGCTGATCATTTGTCATTATAGGCCCAGTAGTCAGGCGTGGAAACGTGCCTATATCCAATGAGGCATCCATACGAGGGGCCATAGTGGCTGCATGTTGTACCTCTGAAACTAGAGGTGTTGGTGCAGAAAACATTGGGGGTGCCTGACCCTGATTAGACAACCCACTAAGATAAGCGAGAACCTGATTGATCATCTCTGGGATAGGTTGGGGTGGCATTTCCTCATTTTGTACTTGTTCATTCTCCCCATCCCCCCCTTCTCTTACTACTTCCTCAGTCGGTGGAGGAGTCACCGCCCTAGCATCAGATGGGCTAGGTGCTCGTCCTCTTCCTCTAGAGGACGTCCTCCCACGACCTCTACCACGGCCTCTTGCCGTTGTTCTTCCTCGAGCTACAGCCCCAGTGGCTGGCTCAGATGCATCTTGTCTTGCTGACGTTGATGTTGGCGTAGTCGTTGCTCTAGTTCTAACCATCTGCGAAATAGAGTGAAGATGGTCAGATACCAATTTGTATCACCTAGATACCAATTGGATCCAAGTAATAGCACGAAAGAAAGAAAGAAAGAAAGGAATTTTCCTAAAGTCTTATAGCCTCTCAAAGAAAAGTAAAGGCGTCCCCCTACTGTTCCTTAAGACTCTACTAGACCTGTTCTTGTGTGATGAGACCAACGAACCTAAGGCTTTGATACCAAGTTTGTCACGACCCAAAAACGGAGCCGCGACTGGCACCCACATTTACCCTCCTATGTGAGCGAACCAACCAATCTAAACCTTATCATTTCAATTTAATATCAACATAAAGCAATGCGGAAGACTTAAACTCATAAATAAAAGACAATTCAATAACTTCTAAAATTCAACATCTATTAATTCCCCAAAATTTGGAAGTCATCACCACAAGAACATCTATGATCAATTTTACTAAACTAAGAGTATTCTAAGGAGCTAAAACAAATAAAAGCTAGTCTATGCCGAAACTTCAAGGCATCAAGACATGAGGAAGGAGATCCAGTCCAAGCTAGAAGCATTAGCTCACCCTGAAGATCCGGTGTGACGAAGACTGGCTAGAATTACTGTTGAGTCGAAGATGACGGCGCGTTTGCTGCATTCCACAATATACAAGAAGAAAACATAAAAGTAGGGGGTCAGTACAACCACAAGTACTGAGTAGATATCATCGGCCAACTCAAAATAGAAAGCAATATATCTCAGATAATATCATAAAATCAACTAATATTATTAACATGTGATAGAAACAAGTACAAACATCATTTATAATATCACCGATCATATCTATGAGGACTCAAGCCTCCACACCATACTACTCTGATCCCCTACTACTATGTGTCGGAACGTGACACTCCGATCCCCTAATTCAATGTGTCGGTATGTGACACTCCGATCCCCTACATCTACGTGTCGGTTCGTGACACCCGTCCCACTAATTCTATGTGTCGGAACGTGACACTCCGATCCCCTAATTCAATGTGTCGGTACGTGACACTCCGATCCCCTACATCTACGTGTCGGTTCGTGACACCCGTCCCACTAATTCTATGTGTCGGAACGTGACACTCCGATCCCCTAATTCAATGTGTCGGTACGTGACACTCCGATCCCCTACATCTACGTGTCGGTTCGTGACACCCGTCCCACTAATTCTATGTGTTGGCACGTGACACTCCGATCCACTAATCTCATTATATTAATTCATCAAGCCTTCTTTTATACCAAGGCGTCATCATCTCATCACTTTAGTTCATCAAGCCTTCTTTTATACCAAGGCATCATCATTAACAAGAGATTAGGTTTATATCAAGATTTGGGATTCAATAGCTTCATCATGCTTGTTTCATCACAATCATATATATAAAATCACATCATGCATACACACAATTAAGCATAAAGAGGACTCTATAATACTACCCAACACATATCATTCGCTATTAAGAGTTTACTACGAATAGTGTAAAAACATAACCTACCTCCACCGAAGAATTGCGATCAACAAGCTCTCTTCTCAAAATCCTTGCTATCCTCTTCGTTTCTCTCTCTCTCTACTCGTTCTCTTCTTCTTTTTCTGTCTCTCTTTGTTCTTTCTATTTTTCTTATTCAAACCCTCTTTCTTTTACCCTAATTAACATATAATTAAGTGTAAAAGATGGCAATAAGAACCCACTAATTAACTTAAGGTTACCTCTTTTAACTCCCAAGTAATTAGACTTATTAACATTAACCCTCTAACTTTATAATTAAAGCAGGAATAGTAAAGAACGTCCCTTAAAACGTATAAAGAAATCCGACCCAGACTGGGATTGCGCAACCTGCGACGGCCCGTCGTGCCTGCGACGGTCCGTCCTGCAAGTCGTCGCAAGGTCCAGAGAGTGGATTTCCACTAAAGACTCTGTGACGGTCCGTCACACCTGTGACGGTCCGTCCTGCCATTTCGTTACGAAGTTCAGAGAGTCGATTTTCAGTACCCAATTTCAGATTTTTCAAGTGTTTTGAAACGAGACCCTGCGACGGTCCGTCGCGCCCATGACGGTCCGTCGTGGGGTCCGTCGCCTCAGCCTATTTTTCCAGAAATAAAATCTGCTGCTCAAAACGACTAAAACATGTCGTTACATAAATTCTCTTTATACTAAATATCCCTCCCAAAAAAAACTATTCATATAATACACATAGGTTTGAAAATTATTTATCATGTTAAATTAAATTTGAAACTAAGCTCAAAAGTCATATCTACAGTATTTTAATTTTTTAGGTTGAACATCATATCATATTAGTGTTCATGCTTAAAATTCTTAAATGTTTAAAGAACCATGAAAATCAAGATTAATCAGTACAATAAAATTTTCAAAATCAAAGTGAAATATGAAAACATAAATTAATGAAGAAAATAATAAGTTCATGAAAACTGCTAGCTTTTCCTATAACAATACTGAAGAATTCATAAAAATCAAATTACTTTAGGCATGACAGTAAATACATACCCTCATTGAAGGCTTACATACCTGAGACACTAAGATTTGATAAAAAAAACTTGCTTGGAAAACATAAAGACCTAACATGGCTTTTCTGAGTTTGTGGAGTTGAGAGAATAGAAGATAAACAAAATTATACCCAATTACAGCAAACACTAATAACCCCAATTAAAAAGCTATCAAAAACCTTCCATGTGCCCCTCTACAGTTCGTGATTTGATCTACAAGCCATAGATCCTACTTGTTAAAGTCATATTAAAATTTAATGTTTTCTGAAGTTCATTTACTAGCCAAAATTGTGACTCATAATTTTGATTTATGACCATTAATTATATTCAAGGAAAACAGGCTTAGAAACAAAGTTTCAAGACATAATTTTACATTCCAAAATTATGGCACCAAGATGGTTTTACTATGAGAAGTATTTTCCCTACGAATCATACCTAAAAGTTTAGTCTCTAAACTTTTTTTAACAAGTTGAAAGTATGGGTCGTACTTCAATTTTCCACCCGTAAATGAGGTGTATAGTTATCATTCTCTGAAAATTCTATTGTGGTAGTCTTTCGTAAAATAATCATAGAATTTTACTCCTAACTTCAAACGATACAAATTTTATGCATTAAAAAGAAGACTCATATACCTTTAATTGGATAGGTGATGAGCCACCTAATTCATTATTTTGTTTCTTCTTATGAAATTTTCCATAGATTTTTTCCCTTTTCATGGATTAAGTAATGTATCATTTGATCTATAATACATATGTTTTTTCCCTATTATGAGGTCTTCATTTTTTTGAATATTTGTTCAAATGTCTTTTATGAGTGGACATTCTACCACAACACTTGTACATACTTATGTATCTAAGGTGTCACATTATATATGTTGATTAATCAAAAAAATTGTACATATATATTTTTATTTATATTGATAAAACAAATTAGATATAAAGAAATGTAATTCGGATCCCCGTGTAATTATTGTTGTTGGGATATTGTATTTGTATAAGAGGAAAACAAAAAATTTCAAGGATGAAATAGTTCTAACATAAGAGGACTTAATTTGCATTAGATATATAGTTGATATTTCTAGGAATTTTGAATACAATTTCAAATAGAGTGATTGTATTGAATAAGAATGAATGATGTGAAGAGTGTGCTGGAGTGAAATATGAAAAGTCAGAACTTTTATGATGTGGGTGTAATAAAGTTGAAGAAGATTATAGCCACGCTATGATTAGTGAATCAAAGTCATTATAAACCTTATCTTTATGCTATTTGAGTTCAATCATATTTTTATGGTATAGACATATCATCAAACGCTATGTATAAATTCCAATGAGGAGGTGATGTTATTATAATCTTGGTAATATCTCAACATTTTATCATTCAAGAAACACAATATAAAATGGAAATTGAACCAAAAATAAGAAGATCATACAACTTTCAAATGTAATGCACGTGCCTTTGGAGTGTTGACTGAGAGGGAAGTGAAAACAATTAAAGGGTAAAATTGCTTTGGCATACTATCAAAAACCTTAAGCCGCATCAGTGTTCATATTATTTTGCTTCAAGAGACTGTAGAATCAAACAACAATACCACATTTGTGAAAACCTCTTCATAATGTTTCTACACAACACCCACCTAGAATCCCCACCACAATTGTACAAATAATTGCAAGAGCAAAAAGCCAAAATATATTTGCTGCCCATAAACATATTCTATGTAATACATCCAATGTTATAACAAAGATTAAACCCTTCGTAGCTAAAACACATTTTCAAAAAAATCTAATGGTCAACATGCATGTACAAACTTATAGCTAATTATTTATATGGACTCTGTGACAAACATTTTTTTCTTTACGCTAGCCATTTTACATGTTATATGCTTTAGAGTCTGTTTAATGGATCATATTTTGCACTATAACTTTGATCAAATTATGATATGCTTATTGTGATGCTATAAAGATTTGACTAGGGTGTCTTCTTATGCAAATTGGGAAGATTATTGTGAATGCTTCACGCCAACTTAAAATTAGGAAAAGATTTATCCTTCCCATGATTTAGAAATATCGACGCATATGTTTATTATTATGATTTGTTGGCATTACCGATATAATGTAAGGTGGATTTCTTTACAGACCACAAGTGCTTGCAATATGTGTTAAAGAAAATGATATGAATCTTCGCCAAATGAGGTGGCTCTATTTGTTAAAGTATTGCGACATGAGTATTATCTATCCCCAATAAGGGAATGTTGTGACGAATGCGTCAATGGGTAGTATCATTTGTGTTAAAGGATTTTGGTTTGTGATATTCATAGATTAACCTTATTGGGTGTTTGGTTGGTTGATTCTAATGAAGGGGGAGTCATTGTTCATAATGGTTGACAATTGTCATTCGTGTCATATGTGTAAACCAAGCATGGTCTTAATTTTGTTTTATTTGAATTGAGGGAAGCATTGCTTAAAAAAATCCATTGAGGCTTTCTCCTTAGGGGAGATAATGTGCTTCGATATATAGTCCGCTTATCTATTCTTTATGTTAATGACTTGAGGGAGAAAATCTTATCAGAAGCCTATAGTTCTTGAAATTCCATTCACCCAATAGCGATAATGATGTACAAGGACTTACGGGTGACTTACGAGCGATATATTAGTAGAATGGGATGAAGAAATATATTTTTTGAATTTGTGGCTAAGTGTCCTTATTGTGAACAACTGAAAGTTGAACATCAAAAGTCGAGAGGTTTACTCCAGCATATTATTATTCATACTTGGGAGTAGGAATATTTTAATATGGATTTTTTGTTGTTTGTTTACTCCGCACTAGACGATAATGTGACTCGATATGGGTAATTATGAGTCGTACGATGAAGTCGGCTCATTTCATTTCCATCAAGGTTTCTTAATTGGAGAAATAATATACGAAGTTGTAACTAAAGGATATGGTTAGGTTTCATGGAGTGCTCCTACATATTATCCACTTCGTGGTACCCAATTTACTTCTCAGTTTTGGAAATCCTTCCAAAAGGGTCTTGGTACTCATGTTAATCATAGTAAGACATTTCGTTGTCAAACCTGTGGATAAGAGTAGAGTACTATCCAAACTTTGAAAGATATGTTGGGAGCTTGTGTGATTTACTATAAGGGTAATTAGGTTGATTTTTTTTGGCTTTGATAGAGTTTTCATACAATAATAACTATCATTCAATCATTGGTATGACTCCATTTGAGGCTCTTTTTGGTAGGAGGTTTAGATATCCTATAGGTAATTTTGAATTTGTAATATTCCCTAAATAGGTCCCGAATTGGTATAAGAGGCTATGGAAAAAGGTAAAAACTTCTTTAACAGCTACAAAAGTCATATGCTGGAGTTAGAATGAGAGATCTTGAATTTTATATAAATGATTGGGTCTACTTGGAATTTTCACCTATGAAGGATGTGTTGAGATACACAATAGTTTTTTATTAGTTCTTATCAAGTTGAGAGAGTCAATATCATTTTATAGTATTTTCCATATGATAAGATTAAGT
Source organism: Solanum habrochaites (assembly GCA_027704765.1). Taxonomy (NCBI): domain Eukaryota; kingdom Viridiplantae; phylum Streptophyta; class Magnoliopsida; order Solanales; family Solanaceae; genus Solanum; species Solanum habrochaites. Next base: position 38,793,787 of record JAKWJA010002493.1, on the reverse strand, counting down.
TGTTAAAGTAGTTCCTTAGATTTAGTCAAGTTAGTTACTTATTAAGTTATTAGAGTAGTTCCTTTGAATTAGTCAATATAGTTATATCTTACTTGTATTTAAGTTGATGCTATATTTGAATTAGATCATAAAAAAACCATATTTCTGGTGCTAAGTTTGGCATTGACAGCCTAAACATAATAAATTCTTTTCCACACAATTTTCTTGTGAAGGATCTCAAAACTCATAGACTGTTGGTACAAGGCCGGAATAAACATGGACTCTATGAGTGTCCCTAAAGGGATCATATGTCACCTTCAACCAACTTCACTTCCACCAAAGTTTCCCATCAACTGTGGCATCGTCTCTTGGGGTAACCCTCATCCAAAAATTCTAGAATTAGTACAAAATAATATTTTACTTTCCTTTATACCAATGAAAATTGTCAATTTTTTAATTCATGCTCATAAAAAAAAGCACATTGTTTACCATTTTAACAACCCACTTTAAATAGTAATGTACCACCTCAAACATTGTATAGTGATTTATAGGCTCTATAACCCATCGTATCCAACGATAAAAAGTTTTATTACTACATTTTTATTGATCATTACAAAAAATATACTTGGTTGTATACAATTAAAAACAACAGTGAAGTCGCTTCGATTTTGCGCTATTTCATCCTCTAGTGGAAAATTTTTCATACACAAAATTTTCTCACTTTATACTGATGGAAGGTGTGAAGACATAGGTCATAAACACTACATACAATTAAATAACATTAAACATTTAACCTCCCCACACTAAACACACCAAAAAGTTGCAATCGATGAGCGACAAAATCGTCACATTGTCAAAATATCTCAAAATCTTTTCAATGAAGCGCACTACCATATGAATTATTGTGCTTTTCCTGTAACCTTTCCATCTATATCATAAGTAGACTCCCTATACTTGGGTTGTATAATGGTTCTCCTTCTAAAAAATTATTTGGCAAACCTCCAAAATACTCTTTGCTAAAAATTTTTTGTTGTATTTGTTATCCATGGCTTAAGTCGTACATACAAAAACAAATTCAGCCTAGATCTACACTGTGTGTCTACTTAGGATTTTCTATTGTTCATCATGAACACATATATTTTGATCCAGTGCACTCAAAATGTTTGTTAGTCGTGATGCTCAATTTTGTGAATATATTTTTCCTTTTACTTTAAAATCTCTCACACTGTAAAAAACTAAGTTTTCCACGTTAAAATGGGAAATATTATAGTCCTAAGTCTGTAAGGATAATCCTTTAAAAGTTCAATACAACTTCTACACAAATCTCGTTACAAATCTTCCGCCTCCTATTCTTATCCCCCAAACAATTCCCTCTTATATAAACACTCCAGAGTCCATAATTGAAAGGAAACTACCAATAGTCTTCACTTCATCAGGTATTATTCCTATCGCTTCTCAACCTCCTTCACTATTTAGTAATGTTGGCCGCAACGCCTGTCCCCAATTAGCGGATCCCATTCCCACCTCCAATATTGAACCAGCATCCACCAAATCCTCCTTAATTTATGATAACTTACGCGCCCGTCCACCATCCGGTGTTGTCACAAGGTCTAAAAATAATATCTTCACGCCGAAGTAACAATTCATCTTGTTGGCTCACCTTTCTCCCACTCCAAATACCTTTATGCTAGCCCCTAAGAACAATGAATGGAAGAATGTCATGCACTTTTGGTAAGTTGCAATGCTTTGACATACCGTGGTTTCATGGTATTTTTAATGCTTTTTCCTTAAGTTCAGTGCGTGTCCAAAAGCCTTTTTTTATTAATTTTTATGTATGTTTCTCTTTATTTGCAAAAAATCTTTCTAAAGATGAATTCAGAAATTTTTCAGCAAGAACTGCATAAAAGTTACCACATACGGAACTTGTGATGGTTCGTCGTGCCTGTGACGGTCCGTACGTCGCATCATAGTGAAGCTGCTGAAGGAAGATGGAGAAGTATGACCAAGTGTGGGGTTAAGAAGTGCATGAAGGACCGTTGTAGCCATGACGGTCCATTCTACTAGTTTGTCATGATTATCAGAGAAGTAGTCCAAATACCCAAATTCCAAGAGTTCAAGTGTTATTGAACGGAGACCCTCGACGTACCGTCGTGCTTGGAACTGTCCGTCATACCTGCTGTCAAGGGTAATGAAGAGAGAATAAGAAGAATTTGCAAAGTATGGGACAATGGAGTCCATGACAGCCCGTTATAATCCCGACTTCCCGTTGCGAGGTCCATCGACCCAGCCGCGTTTTGACAGATTTCCAGCAATTAGAGTCCTTCTTTAATTAGGTTTTTAATTTTTATAAATAGTTGTAAAAACCACGTTTTTTGGGTTAGACTCTTATATAGCTAGAATCTTGGTGATTAGACATTTTTATGTTTGATTCTTTGTTAAGAGATTATTTTGATTATTAGACTTTGGATTGTTACAGTATTCTCTAAAGTTGATTGTTTGTAATTTTGTCGATTGATCAAGTACATTTCTGGATTTTATTGTTTCTCATTGATGTAAGTGCATGAATTCTTATATCATATGTATGAATATTGTGATTATGACTATGGGTAAATAAACTCCATAACTAGGGTTATGGGAACCATGGGTGAATAATAAGATAAAATCTAATTAAAATAACAATTCTAGAATAGTGTCTTGCATGTATTGATAATTGTTTCGCTTAGAAGTCTTTTTAACAGATGGCCAACGTTAGAACTCGCGTTAATGCTACTTTACGGACCAAGGAGGTAGATAATAGGAAAAGAATTATCAACATAGATTTAGTGTATACTATCTAATAGGCTAGTATTGATTGGTACGAGGTAATAACTTAGTCAAATATCAAATACAATGCTTAATATGAGGTAAAGGTAAGGGTTAGTATAGCAACACACGAAGCCGGACACAGGTGCGGAGTGAAATTTTCTAGATGCCGGACCAAGGATTTAGAAAAACATAACTTAGAACTTTGCATGCAAGATACTAGGAAGGAATTGTTATAGATAGAATTATCAAAATAGGAACTAGTGGGGGAACACTTAAACCCTAGGTACTTTAATTAATTGACTAAACTCCAACATTTGAATCTGTTAGTTTTCTATATTTATTTATCTAATTATTTTCAGTCATTTAGAAATAAAAAACCCCCTTTTATTGTCTTTGTTTTCTAAGGAAATAATTGACATAATAATAGTAATAATAGATTGAAGTTAAGTTTGAACTATTTTCCTCGTGGGAACGATCCTAACCTCATTAGTTGGGTTCTTTACTTGATACGACAACTTTACTTCTTATTTGAGAAGTATGTTTGTGCGTTATCATGCTTGTCAGTCACACGTCCTGATATTGCATTTGTAGTTAATAAACAATCACAGTATATGCAAACCCCGAGTCTTGAGCACTGGAAATCAATAAAAAGGGATCTTTGATATTTCAAGGCATCATCAACATCATATCTTCAAATCTCTTGCCACTCTTATAATAATCTTTGCATGTACGATAATGCTGATGGGCTGGTGATGGCCTATGATAGAATCTTCACATCTGGTTACATACTCTTTTTTGTAAAAAATCCTATCTATTGGTCCTCTAAGAAGCAACAATCAGTTGATCAGTTTTCTACTAAAGCATAATACAAATTTGTAGGCAATTCACTCTCTAAAATTACTTAGGTCCACAACCTATTGAAAGAGTTACTATATCACGTCGCACAAATACCAAGAATATTTTGTGATAACATTAGTGTTTAATATCTTAGAAAAAACCTAGTCTTCAACACTAAGATGAACCACATTAAAATAGACTCTCATTACTTGTGCAATTGTAATACTCTGAAATTCTAAGGCCTAATATAGAGGCTAACATGAGATTCTAAGAGTTGTAACCTTTTTTTAAGGTCAAATATAATGTATATAAGTCATTTCGGAGGTTTTAGGATCAAAACGTCAAAGAACATCCATGACGTCTGGAAACTAGTTCAAAGAGGTTCTAGTGTGTGTTAGCCTTTTTTACTAAGTTTAAGGAGTTGGAATCCCATGGAATTTGTTGGTAAGGTGTATAACAGGTATTAGAGTTGGTTTATAGTCGAAACATCCGGCTAAGAATTCCGAAGGACCAACCAAGGGCCCTTTAAAAGGACCCTCGAATGGCAAAAACATGCCATGAGGCAGTGTCCATTGACTAGTGTAGGCGACATGGCGTGCTTAGATCGATACGGCATTGATGACTCTATTGACCAACACTTAGACCTTTTTAGATAATGGTACATTTGGAAAAGTCTGTGACACCAAAGACCGGTGTGCAGGACGCAAGGGGTCAATGGCGTAGACTTACCTAAGACTCGTCAATTGGGGTTTCATAGGTCAGGCCCTTGTGTTGCTTCCTTGTTTTAATTAATTCATTTAAATATTTAAAAGGATAGTTAGTTAATTAATGGTTAAGTGGATGTTAAATTAAGTTAATTAAGGACCCTTATATAAAGACTTATCCCAATTAAAATAGACCTAACTACCATATTTCTGGAAAACCCAGTTGCTCTTCCTTCTCTATTCTTTCTCTCTCCCAAATAAACTCCACTGAAGAAAAAGTAAAGGAGGGTTATAGGTCTCAAAAGGATAAAGTCTTATCCATAAAACTTAGTCAATTAGTAATGTATGATATTCCTTTCACATTTGGGATGCTTTCCAAAAAGGGTTCCTCCATATTGATTTACAAAAGAAGATTTTCCGATGTGTTTTCTTCTATTATGATATTGATCATCTAATTTGATTTAATAATGATTTAATTTTATAATTATGAGTATCTTATGATTTATTGTAATCTAATTATGCTAGTTTTTCACTAATTAACCTAGGTTGTGAAGTAGATCAAGAATTTGACCAAAGTCTCTAACCTTAGGCTATGAACTAGAGATGAATTGTTGTGTAGTGATTCAATTGACTTTATTATTGTGTTAATTAATATTTAGGGATGATATTAAAACCATTTATTGGTTGAATGGGATGATTGATTGTAAGACTATGATAATGGCATGTTAAGAAGATTGGGGTAAGTCTTGTGATCTCAAACCTTACTTCAATTATGATAAATTGTCTTTGTGATGAAGTTATATTGAAGTATACCATATGACATTATTGATTAGGAATAGTATGATTTTGAATTAAAATTTGTTGATTTTGTGATTATGAGATTATTTTTAAGATGTATTGATATAAGGTTGGTGATGAAGTAACTATGTGCCTTACTATGATATAATATTAGTGAGCTAATCTAAAATGTGAGAGTTGTAACAAAAGGTGTTCTCATGGAATTCCTATTGAGATGTCACTATGATTATATAAGAGGAATACAATATGATCTATACTAAGTTATGATAATTAATGAAATACATTTCCAAAGGGACTCTTGCTTAGCACTAAGTGAACCTGTAGTGAGGAGTATCCTTTACGACATAGTGAAGGTAGGATCACTAAGGTACTCATGAGATTGTAGACTATAATGCATGTAGCATAAAGAGGGTCCCAAATATATTTCTTAGTTCTTGAACTGTGTTGCCTCCATAAAAAAACTATCTAGTGGATCCACGTAGATGCTATGTTCATATTTTGGTACTACCTTTGAAAGTACTCCACCTTCCTTTGGTGTAGGGTTCCACGGCAGCGGATTCCACATGGTTTCATGTGGTATATGTCGATTAAGGCAAGATGTTCCCGAATGTAAAATAAAGTAATAAAGTGGACACTAACTAGGATGACTTGATAGGTTTAACTTAGTCTAGGTAGGGGTATGGTACTCTACATATACATGACCCTAGTTAGGTTTGAAAGGAGTCTTAGAATGTTTTTCTTATATGGTTATAAACTTATAAATGTAATTAAGATTTATAAACCTATGTTTCATAAGGACAGACATATTAGGTCACCAACTATGAAGCCAACTTGTGGAAAGTGCAGCAAGAAGCATTATAATGATGCCTTGTTAGGACTGACAATTGCTTTGGGTTAGGAAAGAGTGGCCACAAGGTCAAGGATTGCCCAAATTTTAAGGGGTCAAGACAAAGGAAAGGGGAGATCTAAAGCTAGTGGTTCTAATATGGATACTCCAATGAAGAATCGCTTTTATGTACTTCGCTCAAGGGGTGAACAAGAGAGTCTCAATGTGGTGACCATACGTTACGAGTATTCTCTATTAATATTTATGCTTTACTTAAATCAGGTGCTACATTATCTATTGTTACTTCCTTGATAGCTAGAAAATTTGATATTTTACCCCATATCCTATATTAACCTTTCATAGAAACTAGTCTTGTAGGTGATTCGGTGGTTGCAAAGAGGGCATATAGAAATTGTCCTATAATATTGTCTAATAGAGTTACTCATGTTGAATTAGTAGAATTTTATATAACGTTCGATTTTGATATCATCTTGGGGATGCATTGGTTGCATGATTGTTTTGCTTCCATTGATTATTGAACAAGAATTGTCAAGTAAAAATTTTTAAATGAACCCATTTTAGAGTGGAAGGGAGAAAATTCTATCCCTAGAGGTCATATTATCTATTGTCGTACGGCTTGTAAAATGACGTTAAAAGGGTGTTTATACCACATTGAAATATTCAAATAGTTAGACTCAAAAAATCCTCCCATTGAGTTAGTCCCCACAGAAAGGGAATTTTCGAAGGTCTTTCCTTATGATATTCCCGAAATTCATCCCGAACATGAAATTGATTTTGGTTTTGATTTTCTATTGGATACTGACATACCGTGGTTACACGGTATTTTTAATGTTTTTTCCTTAAGTTTAGCGTTTGTCCAAAAGCCTTTTTTATTAATTTTTATTTAAGTTTCTCTTTATTTTCAGGAAATCTGTCTAAAGATGAGCGCGAATGTTTTTGAGCAAGAAATGCAGAAAATTTACCACCTAAGGAGATTGTGATGGTACGTCGATCTTGTGACGGTCCATAGGTGGAATTGTAGTGAAGTTGCTGAAGGAAGATGGGGAAGTCTGACCTAAGTGTGGGATTAAGAAGTTCATGACGGACCATCATAGACACGACGATCCATTCTTCTGGTTCGTTGTGATGATCAGAGAGTAGTCCTAGTACCCGAATTCCAAGAATTTTAAGTGTTATGGAACGGAGACCCTTGATTGACCATCGTGCTTGGAATGGTCCGTGATACCTGTTAATCGAGGATAATGAAGAAAGCAGCAGAGAGATTTGTAAAGTATAGGATGACAGAGGCTATGATGAACCGTCGTGACCGCGATGGTCCGTCACAAGGTCCGTTGACTCGGACGCGTTTTGACAGATTTTCAGTAATTAGAGTCCTTCTTTTATTAGGTTTTTGTTTTTTATAAATAGTTCGAAAAACCTCATTTTGGGTTAAGACTCTGGGTTATTTTAGACTCTTTGTTAGTTAGACTCTTTGTAAGTACACTCTCTGTTATTAGAGTTTTTGATTGTTATACTTTTGGAGATTCTTTAGTGCTCGTTAATTTCCGTAATTGATACACTTTTTCTAGAAATGATTGTTTGTGAGTTTATTGATTAATCAAGTGAACTTCTGGATTTTATTCTTTCTCATTGTAGTAAGTGCATGAATTCTTATATAACTTATATGAAAATTGTGATTATGACTATAGGTAACTAAACTCCATAACTAGGTTTGTGGGAACCATGGGTGAATAATGAGGTAAGATCTAACTAAAATAACAATTCTAGAATAGTTTCTTGCATGTTTTGATAATTGTTTCGTTTAGAAGTCTTTTTAACGGATGGCCAACGTTAGAACTCGCCTTAATTCTAATTGCTGGACCAAGGAGGTAGATAATAGGAAAATAATTATCAACATAGATTTAGTGTATACTCTCTAATAGGCTAGTAATGATATCGTATGATGTAATGACTTAGTAAAATATCAAATACAATGCTTAATATGAGGTAAATGTAAGGGTTAGTATAGCAACACATGTAGCCGGACCAAGGTGCGGAGTGAAATTTTCTAGATGCCGGACCAATGATTCAGAAATACATAACTTATCACTTTGCGTGCAAGATACTAGGAAAGAATTGTTATAGTTAGAATTATAAAGTAAGGAACTAGTGGGGAACACTTAAACCCTAGTTACTTCTATTAATTTATTAAACTCCTAGATTTGAATCGGTTAGTTGTTTGCTTTAATTTAGGTAGTTATTTTCATTAATTTAGAGATCAAAACCCACCTTTAATTGTCTTTTGTTTTCTAAGGAAATAATTGACTAAATAATAATAAAAATTAATTTAAAGTTAAGTCTAAACTATTTTCCTTGTGGGAAGGATCCCAACCTCATTAGTTGGGTTCTTTAGTTGATACGACCGCTCTACTTTTATTTGAGAAGTAAGTTTGAGCGTATAAAATTTTGACGCCGCTACCGGGGAAAGTATCTTTTAGATTAACTTAAAATTATTACTAAAGTTTAGTCAATATTTTCTTTATTTTGATTTTTTATTATTTTTTATTCTTGTATTATTATCTTCCTTATATGCCAAATTCACGGAGAGGAAGAGAACCCTTGTTTCCCTACGATCACAAACTAGAGCGTAAACTATGCAATATAAATCGAAACTTGGCTATTAATGATGATGATCCAAACTAGAACATCCCAGCTCTAGTTGATGTTCATGATCTGTTATTGCCAGATGATCCGGGTGAAAATAAAAAAAGGACACAAAATCCTGCTACACGTCCTCGAGAATATTACAGAGGCTATGATAATATAACAGACTCTGATGCGCCACTTGTCTTGCCCCCTATACCACAAAGCCGCACCTTTGTGGTAACTAGTAGTCTGATGCAAATGCTCACTGCCATAGGTTTGTTTTCAGTTCAACCTTCTGAGGATCCACATGTCCATATAGCTAAGGTAAGGGCAGTGTGTAAAAGCTGTGTAGGGAGGTCAGATTTGGATTTGAATCTAATAGGGATAAGAGTATTTCCTCTCTCACTAAGGGGAGAGGCTTCTATTTGGTTCACTGAGCTACGTTATAACTCAATTTTCACTTAGAACCAACTAAGGTATGTTTTCTTAGAACGTTTCTACCCGGTCTCCAAGAAACTAAACCACAAAGACAGAGTGACCATCTTTATGGCACTACCAGGAGAGTCAATTTGTAGTTCTTGGGATAGATTCACTCATTTTTGAGAAGTGTCCCCAATCACCGCATAGATGATGAGTCACTAAAGGAATACTTCTATGGGGGACACGATGATAAGAATAAAAAAGTATTGGATACTATAGTTGGTGGTTCTTATGGGCAGTGTCCTTATGCCGAGATTGATGAAAAGTTAGAGAAAATCTCCCGGAATAATAAAGCTTGGAGTACTAGGAAGTCAGATATAAGAAGAAATACCTTCGCAGTGCAATCCACTCACAATCCATCCACAGATGTGATTCGTGAAGAGATGGCTCAGATGAGAACTGACCTTGGGTTTGTATTAAAACATGCCACCGGCGGTGCAGAAAAGATAAATGCAGTTAACTACTTGTCTAAACCACCACCGCCAAATGATGAATGTTATTATGAGGAGGATTCCTATGCAGTAAATGAGCAAAGAGGGGGTTTCCGACCGAGTGCCCAAGGCTCAAATGAGGCGAATTGGTGCCAAGGTCAAGGAAACCAAGGTCAGATCTATGGTAACTATAACCGTGAGGGTCATTATGTCCGAGATGGGAACTAAAACAATGACAAAAACTTCAACAGGGGTAACTATGGTAACATAAATGATAGGAATGGGACCTATGTCCCTCCTCAAAATTGTGAAGTTACTCTTAGGGATGGTGGAGATAGTATGGTACGAGTTGAGGATATGTTGCACAAAATGATGAGGAGGTTTGATGCTAGTGATGATCACATTAAATAGTTAAGTAGTGATTTAGCGGGCATTAGGCAGAAAGTTGATACACATGCAATATCGATTAAGCAACTTGAGTTGCAAATTGTCCAATTATTTGCGATTGTGAACACACGGAAACCAGGCACTCTTCCTAGCAAGACCGTCCAAAATCTGAAAAATGATGGAGACTGTATGGCAATTCTTACTCTGGGTAGGAAGAAGACCATTGACCGACCTATGCCGTCTAATGAGGAAAAGTTTATAAAAGATAATGATAAAGTGGTAGAGGTTAGTGTTAAAGTAGAAGATAACACGGGAAAAGATGTTGAAGTGCCTACAAAGCTAACTCCCATGCCTAGACCACCACCCTCATTTCCTCAAAGATTAGTAAAAAAGACCGAGGATGGTAAATATCTGCGTTTTATATCAATGTTGAAGCAACTTTCTATCAATGTCCCTTTGGTAGAAGCTATATAACAAATTCTCGGTTATGCCAAGTTTATGAAAGAACTGGTTAAAATGAAAAGATCGGTCACTTTTGAGGATGATGATCGAATGCAGAATTGTAGTGCTATTGCTAGAAGAGCTCTGATACAAAAGAAAGAAGATCCGGGTGCATTCACTATTCCATGTACAATCTGGTCATTACGTTTTGCTTATGTGATCTGGGGGCAAGCATAAATCTCATGCCCCTCTCGATTTACCAGAAATTGGGTTTGGGTGATCCAAAGACCACTGCGATGCGACTAATGATGGCCGATCAAAAAGTAAAAAGGCCTATAGGCATACTCCACTATGTGCTAGTAAAACTGGAGTCGTTCATATTTCTGGCAGATTTTGTTATTCTTGATTGTGAAGTCCGTTTTAAAGTCCCTATTATTCTTGGGAGTCCATTCCTTGATACGGGTAGAGCCATAATTGATATGGAAAAGGGGCAGATGGAATTTTTGTTGAATAATGAAGAAGTGACCTTCAACATTTGTAGGTCCATGAGGCACAGTGGTGAGCTCTAATCGGTAACTGTTATATCCTACAAATAAAATATTATGAAGCACCATTACCTAAAAATAAAAAAACGTGAAGGGGATTTGTTGCTTTTATACAATTATAGGTTGCGTTTAATTTTTGACAAGCTCAAGTCTAAATGGACTGGCCCTTACTTGATTACCCAACTATTCCCTCATGGAGTAGTTGAGTTAGAAACCAAAGAGGGTGTGCGGTTTAAGATAAATCGACAACGAATAAAACTCTATGTTGGCATACTGAATCGGCAAATGAAATGATCGAGGCATACCATCTTGATGAAGGCTGAGTAATCAAGTGTCCTCATTCGTTCCGCGACGTTAAATCAGACGCTGATTGGGAGGCAACCCAATACATATAGTTTTTCTTTCTACTAATGTTAGCATTTTTTACTAATGGACTTTAAATTTGCAGGCACATCACCATGAAATTCTGCAGAAAATCACTCTGCAACAGTCACTGTCGGACACATCAACGGACCATCACGCATGTGATAGACCGTAGCATGAATCTGTCGTGCCAGGTACATCTTTTATTTATTTTCAAAACTAGGGAAGATGCAACGGAACTAATGACGGACCGTTGCAACTATAATGGACCATCGTCGGGGACTCGTTGCGTCATTAATGAGCGTACCTGACCCGACCATTTTTGGGGTATCTTAAAAATTATTAACATTTAAAAAACCCACACCTTCATTTAACCCATTTCCTTCCCTCCTTCTCCCATTTCCCTCCCTTTCAAACTTCAAACTTCCTAACACTATTCTCTATCAACTGATTTCTTCCCCCAATTCCCCAATTCTTGATATCTCCTTTCTACAGGTCGGTTTCGGGTGCTGTGATTCTGTTCTTGATCACCAAGTATCTCCCTTGCTTTTTTTTCTTCCCTTCTCAGGTATGTGGCTCTGATTTCTACCCACTTACATTGTATTTTTGTTTTGTTAATTCGTATTAGCCTATTTCTTTTTGGTGGGTCATCATTCTTTGATCAAATTTTGTCTGACTTAGGTTCTCCTCGAGTTGCATTAATAAAACTCTAGAAATATACGCCTTAGCATTGCTATTTTGCTATGTATTTGGGTTAGAAACATGAAGGTTAACACTACGAATTCCATTAGAGTCATAGGGGATGATTGTGGCATCCCCAGTTCTTTCACTGTATGACAGAACGATACCCCGATGACAGACCGTCGTACCCACGACGGACCCTCATACGGTTAGTTCTAACACCTCACTGTTCGTTTTCTCTAAGTGTCCACCAACGGATACATGCGACGGACCATCGTTCCCATGACGGTACGTCCTGCACAACCGTTCTGGTTGTCAGAGACCCTTTTTCTAAGGGTCTCCAACATTTTCTAACTGTCCTCTAACGGACATCTAAGACGGACCATCATAACCTCGATATTCCGTCCTGCACAAGCGTCATGGCGGTCAGAGACCCAACTTGTAAGGGTCTCCATACTTTTTCTAAGTGTCCTCCGACGGACATCTAAGACAGACCCTCAAACCCTTGATGGTCCGTCCTACATAACCATCATGACGGTCAGAGACCCATCTCCAGAGGGTCTCCGTACAATTTCTAAGTGACCTCTAATGGACATCTACGACGGACCGTCGTTGCCACGACAGTTCATTCTGCACAACCGTCATGGTTATCAGAGACCATTGTCATAAGGGTCTCCCACCTTTTCTATGTGTCCTCTGACGGACATCTACGATGGACCGTCATACCCTCGATGGTCTGTCCAACACAACCGTCATGGTTGTCAAAGACCCTTGTCCTAAGGGTCTCCCACTTATTCTAAGTGTCCTCTGATAGACATCCCCGATGGACCGTCATACCCTCGACAATTTATCCTGCACAACAATCGTGATGGTCAGAGACCCCTCTCCTAAGGGTCTCCATACCTTTTTCTACGTACCCCACGACGGACATTGATGATGGACCGTCATTATCATGACAATTCGTCCTACTTAGCCGTCAGAACTGTTAGAGACTTTTCTTCACGAGTCTCCACATAAACATAATTTAAGAAAGCCATGACGGACCCCATGACGGTCCGTCGTACTCACGACGATCCCTCATTTGGTCCATCGTGTTTTACTCTTACTATAGAGAAGTCTTTACAGCTTTGCTCTTATATTTATTTTGTGTCATTTTTTTCTTGTCTTGTTTGCTCCTTCTAGTACTAATATTGATTCGTTGGAGATACTATTTCTAATGGCACCACAGCAAGATTGAGTTTACGCACGAGGGCATTCAAAGTCTATCGCCCCGTCTGCCCGACTAGTTATAGGCTCCGATGATGAGCATGATACCGAGTACGTTCCTCCAGGCACTGCCACTCCATCAAAAGATGCATGTACAACTAGAGATATGCCCAAAAAGGTGGCATCCGGTGTAGTCACTGCCTCCAAGTCTTATGAGGAGCGCACACTGACCGGCACACCTTCTGGGTAAGTTACACATGAAAAAGGAGCATTTGGTTCCTTACAAGTTTCATGATTGGAGGAAGCCTCCGGGTCCGTAGAAGTCCCTGCACCCACCACATCTGCACAGTCTACCTCGTCTGATTCGGCTGCCAATCCTGATTCAACTCTAGGATCACCGACTGGTGCTATTACCCCGGTTGCGGACCAGCCCAACCGGTGGTTTGTCGACGAGAAATATCAAGTGTATTCCGATGCCATGTTTCCAAAAGATAAAGGCGTCATGACACGGACCCTTACACTGGAGAGGCGGGTCCTTACGGGAAGTCTCCCCACCATGCCAAAGATCCACAATATCTTCACCAAGCACCGGCTTGTGTCGAAATTTCGTTCTTTGGTCCATTACACTGAGAAGTTGGTCCAAGAGTTCTACGCCTCTTATGTGGCTACTCTTCGATCACAAATAGATAGATGGGCTGACCCCGCCAAACAGGCCCCACTTGAGCTTGTTTGAGTACGCGGCATACATGTTGACATATCCCTGCCTGCCATCTGCCAGTATCTATATGGCGAGGATGTTGATGGCAACAGGACCCCTCTCACCGCCGTGTTTGACTGCTGGTAGAAAATTGTAATAGATGGCCAAATCATATGTGAGCCATCGCTGAGAGAGACCACCAAAAGGTTGATGGACCTGCACTTTTTTATCGATGGAGAGGGTGCCGACTGGTGACAGAGCCGAAGGGAGCCATAAAGAAGGATAACTTGACCTTCACAGCTAAGTCCTTTGGTTGATTGTCCGCCAGTGCCTTCCCCCACGGCTGCTGATAATATAGTCACATGGATCGCGCAGTTCTGATGGCGGCGATGATAGACGGGTTTGAGGTGGACTTTGCTTGGCTTCTATAAGTAGTCATTCATGAGAAGGCTTTTAAGGTCACAGCTACTTTCCCGTTTCCGTGCATGATATTTTCATTATGCAGGTCCGCAGGTGTGCCCATCTGGCACATGGATCAATTAAAGACTCCGTTGGGTACTATTGATATCGTCCTCATAGGGATGAGGCAAATAAGTTGGCTTCACGTAGAGGGCCCCATCCAGAGTTGCCTCCACTTTGTGAAAATTTGGCTGATACAGTAGCACATGCTTAGACGGATATGCATTCTACTTCCGAAACCACAGACACTACCCCGGTCGAGTATATCCCAGGTAGTAGCTTTGCCCCTAGCTTCTCTTGCTCAGCCCCTTTCCCCGCTCTGTTCCCCCTTGCTAGGGTCCAGAAACTAGAGACACAGATGGCTACACTCCTGCATCACATCCTGCCTTGGATGCAGAGGTCTATCGCTGAGCAAGAGGAGCGCTTGGAGCGTAAAATGGTCCAACACACAGAGCGGAAGATCGCTGAGGTTCATCAGCGCTTGGATGCTTTTGAGTTGCGGGTGATAGCTCGGCCAGCCCCTCAGGTGGACGTGTCGACCCTTCAGGCTGCGGTCGAGCGTCTGTGAGCGGACATTGATATGATCCTAAAGGCTAGGGTGCCTGAGTGTAAGACCCCTTCTGCAGAGCATGCTGAGGACACAATGATGGCCGCCTTATTCTCCACTTCTGAGATTCCATCACCCCCCCTCGAGATCATGCCAAGAGCCCCAAGGGTCGAGAGGAGGAAGAGGCTAGAGCATGGAAGAATGAGCGCTCATGAGATGGAGGCTGCGAGGAGAGCCTCGCTTGCTGATGAGGACGCACGTCGGATCAGGCCTGTAGAGTTAGCTTTTGGGAATTCTAGCTCCAGAGATGTGGCGATAGCTGGAGGAACTACTGATAGTGCTATTGCTTATGAGGATACTACTGAGGGTGTCCAGACTATAGAGGTAGTAAGTTCTGGGGAACCGGACCCACCAACTCGTTGATCGTCGGCGCTTTTCGCCCAAGGTTTGCTTCACCTACCACTCTCGTACTTATATTTTTTATGCATTGGGGACAATAGAATATATTTTTGTTGGGGGTGGGGTAAATGAAAAGTGAGTGGTAGGGTGAAGTCTGAGTAGTGCAATTCACGATCCTCTTTTGCGGTTTTCTTTCCTTTGTTCTTTTTCCCGAAGAGACTATTTTTATTGTTGAACCGGCATGTCTATATCTTCTGTACATAGTTTAGCTCTGAAGTATGATGGCTAAAATGATATCTTGATGAAATGAAAAAGATGCATGACTAGGCATCATAATTGATAAATGTGTAGCTCTAAGCATGACATAGAGATACACCACTGCATGACCCTAAGTCTAAAATTCGAACTAGGTTTCTCATAATCTGGTAGAGTAATGAGATGTTAAGTGAGTGTGAGGAAGATTTGAATAGTCCACTATTTGTAGTGACCTAGAACTTTCCTGGTTAGTCATGTTAAAAGTGAGTTATATTAAACAATTTGGAAAGAATTATAGGACCTTGTTCAATATAGCCAATTTTTAGCCTATTTAAAAAAAACTAACGAATTAATACCTCTTTAATCCAAATGATTTGATCTTAAACTAGACCTTTCTTTTTCACCCCAACTGATCTTTTGTGGGAATAATGTTTTGGCCCTGGTCCCTACTTGGACATGTGCACCTCAGCTTATGCCAAAAGTCGGGTGGTTAATGTAGTAAACATCCTTTTTTGTGGCCTTTACCCAACTTTAAGTATCGTGCACTTTGACTCATGGCAAAGACATAAGTTGAGGGTGGTCTTATGAGGAATGCTCTGGAAAGTGGGGTTGAAAGAATAATGAAAGAGAAAGAACAAAAGTAAAGTGACTCAATAACCAGTTGAAAGAAAAGTGAATTAAAAATAAAAAATAAAAAAATACAAAACATACAAGCAAGGAAAGAAGAGAGTCACTTACACAAATGACGAAAGAAGGGAAAATAGCAAGCTGAAAAAATATGAGAAATTGGGCAAAATAAAATGATAAAAAGTGGTATGTTTAGCCGATATGTCAATTAAGGCAAAAAGTCACTAAACTATACCTAAATATACCTTACCTAACCCTGAGCCAATGTTACAAGCTAAGAAAGTCCTATCGTGATCCTAAGAGTTGTATGGAGAACATAAAGCAGCGAAAACAAAGGCAAGCTTATGGCAATATGTATGAATGAGTTGTGAATTTTTTCTGAGAGTGAGTGTTGAAAAGTAATCCTCATACTCAAACTGAAATCATTGTGTGAAAAATGAGGATGTTTTTTTAAAGAGAGGACACTAGTTGCAATACCACAAATATTAGCCCCTCAGTTAGAAATTGAAGAGGATAAGTGTCAGTGCGTGGTGAATCTGTGTCATGGTTTGATTCAACATAATTCAAGCCTAATAGTGATAACATGCATAACATGATGAGACTGATCAGGATTTATAGATAAATGTTTGTGAAAGCTAAAACATGGATACTATCGGACAAAGATTTTGTAGTGAGTCATAGTGCGTAGCTTGTGGAATAACAACGAATTTAAGTTGAGGATGTTGATATACCATTGTTTTACGGTATTTTGAATGCTTTTTACTTATGTTTAGTGTGTGTCCAAAAGCCTTTTTGTATTGATTTTTATGTAAGTTTCTCTTTGTTTGCAGGAAATCTATCTAAAGATGAACGCATAAGTTTTTGAGCAAGAAATGCAGAAAAGTTACAACCTACGAAGCTTGTGACGGTCCGTCGAGGTTCTGACGGTCCGTAGGTGGCATCGTAGTGAAGCTGCTGAAGGAAGATGTGGAAGTTTGACCTATGTGTGGGATTACGAAGTTCATGACGGACCGTCAGAGAGACGACGGTCCATCCTTCTGGTTCGTCGTGATGTTCAAAGAGTAGTCCCAGTAACAAAATTCCAAGAAGTTTTAAGTCTTATGGAATGGACACCCTCGACGGACCGTCGTGCTTGGAATGGGTATTCATACCTGTTCGTCGAGGGTAATGAAGAATGCAACAGAAGGATTTGTAAAGTATAGGATGACGGAGGCCATGATGTCCCGTCGTGACCACGACGGTCCGTCACGAGGTCCATCGACTCAGACACGTTTTGACATATTTTCAGCAATTAGAGTCTTTCTTTTATTAGGTTTCTATTTTTTATAAATAATTCAAAAAACCTCGTTTTTGGGGTTAGACTCTGGTTATTTTAGACTTTTTGATAGTTAGACTCTTTATTAGTAGAATCTCTGGTATTAGACTTTTTGATTGTTATACTTTTGGAGAATCTTTAGTCCTTAATTTATTTCAGTAATTGATACACTTTTTCTAGAATTGATTGTTGGTGCGTTTGTTGATTAATCATGTGAACTTCTGGATTTTATTCTTTCTCATTGAGGTAAGTGCATGAATTCTTATATTCATATATGAATATTGTGATTATGACTATGGGTAACTAAACTCCTTAACTAGGGTTGTGGGAACAATGGGTGAATAATGAGGTAAAATCTAACTAAAATAACAATTCTAGAATTATGTCTTGCATGTATTGATAATTCTTTCGTTTAGAAGTCTTTTTAACTGATGGCAAACGTTAGTACTCGCCTTAATGCTACTTGCCGGACCAAGGAGGTAGATAATAGGAAAATAATTATCAACATAGATTTAGTGTGAACTATTTTATAGGCTAGTATTGATTTGTACGAGGTAATAACTTAGTAAAATATGAAATACAATGCTTAATATGAGGTAAAGGTACGGGTTAGTACACGTAGCCGGACCAAGGTGCAGAGTGAAATTTTGTAGATGCCGGACCAAGGATTTAGAAATACATAACTTATCGCTTTGCATGCAAGATACTAGGAAAGAATTGTTATATTTATAGTTATCAACTTAGGAACTTGTGAGGAACACTTACACCCTAGTTACTTTTATAAATTGATTAAACTACAAGATTTGAATCTGTTAGTTGTTTACTTTAATTAAGGTAGTTATTTTCATTAATTTAGAAATAAAAAATCCCTTTTATTGTCTTCTATTTTCTAAGGAAATAATTGACTAAATAATAGTAATAATAGATTAAAGTTCAGTCTGAACTATTTTCCTCGTGGGAACGATCCCAACCTCATTAGTTGGGTTCTTTACTTGATACGACTGTTTTACTTCTTATTTGAGAAGTATGTTTGAGCGTATCATATACCAACCCCATTTCACTTCCTCTTTACCGGATGGCTCTTGCCAAATTGAAAGAGTTGAACGCTCAACTCAAGGACTTACTAGACCAAGGCTTCATTAGACCTAATATATCTCCATGAGGTGCGCCAGTATTGTTTGTGAAGAATAAGGATAGGTCCCTTAGAATGTGCGTTGATTATCGCCAACTCAATGAACTCACTATTAAGAACAAGTATCCTATCGCTTGGATTAAGCACTTGTTTGATCAACTCAAAGGGTCAAGCTACTTTTCTAACATTGATTTGAGATTAGGGTATCACCAACTTTGGGTGAAAGACGAGGATATACCAGAAATGGCTTTTCGGACTAGCTATGACCACTATGAGTTCTTTGTAATGCCCTTTGGTGTCCCTAATGCCTCGATGGCATTTATGGACCTCATGAATAGGACATTTCGAAGTTACCTAGAGTCATCTATCATTGTATTCATTAACTCCATCTTGGTGTACCAAAAAATGACAAGGAACACATGGACCATCTAATGGTGGTATTACAAGTGCTTAAGGAGAATCAAGTATTTGCCAAGTATAGCAAATCTGAGTTTTAGTTATGGTCAGTGACATTTTATATTCATATCATTTCTAGTGAGGGGTTTGAGGTTGATGCAAGGAAAAATGAGGCGGTCAAGAATATTTCTAGACAATTAACTCCAACAAACATTATGAGCTTTCTTAGTTTAGCGCGATATTATATGAGGTTTGAGAATTGTTTTGCATCCATTGAATATTTTTACCAAAAAGAGTGTGAATTTGAGTGGTCGGAGGCATGTGAAATAAGCTTACAAATCTTTAAGAGTGGCTTACCTCCGCTCTAATTTCACCTTACCAAAGGGTACTATGGGTTTCGTGGTATATTGTGATGCATCTAGAGTTGTCTTGGGGTGTGTGCTTATGCAACATGGGAAAGTTATTGCATATGCTTTTAGATAAATTAAGGTGCATGAGAAGAACTATCTAACTCATGACCTTGAGTTCGAGGTCGTGGTATTTGCCTTGAAAATTTGGAGGCATTATTTGTATACCGACCACAAGAGTCTTCAATCTGTGTTTACTCAAAATGAGTTGAATCTCCGACAAAGAAGGTGGTTGGAATAATTAAAGGATTACTACATGAGTTTTCTCTACCACCCAGCAAGGACAATGTGGTTGCACATGCTCTAAGTTGTATGACCATGGGTAGTGTGTCGCATGTACATGAATCCAAGAAATACCTAGTGAAAGATGTTCATAGGTTTCCTTGATTGGGTGTTAGATGGAATGATTCTTCAAATTGTAGTTTTATTGTCCATCATAACTGAATCGTATTTGGTGGTTGAGGAGTTGAAGGAGCCGGTTCTTGGAAATCATAATGAGTTATTCTTCTTTAGAGGGGATGGTGTCTTGTGGTATCAAAAGGAAGATTATTTGTTCCAATGTTGATGACTTGAGAAATCAGATCCTTGTGGAAGCTCATGGTTCATGCTATTCCATTTACTAATTTTCAACAAATATATATCATGACCTTAGAGAATTGTTTTGGTTGGAAGGCTTCAAAGGATAAATAGCGTAATTTATTAAGATATTTAAATTTTCAAGAAGTGAAAGTCGAACATCAAAAGCCGGGTGATTTACTCCAAGAAATCAAAGTTCCATCTTGGAAGTGGGAATACATAAATATGTATTAGTGGTAGGTTTGCCTCAGACGTGAAAGCAATATCATTCTATATGGGTGGTGTGGATAGGTTGATGAAATCACCTCATTTCATTCCAATCAAGTCCACTTACTCGGCGGAGGATTATTCAAGGATCTTTAGAGATGTGATTGTGTGTCACCATGGTATTCCATTATCCATCATATAATATAGGGGTGCACAATTCAAATCTAGGTTTTGAAGGTCATTCAAACAAGGGTTTGGTACCAAGGTTAAGTTAAGCACCACTTTTTACCCCCAAACAGATGGTTAAGCGGAGCGTACTATTCAAACCCTTGTGAATATTCTTAGATCTTGTACTATTGACCTCAAGGGGAATTGGGATAAAGCAACTGGTTTAGTTTTCCTACCAATAGTTACCATTCATCTATATTAATGAATCCTTTTGATGCCTTGTATGGAAGAAGATGTAGTTCTCTAATTGGATGGTTTGAAGTGGATGAGTTTTCACTTTTGGTTCCCGACTTGATTTATAAAATTTTCGTGAAATTTCACATGATAAGGTATCGCTTGGAAACAGACAATAGCCGACAAAAGTGTTATGCCAACCGTAGGAGAAAATAATTAGTGTTTGAAGAAGGGGATAATGTGTATCTAAAAATTTCACCTATGAAAGGGGTGTCAAGAAATGGAAATTGAGTCCTTTTTATGTGGGCCCCTATGAAATCATGCAAAAGATTGGTAAGGTTGCATACGAGTTGAAGTTACCTAGTGAATTGGCTTTTGTTTATCCGGTTTTCCATGTTTACATGCTTAAGAAATGTATCGGTGATCCTGAGTTTATTATTCCTATAGAGGGTCTAGGTGTTAAAGAGACCTCTCTTATGAGGAGGTCCCGGTTGACATCCTTGACAAAAAAGTAATGATGTCAAGGAACAAGGAGGTGACTTCCACAAAGGTGTTTTAGAAGAACCACCTAGTTGAGGGTGCAACATGGGAGACCGAGGCCGACATGGAGTCCCATTACCCTTGTCTATTTGATAAGTAAGATTACCCGTTAGCATTTGTATCGAATATAATGAGTTTATTTGAAATTGCCTTTAGTTTTGGTGAAGTTGTGAAAAAAGGTGCATGTTTTAGTGAAATACAGTGAACTTCATGCCTAAAAATGAAAATGTTGCTTTTTACTTGTTTTGAGTTTATGTTATACGTTTTGGTATTCTGCCTTCATGAATTGCATTGAGTATTTTTATATGTGTCGAAGAAAGCATTGATATAAGTAATAAGCATGAAAGGAATGTTGAATCCTTATTAGTTGAAAATGATGTTTTGAGTTGCATTATGAAGAAGGTCATGTGTTATATTGATTTTGATTGCATTATAGTCACTAACTCATCAAAACCCTTTGTGAATTTCCCTTTTATGGGGGAGTCAACACCTCTCATTTTCAAGTTCACTCGGTCCTAAGTTGAAGTACCTTTTTGAAATGGCATTAAGTCATTCATTAACAATCATATCTTAATATAGTTCATAGGAGACTAAAACCTTATATAGCATGCCATTTAGATCCTTAGGCATAGGATGAGAACTTCCTTTAAAAACACAACCATCATTAGTGAGATCAGATATCATAGTCATTATCACATAAGGCACACAAGAGGATCATCTTCAACCTTTCACCCTCACAACCTTACCATGATCTAACATTTAATCCAATCATATCATGCCATCATATTCATATTCATCACATCATATCCTCCTACATCTAATCACCTGTAATACTTTAATTGCACAACATCATCACCAAATACAATCAATCGTTATTAAAGTAAAGAGTTAAAGATAAAAATGTCTTACCAAATAGCCTCCATTGTTGTAACGACCTGAGAGCACACCCTAGAAGTTATGGCTCTCTTAAGTCGATGCACAACGTACTTGACCTCTCAGAGGTCTTGTACAAGCCCTTTGACATAATTCATTACTTACATATATGAAAAGTAGTGCGAAATTAAAACTTTACATGCGAAATATATTAAATCATCTTTCATTTTAAAATCATAGGAAAACACTAAGTTCAATATTTTCCAATCTTAGACTGAAGAATAATTGGGACACGGCCTATACTATATGAATATATAAATAATTAGTCTGTTACAATACATTGAATTAAAAGAAATCTAAAGGTAGTTATTCCCTCGAGTCAATTTAGAGATAGTTCAACTTTGCTTGTACGATAACTAGATTCCAAGTTTTCTCCAAGATACCTCTCACATGATATACAAACCTTTAGAGATACACAAATAATATGGAATTAGTACAAACACATTTACTAAGTATCACATAATACACAAAACATGAGAACACATATTAATGAGAAATATGCTCTTTTTGATTAAAGCATCATATTAAAAGTATAAGAACAACATTTAAGAACCAAACATCACATTTAGAACACTATACAAGTCATACTCAATTTATATTATTTTAGAAAACATTATAGTGAATTGACCGTAACCTGACATTAAGCCTTTCATTAACTTCACTATAAATTTATATAGAACTCAGACATCACAAATAGAATCAAGAATACATCCAAACATATAGACATGAAAACCTCCTACCAAGGTGAAAATAAGTCTCACTTAAGTGAGTTATGAAGCAACCTCCCATACAATCCCTTCACACACACACATAAGAGATCTTTTAGACTACCTAAGATAAGCTCATTCTCACTTCATGTCATAGCATATATATATATATATATATATATACATATATATATACATCAGTATCTTCCCAAAGGTTATCGAAAGACTTACTTAAGTAATGCAAGAAAAGACTGTCCATACACCCACTCCAAGCTTACCTAAATAATCCTTAAGACCACCTAAGTGTATACCATGTCTACTTAATAAATTTACTTTCCTATACAGAGTCATTCTTAAGACCTACCTAGGTAATTCATGAAGTGACAATTCCTATGCCCCCTTCGTACCTTAACTAAGCAAGCCTTAAACTTTTGTAGGTAAGTACTTATTCATTAACCTACTTTCCAAGATAAGACATTATCTTTATTAGTTAATTAATTGACATTCATAACATAAGGATATTCAAGTAATGGTCTTGTAAAATACCTAGGGACTCACTCATTAACATCTTCAAAACCTAATCGTCCAATGTCTAGATAGCGTCCCATACCACCACCTAAACTTCATAGAACTTCTCTAACATTAGAGGGTATCACATATGACAAGAATAGGAAATGACCGACATAGACCATACTAGTTATTCATGGAACCCCTAGACATGAACCTTCTCCGTTGGAGATTTCTTCTACGGTCCAATGGTAGAACTAGGACGCATCCCATGTAGGCACATGGTTAAGGAATATGAAGGTTTATTTGTACTTTAGCCTCATCCTTAACTAGAGCTACTTCCAAAACCATACTCACTAGGTGCTAGCCTTTGTTCTCATAGAGTATTTCAATAAAGGAATACATGAAGAAGTTCATATCTAGTTAATAACCCAATCACATTAAAACATACAAAATATTGTCCACTAAGACTAACTACAATGGTAAAGGGTATAGCCCAATGACTTTCCTAAGGATGATTTCATGTCGTTCCAGCCAACCAACCATAAGTCCATCATTTACACAAGAAGGATACCATTACGACTTTCAACTTCATTGATATCATAACCATCTCTCTAGAAGGTTCAATATATATGACCTTCATTACTATATTTAAGGTCATATTAATTTCATACAAATACATTCATGACATAGGGTGTGCTATCCTACTATGTCAGAGAATCATATTTATTAATGTATAAATCAAGGTACATAGGTTTACCTAGAGAAGACACATTTCACTTTACATTATTACACATAGAATCTCATTCAAGAAGCACATAAGTACAACTGGATATACTTAAAAGTCATAAAACACTTCTATATTCTCATCAATGGAAACCAAGCAAATAGGTACACCTAGATATACTTAAATGTCATAATAGACACTTCTATGTTATTATCAATGGAAACCATCACAATTTTCATATAAGTCATCAATAAGCATCATACTTCAATATCAAGTAATAATACATAAGAACTTCGTTATAGCCTACTAGAGACACATATCATCAACTAGGAGAATTCATAATCTTATTTCACACATACATATAAGCCATCAATACCTTCCTATTACTCACATAATCAAGTTATAACATGCTAATATCATAATACATGAAGTAATGCCGACGAGGCCATATCATTCATAATTCATAAAGTAATGCTGACAAGGCCACATTTAACAAAAATGTAGCACACAAGTACCTCCACCATAAGTGGACCATACAAAACATCATTACTATCTAAAGCCTATACTACACAATATAGAGAAATGTAGATCAATATACCATGAATCAAACCACACAACATTAATTAATAGACAATTCATCCAACACAACTTACCAATGGTCATAGTATACAATTCAATCCTATAATCACAACACATAATGAATAAAGGATAATAAAACACGAATTTATTAATTTAGGGCAGTAAACTAACAATACTAGCATGATTAATTCATAATTCAATAGTCCTAATCAAACTACATAAGAATATCAATAGCATTAAGACATAATCAGTTCACCCATAACGTATTCAAATCTAGGGTTACATGAATTTAATGGGTTTATATAGTTCTTAGTTTAAAATAATAAAATTAATAACAATTTAATCAATATACAATGATTCAAAACATTAAATGCAAGAACCCATGGATAGATTACGAAATTGGACGAGTTCATCTTTAAAAGAAATACTTTAAAGTTTGTCTCTTTGAAGAAAATAAATTCAAGGATGAAGGTCATACCTTAATTGTGATGAAAAGATCACAAAATTGATGGAAAAAACATGAGAACATTATTCTTCTTCCTTGGAGCTTCAAAGATTCATCAATGGAGATTTTTAAGAAAACAATAGAGAGGTTTTGTTTTTGAGTTGAGGGGTTAGCTTTAAGTGGTGAGTTTAGGGGTATAAAAATAACTCAATAACCGTCAATAAGTCCTCCACAAATTACTTAAAATACCCCTGAACTTATTAGACCATTTAACTAATTGAAAGTTTATATCAAAATGACGCGACCAAATCTGGTAGGTTACCGGACGTCGCGGAGGAATTTTAAAATCTTATTTCCAGAAAATTACTATACAGTAGGGCAAAAAATTTTCCAACTCAGTTATGGTGGCATGTTGCACAACAGCTTTGAGGTCCTTGCTGCTTTGCATCTTTGATGTCCCATGTTTAGGTTCTCCTCGGGGACCCTAACTCA
Organism: Solanum habrochaites; assembly: GCA_027704765.1. Lineage (NCBI taxonomy): Eukaryota > Viridiplantae > Streptophyta > Magnoliopsida > Solanales > Solanaceae > Solanum > Solanum habrochaites. Next base: position 38,768,309 of record JAKWJA010002493.1, on the reverse strand, counting down.
GGTCCCAGGTTGTGTTTTTCACATGTTACGATCCTTACATGTCACGCTATATGTACAAACCATTTATACTCAACATTATCTTCAAACCATCCCCAAAAATTCAACTACAAAACACTATGACACACTTATTTAACTTCGACTAGTTTTCGGACGTCTTGGACGTTCGACCTCCAAAAACTGCCAAACATTATACAATTACTATAAAAATTAATATTAAAAATTTTAGGACTTCAAAAAATCATGAAACAAGTCTTAGTCTCTAATTTAACATAAATCGTTAGAGTATTAACAATTGTAACACCTAAAATCCTATCAAGACGGACATGCTTCAGATACCTTAAAGACCCGAGATAACAAACATGTAACATGTGCTTAGTATGCTTATTAATTTAACAATCGTGACAAGTTCACATAGGATACAGAGATACGAAGAAACATAAGTAGACCCAAAAGTTATATACAAGACTTGATCGTCGAGGCCACAACTCTCTAAGTGCAGCTAAATCATATTCACAAGTTTCCAAAGTGTCTAAAATATAAAAGACCTAGTAGGTTGGGACATAACCCACCTTACCCTTAACAACGGTACAATACAAAAATAAATTTACCATGGACTAAATAAAGATCCGAATCAACCTAGATCTCAACAAACGTAGCAGAGTGTCGTGTGCTCCTACTGAGGAGGTCTACTAGCTCGAGTACCTGAGCCTGCTGCATGGAATGCAGCATCCCTCACGAGGGACATTAGTAGAAAAAATATACTTAATATGTAAATCAAGAACATATGTATTAAGAGGGGGTAAATGAAATCAAGTATAAACATATCAGTGCAAAGTTCAGTAGAGAAGACAAACTTTTCTTAATCTTGTGAGATCTTGTAAGTTACATCATTTTCTTTACTTTTCTGTACGTTGTAATATTTGTAGGGGATGTCATACAAATAACCAGCTGATCAGTGGTAGATGAGGCTGACCAATTCTGGGCATTTTAACCACTCGGATGTGGTCCTCATAATTACAAAAATTAGGATCAACCCAAGTAGGTTTTCACCCCTAAGATTCCTTCCTTCTATACTAATAACCATCGGGCCATGCTAAGCTTTCGACCCTGAGCTTCCACACTTATGTACCATTTGGGATCGACCGTAGTCTTTCACCCCCGGGCTACCACCCGTAATTATATAGATTTATTCACATAGATTCTTTAATCTTTGAGATTGTTGTTAATCAGTTCATAACTCTTTTGGGATTATTGTTTGGATAATCCAAACTCTTTTAAAATGTTAGTTTGGTGGTCATAATCATTTTAGAGATATGGAAGTACAACCAGTAATAAAAGACATGTAAATAATTCTTCAAGGCAGTAACAATGACATAAGAAGCTATGTAACATCAATAGATTATTTTAAGAGCTTAATGACAAAATTGAATTCAATTAACAAAGAGGAGGGTTCACTAGACTTGCTTTTGCAAATACCATTTGTATACCAGCACATGATGGAATAATCACACAAGTATAGAATAGTGAACATATAATGAAATAATTGGGGAACTATTATTTGCTATTTGGAGATAGTACGGTGTCACTATGTTTTATTTAGTAGAAATATAATGTAGGAGATTCACTTCACAGATATTAATCGCAAGTATCATATTTCATGTTAAGGAATATGGAATTGAATAGTCTTACATACCTTATCCTGTTAGCGATATAACTATCACGATTCAGCCTCTCATTTTTAGTTTTAATATACAATTGGGAAATTTTATATCTAGTGAAGAGCCCAATAGGTCTTTAAGAATTTGTATTTGGGATACATAGGCATTCTAATGCCCAATATTGAGAAATATTGGGCATTGTATAGAAAATTGGATAAGGGGAAATATACAATTTCTATATAATACCCAATAAGAAAAATATTGGGCATATTAGAAAATATTGGATTAAAGGGTGTTAGCCATATATCTAAGTATTAATGAGCTTGATTAGGAATTATACCTGCACGGAAGACCCAAAGCTAAAATTCATAAATTCATCAGTTGCAAACTCATTAGGTAATAGACATCCAAGTGTCAAGCCTAGTACCTAAGTAGACAACCATTTAAAATGATCATGTAGAGTGAGCAGTGCCCAAGGACTTTGTGAGGAACCTTGGGACAATAAGTAAATATTCCAAATGAACCAAAAATAATAGTTAGTTAAGAAAGTACAACAAACCCATGTGCAAGCACATGTGAAAAAGCGGCAAAAGGAGGGGACCACCCTAACCGAATTCCGTTAGGGTAGTTAGTGGGAACAACGTGCACAAGGGTCCACTTCATGTTGGGACTAACTTCATAACTAGTTCTAGACTCCAACCTACTGCCCTGACTAGATAAATAACCTAGGAATTAGCTAAATGGACCCACTGTTGCATCCAACAATCTAGGACTAAACCGGGTTTACACTAACCTAGTACTAGTTGAAGAGACAACCTAGTACCTAACCTAGGATTGTCCAAAAGGTTGGTGATTGTCCTAAAAACTTAGGGATACATAAGTAATTAACCTAGGATACTGAATTAATTAATTTAGCAACTTAATAAGTTAATTTAAAGGGGAAAAATTGAAATCAGAAAACAATTTTCCAGATTTCATTAAAGACAAAAAAGAGACTACCTAGTACCTGACCTTGGATGGTCCAAAGAGTTATTTAAGGTCCTAATGACTTCAGGGCACTTTATTATTTACCATAAGTTAACTAATTAATTAAATTTGACATTTAATTAATTTTTTAAAACGGTCACAAAGAAATACGTTCGCTTATCTAGTATAAATCAAGAAATATCCTAGTACATAATCTAGGATGGTCCTAAAGAGTTGATTATAATCCCAATGACTTAGGGGTACTTTAGTAATTACCCTAGGTACATAAATTAATTATTTAATTAATTAATATAAATTCAAAATATTTTCCAAAACCATAGTCAACACCAATTTGGAGATTTGACTAAGTGTTATGTTCTCTGATGTTTAGTCAACATAGGAGGAGTGTTTTTGTAATTGGTTAATTACATTATTGAATTAACTTGTTAAACATTAGTTTTATAATTCAATATCTGTTCCTAAAATTAGAATTCACGATCAAAACACTTGGAAAGAAAATGCAAGAAAGATGTAGTAACAAAGAACGCTAAAACGAAAAAGGGGCATAGACGTTCTCAGGGGATTTAAAGGTATCTTCAAGGTTGCGTTCGAGATGGTCTTAGTAGAATAAGATCTACTCAAGGTATGTTTTAATCTCTTGGATTTCTTTCTCCAAGATAACTTTCTTTCCAACGATTCAAAGATCTTGAAACTTGGATTGTTCCCATTCTCATTGAACTCCTTGTCCCAAGTATCTTTTTTGATTTCAATGTTGATGTGTTAGAGATCATGTTGTTGGTATGCTTTGATGGATGATTTTTATGTGTAATTTTATTTAAAGATGAATGTTGCATGAACCTATGAACTAAAGATCGTATGAAGCTAATGTTTACAACGTGAATTAAGAATAGATCATATGTTTGTTACGTCCATAAATGTCAAATGTTGATGTATGTGTGATGAATATTAACTTGATGTTTTGTAACATTATAAGGATTCTAAAGTCATCAAATGGTAATATAATTCTATCCCATATGTCTTAAAAATGATACCCTAAAGTCATGAACTAAGATTGATTATAAAGGATCTCTATGAAATCACATCTTGAATGAATTAGCTATATGGTTCCAATAAAATTGGCTAACACTATTTGGTCAAAAATAATGCATGTTAATGAATAAGGTATTATGTAAATGATTTAAAGATTGGCTAAGGGTTCATATATATTAGATTTAAATATGAACATTCGTAAAGTTGGCTTATGCAAATAAAAATGGCTTAATAGTTTAACATCCTAAATCCTGAGGAAATACTAATCATATGCCAATTCTTGTGTATTAAGAGTATCAAGTATATTATAAGCACTTATAAAGAAACTCAATGAATCCATAACCAAGGGCTTTCCATTCAATGGGAAAACTCCCCACCTGCCCAAACCTAACCTAGGATGGTACAAAAAGTTGGTTATGGTCCTAAAAACATACAGATACTTTATTTATTACCCTAGTCTACTTAATTAATTAATTTAGCAACTTAATTAATTAATTTAAACTTTAAAACCAAAATCACAAAATAATTTTCTAAATTTTGGTTAAGACAAGAAAGGGACAACCTAGTACCTAACCTAGGATTGTCCAAAGAGTGAGTTAAGGTCCTAATGACTTAAGGGTACTTTAATAATAACTTTAGGTCATTTTATTAATTAAATTATCCATTTAATTAATTTATTCAAATGGTCAAAATAAAATCGTTTCACTAAACCTAAGTTAATTAAAGAAACATCCTAGTACTTAACCTAGGATGGTCCTAAAGGAATGATTATAGTCCCAGTGACTAAGGGTATTTTAGTACTTACCACAGGTTAATTAAATTAAGGATTTAATTACTTAATATAAAGTAAAAATATTGACCAAAACCATAGTCAACACCAATTTCCTGATTTGACTAAATGTTATGTTCTCCTATGTTGAGTCAACTTATGTTCTCCTATGTTTAGTCAACTTAGGAAGGGCATTTTCGTTATTGGTTAATTAGTTTATTAAATTATATTATTAAACCTAAGTTTTATTATTCAATATAAATTCCTAAACCTAGAATTCACGATCAAAACACTTGGAATGAAAACGCAACAAAGAGGCTGTAACGAGAACGCTAAAACAAAAAATGGGCATAGACGTTCTTAGGAGATTTCAAGGTATCTTCAAGGTTCTGTTCGAGGTGGTAATCATAGATTAAGTTGTACTAAAGGTATAGGTTTCTCTCCTGGACTTATTTCATTAAAAGAACATTTTTTCCAACGATTCAAATATATTGAAACTAGGGTTGTTCCCGTTCTCGTCGAACTCCTATCCCTAGTATCTTTGTTTGATTTCAATGTTGAATAGGTTAGAGATCATGTTGTTGGTATGTGGTGCTGGCTGATTTTATGTGTAATGTTCTTTTATGATGAATGTTGCATGAACCTATGAACTTAAGATTGCATGAAGCTAAAATTTACGATGTGAATTAAGATTCGATCATATGTTAGTTACGTTTGCAAATGTCAAATATTAATGTGTGTGTCATGAATGTTGAATTGCTGCTGTGTAGAGTTATGAGGATGCTAAAGTCATCAAATGCTAATATGATTCTGTCCAATATGTATTAAAAACTTTACCCTAAAGTCATGAACTAACATTGATTAAAAAGAATCTCTATGAAATCACATCTTGAATGCATTGGTTATTTGGTTCCAATAAAATTGGCTAACACTATCTGGTCAAAAAGAATGCATGTTAATGGATAAGGGATTATGTAAATGATTGAAAGATTTTCTAAGGGCTAATACATATTCAATTTAAATAAGAACATCTGTATAGCTGTCTTATGCCAATTAAAATGGCTTACTAGTTTAACATCCCAAATCTTGAGGCAATACTAATCATATGCCAAATCTTGGGTAGTAAGAGTATCAAGTATATTATAAGCACTTCTAAAGTAACTCAATGAATTCATAACCAAGGGCATGCCATTCATTGGGAAAACTCACAACATGCTCTACAAGAATGAACTATGAACATGTGTAACTCATTGAAAGAAGTGCACATCGTCCATAGATGATGAAATGAATTAAAGTGAGTTATAACATATTAAAGGGGTCTATATTAAGTATGTGACTAGAATGGGGTGTTAAATAAAGTGATAAAAGTCTTACTCTCACGTAAGTTAATACGTTCAGCGTATACTCACGAATGAAGGTATTAGAACGTTTGAGACTAGTCTCATTAAAACCTAAGAATGATATGTAAAGACAATTCACATTCATCAATATAATGTAAGGATGATATGTAAGGACAATTAACATTCATCAATGTAAAGTAAGAATGATATGTGAGGAAAATTCACATTTCATCAATGTAATGTAAGGATTACAAGTCATTAAAATAGTAAGTAAATCTCAATATAGAAGAAGCTTCCATAATGCTTGAGTAAGCTCTAAAACATAAAGAAGATAATAAAGTGAGCATAGCACCGATAGACTAGTTATGAGGATGTGATTGCATGTGTAAGTCTCATAAGATGAGGCTACAACCAAGGTGGATAAGTAGTCTCATTAAGTCCCTAGACTTCGTACTCTATCTAGCCAACATAGGAACTATCCAAGGCTTTCCACCTATGCGAGCTAGGCATGTACGATTTAACCATGACAGGTTATTCCACCCCTTTTGGTGTGGGGAAGACACATGATTTCATGTTTATCTCACATGATATATGTCGGTTAATGCTAACGACATATTCTTGGTTCACTATAGCTGTGAACCACCCCTTTTCGGTGTGCAGTGTACACTTTAGATGGATTCTCCTTAGCCGGGGATCACCCCTTTTCGGTGTGGGATAGACACCAAAATCTATGTGTATCTTGCATTATCTAAGATTTATTTTATCTGGTGAATCACCTCTTTTCAGTGTGGGGGAGACAATGGATTTCATGTTAATCTTGCATTACCTTATTCCTAATGATGTCACTATGAATGTGAGAATGTTGATGATGATATAACCTATGTCCAAGGTGAGCAATGACGAAGAGCTAAATAATTTCAAGTTTCAATATCACACTCATGAAGTTTCAGCAAAAAATGGGCAAAGCTAAATAAGATTGACTTATAATGACTTCTTATATGATTTCAATAAAGGACAGTCTAAAGAAATGTTAATCAAATGCCTCATAACTTCCCTAAGATGAAAGTAATGAAATTAATGTCATGACCAATATAGTTTTTCTTATGAAACGTAAGAAATGTATAGTGTAAAGAATGACACACTATAAGGTAGGGAAATCGTTCCTTAGCCTTTGGATTACTTACTTGATTCATTGTGGGTATGGGACTACAATGAATCATTGAACTTGTAAGTAAAACGTAGGAACAAATGAATTATTTAACAATACAACAACAAAAAGAAAAATACTTAAAATAATACTAAAAAGAAAAAGACTGACCATAAAACTGAGTTCAGATCAATGAGCTCTCGGGTTGGGGGTTAGCAAATTTTCAAATCCTAGCATATGTTATACGAGGGTACAAACGAAATCAAGTATCAACATATGAGTGCATTAATCAGAAGAGAAGACCACTTTTTCTTACTCTTGTGAGATGAAGTATGTTACGTTCTTTTTTTTTACTTTTCTATATGTTACAATCATTGTAGGGCATTTGATACAAGTGACCGACACATCCGTGATAGAAAAGGATGGCACATGCAAGGCATTTTAACCTATGGGATGCGATCCTCATAATTACACAAATTGGGATTGGCCCATGCAAGGCTTTGGCCCCTGAGTTGCAACCTTTATGTACTAGTAGGGATCGAACCATGCTAGGATTTCGCCCCTGGGCTTCCACCTGTAATTATAAAGATTTCTTCACATATATTCTTTAATCTTTGAGATTGTTCTTGATCAATTCATAACTCTTTTTGGATTGGTCTTTTGATAATCATGACTATTTTGTGATGTTTTGGTGGCCATAATCATTTTCGTGATATGGAAGTATAGACAAGTAGTAGAATTCATGAACATACTACTTCAAGGTAGTAAAAATGACATAAGGAGCTATGTAACATCAACACATTACTTTAAGAGCTTAATGACACAATTGACTTCAATTAATAAAGAGAAGGATTCACCAGGATTGCTTTAGCAAATATCATGTTTACACCAGCACATGGGGCATAATTACACAACTATATCATAGTGAACATATCAAGAAGTAGTTTAGGGGGAAATATTGTTAATTTTTTTAAGATAGTACACTGCCACTATGTTTCTTTTTCTAGGAATATAACTTAGGAGATTCACTTTATTGATATTAATGTCACGACCCAAATCGGATCGCTACTGGCACCCACACTTACCCTCCTATGTGAGCGAACCAACCAATCTAAACCTTAACATTTCAATGTAATATCAATAGAAAGTAATGCGGAAGACTTAAACTCATTAATAAAAACCAATTCAATAACTTCTAAAATTCAACATCTATTATTGTCCCCAAAATCTGGAAGTCATCACCATAAGAACATCTATGATCAAATTACTAAACTAAGAGTATTCTAAAAAGCTAAAATAACAAAAGCTAGTCTATGCCGGAACTTAAAGACATCCAGACATGAGGAAGGAGATCCAGTCCAAGCTAGAAGCATTAGCTCACCCTTAAGATCCGGCGTGACGAAGACTGGCTAGAATTGCGGTTGAGTTGAAGACGACGACACGTTTGCTGCACTCCACAAATAAACAAGAAGAAAACATAAAAGTAGGGGGTCAGTACAACCACAAGTACTGAGTAGGTATCATCGGCCAACTCAAAATAGAAAGCAATATATCTGAGATAACATCATAAAATCCACTAATATTCTTAACATGTGATAGCAACAAGTACAAACATCATTTATAGCATCACCGAACATATCTGTGAGGACTCAAGCCTCCATACCATACTCGTTTGGGATACATGTTCTTTAGATTGAGTATATTATCATCTTTCAAGATTCATTATCTTTATTCCTCTTGTGTCGGTACGTGACACTCCGATCCTCTACTAATATGTGTCGGAACGTGACACTCCGATCCCCTACTACTATGTGTCGGAACGTGACACTCCGATCCCCTAATTCAATGTGTTGGTATGTGACACTCCGATCCCCTACATCTACGTGTCAGTTCGTGACACCCGTCCCACTAATTCTATGTGTCGGTACGTGACACTCCGATCCCCTAAATCTACGTGTTGGTTCGTGACACCCGTCCCACTAATTCTATGTGTCGGTACGTGACACTCCGATCCCCTACATCTACGTGTCGGTTCGTGACACCCGTCCCACTAATTCTATGTGTCGGTACGTGACACTCCGATCCACTAATCTCATTCTATTAAATTCATCAAGCCTTCTTTTATATCAAGGCATCATCATTAACAAGAGATTAGGTTTTTATCAAGATTTGGGATTCAATAGCTTCATCATGCTTGTTTCATCACAATCATATATTTGTAAAATCACATCATGCATACACACAATTAAGCATAAAGAAGACTCTATAATACTACCCAACACATATCATTCGCTATTAAGAGTTTACTACGAATAGTGTAAAAACCATAACCTACCTCCACCGAAGAGTAGTGATCAAGCAAGAATTTCCCAAGCCTTGTGTTTTCCTCTTCTCGTTCGATTCTCCCTCTTTCTCTCGTTCGATCCTCTCTCTCTCTTGCTGTTCTTTTTCTTTTTCTTATTCAAACCCTCTTCTTTTACCCTAATTATCATATAATTAAGTTTTAAAAGATGGCACTAATAATCCACTAATTAACTTAAGGTTACCTCTTTTATCCCTCAAGTAATTAGACTTATTAACATTAACCCATTACTTTATAATTAAAGCAGGAAATAGTCCAAAACGCCCCTTGAATTATTTAATCAGAAATCCGACCCCGCCTAGGATTACGCAGCCCGTGACGGGCTGTCGTGCCTGCGACGGTCCGTCCTGCTGTCCGTCGCAAGGGCCAGAGACTTGATTTTAGTAAAAAGTCCTGTGACGGGCCGTCGTGCCTGAGACGGTCCGTCCTGTCATTTCGTCGTGGCGTTCAGAGAGTCGATTTTCAGTACCCAATTTCATAATTTCTAAGTGTCATGGGACTAGACCTCCACGACGGTCCGTCGTGACCATGACGGTCCGTCGTGGCATCCGTTGCCTCTGCCAGTTTTCCAGAAATAAAATATGCTGCTCAAAATGACTAAACAGGTCTATACAATAGATACCAATTTACCCATCGTTCGTCCTCGAACGATCACGAGAAGAAAAACAAGAGTGAAAGGAAGTACCTGAGTCTTTAAATAGATGTGGGTATCTTTCTTGCATATCTGCCTCCTTCTCCCAAGTAGCTTCTTCAACCGGTCGATTCTTCCATTGCACCTTGATGGATGCAATCTCCCTTGACCTCAACTTGCGAACTTCTCTATCTAAAATAGCAACAGGCTCTTCCTCATAAGACAAATTCTCATCAAGCAAAACTGAATCCCAACGGATAATGTAGTTTCCATCCCCATGGTATCCTTTCAACATCGACTCATGGAATACCGGATGCACTCCGGACAGCCCTGGAGGCAAGGCTAACTCATAAGCCACCTCCCCTACTCGCTTAAGTGCTTCAAAGGGACCAATGTATCTTGGGCTTAGCTTGCCTCTTTTACCAAACCGCATCACCCCTTTCATTGGCGAAACTTACAACAAGACTTGTTCACCCTCCATGAACTCTAAGTCCCTAACCTTTCGATCTGCATATTCTTTTTGCCTACTTTGCGCCGCTAGAAGCTTTTCTTGAATGGACCTCACTTTCTTTATCGAATCCCTCAAAAGATCAGTACCCCAAGGCCTAACCTCGAATGCATCAAACCAACCAATGGGGGACCTACATCTCCTACCATACAGTGCTTCAAATGGAGCCATGTCAATACTCGAGTGATAGCTATTATTGTATGAAAACTCCGCTAAGGGTAAGAAGCTATCCCAATGGCCACCAAATTCTATCACGCATGCACGAAGCATATCCTCCAACACTTGAATTGTTCTCTCAGACTGACCATCGGTCTGAGGGTGAAATGCAGTACTAAGGTCCAACCTAGTACCTAATTCCGCATGCAATGTTCTCCAAAACATAGAAGTAAACTGCGTACCTCTATCTGATATGATGGACAGTGGAACTCCATGCAATCGAACAACTTCTGAGATGCAAAGTTTGGCTAACTTCTCTGCGTTATAAGTCACCTTGACCAGAATGAAATGAACAGACTTAGTCAATCTGTCCACAATTACCCAAATAGAGTCAAACTTCCCCAATGTCTTCGGAAGACCAACCACGAAGTCCATTGCAATTCTCTCCCACTTCCATTCAGGAATGGGCATTCTCTGAAGTGTTCCTCCGGGCCTCTGGTGTGTTCATACTTTACTTGTTGACAATTTGGACATTTGGCAATAAAATCCACAATATCACGCTTCATTCTACTCCACCAAAAGTGCTGCTTTAGGTCACGGTACATCTTGGTTGCACCCGGATGTATCGAATACCTTGAACTATGAGCCTCTGTCAGAATAGTATTGATCAAATCATTGACGCGGGGTACACATACCCTTCCCTTAATCCTCAAAACACCTTCCTCATCGATTTTCGCTTCTTTAGCCTCTCCTTGCAACACTTTATCTCAGATCCGGATCAATTTTTCATCATTAAACTGCTTTCCCTTAATCTTGTCAAGGAAGGAAGATCTTGCCTCCACACAAGCTAAAATCCTCCCTTCTCATTTACTTCTAATCTCATAAGGTGGTTAGCCAGAATCTGAACTTCTCTAGCCAATGGGCGTCTAGAAGCTTGCAAGTGAGCTAGACTTCCCATGCTTCCCGCCTTTCTACTTAAAGCATCCGCTACAACATTCGCCTTCCCCGTATGATACAAAATAGTGATGTCGTAGTCCTTCAGTAGTTCCATCCATCTCCTCTGTCTCAAGTTCAAATCTTTCTGAGTAAAGACATACTGTAGGCTACGATGATCCGTATAGACCTCACACTTAAACCCATATAAATAGTGTCTCCATTGCTTTAATGCAAACACCACTGCAGCCAACTCTAAATCATGGGTCGGATAATTACGTTCATGCACCTTTAATTGCCTCGAAGCATAAGCAATCACATTTTTCTCTTGCATTAGTACTGCACCCAAACCAGAATAGGAGGCATCACAATAAACAATGAAGTTCTTACCCTCCACTGGCAAGGTAAGGATAGGTGCGGTAGTCAACAGAGTCTTGAGCTTCTGAAAGCTTTCCTCACACTCATCCGACCATACAAATGGAACATTTTGCTTAGTCAAGTTCGTTAGTTGGGAAGCAATAGAAGAGAATCCCTTGACAAATCGACGGTAGTAACTGGATAAACCAACAAAGCTTCTTATTTCTGACACATTAGTAGGTCTTACCCAATTCTTCACTACTTCGATCTTAGAAGGATCCACCATCACTCCATCCTTGGAAACCACGTGCCCCAAGAAGGACACTGCATCTAGCCAAAACTCACACTTAGAGAACTTGGCATAAAGCTTTTTCTCCCTCAACATTTCCAATACCATTCTCAAATGCTCCTCATGTTCCTCCTTACTTTTAGAGTATATCAGTATATCATCAATAAATACGATCACAAAGAGATCCAAATATGGCTTAAAAATCCCGTTCATCAAACTCATGAACGCAGCAGGGGCATTCGTAAGACCAAAAGACATCAATACAAATTCGTAATGCCCATACCTGGTTCTAAAAGCAGTCTTTGGCACATCCGTTGCCCGTATTTTCAATTGATGATAACCGGATCTCAAGTCAATCTTAGAGAAGACACAAGCACCTTGTAACTGATCGAACAAGTCATCAATGCAAGGAAGAGGATACTTGTTCTTTATGGTTACCTTGTTTGCCTGCCGGTAGTCTATGCACATCCGAAAACTCCCATCCTTCTTCTTCACAAACAAAACCGGAGCACCCCAAGGAGATGCAATTGGTCTAATGAAGCCTTTGCTCAACAACTCTTGAAGTTGGACTTTTAACTCTCTTAACTCCGTGGGAGCCATTCTATAAGGGGGTATAGAAATTGGGCGAGTACCCGGTTCAAGATCAATACAGAAGTCAATATCCTTATCTGGTGGCATACCAGGAAGATCTGCAGGGAACACATCAAGAAACTCACGGACCACCGAAACCGACTCAATCGAAGGTACTTGTGTAGCGTCATCCTTGAGATGTGCCAAGAAATCTAAACACCCTTTACTAACCATTTTCTTAGCACGAAGAAAGGAGATGATACACACCGGATTGGAAGTGTAGTCACCCTCCCACACTAAAGAATTTGTCTCAGGCTTGGCTAACGTCACCGTTTTAGCATTACAATCCAAGATCGCAAATTGCGGAGAAAGCCAAGTCATACCCATAATTACATCAAAATCAACCATTTCTAAGATAACCAAATCTACGTAAGTGTTGCTCCCCACAAAGTTCACCAAACAAGACCTATATACCTTTTCAACTACCACAGACTCACCCACCGGAGTAGAAACACGAATAGGCATATCAAGTAATTCACAATGTAAATTTAGACCATTAGCAAATGAGGAAGATACATAAGAAAATGTGGATCCAGGATCAAACAATACGGAAGCCATGCAATCACAAACCAGAAGATTACCTGTGATGACAGCATCAGATGTCTCCGCCTCCGATCTCCCAGGGAAAGCATAACAATGGACCCTTTCGTTTGTTTGTCCGTTGCCCCTACCATGTTGTGATGTAGTGGCTCCAGTTTGCCCATCACCCCGGCCGTTTTGGTGACCACCATTACCTCGACCACCACGTCCTCCAGAATAACGGCCTCTACCATGACCACCTCTACCTCTAGCTATTGGGGGTCTATAACTCTGTTTGGGACAATTCCTCCTAATATGTCCAGTCTCCCCACATCCATAACATTCTCTGGAGTCGGGCATAGGTCTCTCAGAGAAGTGTTGACCGGTCTGAGGTGGACCCCCAACTACAGTCTTTAGTGAAGACTGAATGGGTCGAACTGAGTAACCTCCGGAACCCTGTCCTCTAGAGTAAGAACCATTAAACTCACCTCCCTTTCGAAACCTCTTTGATGTCGATGCCATGGTGAATTCATCTGGCTTCATTCCTTCCACCTCTACCATGAAATCTACCACTTCTTGGAAGGATTTTGCCGTAGCCGCTACCTGTAAGGATGAAATCCGCAACTCTGATCTCAACCCCTTCACAAAAAGGCAAATCCTCTCTTGTGGACTGAAACATAGTTGGGTGGCATACCGGGATAATGCACGAAATTTAGCCTCATATGCCGTAACCGACATCCTACCTTGCTCTAGGCTCAAAAACTCATCCCTTTTCCTATCCCTCAAAGTCCGGGGGATATACTTCTCCATAAACAAGCTAGAGAATGAGGCCCAAGTCATAGGTGGTGCCTCTGTTGGTTGACACTCAACATGTGACCGCCACCACATTTTGGCGTTCCCTTGAAACTGGTAACTCACGAACTCAACACCAAACCGTTCTACTATACCCATCTTGTGTAGTAGCTCATGAAAGTCAACCAGAAAATCGTAAGCATCCTCAGATTCAGCACCCTTGAAGACTGGAGGTTTCAATTTCAAGAACTTACAGAAAAGTTCATGTTGATCATTTGTCATTATAGGCCCAGTAGTCAGGCGTGGAAACGTGCCTATGTCCAATGAGGCATCCATACGAGGGGCCATAGTGGCTGCATGTTGTACCTCTGAAACCGGAGGTGTTGGTGCAGAAAACATTGGGGGTGCCTAACCCTGATCAGACAACCCACTAAGATAAGCGAGAACCTGATTGATCATCTCTGGGGTAGGTTGGGGTGGCATTTCCTCATTCTGTACTTGTTCATTCTCCCCATCCTCCCCTTCTCTTACTACTTCCTCAGTCGGTGGAGGAGTCACCGCCCTAGCACCAGATGGGCTAGGAGCTCGTCCTCTCCCTCTAGAGGACGTCCTCCCACGACCTCTACCGCGGCCTCTTGCCACTGTTCCACTTCGAGCTACAGCCCCAGTGGCTGGCTCAGATGCATCTTGTCTTGCTGATGTTGATGTTGGCGTAGTTGTTGCTCTAGTTCTAACCATCTGGGAAATAGAGTGAAGATGGTCAGATACCAATTTGTATCACCTAGATACCAATTGGATCCAAGTAATAGCACGAAAGAAGGAAAGAAAGAATGGAATTTTCCTAAAGTCTTATAGCCTCTCAAAGAAAAGTAAAGGCGTCCCCCTACCGTTCTTTAAGACTCTACTAGACCTGTTCTTGTGTGATGAGACCAACGAACCTAATGCTCTGATACCAAGTTTGTCACGACCCAAATCGGATCGCGACTGGCACCCACACTAACCCTCCTATGTGAGCGAACCAACCAATCTAAACCTTAACATTTCAATGTAATATCAATAGAAAGTAATGCGGAAGACTTAAACTCATTAATAAAAACCAATTCAATAACTTCTAAAATTCAACATCTATTATTATCCCCAAAATCTGGAAGTCATCACCACAAGAACATCTATGATCAAATTACTAAACTAAGAGTATTCTAAAAAGCTAAAATAACAAAAGCTAGTCTATGCCGGAACTTAAAGGCATCCAGACATGAGGAAGGAGATCCAGTCCAAGCTAGAAGCATTAGCTCACCCTGAAGATCCGGTGTGACGAAGACAGGCTAGAATTGCGGTTGAGTTGAAGACGACGACACGTTTGCTGCACTCCACAAATAAACAAGAAGAAAACATAAAAGTAGGGGGTCAGTACAACCACAAGTACTGAGTAGGTATCATCGGCCAACACAAAATAGAAAGCAATATATCTCAGATAACATCATAAAATCAACTAATATTCTTAACATGTGATAGCAGCAAGTACAAACATCATTTATAGCATCACCGAACATATCTGTGAGGACTCAAGCCTCCATACCATACTCGTTTGGGATACATGTTCTTTAGATTGAGTATATTATCATCTTTCAAGATTTATTATCTTTATTCCTCTTGTGTCGGTACGTGACACTCTGATCCTCTACTACTATGTGTCGGAACGTGACACTCCGATCCCCTACTACTATGTGTCGGAATGTGACACTCCGATCCCCTAATTCAATGTGTCGGTACGTGACACTCCGATCCCCTACATCTACGTGTCGGTTCGTGACACCCGTCCCACTAATTCTATGTGTCGGTACGTGACACTCCGATCCCCTACTACTATGTGTCGGAACGTGACACTCCGATCCCCTAATTCAATGTGTCGGTACGTGACACTCCGATCCCCTACATCTACATGTTGGTTTGTGACACCCGTCCCACTAATTCTATGTGTCGGTACGTGACACTCCGATCCACTAATCTCATTCTATTAAATTTATCAAGCCTTCTTTTATATCAAGGCATCATCATTAACAAGAGATTAGGTTTTTATCAAGATTTCGGATTCAATAGCTTCATCATGCTTGTTTCATCACAATCATATATATGTAAAATCACATCATGCATACACACAATTAAGCATAAAGAAGACTCTATAATACTACCCAACACATATCATTCGCTATTAAGAGTTTACTACGAATAGTGTAAAAACCATAACCTACCTCCACCGAAGACTACTGATCAAGCAAGAATTTTCCAAGCCTTGTGTTTTCCTCTTTCTCTCGTTTGATTCTCCCTCTTTCTCTCGTTCGATCCTCTCTCTCTCTTGCTGTTCTTTTTCTTTTTCTTATTCAAACCCTCTTTCTTTTACCCTAATTATCATATAATTAAGTTTTAAAAGATGGCACTAATAATCCACTAATTAACTTAAGGTTACCTCATTTATCCCTCAAGTAATTAGACTTATTAACATTAACCCATTACTTTATAATTAAAGCAGGAAATAGTCCAAAACGCCCCTTAAATTATTTAATCAGAAATCTGACCCCGCCTGGGATTACGCAGCCCGTGACGGGCCGTCGTGCCTGCGACGGTCCGTCCTGCTGTCCGTCGCAAGGGTCAAAGACTTGATTTTAGTAAAAAGTCCTGTGACGGGCCGTCGTGCCTGAGACGGTCCGTCCTGCCATTTCGTCGTGGCGTTCAGAGAGTCGATTTTCAGTACCCAATTTCATAATTTCTAAGTGTCATGGGATGAGACCTCCACGACGGTCCATCGTGACCATGACGGTCCGTCGTGTCATCCGTTGCCTCTGCCAGTTTTCCAGAAATAAAATCTGCTGCTCAAAACGACTAAACAGGTCGTTACAATTAATCACAAATATCAGATTTCACTCCTAGGAATATGGAATAGAATATCCTTAAATAAGTAATCCTCTGATCGATATAACTATCACGATTCAACCTCTCCTTTTTGGTTTTATTCAACAATTTAAATCATGGTAAAATTAAATTAGAAGGTATTGCAATGTGGGCGTCGTATAATAGTAGCTAACTTTAATAGATATTGAGCCCATACAAACCTTAACATAATGTGTTTCACGGCACTCACATTATCTGCCCAACACCAATATTATATATATTTTCCCCAAGATCAACCAAGTTGCCCCAACATTAATACACATACAACAGTCCGAAATAATCTTTATTATACAACCAATTATTGAACTGACCACCCCCTTGAGTTCTTCATGACAACACACCCATAATTCCTCACTCAAAATCATATGTTAGGAGGACAAAAATGGAGCAATCACCTTACCTCAATTTTGTTGCTTTTCATTATAACTTGAATTTTTCTAGAAAATCAGCTTCCCTGCAAAGTTAAACCAAGAAGAAAAAAAAAGTATCTTAATAACTAAAGAAGTGATTAGTAGCTTCTGGAAATTTTATGCTTTTGTACCCATACTTGAGCATGAATAACATGTTTACGTAATCATCCATGGTATAATTAAGAAAAATACAAGTGGCTGCACTTACCTTGTTTCGGAGATATGAAGGTTTCTTGAAGTACACTGGAAAATCTAAAAAGTATTTTTTTAATCTTGAAGAGAACAGAGACAGAGAGAACTAGAGTTAATTCTAAATATTATGTGTTAAAATTGTTGAAAGATATATGCTCATATTGGTTTTATATGGATCTTTATTAACAACAAAAATATCCTCTAGAACCTTCTTTATTATGGTACATTTTCAGCCACTAGTTGGGCAAGTAGGTGATGCACCCGCTTATGTGCATGAAGCAACTCAAAAGGTCAAACTTAGTATGCACCTACTTGCTTTCTCTTGGGCTTTATCCATATTTGGCCTTGGTAGATTTCACTTCTAGGCTTTCTTTCATTTTTCTTTTCTTTTAATTGGTTTGGGCGTCAAGTGATCCCATTAATATAAGCATAAATATGTTGCATCAAACTTCGGCCTTTTAGCTATATTTACCTCAAGTAGGTGATGCATCTTCTAGATTAAATAAGCCAAGCAAGAAACTCAATTATTTTATTCCAATTACTGAATGTTAATCCCTTTTTCTTCAACTTAGCACTTAACTTTTAACTTTAATATCAATAACTATCTTACTATATCTACTTAAATACATTCCGTCGGAGTTACCTTGATACAAGACATGTTGAAACGTGCAAGGCGTTACATTATATTTCAAGCTAGTTTAAACCACCAGTTATCAAATGAGAAACATGATCCTTCACCTATATTATAAGTCTATGTCAAGTATCACATAAATAGAAATAACATATGCATAATATAGTTTGTTACAATCATAGCCTTCATGAAGAATATCACCCTCAATTCATCACAGTTATCAAATAATCCCACTCAGAATCATCAAAATATAGTTAATTGAATAATAACATGATCAATTCCAATAACCATTATCATCTTCCAGTCAAATTCATAACTAGGGTTGGGGTAAGATATTCAATTCATGGATTCCATCATACACTAGATTAAGGACTATTAACCACCACAATTAACTCATGAACAATCATAATCTATCAATAATAATCAAAGGAAATCAATATCATAACCAATTGAAGGAAAAATCACGAAATTGAAAAGAAACCCATTTTTTTGACATCTTTTGAAATCAATTTGAAGGAGCCTCTTAGAGAAAGAGATCCAAAGAGTGAAGACATTTCATACCTTAACAAGTTTTGAAGATTGATGGAGGGAAAGTTTAAATATTTTATCTGTACTGATATTGAATATTGGTCTTTAATGGAGCCTTTAGGAATAGAGAGAGAAAGTGGAGAGAAATTGGAGAGACTTGAGTTTGGGAACAAGTGGTGTTATGCTAGGTTAATTAGGTTTAGGTCTTATATAGTGACCCCATTAACTTAGTGAACCACCCCTTAACCCCTAATTAATAAACTAACAAACTAAATGATTAAGTCCCTAACTAAAATGATTTAATAGTAAAAACATACCCAAACCAAGACTCCTCAACCTATGCCCTATAGTCCTATCGACGGCCTGTGCTGGCAAATTGTTGTATGGGATAGAGACTTTATTTTTGGAACCATTTAAAATTTGTGTTAAGTGTTGAACCACAAATCCCTTGACATCTCGTCTATCAAATGATGGCTCGTCGTTTGGCTCGTGGATGGCCATTGTCAAAAGACAACTTTTTTGTCCAATTTGAAGGGTCCTCTCCAAGGCCCCTTAGGGTGATCCTTGGGGAGTCGTACCCAGAAGTTTTTACTCTAAACACCCACTTCTATATATTTTATACCTTTTTCACAATTTTATTTAATTTTTTACTCCAAAAACCCATTGAAACATGCCAGGGCACACTTGTGAACATTTCACAACTCACAGGACGTTATAGTCGTTTCTTAACACTTTGACTCTAACGTTTCCTAACTAGTTTGAATACATTATTTTAGGCCTCTAAAAAGTGATATAAGTCTTAGTTATTTATCTAGTGTTACATTATCCCGTCCTTGGTAACATACGTCCCCGAATGACGCTAAAATCTCTATATAGGAAAAGGATGACTCAAGACTAGCACACGAACTAAGAACAACAAACAAAATAAAATCATTATAAGTCACAACCCATAAGGGTAACTCACAACTCAAATGAACGCACAACTATGACACTACACATAGAAACTCAAGACACAATTTACCATATATAAGAGCTCAATTTCACAACATGAGGAACTACCGTCTCAATATCAATACGAGCTCAACATAACATCAAGAGCCAACATAACATCAACAGTCACTTATACGAAAATTCTTTTCAAGTATTATTAACATTCTTAATATCATTATATTAAAGAAACTATAGACATAGTCACAAATAAGTGCAAGTTAAGCAACAGAGCATATTTACAATTAAACTCATTTTAAACATGAACCATTATCATAATTGTGCATAGTTTAGCAATTTAATCAAAATTTAGATTAATTCATTTTTTATAAGAAGATTATTACTAACCTCAATTTTTGATAGAATTATATGCAAAAATATGAGGATAACGGGCTTTATGTTGGCCTCACCCTACCATCTTGCTCCCTCTACTAGGTGGTTTCTCCATAGGACATTTATGGAGGCAACTATTTTTTCCTCAACTTCTTGAATTGGAAAAAAAAAAATTCCCACAAGAATATACTCATAGAAAAGTCTCTCATCCACACCTAACCCTTTAATAGAGAGAATGGACACGGGATCAAAAATAAACTTCTTTAGCATAGTGACGTCAAATACCAGATGAACCAAAGATATTTCAGTAGGTAATTTCAACTCATATGAAAATTTTCTGACCCGTTGCTAAACCTCATAGGGATCCACATACCGGGGGCTTGACTTCCCCTTTATTCGGAATCTCATCACGCCTTTCATATGTGAAATCTTCAAAATAAACCATATCACCGAATTCAAATTCAAGATCTCTTGTTCTATTGTTGGCAAAGGATTTTTACCGAATATAGACTATTTTTAACCTATCCCTTAGCACCCATACCTTTTCGAAGGCATCATGGATTATTTCGGTACAAAAGAGTGAAGACTCACCAACCTTAAACCACCCAACTCGAGACCTACATTGTTTGCCATAGAGGGCTTCAAAATGTTCCATTGAAATACTCGAATTGTAACTATTATTATAGGAGAACTCAATCAACAGTAGATGATTGTCCCAATTACCTTTAAAATGTATCAAACAAGCTCTTAACATGTCTTCTAGGGTTTGAATAGAAGTCCCCGCTTGACCATCAGTTTGGGGATGAATAATTGTGCTAAGCTTCACTTGAGTACTCAAACCTTTTTTAAAAGACCTCAAAAACCAAAAGTGAATTGTGCACCTCTATTTGATATGATGGACAAAGGTTTACCATGAAGACTCACAATGTCGTCACTGTATATTCTTGCATAACCCTGCGCTGAAAATGTAGAATTGACTGGGATAAGGTGAGCGGATTTCGTACACCTATCCACAATATCCCAAATTGAGTCATTTTGCCTCCGGGTTTGAGGCCACCCTATAACGAAGTCCATATTAATTTCTTCCCACTTCCATGTAGGAACACCCATTTATTGTATTAGACCAATAGGATTTAGATGCTCAGCTTTAACTTGTTGGAAATTTGGAGCCTAGGATACAAACTCCGCTATGTCCCTTTTCAAGAAATCCCACCAATATACCTCTCTAAGATAACGATACATTTTGGTGGTACCCAAATGAATATAATATCGGGAACCATGAGTCTTTTCCAAATCATGGTCCCTTAAGTTATCAACACTCAGTACAGATAATCTACCTTAGTACCTAAGCACACCATCCCCTCCTTGGGAGAGTGACTCATTGGACTCACTAAGTACCAATTTCTTCAGCTCCATTAATAGTTGATCAACATGTTGATTAGACTTCACCTCAACCACTAAGGATAATCTCGGAGATATAATGAACCTGAAAATCATTATTTGGAGAATCTTTCAACCGAAAATCCAACCGGAACAATCTATGGACATCTTTTACTAGGTATTTCTTACCTTCCTCCACATGGGACACACTACCCATGGTCATACTACTTAGAGCATCCGCAACCAAATTGGACTTTCTGGGTGGTAGAGAATTGTCATGTTGTAATCTTTCAATATTTCCAACCATCTTCATTGTCAGAGATTCAACTCCATCGGAGTAAACACATATTGTAGACTCTTATGGTCGGTATACACATCCACATGAACACCATACAAGTAATGCCTCCATATTTTTAAAGAAAATGTTACACTTGGTAATTCAATATCATGAGTTTGATAATTCTTCTGATGTACCTTGAGTTTTCTAGAGGAATAGGCTACTACCTTACCATGTTGCATAAGGACACAACCCAAACCCACAAGGAAAGAATCATAGTATACCATAAAACCCTTGCTACCCTCCAGTAATGTCAACACCAGAGCGGGAGGTCATCCTATCATTCAAAATTAGGAAGCTTATTTTACATTCCTCTGACCACTCAAATTTAATGATCTTTCGGGTTAGGGTAGTCAAATGAGAAGGAATGGATGCAACCCTATCCACAAACCACCTATTATACGCGGCTAAACCCAAGAAACTTCTCATATCATTCGGATTCAATGTTTTAGGATAACACGATTTTCTTTTGATCGACCTCTATACCCTCAATGAGATAATTTGACCAAGAAAAGCCACCGATCTAAACAAAAAATAACATTTGCTATACTTGACAAAAGGTTGTTGTTCCTTAAAACCTATTAATACCACCCTCACATGGTCCATATTTTAACCCTCAATCTACGAATATGCCAAGATATCATCAGTGAAGACAATCACAAAGAAATCTAGGTAATTCTAGAACTCTCCATTGTTATGGTCGGGGGCAATCAGGAGACCGAAGGACATTACTATGAACTCATAGTTACCATTCCTAGTTCGAAAATATATTTATGCACATACTCACCTCTCACCCTAATTTGGTGATACCCCGACCTCAAGTAAATCTTAAAATGTAGCTTGTTCCATGGAGTTGGTCAAATAACTAGTTAATCCGAGGGAGAGGATACTTGCTCATAATAGTGACCTTATAGAGTTGACGATAATCAATGCACATCCTAATGGACCCATCCTTCTTCTTTAAAAATAACACTAGAGCTCCCCATGGTAAATACTAGATTTAATAAAACCCTTGTTTAATAGGTATATGAGTTGAATCTTTAACTCTTTCAACTCCGCTGGAGCCATCCGATAAGGACGGATTGAAATAGGATTCATATATGGTAAAAAGTCATTACAAAAATCTATTTCCCGCTTAGGAGAAATTCTAGACAAGTCATTGGGAAAGATTTTTTAGTTGATAATTATGCAAAATTGTACATTAAGGAGATAGTTAAGGTTTCAAGGGTTTCGTTATGTACCATTTCGAATTGGAGTACTCAATAAACTTCAGACTTTTTGAAGGCATTCCAAAAAGGGCTTGGTACTACGGTGAAGCTTAGCACCGCTTTCCATCCTAAAAAACATGGTCAAGTTGAATGTACCACTCAAATAATAGAAAACATGTTAATGGTGTGTTTTATAGTATTGAAGGGTAATTGGGATAACCATCTGTCATTGATAGAGTTTGCCTACAATAATAGTTACCATTTAAGTATTGCATGGCTCCTTTTGAAGCATTTTATGGTAGGTGTACATATCTGGTTTGTTTGTTTGAAGTTGGTGAAATTGCTTGAATTGGTCTCAAAATAGTATATCAGGCCATTAAAAGAGTTCAACTCATAAGAGACAGGTCAAAGACAGCTCAAAGTTCACATAATTCTTATGCCGATGTTAGAAGAAAGAATCTAGAATTTGAAGTTAGAAATTAAATTTACTTTAAAATCTTACAGATAAAAGGTGTGATGAGTTTTGGTAAGATGTTTAAGCTTAGTCCCTGGTATATCGGCTCATATGAAATCATGAAAAACGTTGGGATAGTTGAATATAAGTTATACTTACCGAATTAGTTGGCTCTGGTTCATTTAGTGTTTCATGTTTCATTGCTCACGAAGTTCATTGGAGATCCGGTATCCATCATTGGTTTACAGTGTTTGGGAGTTTATGAGAACTTTCTTATGAATAGGTTCTAGTAGAGGTTTTAGACTGAAAATTGAAAAGGTTGAGAAATGAGGAAGTAGCTTCCATAAAGGTGTTATGGAGGAATCACTTAGTTGAGGGTGCTATATAGAGGTCGAAGACGATATGATGTCCCACTATCCTCATTTTCCCTTCTACTCCTATTCATTTTCCCTTTTAAGAAATCATGTTTAGTATAAATTGAGTTTCAATGATTTATATGTTCCTTATGTTGTTAATTTTAGTATGATGTTGCATATTTGACTTCATCAGATGAATAAATGAACATGCTATATTATGTTTATTGAGATGAAATATTGTCTCCATAATGTTGAATTCAGTATGATTTATAGGAAAAGGTAGTGTGTCCTATGAACATGTGAAATGTTGAATTTAATTCAGATTGGGTTGATAGATGTAGTTCGTACTCCCTTTTGTTGCATTTCTTATGTTAAGATCGAGCCGAAACTTTCTCCTTATGTGGTAAATTATTTTGATATGTTATGATTGTTCGGATGCTAGTCTTGAGTCTTTAAATTTCGTAAGGTATCTAGATCGTATATTGAGGAGGAATTTTCCCAAGGGGGAGATAATGTAACACCCTGAAAATTGATAGGTGAAACTAGAGCCTAACATTTGAGTCTTGAATATACTGCCCTTAGAAGCACTCTTGAACAAATGCCTTAGTCGTATAACCACGAAGGAAGTTCACGTGAGGACTCAAGGCCTACGAAAGGGCTCTACTTACTGTACAAGTCACAACTTGAGTTTCATTAGACAATAATGGAAGGTAAGAAGTCCACGTAACGGTCCAAGGAGCATGGAGGACCCCGCTGCACATGGAGAGCAACACGTGCGGGCTGCCTTAGTTCAACTTTATTCTTGTAAACTACTGCTCGTATAGACCCTAGTGGACGTGACTTACCTTTAAAAAGGTTAAGGCACAAGTCGAAAGGAGGGTCCACGACTGCTAGACCACACCAATGAACTTAAAAACTTCCTTGGACTTTGCCTTTTAGTTTTATATTTGGCAAGTCCATGGGGGTAAGGGGCAATTTCTTTAAAATTATTCTTAAGTCCTATTTTAAATGGTTATATTTTATACTAGTTTTAAATTAATATATAAGGTATTTTAAGTCGTGAAACACCCAATCAAAAATATTTTCGCAAAAACCCAAATAAAAATCAAAAGTTCATCTTCCTCAAATTATTTCTCTTTAAAACCCCAAAAATAAGAAGATTTAAGTTGAAGCTTGGGATGCAAAAATTAAAGGGTTTTTTGTCAAATTGTTAATGGATACATCATCTAGGTACAGTAGTTTTCGTCATTGGGTATATTCTACCCAAAGATCCCCTTCAAAGCTTGATTTTCAAACTTCCAAGATCCCTACTTTCAAGGGTTTGATTCTAGCAATGTGTGTTTCTTTTAAAATAGATGTTTAGATTATGTTGGTTTATTATTGAATTGAATATTTATGGTTCAATTTGTGTACGTCTTCAATCTTAATAAGGGTTAATTGAATTTATAAGAATGTAAATGGGTGTTGTATGAATTAATTGAATTGTCTTATTACCCATATTGAAAGTAGAAATTCTAGATGCTGGGTTGAAAGGAATTCAAAATTCTTGGTGGTTAAATTATGAGAATTTGTACATGAATGTGATAATTATCTATGTGCTTCAAGATTTATGTTGATAAAGAAGATCGTATGACTATGGTGTAATTGTGGTATTGATTGAAACATCGTTCTCCTATATACCCTTACACATTTTTATGCATGAACTATTATGACTATGATTATCTTGTTGTGTTGAATGAAATTTTATTTTCATGAACACACTATGAATATGATGTGAAAAGTTTACTCACAAATTGACGATCCTAAGGTTGAAATGACATTCTCACCTAATGAATCTATGAGGTATTATGATACCATGTTTGTTAGAGTGCCTAATATATTTTTTTTACGAACATGAACTTAAGTTAAAACTAACAAGAATGTTAAATGGAATTATGCTTCGCACCCAGTGGATTTGAATATGAGATGGAAGGTTTTCCGTTAGAAATTCCGGCTTTCAAAAGTATGTTGTCTCATGAAATGGATACCTTTTACTTTAGTAAGTCCGAGTTTCTAGTTCAAATCTCCTTATCCCATAACTATGTTCCCACATAGGTCTTTATCTAGTGAATCAACCTAAAATATAATATATGAAAGTTCTACATTAGGAAAGTAGGATACCTCTTTTTGGAGTAGGGCTAAGACAACAATTACATGTATCTCACATGATTTATGTAGGATAAGGCTAAATTCCCTATAAGACAAGAATATGACTTATGAAAAGAAAATATACTATAAATACTACTTCTTAAGAGGTACTACTTAGTATAAATTATGAATGTAAGATATGTGTTGTTGTTAGGATTGACTTTACTTGCTTCATGTTATTAACATGAATGTTTCCTTGTATATGATTATTAGCTATAGATGAGGTCATGGTATGATATGTATGATGTTGGTGACCTAAAATAGGTAGTTAAATTTTTTTATGGTTATAGGATCTTCCCTATGTATTGCACAAGTATAGCTTTGGGTTACTTATGATATGGTTTGAATTTTTTTTCTTCACAAATGTGTATGATGGATTTTAAACTTGATAAATGTTTGATTTTAACTAAATGTCCCTTTTAAGATTGTTTTGAGGATTTTTATGAATATCTACAGTACTTAGCACTTTTGTGCTAACCCTTTTTTTTTTAATTTTATAAGTGTAGATGCAGGTCATTGAGGTGTGCTTATATCTATGAGTAAAACTTGGATTAATTCTCTCACTCTTTTTGTGAGTCATCATGTTTCGAGGAAGGATTGTTCATTTCTAGTTCCTATCTTACTTCCAATTTTCAAGACTATTTTTTAAAGGGTTTCTACCCTAAGATTGTATTGTATTGTATTAGATAGTTCATTGAGATATTATTTAGGCTTCTATTTGGTTTATGTAATATCCCTAAAAAAACTAGGTTGCACTAGAGCTTCACATGTTTCTGCTGAGTTAATTATCCGTTAAAGTGATTAATAATGATGTTAATAGGTGGTGAATGAAATTTGGTAATGTTGGAGGTCATAAGTCCAAGCACATCCATGACGTTCGAAAGATGTGCCTTGGAATATGCTTGTGTGCCCCTGTATGTTTTTGCAAGTTTTTACGTCTTTGTTTTAGTTAAAATTATGTGAGGGGACCATAGGACCTAGATGACCATGTATAGTAGTTCAACGTCCGGGTAAGACTCCACCTAGGATCCACAAGGGGTCTAGAAGAGGACCTAAGATTTCGCAACAAAGCTACAAAGAACTAGGCTATCAACGCCCCTCTCCTATGGATGGTAAGCTCAAAGACGCGTCATTGGGGGGAATAGATCAAACTTTTGTAGTGGGAGATTAACCATTTTCCTTTCCATCCTCAGTCCCAATAGATGCCCTAGCAATATGGGCCATGCACCAGGCGACGCCTAGTAGCTAGGGTCCGTCGATGGTGGTCGTTAAAAGCTGTCAAGAAATTTTTCAAAGCATGGGATGTTTGGTAAATTCAGCTAATGTGTTTTGTGAATCATGGATGATTTTTTGTGTCTTTAAGGTATTTTAAGTTAGTTTAAAGTCTTCCACCTAATTTAGACATCATTTTCAAAAACCCAAAACCTCTCCCTGGAGGAAGACTCTCCCAAACTCCATAGAAGCTAGAACTCAGAGAAGGGCTAGAAGGGCTGGTTTTTGATGTTTTATTCATATTTTTTCATGGGTTTCTTATCATTGAGGTATGGTAGTCATCCTTGAACCTTCTTTCATTCAAGGAGCAACTTCTAAGAAATTTCAAAAAGGGTTTTAAACTATCATTATTTTATTCATTGACCCTAAGTATGGGCACTTTGTATAAAAATGTTTTAGTGATTAATATGAATTGTTTTTAATGTTACATGGTGATATTAATGTAATAACAACACTAAACCATCTTGATATGTGAAGTAAAGTGATGATGTTGATGTTCATCTTGATATGCTATATGAAGCTTGGATTGCATAGGTAGTGTAGATATCTAAATGGATTATGTATGTATTTGAAGCATGCTAGTGTGTGAAATGTGATGGATGAATATGTAAGCATGATTAGATGTCAATGTATGAAAATTGTGATTATGTGAAAGGTGTACTCACATGTAGACACTCACACACACATTTGAAATGAATAAATGAAACTAAAGAATGTTAACAAGGCATTGTAGGGGACACTCGTCATGAGTAGAGATGAAGTGTCTAGATAATTCCCTACTCTTCGAAAAAGACTATATGAATGAAAAGGGGAGTTTTTGGGTGAACACTCTTTGTTAGTTGGGATGAAGTGTTTTGTAGCAACCTTACCATTCCAAAGAGCTTTCTATGATAGGTTAGAGGATGAACACTCTTCCTGAGTAGAGATGTGGTGTCCAACAGTTATCTCTTTACATTTATCAATGAATGTATAAGAATCCTTGAGGAAGTTATATATTCTTAGCACCGAGATGATATGAAGAAGGGGTGGCTACATTTCGTGAGTTGCGATGTTGTATAAAATGTACCCCTCTAGATGAGTACTCTTCGTTAGTAGAGAATGAGTAGTTAGAAACAATCTGCTTATCTCTTATCTATACGCCCACATAGGTATAAATGTTGGACATTCCATGTAAAGGCTAAGAGAATGACCCTACAGTAGGGAAGTTGGGATCTCTCATCAGGTAGGGGTTAATGTCGGGATTCCATGTCTAACTCTCATGGTCTATATCGGTTAAAGTTGTCCCCCACAAAGAATATAATGAAATGAGTCCTCTAAAGTGTGTACTACTGAGGGATGGTTATGGTATTGGATGCTATTTATCCATTGCACGAGTATGCACTAGTGAAGTCTTGGTGTGTCTTTATATAAAATACTTTAATTAGTTATTCCATCATGTAAATCACTTATGTAACCTAATGTGTAATGTTATGAAATAATCTTGAGATTATTTCTTGTATATTTAAGTTTATGGGAGATGAATGTGGTGTGCCTAAGACCATTGAGTCCTCAAGGAGCACATTATGCGAGTAGTAGTATGGGATGCTACATCCACATTGCCCTTTGTGTGAGTTGTAAGTCCACTTGGAGAAGGTCACTTATGTAAAGTCCTTAGCTGTAAGTATGTTTTCTCCAATGTTTTGGTGTAGCGTGTTGACTTATTATCAATATGAAGTAAAATTATAATGGGTAGTTTTGAGGATCACTTGGATGTGCACTGAAGGGAATGTATGGGAATTTCCTTCATGTCTCACCTTAATAAGCCTTAGGATAACCTTAATTAAAGAAAAATCAATGGAAATGAGGTTACTGTGAGTTGGTAAGGAATTTGTTCACTATAATGATTCCTTTAGTTCACTGTAATGTTTTCTAGAAGTTCATTGTAATGTGCCTTTTAATGCTAAAATTAAGGAAGTTTTCTTCAATCTAGTAAATGATGATCTATATGCTATTTGACTTCTATATGCATGAAGGTTTTACCTAATTTGTATGAAAGTTTATTTCTACTAAAATGTCCTCTTTTTCATGTTTTTGCATAATGCCATACTTAATACAATGTTCGTACTAACCCAAAACTTTTTTATACTCTATAAGTATAGGTTGGAGGCAAGTTGAAGACTAGAAGGCAAGCTTGGGAAACGACTCTCTGAAAACTAAGTATGTCCTTATATAATGACGGCATAGTCATTGTTTCTTTCATTCTTCCTTAAGACTTGTATTAGACATATATTGTTGTTCAATGTAAAAGGTCGTGTCCCTTAGATATTTAAGTTGGGTCTTTAAGTTGTCTTATGATGACGAGATTACTCTATCGTATTTATGAAAGATATTGTCATCTTATTATTAATATAGTGGAATATTTTAATTTCACACTACTTTTCATTTCTTATGAAATGAATGATAGCTTGAAGGCTAGTACAAGACCTCCGAAGGGTCAAGTACGCAATTGTTCCAACCTAAGGGTTTCCCATCTTCTAGGGGGTATTTTTAGATCGTAACAAGCTTGGAATCAGAGCATGAGGATATGGGAAATAATTTAGGGTCTAATGTCTTGCAGGACACGTCTACTAGCGTCTTGTTTATCGGTGTGAGTAGCGACACACCCATGAGTGACAACCTATAAGGCGATAGAAGTTTCACTATCTATACTATTCTAGTGTTGTGCCACAGAGTTGAGTTCTATAAGATGTCTTTCTCAACCACTACTCATGTGTTTATAGGACATGAATACAAGAGGGACACCCGCTAAAAAAGAGGACGTAGGATTACATAATGAGAGGATCCCTCCTCGTGGTGAAGAAATCCTTATAGTTAGCCAAGAGGAAATGAATGATGAGTGACCCCCTCAAGTGCCTTAAAAACCACAAAGACCTCAAGTTCCCCTTAAGCCCTCAAGGTCCTCAAGCTCCCTTTGTTTAAAGGTATATGACGAATGTGGGGATAACTGATGCCCCTATGTATTTTATAAGACACATGACGACTCAAGCTCAAGACATCACTAATAATTTTGTTGCCCAAGCTAACACAAGGACGTGGACCACAACCCAATGCAAGTACTCCCACTTTTAAAATTAAGAATTTCATGAGAATGAACCCTACTAATTTTCATGGCACTAGGGTGGATGAAGATTCACAAATATTCTTGGATGAGGTGTTCAATGTGGTGGATGCTATATGTGTGACTCCTAGAGAGAAATCAGAATTACCTACTTATCAACTCAACGGTGTGTCTCAAGTGTTGTTTGATCAATTGAGGGATGACAGACCCTTAAGGGAAGGTCCGATAGATAGTGAAGTGTTGAAAGAGTATTTTCTTGATAGGTTCTTCCCCTGAGAATGTAGGGATAAGAAGATGGTAGAGTCCATGAATCTTCGTCAAGGAGGAATGAGTGAATGAGTACTCTCTCAAATTCACCCAACTCTCTGAGTATGTCCTGACCATAGTAGCCAACACTAGGGCTAGGATGAATAAATTTGTGATGGAGGTGTCTAGCTTGGTAAATTAAGAGTGTCGTACGTCAATGCTCCTTAATGAGATGGATATCTCTAGGCTCACGATATATGCTCAACAAATTGAAGAGTCTAAGACTAGGGATAGGAATAGGGATGGGAGGAGTCCTAGGGTGGAAGAACCAAGTAAACCCAAATCTAAAAAGATGTTTTACCATTAAAAGTTTTTCTTGGGGAATAAGGATAGATCTCCTAAAGAAAATTCTCAAGGTGGTGGTCATGCTTTTGAGAGGTCTATCTGTCTTACTGGTGGGAAGCAACAATTCGGTAAGTATCTTGCTGGAAAGGACTGTTGCTTTGGATGTTATAATAAGTTTCACAAGATAAGGTGCTGCGCCAACCTCAACGCAAATGGGATGGAGGTGGACCAAGCCCCTTATGGTGGTCCGGATGTTAATGCTCCAAGAAAGAATCATTTCTTTGTACTCGGGACTAAGCAAGGAACTAATCCGGAATGAAAGCCCCAATAAGTCTTAATTCTTAATGATGGTTATGTTTATGTCATAAGATGAGTTTGTATCATCTTATCTCTTATATTGTCATGTATTCTTGATAAGATTGCTTGAAAAATGAATTGTTGAATAAGGATAGATCTCCTAATGAAAATTGTCAAGGTGGTGGTCATGATTTTGAGAGGTCTATCTATGTTACTGGTGGGAAGCAACAATTCAGTGGATGGTTGCTTTGGATGTGACAATAAGTTTGACAAGATAAGGTACTGCGCCAACCTCAACGCAAATGGGATGGAGGTGGACGAAGCCCCTAATGGTGGTCCGGATGCTAATACTCCAAGAAAGAATCGTTTCTTTGTACTCTGGACTAAGAAAGGAACTTATCCGGAATGAAAGCCCCAATAAGTCATAATTCTTAATGATCGTTATGTTTATGTTATAAGATGAGTTTGTATCATCTTATCTCTTATATTGTCATGTATTCTTGATAAGATTGCTTGAAAAATGAATTGTTGAATTTATGAATGCTTCACCGTAAGTGTCTTGGTAAAATTGTAAGAAATTTAAAATTTTTATTAAAATTCATTTTCATTAACAATGACTTCAATTCGTGTATAAATGATGTCCATGAGCATTCCTAATGTTGGTAAATGTACTCTCTCCATAAATTAAGAAATGAGTGTGTGATTTTAAATGTTGTACTTGTTCCAAATTGCTTGTGTTACTTGAGAATGGTTAATGATTTAGAGTTGGTGCTCCTTGTGAGTTTGTTGTATTGACTATGAATTTATTGAACTTTATTTTAAGTTTTATGTTCTTCTAATTGTGTCCTTTATTTTCTTGAAAGTGTTCATTATCATTCGAGGATGAATGTTGTTCCAAGTTGGGGAGAATGTAACGTCCCTAAAATGAACTATGTCGAACTATAGCATCACATGTATTTCGTTGTTTAATTATGTTATAAAATTATTAATAATTATATTAATAGGCAGTGTATGAATTTTGGTAATGCTTGAAGGTGAAACTTCCAATAAAGTCCATGAAGTTAGGATGATATGCATTGGATTGCTCTTGTGTGTCCTTGTATGTTTGGAATCTTTTACACGTTCGTTTTTGTTGAATAAGATGTTAGGGAACCTTAGGACCTAGATGACCATTTATAGGGGTTCAACGTCCGGGTAAGACTTCACCTAAGACCCACAAGGGGTCCTAGATGAGGACCCAAGATTTGGAAAGAAAATTGCAAAGAACTAGGCAATCGATGCTCCTCACCTACGGATGGTGAGCTGAACGACACCGCGTTGTTGGTGGGCATAGCTCAACCCTTAGTGGTGGGATATTAAACCCCCTTGTTTCCAGCCTCAGTCCCAATTGACACCATAGCATGACAGGCCGTCGACCAGGCGATGCCTAGTATATAGGGTTCGTTGATGGTGGTCTTGAAAAGCTGTCAAGAAATTTTTCAAGACTTGGGGTGTTTGGTAAACTCACCACAAGTGTTTTGTGAAGAATGGATGATTTTTTTAGGTTATTTTGGGTATTTTAAATTAGTTTAAAGTCATATGCCTAATTTTAGACTTTATTTTCAAAAAGCCAAAGCCCCTCCCTCAAGAAAGAATCTCCGAAACTCCATAGAACCTTGAACTCAAGAAAGGGCTGGTAGGGAAGATTGTGGGTGTTATCTTTGTCAAATTTTTGTGGGTTCTCATTGAAGTATGGTATTCATCCTTGAACATTCTTTCATTTAAGGAGCCACTTCTAAGATTTTTTAAAAAGGGTTAGAAACTCTAACTTCTTTATTCTTTGACCCTAAGTATGGGTCTTTCCATAATAACATTTTAATGATTAAATGAATTGTTTCTAACGTTAAATGTTTTTTTATGTCAAAACCCCAATGAAACCATGTTTTTGGTTACTATCAACTTTTGTCTTATGAAGTGGGTTTAATGCTATTAGCTAGATAATGTTAGAGTTGAGTTTCTTTGGATGTATTTTTGGTTAGCTACTGCCTGTACATATTATATTATGTTTCTTTGATAACATTTTGATGGAATGTGATTAAATCTTAGATAAAGTGTAAGTTTTTCTATTTTTGTATAGTTTCCATTGAAATGTTCTTAAGTAGTATGGTCCACCTTTGGTGGCAGTGTTTACTTGATGTATGTGAATATGTATTTATACGTGTATTGTGAATATGGACATTAAGTCTTGATATGTTTAGTAATGTGATGATGTTGATGTTCATGTTGTATGTTATATGAAATTTTAATGGTGTAGGTTGTGTAGAATGTGTCTAAATGAAGAATGTGTATATTTGAAGCATGCTAGTGTTTCAATGTGATGGATGAAGATGTAAGAATGATTAGAATTAAATGTGAAAGGTGTGCTCACACGTACATGCTCACACATACATGAAATGAATGAATGAAGCTAAAGAATATAAATAGGCGATTGGAGGGTAGACACACTTCGTGAGTATAGATGAATTGTCTAGATAATTTCCTACTCTTCCTAAGAGACTAAATTAATGAAAAGGGGATTTTTGGGGTAAACACTCTTCCTGAGTTTAGATAAAGTGTTTAGTAGCAACCTCACCATTCTCGAGATCTTTCTAAGATTGGTTAGAGGATGGACACTCTTCGTGAGTGGAGATGTGGTGTCTAATATTATCCATTGATCTTTAGTAATGAATGTTTAAGACTCAATGGAGGAGTTATGCTTACTACCGAGATGATATGAAGAATGGGTTGCTACACTGCATGAGTTGAGATGTTAAATCCAATGTACTCTTGAGATGAGCACCTCGCATTAGTAAAGAATGATTAATTTGATGCAATGTCCTTATCCCTTAACTATTTTCCCTCATAGGTATAGATATTGCAGATTTCGTGTAAAAGCTAAGAGAATGACCCTACCCTAGGCATGTGGGGATCCCTCATCCTGTAGGGATTAATTCAACGATCCCATGTATAGATCTCATGGTAATTGTCGGTTAAAGATATTCCCTACAAAGAATGTAATGAACTCATTCTTTAAAATAGTGTATTAATCAGGGGTGGTGGTGGTATGTATTCATTGCACGAGTAGGGACTCAAAAGGGGAGTCTTGGTGTGTCTTAATAAGAAATTCTTGAATGAGGTATTATGTTATGTAAACAAGTTATCTAACCTGATGTCAATTGTTAAGAAAAATTGTTAAGATTATGTATTGTATGTAAAAGTCTATGAGAGATGAATGTGGTGTGGCTAAGTCCATGGAATCGTCAAGAAGCACATTGTGGGAGTAATAGTATGGGATTCTACTTCCACATTGCACTTTGTGTGACTTGTAAGTCCACTTGGAGAAAGTCACTAATGTAACGCCCTAAAATATATGCATATGTTCTTTAATGTTTTGGGTTCGAGTGTTCTCTTATTACCCGTGCGAAGTAAGGTTATAATGGGTAATCTTGAGGATCACGTTGGTTTTTATTGAAGGGATAGTATGGGTGGTTCCTTCTTTCTTTATAACAGTTTGAAAATCAATGATGTGTTCTGTAGTCTAACATATGTTTCATTAGGTTTAGACACTGTTTTAAGGTCCATTTAATGAATATTAGTTATTTAGGGAACTCTAGAAACAAAAATGTTCAAGAACGTTCATGACGTTCGGCAACTAGTTCAATGAGGTACTAGTGTGGCTTAGCCTATTTTACTAGCTTTTAAAGGACGGAAAATGATGAAAAATAGTGGAAGGGTGTATAACAGGTATTTAATTTGATTCATAGTCGAAACATCTGGCATGACTCCACAAGGACCAACCAAGGGCTCTTTAAGAGGACCCTTGCATTTTAGGGTCCAAGACTATCTGGGCAGTGTGCACCACCTAAGGAAATTAACGGGGTGTAACTTGATCGATGGCGCATAAATTCCATCCATTGACCAACACTTAGTAATTTTGGCTAATAGTCCATTTGGACGAATCTCTGAATCAAATGACGGAGTGCAACATGGAGAGGGAACAATGACCGTCGACTCACAACACCATTGATCGGGGTTTCGTGTGTGAGGGCTATGACTTTCTGCACGTTTTTAATTCGGTTATAT
Source organism: Solanum habrochaites (assembly GCA_027704765.1). Classification (NCBI taxonomy): domain Eukaryota; kingdom Viridiplantae; phylum Streptophyta; class Magnoliopsida; order Solanales; family Solanaceae; genus Solanum; species Solanum habrochaites. The sequence continues at coordinate 38,732,892 of JAKWJA010002493.1, read as the reverse complement.
GAATTAATTAGGTTCTTAGTTACATTTTTGGGTTTTAGTAGGTCTAATTATGTTTATTAATGACCTATATAAAGACCCTAACCTAATTAGACTAACTTAAGCTCATAATTCCCAAACCCAAAACTCTCTTCGTTCTCTGTTGTTTCTCTCTCTAGTGAAGAACTCCATTGAAGACCAAGCAACAAAAGTGTTTAAGGGATACAAAGAGTCAATTTCTTCCATAATTTTCATCAATTATTATGGTATGGTATCTATTTTATCTTTGAGACCTCTTTCCTCAAAAAGTTCTATCAAATTGATTCCAAAAGTTGGGTTTTCAAGTGGGTTTCATCCAATCTTGAAATTAATGTTATGAATTGATTTGCATATCATTTCTTTTGGATATTATAAATATATCAACATGTATTCTAACTTATAATTATATATATTGATGAATTGGTCTAGTGTGGAGGATGACATTTACCCTCACCCTGGGTTGTGATCCAGATGTCAATTGAATAATGTTTGTTCAATTGAATTTGTTTTTCGTTGAATTACTATACTATGATGTTGGCGTATCAAACATGAATAAGGTAAGATAAATTATAGTACTATCATTCAAGTTCTTGAGTGATTAGATTATGACATTGATCTATGTCTCTTGTCTTAAGTTAGGAACTAGTGTTTTATTATGACATAGTGATTCAATTAGCATTTTTATCTTGTTGGTTATGGCAATATTATGATACTACACCCTAATTTGGTTTTATTAAGGGTTGGTGGTAAGACCTTGATGATGAATTATGAAGGAGACATGGTAAGTCTTTTGATCCCTATTTTTTACTTCAATTATGGTAAATTGTGATTAAGTCATGATGTTGTATTGGAGTATGCCTTATATTTTATAGGGTTGGCATATGTTGAATTGAAATATCTTTACTATGTTTTGTGGTGTGTTTGCTAAGATGTAAACGTTACAAGGATGGTCATTATTTACCAATGTGCCTTATCATGTTATGAATATGTAAATGTGCTAACCTCACTTATATAAATTATAATAAAAGGACAATATGCATTCAATTCTTATTGATCAATGATGATTATGATGTTTACACAAGGGTTAAACACTATGACTTACATTAAGCTATGATGGTTAATAAAGACATTTAATAACGGACTCTAGATTAGCACCGAGTGAACTAGAGTGAGGAGTATCCCTTCCCACATAGGCAAGGTCGGATCACTAATGTACTCTTAAGATTGGAGACTATAATGCATGTAGCATAATGAGGATCCCAACTATATCTCCTAGTTCATGAACTATGTTGCACCCGTATGAATACTAGATAGTGGATCCACGTAGTTGGTATATTCATATTTTAGTACTACCTTGGCAAGTATTCCGCCTTCTTTTGGGGTAGGGTTCCATGACAGCGGATTCCACATTAGCTCATGTGGTATCGGTTAGGGTTGTATGTTCCCAATAGTTAAAATGAATTAAACGAATGAACTCTAACTAGGATAACCTAAGGAATTTAGCTTAATCTAAGTAGAGGTATGGGACTCTACCTATACAGTGCACTAGTTAGCCTTAAGGGAAGTCTTAGGAGGATGTTGTTATGTATGTATATGCTTGTAAATGAAAATGATATGTACATGATGATCTTACATGTTAATGATAATCTGTGATGTTAATTACTCTTATGAACATGTCTTTGGTCTTTAATGCAAAAGTATGATATTATGTTCTTTGATGTTATGCTATGTCAAATGGGATGTTTGTCATGATTCTTGCTGAGTTACTTGATTCAGTAAGGTTATGGGACTTTTCTTGGTCATTGCACTTGTTGACTTGATTGGATTTCATGGTAATTGTCTTACATGGGTTATATTATAATGAACTCTTATTCATGCTTTTGGTTATTTATAACTTGATGATAGAGTTACTTGGTTATGTAATCAATTATATGATATGCATGTTGACTTGACTTGATTTTGTTCGTATTGTGATGAACATGCCTGTGAATTAATGAAAATGTTTTGTTGATTGGTATGGTCTTGTTGAATTTGCATAAAGGTTTTCAAAGTAAATTGCATACATAATGGAATGTCCTTTTTAGCATGTTCTCATGATGTGTTGGCATATGGTCTCATACTTAGTACAAGTTGTGTACTAACCTCATTTCTTCCTTTTCCCCAACATTTTAGGTTCCGGTAATTGAAAGGGTTTTGGACACGACTTGAAGAAGACTTGTATCTCTTAATCATCCAAAGAGGGTAGGTCTTCACTTTTTGAGGGCGATGCCACTATCAAGCCTATAATATTGTTTACATATTCAAGACTCCTATGTTCTTTCTTTTATTTGGATACTAAATTTTGGATGACTTATATGTGGTCTCTTGTCATTGATGTATGGGCTAGGAAAAATTTGATATACTCCTATTAGATGGTTATGAGATGAGATGTATTTGAGATTATGTTATATCCTATATATCAATGTGAAATAAAATAAAAAGACTAAGTAATCTTCATATACGAAGGGTCTATGTATACTTGATATATATATATATATTATGTGTATGTAGAGGCCTATGTAAGCCTCAATGTAGAAATAGTAAAAAAAATTAAATTTTCGCTAAATTTTACCTATGAGTGTAATTAATTAACATAAGAGGCTAGTATTAGTCCTCAAAGAGAATGTCGATGCTGATAACATCTAGGGGGTATTCGGGATGTGTCAAACATGGTATCAGAGCATAAGGTTGAATATCTTTAAGTAAATGTCTATGTCAACCACGTCTATATAGGTTCGTATTCATAATTGTGAAGCGCACCACACTTAGGAATCTATGTGATGCTAAGGAAACTCACTTTCTTGGAAGTCCAATATCGTGCCTCTAGAGTTTAGCTCTACGTGCTTTTGCATCTACTCCTCTTGTTGGGATTATAGGAAATGAAAACTCAAAGGAATGTGGCACGAAGACTTGAGGAAGAGATTTCCAATGCGAGAGATCCTTCCCGTGGTTATCAAGTCACTACTTTTGATGAAGATATGAATTATGACTAATCTCCGATCGATCCTCCTCCATTAGCAGATAGTGCTATAAGGGCTGCTCTTTCCAAATGGTCTACACCATTACTACTAAAACACAAGCCGCTACTACCCAAGCTTAATCCATGATTGCCCAAACTAATCGTGATGTTTTACCCCGAGCAAATGAAAAAGTTCCTACCATGGCCTCTCGTAGAAGGTATTTGACTAGGATGAATACCTCTAATGTCTATGGGTCCGAGGTTGAAGAAGACCCACAAGAGTTCATTGATAAATCTATAATATACTTTATTTTATGGGTTTGTCTACTAGTGAGAAGGTCCAAATAGCCATTTACCAACTCAAAATGTGTCCCAAACATGGTATGTCCAATGAAGGGACAATAGGTCGTTAAGGGGTGGACCGGTGACTTGGGAAGTGTTCAAGAATGCATTTATTAATAAATTCTTTCCTAGGGAGAAGAGAGAAGGTAAAGTGGTGGAGTTAATAAACCTTCTTCAAGGATGTATGAGTGTGCTTGAATACTCCTTGAAATTTACTCAATTGTCAAAATATGCTCCTTCTTTGGTTTCTGACCCTAGGATGAAATGAACCATTTTGTGATGGGAGTGTCGGATGACTAGCAAGAAGAGTGTCTTTCGCCTATTCTATATGACAATGTGAATGTTTCTCATCTCATGGTTCATGTTCAACAAGTGGAAGATTCAAGGGCTAAGAGAAAGATTAGAGATTCTATGATGGCAAGATCTTTTGATGGTGGTTCTTCTAAGAGTAGGATTGAGATTCAACACAAGTGTAGGCTAAAGAAGAGGGTGTCTACTCAATTTCCCTCCAATTTCCCTGAGCCTCGTGATGATAGGGTGTCTAATCATAAGCCTAAGAGGGGAAGAGATACTAGTTCTCCAAACAAGAAGCCAACTTGTGGAAAGTGTGGCAAGAATCACTATGGTGATTGTCTTAAGGGGATGGAAAATTATTATAGATATGGTAAAAGTAGACACAAGGTTTGATATTTCCCATATTTGAGGGGGAAAGTCAAGGAGACTAGACAAGCAAGTTGTTCTAATGATTCTCCAAAGAAGAATCACTTCTATGCTCTCCGCTCTAGGAGTGAGAAAGAGACTTCTCCCGATGTGGTGACTATTATTTTGAAATTTTTCTCTATTGATTCATATGATTTACATTATCCAGGCGCTATATTATTTTTTGTTACTCCCTTGTAAGCTACGAAATTTTGTATCTTACCTTACATTCTAAATGAACCTTATATGGTGTCTACCCGGGTGGGTAAGTCGGTTGTCGCCAAAAGGGTGTAAAGAAAATGTCCTGTAATTTGTCCTAATAGAGTTAATTATGTTGAACTAGTAGAACTCGATATGTTTGATTTTGATGTCATATTGGGTATAGATTGGTTGTATGCTTTCTTTGCGTCTATAAATTGTAAAACAAGGGTGGTGAAGTTTAACTTTCTAGATGAGCCCGTTTTAGTGTGGAAGAGGGGAAACTCTATTCTTAGAGGTCGTATCATTTCTTGTTTCAAAGCTTGTAAAATGATCTTTGAAGGGTGTTTATACCATATTGTAAGAGTCCAAGATTTAGACTTTGAAATTCCTCCAATTTAGTTGGTCCCCGTAGTAAGGAAATCTCTATAGGTCTTACCTAATTATATCCCTGGTATTCATTGCGAACGGAAAATTTATATTTGTATCGACTTGTTATAGGATATGAATCCAATTTCAATTCCTTCTTATCGGATAGCTTCGTTCTAAATGAAAGAGTTGAAGGCTCAACGCATAGATTTAGTAGACAAAGGCTTCATTACACCTAGTATTTCTCCATGAGGTGCTCCGGTATTGTTTGTGAATAAGAAGCATGGTTCCATTAGGATGTGAATTTAGTACCGCCAACTCAATAAAGTCATTATTAAGAACAAGTATCCTCTTTCATGGTTATATCATCTGTAGTGAGAGATTTGAGGTTGATCCAACAAAAGTCGAGCGGTGAAATAATTGAATCCGACCAAAATTAGGAGTTTCATAGGCTTAGCGGGTTATTATCGGAGTCTTGTGAATGGTTTTGCATCCATTGCATCTCTCTAGACTACTTCAACCCTACAAATTAAGATATTTGAGTGGTTCGAGGCATGTTAAAGAAGCTTCCAAATCTTGAAAGATAGGCTTACTTTTACTATAGTGTTGACCTTACCGTAGGGTAAAAAGGTCTTCATTGTATATTGTGATGTATCACGACTTAGTTTAGAGTGTGTGCTTATGTAACATGAGAAAGTTGTAGCCTATGCGTCTAGACAACATAAGGTGCATTAGAGGAGCTATCCAACTCGTGATCTTTAATTAGCGGTCGTGATATATTCCTTTAAAATATGGAATTATATGTTGTTCATGTTGCGGTGTGTACCGATCACAAGTCTCCAATATGTGTTTACTTAACAAGAGTTGAATCTCCGAAAAAGAAGGTTGTTTGAATTATTGAAGGATTACGACATTAGTGTTCTATATCACCCCGGCAAAGCCAATGTAGTTGTTGATGCTCTATGTCATATGACCATGGGTAGGATGTCTCATGTAGAGGAATCCAACAAAGACTTAGTAGAAGGTTTTTATAGGTTGGCTAGATTGGGCGTGAGGTTGGAAGTTTATTCGAATGGAGGTTTTATGGATCATAATAACTCCGAGTCATCTTTGGTAGTTGAGGTGAAGTCCAAACAACACCTTTATAAACCATTGATGTTTTTGAAAGAATCGGTTCTTGGTAAGCTTAATGAGTCATTCTCCTTAGGGGGTTATGGTGTCTTTAGGTATCAAGGAAGGTTGTGTGTTCCCAATGTATATGGTTTGAGGAACCGGATCTTTGAGAAAGATCATGGGTCTCGTTATTCCATTCATCCGGGTATGACAATGATGTACCATGACCTTATAAAAGTGTTTTGGTGGGAAGGTTTGAAAAAGGACATAGAGGAATTTGTTGTAATGTTTCCAAATGGCGTACAAGTGAAAGGCGAACATCAAAAGCCAGGTGGTTTACTACAAGATATCCAAGTTACTAATTGGAAGTGAGAAGACATCAATATGGATTTTGTGTTATATTTGCCTCGGACACAAAATCAATATGACTCTATATGGGTGGTTGTAGATAGGTTCACCAAATCCACTCATTTCATTCCCATCATGTCTACATCTTTGTTGAAGGATTATACAAGGATCTTCATAGATGAGATGATGTCTCTCCATGGTATTATGTTGTCCATCATATTGTATAGGGGTGCACAATTCAAATATAGGTTTCAAAGGTCATTTACAGAAGGTTTGGGTACAAAGGTGAGGTTAAGTACCGCTTTTTATCCCCAAACAGGATGGTCAAGCGGAGCATACTATACAAACCCTTAAAGATTTGGTTAAATTCTGTGTTGTAGATTTCAAGGGGAATTGGGATAACCATTTTCCTTTGGTGGAGTTTGCTTACAGTACTAGCTACCATTCATCTATATCTATGGCTTCAAATGAAGCCTTATACGGTAGGAGGTGTAGGTCTTCTACTGGGTTGTTTGGAGTGGTTGAGTCTTCACTTTTGGGTCCCCATTTGACTTATAAATCTTTGGAGAATGTTCATATGATAGGAACCAGTTGCAAACATCTTATAGTTGGCAAAAGACCTATGCCAATAATTGGAGAAGGGATTTAGAGTTTAGAGAAGGTAATAAAGTGTATTAAAAAATTTCGCACATTAAAGGGGTTGTTAGATTTGTCAAGAAAGGGAAGTTGAGTCCTTGTTATGTGGGTCCCTATGAAATCATGCAAAGGTTTAGTAAGGTTGCCTATTAATTAAGGTTGCCTTGTTAATTCGGTTCGATTCATCCGATTTTCCATGTTTTTATGCTTAAGAAGTGTATCGGTGATCTCGAGTTAATTCTTCCTATTGAGGGTCTTGGTTTAAGGATAACCTCTCTTATGAGGAAGTTCCTATTCATATTCTTGATAGCAAAGTAAAGAAATTGCCGAACAAATAGGTGGGTTCTATAAAGGTATATTGAAAGAATCACCTAGTTGAGGGTGCAACATGGGAGGCCGAGACCGACATGAAGTCCCGTTACCCTCTTCTAATTGATAAGTAAGGTTATTAGTTGTTAATAGTAATAAAAATAATGACTTAAACTGATGTTTCTTGATTTTTGGTAAAGTTTTACTAAAATTTGCATTTTGATGTCATTATAGTGAATTATAGTGAAATTGTGCATTTGGACTTGAAATTTTGTTAATTTGCTTGTTTTTAGTCATGTTGTGCATTCTGATATGGTGAGTCTTTCTGAAATGATATGTGGCATGTTTCTAAGTTAAGATATAATTGACTCATGTATGAAATATTGGGATCATGTAGTTTTTGTGAGAAGGAAATTCCTCATAATATGATTTTGAGTCTTATGTGATGTAATTGAAGCTTTTGAATTGATTTGTGTAAATGATATGATTAAATTGTTATGTATTGTTGTTGGTTGGGCTTCGACTGTTGAGTCTATCCCTTCCGTCAATAGATTTTAGTGTTATACAGCGACTAATGTTCTTAAGGGGAGAATTGACGCGCTCTATCTGGCCATCAGTTTGGGGGTGGAAACTTGTGGAAAAATGAAGTTTTGAACCAAGAATTTCAAAAAGTTCATTCCAAAAGTTCCCGGTGAAACGAGGATCCCGATCGCTGATGATGAACCTCGGTAACCCCCAATACTTCACTACATTTTTAAAGAACAGTTGGGCAGCTTCCTTGGCAGTGCAACCGGATGTGGCTGGCATAAAGGTAGCATATTTAGAGAACCTATCTACCACGACCATAATGGTGCCAAATCCATTCGACTTCGGCAAAGAAGTAATGAAATCCATAGTGATGCTTTCCCATGGACGATCTGCTACGGGAAGTGGCTCCAATAGTCCCCCAGGTTGCCTTTGTTCTACCTTGTCTTGTTGGCACACCAGACAAGTCTGCACATAACTTTCGATATCGTCTCGCATACGTGGCAAGAAATAAAGTTGTGTTATAGATCCTAAAATAAGTGTCATAAGGTTTAGACACTATTTTAAGGTCCATTTTAATGAATATAAGTCATTTAGGAAATCTAGAAACCACAATTTCCCAAAACGTCAATGACGTTCAGAAACTAGTTCAATGAGGTACTAGTGTGCCTTAGATTATTTGACTAGCTTTTAATAGTCATAAAATTAATAAAATTTGTGGAAGGGTGCCTAACATGAATTTAAGTTGATTCATATTCGAAATGTCCGGGCATGACTCCCCAAGAACCAACCAGGGGCCCTTGAGAAGGACTGTAAGACCCCGAAAAGAAATGAGGTGAAGCAAGATCCTAACATTTTTTTCTTGATAGTCTAACGCCCTAAAACGGTTTATAATGTGGCTTTGAGGTAGTGTATAAGAGTTTAGGTGCATTGGAAGTCAAACGTCAATGGACGATCAAGACGTTCGACGACTAATTGACATATGTGCCCCATATGTGGTTATATGCATTTATGTGTGATTCATGAGGTTATATGGTTCTTATATGATTTATTATAGTGTATATGCAGTGTTTCAAATTTCATAATGTTTGGAGGTCAAACACCCAAAAACATCCATGATGTTCGAAAGGCTTGCCTTGAGGCGGCCTTAGATGTCGATGCAAGTTTCGTTGAGTTTTACCTGATCCTTAAGGATAAAACTCATTTTGTAGGTCCTAATATCTTACGCGAACATATTTGTGTTGGAAACATCCAGGTAAGACTCGACATACGACCCAAAAGGGGCCGTAAAGGAGGACACTAACATGGAGCTCAACACTGCCAGGCAGTGCCAATCGACGACCTAAATGACGGCAAGTCTACCAGGCGACAGCCCGTCATTGGGTGGGTCGATGGAGACTAAAGGATAGGATGTTTTGGATTAGAAGGAGAAACCACGAGACCCCATCGACGTGGAGAGGGTGAGACCACGGACCGTCGATGTGGGCGTCCATGGTGCTTGTGTTTCTCGCCAGTTTTTCTGTTAATTGAGGGGTGAAGTTGTAAATTCACCCAAGTCTTATAAATTTTGAAGACGGTTGTTTTGAATGTTTATGTGTATTTTTAGAGTATATAAGTCATTAAACTCTAATTATAACCCTAACACCTAAATCAAGACATATTCCCTCCAAAAGTTCCTCCAAAAACCTCCACGAGAGTTGAAGGTGAAGATGGAGCTTGAAGATGGTTCTTCAATGGAGCTTCTTCTTAAATTTTTGTTGTTTTCTTCAAATAAGGTATGGATTTTTTCATTTAAGGCTTTATATGACCATAGAGACAATTTCAAAGATAAATTATAAAGGTTTCAAAAAGATTAAAAAGTCCAATTTTTAATAAGTCTTGGGTTCTTGCATAAATGGTATTCAAACGTTAATATATGATGTTATAGATGTTTGATTGATGTTTTCTAATGAAATTCTCCATGAACCCTTGATCTTCACAAATCTCTTAGTTTGACTAAAATATGGGTTATGTGATCATGCTTTGATATTAATGAATTCATGTATAGATTGTAATGGGTTTTTGATTCATGTATAGATTATGGTTATATAATTGCCTTATATGTTGTTTCAATTTGATCAATTGAATAACGTACATTCTTTGATCTATTGAATATTAAGCTTATTGAGTTGATATTAACTTAAGGTTTATGAATTCTAATGTAGTTTCATATAGACTTTTGATTGATGTAATGATTATAGTAAATTCATATCTAGGTTGTATTACATTGATGAATGTGAAGTAAATTGACATAGTTTCATGAATATTGTTATAATTATGTTGAATTTATGTTCATGGCCATGGTTAAGGGCCTAATGGTATCTAATTTGATGAATTAGCTTTGGATTTTACGTGGTAGGATGGAGTGGGGCCATGCTTCCCTAATTCCTTTTATTTTCTGTTAATTATACTTCAATTATGTTGTGATTGGTATGGTCCATTGATGGTGGCGGTGCTATGTGAATTGATGTGGCCTTGTCGGCGTTACTTTATGCAATATGATTATCATGGCCTTGTCGGCACTACTTGAGTTATCATAATTATATGTATAGGTTATATTATGCTAAATATGATCCTATCTATCTATATGTGAACGAATATGGAGGCATGTGTTCTTCCTATGTATGTTAGGAAATCATTTAAATTATGACTATGTGCTTCTATATTTCTTAGGGTTGATGCATGGGTGTTTCTGCTTGACTATATAGGTCTATAATGGTTATAATGAAGATGATATGGTAGTTTATAGGATGAATTAAAGATGATAATGGTTATTCATATGTGCTTATTGAATGACTAGTAATATGTGTTAAGATGAAGTATATGGTGTCTTGTCTTGGTTGACTTATGTCCGTTGCTTTATGTATGTATCAATGTAAGCATGTTATGTCATGAATTAGGACGATAAAGCCTCTTAGTCTTGAATTTATGAATGATATGTGACCTTGAATAATATAAAGAGGGTCTTTTATGTGTAACCTTGAACATATTGGTAACATTATGAATGTTGAAGTCGTAAGCCGTAATGGTATCCTTCAAGTAAAGGAATCATGGACTTAAGGTTAATTGGCTGGAACGACATCATATTAATCCTTAGGAAATCATCATGATCTTCTTGTCTCCATTGGAAGGTAGCCCTAAGAGTACCTCTTTGGTAAGGTAAATGTGATTGGGTTATGAACAAGATGTGTAACCCAATTTTGTGAACCTTTAATGTAAATTAATCTATGAGAACAAAGGCTACCACCGAGTAAGTATGGTAAGGGACCTAGTTCTAGTTAAAGATGAGACTAGAATACCAAGCGCGTGCTTCATATTCCTTAACCATGTTCCTACATGGGATGTGTCCAAGTTCTACCATTTTGGCAAGTAGAACACCCTCATCGGAGTAGGTTAGATTTCCTGATTCCATGTCTTAGCTATCATGGTTTATGTCAGTTAGGGCATATTCCCATCATATCGGATACCTACTAGCATTAGAGAAGTTCTATGAAGTTTAGTTTGTGGTATGGGACGCTAACTAGACATTTCACAATAGGCTTTGAATGTGTTAGTTGGAGTCCCTAGGTCTTGTCTAAGGCAATTACTTGAATGTCCTTTATGTGAAGAATGAGTCTTAAATGAATTAATGAATTTAATGACATAAGTCAAGAATGTATATTAAAAATAATAAGTATTTATCTAGAGTAGTTAAGCGTTGTCTAGTTAAGGCATGACGGGGGAATATGAATGGTCAATTCTTATCTTACCAAGATAAGTCTTGAGAATGACTCTACTTAGCGAATATGATTGTTTATGTGGACATGATCCAAACATAGGAAGTCTTATGCATAATTTAGGTAGTCTTGAAGAGGTAAATCATGGACTTTATCTTTGATATACTTAAGTAAGTCTTTTAATAACCTTTGATGATGAAATGTCATATTATTTATATGTTGATATGTTTATTTCTTGTAAGCGTGTATATAACTCACTATAAGTAGTCTTGAGGATCATTTAGGCATTTCCTAGAGAGGTTGCATGGGTGGTCTCTCTTTTTGTGACTTCAGTGAGTCTTAGGATAACATTAAGTGGGATAATAACATTCTAGAAAATGTCTAAAGTGAAGTGTAAGCACATCACTGAAACAGTGAATTGAGCTCATTGTACAATGTGGTGAGCTCACCTGGAAAGTTTTCCAAAAATGTGGCTTTTTGCTTAAATGATTTCTTCTATGTTTTGTAAGTTGTTATATATTGTTTTTATGATTATAGTATGATGTTTTAATCATAATTAATCAAAATAATGGTATTTACTATATGTCCCTTTCTCATGGTTTTTGCATGGCTTCCATACATAGTACATCTAATGTGCTTACCCCTTCTTTTCCCTTTTTGACCAAAGTGTAGGGAATTGGAAGTCTTGATGTCCCAAAAAGATTGGATAGGTTTCTAAGGCTTTGAAGATGAAGGATTGGTGTGTCCTCATCAATTCGAGGACAATATCCACATGTGCCTTATGCCATAGTCTATATTTTACTGTCCTGCATGGGATTAGTCCCAAGTGTTGAATACTCTAAAGTTTAGATTCTTCAAGTAGATGTTGTAAAGATATAATGTTTTAAATGAAAGTATTCCGCTTGTGTAATGTTTGTGAATGATTTCTTTGTGTGTGAAGAAAATTTTAAATTCTTACCTATTTTAGTATGTTTATTATGCAATAAATGATACGAGAGGCTTTGATCATACTTCTTGAAGCCTCATTTGCCATGTGAGACTCAAGGATGCTCTAACTTTTATGCTGCATTTGCAGGTCGTGACAAAGTTGGTATCAGAGCATAAGGTTTAGGGAGTGTCTTAGTTGTCTTATGAACCATATCTAGTAGAGTCTTGTTTATAATGTGAAGTGCGCAATATTATAAATAGGAGGCTATAGGGTGCTAGGAAAGTTTCACTTCTTCATTCATCTAATTTTGCCTAAGAGCTTTGTTTATGGTGTTTTTCCCTTGTTTCCCTTATGTGTTGGTCCTTTGAGGGTTACATTGTGATGTTTGGGTTGAGGTATAGAAAAGATGAGATGTGACTTTTTAGATGAGGTATGATAGAAGGTAGTTTTGACCTTAGATTGGTTTGTTTACCTTTTGAAGGGTAGTTAGGTGGGAAAGACTGGTAAGGTATATTGTTAGTAATGTGAAGGAGTGGTTGTTAAGATAGTTTGAAGTTGTTTAAGACCCCAACCATAGGATGGGGAGGTGATGAGATTTGAAAGTGTAAAGGTGAGTTCTCCTAGTAAGGGGGATGTAGGGGTTAGATGATGATACCTTGGAGAGTCTTTAGTTATAAAGAGGAAGACCTTTGTAAGAAAGTGTTAGTAAGGTTTAATGTTCCTTTAGCGAGTTCCTTGTAGTTGATGTTATATTTACCGTAGAATGGATTTCTCCTAAGTTGGGGAGTATGGTGAATAGTATGGTTATTGGGAGTGAAGTACCCTTAACTTTTATATATGTGTTTATTTAAACCTAAAAGAAAGAGTTCTTGGTAACTTTATTTTGTAGGAGTCTTTTGTTGAAGGTGATTTCCAAATATTCTCCTTTTGATATGCATGTTTGATTGAAGTTGTTTTGAATGAGAAAATCAGTTTTCATGTATGGTATGTTCCTCATGATTTATGTGCATCTAGTGTAGTTTGCTAATTGTTTCATTAGTTGAAGGTTGAGCATGCCTAAGTGGTTATATGATAAAGATTTTTGAGCAATTGAAAGGAATTTTGTAAGTGTTGCATTGTTACATTGTGAATCCATGATTATGTTGTAAGATGTGTTTATATGATGTTACCTTAACTATTAGCTTGTTTCTATCATGAATTGCCTAAAAGTGGCATTTTTGAAAATGTTGCTAAATTAACTATAATGCATTATCCGTTAATTGTAAAATTTTTGAGAAATTGACTAATTGATTATTTGGTCTAAAATTATTGTAATGTGGTTAGAACTGATGTATATTATCATGATAATGGATATAAAATGAGTTTTTGCTATTTGGAATGAAGTATATGAGTTTCATAGCATAATGAGTAATAGAATACCTTTTAGTTTTTTGTTGTGTTGTGAATATCTCGATTTTGTGAAATAGATGTTTTCTTCTTGACTCTGTGATATATGATATGGTAATGAGTTGCTAATTTATTGTCTATCCTTGCAAGTGTTCGAAGAGAGGCAAAAGTCATTCGAGGATGAATGTTGTCCAAGTGGGGGAGAATGTAAGACCCCGGAAATGTCTTAGGTGAAGCTAAATCCTCACATGGTTGTCGTAATTTTATAAGGTCTTACATCGTTTATAATGTGGGTTTGAGGTAGTGTCTAAGAGTTTTGGTGCATTGAATGTCAAACGTCAAGGGAAGACTTAGACGTTCGACGACTAAGTGACCTATGTGCGTCATATGTATTTTTTATGTGTTTATGTGTGATATATTTCTTAAATGAGTTTGTATAGTGTATATCGGAAGTGTGTCGAGTTTTGTAAAGTTTAGAGGTCAAACGTCTAAGAACGTCCATGACGTTCGAAAGGTTTGCCTTGAGATGATTTTTTGTGTCTATGCATGTTTCATTAAGTTTTACGTGTTCATTTTGGATTAAACTCATGCGGTAGGTCCTAAAATTGTATTCGACAATATTTGGGTTTGAAACGTTCGTTTACAACTCCACATAGAACCCAAAAGGGGCGCTAAAGCAGGACCCCAACTTGGAGCTCAACACTGCCAGGTAGTGACGATCGACGACATATACAACGGCCAATTGACCAGGAAATGGCCCATGGTTCTGTGGTGTATATGGATCATGAAGGATGGGAGGTTGGGGATAAGCAGGAGAAAGCACTAAACCCCTTCGACGGGGTGTGGGTGAGACCACGCACCATTGATGTCGGCGTCGATGGTTCTTGTGTTTCTTTCCAGCTTTTCTGTTAATTAGGGTGTCACGACCCAAATCGGATCGCGACTGGCACCCACACTTATCCTCCTATGTGAGCGAACCAACCAATCTAAACCTTAACATTTCAATGTAATATCAACAGAAAGTAATGCGGAAGACTTAATCTCATTAATAAAACCGATTCAATAACTTCTAAAATTCAACATCTATTATTATCCCCAAAATCTGGAAGTCATCACCACAAGAACATCTATGATCAAATTACTAAACTAAGAGTATTCTAAGAACTAAAATAAAACAAAAGCTAGTCCATGCCGGAACTTCAAGGCATCAAGACATGAGGAAGAAGATCCAGTCCAAGCTAGAAGCGTTAGCTCACCCTGAAATCCGGTGTAATGAAGACTGGCTAGAGTCGCGGTTGAGTTGAAGACGACGGTGCGTTTGCTGCACTCCACAATAACAAAGAAGAAAACATAAAAGTAAGGGGTCAGTACAAACACAAGTACTGAGTAGGTATAATCGGCCAACTCAAAATAGAAAACAGTATATATCAAGTAACATCATAAAATCAACTAATATCCTTAGCATGCAGCATTTACAATTACCATAATCCTTGGTTACAACACCAAGCACATCAATGAGGATTCACGCCTCCTCATCATACTCATTTGGGAATTAGGTTCATTAGATTGAGTATATTAACATCTTTTAAGATTCATTATATTATTTACTCTCGTGTCGGTACGTGAAACTCCGCTCCCCTACATCTACGTGTCGGTACGTGACACTCTGCTCCTCATATTCTATCCTGGTACCGGAACGTGGCACCCGATCCATATACTATCCTGGTATCGGAACGTGACACTCCGATCCTCATATTCTATCCTGGTACCAGAACGTGGCACCCGATCCATATACTATCCTGGTGTCGGAACATGACACTCCGATCCTCATATTCTATCCTGGTACCGCAACGTGGCACCCGATCCATATACTATCCTGGTGTCGGAACGTGACACTCCGATCCTCATATTCTATCCTTGTACCGGAACGTGGCACCCGATCCATATACTATCCTGGTGTCGGAACGTGACACTCCGATCCTCATATTCTATCCTGGTATCGGAACGTGGCACCCGATCCCCTAATCTCACTACTTTCGTTCATTAAGCCTTCTTTTATACCAAGGCATTATCATTAACAAAGTAGATTAGGGTTTCTTCAAGATTTAAGATTCAATAGCTTCATCATGGTTATTTCATCACAATCATATATATATATATTATATATATATATATATATATATATAAAATCAATCATGCATACACACATTTAAGCATATAGAAGACTAATAATACTACCCAACACATATCATTCGGTATTAAGAGTTTACTACGAATAGTGTGAAAACCATAACCTACCTCCACCGAAGACTAGTGATCAAGCAAGAATTTCCCAAGCCTTGTGTTTTCCTCTTCTCATTCGATTCTCCCTCTTTCTCTCGTTCGATCCTCTCTCTCTCTTGCTGTTCTTTTTCTTTTTCTTATTCAAACCCTCTTTCTTTTACCCTAATTATCATATAATTAAGTTTTACAAGATGGCACTAATAATCCACTAATTAACTTAAGGTTACCTCTTTTAACCTTCAAGTATTTAGACTTATTAACATCAACCCATTACTTTATAATTAAAGAAGGAAATAGTCCAAAACGCCCCTTAAATTAATTAATCAGAAATCCGACCCCGCCTGGGATTACGCAGCCCGTGACGGGCCGTCGTGCCTGCGACGGTCCGTCCTGCTGTCCGTCGCAAGGGTCAGACACCTAATTTTTGTAAAAAGTCTTGTGACGGGCCGTCGTGCCTGAGACGGTCCGTCCTGCCATTTCGTCGTGGCATTCAGAGAGTCGTTTTTCAGTACCCAATTTCAGAATTTCTAAGTGTCATGGGACAAGACCTCCACGACGGTCCGTCGTGGAATCCGTTGCCTCTGCCAGTTTTCCAGAAATAAAATATGCTGCTCAAAACGACTAAACAGGTCGTTACATAGGGAGTGAAGTTGTAAATTCACCCCAGGTCATACAAAGTGTAAGGAAGGTTGTTTTGATTTTTTATGGGTATTTTAAGAGTAAATAAGACATTAAACTCTTATTTTAACCCTAACACCTCAATATAAGCATATTCCCTCCTAAAAATCCTCCAAAAACAACCATGAGAGTTCAAGGTGAAGGTTGAGCTTTAAGATGGTTCTTCAATGGAGTTTCTTCTTCAGTTTTCATTGGTTTCTTCAAATAAGGTATAGGATTTCTTGATATAAGGATTTCTATCACATCAGAGCCAATTCCAAAGATGATTTTAAAAAATTTCAAAAATATTATTGACCAATTTCTACTCTATGTCTAGGGCTTGCATAAATGGTTTTCAAACGTTAAGATATGAGTGTATTGATGTGTAATCGATGTTTTCCAGTAAATTATACATTAACCGTTAATCTTCTCAAGTCTCTCAATTTGACTAAAATATGTGTTATGTAATCATGCTTTGAGATTGATGAATTCATGTGTAGATTATTATGGGATTTCGATTCATGTATAGATTATGATTATTTAATTGGATCATAGGTTGTTTCAACTTGATCTATTGAATATTGTGCATTCTTAGATCTATTGAATATTAAGCTTATTGAGTTGATATTAACTTAAGGTTTATGAATTATAATGTAGTTTCATATAGGCTTTTGATTGATTTAATGATTATCGTAAATTGATATCTATGTTGATTGATGAATGTGAAGTAAATTGACCTAGTTTCATCAATATTTTCATAATTATGTCAAATTGATGTTCATGGACGTGGGTAAGGGCCTTATGGTATCGAGTTGGATGAATTAGCTTTGTATTTTAAGTGTTAAGATGGATTAGGTGTGTGATGCTCTAATTCATTAAATTTTATGTCAATTATACTTCATTTATGTTGTGATTGGTGTGGTCCACTTATGGTGGCGGTGCAATGTGAATTGATGTGACCTTGTCGGAGTTACTTTATGCATATGATGATCATGACCTTGTCGTAACTACTTGAGTTATCATGATGATTTGTGTAGTTGATATTATTTGAATATGATCCTATATATGTATATGTGATGGAATATAGAAGTATGTCTTGCGATGTATGTAAGGAAATCATGTAAACTATAACTATGTGTTTCTATTTGTCGTGTTAGCGTTGATGAATGGTTGTACCTACTAGACTATATAAGTCTATAATGGTTATATTGATGATGATATGGTAGTGTATATGATTACTCAAAGATGATAATAGTTATTCTTATGTTCTTATAGAATGACTAGTAATATGTGTTAAGGTGAAGTATATGGTGTCTTGTCTTGGTTTACTTATGTCCCTTGCTTGTCGTATATATGAATGTAAATATGTTATTTGTTGACTTAGGATGCTAAAGCCTGTTAGTCTTGAATTTATGAATTATATGTGACCTTGAATGATGTCAAGAGGGTCTTTTATGTAAAACTTTGAACAAAGTTGTAAGGTTATGAATGTTGAAGTCGTAAGCCGTAATGGTATCCTTCAAGTAAAGGAATCATGGACATTAGGTTAATTTTCTGGAACAACATCATATTAAATCTTAGGAAAGTCATCATGAGATTCTTGTCACCATTGGAAGGTAGCCCGAAGAGGACCTCTTTTGTAGGGAAATGTGATTAGGTTATGAACTATATATGGAACCTAATTGTATGAACCTTTAATATGAATTAGTCTATGAGAACGAATTCTAGAACCGAGTGAGTATGCTAAGTGAAGTAGTTCTAGTTAAATATGAGACTAGGATACAAATCACGCCCTTCATATTCCTTAACCATGTGCCTACACGGGATGTGTCCGAGGTCTACCATTGGCAAGTAGAACACCATGATCGTAGTAGGTTAGAACTCTTTATTCCATGTCTATCTATGATGGTCTATGTCAGTTATTTCCTATTCTCTTCTTATGGTTTACCTACTAGCATTAAATAAGTTCATATGAACTTTGGTGGTATAAGATGCTATCTAGACATTGCACAGTAGGCTTTGAAGGTGTTAGTTGGAGTCCCTAGGTCTTGTGTAAGAAAAATAATTGAATGTCCTTTATGTGATGAATGAGTGTTAAGTAAACTTATAAATGTAATGACTTAAGTTTAGCAAGTATGTTAAAATGAATAAGTACTTATCAGTAGTAGTTAAGGGTCGTCTAGTTAAGGCATGAATGGGGCATATGAATGGTCACTTCTAATGTTACCTAGATGAGTTATATGAATGTCTTCAGTTAGAGAAGATGATTGTTTGTGTGGACATGATCCTAACTTAGGAAGTCTTAAGGATTATTGAGGTAGTCTTCAAGAGGTGAATCATGGACATTATCTTCTTCATCTACTTGAGTATGTCTTTTGATAGACTTTGATGAGGAAATGTCATTTATCTATATGTTGATATGTTTATGTCTTGTAAGTGTGTATGTAACTCATCATAGGTAGTCTTGAGCATCATTTAAGCATGCCTAGAAAGGTTCTATAGGAGGTCTCTCTTTGTATGACTTAAGTGAGTCTCAGGATTGCATTAAGTGGGATAATTACATGCTAGAATATGTCTAATGTGAATTATAATAACTTCAATGTAACAGTTTATTGAGCTCACTATACACTGAAGTGAGTTCACTTGAAAGTGTTCCTAAAATGTGGTTTTTTGATTAAATGATTTCTTATGTGTTTTCCAAGTTGTTAAATGTTGTTCTTATGATTATAGTATGATGTTTTAATCGGAATTCATGAAAAGCATGCTATTTACTAAATGAAAACCCCTTCTTTTCCCTTTTGACTAAAGTGTAGGGTCTTTGAAGTCATGATGTACCATGTAGATTGGATAGGTTTCAAAGGCTTTGAAGATGAAGTACTGGTGCGTCCTCATCGATTCGAGGACAATATCCACATGTCCTTTATGTCATAGTCTTTATTTTATTGTCTTGTAAGGGATTAGTCCCAAATGTTGTATACTCTAAAGTTAGATGATTCAAGTAGATGTTGTAATAATTTATTTTTTCAAATTAAAGTCTTCCACTTGTGTAATGTTTATTAATGAGTTCTTTGTGCGTGAAGAAAGTTTTATATTGTTATATATTTTAGTATGTTTATTATTCAATGACTTATACGACAGGATTAGATGACACTTCTTGAAGTCTCATTTGTCGTGCGACGAAACAAGGATGCTCTAACTTCTAGGGTGTACTTGAGGGTCTAGACAAGGACCCTTGCATTTTGGGGTTAAAGACTCCCTGGGCAGCGAGCACCCACGAGGGAAATCAACGGGGCTTAGGTTGATCGACGGGGTGTGAATGCCATCCATTGAGCGGCACTTCGCCATTTTGGATTATAATCCATTTGGACCAGTATCTGAATCAAATGAAAGAGTGTAGCACGGAGGGGCAACAGTAACATTCGACTCACAAATTGACCGTCAATTGGGGTCTCGTCTGTGAGGGCTGTGATTTTTTGCACGTTTTTAATTGAGTTAATTAATTATTAGGCTGTTATTTAATTTTTTAGGGGTTTAGGAAGTATAATGAAGTTTATTAATAACATATATAAAGACTCTAACCTTGTTAGACTAATCTAAGCTCATAATTCCTAAACCCAAAACTTTCTCTCTTCTTTCTCACTCTAGTGAAGAACTCTACTGAAGACCAAGCTAGGGGAGGGTTTAAGGGCTTCAAAGAGTCAATTTACTCCATAAATATTTATCAATTGGTAAGGTATGGAATCTCTTTAACCTTTGATACCTCTTTCCTATAAGGGTTCCATCAAATTCATTTCAAAAGTTGGATTTTCTAGTGGGTTTCATCCAATCTCTAAATTAAAGTAATATAATTGATTTGTTTATGATTTCTTTTGTTATTATGAATAGATTAATGTGTATTCTAACTTAATTATGATATATCTTGATCAATTGGTCTAGTTTGTACAGATGAGCTTTACCTCAAACCCTACATTGTGATCTTGATGTGAATAGAGTAATGTTGGTTCAATTGAATTGGTTTTTGGTGTAATTACTATCCTATGATGTTGATGTATCAATCATGTATAATTTAATATGAATTATAGTCCTATATTGCTAGTTCTTGAGTAATGGATTAGATTATAACTTAGATCTAAGTCTCTTATCTTAAGCTATGAACTAGTGTTGGATCATCATATAGTGATTCTACTAATGTTTTTATCATGTTGGTTATGGTTATATGATTATGTACACCTTAATTGGGTTGAATTAAGGGTTTATGGTAGCACCATGATGATGAATTGTGAAGGAGACTTGGTAAGTCTTGTGATTCCGATTCTTTACTTCAATTATGGTAAATTGTGATTAAGTAATGATGTTGTATTGAAGTATGCCTTGTATTAGGATTTATAGGGTTGGTATGATGTTTAATTGAATGTCTTTACTATGGTATGTGAGGTGTTGGATAAGATGTAAATTTTATAAGGATGGTGATGATTTATTAATGTTCCTTATCATGATATGAATATGTAAATGTGCTAACTTCAGTTATATGAATTGTAATGAAAGGAAAATACTCATGCAATTGTTATTGCACTATTATGATGATGATGTTTATACAAGGGTTATACCCTATGACCTACATTAAGATATTATGGTTTATAAATACAATTCTAAAGGGAATCTAGCTTAGCACCGAGTGAACTAGATTGAGGAGTGTCCCTTCCAACATAGGAAAGTAGGATCACTAATGTACTCTTGAGATTGGAGACTATAATGCATGTAGCATAAAGAGAGTCCCAACTATATCTCCTAGTTCTTGAATTATGTTACCCCAATAGGAATACTATCTAGTGGATCCACGTAGTTGCTATGTTGTTGTTTTTGTACTACCTTGGCAAGTAGTCCGCCTTTTTTCGGTGAAGGGTTCGATAAAATTTTTTTGCACATAAGCTAATGTGATCTATGTCGGTTAGGGAAAGATGTTCCCAAAAGGTAAATTGAATTAAAAGAATGAACTCTACTTAGGATAACCTAAGGGTTTTAACTTATCTTTGGTAGAGGTATGGGACTTTACCTATACATTGCAGTAGTTAGCCTTAATCTAAGTCGTAGGAGGTTGTTTTTATATATGTATATGCTTGTACATGAAAGTGATATTTACATGATGATCTTACATGTTAATGATAATATAGGATGTTAATTACTCTTATGAACATGTATTTGGGCTATAATTCTAAAGTTGGATACTATGTACTTTTAATGTTATGCTATGTGAAGTGGGATGTTGGTCATGATTCTTATTGAGTTACTTGATTGAGTAAGGTTATGGAACTTTGCTTGGTCATTGCACTTGTTGACTCGATAGAGGTTCATGGATAATTGTCTTACTTAGATTATGTTATAATGAACTCTTATTCATGATAATGGCTATTTATGACTTGATGATAGAGTTACTTGGTTATATATTCAATTATACGATATGCATGTTGACTTGACTTGATGTTGTTTATATTGTGATGAACATGCCTATGACTTAATGAAAATGTCTTACTGATTGGTTTGGTCTTGTTGAATGTGCATAAACGTTTTCAAACTAAATTGCATACTCAATGAAACTTCCTTTTTATCATATTTTTATGATGTGTGTGCATATTGTCTCATACTTCATACAAGTTGTGTACTAACCCCATTTGTTTCGTTTGCCCAACATTTTAGGTTTCGATCATTGATGTTCTTTTGGAGACGAATTTAAGAAGACATGGATATCTTATTTATCCAAGTAGGGTAAGCCCTCACTTTCCGTGGGTGATGCCACTATCAAGCCTATGATATTGTTTTAGCGTTCAAGACTCATGTTCTTTCCCTTTTTATTTGGATACTAAACATTGTAAGACCTATATATGATCTTGTTTTATTTATTTATGGTCTAGGCCCAATTTGATATACTCGTATAGATAAATATGAGATGAGGCGACTATTTCAGAGTATGTTATGTCCTATATATCTATGTACAATAAAGATAGAAGACTAAGTAATCTTTATATACGAAGAGTCTATGTATACTCAATATATATATATATTTCTATTATGTGTATGTAGAGGTCTATCTAAACCTCAATGTTGACATAGTAAATAGTTTTAAATTTATTCTAAATTTGACCTATAGGTGTAATTATATAAGCTAAGAGTCTAGTCTCAGTCCTCAAAGGGGATGATGACGTCGGTTACGTCTAGGGGGTATTCTAGGATGTGACAGTCTCACCTTATGAGCCTTAGGATAACCTTGGTTAAGGAAACTTCAAGGGAAATGAGTTAACTATGATTTGGTAAGGAATGGGTTCACTGTAATGTTTCCATTAGTTCACATAAATGATTCCTTTAGTTCACTGTAATGTTTTCTTGAAGTTTACTGTAATGTTGCTTTAATGCTAAAAATATGAAGTTCTTTTCTATGTGCTAAGTGATAATATACATGCTATTTTACTTCTATATTCCTGAAGGTTTTACCAAAATTTCATGAAAGCTTATTTATACTGATATGTCCTCTTTTGCATGTTTTTGCATATTGTCATACTTAGTACAATGTTTGTACTAACCCCGTACTTTTCTATACTCTACAAGTTTAGGTTGGAGTCAAGTTTAATATTAAAAGAAAAGATTTGAAATCGACTCTCTCAAGACTAAGTATGTCCTCATATATTCAAGGGCATAGTCTTTAATTATTTATTCTTCCTTAAGACTTGTATTCGACATATGATGTGTTATTCTTCAATGTAAAGAGTCGTGTCCCTACGATATTTAAGTTGTGTCGTTATGTTGGCTTGTGAAGATGAAGCAAGTCTTTAAGTATTTATAAAATATATTTTCTTATTATTATAAATGTTATGAAAAAATTAAATTCCGCACTACTTTTCCTGTCTTATGCAATTAATGATAGCTAGAAGTCTAGTACAAGACCTCCTAAGGGTCAAGTGCGCAATTATTCCTAACTAAGAGTTTCCCCATTTTATAGGGGTTACTTTTGGGCAATGCCAAGTCACATCTACTAGAGTCTTTCATCTGTGTGAGTCGCCACACGCACATGGGTGAGAGGCTATAAGGTGATAGAAATTTCAATTTCTTAATTATTTTAGTGTCATTATATAAAGTTGAGTTGTATAAGATTTCTTTATGAACCTCTTCTATTGTGTTTAATGGACATGACTACAAGGAGAACACTCGGTAGAAAAGAGGAGGGAGGAGTAGCTAATGAGAGGATCCCTCCCTGTGGTGAGTGAATGAGAAGGTTCCCCCTCAAGTGCCTCAAGAACCTCAAGGACCTCAATCCCCCTATGACTCAAGTTCCTCAATCTACCTATGTTTAAGGGAATTTAAGGTCTACCCTTATGGATTTGACCCGACTCATGACACTCAATCTAAAGTCATCACTATTCATTTAGTTGCCAAAGAACCAAGGAGGTGGACCTCAACCCAATGCAAGTACTCCCGCTTCTAGAATTCATTATTTCATGAGGATGAATCGTCCTATATATCATGGAACTAAGTTGGATGAAGGTCCAGAAAGCTTTTCGGATGAGGTTTTAAAGGTGGTTGATGCTATGGTTGTGACACCCAGAGAAAAGGTGGAATACCCACTTATGAACTCAAATATGTGGCTCATGTGTTGTTTGATCAATCGAGGGATAACAGACCCTTAGTGGAAGATCCGGTATGTTGGGTAGTGTTCAAAGTGGCTTTTCTTCGTAGGTTCTTCCCCTTAGAATATAGAGAAAATGATGGTAGAGTTCATGAACCTTTGTCAAGAGGGAATGAGTTTGAAAGAGTAATCTCTAAAATTCACCAAACTCTCTAAGTATGTACTAACTATAGTAGCATTCCCTAGGGATAGGATGTATACATTTCTAATTGGGGAGTCTATCTTGGTAAAGAAAGAGTGTCATACTAAAATGATCCTTAATGATATAAATATCTCTAGGATCATGGTGTATGCTAAACAAATTGAGGAGTCCAAGATTAAGGATAGGAATAGGGATGGGAAGAAGCCTAGGATCGATGAACCAAGTCAAACAAAAATTAAGAAAACGTTCTACCGACAAGAGTATTCCATGGGGAACAAGAATAGGGCTCCCAAACAAAATTCTCAAGGAGGTGGCCATGATTATGAGAGGTCTAGGTGTGGTACTTGTGGGAATTTACACTTGGGTGTGTGTCTTGCCAAAATGGATGATTGCTTTGGGTGTGACAATAAGGATCACAAGATGAGGGACCGCCCCAACCTCAAGGAAAAAAGGAAGGAGGTGGAACAAGACCCTAATGGTTGTCCGGATCCTAATTGTCCAAGGAAGAATCGTTTCTTTGTACTAAGGACTAAGTAAGGAACCAATCCGGAATGAAAGACACGGTAAATCTTAATTCTTTATTGAGGTTGAGTTTTTGTTATAAGATGACTGTGTATGGTCCTGTCTCTAATATTGTCATGACTTTATGATAAGATTGCTTGAAAAATGAATTGTTGAATTTTATGCTTGCTTCACTGTAAGAGTCTTGGTGATCACTATAAGAAATTTAAAAGATTGATTAAATTGTTTTGTCATAAATAATGGTTTTAATGCATGTATAAATTATGTGTATGATCATGCCTAAGGTTGGAGAATGCATTCCCTCCATAAATGAAAAAATGAGTGTGTGATTTGAACTGTGGAACTAGTTCAAAATTGCTTTTGTTATGTCACACCCCGAGAGCACACCCTAGAAGATATTGTACTCTTGGAGTGCGACAAACGTAGTTCACCTCTTGAAGGTATTAAGAAAGCCCTTTGACATCAAATTATTGCATACATGTATGAAAAGTAGTGCAGTCCACCTACGGATGGCAGTCCAGGGCCGATGTCCTAGTCAACGCCCCATAGGTGGTGGGCGTCGTTTGGTACTTAGCCTTGGGAGCTAAGCTACCTAATCTAGGTCTCTGAACCTATCAACTAAATTTAAGATGACCCGTGCATCGACCTACGCCCCATGGATGGGAAACCATCAATAGTGGGCTTTCTGTACGCAGCTTAAGTGTAAGTTGAGAGGTGATAATATAATTTCACCCACACCCAAATACGAGTATTGGCTGCTTATTAGGGATACTTCTGGTATTTAAAATGCGTTTATAAGCGTGAAACAAATCAAACATTCATTCTTCTAAATCAAATTCCCAAATCCCTTAGAATTCTCTCTAGGATCTCATTGAAGTTCAAACTCAAAGAAGGGCTTAAAGTGACAAATTGACATGATATTCTTCATCAATGTGAAGAATTAGCTTCACCAAGGTATGGATATTGATCATTGAAAATCGTTTCATCAAATATCCCCAATTCTCAATATGTTTTCTAATGTTTTATAGTTTAATTGTCCAATTTCATGATTCTACCATGGGTTCTTTCATCAATTGCTTTAAACGTTTATTATGGTATTTTTATTTTATTGATTATTTTAACCTAAATTACCTATAAACCCATGAATTGTATGAACCCTAGTTTTTGACTAAGTTGTGGGTTACTTGATATTGATCTAATGTTTATGAATTCTTATGTAGTTTTATGTGGGATATTCATTGATGTAATAGTTTTGGTAAATAGATACCTATTCTTACATCATTCAATAGCCCAATGAAAACTACACTAAAATTCATAAATATTAAGACAATCACTTAAACCATAAAGTTATCATAAACTAGGTTCATTAGTTACATGAGTTCATAGGTTAATTTAGTTAAAATCAGATAATTAACATCAATATAATCAATATACAATGAATTAAAACCTGTAATGCAAGAACCTATGCATAGATCATAAAATTAGACAAGTTCATCTTTAGAAAAAAAAATACAAATCCCCTTTAATTTTGCGCTCCTTGAGCAATAGAGTTTTAAGAATAAAAAATCATACCTCAATGATGTCAATCCACAAAATTTATGAATAATCACCACTCAAACCTCCAATCCAAGCTCTTCCTTTAGTTTTGGATTCAATGGAGTTCTAGAGAATTCATAGAGATTTTGGGGTTTTGATTAGGAAGAATGAATTCATCTAGGTCTTTACGACTTATAAAACCACTTAAAATACCTAAAATACCCCTAAGTAACCTCCCTTTATCTTAATTGGATGTTGAATTCACCCGTGCAACTTACAACGAACTATGGAGGAACACAGTCCACCCATGACTCTTCCATTGGCGGACCGTCTCCATGCCAATGGACAGTACTACTAGTCTGTTGTTAGGTTCTGACACTGGCACTTGGATATCCATTTTCCCCACTCCTAATTTCTAACAAACATGCACCAACAACTTTTCGTGGACTAGCCTACAGTCCATCGATTGCCTCAGTAGATTGGGGTTGGTCTTGGACAGCTTTAGCTATAGGAGGAAAGACCGCTGGTTGGTCCGTATGGACTATTACCCGAACTTTTCCAACCAGAATATGTTTTTATATGATTTTAGGACCTCTTAAATCTTTTAAATCCAAAACAAACACGTAAAACAAGGCGAAACAAGCCAAGACACACAAGGTCGTTGCAAGGCAAAACTTTCTGATGTCATGGATGTTCTTAGACGTTTGACCTCCAAACATCATGAAACATAACACACTACCTATAAATACTAAAATAAATCATGTAAGTACATAAAAATATCATTAAACACACATATAGACACATAACCACACATGAGACACATCGGTGACTAGTCATTGAACGTCTCAGTCATACATTGACGTTTGACTTCAAAATTACGTAATACTTTAGACATTGCCTCGTTACAACATTATAAACAATTATAGGACCTTATAATATTATGACATACATGTTAGGCTCTAGCTTCACTCAATTCATTTTCAAGGTATTCACATGGTGAAAGAAAGATTTTGAGTCTGACATGATATTGATAGAAGAGAGACGAAGAAGAAGATAGGGCCGTACGATGGTGTTTGAAGATATAGAGGAAGTTTTTTTCCCTAGAAATCTGATACCACAAAAGAGTTTAATCTCCTTCGTTATTTCATTGATATTAATGGTTTAGATACACTTTTAGAGTATAATGAAGGAAACTAACTAGCTATTATTATGATCTATATATACATGTAGCTATAAGTAGGAACGAAATATACACTTAACAAAGGTAATATATACAATAAATCAGAATATATTTATCATATATTCTTACAAAATCCAAAAATTGCTCAGATCAAACTTCACAAGGAAAGGAAGACAAGAAAATCGAAGGTGAAATCATACTTATATGCTGCACTTTCACCTACAATTTTTTTTCCATAATCATGACATTGGAATAGGCAAAAACAATCTGGGATTTTTTAAGAGAAGAATACAAAAGAGATGAGCGAATCAAAGGTATGAAAGTTATGTATCTCATTAGGGAATTTAGAGATACAAAGGATTGAAAGATTTTGAAACTGTCAAAGAATACTATGATAGGTTTCTTAGAAGTGTGATCAAGGTATGAATATTGTGCAATGAGCTTCCTGATAGCAGAGTTATTGAGAAACTTCTTGTTACATTGACTGAGAAGATTGAACCTACAATTGATTCCTAAGAAAATCCTAATGATCTTTAAAAAATAACTTTGGAAGAATCACTAAATCCATTGCAAGTACAAGAAAAAAGAAGGTTAATGAGATAGGAAGGGTTGGTAGAAGGTGTACTTCAGGCTAATTTGCAAAAATATTCTGGAAAGAATTACTAGAAAATAAAAGGGAAAAAGAATTGTTCTTTAAGTAATCAATATTTGCGTGTAATGGAAGTAGACACAATTCAGGCAACAACAAATGAGAAAAGTTCCCTCTCTGTAAATATTGTTAAAGGAAGAATGATCCTTACATTAATTGTTCTAGGAAGCCGGATATGAGATGTCGAAAATGTCAAAATCTTGGGCATGCTGAGATCGTATGCAAGAAAAGAGGACAACAACAACAAAGAGAAACTCAAGTTGCAAATCAACATGAGGAAGAACAACTATTTGTTGCATCCTATTTTGCATCTAGTATTTCAAGTGACAGTTGGCTCATTGATAATGGTTGTAAAACCCACGTGACTATTGATGAAAATATTTTCTAAAGGCTTGATAGGCAAGAGTCGGGATCGAAAATGGAGAATATCTCCCTACAAAAGGAAAAAGGACAGTGGCTATTGAGATTTATATAAGTAGAGAACTTATTTATGATGTGTTTTTTTTGTACCTGAACTTGATAAGAATTTATTAAGTTTTGGACAACTACTTGAAAATATGTTCAAATTATTTGTTGAATATAAGGCGTTTCTGATCATTGATCCAAGTGGTCAACAACTATTAAGAATTAAAATTCAATGTAAAAGCTTTTCGTTGAATACAATGGAAGAAGAAAAAATAGCTTTTCCAAGTCAGTCTAGTGGTTCAGAAACTTGGCATAAATAGTTGGGTCACTTCTAGCATAAGGAACTTTTGTATAAGCTTAAAAAAGGGTTGGAAAAAGGTTTACCTCCACTTGAAGAGAAACTCCCAAGTTGGGGCATGTCAATTTGTTAATTATGAAATATTTCCATTCCTAAAATCAACTGGGAGAGTGACTCAAAAATTGTAGTTGATTCAAATTGGAGGTTGCTGAAGTTTTTTGGAAATTCAAAGCCTTGGTAGAAAATCAAACACACTGCAAACTAGAAGTTCTCAGATCAGATAATTGAACTTAGTACACTACAGATCAGTTTGAAAAAATTTGTCAAGTTTCTGGAATAGAGCATCAAATTATTACTCCATATACTCCCCATCAAAATGGAGTAAGGGAAAGGAATCATAGGACCATCAGGGAGATGTCAAGGTGTATGTTGCACCAGAAAGAGTTTCCCCAAAAATTTTTGGCAGAGGAAACAAATACTATTGTATTTGTTTTGTATAGGCTGCCTACAAAGTCAATGAATGGTCAAACACCTTTTCAAGATATGTATGGTTACAAACCATTACTAAAGAATCTCACGACTTTTGGTTGATTATGTTTTACTCACATAACTCAGCCGAAAAGGTATAAACATGACAAGAAGGCAAAACCTGGAATTTTCATTATCTATTATAGCCTACAGTCAAAAGATTACAAAATTTTTCAACCACAAACTGTAAAAAAAAATTATAAGCAGAGATGTGGAATTTTTAAAACAAAATCAATAGGATTGGTATGGAGAAAAGAAAGAAAGACAAGTTAATGACTTTAAAATTTTGAGGAACGAGTTGATCTTCCTCCCATTCGAGGAGCCAAACCACTCTCAGATATCTATCAAAGAAGCATTGTTAATGTATTTGAACCTGCTGAATATGTAGAATCTTAAATATAGAAATAAGGTATAGTCTAAATGCAAGAGGACCTAACAATGATCAATAAAAAAGAGACATGGAAGCTGGTATAAAGGCCTCAAAATAGAAATGTTATTGGTATTGAATGGAATTATTGAACTAAGATAAATGCATATGGTTCGATGAACAAGCACAAATATAGGCTTGAGGTGAAGGGTTATGTTTAAATTTTTGATGTAGATTTTTCTGGAACATTTGCACCAGTCGTAAGACTTTACACAATCATGCTTCCTTTGTCACCGGCAACACCAAAGGGTTAGAAAATCTACCAAGTAGATGTTGAATCAGCGTTTTTGAATTGCTTCTTGCACGAACAAATCCATGTTGAGAAGCCTGAAGGATTTGTTGCAGAAGAAAAGGAAGACAAAGTCTAATTGCTTAAAAAACCCCTCTAAGGATTCAAACAACTTCGAAGGGCTTTGAATGGGGGTTAAACAGATCAAAGATAAAATTATGTTCAATTGTTATATTAATTATGCAAAAGAAATTTTGATAACATTTAGAATGGGCAATTGCAAAAGTATGAGTACGCCTACAAATCAAAAGGAGAAGTTAATGAAGGACGATGATGTTGATTGAGTAAATAGAAAGTTACAGAAGCTTGATAGGATGTTTGATGTATCTTACATATATTGTTTGTTGTCACTGTACTGTTCTGATTCTATTATTATGTGTAAAGAAGTCCTTTGCGATCTTGGACTGGAGATAAAGGAAAGCACAAAGATATTTGTGGACAACTAGGACGCCATTGCTATTTCTCACAACCATGTTTTTCATAGAAAGACCAACCATTTAAATGTTAAACAACATTTTCTTGTAAAAGTGCAAGAGGATGGTTTAGTGAATTCAATATATTGCAGAATGAAAGAGAAGTTGGCTGATACTTTATAAAAGCTCTTCCGACAAAAAAATTTGAGTTCTTAATAATGGAACTTGGAATTTTCAGCTGTTAATGCAAGGAGGAGTATTGAAATATGTGTCATGACTTTTTAATTGATGTTGAGTTGGCATAATGATATGTCTACTGATGTGTTTTCTCTTTTCAGAAGATGGATATTTTTGGTTTAAATTTTATGTGAGAGTTTCCTAGTCTTTAGGTTTGTTGAGTTGTGGATAGACTAAGTGTCGTGCTAATTAATAGGAAGATTCTGTTTTTTAGTTACTGCATTTGCCGAAAATTTATAATTTGTGAAACAAGTTATGGATCATGTCATGGAAACTACAAATTATGGTTTGAAGCTTGTTAAAATAAAAATGGAAAAACTTCAAGCCTAGAAGATGTAAATAGTAGGAAATCCCAGCTGTAAATTGTTAAAGGAATTCGGAACATGAAGAAGAATGCCGAAGTTTTCTTGAGTTAAATTATTTTTTCTCACATTATGTTTCATTACATATGATGGTGTATTTATAGATAAAGTGTGAGAATCACAACCACATAATAAGCAAAATATCTCACACAAAACTATGCATCTATGTGGCTTACTGACCATCATCAAGACTAACATATCTACTACAAAATATCTCCAATCTAGAAATTTCTAGACAATTCTTACTTTTCTAACATATATAATAAAAAAAAATATCCAAACTAGGATTTTCTAGAAATATCTTAATTTTCAAACACTCTTCTTTAAGATTTTTAATTGAACATCCTTGCAACAACCTTCAAAACTCAAACTTCTTAGAGGAAAGAGGCTTGGACAGAATATCAACCTGCTGATCTTCAGTGATGAAATGCACCAACTTAGCTTCACCATCCTTCTCAGCATCTCTTAAAGCATGAAACCTTGTGTTGACATTCTTTGTTCTTCCATGTTGCCCCTGATTTTAAGCCATTGGAATGGATGATTTATTGTCCACATAAATCACTCGTTGTTCTTTTGGAAACAAATCCAATCCCAACAAGATCTTCCTTAACCAAATCACTTGATTTGTAGAAGATGAAGAAGCCACATACTCGGCTTTTGCGGAAGATTGTACTACAATATCTTGATTCTTTTTTCTCCAAGAAAAAATTCCTTAACCAAACGAAAAACAGTAACACGAAGTGCTTTTGTAATCATCCCAAAATCCACCCCAATAACTATCTGAATAGAAAATAAGACCTCTATTCTCCACATTTCTATACGAGAAAGTAATCGTCCTTCGAATGTACCTCAACACCCTGTTAGTGACTCAAAAATTCTTATTTCTGGGACATTACATATTTCGATATAGCAAACTAAGTGATAAAATTATGTCAGACTACAAGTTGTGAGATACAATAGAATTCCAATTAGACATCTTTTAACTTTTGGCTCTTCCCTCTCTTCGCGATTACCGTTCATTTATTTTTCATTCACAACAGATTGAGTTGCAAAAACTTTGCACTTGTTAAGCTTGAACCTTTTTGACAGATTCAAAGCATAGCTATTTTGGTATAAGAAAATTTCTTCATAATATTGAGTTATCTCCATTCCAAAAAGAGACTTCATTTCTCCTAGAGCGGTCATCTCAAAAACATAAACCGCAAGAGGATTTTCTCTGGCATTACATCATAGACTTAAACATATATAATAATCTAAATTCCATCCACTTTCCTTTTGAAATATAATGTAGGATCATTTAGGCTTTTGTTTAAGCCTTGGAGTAGCAAATTAGAATCCAACCTACTATACAAAGCTCTTGGTTCTTGTTTAAGACCATAGAGAGCCCTTTTAAGCTTGTACACCTTATCTTCTTCACATGAAACTGTAAAATCATCAATTTGATCACCATATATGCCTTCCTCAATCAATCCATTGAGAAATTAACATTTTATATACAACTGGAAGATTTTCCACTTCTATTGTGCTGCGAGAGTAACCAGAAACTTTATTGTTTCATGTTGCGCAACAGGAGCAAACATTTCTCCAAAATCCACTCCAAGCTTCTGAGAATAACCTTTAACTACAAGTCTATCTTGATTCTTGATGATTGATCCATCTAGATTGAACTTTGTTTGATAGACCCTTTTGACACCGATAACATTCTTTTCTTCTGTTCTATCAACAAACTCCCAAGTATTTTTTTTTATTAATCATGGAAAGTTCCTCTTCATTGCTGAAATCCACACTTTGTGGTGTACTTCTTCTTAAAATGAGGATGGTTCAATAAGGGAAAAATTGCATTGCTCATAATTTTGCTACTGATTTCCTCTTCAAACAAGAGAGTCTATAGTCAATTCAACATCTCAATTGTTTTTTGTTCGAACAATAGAACTAGAGGGAGTATCACTATTTTGTTGACCTGCAGTTGTAGCTGAAGTATTCCAACCTTGGTTCTGCACAAAAGTATCTAGATCCCAATCATAGTTTCTCGACTCATCCATTACAAGATCTCTACTAACAAACACCTTCTTGCGACTAACATTGTACACTTTGTATCCTTTTGCAAGTATATTATATCCCAGTAGAACACATACTTCTACATTACTATCTTATTTGCCTCTTTTAGCATTTGGAACAACTGCATAGCATACAGAACTAAATACCTTAAAGTGTCTTGCAGAAGACTTGATTCCCTCCCATGCTTCAAATGGTTTCATGTCTTGGACTTCTCAAGTTTATAATCTATTTAAGAAATAGACAGCGGTATTTACTACTTAACCCCAATAGTAGTTAGGTATCTTCTTTTCTGCTAACATGTATCTTGCCATCTCAATCACTGTTCTGTTCTACTCTTAGAAACCTCGTTCTGTTGCAGAGTGTAGCTAATAGTTAATTGATGTTGGATACACAAATCTATACAGTACTTTGTAAACTGATACAAAGTATATTCAGTTCCATTTTCGGATCTAATATACTTTAATTTACACCACACTCCCTTTCTTCTATAGCTTTGCATTTTCGAAAATACAAAACATTTGATATTTGCTACTACAAAAGTAGACCCAAGTTATTTGAGTCCTATCATTTGGTCAATATGTGATGTGTACGAGGAAATGAAAACCTCCACCTTTTTATTTTCCAACCTGATGATCATCTAAAAAATTCACTCGATGGGAAGACTGAGCACTTTTACTTTGCTTTTGCTTACAATATTTCTCAATGTGACCATACTTTTTACAATATCTACATTGAATTGGAGACCTATTTGAATTCTGCCAACAATTTTTCTCTAAGTGGTTTGTCTTCTTACAAATGCCACAAGGTGGAAAATTTTATTTTATAGACAAATCACCTTCGTTTCCACAAGATTTAACCTCTTCAAATTTATCCAACAAAACTTTTTTTCTTTCCTTTTGATGCTTGAACTTATGCCTTGGTTGAAAGGCGTCTTCTACTATCCTTTTACTTCTCATAGTGACCCAATTCTCTTGTACTTACAATTTGGAGATAATCTCGACTATTCTAAGAGTAGTCAAGTCACAAGACTCTTCCATAGCTGAGATTTTTTATTTGTACTTTTCTGGAAGGCTGACCAAGATCTCTCTGCAACTTTTTGATCTGCAAAGGTCTCACCAAGTATTCTTATCTTGTTCATAGTGTCCATCACCTTTGAAGAGTATTCTTTCACACAATCTTAGTCTTTCATGTTCAAAAGCTCAAACTCTCTCTTCAATTCTAAGAGTCTAATAAACTTTACTCTATTGTTGTCTTCTAACTCCTTATTTAAATTATCCCAAGCCACTTTGGTTGTTTCAAAATTCATAATCCTCATAAACATCACGTTCGTAAGACTTGAATGTATGGAAGTGAGAGCTCGTAGAGATCTAGTCACCAACTCATAATACTTCTTAATTTCCTTAAGAATTGCATTAAATCTTAATTACTGGACATTAGGTTATTCAAGATCAACAAATTCCCAAATGTTTAAAGCCTTTAGATAAGCCTTCATTTTGATGGAATACATGTGATAATTCTCTTTGCTAAAAGACAGAGGACCTGTCGTTGGTTTATTCTAAAGTGCCATGGAATTGTTCAGCAAGAAAATTCAAGAAAGAACAAAAAATAGATGAGTGAAACAAATAATGTTTTATGAAGGTCCCTTAGGAAATAGGCTCTAATACCATGTCACAATTAAAAAGAGAGATCTTCAAGTCTAGAAGGGGCAAACGATAGGAAATTGTAGCTGTAAATTTCTACATGAAATCTAAAAGAGAAAAAGAAGACTTAAGCTTTTTTAAGTTAAATTATTTTCTCTCACATTATGTTTCATTACATATGGTGAATTTATATTTAAAGTGTGAGAAACACAACCACATAATAAGCAAAATATCTCACATCAAACTATGTATATAGGTGGCTCACTAATCACAACTTATTTTAAATCTAGACTAACATATCTACAACAAATATCTCCGACCTAGGAGTTTCAAGTAAATTTTTACTCATCTAACATATTTAATATAAAATATCCCCAGAGTTTCTAGACAAATCTTAATTTTCTAACATGTTGGTTCATAGAATAGTTCGTAAAATTGTATTTGCTAAATGTGGAAAAGACTTCATCGACTTTTTATTCAATTTTTTCAAATTCCCATTTGCTTATTTCATGTTGCCTAGAGAAAAAAAACACAGAAATATAACTAGCTTGACCAATAAATTATTCAATTGGTAATTTTTGTATAGTAAATAAAAAGTCAACGATGTCTTTTCCACATTCAGCTAACACAATTACATGAGCTTTATTATCAACGAATAACTTCAAACCAAAATTTATAATTTCCATGACTTGATCCTAGGTTTTTTTATAAATTATAAACCTTCAGCAGTTGATTGAGCAACAACACTTTGCTCTACAATGGAATTCTGCCATTTAATCCTCTATTATTTTAATTTATTTCACACTTTTTAAATTTTGATTATGAATATTTCTTGCTCATGAATTTTTATATGCCGTACAAATATCATAATGTATCACTTATTGTTACATATATATTCGTTTATATTATCAAAATATTTAAAATTCAATCATTAGTTTACGATCAACATTGAAAAGTTTATTTTATGACTGTTGTCACATATAAATAATGACAAAATAAGTATTTAAAAATTGTACTAAAATCAGCGATTTGGTCTTAGTAGAATGTTTTTGTTCTCAGGAGAAAAGTGCAGTTTGAAGCTTACAATTGACACTAAAACAAATGGAGTTGTCTTTGCTGAAGGTGGGAAGGACTTTTTTTGTTTTATTATGAGTTTAGCTGATCCTCCAATTAAAATTTTTTATGAACCATATTCTAACTAATAGAATTGTATCTATCCCAAATATATACCAAACTTTTACAAATCTAAATGATGCCGATATGGAATCCAATGAAAGAAAGGATCAACTCCTAAGGTTAAGTGAATCAAAATCTTGGTCTAAAGCTTTGTAGTTACTTGAAGGTAGTTCTTAGTATTGTCAATGTTTTAATTTGTTTGTCTATATAATCTTTCAATTTTTTTTTTGTAATCTGTTAGAAGGCATTCCTAAAAGCATTTCAAGTCAAAAAAAGAAAAAGAAAAGAGGTCTTCTGTATGGTGTTGGAAAAGAACTTTTAGAAGACATCATAGATGTAAATATGAAAACTATGGCCACCTTAATATATTATATACCCATCATATAATATACGAAGTATTTAATGTAGTGTGAGTAGGAAATCCATTAACTTTATGTTTTAGTGATGTGTCAAGTTTCGCGAGTGAGCTTATTCCTTTATTTTATTCTTTCTATTTCTTTTCTTAAGATAGTGGGAGAATATGCAACTCACAATTGGATCTTCTACTTAATTGTGACATAAACACCTTGGTTTCTCAATATCTACGACATTAGTTGTTCTTCTATTTCTAGCCAAAGCAGAACTTATGTGACACTTTGCCCTACAATGGTGTTCTGCCATTTAATCCTCTGTTATTTCAATTTATGTTACACTTTTTATATTTTGATTATGAAGTTTTTCTCAATCATTAATTTTTATATGCCTTACAAATATTGTAAATTATCAGTTAGTGTTATTTGTATAATCGTTAATATTATCAATATATTTAAAGATTGAAGATAAAGTTTATGATCAAAATTGAAAAATTTATTTTTGGACTGTTTTCACATATAAATAGGGACAAAAAAGTTTCTAAAAGTTTTACTAAATCAGAAATTTGGTCAAAGTAAAATGTTTTTGTTCTTATGAGGAAAATGTAGTTGAAGCTTATAATTGACACTAAAACCAATAGAGTTGTCTGTGCTGATGACGGTAAGGACTTGTTTTGCTTTTTATGATTAGGTTTATCTTCCAATAGGAATTTTTATAACCACATTCATATTAATAGATCTGTATATATCCCAAA
Source organism: Solanum habrochaites (assembly GCA_027704765.1). NCBI lineage: Eukaryota > Viridiplantae > Streptophyta > Magnoliopsida > Solanales > Solanaceae > Solanum > Solanum habrochaites. Next base: position 38,695,689 of record JAKWJA010002493.1, on the reverse strand, counting down.
TATATACTGAAGTGTTTGAAATCTAAATGATGACTATATGGAATTCAATGAAACAAAGGATCATTTCCTCAGGTTAAGTGATTAAAAATCTTTGAATCAAGCTTTGGAGTTAGTTCAAGGTAGATTCTAAGTACTGTATATGTTTCAATTAGTTTGTCCAGAAAAAGTTTCAATTTATTTGTTTATAATCTATTATAAGGCATTTTTAAAAGTATTCAAGTAAAAAAAAAGAGAGGTCTTCACGTATGGTGCTCGAAAAGAATTTATACAGGAAATCGTAGATGTAATTGTGTAAAACTATGGCCAGATTAAGATACGAAATATCCATCATATAAGTTATGAAATATTAATATACTGTGTGTAGTTAATCCATCAAATTTATGTTATAGTGCTGTATCAAGTTTCATGAGTTAGCATATTGCTTTATTTGATACTTTCTATATCTTTTCTTAGGGAAGTGGGAAAGTATGCAACTCATGATTGGATCTTCTACTGGATTGTGACATAAACCCCGTGGTTGCTAGAAATTAGTTTTTCTTCTATTTCTAGCCAAAGCAGAACTTGAGTATTCCACAAGGTATGGATAATCAACTGCTCTACAGATCAACTTGAGTATTACTTTTGAGGTAGAATCATTTGTAGATCATGGAAAGTCAAATTGCTTTCTTTACTAAAAAAAAGTCTGAACTGTTTGCTTCTTCAAGGGCCAAAATTTAATAAGGAAGGTCAAGAGATGGAACAGGAGACACTAACAAAGTCAGTTCTTGCTCTTGTTCTTGTGATACACTTCTTGATTAATGGAATTAATCATATTCAATCTAAAACAAGACACTGCTATTTTTGAATCCAAATAGTGCATCCACTTTTACGCCAACTAATATTTAATATGATATTATGATGTAAAATGCATATATATATATATAAAATATTTATGCGAACTAAGTCCTCCTCCAAATCATATGAATGTTGATTTGATTAACAAAGGAAACATAGTAGGATAGGATCAATGTCGGACTCCTTTGTAGGAGGTACTCATTGGTAGATTTTACACTTCATTGTATAGAAAAAACAGCAATGAATATATCAACACCAACAATAATAACATATAAAGTGTAATCCCACAAGTAATGTATATTAATACAACTAAAATTGAAATTAAATAGTATAGATAAAATGAAGATAATTTGAAACAAAAGCATTTTAGTACAAAGTCGATCAAGAAAAGGAAAAATCAAGGTAAAAGATTATTGAAGGAAAAATATAAGCAGTGAAGCAAAACTTAAACTGGAAAAAGGTTATACAAAAATGGCTCAAGGGTGGATATGTTGGGTATGTAGCAAGAATTGATGGGAAATAGAGGGAAGGAGAGGAATTTTAAAAGTTTAGAACTTGAAAGGTTGGGAACTTCAAAAGTCCTCTAATGCTTTAATAAAAAAGTCAATTGTCCCTCATCGGTAATGGAAATGAAAATAGGATAGTTTAAATAAATAAACACTCCTATTAATTGTTAAAAGGGTTGGAAAGAGGGACCCCCCTCGCGCCGTCGTGGTCGTCGCTCGCTCGTTTCGGCTTCGGCTTTGGCTTTGGCTTTGGTCAATTAATTAGTTGATAAAGAAATTAACCGAAACTTTATAGTTAACCCGACCCGACTCGGATCCGCGCGTATGACTCATTTTAAATTCCATTATATTTAAAAATTCCCGCCACTGTTCTGAAAGGTTGCAACTTTCAGGAACAGTCAATACCATTTGAAAGTTTGCAACCTTTCATTAATGGTCGTGTCAATTTTGAAAGGGTTGCAGCCTTTCAGAATATATTATTCTTGCCTATAAATACCATTCATTCTTCATAATATTTCCTCACGAATTTTCTGATCTTCCTTCTTCTTAAAAACACATATTTCTTTGTGTACTTTCCTGTTGTGGATTGATTCGCTGACAGTAGAGTTTTTGGTATCTATACTCTACTGATTAAGATTATTTTAACCTGGGAGGTTATATTCCAAATCAAACCTCAGATACTAGAGGGGAATAATTTCCTTAAGGGGACACTGTGAATTCAGTGAACTTGATTTTCTTCCTAAATTATCAAAAACAGTATTCCAGATTCTGGTAAGTTTTACAGATTAAATTATTTTTTACAAATAAATTTCTGTTCATCTTATTTACTGGTTCTAAAAATCTCAGTTACTTCGTGTTTCTGAATGATTTTTTACAACCAGTAATTTCTGATTTTCTTAACACAGATTGGCAACAATCTTAAGGAAATTATTTTAATCTGTGTTTCTAGTGTAGACAAAAATCTTTGTGATTTTATACTCCTTTAAGTCTGCAATTATAATTTATTGCTTACTTATATTGTATCAATTTTGTTTATCAGAAATGGAAAACACTGGTGTTATAGTGGCTGTTGCTGCACCAACCCGAACTCTTGTATCACAAGCAGAGAAACCGGGTAAATTCACAGGTGTGAATTTCAAAGGATGGCAACAACGAGTATTTTTCTGGCTTACCACTCTTGGTCTGCAAAAATTTACAAGTGAAGATACTCCAGTACCTGCTGATGATATGCAAGACAAGGAAAAATTTATGATTGTTGAAGCATGGAAACAGTCAGACTTCCTATGTAAAGGTTACATTTTGAGTGCTTTAGAGGATGACTTATATAATGTCTATAGTGCAATAATAACTTCAAAAGAGTTGTGGAATGCACTTGAGAAGAAATATAAGACTGAAGATGCATGCTTGAAAAAATTTGTGGTCGCAAAGTTTTTAGACTATAAAATGGTATATAGTAAAACTGTTGGATCACAAGTGCAGGAACTTCAACTTATTCTTCATAATCAGATTGCTGAAGATATGGTAGTAAATGATGCTTTTCAAGTGGCTGCAATGATCGAGAAGTTGCCTCCTTCTTGGAATTATTTCAAGAATTATCTAAAGCACAAGCGTAAAGAAATGAAGCTTGAAGATCTTGTGATTCGTCTCAAGATTGAGGAAGACAACAGAAATGCCGAAAAGAAGTCGCGTAAGAGTTCAACAATCATTGGAGTTAATATTGTTGAAGAAGCTCCTACCAAAGACAAAAAGAGAAAGAAGTCCAACGGGCAGAAGTCAGAACAGGCCAAGAAGAAATTTAAAGGCAACTGTTATAATTGTGGCAAGGCTGGTCATAGATCTTCTGATTGTCATGCTCCAAGAAAGGACAAAAACAAAGGCAAAGGCAAAAGTGAAGCAAACATCGTGGAAAAGATGGAAGATGCAGATGACTTGTGTGCAATGATATCAGAGTGTAACTTAGTTGGAAATCCCAAGGAGTGGTTTCTCGACTCAGGTGCTACTAGACATATTTGTTCTGCAAAAGAAGCCTTTGCAACGTACACTCCTACTGAGTACGATGAAGATTTATTCATGGGAAACACAGCAACAGCAAGGATTGCAGGAACTGGGAAAGTAATGTTGAAAATGACATCCGCCAATGTGTTGACTTTAAACAATGTTCTGCATGTCCCTACTATTAGGAAGAATTTAGTTTCTGCTGGACTACTTGTTAAGAATGGGTTTAAGTGTGTCCTATTTAGTGATAAAAATGTAATAAGTAATAATGAAATGTTCATAGGAAAGGGCTACCTCAATGAGGGTCTTTTAAAACTAAATGTAATGGTTATTGACACTATTAATAAAAATTATGCTTCTGTTTATTTATTGGAGTTAAGTGATTTATCGCATGCCCGTTTGGGACATGTATATTATAAAGCCTTGCGAAAATTGGTTAATCTAGAAGTATTGCCTAATTTTAAATGCAATAAGTTGAAATGTGAAATTTGTATGGAAAGTAAGTTTGTTAAACATCCTTACAAGTCTGTTGAAAGAAATTCTAAAACTTTAGACTTAATTCACACAGATATATGCAATATGAAGTCAACACCATCTCGTGGTGGGAAAAAGTATTTTATAACTTTTATTGATGACTGCACTCGACTTTGTTATGTATATTTGCATAATAGTAAGGATGAAGCAATTGATGCATTTAAGCAATACAAAAATGAAGTGGAAAACCAATTGAATCTAAAGATAAAAACGATTCGGAGTGATAGGGGTGGAGAATATGAATCTCCTTTTGCAGAGATATGTTTGGAATATGGTATTATTCATCAAACTACTGCACCTTATACACCACTGTCAAATGGTTTGGCAGAACGGAAAAATAAAACATTAAAGGAAATGATGAATCCCTTAATGATCAATTATGGTTCACCGCGAAATCTATTGGGGGAAGCCATCCTTACAGCTAATAAAATACTGAATTGAGTACCCCATCGAAAAACACAATCAATTCCATATAAGTTGTGGAAAGGAAGAAAACCCAACTTGAAATATTTCAAAGTGTGGGGATGTTTAGACAAGTAGAGGTTCCTTTACATAAGAGGGTTAAAATTGGACCCAAAACAATAGATTGTGTCTTTATTAGGTATGCTGTGAATAGTAAAGCCTGTCGATTTTTGATTCAAGAATCTGAAATCCTGAGATTCATGTTAATACAATAATTGAATCAGATAATGCAGAGTTTTTTTGAAAACAATTATCCGTATAAAACTGAAAGTGAGTCAACAAGTGAAAGACCTAAACGACCACTAGAAGAATCAATGGAAAATATTCTAACTAGTGAGGAACCTAGGCGAAGTACTCGACAACGAATATCTGTTTCTTTCGGACCAGATTTTGTAGCACTATTGCTTGAAAATGAGCCTCAAACATTTAAAGCAGCTATGTCTTCGTTAGAGTCAACTTATTGGAAAGAAGCAGTCAATAGTGAGATTGAATCAATTTTAAGCAATCAAACTTGGGAATTGACTGATCTTCCTCCAGGAAATAAACCTTTAGGATCAAAATGGATCTTTAAAAGGAAAATGAAACCTGATGGGACTATTGACAAATATAAGTCTAGACTGGTAGTCAAAGGGTACAGACAAAAGGAAGGTCTGGACTACTTTGACACATACTCTCCAGTAAAAAAGATAACATCAATTAGGATGCTAATAGCACTGTCAGCAGTGCATGATCTTAAAATCCACCAAATGGATGTAAAGACAGCCTTCTTAAATGGAGAGTTAGAGGAAGAAATTTACATGGAACAACTTGAAGGGTTTATAGTTCCTAGTAAAGAAAAGAAAGTGTGCAGACTTGTGAAGTCACTTTATGCACTCAAGCAAGCACCCAAACAATGACATGCTAAATTTGATCAAATAATGTTTGCAAATGGATTCAAGATTAACGAATGTGATAAATGTGTTTACGTTAAAAACGTTATGAATCATGAAGTCATTGTTTGTTTGTATGTTGATGACATGTTAATAATGAGTAAAGAAATTGACGATATAAATGCTACTAAGCGCATGTTGTCCAGCAAGTTCGATACAGAAAACTTAGGAGTTGCTGATTTGATTTTAGGGGTCAGGATTATCAAAACTCCCCAGGGACTAGCATTATCTCAATCTCATTATATTGAAAAAGTATTGGATAAGTTCAATTACTTGAATTTCAATGTAGTCAAAACTCCAATTGATTTAAGTTGTACATTTAAAAAGAATGAAGGTCAAAGTTAATCTCAATTGGAATATGCCAGAGTGTTGGGAAGTTTGATGTATATTATTAATTGCACGCGACCAGGTATAGCATGTGCTATTAGTAAACTGAGTCGATACACTAGTAATCGAATCAAACTCACTGGATGGCTATGAAACATGTGTTGTGTTATCTAAAATGGACACAACATTATGCTTTGCATTATAATAAATATCCTTCTGTGATTGAAGGATATAGTGATGCAAATTGGATCACCGGGTCAAATGATGTAAAATCCACCAGTGGTTATGTATTCATTCGTGGTGGAGGAGCTGTCTCTTTGAAATCTTCCAAACAGACATGTATTGCTCGCTCCACAATGGAATCTGAATTCATTGCTTTGGATAAGGCAGGTGAAGAAGCGGAATGGCTCCGGAATTTCCTAGAGGATATTCCATTCTGTCCCAAACCTATTGGACCAATTTGCATACATTGCGATATTAAAGCAGCAATAGGTAGGGCAGGGAGCGTTATGTATAACGGAAAGTCTCGTCATATACGACGTAGACATAACACCATAAGACAACTGCTCTCTAGTGGAATTATCACAATTGACTATGTAAAGTCAAGAGATAATGTGTCAGATCCACTAACGAAAGGCCTAGTGAGAGAGGCAGTTGAAAGATCATCTAAGGGAATGAGTTTACGGCTTAGGACAAGTCAGCATGACAGTAACTCTATCTAGTAGTCTGGAGATTCCAAGAGCTAGATTCAAGGAGAAAAACAAAGTTGTGGCTGACTGTTCGACATTGTCAATTAACTCAATCCATTCTCATGATGAAGACAATGTTCAGGAAAAGGTTAAGACTTTAAGGCTTGTTAATGAGGTAATAAAGCTTAATGCTTTTAATGATTTGCTAAGTTTGGTAGATTTGACCAAATAGTGTGTCTACGAGATGACACGGTTAGAAATCATCTATGTGAGTGTGAAGTGGAAGCCGCTTCAAAGAGAATTTTATCTCAAAAGCCTATTCTCTATACACTCATGAAACCAGGAGGTGTTCATGGCTCAAACGAACACAACCGTAAGAATCATAACCAGTAAAGGGTTAATTGTGTTACATATGGTTGTCTAGGTATACACCAAAGTTCGACAGTTCAAAGGTATCACATCTACCGATTGACCGAGTATATCCGACATATGTTCACTACGGAAAGTCCAAGGGGAAACCTACTTATCTAAATGCAATTAATCCTTGCTTGTAAAGTACACAATTGTCTGTGCATTCCTATGTTATAACTATTCCCCATCAATGTGGGGGATTGTTGGGTTTGTTGCAAGAATTGATGGGAAATAGAGGGAAGGAGAGGAATTTGAAAAGTTTAGAACTTGGAAGGTTGGGAACTTGAAAAGTCCTCGAATGCTTTAATAAAAACGGCAATAGTCCCTCATCGGTAATGGAAATGAAAATAGGAGAGTTTAAATAAATAAACACTCCTATTAATTGTTAAAAGGGTTAGAAAAAGGGACCCCCCTCGCGCCTTCGTCGTCGTCGCTTGCTCGCTTCGGCTTCGGCTACGGCTACGGATGGCTAAGGCTTCGGCTAAGGCTTCGGCTTCCTCTTGGACTTTGGCTTTGGCTTTGACAAATGATCGATCTAGAGATAATTTTTTGGACAATTTTATTTTTTAATTATTTGTTTAATTAATAAACAGGCCAAAAATTATTTTCAATTAATTAGTTGATAACAAAAATTAACCAAAATGTTTTCAACTTTTTAGTTAACCCGACCCGACTCCGATCCGCGTGTGTGACCCATTTTAAATTCCGTTATATTTAAAAATTCCCGCCACTGTTTTGAAAGGTTGCAAATTTCAGGAACAGTCAATACCATTTGAAAATTTGCAACCTTTCATTAATGGTCGTGTCAATTCTGAAAGGGTTGCAACCTTTCAGAATATATTATTCTTGCCTATAAATACCATTCAGTCTTCAGAATATTTCCTAACGAATTTTCTGATCTTTATTCTTCTTAATAACACATATTTCTTCGTGTACTTTCCTGCTGTGGGTTGATTCGCTGACTGTAGAGTTTTTGGTATCTATACTCTACTGATTAAGATCATTTTACCCTGGGAGGTTATATTCCAAATCAAACCTCGGATACTAGAGGGGAATAATTTCCTAAAGGGGACACTATGAATTCAGTTGACTTGATTTTCTTCCTAAATTATCAAAAACAGTATTCCAGATTTTGGTAAGTTTTACAGATTAAATTATTTTTTACAAATAAATTTATGTTCATCTTACTTACTAGTTCTAAAAATCTCAGCTACTTCATGTTTCTGAATGATTTATTACAACCAGTAATTTCTGATTTTCTTAACACGGATTGGCAACAGGATATACAAGGAAATAGCAGGCCAAGAAATTACTGAAGGAATTATTATCTCCAAGTTCTAAAATACTTATAGATCTAACCCATTAAATATTTCATTTCTATGATTTAGTAATTTTACAACAATTGGTGTAGAAGTATTGAAATAATTCTTCTTATAAAAAAAATTACACTAGATGTTATTTGAATGTTATCAATGAACCTATACATGACATTGATAAATGTAATAAAAGAATGTTATCAAAGAATACAAGCAGCTACAAATGCATTAATTACAAAGAACAAAGATTGAAAGTATGATATACATACCAATCGCATGCGTGTGATTATCTTAAAAATGTTAGCACATTTATACATCAACGTACTTGTTTAATGTGTCTATACAAAAATACTTCAGGAATAAACAATATAGTGATGAAAAAATAAATAGTATAACACTTATTTTTACTTTCATTATTTACTTTTTTACTAGGTGAAATAGGTAGTGTTGGTTATTTTCCACATAAAATAGTCACTATAAAGGATTTCGAAGAAATAAACTTTTGTATTTAAGTAGGACTTAACACATAGCAATTAGATGAAAACATATACAAGGCAAATTAAAAGTATTTAATCAAAAGACCAGAAAAAAAATTACACAAGGCAAAGACCGTGAGTTGGACTAATAAACAAATTCAATAAGAAAATAACCATGAGTAGCGAATGGAGAAAAAAAGAATGGCAAAGATTACTTTCAAACAAGAAAGGTTCTAGTTACATATGTATTGACAATAATATGATACATGCGAACTTAATTGTGCAGGACTTTTGTCCCACAGTTATCTAGGTATATAGTAGTCTTCTTCTTTAACATCGAAATAATAATTGCGCAAGGCAACATGAATAAGAAAGTACTCTACATTCTAAAGAGGAGAGAAAACAATTAATAGATCTAGACCTAGGTTAATGTGAATAAAAACATTTACGATCCTTGGAGTAAGTGAAAGATCAACAAACCATTCCTTTTTACTAGGTCAAAGAATTATGGATTTTAATTTTTGTTGTTTCAACAAAACCATCGCATACCTACCATACCCATGATTCCCTTGAAATTGTCTGGGTGAGGCAATATACTAGAACATAAGAGGTATCAATGTCTCTGTGTAAACAACAATATTATTTATCACAAATAATAAAAAACATCAACATAAGTATATCAATTTGATAACTTACTCTATTCCACCATCAAAAAGAGTCAAAAAGATTGGTGGCGAAAATGTGGACACTACATGTGGACACTCGAATGAGCTAAAATAAATACAAACAAAAAAGAAAGCAAATAAGAGAGTTCAAAAAAGTGAAAAATAATAAGATTCTCAAAAAAGACAGATTTCAACTTTCATTTAAAGAGTAACAAGTAAATCTCTTGTGAAAATTGAACAAATATAACAAAGTAAATTAAAACGAATCCTCGACTGTATGTTTCTCTATCTAAAAAGGTAGTTTCCAATATAAAAAAGAAACTTTTCAGTCTTCCTATTGCCTAGAACTCTGTAATCACAGTATTCACAGAAGTAGTACGAGTAAGGAATAATTTGGAAGAAAGAGACCTTTCAATAAGTATGTATATATTTGGTTCTGAGAATGAAAATGTGGATTATGTTGGCCACAAAATAACATTAATAACAAGCAACATACAGTAAGTACAACTTTTCTACATGGTTATGTACAGTACTACCACTTAAGGTCAATTTAAAAAAAGATTATAGCGCATGGATAGCTCTTGTAGTGTTGCTGCGTATATTTTTCACACAATGGGCCTATGAAACAAAAGTGCAATCCGTTTGTAAAACTCTAGAAGTTCCATGACCTAGTGTAGAACCTCATTAGATTAATTATGCCTTAAAACAGTGTTTTAAGCTTAAACAAAGGTAGTAATATTTATTAGGAAGTATAATAAACAAAACTTCGAGGGACGACAATGACGTCCGAAGATTTGTGCAAAATGACCTAGTGTTCCTTAGTGTGTTTCAATGGGTTTAAAGAATGAGATTGAAGTCAAATTTGGTGGAAAGGTTTGAACTACATATTCGAGTGTATATAGGGTAGAAATATATGGGTATACTCCCCAAGGACCACCCTAGGGGTCCTTGAGGAGTATACTAACATTTGACCCTAAAAGCTATGAAATTACAATGTGTAACGAGACAAGGAATGATGGACCAACCATGGAATAACGGCCCATCGTTTGGTCTCATTTGTTGACACTTATAAATTTCATCTAAATCCTAGAAAAATAGGTCTCTGTACCAAACCATGAAGACCAGTACGATCTGTGGTCTGGTCGACTCCTCGTGGATAGGGTTCCGTCATTTGGACCCTGGTTTACTACCTAGTTTAAGTTAAGTTAGGAGATTTTAGGAAATGGTTAATAAATTATTTATTGGTTATAATTAGTTATTTTATTACTATATAAGTACCCTAAGTCATTAAACTAATCTAAAACCTCATAATTTCAAAAACCCAAATCACTGACTTCTCTCAACTTTCTCTCACTACCCTAATACCCCCATTGAAGATCAAGGTCAAGCTCACCAGATATTCAAGATCAAGATTTTTTTCTTCAATTCTTTAAGAATTAAGAAAGTATATAATATATTCACTCTTGGGACCCTTTTCCCCAAGAGTTTCTTCAAAGAATTGATTTTAATATGTCTAAAACTATGGTTTTTATCCAATGTGGTGGGTTATCTTTTAAATTGGTTTATTATTGTATTGATTTTATTTATATTGATATGTTTTGATTTATTATTGGTTTATTGTTTTACTTCCTTAAACATTGATCCAGTTTCTATAAAATATCCATGATTGACTCTTTCCTTCTAACCCTAAGTTATGAATTAGGTTGATTGGTCATTCAGGATTATGTAATAATTGAGATTTTGTACAATTTACTTTTATATGATGATTATATAATTGATGACTAAATATTGTGGAATTGATGCTGAAATATAGAAGAAGATTCTTGGAAGGTATTGGTAAGATTCTCAAAGACTATAAAACCTTATTGATGTAATGATGTTTTATTTTTTATGGTGATATTCAATTGAAGTATGAATATGTGAATGTTGAATACAAGATCTTTATAGGGGTATGATCATGCAAGGTTGAAAGTCATTCTCTTGTGAGCCTTATTATTGTGATTATGATGTGATGATCTCTCTAATAGTAGGTTGGGATGAAGGGAAGTTATCATTCTATACCTAAAGATCTATGATCATGATTGTACAGGAGGTTAGTCCATAAGGCATGTAATGTATACTAATGTTAAGGATGAATTAAAGGATATTTCAAAAAGGGACTTTATCTTAGCACCGAGTGAACTAGGTATGAGAGGTGTTCCTTCCAAATGAGGTAAGGTAGGTTTAATATGGTTCTCATGAAATTAAGGCTACAATGAAAAAATGTTCATAAAAAAGATTCTAGTAAATCTCATAGTTCCTTAACTATGTGCCCCCATAGGACGAGTAACTAGTGGATCCACATAGAATGCTATTTTCATGTTTGATTCTACCTTGACAAGTAGAGCACCTTCTTTTAGTGTAGGGTTTCATGACACCGTATTCCATTTTTGGCTCACATGATATATTGTCAGTTAAGGCGAATGTTCGGGAAAGTAAAATTAATGAATGACAGTAACAAAATGAAAACTAACTAGTGGGCCTTACCTATGCATTGCACAAGTTGTACAAGTTGTCCTTTAGGAGAAATTGCGGAGGATGTTTTTATGTACTTATGTTATGAAGGAAATGCATAATGTTGGATTTACATGATGTTGATCTTATATGATGTTTGTTTTATTTGACGAACATGATATTGCTTTAAATAGCTATGTATGATGATGACTATTTATGATATGATGTTATATTATGTACATGGATTGCTTATGGTCTCTTTACTAGTTGACTTAGTTCATGTGGGGTTATGGGACTTCACATGAGCATTACACTTGTTGGCTTGTATTAGGATTGTAGTTAAAGTCTTGTATATTTTGATGATATTAACTCTAAGATAAGAAATGTTTCTTATGTCTATATTATGATGTTATTCATGTATATGAGTGTACTATGTCTTAACGTTGATATGATTATACACTCGTATATTATCTTATGTGTGCATAAAAGCTTTAAAAGTAAATTAGCATGGTTTTGAATTAAATGTCCCTTTGTGCATGTTTTCAATGGTTTTACTTTCATATGTTTCCATACTCAATAAATATGGTTTGTACTAACCCATATTTTATATATCTCTACATTAATGTAGAAACTGTCCATTGAGGAGATTCAAGGCCACGTTCAAGGAAGGCTTTGATTTGTTCCCAAGTTGTTGGTGAGTCCTCAATTGCAAGGATGATGCCACTATTTTATCATATGTATTTCTATGTCTAAAACAATGATTCATCTCTTATATTTTGAGACTTTGTTGTAATTCCTATATGGGACATATTTAAATAGTTTGTTTTATGTCCCAAACTTTATAATTCTCTAATATATGGTTATGTTTTAGACAATAATAGACTATGTTCTTCAATGAGAAGTCTAACTTAACTTCATATATAAATAAATGAGAAATCAATGTATACTTCATACGTAAAGTTTTAATTTTTCTGCATTTTATATACCTATGATATGCAATTATGTATGCTAAGGTCTTGTCATAGACCTCTTAGGAGGACGAAGACACCGTTTTCGTGTAGGGGTGCTCCCTGGTCCTGAAAAACTTGATATCACAGCATGAGGTTGAAATATCATAGGAATGATGTCTCACCAAAAACCATGTCTACATAAAGTCTTGTTCATTATTTTGAAGAGCTCCACACTTATGAATGAGAGAGAAGTAGAGACAAACGTGTGATAGTGTTTGCTTAGTATTAGAGACTAGGTGGAGACTTGGTCAAATTAGGATTCATCATTAATTAAAAAACAAAATAGGATTTTTTCCCTTTTTCCTAAATAATAAAATTAAATATTAATTAATTTAATTAATTCACTAAATAAAATTTAATCAGTTAAATCATTGCTTCCACCAAGGCTAGAAACCGGGTTGAGCTAGATTTCTCTTAAAGGGTAAAATTTTGCAACCTCTACCCGAATTTCCCCTTAATCATACCAATTAATTAATTAATTAATTAATTAATTAGGGTAATTACAATTAAACCCTTAGCCTGGAAAATACAATTTTATCCCTTGACCCTCCAAACGTAAGATTACCCCTTTCAAGTCTGGTTAAGACTCTTCCGGGTGAATCTTCATATTCGGGTGCCCTACATGGCTAGACCCAACCTTTCCTAGCTCAACGAACTCACCAAGTTGGTTGGCTTTGTTGTTTCATAGGTTCAGAGGTCTGGTTCTACGCACATCAAACCGTGTGAACCTGGTCAAATTCAGGCATTCTAGGTACGTTTAAGCATTACTTAGCATAGTCATTTTTTAGTTCTTACATTATCCCCCCTTAAGAACATTCTTCCCCAAATAAAACTTCTAATTATCTCGTACAATATTAGTCAAAGCATAACATATGTACTTTACACAGTCAAGTAATATCAAAAAAGAATAAAGGAGATAAGGAAACTTAGACTTAAGAGTAATGTCTAACCTCAAGAGCTGAAAAAGATGAGGATAGCAAATCGCATATCGACTTCAGCCTCCCACGTAGCACACTCAACAAGATGGTTCCTACACAATACCTTTATTGTGGAAACCTCCTTGTTTCTCAGTTGTTTTACCTGCCGGTCTAACATCTCAATAGGTACTACTCATAGGACAAGTCTTCATCAACCCGCAAATTTTCAACACGTAGAATCGATGTTGGATTCCCAAGACACTTCTTTAACATAGAGACATGAAAGACTGGAAAAATAGAAGCTAGATCCGCAGGAAACACCAACTAATAGGCCACTTCACCCACACGCTGTAGAATCTCATATGGCCCGACGTACCTCGATATCAACATCCCCTTCCTGCCAAACCTCAGCACCCCTTTAGTGGGTGATATATTCAAGTATACTTGGTCACCAACATTAAACTCTAAGGTCGCTTCCTGTTATCTACATAAGACTTCTGATGACTGTAAGCTGTAGCCAACCTGTCCATAATAACCCTAACCTTCTCTAAGGATTCATGAATGATCTCTGGACCAACAATGGACAAATCTCCAACATCAAACCACCCAACTGGTGACCTAAACCTCCTAACATACAGTGCCTCAAACGGTTCCATCCCACTACAGGAGTGATAGTTGTTATTATATGAGAACTCTATCAATGGTAGATGGTCATCCCAACTACCTATGAAGTCAATCCCAGACGCCCTCAACATGTCCTCCAATGTCTAAATGGTGCACATTGCCTGCCCATCTATCTGAGGATGGAAGGCACTACTAAGCTTAACATGCGTGTCTAAGCTCTTCTGGAAGGATCTCAAGAAATGCGAAATGAATTGAGATCCTCTATCTAAAATGATGCACAAAGGAATCCCATTTCATCTTATAATTTCATCAATGTACATACTCGCATAATCCATGGACAAGTAAGTAGACTTCACATGGATTAAGTGGGAAGACTTAGTCATCCTGTCCACAATAACCCATATGTATTCATGATGTCTCCTATTCCTCGGAAGACCAACCACGAAGTCCATGTTAATGGCCTACCACTTCCAAGTCAGAACCTCAACCATCTGAGTGATACCACCAGGCTTTAGTTTCTCTGCTTTAACCTGCTGAATATTAGGACACTTGGCCACATACTAAGCAATGTCCTTCTTCATGCCATCCCACCAACAGATCTGCTTGAGTCCATGATACATCTTAGTGGAACCTGGATGTATCGAATAACTGTAACCATGGGCCTTTGCAACAATATTGGTCCGGAAATCATTAACGTCTGGTACACATAGACTATATTGGTACCTAAGTTTGTCGTCACCTCCCAAAGCAAAGGACTCATTTATCTTTACTAGCTCTGAGTCCTTCAACTCAATCAAGACAGTATCAAAATGCCACCCTTCTTGACTTCACCTACCAAGGACGAGTCAGAACTTGGATGAATTGAAACACCCCCACTAGTAGAAGCCATAAATCTCACACCCAGTCTAGCCAGTCTGTATACATCCTTCACCAACTTCTTCTTCCCATCATCAACATGGGATATACTACCCATTCTCAACCTCCTCAAAGCAACATCTATAACATTCGCTTTCCCTGGATCGAAGTGGACGTTCATGTCATAGCCTTTAACTTCTCCAACCATCTCCGCTGACATAGATTCAACTCCTTCTATGTGACCAAGTACTGGAGACTCTTGTGGTTTGTCAACACATCCACGTGCACTCCATACAAGTAATGCCTTTAAAGTTTCAATGCAAACACCAGAGCTGGCAACTCCAGGTCATAAGTGGATAATGCTTCTCATGAACCTTGAGTTGTCTTGACGCATACGTTATCACCTTACCACCCTGGATAAGAACACAAGATAAACCAACCGTAGATGTGTCACAATAAAAAGTGTAATTCTCACAACATTTTTGTAATGTAAGCACTAGGGCTGAAGAGAGTCTTTCCTTGAGCTCTTGTAAACTCTTCTCACAAGTCTCCGCACATTGGAACTTTACTTTATTCTTAGTCAAAGTTGTAACTGGGGCAGCAATGGAATAAAACCCTCTAAGAACTTGTGGTACTAACAATCCAATCCTAGAAAGCTAAGGATATCGGTAGGAGTAAGAGGTCTTGTGCAGTTCTTAACAGCCTCAGTCTTTCTGGGGTCCACCGCCATACCCTGATATGAAAAAACATGACCCAGGAAGGTGACTGATCTAAGCCAAAATTCACTCTTTCTTAATTTGGCATACAACTGATGTTGTCTAAGTACCTACGAGGTTAGTGTAAAATGTTGTTCATACTCTTCCTTGGTCTTAGAATAGATGAGGATGTCACCAATGGATACTATGAGGAAAGAAGGTATTCATGAAAGACTCGGTTCATGCGGTCCATAAATGTAGCTAGTGAATTAATGAGACCAAATGACATGACTAAGAACACATAATGACTATAATGGGTACGAAAGGCTATCTTTGGGATATCTTCTTCCCTAACCCTAAGCTGATGATGCCTGGAATGAAGATCATTATTTGAGACGAAGCTAGACCCTTGGAGCTTATCGAGAAAGTCATATATTCTGGGAAGTGGATACCTCTTCTATATAGTTACTTTGTTGACATGCCGCATCCTAAGGGTTTCATTTTTTTTTTCACAAAATGAACTTGATCTACCCAAGGGGATATGCTCGATTTAATGAAGCCTTTATCAGTGAGATCTTTTAACTGTAGCTTCAGCTCTTTGAGCTCAGCTGGAGTCATTCTGTAGGGAGGAATTAAAATCGGTTTTGTATCGGGATCTAGATCGATAAAAAAATCAATCTCTCTAGGGGGGAGGTAATCCTTGCAAATCATTAGGGAAAACATCTTGGAACTCATTCACTACATGCACAACGTCTATGGAAGGAATGTTATGATCTAGATCATTGAAATTCACAAGATGACATAACAATCCCTTGGACATAATTTTATTAGCTTATAGATTTGGAATAAATAGACTTGAACGACTTGAATTGTACCCATCCAAGACCATCTCTTATTCATTAGGGAAACGGAATCTCACAACCCTACTACGACAATCCATGAAGGATAACATTTATGGAGCCAGTCCATACCAAGTATAATATCGATGTAATTCATGGTTAACTCAAAAAGGTCTGCACACATAGTCTTACCACATACTACTATTGGGAAGTCTTTATGAACCCTATCAGCTCTCACATTTTCTCCTAAGGGAATACTAACTACAATAGGATCATGCAAAACCTCAAATAGTGTTTCAAAAGTAAGAGAAAGCAAGGGAGTCACAAAATAAAACATATACCCTAGATCAAGTAAAGCATAAACAGAGGTTGAGAAAAAACTTGCAGCATAATTGTGACCACATCAGCAGACTTCTCCTACTCCTCCCTGTCGTTCAAGACGTAAAATTTGTTACTCTTATGAAGCTCGGCTGCAATAGAATTATGGGGATTAGGCCTATGCTGAGCATTACCTCCATCTTGACACCTATTCTGTGGGCATTCCCTAACCATGTCGGCTCTTTAGGCATTTGTGCCTACTCTGTGCTCTCTACTGTTAATACAGCCACAGTTGCCACATTTTATTCTAGGATGTTGCACATCACCTTCATTTCCCTTCTTTGGTTCTGTTCCTCTTCCTTTAGGTGATTCACTCCTCTGAGAGCTAGATTTCCCTGCACTCTGACGTCCGTTCTCAAATCTGGCACGAACGCCAAAAGTGCTCCTGCCACCACCTATGCTGGAATCTGTATGGTCAGAAAGGTTAGGACTCCTAACCTCACGGACTATCCTTTTCGTCTTATTATCCTCAACCTTCTTGACAAGTACAATAAGACTGGACAAGTCAATACTATCATAGATCATCACAGACCAACACTCCTCCTCCAATTCCTCTGATATCCTTGTAAGGAACTTGCTCATCTCATCCCTGTTGTTCGATACAGGAGAAGTGGTATATGGACAATTTAAAGAATTGATGGGAATACTCACAAACATTCATCGAGCCCTGCTTAAGGTTTATGAAATTCTCAACCTTAGACTTTTTCATCCCTCTGTGGAAAAACCTCTCAAGAAAAGCTTTCTTAAATAGCTTCCACGTGATCAGACCTTCGGCAAACGACCTGGTATCCTGCCACATCTTGCACCAAGCCTTCTAACATCCTTTAGTTGATAGGAGTAAAGCTCAACTTTATCAATCTTCGTGGCCCCCATCGCCACAAGAATATTTTTGACCTCATCCACGAACTCCTGAGGGTCCTCTGCAGTCTAATATCCTATAAAGATTGGAGGATTCATCATAGTAAATCTCGTAAGTTGTTCGTCATATTGTGGGCTGGTGGGTTATCCCGCTGAACCTCCTCTCTAGTGTCATGGGCCGTCATAGCATGGTCCTGCACAGTGATTGCTTGATCTAGCTGCACCAAAGATATCTGCACCTCATCATCAGTCAACCCAGCTGGGTTAACTGTCATGGAGACTCATGCAACAGGAGCATGGGGTGGTACTTGGTTTTCCCCAGCAACTGCTCCTACTCTTCCGCGACTAGCGTTACGCCTTGTGTTCATTTTTTGGAAAAATAGAATTGATGTTAGATACACTCATAACACCAAGAAATCAGACATTAAGTAAAGTACAATAAGATCAGAAGAAGGGAAATTTTCCTCTACATCTTGCAATCTCTAATTCATGATAGTTGTGCACTTCACTACCATAACTTAGAAAACTACTTAATGTGGCTAATGTGAACTTATTATCCTTGAAGCTTAACCTAATGATCTGATACCACATTTTTCATGACAAGAATCTAGACCCATGACGAGACCCGCGTTGTTGACCTCTCAGAGGTCGCAGAAAAGTCTACATACGTCTTTGTTACTTAATCTAGGTTAATTTTAACGAAAAAATTGAATTTTTTTACATAAACTTTACATTGGAAAACATTGATCTCTCATAATACTATCTACATAACTCAAAATCATTCATAACAACGATCTAAATCAATATAATCAAATGAAAGATATAGTCATAAATATAGAGTTTCCCAAGTGGCACCAATATAACGTCTAAAAGTAAATACAAAAGAAATGCTAGTGGAACATACTCCACTAGCTCATGCCTACATCTACACTAAAATAAATTAGTAAGCATCCTCGAAAGCATGATGTCCTACCAAATCTGGAGTAAAGCTCCACGTCCGGATAACTTCTGTGTTGACTCGTATACTCTAACATGCAGCTGCACCTACACCTAGAAGTAGATAAATGTATTAAATTAGTACACACTTGTACTAAGTATGCGTATATGTAAGAACCCACCACGGATAAAGTGAAACCAAAACATGCTAGCGTATAAAGGGAGTTTAGCCCTTCTAGATCTCTATGTTGGCTGCATAGGTTCAAATACTATGAGATATATGGAGACCCATACCCGTCTGGATGGACTGCCTCATCTCATAAGAATTAGACGAACCTCTACCTTTCCAAAAGAAGGAATCACTATTCATAACTAGCCTATCGGTGCTCAGTATAAAGTTTCATTACATTCATCTCAAACCTCATAGAAGTTGGCTTCTGATTTTAAGACATCATAGCCCATTAGATGATTTCTCATCTCATCATTAGTATTAAGTATATATTAACTTCAATACTTTCATTAGAGTGGTCAAAGAGACTCTTCATTATCTTCACACTGTCATAGGTGAGTACGTTTTTACAACATATACTTAGTCTCATTTGAGATTGCTCTCATTATTCACATTAGTCTCGTATCATATTGTCACCACATTCATTAGCCTTAGCACTTTGCCCTTCATAAATACTAACCCTTTTTTACGTGAATGTTTATTTTATCATATGCCAATGCACTTGGCCTTTTAGTGTGTTTCACACTTTTACTTAACCCTTCTGGGTCAAATCATTCATCATATAACGGCTTAGGTTCACTTACTTTATAAACGTATGATGGACTTACGAGTCCAAAAACACAATATATGAGGCTTTAATCGTAATTCGTCTAATTGATTAATACCTACCCAAGGTTTTGTGGTACAAGACTTATGCATATTGTAAGTATGCTAAGATATTAGTTTTGACTCTTAAAGGCAGCATTCATTTAGTCATTTATTCACATACGACTTAAGTGTCAATACAGAATTGGGCAAGGGAAGCCGATTTCGAATCCCTTGGCAACACTTAATTCTTTATTAAACTTTGTAAGCTTATTTTTTCAGATTATGGACACTAGGTTGATCCCCATCACCCCCATCTATTTTTCTTTCTTTCCCCTCCTCTCTTTTCCATTTAAGGCCAAGAGGTTGTGGGATCGATCCCCCATAACTTCATTTTATTCTCTTAGTTTTTCTCTTAACTTTCTCACCTGTCAAAGAGGTTATTGGTTCAATCCCCACCAACCTCATATTTTTTTTTCTTTCATTTTTCTTCTAATTGACTCATATATTCAAGAGGTTGTGGGTTTAATCCCCACTCACCTCATTTATTTTCATTTCGTTTTTCTTATGAAGTTTTTATGTAATATGCATTTGGAGAGGTCTAGGATTAAATCCCCAATGAACTCACATTTTTTTTTAATATAGCCCCATTTCTAATCACAACCTGAAAGCAACATTTCCAGCAACATTATACTTATATCATTTTTTATGTTAATTCTTGGATTATTTTGGTGTGACATTTATTCAGCAACATTATACTTATATCAACCTCACATTTTTAACATATTCATACACGTAAAATAAAACATTTTAACATGTAAAATTCAGGCTTCAGACCATGGCTAACTCACAGCACACACATGCACAAACAATTTAACGTAATTCACATTTTTGGAACACATCTTTTCTTTCTCACAGGTTTTCTGAATACACATTAAAACACATTATCACAACAAGACTTAAAGAATTCTACCAGAAGTCATACCGACACATACTTTGAATCTTTCAGGGGATCTAATGACAAGGGCATGCAACGGGGACAACCTTAGTTTTTTTTACTGTGAATAGACAAAACCTTAGGGTCTCTTTGGAAATAGACCGAGAGGGTATAAAACCCATACAAGAATTCATTTAATGAGGTTCTAACGTTCTTCCAAAACACCCACTAAGCAAACATTTCACCACAAAAATCACAAGCATAATCCGTCGCGAACTTGATTTTTGGTTTTCGCTTTTAAACTTATTTTGCTTTTGAGTTTGAGAGATAAAGTTCATGAATGTGGATGAACTTTGTTTTATTTTTGTTCTTTTATTTTGTCTTACAGAAATTGGAGCGTCAAAATGAGAGAGGAGTAGACACAAATGTGTGATAGTGTTAGCTTAGGATTAGGAGATTAGGTAGAGACTTAGTAAAATTAAGATTTATCATTAATTAATAAAAAAAATATTATTTTTTTATTTTTTTCTAAAAAAGAAAATTAAATATTGATTAATTTAATGAATTCACTAAATACAATTTAATCAATTAAATCATTGCTTCCACCAAGGCTTGAACCGGGGTGGAGCTAGATTTCGCTTAAAGGGTCAATTTTGGCCACCTCTACATGTGTTGCCTCATAACTATATAATTAATTAATGAATTATATAGGGTAATTAAAATACGACTCTTAGCATAGGAAAGACCATTTTACCCCTACACCCCCCAAACCTAAGAGTTACCCCTTTCAAGTCCGGTTAATACTCATCCGGGTGAATCTTCATATTCGGGTGTCCTACATGGCTTGACCCAACCTTGCGTATCTCAAAGAACTCACCAAGTTTGTTTGATTGGCTGTTGCAGAGGTTTGAAGGTTTAGTTCTACGCGAGTCAATCCTTTTGAACCCGGTCTAATTCAAGCCTTCTAGGTACGTTTAAGCATTACTTAGCATAGTAACTTTCATGTTGTTACAGATGATGAGGGTAATTCCTTGCATTTTATTTTTTTTCATTTGTGTTCCTTCTAAAAGAGGGAGGACTAAGACGTTTGACGACTAAGTCACCAATGTGCCTCATATAAGGTTTTATTTGCTTATGTGTGATTCATGGGGTTTTAAGGTCACTAAATTAGTTATTAAAGAATATGTAGGAAGTGTGTAAAGTTTCCTGGATTTTGGAGGTTAACCGTCCAAGAACGTCTATGACTTTCAAAAGGTTTGCCTTGTAACGACTTTGAGTGTTTAAGCATGTTTCATTGAGTTTTACATATTCATTTTGGATGAAATTCATGTCAGAGTTGTTAAGCTCATTTACTATCATGTTTGGGTTTGAAACGTATGGGAAAAAATCCCCAAGGACCAACCAAGTGTCCTTTATAAAGAACCCATGTTGGTGGCCAAAACTGCCCAAGGCATTCCACCTACGGATGGTAATGCACGGCTGGTGTCCTGGTCGATGCCCCGTAGTGGTGGCAGTCATTTAGTACTTACACTTGAGAGCTAACCTACCAGTTCCAAGTCTCCCAATCGATTGACGAAGGCCAGGAGGGCCTATGCATGGACCTACGCCTCGTCGATGGTGGTCTGTCTGCACGAAGCTTCACTATAAGTTGAGGTACGATGTTGTAATTTTACCCCACTTCCATATAAGAATATTGGCAGCTTATTTTTTTTTATTTTAAATGTATTAATAAGCCTAAAACACATTGAAGACTTCATTCTTCTAAATCAAATTCCACATTCTCTTAGAATTCTGTCTAGGACTCCGTTGAAGTCCAAACTCAAGGAAAGGCTTACAGTGACAAATTGATTGGAGATTCTCCATCAAAATGACAAATTAGCTTCATCAAGGTATGGGTATTGATCTTTGAAACCCTTTTAATCAAAGAGACCCAATTCTCAAGATGTTTTCTTATGTTTTTAAGTTGAATTGTCCAATTTCATGATTCTACCATGGGTTCTTGCATCAATTGTTTTTCAACGTTTTTTATGGATTAAATTATTATTTTATTGATGATTTTAACCTAAATCCTATGAACCCATGAATTGGATGAACCATAGTCTTTGACTATGCTATGGGTTACTTGATATTGATATAATGTTTATGAATTCTTGTGTAGTTTTATGTAGGCTATTCATTGATGTAATAAATGTAGTAAATTTATAGTTATGTTGTATTGTATTGATTAATATGTAGTAATTTTACCTATATTCATGAATATTGTGATACTTATATTGAATTTGTTGTTATAGACTTGAATAAGGGTCTTGGTAACGAATTGAGTAAATTGACTTTGGATTGAAGTATTGTGGATGATGTAGGGGTATTCCAACCTATTTCTGTCATTTTAATGTTCTTTATACTTAAATTCTATTGTGATTGGTACGTTTCACTTATGTTGGCGGTGGTACATGAGTTTATTTGGACTTGTCGATGTTACATTTTGCAATATGATGATCATGGACTTGTCGGTACTACTAAATGTAATGTTGCTATTTGTGTAGTTTAATTTATGAAGTATGATGATATATATATGCATTTTAATCATGTAAATGTATATGTATTCTATTGATGTTATACAGGTGATCATGTTAGACTATGACCATATGCTTATATGTGTAGTCTTAAAGTTGATGCATGATTGTTACTACTTGACTATATGAGTCTATAATAGTTATATTGATGATGTTTTAGTAATGCATAGGGTGACATAAAGATGATAAGGTTCATCCTAAGTTCTTTTACGAATGATATGTTATTTGTGATAAAGTAAAAGAATGTAGTGGCTTGTTTGGTAGACTTGTGTCCCTTACATTATTTATGAATGAATCTTATGACATGATGATATTTTTTGATTAGGTAGGCTTAGTAAAGCCTTGTCATGTATGAAAGAATGATACGTGAGACCTTAGAGGATGTTAAGAAGGTCATGTACGTGGTAAAGGTTATTTTATGAATGTTGAAGTCGAGATCTGTAGTGGTATCCTTCATGTAAGGTAATGGTAGACTTAAGGTTAATTAGATGTAACAACATCAAATTAATCCTTATGGAAGTCATAATGAGATATCTTAGTCGCCATTGAAAGGTATCCCTAGTGGACCTCTCTTGTAGGGTGAATGTGATTAGGTTATGAACTAGATAAGGAACCTCTTCATGTGATCCTTTATTGTCAATTAGTCTATGAGAACCAAGGCTAGCAGCGAGTGATTATGTTATAGGAAGTAGCTATACTTGATAATGAGACTAGAGTGCATTGTACCTCTACTTGAGAATGAGAATAGAGTGCATAAAAGTCTCTTTGTAGTCCTTAAACATGCGCCTACATGGGATATGTCCTAGTTATACCCTTGGAAAGTAGAACACTCTCATTGGAGTAGGTTAGATATCCTGATTCCATGGCTAGCTATCATTGTCTATGTCGGTTATTGCCTATTATCATCATGTGAGATACTTACTAGTATTACAGAAGTTTTATGAAATTTAGGTAGTGGTATGGGATGTAGTATAGACATTGCACAATAGGCTTTGAAGGTGTTAGTTAGAGTCACTAGGTATTGTCTAAGACCAATACTTGAATGTCCTGTATGTGATGTATGAGTCTTAATGAACTAATGAACTAATGACTTATGTTATGAAGTAGGTGAATGGAATAAGTACCTATCTATAGTAGTTAAGGGTTGTCTAGTTAAGGCGTAAGGGGGCATAGGAATTGTCACTTTCTATCTTACCTAGATGAGTTTTAAGAATGACTCTAGTTAGGGATTATGTTGACAATGTAGGCATTATCCGAGCTTAGGAATTCTTAAGGATTATTTAGGTGGTCTTGAAGAGGTCAATAATGGACGTTATCTTCTTAATCTACTTAAGTAAGTCTTTTGATAGCCTTTGTTGAGGAAATATCATTTTATCTATATGTTGATATGCTCTATGGCTTGAAGTGTGTATGTGACTTATCATATGTGTTCTTGAGGGTCATTTAGGTATTGGTTAGGGAGGTTGTATGGTCAGTATCTCTTTGAATGACTTAAGTGAATCTTAGGATAGCTTTGAGTGGGATATTACATGCTATAAGGTGTCTTAATTGAAGATAGGCAATACTTCATTGTAACAGTTAATCAACTCACTGTAAAGTGACTCTTAAAATGTGATGTTTAGTTTAAATGTTTCATTATGTGTTTGTAAGTTGATAAATGTTGTTATTATTATTATATAATGATATTATAAAGAAAATATGCATATTTTCAATAAATGTTTGTTTTCATGATTTTTATGCATACTGCCATACTTAGTACCTATGGTTGTACTAACTCCATGATTTTATCTATCTCTATAGTTGTTGGTAGGTGAGGAACTTTTGGAAAGTGAAGACTTGGACCATAGCATCGTTCAAAAGAAGTTGAAGTATGTCTTCATTTGACTAGAAGGCATAGATGTATTTTATGTTTTCTATGTGAAGTATTGTAATATACTAAGTATTTCTATGTTAGTATTAAAGTATGGGCCGTGTCACAAGTATTATTGTGTCTTAAGATGATTAGATTGACACTTTGCATTTCCTATTGCTTTATATGAAGGAATTTGTAAAGACTATGATATTTTTTGTGAAAAGTTTTAATTTTGTGCTAGTTTTCACTATGTTTATTCTATGAATGATATATAAGGGCTTCTACGAGACCTCCAAAAGGTCAAGTATGCCGCTTGCAAATCTGAGATTTCCCCTAACTTCTAGGGTGTGGTTTCGGGATGTGACAAGATTGGTATTAGAGCATAGGTTTGTGAAATCACTATTAGGGATCGAAAAGTCTCATCAAGTCACGTCTAGTAGAGTCATGACCATCGGTGTTATTCGCAACACATCTATGGGCAAGAATCTAAAGGAAGATAGAGTTTCCCTTTTTTTCTACTCCTATGTCGTGCCGTAGAGTAAAAGTTATGAGTACTCTTTTCTTATGGTTTTCCTTGTGTTTTTAGGAAGATGAATACGAGGAGGACACTAAATAGGAAAGTCGAGGAGAATGAGGTTCAAGAGGACATCCTTCCTCAAGTTAAGGAAGTTGAACAAATTCCTCAAGGTGCACAAGATGATCAAGTCCCTATTGTGGGTGGAGGTGATGCTCCCCCTTAATTGAGTAATAGGGATATTATGAAGGCTTTTCTTGCTTTAGCCTGTGTAGTGACTACTCAAGTGATTTTGTGTATGGTGCCTAAGGCAAATATGGTAGAGAGCACTATGACCTCTAGGTTTAGAGATTTGATGAGGATGAATCCTTCTATCTTTCTTGGCTCTAAGATGTGAGAAGATTCGAGTTTATAGATGAGGTGTACAACATAGTGCATGCTATGGGAGTGACATTTACGGAGAAAGCAGTTTTTGCTTTGTATCAATTGAAAGATGTGGCTCAAGTGTGGTACACACAATGGAAAGGCAATAAGTCAGAGGAGTTGGGTCCTATTGAGTGAGAAAAATTTAAGAAATTTTTTTTTGGTAAGTACTTTGCCCGTGAGATGAGGGATGTAAAGGTTGAGTTTATCAATCTCAAGCAAGGCAATATGACTGTTGAGCAATACTCGTTGAAGTTTGCTAAGCTGTTCAAATATGCTCCCTCTCATGGGTCAAATCCAAGAGATAAAATGACTCATTTTGTGACGGGAGTAGCCTACTTAGTAAGGGAAGAATGTCGTACAACGATGTTACATGATGATATAATCATAGCTAGACTAATAGTGTATGCACAATCCATTTAGTCTTCTTCTTAACCCTACTTTTCTCATGATCAGTGATGTTAACGAGTACAATATTGAATCTTAAATGAGTTTTCGTTATTTGGAATGAAGCATATGAGTTTTCTAGCATGATGAGTTATATAATTCTTTTCTAGTTCTTGTTGTGTTGTGAATCACTTAAATATGTGAAATTGATGTTTATTTTTTGTTATTTTCTATATGGTATGATCATGATATGCTATTTAAATCTCTTTTCTTGGAAGAGTATACAGAGTGGCAAGTGTCATTCGAGGACGAATATTGTTCAAGTGGGGGAGAATGTAGGACCCCAAAATGACTTAGGTAAACTAGAGTCTTACATGTTGTTATTTATGGTTTAACGTCCTCAATAGGTCTATTATGTGTTAATGAGTTTGTGTCTAAGAGTTTTTGTGCATTCGAAGTCAAACGTCAAGGGACGACTACGACGTTCAACGACTAAGTCACGTATGTGCCTCATATGTGGTTTTATGTGTTTATATGTAATTCATGAGATAATAAGGTATTTATATGAGTTATTATAGCATATATAGTGAGTGTGTCAAGTTTCATGGAGTTTGGAGGTCAAACGTTCAAGAACGTCTATGACGTTTGAAAGATGTGCCTTGAAACGACCTTGTGTGTATCTAAGCATGTTTCATCAAGTTTTACGTGTTTGTTTTGGGTGAAATTCATTTGAGAGGTGTTAAGCACATATACAATATTTTTTGGGTTAGAAACATTCAGGTAAACATCCCCAAGGACCAACCAAGGGTCCTTGAGGAAGGAGCCATGTTGGTGGCCGACATTGGCTAAGGCAGTCAACTTAGGGATGACAATCGATGGCAGGTGGCCTGGTCGACGCCCCGTAGGTTTTGGAAATTGTGTGGTACTTAACACGGGGAGATAATATACCAGTTCCAGCACTCTGAACCCATCAATAAATTCCAGCACGGCCCGTGCATGGACCTACACCCCATCGATGGGCAACCGTAAATAGTGATCTGTGTGTACGCAGCTTCACTGGAGGGGTGATGTTGTAATTTCACCCCACTTCCAAATAAGAGTATTGGCGATTTATTAGGTGTCTTTTGGATATGTTCACTGTGTTATAATACTAAAACACATTGAAGACTTCATTCTTGTAAATCAAATTCCCAAATCCCTTAGAATTCTCTCTAAAACTCCGTTGAAGTCCAAACTCAAGAAAGGGATTAAAATGACGAATTGAATAGAGATTATTTATCAAAGTGAAGAATTACCTTAATCAAGGTATGTATTTTGATCCTTGAAACTTATTTCATCAAGGAGCCCCAATTCTCAAGATGTTTCTAATGTTTTCTAGTTGAATTGTCCAATTTCATGATTCTACCATGGTTACTTGCATCAATTGTTTTTAAAAGTTTATTATGGGTTTATTTGTTTTTTTTATTGATAATTTTAACCTAAATTACCTATGTGATAATTTAAACCTAAATTACTTGATATTGATCTAATGTCCATGAATTCTTGTGTAGTTTTTTGTGGGCTATTCATTCAAGTAATAATTGTAGTAAATTGATATCTATTAATACATCATTCAATATCCCAATGAAAACTACACTAGATTTAATAATCATTAAGACAATATCACTTAATCCATAAAGTAGTCAAAAACTATGTTCATCAATTACACGGGTTCATAGGTTAATTTAGTTAAAATCATCTAATTAAAATCAATATAATTAATATACAATTATTTTATACCATTAATGCAAGAACCCATGGGTAGATCATAATATTAGACCAGTTCATGTATAGAAAACATTAGAAATCTGCTTGAATTTTAGGCTCCTTGATTAAAAGAGTTTTAGGATAAAACATTATACCTATATGATGTTATCCATGAAATGGATGAAGTATCACCACTCAAACCTCCAATCCAAGCTCTTCCTTGAGTTTTGGCTTCAATGGAGTTCTAGAGAATTTCATAGAGATTTTGGGGGTTTTATATGGAAGAATGAATTCATCTAGGTATTTCGGACATATAAAACCACTTAAAATACCTAAAATACCCCTATGTAACCGCCCTTTCTCTTATATAGACGTCGAATTCACCCTTTCAACTAACAATAAACTGCGCGGGAATATAGTCCACCCACGACTTGTCCATCGGCGGACCGTATCCCCACCAGTGGACATTCCTATTGGTCCGTTATTAGGGTCTTAGACTGGTCGTTGGATGGCCATCTTTCCCATGCCTAATTCCTAACCAACATCCACCAATGACAGGGTGTTGACCAGCCTACTGGCCATCGATTGCCTCAGTCGATTGGGGCTGGTCTTTGAAAGCTTTGGCTCTAGGAGGAAGGACCCTTGGTTGGTCCTTGGGGACTTTACCCAAACGTTTCAAACCAGAAAATATTTTTATATGAGTTTAGGACCTCTTACATTGATTTAATCCAAAACAAACACGTAAAACTCGATGATACATGCCAAGACAAACAAAGTCGTTCCAAGGAAAACCTTTCTAATGTCATGGACGTTCTTAGATGTTTGACATCCAAACATTATGAAACTTGACACACTACCTATAAATACTATAGTAACTAATATAAGGACCTCATAAGCTCATGAAACACACATATAGGCAAATAAAAACACATGAGACACATCGGTGACTAGTCGTTAAATGTCTTTGTCGTCCATTGACGTTTGACTTTATAATCACCTAATACGTTAAACACTGCCTCATTACCACATTATAAACCAATTTAGGACCTTAGAACCTTATGAAAAACATGTTAGGCTCTAACTTCACCTAAGTCATTTTCAAGTTATTAACAGGGTGAAAGGAAGATTTTGATTCTGACATGATGTTGGTTTAAGAGAGGCAAAGAACAGGAGAGGGGCATATGATGGTGTTTGAAAATATAGAAGAAGTGTTTTTCCCTAGAGATCTGATACCATGAAAGACTTTAATCTCCTTCCTTATTTCATTGATATCAATGGTTTATATACAATATAAGACTATAATGAAGGAAAGTAACTATCTATAATTAGGAACTAAATATACACCTATCTATTATTACGAACTAAATATACACTTAACAAATGTAATATATTTAATAAATCAGAATATATTTATCATATATTCTAACAAATTCCAACAATGGATCAGATCAAACTTCAAAAGCAAAGGAAGAAAAGACAATCGAAGGCTAAATCTTGCTTATGCTGCACTTTCACCTACAAATTTTTCCATAATAATGACGTCGGAATAGGCAAAAAAAATATGGTATTTTTTAAAAGAAGAATACATTGGAGAATTTTGAATTAAAGGTATGAAAGTTATGAATCTCATTAAAGAATCTTGAGATACAAAGAATGTATGATTTTGAAACTATAAAAGAATACTATTATAGGATTATTAGAATTGTGATCAAGGTATGAATACTGGGCAATGAGCTTCTTGAGAGTAGAGTTATTGAGAAACTTCTTGTTACATTTCGTGAGAAGTTTGAACCTACAATTGATTCCTAAGAAAATACTAAGGATCTTTCAAAAATAACTTTGGCAGAATTATAAAATTCATTGCAGGTATAAGAAAAATAAGGTTTATGAGATAGGAACGGTCTGTAGAAGGTGCACTTCAGGTAGAGTTGCAAAACTATCGTGGAAAAAAATACTAGAAAATACAAGAAAAAAAGAATTATGCTTAAAATAGTAAGGATTCGTGTGTAATGGAAGTAGACACAATTCAGGAAGCAACAAATGAGAAAAGTTCCCTTTGTGTAAATACTGTTGAAGGAAGACTGATCCTCACATCAATTGCTGTAGAAAGCCAGATATGAGACGCCGAAAATGTCTAAAACTTTGGCATGCTGAGATGATATGCAAGGAAAAAGGAAAACAACAACCAAGAGAATATCAAGTTTGAAATAAACATGAGGAAGAACAACAATTTGTTGCATCCTATTTTTCATCTAGTATTTCAAGTGAGATTTAGCTCATTGATAGTGATTGTCAAACCCACGTGACTATTGATGAGAATCTTTTCTAAATGCATTATAGAATTAAAACATCAAGAGTCGGAATCGAAAAGGGAGAATACCTCCATGAAAAATGAAAGGGTACAATGTTTATTTAGAGTTATACGAGAAGAAAAATTATTTCTGAAGTTTTGTTTGTACTTGAACTTGATAAAAATTTATTAAGTGTTGGAAAACTACTGGAAAATATGTTCAAATAATTTGTTGGATATAAAGTGTGTCTAATCATTGATCCAAGTGATTAACAACTATTTAGAATTAAAATTAAGGGTAAAAGGTTTCCTTTGAATCCTATGGAAGAAGAAAAAATAGCTTTTCCAAGTCGGTCTAGTGTTGCAGAAACTTGGCATAAATAGTTGGGTCACTTCCACCAGAGGGTACTTTTGTATAAGCTGAAAAAAGGGTTTGCAAAAGGTTTACCTCCATTTCAAGAGGAACTTCCAAGTTGCGAGGCATGTCAATTTGGTAAGCAGGCAATATTTCTATTCCAAAAATAAACTAGGAGAGTGACTCAAAAATTGTAGTTCATTCATACAAATTTTTGAGGTCCCTAAAGAACTCAATCATTGAAAGAAAGATGGTATGACATAATTTTTTTTGATGATCTAACAAGGATGTGTTAAATATTCTTACTAAGATTCAAATTGGAGGTTTCTAAAGTTCTTTTGGAAATTTAAAGCCTTGGTAGAAAATCAAAGACACTGCAAGCTACAAGTTCTCAGATTAGATAATGGAATTTAGTAAACTACAGATCAGTTGGAAAACATTTGTGAAGTTGATAGAATAGAGAATCAAATTATTACTCCATATACTCCCCATTAAAATGAAGTAAGTGAACGGAATAATAGGACCATCAGGGAGATGTCAATGTGTATGTTGAACCAGAAAGAGCTTCCTCAAAATTTTTGGGCAGAGGCAACAAATACTGTTGTATTTGTTTTGCATATGCCGCCTACAAAGGCAGTGAATGTTCAAACACCTTTTTAAGATTGCTATGGGTACAAACCTTTACTAAAGAATCTCAAGACTTTTGGTTGATTATGTTTTTCTCACATACCTCAGCCGAAAATGGATAAACCTGACAAGAAGATAGAACAACGAATTGTCATTATCTATAACCTGCAGTCAAAAGATTAAAAAACATTTCAACCACAAACTACAAAAAAAAATTATAAGCAGAGATGTGGAATTTTTAAAACAAAATCAATAGGATTGTGATGGAGAAAAGAAAGAAACAGAAGTCAATGAGTTTCACAATTTTGAGGAATGAGTTGATCTTCCTCCCATTTAAGGAGCAAAATAACTCTAAGATATCAATCAATGATGAAATGTAACCGTATTTGAACCTGCTGAATATGTAAAATCTTATGGATACAAGTAATGTATAGTCACAATGCAAGAGGAGCTAACCATGATCAAGAAAAAACACACATGTAACTCTGGTATAAAGGTTTCCAGACAGAAAAGTTATTGGTGTTGAATGGAATTACAGAACAAAACTAAATGCATATGGTTCGATGAACAAGTAAAAATATAGGCTTGAGGTGAAGGGTTATGCTCAGATTTCCGGTGTAGATTTTTCTTGAACATTTGCGCTAGTCGCAAGACGTGACACAATTAGGCTTCTTTTGGCATCAGCAATTCAAAAGGATTGGAAAATATACCAAGTTGATGTTAAATCAGCGTGTGTTAATTGATTCTTGCAGGATGAAATCTATGTTGAGCAGCCTGAAAGATTTGTCGCAGAAGAAAAGGAAGACAAAGTCTACTTGCTGAAAAATCCCTCTAATGGTTAAATCAACCTCCAAGGGTTTGGTACAGTAGAATCAATGATCACCTTTCAGACTTAGGTTTTAAAAAAAGCCTAAGTGAATCAATTCTTTACATAAAAGATGTTGACTATGACATTATTTTAGTTTTTTTATGCTGATCATCTTTTAGTATTAGGGAGTAATGTTGTGCCCATAGAAGAGTTGAAAAAGGAGATAATGATATTCTTTGAAATCACAAATCTAGGAGAGATGGCTTTGTTTCTTTGAAGGGATGTTAAAAAGATCGAAGATCAAATTATATTTATTTTTCAAAATAAGTATGCAAAATTTTTTTTGAGAAAATTGAGAATGGGTGATTACAAAAGTATGAGTACGCCTATGAATTAAAAGGAGAAGTTAATGAAGGACGATGTTACTGAATAATTACAAATAGAAAGCTACAGAAGCTTGATAGGATGTTTGATGTATCATATATTTATTGTATGTTGTTAGTGTACTTTCTTGATTCTTCATTCTCCTAATGAAGTACATATGAAAGATGCAAAAGGAGTACTCAGATATGTCAAAGGCACACTGGACTATGGAGTAAAATTTAGTAAACGCGGAATTTTAAACTTCAAGGATTTTCTAAAGTGATTGGGGTTGATTTGTTGAAGATATGAAAAGTACTTCAGGGTACTGTTTTATTTTTGGCGTAGGTTGCTTTACTTGGTGTTCGAAAAAACAAGATATTACTGATAAATCAACTACAGAAGAAGAATTCATTGATGATACAACTACCGTCAATCAACCTTTACGTGTAAAGAAATCTTTTGCAATCTTAGATTGGAGATAATGGAAAGCAATAAGATATTTGTTGACAACTAGGATGTCGTTGCTATTTTTCACAACCCAGTTTTTCAGAGAAGAACCAAGCATTTGAATGTGAAACTACATATTCTTAGTGAAGTGCAAGAGGGTGGTTTAGTGAATCCGGTATATTTCAAAATAAAAGAGAAGTTGGCTGAAAATTTTACGAAAGGTCTCCCGACAAAAAAATTTGAGTTCTTGAGAAAGGAACTTGGAATTTTCAGCTCTTGATGCAAGGAGGAGTATTACCATATGTCTCATGAGTTGTTAATTGATGTTTAATTGGCATAATGATATGGTTGTTGATGTGTTTTATCTTCTCAGAAGATGGATATTTTCTGTTTGTCTTTTATGTGAGAGTTTCCTAGTCTTTAGGTTTGTTGAGTTGTTTGTAGACTAAGTGCCTTGCTAGTTAATAACAATATTCTGTTTTTTAATTACTGCATTTGCCGAAAGTTTATAATTTGTGAAACAAGTCATGGATCATGTAATGGAAACTAAAAATTTTGGTTTTTGTTACACTAAATAAGGAGGAATTTCAAGTCTCAAAGATGTAAATAGTAGGAAATCGTAGCTGTAAAATTCTATAGGAATTCTGAAAGTGAAGAAGAATGCCTAGGTTTTCTTGAGCTAAATTATTTTTTCTCACATGATATTTCATTACATATGATGGTGTATTTATAGATAATTGTGAGAATCACAACCACATAATAAGCAAAATATCTCACACAACACTATGTACCTATGTGTCTCACTAACCATCATCAAGACTATCATATCTACTACAAAATATCTCCAACCTAGGACTTTCTGAACAATTTTTACTTTTCCAACATATTTAATACAAAATATATCCAATATGTGATTTCCTAGTCAAATCTTAATTTTCTAACACTCTTCTTTAAGATTTTTCAATGAAACTCCTTGCAACAACCTTCTAAACTCAACCTTCTAAACTCAAACTTCTTAGCAGAAAGAGGCTTGGTCAGAATATAGACCTACTGATCATCTGTGATGAAAAGCACCAACATAGCTTCACCATCCTTCCCAGCATCTCTTAAATCATGAAACCTTGTGTTGATGTGCTTTTTCCTTCCATGCCTCCCCAGATTTTTAGCCATTGGAATGGCTGATTTTTTGTCCACATAGATCACTCTTTGTTCTTTTGGCAACAAATCCAATCCCAACAAGATCTTTATTAACCAAATTACTTTATTTGTAGAAGATAAAGAAGCCACATACTCGGCTTCTACTGAAGATTGTGCTACAATATCTTGATTCTTTATGCTCCAAGAAAAAATGCCTGAACCAAATGAAAAATAGTAACGAGAAGTGCTTTTTTAATCATCCAAACTTCAACCCCAATACCTATATTAATAGACAATAAGAGCTCTATTATCCACATTTCTATATAATATTCATAATTAATAATCCCTCGAATGTACCTTAACAAACTTTTAGCGGATCAAAATGCTTAGTTCTTGGACATTACGTATTTCGAGTAACAAACTAACAGATAACATTATGTCAGGACTAGAAGGTGTGAGATAGAATAGACTTCCCCTTAGGCTTTTTTAAAATTTTGGATCTTCCCTCTCTTCATGATAATCCTTCATTAATTTTTCATTCACAACAAGTTGAGTTGCAACAACTTTCAACTTGTTAAGCTTGAACATTTTTGACAGACTCAAGGCATACCTATTTTGGGAAAAGAAAATTTCTTCTCAATATTGAGTTATCTCTATTCAAAAGAAAGACTGCATTTCTCCTAGATCGGTCATCTAAAAAATATGAACCGCAAGAGGATTTTCTATGGTAATCCTCACATCATCGATTATAACATAATAACCATTCCAGACACATTCCTTTTGAAGTATAATGTATGCTCATTTAGGCTTCTACTGAAGCCTTAAAGTAGCAAATGAGAATCCAGCCTACTATAACAAGCTCTTGGGATTGTTTAAGACCATAGAGAGCCCTTTTAAACTTGTACACCTTGTCTTCTTCACATGCAACTCTAAAATCTTTAATTTGCTCAACATATATGTCTTCCTTAATCAATCCGTTAAGAAATTGACATTTTATATACAAATGAAAGATTTTCCACCTGTATTGTGCTGCGAGAGTAACTAAAAACATTAGTGTTTCATGCCGCGCAATAGGACCAAACATTTCACCAAAGTCCACTCCAAGCTGCTAAAAATAACCTTTAACGACAAGTACATCTTGATGCTTGAAGATTGATCAATCTGTATTGAAGTTAGTTTGATAGACCCATTTGACACCGATAACATTCTCCTCTTCTGGCCTATCAACCAACTCCAAAGTATTATTTTTATTAATCATGGCAAGTTCCTCCTCCATTGCTGAAATCCACACTTTGTGGTGTACTTCTTCTTCAAATGAGTATGGTTCAAAAAGGGTAAAATTGCATTGCTTTTAAAATTCTGCAAGTGATTTCCTCTTCAAAACAAGAGAGTCTGCATTCAATTCAACATCTCAATTGTTTTTTATTCAAGTAATAGGACTAGAGGGAGTATCACTGTTTTGGTGATTTGGAGTTGATGCTGAACTATTCCCATCTTGGTTCTGCACAAAAGTATCTCAATCCCAATCATAAATGCTAGACTCATCCACTATAAGATCTCTACTAACAAAAAACTTCTTACAACTAACACTGTACACTTTTTATCCTTTTGCAACAATACTATAGGTTAGCAAAACACATAATTCTACCTTACAGTCTTATTTGCCTCTTTTACCATTTGGAACATGTGCATAGCATACCGAACCGTAATACCTTTAAGTGTCTTACAAACGACTTGATACCCTCCCATGCTTCAAATTGTTTCATGTCATCGACTTCTCTAGTTTATAATCTATTTAACAAATAGACAACAATATTGACTGCTTCCGCCCAATAGTATTTAGGCAGCGTCTTTTATGCCAACATGTATCTTGCCATATGCATCAGTGTTCTGTTCTCCACTTAGAAATCTAATTCTGTTAGGAAGTGTATCTAATAGTTAAATGATGTTGGATACACAAATCTTTATAGTACTTTCTGAACTAACACGAAATATATTCAGTTCCATTATGGCATCTAATATACATCAATTTTCATCATAGCTTTCCATTCTTTTAAAATAACAAACACTTGATATTTTCTACTAGACCTAAGTTATTCGAGTCATATCATCTACAAAGATAACAAAATGGTTGTTTCCATTCAAAGAAGTCGTCCTCATTAGCCCACATAAATCTATATTAATTACCTCTTTAGCTCTCCAAAAACTTCCTTTAGGAAAGGATATGCTATGCATATTATTATTAAATTGACATGACCCACAAATATCTTTATACATGTAAATTATGGGTACTTCAAGCACCATAACCTTAGATTTCATATACACCAGTGAGCTAATATTATAATGACCAAACCTTTTGTGCCAAAGCCATGTATTGTTGAATTCAACATTACAAGAGAAAGTATAGATAGAACGGCATGAAAGTGGAAAGGAATTGTCAATCATACTAATTTTAGCTACTTCACATCATAAATGACACATTGTTTGTCCTTAAATTAAGAAAATAATTTTTATGAAGCAATTGAGCAACACTTAACAAGTTTTGAGTCAAATTTTACACATAAAAAACATTATAATAATTTCCATACCTTCGTCAATAAGAAATTTTACTTACCTTCTACCATGAGCTTCCGACAATGATTCATTTCCAAACTTCACTTTGGTTCTTTTAGATGTGTCCAAGGTAAAAGCAGATCTTCATCAATCGCCATGTGCCTAATGCATGCGCTATGTACATACCATTTACATTGATTAATATGTGATGTATACGAGGCCATGAAAACGTCCTCCTTTTATTTCCCAACCTAGTGATCATATACAAAATTCACTCGATGGAAGACTGACCACTTTGATTTCGCTTTTGCCTACAATACTTCTCAATGTGACGATACTTTTTACAATATCTATATTGAATTGGAGACCTATTTGAATTCTTCCAACAATTCTTCTCTAAATTGTTTGTCTTTTTTACAAATGCCACAATGTGGAAATTTTTCTTTTATAGACAAATCACCTTGGTTTCCACAAGATTTCACCTCTCCAAATTTATCCAACCAAACTATTTTGCTTTCCTTTTGATGCTTGTACTTACGCGTTGCTTGAAATTCGTCATCTACTATCCTTTTACTTCTCATAGTGACCCATTGCTCTTGTACTTACAATTTGGAGATTAGCTCGACTATTCTAAGAGTACTCAAGTCACAAGACTCTTGTATAGATGAGATTTTTTTATTAAAACTTATCTGGAAGGCTGACCAAGATCTCTCTGCAACTTTTTTATTTGCAAAGGTCTCACCAAGTATTCTTATCTGGTTCACAGTATCCATCACCTTTGTAGAGTATTTTTTTCACACTGTCTAAGTCTTTCATGTTCAAAAGCACACTCTATTTGTTTCATTCTAAGAGTCTTTCATTCATTACGCTATTGTTGTCTTCTAACTCCTCCTCTAACTTATTCCAAGCCTCTATGGTTGTTTCAGAAGTCATAATCCTCATAAACATCAAATTTGAAAGACTTGAATGTATGGAAGTGAGAGATCGTTGAGATCTAGTTACAAACTCATCGTACTTCTTAACTTCATTCAAAGTTGCATTAACACTTAATTGCTGGACATCATGTTTTTCAAGCTCAACATATTCTCATATGTTTAGACCCTTTAGATAAGCCTTCTTTTCGATGGACCACATGTGATAATTCGCTCTCGTGAAATACGGAGGACTTGTCGTTGGTTGATTATAAGGTGCCATGTAATTTTTCTGCAAGAAAATTCAAGAAAGAAAAGGAAGTAGACGAGTGAAACAAATAAAATTTTATGCAGGTCCATTAGGAAATAGGCTCTGATACCATGTCAAAATTAAAAAGAAAGAACTTCAAGTCTAGAAGGTGCAAACAGTAGGAAATCGTAGTTATAAATTTCTACTTGAAATCTAAAAGTGAAAAAGAAGGCTTAAGCTTTTTTTAGTTAAATTATTTTCTCTAACATGATGTTTCATTACATATGGTGAATTTATATATAAAGTGTGGGAAACACAACCACATAATAAGCAAAATATCTCACACCAAACTACGTACCTAGGTGGCTCACTAATCACAACTTATGTTAAATCTAGACTAACATATGTACTACAAATATCTCCAACCAATTAGTTTTCAGCCAATTCTTACTCATCTAACAAATCTAATACAAAATATCTCCAATCTAGGAGATTCTAGCAATTCTAAATTTTCTAACATGTTGGTTGTTGAATGTGGAAAAGACTTCATTGACTTTTTATTACTTTATTCAAATTACAAACGGCTTACTTAATGTTGCCTAGAGAAAAAAAACACAGGCATACAACTAGCCTGACCAATGAAATATGCAATTGGTAATTTGAGTATAGTAAATACAAATGTCAACGAAGTCTTTTCCACATTCAGCTAACACAATTACATAAGCTTTACAATCAAAGAATAACTTCAAACAAAAATATATAATTTCCATGACTTGATCTATAGCTTTTTTCACATATTATAAACCTTCGGCATGCGATTGAGCAACAACACTTTGCTCTACAATGGAATTCTGCCATTTAATCCTTTATTATTTAAATTTATATGACACTTAAAAGATTTTGAGAATGAGTTTTTTCTTGTTCATGAATTGTTATATGACTTACAAATATCATAAATTATCAGTTATTATTACTTATATAATCGTTTACATAATAAAAATATTTAAAAATTCAAGCCTTAGGTTACAATCAACATTGGAAAGTTTATTTTATAAATGTTGTCACATATAATAGGGACAAAATAAGTATTTAAAAATTGTAAAAAAATCAGAAATTTGGTCTTAGTAGAATGTTTTTGTTGTCAGGAGAAAAGTGCAGTTTGAAGCTTAAATTGACACTAAAACCAATAGAGTTGTCTTTGTTGAAGGTGGAAGGACTTATCACATAGCAATTAGATGAAAACATATACCATGAAAATTAAAAGTATTTAATCAATAGACCATAAAACCTAATACACAATACAAAGACCATGAGCTGTACAAATAAACAAATTCAATAAGAAAATCACCATGAGTAGTGAATGGACAGAAAAAGAATGGCAAAGATTACTTTCTAAGAAGCAAGGGTCTAGTTTCATATGTATTGAAAAAAATATATTACATGCGTATTTAATTGTGCCCGACTGTTATCCCAAGTGATCTTGATATGTAGTAGTCTTCTGCTTTAACATTGAAATAATAATTGTGCAAGGTAACATGAACAAGAAAGTAAGTTACATTCTAAAGAGGAGAGAAAAAATTAATAGATCTAGCACTATGTCAATGTGAAAGAAAATCTTACGATCCTTGGAGGATGTCAAAGATCAACAGGCCTTCCCTTTTTAGTACGTCATAGCATTATGGTTTTTTATTATTTTGTGTTTCACCAAAACCATCGCATATGTACCAAACTCATGATTCCCTTGAAATTGTATGGGTGAGGAAATATACTAGAACATAAGATGTATCAATGTCTCTATGTAAATAACAATATTGTTTATCACAAATGACAAAAGGCATCAACATAAGTATAGCAATTTGGTTACTTACTTTATTCTACCACCAAAAAGTGTCGAAAAGATTGGTGGTGAAAATGTGGACACTCGAATAAGCTAATAAATACAAACATAAAAGAGAACAAATAAGAGATTTCAAAAAAGTGAAAAATAAAAAGACACTCAAAGAAGAAAGATTTCAACTGTCACTTAAACAATAACAACTAAATCTCTTGTAAATAAGGAACAAATATAAAAAAGTAAAATTAAAACAAATCCTCGACTATATGTTTCTCTATCTAACGAAGTTAGGTGCCAATATAAAAAAGAAACTTCTATGTCTTCCTATTGCCTAGAGCTCTGTAATCAGTGCCTTAACACAAGTGGTACGAGTAAGGAATAATTTGCAAGAAACGGACCTGTCCATATGTATGGATGTATTTTGTTCGGAGAATGAAATGTGGATTATGTTGGCCACAAAAGAACATTAATCACAAGAAACATACAAGTAAGTACAACTCTCCTACATGGTTCTGTATTGGACTACCACTTAAGGTCAACTTAAAAGAATATTATAGTGCATGAATAGGTCTTGTAGTGTTGCTGCATAAATTTTTCACACAATGGGCCTATGAAACAAAATTGCAATACGTTTGTAACACTCCAGAAGGTCCATGAACTAGTCTAGAACCTCATTAGATGTATTATTCCTTAAAACATTATTTATAAGCTTAGACAAAAGTAATAAACTTTATTAGGAAG
This sequence comes from Solanum habrochaites, assembly GCA_027704765.1. NCBI lineage: Eukaryota > Viridiplantae > Streptophyta > Magnoliopsida > Solanales > Solanaceae > Solanum > Solanum habrochaites. The sequence continues at coordinate 38,655,378 of JAKWJA010002493.1, read as the reverse complement.
TATTAGAACCGTAGCATCGAGCGACGACCATGATGTCTAGAGATTTGTGAAAAATGACCTAATGTTCCTTTTTGTGTTTCAAGGGGTTTCAAGAGTTATATTGAAGTCAAATTTTGTGGGAATGTTTTTGACTACATATTGGAGTGTGTATAGGGTCAAAATTTCTGGGTAGACTCCCCAAGGACCACCATAAGGGTCCTTAAGGAGGACACTATAACCCTAAAAGCTATGAAATCACAGTGTGTAACCAAAAAATGAAAGATGGACCAACCATTCAAGAACGACCTGTGGTTTGGTCATGTTGGTTGACACTTAGAAATTTCATCAAAAACCTAGAAAATAAGATCTCTATACCAAACCATGATGACCAGTACGGTTTGTGGTCCGATCGATGCCTCGTGGACGGGGTTTCGACATTTGGACCCTGGTTCACTTTCTAGTTTCAGTTAAGTTAAGGGAGCTTAGGAAATTATTTAATAAATTAGTTAATGGTTTATGTAAGTTTTAATTAGTTATTTTATTACAATATAAGTACCCTAAGTCATTAAACTAGTGTAAAACCTCATAATTTCCCAAAACTAAATCAGTCTCTTCTCTCCACTTTCTCTCACTACCCTAATGACCCCTATTGAAGAGCAAGGTCAAGCGTCACCAAGTCTTCAAGATCAAGATTTTCTTCTTCAATTCTATAAGAATAAACAAGGTATAATCTAGTCACTCCTGGGATTCCTTTCCCCAAGAGGTTCTTTAAAAAAATGATTTTTATATGTCTAAAACTATTTTTTTCTCCAATGTGGTGGGTTATAATTCAAATTGGTTTATTATTGTATTTCTTTTATTTATATTGATATATTACGATTTTTTATTGATTTATTGTTTTAGTTCCTTAAACTTTGACGTAGTTTCCCTAAAATATCCATGATTGTCCCTTTCCTTCTAAATTTAGGTTATGAATTAGGTTGACGTGTAATTCGGGGATGATGTAATTAATTGAGATATTGTACAATTTACTATTATATGATGATCGTTGAATTGATGGATAAATATTATTGAATTGATAGTGAAGTCTAGAAGATGATTTTCGGAAGGGATTGGTAAGATTCTCAAATGCTATGAAACCTTATTGATGTAATGATGGTGATGTTCAATTGAAGTATGAATATGTTAATAGAATAGGAATACGATGATATGATGAATGTGATGACATATTATGAAAATATTGAATACGAGATTTTTATAGGGCTATTATCATGCAAGGTTGACATTCAATCTCTTGTGAGCCTTATTATTGTGTTTATGATGTGATGATCTCATTAATAGTAGGTTGTGATAAAGGGAAGTTCTCATTCTATACCTAAAGAGATATGATCATGATTGTACAAGAGGCTACTCCATAAGGCTTATATTGTAAACTAATGTTAAGGATGACTTAAAGATATTTCCAAAAGGAACTTTAGCTTAGCACCGAGCAAACTAGATATGAGAGGTGTTCCTTCCCAATGAGGGAAGGTAGGTTTAATATGGTTCTCATTAGATTGATACTACAATGAAAATGTTCATAAAATAGATTGTAGTAAATCTCATAGTTCCTTAACTATGTGCCCCATAGGAAGACTAGCTAGTGGATCCACCTAGAATACTAGGTTCATGTTTGATTCAGTGGGACAAGTAGGGAACCTTTTTTCAGTGTAGGGTTTAATGACACCTTATTCCATGTTTATCTCACATAGTTTATTTTCTCTTAAGGTGAATGTTCGTGAAAGTAAAATGAACAAATGAAAGTAACAAAAAGAAAACTAACTAGTGCCTTAAGTGGTTCTACTTACTGTAGCTAAAGGTATGAACTTTACTTATGCATTGCACTAGTTGTACCTGATAGGAATCTGAGGAGAATGTTTTTATGTACTTATGTTATGAACGAAATGCATAATGTTGCCTTTACATGATATTTATCTTATATGATGTTGGTTTTATTTTATGAACATGATATAATTAGCTATGTATGATGATGACTATTCATGATATGATGTTATGTGATATAAAAGGATTACTTATGGTCTCTTTACTAGTTGACTTAGTTAATGTGCGGTTATGGGACTTCACATGAGACTTACACTTGTTGGCTTGTATTAGAATTGTAAATAAGGTCTTGTATATTTTGATGATATGAACTCTACGATATGAAATGTTTCTAATGGTTATATGATACGCTAAAATTTACTTCTCGAAAAGAAGTAAAAGAGGCCGCATCAAGTAATTAACCCAACTAGTGAGGTTGAGATCGTTCCCACGAGGAAAATGGTTCACACTTAACTTTATTCTATTATTACATCTATTTAGTGAATTATTTCTCGAAAACAAATAACTTAGGGGGTTTTGATTAATGAATGAAATTATCTAAATTAAAGTAAACAAGTGACAGGTTCAAGTATTGAAAGTAAAGAGAGTAAGTAGGGTGTATGTTTTTCCCACAGACTCCTTACTCGGTAATTCTAAATATAACAATCCTTTCCTAGTATTTTGCGTGTAAAGTGATAAGTTAGGTATCTCTAAGTTCTTGGTCTGGCATCTAGAGAATTTCACTCCGCACCTTGGTCCGACTACCTGTGTTGCTTTCCTAAACATTATGTTTACCTCATATTAAGCATCATATTCAATATTTGACTAAGTTGTTACTTAGTACCAACTGACACTAGCCCATTAGATAGTATACATTAATTCTATGTCGTTAATTCTTTTCCCATACTCAACCTCCTTGGTACGAAAAGTAGCAATAAGACGAGTTCTAACGTTGGCCATCCGTTAAAAAGACTTATAAGCGAAAGAATTAGCAATACATGCAATACACTATTATAGAATTACTATACTAGCTAGATTTTACGTTGTTATTTACCCATGGTTCCCACAACCCTAGTTATGGAGTTTAGTTACCCATCCTATAAATCACCCAATTCATATTGATAATATAAGAATTCATGCACTTACTTTTATGAGAATGAAGAAAATCCAGAAATTCACTTCAATAATTCAAAAAAACAACAACAATTGATCATAGAAAAATATGATCTTATAACAAAATAAAGAGTTCAATACCTAAACAAGAGAATTAAAAAAAATCCAAAAGTCTAACCCCAAAAACGAGGTTTTTCAAACTATTTATAATAAAATAAAACCAAATAAAAGAAGTACTCTATTTAAGGTAAATCAGTCCAAAATGCTTATGAATCGATGATCCCTGCGATAGACCATCATGGACACAACGGTCCATCGTGGGCTCTGTCATTGCATACTTGGCATTATTTTTAGCAGCTTTCTTCATAAACTTTTTGTTACCCTTGACGAACATATATGATGGACTGTTGCAAGAACGACTGTCAGTCGAGGGGTTCCGTTCCACAACACTTAGAATTTTTTTGAAATTGGGTACTTGAACTACTCTATGACAACCACGACGAATAGGAAGAACGGATCGTCATGTCTATGACGGTCCGTCATGATCTTTCGTAGTCCCACACTTGGTAAGACTTACCCAACTTCCTTCAGCAGCCATTTTCTTCTAAATACGGTGCCACCTACAGACCGTAACAGTCATGACGGACCATTGTGGTCTCAATAGGTGGTCAGTTTTGTAATTTCTACTCAAATCCTTCGCGTCCTCTTTTTGACAGATTTCCAGCTAAAATAGAGAAACCTACATCAAAAATCAATACAAAAAGGCTTTAGACACACTTAAATTAAGGAAAAGACATTGAAAGTACTGTGAGACCACGATACATCACTATATTATGATGTTATTCTTGAATATGAACCTGACTATGTCTTAATGTTGATATGATTATACACTCGTATATTATCTTATGTGTGCACAAAGGCTTACAAAGTAAATTAGCATGGTTTTGAATGAAATGTCCTTTTGTGCATGTTTTCAATGGTTTTACTTGCATATGTTTCCATACTTAATATATATGTTTTGTACTAACCCATATTATATATATTTCTACATTAATGTAGGTTCGGTCCATTAAATATATTACAGTCCACCTTCGAGGAGGACTTGGATTTGTTCCCAAGTTTTTAGTGTGTCCTCAAATCCGAGGATGATGCAACTACTTTATCTTTTGTATGTCTATGTATAAAACATTGATTGATCTTTATCTTTTATCTTTTTAGACTTTGCTGTAATTCCTATATAGGACATATTTCAATACTGTTGGATTATGTCCCAAACTTTGTAATTCTCTAATAGATTGTTATGTGTGAGATAATAATAGACTATGTTCTTCAATGAGAAGTCTAACTAAACTTTATATATATATATATATATACGAGATGACACCTGTTACGTGTAGGAGGTGCTCCCCGGTCGTGAAAAACTTGATATCTGAGCATGAGGTTGAAATATCATAGGAATGATGTCACACAAAAAACCACGTCTACGTAAAGTCTTGTTCATTATTTTGAAGAGCTCCACACCTATGAATGAGAGGCTATGTAATGCTTAGGAAATTCTCACCTCTTTGGTATTCTTGAAGTCATACCTCAAGAGTCTTAACTCTACATGTCCTTTTCTTATAATCCGTTTCTTGTGGTTATAGGATATGACTACTACAAGGGCAGCCGCAAGAAGAGTTGAATAGAAGATTGCTGATCCGGGAGTTCTTCCCCAAGACAACAATGCTCCTTTTCAAGAAAAAATCTCTTCAAGGTGACCAAGATCCGATCAATACTCCGGCTATGACGTATGGATAGATAAAAATGACTTTCATCAACTTTGTTCAAGACATTACTACTCAAGAACTAGACGTAGCTACTTAAGCTCAAGCCATGTCAGCTCAAGCAAAACGGGAAGTTTCACCCCGTGTGAACCAAAATGTTAGTACCATGGCTTCTTGGTTGAGGTACTACACAAGGATGAAACCTCCAATGTTATGGTCTAAGGTGAAGGAATACCTCTAAGACTTTCTCGATGAGGTCGATGACATCTTGTATTCTAAGGGAGTGATTTGCAATGAGAAGGACGATCTAGCCGCTTATAAACTTAAGGACGTGGCTCCAACTTGGAACACTTAATGGAAGGAAAAAAAAAACTTTAAGAGAAGGTCCTATAAGTTGGGAAGTCTTTAGTAGGGTATTTCTTGATACATTCTTCCCAAGGGAGAAAATAGAGACTAAGTTTGAAGGTTCATCAACCTTCGTTAAGGAGGTATAAGTATCCAAGAATACTCTTTGAATTTCACTTAATTGTCTAAATATACGTCTTATTTGATGTCCAATAATATATATGAAATGGGCCATTTTTTGACCAGTGTGTGCGATGTTCTTGTGAAAAAGTATCATTGGCGTTGCTTCATGAAAACATGGACATCTCTAATTTGATGGTGCATGCTCCAAAAGTTCAGGAAAGTATGGTTAAGAGGAAGAGTAGGGATGCTAAGAGAGCAAAATTATGTAGGTACTTCTTTTTAGGACAAGAGTGTAGACCCCAGACGAAACTGGCATCGTTGACCTCTCAGAGGTCGCAGACAATCCTACGTACGTCATCGTTACTTCATCTAGGTTAATTTTAAAGGAAAATTTGAACATTTTGTTACTTAACATTCATATAAGACATTCTAATTAAACTCATAAACATAAACAATCAACCATCTAATATCAAGATCATTAAATGAAAGAAATAGTTCCATACTGGATTAAGTGTATACTTGCCAAAATGGTACCAATACAATGTATGAAATAAGATGGGAAGGAAATGATATTGGAACATAATCCACTAACTCAAACCTATATATAATCTAGAATTTATTGAACAAGTTTCCTCAAAAGCATGAGGGCCTACCAAATCCGGAATAATTCTCCACGTTCGGATGGCTTTATCGTCTACCTATAAGCTCTAACGTCCACCTGTGTCTGCACCTACAAATATAGAGTTGTATGGGATTAGTACACACTTGTACTAAGTATGGGTATATGAAATCACACACTAAGGACATGCATGATTATGAAGAGATCTTTCCTAACGATATGGATTAAGGAAAGTCATCTCAATGGACTTGCAAAATTCCGATTAGAAAAGTCATGTCATGAGAGTAACATGCATCATCATACTTATCATTTTACAAACTTCACATAACATATTGCACATATCATACCAAATAGTTTATATCATTCTTTCATATGACATGAGACCTTGGAATCATGGACTTGACATTAGGACACTCAAAATGAGGGCTCAACATATGGGACCTCAACTAGGGAGCGTTCTTTAACAAACACAGAGTCTTCTTCATTGATTCAAATATTCTTTATTTTCGTTATTTCATATACTTGCTAGATCCCTGTATTGGAAGTATAGGTTAAAAGACTAGGATAGATAAGGAGACCCATACCTGGCATGTCGGACATCCCCTCTTCCCGAAGGAAGCCATCACCACTCATAGCTATCCTATCATTGCTCAGTATAAAGTTCCATTACATTCAACTCATACATCATGGAAGATGGCTTCTATCATGAGGATATTATATATCATTAGATGATTTCTCATCTCATCGTTAGTATTAAGGTTGCATTAACTTCAATACTTTCATTCGAGTGTTCATAAAGACTGGTCTCTTCATTACCTTTACACTATCATAGGTGAGTACATTTTAGTAACATTTACTCAGGCTCATTTGAGATTGTTCTCATCTTTCATATTAGCCTCTTATCATATTGTCACCTCATTCATTAACTTTAACACATTTGCTTTTCATAATTACTCACCCCTTCACATGAATGTACATTTCATCATACGCCTTGGCCATTTAGTATGTTTCACACTCTTACTTAACCCTTCTATAGAGTTATATCATTCTATCACATACATCTTAGGCTCACTTACTTTTAAATGTATGCTAGACTTATGAGTCCACACATACAAGCCATGGGGCTTCATTCATAGTTTGTCTAAGTGATTCATGATTACCCAAGATTATATGATACAATACATATGAATCTTGTAGATATGCCAAGGTATTAGTATCGATCTTTAGAGGCAGCATCCATTAAATAATTCTTTACGTATGACTTATGTGTCAATAATGAATTGGGCAAGGGAACCAGATTTCAAATCCCATGAACAACACCTAATCTTATTTTAAACTTTATAATTGTATTTTTAAGATTTGGGAGACCCTAGTTCGATTCCCATCAACCCCATAATATTTCTTTCTTGTTCTGCTCTCCTTTTTCGCTTTAAGGCAAGGAGGTTGTGGGCTCAATACCCTACAAGCTCATTATTTCTGTTTTAATTTATCTCTTAACTTTCTAACCTAGTCAAGAGGTTGTGGGTTCAATCCCCACTCTCCACATTTATTTTGTCCTTTATTTTTCTCCTAACTCTCTTATCCATTCAAGAGGTTGTGGGTTCAATCCCTACTCAGCAGATCCATTTTTCCTTTTATTTTTTTCATGAATTTTCTATGTAATTTTCATTTGGTGAGGTCATGGCTTCAATCTCCAGTGCACTCACATTTTAAAAATTTTAAAAAACAAAGGTAATTTTTCTCGTCATTTGCCGAGTCCAGTCCATTTTCTTCTCAATCTTTTGTTGTTTTTTTGTAGCTTTCATGTAATGATGTCTTGGGTTCGATCCTTAGTGATATAAATTATTTTAAATTCAATTTTCATTGTATTTTGTACCACTTTGTTTGGCCGAATCCATCCTACCAAATTTTGGAAATTTATTAATTTTTTTCATCTTCTCTTTGTCATCATTCGTACTTTAATTCTTAAGGCATTTAGTGGATCATTTGTTGCATCTTTTAGTGTAATCTTTTTATGATTTATTCATCCAACAATTATAATTAAATCCAGCAACATTACAACACCTTTACACCTCATGATTTACAAAAAATTTGCACATAAAATTCAAGCATAAAAACATATCATTTTTAAGGCTTAATATCAAAAATCATGTCACAACGTACAAATACATTTTCAAAAAATTTTGGAAGACATAATTCATCATTCATACAATTCCGAAAACATAATAATGAACACATTATCACGAAAATTACACTTCATTCTTAATATACCAACAAACATACCAACCTAAGATCAGTGATAGGAGTGAGTGATAGGAAACATGTAATGGGGAACAATACTAGTTTCATAATAGAATTATCTGAGTGTTAAGGGTCTCTTGGGAAAAGGAACAAGAGTAAGAAAACCCATACCTGATTTTAACGTTGTTTAACACTTGAACTTTCTGCCCAAAACTTCTCCAAATTCATGGTCAATCCCTGAAACTAACACCTTACCCCACTAGCGTATTACATTTTGCTTAACGTTTTCGGATTGCTTTCTCGTTTGTATTTTGCGTGCAAGTTCTTCATGTGTGAAGAAATTTAGTTTTATGATTCTTTTCTCACGTTTGGAATCCAGAAAGAAAGTATGAAATGAGAGAGAGATACACGTGAAGGAGAGAGAGAGATAAACGTGAAAGAGGTGAGTGGCTTAGGATTAGGTGATGTAGTTTGAACATAGTCAACAAGGACTCTTTCAAACTTTGAAAAACTTATTTAATTAGTTTAGTTAATGACCATAGTGCCCATACAAAATCAGTTTATAAACCTCAATTTAATAAACTTAAATGTTGCTTTTGTCGAGGTTCGAACCCGTGACGTTTCCCATAAAAAAAATTGCTCCCTCCGTGTCGATCCGATCAAAACTGGCCCATTAATTAATTAATTAATTAATAATAATCTGATTTTCCTTTTTATTGAATTAGAATATAAATATTGATTAATTAAATTAATTCACCAATATAAATAATCAAGTTAAGTCATTGCTCCCACCTAGGTTCGAATACAGGTGTAGCAAGATTTTTCTCAATGAGCAATTTCGACCCTTTTTACCCAAAATGCCCTTCCACCTTATTAATTAAATAATTAATTCCATATTTTTTGTTATTTCTATATTACCCTTAACCTTGAAATAGACAATTTTCCCTTAGACCCTCCAAACATAAAATTTCCCAATTTTAAGTCTGATAAAGACTCATCCTAGTAAATTTTAATATTCGAGAGACCTACATAGCTCGACCCAATGTTTCCTAGATCAAATAACTCCCCAAGTTAGTTGGCTTGGTTGTCCCAGGGGTTCTGAGGTCTTGTTCTACGTGTATTAATTAGTGTGAACCCGGTCTAATCATTTCTAGACACATTAAACATTACTTAGCATATACATTTTTAGGGTTGTTACATTATTCCCCCCTTAAGAACATTCATCCATGAATGACATTTCTTATAATCTAGCACAATGTCAGTAATATCGTAACATATTCAATGCACAGTGAAGGAATAACAACAAAGAATGGAGAGATAAGGAAACTTTGACTTAAGAGTAGGAAATCTAACCTCAAGGACTGAAAAGATGAGTATAGCGGGATGTCATGACATCGGCCTCAGGCTCCCACGTAGCACCCTCAACAAGATGGTTCGTCCACAATACCTTCACTGTCGCAACCTCCTTGTTACCCAACCACTTGACCTGTCTATCAAAAATCTCAACAGGTACCTCCTCATTGCACAAGTCTTCATCAACACTTAAACCTTCAACAGGTAGAAACGATGCTGGATCATCTAGGCAATTCTTCAACATAGATACATGAAAAACTAGATGAACAAAAGCTAGCTCCGCAGGCAATGCCAACTCATAGTCCACTTCACCCACACACTGTAGGATATCATATGGACAAACATTCCTCGGACACAACTTCCCCTTCCTGCCAAACCTCATCACCTCATTCTTAGGTGATATCTTCCAATAGAGCTGGTCACCAACATCAAACTCTGAGGGTCGTTTTCTGTTGTCTGCATAAGACTTCTGGCCACTGAAAGCAGTATCCAACCTTTCCCTAATCACCCTAACCTTCTTCAAGGCCTCATGAATGATCTGTGGAACAAAAATGGATCACTCTCCAACCTCGAACCACCCAACTGGAGACATACTCATCCCACCATAGAGTGCCTCAAACGGCGCCATCCCAATGCTAGAGTGATAATTGTTATTATACGAGGACTCTATTGAAGGAAGATGGTCGTCCTAACTACCTCTAATGTCAATCACACATGCTCTCAACATAGCCTCCAATATCTGAATGGTGTGCCCTGCCAGCCTATCAGTGTGACGATGAAAGGAAGTACTAAACTTTACCTGCGTGCCTAAGTTTTTCTAGAAGGATCTCCAAAAATGTGAAGTGACTTGAGCTTCTCTATTGGAAATGATAGACAATGGAATCACATGCCATATAATGATCTCATCAATGTAGTGTCTCAAATAATACAAGGCTCTGTAAGTAGACTTTATAAGAATAAAGAGGCCAGACTTAGTTATCCTTTCCACAATAAACCATATGGAGTCATGTTGTCCTCTAGTCTTCAAAAGACCAACCACGAAGTCCATATTAATGGCCTTCCACTTCCAAGTCGGAACCTAGATGATCTGAGTAAGTCCACCAGGCTTAAGATGTTGTGCCTTAACCTGCTGACAATTAGGATACGTGGCCACATATTTTGCAATGTCTTTTTTCATGCCATCCCACCAATAGATCTGCTTTAGATCATGATAAATCTTCGTGCAACCTGAATGTATGGAATATCTTGTACCATAAGCTTATGCAACAATCTTTGTCCATAAATCATCCACATCTGGTACACACAACGTGTCCTGGTACCTAAGTATACAGTCGCCTTCCAAAGCAAAGGACTCATTCATCTTAACCAATACTGAGTTCTTCAAATCCATCAACACAGGATCAAGATGCTATCCCTTCTTGACATCAACTACCAGGGATGATTAATAACTAGGACGAACTGAAATACCCCCATAGGAGAGTCAACTAACAGCACACCCAGTGTAGCCAGTCTATGTAGATCTTTCACCAAATCCTTCTCCTAATCCTCAACGTTAGTTGCACTTCCCATCCTCATTCTGCTCAAAGCATCAACTACTAGATTAGTCTTACCTGGATGGTAGTGGATATTCATGTCATAGTCCTTCAACAATTCCAACCAGCTCCGCTAATGTAGATTAAACATGTCTCACGTGTACTAGCCTATCCTCTTTTCTTTGCTTTTTCATCATTTAGCATAATATACTATCTTTGTCATTTCATTTAGTGAAAATGATTTTATGCGTAGATGCAACTTATCCCACTTGCATTAGCCTATAGTCAAGAAGTCATTATTTTCTTTACATATTAACTATGAATTCATTCTTAACACTTTCATTTAGAGTATTCTTGAGATTTGACTTTACATCATTCTACACTCCCCTTAAGTGATCCTCATCAATATTAGATCCGGTGTAAACTAGAGGATTCATCCTCGTGAAGTCCCTTAACTTGTTAGCCATGTTGCTGGCAGGTGGGTTTTCTATGGGAACACCTTGTTGCTCTGCCTGGGCTGTCATAGACTGATCTTGTAAAGTGATGGCTTGGGCCATCTATACCAAGGTTGTCCTCACTTCTCCATCTATCAACCCAGTTGCGTTAATAGGCATCTCCATTCATGTGGCTGGAGCCTGGCGAGGAATTTGATTTACCAAGCAGTTGCTCCTCCAATCTCTCCGCCTACATTTCTCATTGTATTTATCTTTCTGAATCTCAAGAGTTGATGTTAGATACGCTCTTAACACCAAGAAATAATACATTAGAGAAGACACTATAAGATCAGAAGAATGGATTTTTTTCCTATTGATCATGCAATCGCTAATTCAAGATAGTTGTGCACTGCACTATCATGACCTAGACCTACTCAATGTGGTTGATATGAACTAATTATCCTTGGAATTCAACATAGGTATATGATACAAACTTTGTCAGGACTTGAGTCTACACCCCAGATGAGACCGGTGTCATTGACCTCTCAGAGGCCGCAGACAGGCCAACATATGTTATCGTTACTTTATCTAGGTTAATTATAGTGGAAAGTCGAACTCTGTTTTACATAACATTCATATAATAAATTCTACTTAAACTCCTAAACGTTCACAATCAACCCTCTAATATCAAGATCATCAAATGAAATAAATAGTTCCATACTGCATTAAGTGTATACTTTCAAAAAGGGCACCAATACAATGTCTTAAATAAGATGACAAAGGAAACACTAGTGGAAGATACTCCACTACCTCAAATCTATATATAAACTAGAATATAATGGGCAAGAAACCTCGAAATCATAAGTGAGTGCCAAATAAGGATTAATGCTCCACGTCCGGATAGCTTCAACGTCGACCTGTTACCTCTAACGCGCACTTGTGTATGCACCTAAAAATGTAGATTTTATTGATTTAGTACACATTTGTATTAAGTATAGGTATATTCAAGAACACACCAAGGTCATGCATGATTGAGAAGATATCTTTCCTAACGATATGGATTATGGAAAGTCAAGTTAGTAGACTTGCCAAATTAGGCTTAGGAACGTCATTCCATGAAAGTAACATGCATTATCATACTTATGATTTTGCAAATACAACATAACATATTGCACATATCATATCAAATATTTCATATAATTCTTTCATATGCCATGAGACCCTGGAATCATGGACTTGACATTAGGACTTTCAAAAAACGAGGGCTTAACATATGGGACCTCAACTAGGGAGCCCTTTTTAACAAACACAAAGTCTGTTTCATTCATTCATACATACTTCATTTTCGTTCTTTCATATACTAGTGCAGCCACCAGTCATACCTAGGATGTATTTTAAGACTCTCATTTGGTTAGCTGTGCATTGACCAAGAATAACCTAGTGTTATTACTTAAGTCTAGCTCACCTCTTTATTATCCTATCCTTACACCTTTGGTATCATTCGGTTCATTATGTGAATTCGTTGAGGCTGGACTCATTCTTTATTTTGGAACTTTAACCTTAACAAACAAATATAATGTGAGCTGTATGAAATCCAGTGTGTAATCCCCATACCCAAAAAAGGTGGAATAACTGGCCAAAGTGAACCAAAACATGCTACCGTATATACGAAATTAAACCTTGCTAGATCCCAATATTGGCCGTATAGGTTCAAAGAATAGGAGATTTAAGGAGAACCATACCCGGCATGTCGAACAGTCTCATCTTATGAGAGTTACGTGAACCTCCGCCCTTAATGAAGGAATGTATCACCTCTCATAGCTAGTGTATCGGTGCTCAGTATAAATTTCCATTACATTCAACTCATACATCACGGAAGCTGGCTTCTAGCATGAGGACATAATAGATCATTAGATGATTTCTTATATCATCATTTGTATTAAGTATGAATTAACTTCAATACTTTCATTAGAATTTTCTTAGAGACTTTTCTCTTCATTATATTTAATCTCTCATAGGTGAGTACGTTTTGGTAACATTTACATAGGCTCATTTGAGATTGCTCTCATCTTTCATATTAGCCCCTTATCATATTGTCACGTTATTCATTAACTTTAAGACATTTGGTTTTCTTAATTAGTCACCACTTCACATAAATGTTCATTTCATCATATGCCAATACACTTGCTATATAATGTGTTTCACACTCTTACTTAACCCTTTTAGGGTTACATCATTTTATCACATACATCTTAGTCTCACATTCTTTTAAACGTACGCTCGACTTATTACTCCACACATACAATCCATAAGGCTTCATTCATAATTTATCTAAGTGATTCATGTTTACCAAAGATTATATGGTACAAAACTTATGAATCTTGTAGATATGCCAAGGTATTTATTTCGATTATTAGAGGCAACATCCATTAAATATTTCTTTACGCATGACTTATGTGTTAATAAGGAATTGGGCAAGGGAACCCGATATCGAATCCCTTGAACAACACTTAATCTTATTTTAATCATGATAATTGCATTTTTCAGATTTTGAAGATCCTGGTTCGGATCCCATTAACCCCATAATATTTCTTTCTTGTTTGTCTCTCCTTTTTCGTTTAAAGGCAAGGAGGTTGTGGGTTCAATCCCCACAAGATCATTATTTTTCTTTTAAATTATCTCTTAACTTTTTCACCTATTCAAGAGGTTGTGGATTTAATCCCCACTCTCCACATATATTTTCTCCTTTATTTTTCTTCTAACTCTCTCATCCAGTCAAGAGGTTGTGGGTTCAATCCCCACTCAGCATATCTATTTTTCCTTCACTTTTCTCATTAAATTTTTATGTAATTTTCATTTGGTGAGGTCATGGGTTGAATCCCCAATGACCTCACATTTAATTTTTGTTTAAAAAAAACATTGCTAATTTTCCTCAACCTTGGCCAAGACACCAAATTTCCTACAAGCTGTAAATTTGGTCTCTTCAAACTCATTTTCCTCTAAATCTTTTGTTGATTTTTTTGTAGCTTTGATGTAATGATGTCTTGTGTTCAATACTTAGTGATCTCACTTATTTTACATTCCTTTGCCATTGAATTTTGTACCACTTTGTTTGACCAAACTCAACCTACAAAATGCTGGTAATTTGTTCACTATTTTCTGCTTTTTCTTATCATCATTCATACATTAATTGTTAAGACATTTCGTGGATCATTTGGTTCATATTTAAGTGTAATCTTTTTATGATTATATTAAGCCAAGAACTACCACTAAGCCATCAACATTAAACCACTTCTACACCTCATGATTTACACAAACATTCTCACATAAAATTCAACCATAAAAACATATCATTTTATAGGCTTAAAACCGAAAATCATGTCATCGCATACACATACATTTTTCATGAACACATCATCACTAAATCACACTTAATACCTAATCTACCAGCGAGCATACAGACCTAACATCATTGATAGGAGTTAGTGTTTGGGAACATGTAATGGTGATTAATCCTAAATTCGAAATAGAATTATCTTAGTCTTAAGGGTCTCTTCTGAAAGGGATCAAGAGTAAGAAAACCCATACATGATTTTAACTTTGTTCAACAATTCAACTTTCTACCCAAAAAATTCTCCAAATTCACGTCCAATCCAAAAATTCACACCTTACCCGACTAGCGTATTACGTTTTGCTTAACGTTTTTGGATTGCTCCATCATTTTTGTTTTGCGTGCAAGTACTTTTAGTGTGAAGAACTTTTATTTTCTGATGTTTTTCTAACGTTTGGCATCCAAAAAAAAGTGTGAAATGAGAGATAGATAGACGTGAAGGAGAGAGAGATAAACGTGAAAGAGGTGAGTGGCTTAGGATTAGGTGAAGTAGTTTAGACTTAGTCAACTAGGACTCTTTCAAAGTTTGAAAATTTGATTTACATAGTTTAGTGAAATAACCATAATTCATTTAAAATTCAGATAATAAATCTCAGTTTAATCCACTTAAACGTTGCTTCCGTCAAGGTTCAAACCCGTGACGTCCCCATTGCAAAAATGGGTCCCTCCGGGTCGTCCCGACCCAAACCGCCCCATTAATTTATTAATTAATAATAATAATCTAACTTTCCTTTTTCGTAAATAAGCATTTAAGTAATAATTAATTAAAATAATTCTAAAATATAAATTTCGGCCCTTTCTACCCAAAATGCCCCTCCGTATTATTAATTAAATAATTAAATACATATTTAGGATAATTACGATACTACCCTTATTCTTGAAGAAGACCATTTTACACCAAGACCCTCCAAACTCAAGATTTCCCCTTTTTAAGTCCTGAAAAGACTCATCCGAGTAAATTTTCATATTCGAGAGTCCTTCATGGCTGGACCCAACCTTTCCTAGATCAACTAACTCCCCAAGTTAGTTGGCTTGGCTATCGCAAGGGTTAAGAAGTCTTTTATTACGTGCATAAATCTGTGTAAACCCGGTCTAACCGTAGGCATTCTAGACACATTAAGCATTACTTAGCATATCAATTTTAGGGTTGTTACACTTGTAAGGGTAATTTGGAAAAATGAAGACAAACCTAAGTTCCAGAAGATATTCTCCAACATAGTTCCTTATAAATTCCCCATGACTAACAATGATATGGCGTATAACCTTAGGTCCAAAGGGGAAAGAGGTGGTAATTCACCAAGTTAGAAAACTACTTGTGTCAAATGTGGTAAGAAACATATGGGTGAAAGTATACTAGGAACGAATAATTTCTTAGTTGTGGAAAGAGTGGTAATTAAGTGAGAGATTGTACCATGTTAAGGTTCACGGAAAGGAGAGTAACCAAGCACAAGCAAGTGGTCTAAATCTCGATGCTCCAAAGAAGAACCACTTCTATGCTTTCATATCTAGGGGTGATCAAGAACATTCTCCCAATGTTTTCACTGGTATGTCACAAGCGTTCTCCATTAATGTCTATAACTCACTAGATCCCAGTGCTACTCTATTTTTTTAAATTCTATTAGTCGCTAAAAAGATTTGTATGCCACCCGATCTCTTAGTTTAACCTTTCTCAATTTCCACTCTGGTGGGTGACTTCATTGCAGCTAAAAGATTCTATAGGAGTTGTCCCATATTATTGTCCAATGGAGTTACGTTGGTTGATTTGGTAGAACTTTATATGTTATACTTCGATATCATATTGAGGATGGATTGGTTACATGCTTATTTTGCTTTTATTGATTTTTAAACAGGGGATAGTTTGTAACATTCCGGAAAATCATATGTCTAATGAAGAGCCATTTTTCCCTTAGGATATCCTATTAGGGGTACATAGGCCCCCCAATACCCAATATTTCTATAGAGAAATATTGGGCATAGTATAGAAAATTTGGCCAGGGGATATTAGCAAATTTTCTATATACGAATAAGAAATATACTTTTGGGTTGTCATACCTCAATCCAAGATTGTTGTTCAATAAATATACCTCCAATGAAGACCCTAAGATAAAATAAAATCTGTTATGAATAGTTTCACACAAAGTACTAGGCATCCAAGTGCCAAGCCTAGTACCATTCCACGTGACCATTTAAAATGATCATATAAATTAAGCAGTGCCCAAGGACATAGTGAGTGTCCTTCGGACAATAAGTAAACATTCCCAAAGGAAGCATAAATTAATAGTTAGTTACAAAATTACAACCAACCCATGTGTAAAAATTGTGAAGAATCACCAAAGGAGGAGACCACCCTAACAGAATTCGGTTAGGGTAATTAATTGGACAAAAACGTGCATAAGCGACCACTCCATGTGGGACCTAACTTCCTAACGAATTTTAGACTCTAACCTACTGCCCCACATAGCTAACTAACCAAGTACTTACCGAATTGGACCAATTAGTGCAACACAAAACCTAGGACCAAATCCGGGTTGACACTAACCTAGTACTAGTTAAAGAGACAACCTAGTACCTAACATAGTATGGTCCAAAAGGTTAGTTATGGTCCTAACAACTTAGGGGTACTTTTGTAATTCCCCTAGGTTACCTAATTAATTATTTTCTTAATTTAAAAGGTATAAACCGAGAATAAAAAGGAAATTTTCTGATTTTTGTCAAGACAAGAAAGGGACAACATAGTACCTAACGTAGAATGGTCCAAAGATTTAGTTAAGATCCTAACGACTTGAGGGTACTTTAGTAATTACCCTACGCTACTTAATTAATTATTTTAGCAACTTAATTAATTAATTAATTTAAAGTATAAAAACCGAAATCACAAAATAATTTCCAGATTTCGGTTAAAACAAGAAAAAGACAACCTAGTACCTAACCTAGGATGGTTCAAAGGATTAGTTATGATTATAATGACTTAAGGGTAGTTTAGTAATTACCCTATGTAACTTATTTAATTAAATTAAAATTTATTTAATTAAATTAAAGGCGTCATACCGAAATTCTTACGCTAACCTAGTACAACTCAAGCAAGATCCTAGTACTTAACCTATGATGGTCCAAAAGGGTTAATTTTTGTTCCAGTGTCTTGAGGGTACTTTAGTAGTTACCCTAGGTACCTAAATTAATTAAATTAAGGATTTATTTGATCAATATAAATTCAAAATGTTAACCAAAACTATAGTCAACACCAATTTCAAGATTTAACTAATTGTTATGTTATGCTATGTTTAGTCAACTTAGGAGGTTTTTTTTTAGTAATTAGTTAATTAATTTATTTAATTAACTTGTTAAAACCTAAGTTTAATAAGTCAAGGTCAGTTCCTAAACCTAAAAACCAAGTTCAAAATCAAAAAAATACACGATTCAAACCAGAAAACATGTGTGAGAAAAACAATGAACAAAATGCAAGAAAAAAATAGAAAATTTCTTACACGATTTTCAAGGTTTCTTAAAGGTTCGTTCAAGGTGGTCTTTGTAGATTAAGTTCTAATTATTGTATGGGTTTTCTATAATGGAATTCTTTATCTAAGAGGATTTTCAAACATTTCATACTCATGAATTTCAAAACTAGGGTTGTTTCCCAATGATATTGTCAAACGTCCATCTCCCTAGTTATCATTGTTTTCGATTCTTTATGTATATAGATGTAATATTGGACATGTTATTGGTATGTGGTTCTAACTAATTTTATATTTTCTTGATTTATTAATGATTAATGAGGTCTATAGATTGGATTCAGATGATTGAGTGATTAGTGACACAGATTAAGGAATGACATAATGGTTAGTTTTGTGTTAGAGAAAGATGAAGTTGTTAGGAGTTGTTTATAAAGTTGAGTCTGCTGTTATAGGTTGTTCATTGAATGATAATTATAATTTAATTTAATATTAAAACGTTGTCTTACAACAAATGAAATTTAAATGGCCACCATATGTGAAAGTTTGGTTTAAGCCAACAAATTATCTAGAAAAACTATGTCCAAAATATTGTCTCCAAAAATTTGTGATGTTGTACTAACAAAGTTAAACCAATATCTACATCAATGAACTTATAACATAGGGTTTGCTAATCAATGGGACAAGTCCCAAATTACCCTATCCACACGATTTTGTGAACGTAATATCATTGAATAAGTAGTTATAACTTTCATAAAGAATCAAAACTAGTTCATGAATCTATAATGCAAAAATAACTTCATAGCTTGGCCAAACCAAGCATTGAATTGTTCTTGTAAGTTAATCAATGACTAAAAGTTCAAGTGTAGTGAATTTTTGGATTATTCGAGTAAATTTGTCTACTACATTATTTTCAAAATATGTAATAGTTTTTTGTGATGATTCCATGAAATTATACTAGAATGAATTGCCTGTCATATGCCTATAAAATGGCTAACAATACATCGTCTAAGAGTGATGAATGAAATTTTATATACTGTTATCTTTAAAGAATTAAAATATTAGCTAATGGCTAAGGTATACCAAACTAAACATTAATGAGTGTAACTTTGGCTTGTGCTAATAAATTGTCTTCGAAATCAATTTCAAATTTTCTAGGCCAATACTAATTTTGTGCCAATCATATATAGCCAAATTATTAAAATGACAATATACAAAGGTAATTCAATGAATCCATATACAAAGGCATGCCAATCATTGGGACAAGTCCCAACATGACCTAACCAAATGATATATGAACATATGTAAATCATTGAGTGAAGTTCTCATCGCCATAAATGATGATATGAAGCTATCAAACAAAAGTAATCAAGTAACGTGAGTAATAACATAAATAAAGATGTCTAAGATAAGATAGTGAACAGAATGAGATGTTAAAAGAAGTGAGACAAGTTTAACTTATACCTAAGCTACTATGATAAAAATACTCAGCAATGAAAGTGTTAGAATGTGTGAGACAAGTCTCATTAACACCAAAGATGTTATGTAAGGACAATTCTCATTTCATCAATGTAAATAAAAGGATGACAAGTCCTCAATAGCCTAAGTAACTGTTACCAAAACATACTCACCTATGAGAGTGTAAAGATAATTAAGAGACCAGTCTTTATGTACACTCTAATGAATGTGTTGAGACTGATGTAAACTTAATACTAATGATGAGATGAGAAATCATCTATTGAGCTATGATGTCCTCAAACTAGAAGCTAGCTTCCATGACGTATGAGTTGAATGAAATGAAACTTTATATTGAGCACTGATAGGCTAGCTATGAGTTGTGATGCCTTCTTTCGGAAAGGGCGAAGGTTCACGTAACTCTCATGAGATGAGGCTGTCCGGCGTGCCGGGTATGGGTCTCCTTATATCTCCTAGTCTTCAAAACTATAGTGCCAATATAGGGATCTGGCGAAGTTCAATTCCCATGTACGCTAGCATTTTTTGGGTAACTTTGGCCTGCGATTCCACCACTTTTCAATGTAGGGTAGACACTGATTTCATGTTGCTCACATGATCTATGTCGACTAAGGTTAGAGTTCCTCAATGTATCAAAGATAATAAAATGAACGATACTGAAGGTGTTTGTGCAAGACAATTAGGAGGTGAAGTTAGATTCAAGTAATGAAATTAGGTCATTGTTTGTCATTGCATTTCCTTATCAGATGAGGGTCCTAAACTTCATCCTAGGTATAGCTGGTGTTTATATCACCGTACGAATGAATGAAATGAATAATGTGAGGTACGAATGAACAAATAAAGAAGACTCTTGTGTTGTTAAAGAAGGCCCTCTGGTTGAGGTCCAATATGTTGTGCCCTCACTTGAGATGTCTTATGCTACATCAATGATTCCAAAGTATCATGTATATAATATTTATAATATAGAAAAAATGAAAGTAATTAAATCAATGGATTGATCAATAGAGAATTGCTTATGAAAGGTAATGAATATATAGTGTAAAGAATGACTCACTATAAGGCAGGGAAATCATTCCTTAGTCCTTGGATTACTTACATTGATTCATTATGGGTATGAGACTACATTGAATTATTTCACTTGTAAGTAAAACACATGACCAAAGGAGTTATTGAACTACATAATAATAAGAAGAAAAAGACTGAAAAATAATCTAAGTGTACAAAAAGAATCTCTCATCCTAAGAGGATCAAAATCTCAAATTTTCTCCCTATTTGTTCAAAAATTATGTGGATGATACAAATATTTTGTAATCATATAGAAAATGAGTTTTGTGCTTTGAATGCATTCAAATAAATCATGTTCATACCATAATTCACATCTAACGATTTAGGAAAGTCTAGTTACTAGCCTTTCCAGAAATAGCATGTTGTTTAGGAAGAGCTTTCTATGATAATGCATAGCCTTATGTATATGTATGCATCATCCATACATAGTACAAGTGGTGTACTAACCCATACTATTTACAATATTTATAGGTGTAGGTTAGAGGACAGGCTGACGACACGTGCAGCAGGTTGGACTTAGCGTTTCTCCAAACCATTAGGTAGGTCATCATGATTTCGAGGATGCTACTGATTTAGTCTAGACTTAGTTTTAGAAATAGCTAGTGGATTTTGTCCCTAGTGTTTCTTTGTCATCTATATTTTGAAGCATTGTAGTAAGACCATGTTTAACAAACTATTTATGATATATTCGTCTTCAGTTTCAAATTGATTTTTTATGTTAGATGGTTGTTCTATTATGTTTAGCTTAGTATATGATGTATCTAGTTAATAATTATATGAATTCTAGGTATACATCTTACATATAAAAAGTTTTAAATTTTCCGCAAATTTAACAAGATGAATGCAATATGAGGCTCGTCTGCGAGCTTTGAGAGGTCAACGATGCTGGTTGCGATCTGGATTCCAGAATCCTCTTTGTGGAATTTTAGATTCAAATTTCCTAATGAATCCATCTTAGAATGGAACAGGGGTAACACATCCCTAGAGGTCAAATCAGTTCGTGTCTAAAAGCTTTAACATGATTTCTAAGGGATTTCTTTACCATATTGTGAGTGTCAAGGACCTTAGGTCCGAGGTTCGTCCATAAGAGTCGGTACCCGTAGTGAAGGATTTTTCAAAACATTTTCCCAATGACTTGGCTGGAATCCTTCAGAATGGAAAAAAGACTTTAGCATGGACTTGTTGCCGAATATGAATCCTATTTCAATACCTACTTACCGGATGGATCCGAATGAGTTGAAGGATCTAAAGATCAAATCAAAGATTTCCTTGATAAAAGTTTCGTAAAACCAAGTATTTCTCCAAGTGGAGCTCCGGTGTTATTCATGAAAAAAGAAGGATGGGTCCCTTAGGATGTGCATTGATTAAGCCAACTAAATAAGGTCACCATAGAGAACAAGTGTCCTCTCCCTAGGATTGATGATATCTTTTATGAACTCTAGGGGTCAATGCACTTATCAAAAATTTATTTAAGATCGGGGTATAACCAACTATGGGTTAGAGGAGTTTACATATTTAAAATGATATTCCAAACAAGGTATGGTCACTATGTGTTCCTAGTTAAGTCCTTTGGTCTAACTAATGACCAACGACTTTTCTGGACCTTATGAATACAATGTTCTGAAATTACTTTGACTAATTTGAAATTGTCTCCATTGATGATATGTTGGTGTATTCTAAGAGTGAATATGAAAACATCGGTTATTTGAGGATTGTATTGCATGTCCTAATGGAACATCAACTCTTTGCTAAACATAATAAGTATGAATGTTTGTTGAGATCTATTGATTTTCATGGTCATATTGTTTCAAGTGAGGGTATAGAGGTCGATCCGAAGAAAACATAGAGGGTTATGAATAGGCCTAGGCCTTTGATTCCAACAAATATTTGAAGTTTTTTTTGTTTAGCCGGGTATTATATGAGATTTTTTGATGCATTTGAATCTATCGCCTCTCCTTTGACAACTTTAACCCAAAGGAATGCTAAATTTGAGTGGTCAGGAGCTTGTGAAATAGGCTTCCAAGAGTTGAAAGATAAGCTTACATCTCCTCTGGTGTTGACTCTACCAGAGCGTACCAATGTGTTAATAGTGTAATGTGACGCTTCTCGAGTAGTTTTGGGTTGTGTCATTATAAAACATGGAAAGCTCATAACTTATTCCTCTAGACAACTCAAGGTGCATGAGAAGAACTATCCAACTCATTACCTTAAATTAGTAGTTGTAATATTTTCCTTGAAAATATGGAGGCATTACTTATATGGGGCACATGTAGACTTATTCACCAACCATAAGATCCTTCAATATGCGTTCACTTAGAAAGAGTTGAATCTCCAAAAAAGAAATTTGTCGAAACTTTTGAAGGATTATGACATGTGTGTTCTCTACCACCCCGACAAGGCCAATATGGCTGCCAATCCTCTAAGTGGAATGTTAATGGGTAGTGTAGCCCATGTTTCCAATGGTAAGATAGAGTTAGTGAAATAGGTACCGAGATTGTCTTGGTTGGGTGTTCGGTTGGAAGATTCTCCAAATGGAGGTTTTATGGTTTATTATAATTCAGAATCATATACGGTGGTCGAGGTGAAGTCTAAGAAATATGTTGGTCCTCTATTGATGAAACTGATGGAATCAGTTCTTAGAATGTTCAATGACGCATTCTCCAAGGGGGGATGAGGTACATAGGTACCAAGGTAGGTTGTCTACATCAGATGTGGATGACCAAAGAAGAAAAATTTTGGGATTAGCTCATACATCCAGATATTTCGTTTACTCGGGTGCCACAAAATTATATCGTGATCTTTAAGACGTCTATTGGTGGGATGGATTGAAAAGGGATATATCAGAGTTTTTTGCCAAATGTCCTATTTGTCATCAAGTCAAGGACGAACATCAAAGAACGGGAGGGTTAACTAGAGTGATGGATGTACATACTTTGAAATGGGAAGATATAAATATGGATTTCATAGTGGGTTTTCCTCAAACCCTTAGGCAAAATGATTTAATATGGGTGGTTATTGATAGATTGACAAAATTTACACATTTTATCCCCGTCAAATCTACTTATTCGATGGAGGAGTATTCAAGGTTGTACATTATTGAGATTGTGAGTTTGGGTGCAATCCCTTTCTCCATCATCTTGGATAGGGCTGGCCAATTCACTTCTCGCTTTTTTAGTATTTCCAAAAGGGCTGCCCAACCCTCAAGTGAAACATAGCACCGTTTTTCATCCTCAAATTGATGTCCAAGCGGAGAGCTCCATCCAAACATTAGAAGATATGTTTAGGGCTTGTGTCATCGACTTCAAGGTTAATTGGGATGATCACCTACCACTAATAGTGTTCTCCTACAATAATAGCTACCATTCAAGTATTTCAATAGAAGCATTGAAGCACTCTATGATAGGAGATGTAGGTCTCCAACAGGGTTTTTTTATGTAGGTGTGTCTTCAATCCTTAGTCCCGATATAATCAATGAGGCTATGAAGAATGTTCGGATGATAAGGGATATGTTGAAAACAACCTATAGTCGGAAAAAATCATATGCTAGAATGAGAGACCTTGAATTGAAATAGGTGATTGGGTCAACTTGAAGATTTCACACATGAAAGGTGATGAGATTTTGTAAAAAGGGTAAGCTTAGTCCCTGGTATGTGAGACCTTATGAGATATTCAAACGGGTGGGGAAAGTTGCTTATGAGTTGAAGTTACCAAGTGAATCAGCCCCGGTTCACCCAATATTTCATGCTTTTTTGGTCAAGAAAAGTATAGGCAATCTGGTTTCTTTTCTTCCTATTGAAGGGTTTAGATTGAATGATAACCTTTATAATGAATATGTTCTAATTGAGATCCTAGATTTTCAAGTACAGAATTTATGGAACAAGGAGTTGGCCTCCGTAAAAGTCCTATGGAGAAATCACTGCTCTTGGTGCAATATGGTAGGCCGAGGTCGACATGAAGTCCCCCTACCCTCGTCTTTTTCCTCCTACTTGTTGCCAAGGCTGAGGATAGTAGTTCCTCCTTAAACAAAAAGTATGAATAATGTGATCTAGCTAGTTTTCTAATATGTGTACATCTTTGTAAAAGGTTCATGCTGAAATTGAGTTTTCATGTAATTTGTTCTCATGGTTGATTTGCAGTTGCATATATTGTATTATGTGTTGTTTTAATGAGAATAGTAGTAAGCATTTCTAAGGTTGGCTTAAACTAAAATTGCATAGTAAATCTTTAGAAATGACTATTTTGATATTATATAGAGATTAAGGAGGTAGTTCCTAATATTGTGATGTTGAGCTTTTATATGTGGAACATCGTGAATTGACTTGCTATGTGTAATGCTATTGTTATGTGTTGAATGGAATTGAGAAGTACTCCTACGAGCTGTGACTCATGTTGTTGTTATTGATTGGGCTTCTAGTATTGAGTCTTTTTCTCTCCCTATAAAAAGATTTAGGTGTCATTCGGGGACAAATGTTTCTAAGAGGGGAATAATGTAACACTGCTGAAGTTCCATGAAATAGTATAGAGCATCATTAGACAAATGATTCTTTAAAACAGTGTTATAACCTTCAACCAAGGTAATGAACATGATTAGGAATAATTATAACCAAAACATCACGGACGACCATAATATCTGGAGATTTGTGAAAAAATACCTAGTGTGTCTTGGTGTAAAACAAGGGGTTTAAAGAGTCGGATTGAAGTAAAATTTGGTCGACATGTCTGGAATACATATTAGAGTGTGTTTAGGGTCGAAAACTATGGGTATGACTCCCCAAGGACAATGTTAAAGGTCATGAAGGAGGACCCTAACATTGGACCCTAAAAGATGTGAAATCAAGTGTGCAACCATGGAAGGACTGACAGATCGTCAATGGAAAAACGACTTGTCGTTTGATATCGTTGGTTTACACTTATAAATGTCACAAAGATACAGCAAAAACAGGTCTATGAACCAAACCATCATTTGACCTTGGTTCACTGTCTAGTTTCTTTATAGTTATGGGAATTCAGGAAATTAGTTAATAAATTAATTAAGGGTTAGGTTCAGTTTTATTTAGTTAGCTTAGGACTATATAAACACCATTAGTCATTAAACTAACCTAACACGTTATAATTTCCCTAACCCAAATCACTCTCATTTCTCTCTACTTTCTCTCACTAACCCAAAGACCCCCATTGAAAAGCAAGGTAAATCTTCACTATGGCCTCAAGATCAAGGATTTTTCTTCAACTTTTTAAGAATAAACAAGGCATGGAAAATATTCACTATTGGGACTCCTATCCCCAAGAGGTTCATCAAAGATTTGATTTTAAAGATGTCTAAAACTATGGTTTTCATCCAATTTCATGGGTTATATTTCAAATTGGTTTGACGTTGTTTTGATTTAAGTTATATTGATAAATATTATTGTTTATTGGTTTATTGTTGTAGTTCCTTAAACATTAACCTAGTTTCCCTAAAAGATCCATGGTTGCATCGTTCCTTTTGACCCTAGGTGATGAATTAGGTTGTTTGTGATTGGGGAAGATGTAATTGATTGAGATCTTGTACAGTTTATTATTATATGATGACGGTTTAATCGATGGATAAATATTTTAGAATTGATGTTTAAGACTTGAAGGAAATTCTTAAAAGGTATTGTAAGATTCTCAAAGCTTATGAACACTTATTGATGTAATGATGGTTTATTCTTGATTGTGATGTCCAATTAAAGTATGAATGTGTGAATAGAATAAGAAGATGATGATATGATAAATGTGATGGCAAGTTATGAAAATGTTGAATGTGAGATCTTGATAGGGGTATGATCATGCATGGTTGAAAGTTATTCATATGTGCGTCTTATTAATATTATGATGATGTGATGATCTCACTAATAAAGGGTTGTGCTGAAAGAAAATTCTAATTATATACCTAAAGACATAGGATCATGATTATACAATGGGTTAGTCCCTAAGTACTATATTGTAAACAAATGTATATGATTACTTAAAGATATTTAAAAAAGGACTTCATCATTGCACCGAGTGAACTAGATATGAGAGGTGTCCGTTCCCAATGACGGAAGATAGGTTAAATATGGTTCTCATGAGAGTGTGACTAAAATGAAAATGCGCATTAAAAACTTTCTTTCAAATCCCTAGTTTTTTTAACTATGTGTCCTCATAGGAAGACTAGCTAGTGGATCAACCTAGAATGTTATGTTCATGTTTGGTTCTACCTTGGCAAGTATAGTACCTTCTTTCGG
Organism: Solanum habrochaites; assembly: GCA_027704765.1. NCBI lineage: Eukaryota > Viridiplantae > Streptophyta > Magnoliopsida > Solanales > Solanaceae > Solanum > Solanum habrochaites. The sequence goes on along the minus strand of JAKWJA010002493.1, from coordinate 38,628,390 downwards.
TGTAGGGTTTCATGACACCTGATTCCATATTTGGATCACATAGCCTATTGTCAGTTAAGGCAAATTTTCTAGAAAGTAAAATGTATGAATAAAACTAACAAGATTAAAAATTACAAGGGTGACCAAAGGGTTATACTTAGTGTAGGTAAGGCATGGGAAATTACATACACATTGCACAAGTTTTTCTTGTGGGGAATCTTAGGAGGATGTTCTTACGCACTTATGTTATGAATGAAAATCATAATGTTGGCTTTACATGATGTTAATCATATATGATGTTGGTTTCATTTGAAGATCATGATATTGGTCTAAATAGTTACAATGATGATGACTATGCATGATATGATGTTATGTGACTGACATAAAGGCATTGTTTATGGTCTCTTTCCCAGTTGACATAGTTTATGTGGGATTATGGGGCTTCACATGAGTAGTGCACTAGTTGGCTTGTATTGAAATCGTAGGTAATGGTCTTGTATATTTTGATATTATGAACCCTACGATATGTAATGTTGGTTAAGGCTATATTATGATGTTATTCTTGTATATTATGTGACTATGTCTTAATGTTGATAGTATTATGGAGTTGTATATACTTTTATATGTGCATAAATGTTTTCAAAGTAAGTTAGCATGGTTTTGAAAAAAATGTCCCTTTGTGCATGTTTTCCATGGTTTTACTTGCATTTTTCCATACTTTTACATGTGGTTTATACTAACCCATATTCTCTCTATTTCTACATTAATGTAGGTTCAGGCCACTGAAGAGATTCAAGGCCACTTTCAAGGAAGACGTGAATTTGTTCCCAAGTTGTTGGTGAATCCCCAAGTTCAAGGATGATGCCATTATTCTAAATTTAGTATTTTACAATGTCTAAGACAATGATTACTTTCTTATCTTTTAAGACTTTACTGTATGTCCTATATGGGACATATTGGAATTGTGCAAGGGCTATGTCCGCAACTTTATAAAATCCCTAATAGATGGTTATGTGTGAGATAATAAACTATGTTGTTAAATGAGGATTCCAAATAAACTTCATATATGGATAAACGAGAAGTCTATATGTACTTTATATGCAAACTTCTATTTTTTCGGCAATTTGCATACCTATGATATGCGACGATTTATGCTAAGGGCTAGTCTAAGACCTGTTCTAGGACGAATATCCCGGTTACGTCTAGGGGGTGATCCATAGTCGTGACACCATTAGCAAACTTTGGATGAAGTGTTTGTCATAAAAAATCTACAAATGTGAACTTTTAATAGACTTCTCAGTCAAAAAAACAATTATGCAACAACCTTACCCCCTTACTACCCTATGATGGAAGTGTGGTTGATCACGTTTATACAATCTTACCCCTACCTTGTGAAGGTAGAGAGGTTTATTTAGGTAGACCTTCGGCTTATGTAAAGCCGGTCAAGAAAAACAAAATATGTGGGTGTAGATATGCATTAATCACCTCATCCAAAATAACAGATTCCAATTCATAAAGTGAAAAATCATGATATTTTTCTTGTACTTAGTCTCCACTATTGGGTAGATAGTGATAAGAAAATGATATTTAGCGAACCTGCCATTATTTTTCTCCTTGTTTGCTCCATGATATACAAGAATTTTGTTGCTTCCTTTTGTTGTGAAATTATAAATCTTGTTGACCCAAGGAATAACAATGACAACTGGATATATAACAAGGGTTCTTTTACCTGCTTGAAGAATATGAGGAACAGGTGAGATAAAACGGGAATATGAAATTGTTTGCCCCACTTCACGTTTACAAAAAGAAAGAGGTGGGTCTTGAACAATCTTCCCCTATTCTCATATCATCAGCAAGAATACCATGTCTAGCAATAGATTCTTCTTTCTTCAAATCCACATCCAACCACTCTTTCTAGTACCTTAGAAACTGTATGATCAAATCACATGGCTTCGAAGTAGTTTCAATCATAAATCATTCTGACTATTGAAGTCTAAATAAGGTAAATGATTTTCTTCCGTCCACCTACCATTCTATTGTTTGCATATATGCCACATAAATACATGTTCACCGCCATTTCCTACATCATTCATTACACGATATATTGCATTAACCCTTTGTTCTATTTGATCTCCTTCCTTTTGTTGTATTTGTCCAAAATGCTTCCGCAGTTATATCAATATCCAAATCCAATAGCTTGGGCTTCATTCAACAAATTACCAGCTTCAACTGCGTATATAATTATATTCGAATTAATGCATCAATATTTAGTCTTCCAAAATTATCTCTTAAATTCTGAAGAAGACTTCTAGGATTTTGTAATACATATATCTAGTAATTTGTTACACGTGTATCCATATATTGTACAAGACTTTTTGTTTTCTATTTTGAGTGGTATAAATAGTTATGTGGTTGATGATTAAAAGAATCTCAAGTTACCTTAAGTAGTGTAAATAAAACTTCAGCATTCTCTAAATATAGTATTCTCCTTCTATATTTCCTACAAATTTGTACAAGAGCAGGTGTTCATTCTTTATCTTGTATTAGGTGAAGAAAAGAAAATATGGCAAAAAAATTGAAGCTAATTATTCTTCAATTGTTTTTACTCTATTTTTTGATGGATCTGATTTTAAATACTAGTATATAAGAATGAGAACACATTTGAAATGTGATGTTTTGTGGAGATGAATGTTTGTGGACTAGTACTGCAAATGCCTTTGAAGATACACAGGATGATGGTAAACTTATAGCAACATAGATGAAAAATGTTGAGGCTAAGTATCATGAAGATGCAAAATCCTTGAGCAAAATACAAATGTGAGTCTCAAGAGCTTATTTTACAAAAATTTCTAGTTATGAGACTGTAAAGGAAGCTTGGGAGTTTTAGAAACCGAGGTTTACAATGACAAAAAGGTACACAATATAATTATTCAAACTCTTATAAGAGAGTTTCAAAACATGAATATGTAGATTCTGAAAACATAGATAAATATTGCAAAAGAGTCATGAATTTTGTTAATGAATATGAAATTATGGTGATACAATTTATTACCAAAAAGTTCTGCAAATGATTCTTATTAGTTCAGAGAAAAGTATGAATAGATTGTTGCTATTGGAAAGATGAAAGATCTTTCTAAATTTCCATCAAACATCTAGTTGGATCATTTCGTGGACGCAAAAAGCAAAGATTTATTCATTAAGATAAATCCAAAGAGACGGTTTTCCAAACAAGAATAAATGAGAATTCTTAAATTTTCTCAAAAACTAAACAAAAGAAGAATTCCAAGAAAAAAAGAGGTCGAATCATGATAATTCTTCCAAGAAGGTTGACGAAAATGGTGAGAAAAACTCTAGTCTTTTTTGTTATGTTTTCGAAAACACTAATAACACTAAAGAAAACTTTTGGCATAAATTGAATCCCCAATGTAACTTTTGTAAAAAGTTAGGCCACATTATATAGGATTGCTTGCAACAAAAAGGAAGAAAACATTTTTTTGTGAAAAATAAGAGGAAGAAAGGGAAAAGAAGCTTTTCTTTTCTTCTAAGTCTAATTATATACCAAAAAGCAAGGAATGATATATTGATTGAGGTTGTAGTAATCACATGAATGGAGATGAATAAATGTTCCTCTCAATTGATAATAGCATCACTACTGAAGTGAGAATGGGGAATGGAGTCTTAGTTAATTCCAAAGGTAAAGGTACCATTTCGATCAACATGAAAGGGAGCAGTAAGAAAATTTACGATATTCTTTATGTTCCTGATTGGAAGACAATTTGCATAGTCTTGGTTAACTTAAGGAAAATAGTTATTGTGTTGTGTTTACAGATAATTGTTCCAAGATTTATGATAACATTTATCAAAAAAGAAGTCATTTGTGAAAGTGAAGATGATGAAAGAAAATTTACTTTGCAATTTCATTATAATGCATTAAAAATGAAATTGTTGATGATTCATGGATTTGACCTAAAAAATGTTTTGTCACTTGAATTTTAAATATTTGAAGCTTCTCAAGAAAAAATACATGGAGCAAGGCCTTACATAAGATACATACTGAGGTGGATCCATGTGAGAGATGTATAATGGAAAAGGAACAAAGAAAGTCTTTTCAAAAAGCGGTGTCTCAGAAAGCAAGTGTACTTTAGAAACATATCCATAACAACATTTGTGGACTAATTATGATTATATATCTAGGAAGGCACGCGTATTTTCTAATCTTTATTGATTATTATTCAAGAGTGAGTTCGGTTTATTTCTTGAAAGAGATGTCAGAAGCATTTTCTATATTCAAGAAATTTAAAGCACTTGTTGAGAAGCAAAAAGTTGCATTATCAAAATCATTCTTACTTATAGAGGAGGTGAATACACAAGACGATAATTTGAAGAACATTCTAAAAATGAAGCATTCAGAATCAACTTATAGTTGGGTACGCTCCTCAACAAAATTGTGTGTATGTAAGAAGAAATAGAACAATTGTCGAAATGGTAAAAATTATGATGAATGAGAAAGGAATACAAAAATATTTTTTGGACTGAAGCAATACATAGAACAATGTACATCCTTAACAGGTGCTCGACAAAGGCACTAAAGGACAAGACACAACTTGAAGCTTGGAGTGGAATGAAACCTTATATAAATCATTTTAAAATTTTTGGGTGTATTTGTTATGATAATATACCTGCTTATTAAAGAATAAAATTTAATGAAAAAAGTAAAAAAATTATGTTTCTTGGTTATAGTTATGTGACAAAAGGATATAGACTTCTCGATGTCAAAATGAACAAGCTTGTTGTTAGTGGAGATGTCATTTTTGATGAAAAAACAGAATGAAATTGGAAATGATAAAATGATAGAGAGTAGTGCTATCATATCTTTAGATGTGTCAAATTCAGAAGATAATGAGAAAGATTAAGATGTCCCTCAAGGGAGAGCGATCCCAGATTCAGATGATGAAAAACCGCCTCCAAGAGAAACAAAAATGTGGAATGACATTTATCACAGATGTAACTTTGCCGGTGTCAAACCAGAAAATTATGAATAAGCAATGAAGCATGATGTTTGGTAGAATGCCATGAAAGAAGAAATTAAGGTTATTAAAAAAAATAATTTGAAGCTTGTGACTTTAATTAAAGAAAGAGAAGTTGTAAGTCTTAAAATGGATTTATAAAATCAAGTCAATTAAGAAGGAGATATCAAACGCACAAAACATGGTTGATTGCTAAGAGGCTTCACGAAAAGACCAGATATTGATTTTTATGAAACATTCTCTCCAGTTTCTAGTCTTGAGATAATTAAAACTGTAATTGTTGTTCATGAACACAAAAAAAAGGGAAGATATTTCAACTGTATATTAAATCTGTATTTCTAAATGGAAAACATAATGAAGAGATTTATATTTTAACAACCTCAAGGATTTTTTGTTCAAAGGGAGAAGAGAAGGTGTACAGGCTAAACTAATCTCTTTTTGGGCTGAAGTAAGCTCCAAGAGCATGGCACAATGAAATTAACACATACTTTCTGAAAAACAATTATCAGAGAAGTAAAAGTAAAGCCACTTTGTATGTGAAAAAAAATGTGACACATTATCACACTTTGTTTCTATATGGATGATATGCTCTTTACAGGAAATGATATGAAGATTAAGAAACTATTCAAACAAGATATGATGCAAGTCTACGAAACCAATGACCTAGGGTTGATAAATTTATTCTAGGGGCATCAAAGTTTCTCAAGTGAAAGAAGGAATTTTTGATTTTAAAAAGAAGTATACTAAAATCATTCTTCAATAATTAAAAATAATGGATTTCATGTATGTAGCCATAGTACTAGTGAAATGATAAATTTAGAAAATAAGATGGAGATATAAAACATGCCATCTCAAAGAAATGCTTCATTACAAGAAAAAAAATGAAAGGAAGTTTTACTACACAAAATTGGCCCATTTGTTTCTAAGGATGGGTAAAAAACTCGTAATATACCTTTTAGGAAATATCATAGTCTCTGATAATACTCGCTAATAACAGATAATATTAAATAAATAGTATTAAATAATATTAGTATTTACTGTGTACTAATCCTAGTCCTATTAGTATTAGTACTCCTTAATCCTAGTCCTATTAGGATTAGTACTCCTCCCTATATCTCCTATATATATCTCCCATGTATTCTCTTATTAGGTTAACACTTCAATACAATCAATATTACTTCATGGTATCAAGAGCCAGTAAACCTAGATCTTCTTTTATGTAGGTTTTTTCTCTCTTTAGGGAACCGATCATTCCCTCTCTTCTCTTGGGCGGCGGCAACCATGACAACTGAGGTGGATCCTCTCGATTCACTTCCTTCTGGCGTTAAACTCCTTCTCAGGCATCATCATGCCCTGATTCCCAAAAAATTATCAGACATAAATTATCCTACATGGAAAATCACCGTTCTTACAGCCCTTGAGGCCAATTACCTTTTCAAATACGTCGATGGAAGCACTGAACCGCCGCCGGCGGTCATCACCGCCACGGACAAATCAGAAAAAACAAATTCGGCCCATGCAGCCTAGAAAGCCGTGGATGTCCAGATTCGATCATGTTTGATTGCGGTCATCTCTCCCATGGTTCAGAACACTTTCGATCCTACCCAACTGCTTCAGCCCTGTGGACGGCCCTCGCAACACGCTATGCATCAATTTCCTACTCTCATATTTTTCAATTGCGTGATCGTCTCCACACAATTACCAAAGGCACGAAAACTATGGCGGAGTATTCAGACGAGGTCTCCACCATCATCACAGCCCTCAACACCGTGAACAAAATCATTCCCGAAAAATATCTTGTCATGTGTGTCGTTCGGCGGCTCCCATCAGCTTACTCCTCCATTAAACAGGTGGTACGCATAAGTCCAATGCCCGTTGACCTAACTACTCTCTCCTTGTGGCTAAAAAGTGAAGAAATCAACGTGGATCTGGAAAGCAAACATCTTCTCAGAGAAGCTGCTATTATGGAGCCGGCCACCGCCCTCACCGCAAGCCAGAACAATCACGGGGGGCGTGGTGGCGGCCGGCAGGGGAGCCGTCGCGGCTACTGCAGAAATAGCAGAGGCCGCGGGCGCGGCGGTCGGCAGGGCAGTCGTCCTCCACACGATGGTCAGCAGCACGGCAGCAACAACAGCCTGCACTCCTTCGGCAGCGGCGGGCAGGGAACTTACGAGCGGGATCGTCTAACTTGTTAAATCTATCAGAAAACAGGACACACCGCTGTTCGTTGCTGGTTTCGGTATGAGGAGAGCCGAAATAGTGATAATCGTGCCAATTATGCATCTCAAGACGGTCGTTCCTCTGAATGGCTGTTGGATACTGGGGCCAACATGAACGTTACTTCGGATCTATCCAAGCTTAACGCTCCAAATACATATCATGGCTCCAATGGTATTACTGTTGGCAACGGTGAGTCCCTTAATATTTCTCACACTGGCACGGGTACCATTAAAACCCCCACTGCTATCTTTCACCTAGGTAATCTTACCCACGTCCCTTCTATTAAAACCAATCTCCTTTCAGTTCACCAATTCACAAAAGACAATAATTGCTCACTCTTGTTAACCTCTAATGATTTTCAGATCCTAGACAATACTACAAAGAGGGTGATTTTTCAGGGCCCCTGTGAGCATGGTCTGTACGTTCTTCCTGGAACAAGTTCGTCTGCCCACCCAGTTTCAGAAAGCGTTCCTGTGGCTCCGGAGGCTCTTTCGGCTGATGGCCACAGTCTGTTGTGGCACAGTCGTCTGGGTCACCCGTCTACTCAAATAATTTATTCTTTAATGTCTCAATTAGGTTTTCCTTCCATTCATGTAAACAATTGTACTCCTGTTCAATTGCTAAATCTCATAAATTACCTTTTACTTTATCTGAGAAGCGTACAACTGCACCTTTTCAACTTATTCATTCTGACCTATGGGGTCCTACTGCTGTTCCTTCATTTGCTGGTTTTCGCTATTATATTTGTTTTGTGGACGATTTTACAAAATACACTTGGTTTTACCCACTAAAACACAAATCACAGGCATACACCACCTTTGTCACTTTTGGAAAAATGGTCAAAACACAATTCAATTCTCATGTTAAACTTTTTCGAAGTGACAATGGAAAGGAATATGTAAATAACATCTTTGGCCAGTTTCTGCAATCCCTGGGAATTATACATCAAACCTCCTGTCCATACACTCCCGAAAAGAATGGGGTGGCTGAGCGTAAGCATCGACATCTCATTGAAACGGTGGTTACTCTTCTACATCAATCTCATCTCCCTATCTCCTTTTGGGTAGAAGCTCTAGCCACCGCAAACTACCTCATTAACAGAATGCCCAGTCACACCCTCTCCAACAAATAACCCTATCAACTCCTTTACCAAGAACTTCCTAATTATACCAACCTCCGCGTCTTTGGGTATCTTGCCTACCCTTGGCTACGCCCCCATATTACTCACAAATTACAGCCCCGATTCCTTCCTTGTATTTTTTTGGGCTATCATCCTACCTCCAAGGGTTATCGCTGTCTTGACCCACAAACTCATAAAGTCTACATATCTCGTCATGTCAAATTTGTCGAAAATGAGTTTCCCTACGAGTCTATTTCCTCCTCCATAAATACATCATTCATTGGCGTCCTTCCCCTTTTTCCAACATACTCACAGGGTCCCTCACAACCTTCCCCCACACCTCCACCCACTACCCAAAAACCCCTCATCACCCCTTCGACCGTCACCCACAATACACCCGCAACCACCACCCACACTCACAACCAACCCGAACCACCCATACCCACAACATCTCCATCCCGATCCATTTTGGGTCCTTCCCGGCCAACCCCGAATCACCACCGCCCGTGCCACCCCCCAATACTCATCCCATGTTAACCCGTGGCAAAGCCGGTATCCCGATAGTGAACCAACAACCTACTCTGTTGCCTCAAAAAATGCTTATTGACGTCATGCTATGGATGACGAGTTTAAGGCTTTGACTAATCAGAAAACTTGGGTTCTTGTACCTAAGCCCCATGGGCGGCACCCAGTGGGCTGTAAATGGGTGTACAAAATTAAACACATTGCAGATGGTAGTATTTCCAGGTACAAGGCTCGTTTGGTTGCTAAGGCTACAATCAGGTGTATGGGCCTTATTACTCCGAGACATTCAGTCCTGTTATTCAGCAGGAAATTATTCGCCTGGTACTGTCACTCGCCGTGCGCAACAATTGGCTCATCAATTAGTTGGATGTTTCCAATGCTTTTCTTCATGGCATGCTTGATGAAACTATCTGCATGATGCAACCACCGGGCTATGTTGATCCCCGCTTCCCTCAACATGTTTGCAAACTCCAGAAGTCTCTGTATGGGCTCAAACAAGCCCCCCGTGCGTGGTACACACGTCTGAAAATGTTCCTCCAGGGACTCGGCTTCACGTGTTGCGTACACGACACGAGTCTGTTTACTCGATATTCAGCACACGGTACAGTCATTCTTCTTGTCTATGTAGATGATATCATTAGTACAGGCTCTATTGCAGCTCTCATTCAGGATGTCACTCGAGCTATGCATACTACCTTCAATATGAAGGACCTTGGCCCGTTACATTATTTTCTAGGAATGGAGGTTTCTCGGATAGGCAGCAACTTGTTTCTTCATCAGTCAAAATATGCTCGAGATCTGGAGTGGAAAAATGCACCAGTCAACCAACACAGATGGCAGTCTCTTCGTCTACGAATGGAGCCGACACCCCCTTTGCCGATATGACCCACTTCCGCAGCCTCATTGGGGCTCTACAGTATCTGGCCATTACCCGTCATGACATCTAGTTTGCTGTCAACCGAGTTGCTCAGCGCATGCATCAACCAAGTGAACGTGATTACCATTGTCTAAAACGCATTCTCAGATACATTTTTGGCACTCTTGGTCGTGGTTTACTCATTCAACCCGGGGACTTGGAGCTTCGGGGTTTCTCTGATTCAGATTGGGCAAATGATAAAAATGACAGAAAATCTACATCAGGGTTTCTCGTTTTTTTGGGTCCGAACCTGATCTCCTGGTGTACAAAAAAACAACCCAAGGTCTCTCGGTCCTCGACTGAAGTTGAATACCGCGCCCTTGCTCTTCTTGCTGCTGAGACCATGTGGGTCAAATATATTCTTTGCGAATTCTGCGCCACTCACACTGTTCCTTCTCTCTATTGTGACAACAAATTCACCATCTGTGTGGCCATGAATACCGTCCTACAGACCAGAATGAAGCATGTTGATACCGATTGTCTCTTTGTTCGCGATGAAGTTCAGGCCGGCACCATGACTGTGCAGTATGTACTCACTAAAGAACAACCGGGTGATATTCTCACCCAGCCTCTCCCGAGCCGACAACACGATTACCTCAGTTCCAAGCTTCCATTCGCTTCCGCTCAACTCAGCTTGAGGGGGGATAATAACAGATAGTATTAAATAAATAGTGGTAAATATATTAGTATTTACTGTGTACTAATCCTAGTCCTATTAGGATTAGTTCTCCTTAATCCTAGTCCTATTAGGATTAGTACTCCTTCCTATATCTCCTATATATATCTCCCATGTATTCCCTTATTAGGTTAACACTTCAACACAATCAATATTCCTTCACTCGCAAACTATATTTAATGATTTTCCCATTTTTCCTTTCTATTTTATAATAGTTTGTCCCCGATATAAGAATAAGTTTTACGATTTATATTATCTATAGTAGTATTTATTGTTCTCTTTCTTTGTTGTTTAATTTATTTATGTTTTGTGAGTAAAGTAAACCATCATTCAATTTGGATTAATCTTATATTGGTGTTTGATTGTTCTTAAACCTAGCTAATGAGAGGGAAGAGTGTCCATGGTCATAAAAGGTTCTCAATGAAAATCTTAAAGGGCTGATGTGGAACTCTAATCATTAATAATATAAGTTAAATCACTCAACCCATTTCTTCCATAATAAAAACAAATATTTATTCAGACACATCTTCTATTAGTAGTCTGGTGTTGCGAACACCTTCACTATATATTGGCACATCTTATCAACAATCAATACAGGTGCAAGGAAATTGTATCACGAAATCCGGGAATAATTTACTCAGTCTAATTTTAAAAAATATTTGAACCAAGGATGTCACTGTTTCGTTTGCGAAATCATCCCATTAGGGGTAGGATAAATGAACTTTTGGCAGGGAAGTCATTTGTATGTTTCTTTAATACTTTTTTTTCTATAAAAAATATTTTTTGACAAGAAAAACATGAAAAAATTGTCAAAACACCCTAAAAATTCCATATTAATCACTTAATCATTAATATTTAAGCAAAGCAAATGCAAAATGACATGAAAATAAATAAGTTGTATGATCACAAATCGAAACACCACTAAAATAAAATGGATTAGTAAAAGAACGATTTATTGAGAGAACCTCCGGTTGAAGATGAGAAACGATATGAATGGATCCTTATTTTCTACACAATTACTAGTGGAAATTTATAGAAAAAAATAAACAACATTTCTGGGGGCTAGGGGGTAGAGAGGGGGGGGGGGAGAAAGAGCGCCTTACTATGTTGAGAGACAATGAGTTCTTAGTATTTAGTTATACGAATTGAATCCCTCTTCCTCCATTTAATCTAGTTTAGTCTTCATTCAAATGTTTAAGAGGGGTAAATAATATATAACGCCGTATATGAAATTAGAATTTAATGCAGATCTGCAGAAGTTGTAGGTGCAACCCACTATTTCCACCAAAGAGGGCATGGTAAACCACGACCCGTGCTTGTGGTCCGTGGTTTGCCTCTGCAAACATCCCTAAAAATTAAGGAAAAATACATTCTAAAGAAGGAGCAAAGGATTGACATGACAAATCTTTCATCCATCGAAGAATCATCAATCAGTCCGTAGGTCGAGGTCATCAGAACCTAGTCTCTAAAGTCGATCGAGGTACACACATGATAGATCATGGATCCATGGATGGATCCTTAATTAGTCCATAGATGGAGACCTTTAAAACATAGTTTCTGAAGTAATTGACGGACTGACAGGGCAGATAATTGATCCATCGACGGATCGTCGATAAGTCCATAGGTCACCTTAGAAAATTTTAGGTCAGGGGTCTTTTGATCTTTTGAAAATTAGTTTAGTCCCTAAGGTACGTCGTTTAGACCCTAAATTATGAGGTTTTAGATAATTTAAGCCTAGAAACAGTACTAGAACTTACCTAAGTTAAATCATTAATCAAAATATTAAAAATTAGAAGCAAGAGAAGAGAAAAAGGTCAAAAACCCTAGTTAAAGAACGCAACAAGGTTCCATCAGTTCCAACCGCAAAATATAAAGATTTCTCCTTGTAATTCATCACTAGGTATATGATATTTCACTAGTGGGTTCCTTTCACCAATTCGATTCCTAGTTTTCAGTCAGTTTCTTGATTCCTATATAATGACTAGACTTAGGGTTTGTTTAATGTTATAATTTTTAGGTTCTTAGCTATAAGAATGATCCAAATAAGATTATTATGAGAATAATAAATTTATTGCATGATTTGCAGAACCCTAACTTTGTAATTCTTCAGTTCTTGAAATAAATAGGCTAGGTTAGATATTTAAGTTAATTACTTATATCTGTGTATGTTATTAATGCATCAATATAAATTTATTTGTTGCATCTAAGAATGCATATTTTGTATGAGTTATCCACTTTATCAAGTATTATAGAAACTCAATAATATTGTGTTCATTACTTTATCCATTGGGAGTAGCATCATTAAAAATTGGACTAGGGTTCAGCGTATCCATATAGTTCTAGAACTACTAGCCACGTAGGTTGTAAGTCCACTTTATGTGCATCAGTCTAGTAATCAGGCTAGTATACCTTTATACCTCTAGTATGGTATATAGGGTGTTCTTGATTGGAAATATACATCGGACTCGACAGTAAGCTCATGTGATTTTATTGTCGTTTATTAGTATCTCCCACAGTTCAGTTAAATTCTATTACATTGAAATTTTTAGCACTGTATCCAATAGTCAATTTAAACATGTTATAAATTAGTCATGAAATTTCAGTTATCTGAGCATTTACTACCTTTATAATTTTCAAATTAATTCATTGATATATTTCATAGTTCAGTTATATTATATTTCATCTTTACACTATCATGCATTCTAAGTACCTTTCAAGTATTGGCACATACGTTCGCTAGATCTTCTCGAGATGTAGGTTCATTTTCTCAACTTCAAGATGACGCTTAGATTAGTTCGCGATGTCCATGTCAACAGAATCAATGGTGATTCCTAATTCTCTGAGGACAATAGTCATGAGTTTCATTTAAGTATTTCTAGTCCTTTAGTTTCAATTATTCTAGACTTTGCTGGGGCCTGTCCCAACATTTCTAGTAAGTTAGAGGCTTATTTCAGGCATAGTAAGATTCATCTTAATGTTGGTTTAGTATTTTCTTTGTACTAAATTCATCTGTATTTTATTTATCTCACTTATAGTATATGGGTATTCCCTATTATTTAATTTTACTTATGATTTCGCTTCCACACCAGTTTATTATCTTCGGTATGCTCATGATCATGCCAACATGATTAGCTAGGGATCGCTTGTGGTTCTAGATCTCGTGTCCCTGTCTTGGGAAATGCCCGAGAAGTGACATTACTCATAACCGTAATATATTATGAAAGGTCATCGTGTATGATGGTTCGATTTAATTTACAAGGTTAGACACAAATCTTACCACTTCGTTGTACATGGTCTCAAATTGTTTTTCATCTAAGCTCATACCACTACTATTACCAATTGCATTGACAGTTGTAGAACCACCTCCAATGAGATATTTCATTAACACGTAAATTTGAGTCATAATCATGGACAAATTCACATAATTTTCTTGGTTTTTTCAATTTTCTTTGGTAAGCCCCATGTTATGACGGGAAACTTGATATTCATTTGTGTACCATGAACTTTTGATTTTAGTTATCTCATCAAGCAACACTCAGGATATGTTACTTAGAGGAATCAACAAGAACAAAAATAAGAAAGTTATATTACAACAAAATTAGCTCACTAAAACACAATAAAAAAAATATTTATAAGTACCACAACGCGGCAACGACACCATTCATTATAAAAATCAACTACACTTCTTCTAAATAAAATTTTAGGCGATCTATAACAACTATAAATTAATTGATGAGTTTGGGTCGATCGTAGGAGGAGTTTAAATTATTATTTAAAGATGTGTTCTAATCTTTTGTATAGGTAAAGAGGTATGAAACTTATAATCAATCATGTAGTTTCAATGATCAATATAAAACAGGGATTTAGTAACCACTGTTAACAAAATGTAATAAACATTTAATTTGACCAATTAGAGAGAGGAGCTTATGAATGTGATCAATCGAAACTTATTTCTCTTATTAGGCGTTTATCAATTGCTTAACATTTTTTAATCTTAATAGGTATGACAGGTTCTGAATATTGTAGTCATCTATGGATAAAGTATCATCCCTCAAGTCAGTTTTCTCAAACCCCAGCAAGTATAACATTAAACAACCTATTTCCTTAATTAACCTATATTTTCAAGCTGGGTCGTAAATATACAAGTCGATAAAACATACAACCATTCATTCTACTCTACACCTCTAACTCAAGAAAGCATAAAGATGTAAACTAAAAGTGAATATGAGACTTCTGTTCAGGAGTGAACAAAAAAATAAAATCCAATTTAAACAAAATTAAATTAATTAATTAACAATATTCACATGCTAATTTATGAATTGCATGACATGATAACACACCTAATGGAAGTGGTATTTATCAAACCTTAAACAAAATTAAGAAATCATTACCAAATAGTTATCCATCAAAATTGTCTCAACATTGTACAATACTCAATGCCATAATTAAATCTATGATACTAAATCCTGAAATCCATGATCCAAAACTTCTCAAATAGTATTAAACAATGTAAGAAGTATGTAAAACCTCTCGAAATTGGGAATACACTCCGTCGGAACCTTTTTCCTTTCGAAAAATTAAATTTATACCTTCCCAAACACTTCCCAAAATATTAACACTGACTCCACTGGGTGAAATTAGTCGGGATCGCTAATTGACTAGGATATTTGCAGAGTTGCACTTCATCTCACCTTTAGGCTTAGATTCTGCATCCAATTGTTCTTGAAGTTTATGCAAGTTGGGTCATTATTGCAGATCCATTCACTTATTCATTGAATCATCATTTACTCACCAAGTTCGCTTGGTACATGCTCTATCTCGCTTGAATATTTGGTGGGTTGGAGGATAATTTTGCGATTCGTTGATGCATATCAACATATTGACATAAGTGATGACCGCATATTAGGCATTTAGGACATTAATTCATTGTATAATAAGAACAAATGAGTCAAAAAGTTCACCTATTGAATTTTCTAAAGTTGATTAACAATCTACGTAATTTATGACAATCCTACAAGAGCCCGTAGTAGAATAGAGTTTGCTACAATAGACTACCCTAATTGTGTCTCCACCTCAACGCCCACTTTGTGCTGATCCTAAATTCCAACACACTATATAGAAGGAAAAATATCAATAGAGCATTAGAAAGGATATAATTATTAGCGGTCCAGACCTTTAAAGTTCAAAAATAAGCATAGCTCCATAGACATAATTCAACATAGATCAAAATGTTTATCAACAATATTTATCAATATGTTAGAAACACCTTTGACAATCATGTTCATATATTCATGTTACAAAACCTAGCAACATTGACCTCGATATTTACCCTTCAAAGGATCCTTATATCATTTATAACAATCTATGAAATTAATATGCATATCTGCATAAATTCATATTACAACATCAATAAATTTAATTGTGGCCTATTATAAAAAAAATTGTTGATCATGCATGGTCAACATACTATAAAATAATTGTGATATTTTAAAGCTAAATCACTTATTATAAGACCTAATAAAAAATTATAAATCATAATTGAGTGAAACCTATGAAGAGGTAAAAGAATCTTAACTTAATCAATTTAATTGAGGATTGATGAAAGGAAAACCATGGGGACCCCATGCAAAAAAAGACTCCATGGATAATACCCACATACATTGATACTTAATCCCAAGAAGAATGGAAGATTTATTAAAATTAAATAATTCTAACTTTTTCTTCTTCTTAGTCATGAGATCATTTGCGAAAGATAAATTGGATTATGTTTGAGGATTTAGGAGAATGCAGTTTCAATAGGTAATTTAGGACTCCAAAATCAATAAATAGGCCTTAGAATGATGTCCAAAACATTTTATTTTTTAATTGTAAAAAAATTGAAAAATGATTCAGAAGCCTCTTAAAGTAATTGCTAGAGTAGACCTAAGTTCTGTAGGACTTTATAAGAAATGTACTTGTCAGCCGAAGAAAAAATAACGAAGCTTAAAAATAGAATAGATTTTGACAACACACGTATGTGGCATGTAGAACCTTCTATCATTTGTTGACCCATACCATAAACTTAAACACGACATATAATTTTTACTAAGTATGGGAACCTTTTGCAGACCTTCCTATAGACAAAGCCATCCACAGTCTATCCCCGTGATTCATCAACAATTTAATGTGATTTGATTTTCTCAAAATGTCCCTCTTCTACGATTGACATTTTTAGTCCATTGATTATTCTACATTCTAAAGATGGGGACCCATAGACAAAAATGCTGTCCAAAAATAACCTTTATATCTTTTCAAAATACTAAGTTGTTACAATGTCTCCCACTTGGGAACATTCGTCCTCGAATCAAATTGAAGCTAGCATGAACAAGAGTAGGAGAGAAAGTTACAACTCAACATCAATGCAACTTCATAATCATGCAAACAATGAAGCTAAATCAAAATCTCAAAAAGAAAGTCTCATTAACATGCATGCATGAGAAATCATGATAATGACTAAGAAAATTAAATTAAAGACGATCAAATATGAAGGAATAAATACCTATAGCATGAATACCATCGTAGGGAACAAGATTAGTATAACGGTATATAATATTAGCCTTGTCCTCCCAAGTAGCACTCTCAACCCTTTCATTCTTCCACAACAGTTTCATGGATCCACTTCCATATTTCTTAAATTTTTAATTTGCCACTAAAAAATATCAAACATAACTTCGTCATATGAAAGGATATTATTTATATAATGACTCTCCAATAATACAATAGATGTCGGATAACTAACACATTTCCTAAACCAAAATACATGGAAAATCGTATGTAGCAATGCTAAATCATTAGAAAAATCAAGTTCATAAGAAACTTTGTCGATACACCTCAATACTTGATATGGACTTACATAACGTGGGTAAGCTTCCCTTTATTACTAAACCTAATAAATCCTTCATAGGTTAAATTTCTACATTAACCCGATCATTCATATCAAACTTAAGATTTCATTTTATAACATTGACGTAGGACTCTTTTCGTATTTCAGAATATTAAAAAACTTTCTCTAGTATGTTGAATGTTGTCCACGTCCTCAAGTAGAAACTCAGGACCTGTAAAAATAACCTCGCATTCTTTAAACAAATCTATAGAGGTCTACATATACAACCATGAAGAGCAACAAATAGAGCCTTACGAGTGCTTCAATTATAGACATTACCATACAAAAGTCAATAATAGCCAAATGATCGTCCGTGTTACCCTGGAATTCAAGGAATAAGCTATCAACATATAATTTGAAGTTTATGTAGTATGCTTCTCTTGACTTTAGATTTCATGATAAAAGGTTGTATTAAGCTAGGAACGTATACTAAGACCTCTTTGGAAAGATTTTTAAAAGTGAGAAGTAAATTAAGTACTATGGTTAGAGATAATTGATAGGGGGATTGTAACATCTCGTAACTCAAAATAGCTAGGAGTAACCTATGAAAATAACAATAATCACTTTTTGTAATAAACGGAATTTTTTTGAAATTTTTATGTTTAAAAAGTGAGTTTTGGTTATTTTAAAATAGCCATAACGTCTAAGTGAGATGATTTAGGGTTAGTTCTATATATGGTTTTAAAAACCTTGAATATATCTTTCTAATGTCGCAGAGTTTGCGCATTTTCGATATTGTATGACGGAGATATGTCAACCGGAAGATGGGCTACTGAAGTTAGGAAAATCCAATTCAGGATTTAAAGAAGGATAAACTAGTCTTTTTATCGATCAATTTCTTGAAACTCCTTTCAATAGAATGTTGACCGACAGGAAGGTACCTCAACACTTGAGTCATTAACTCGGACTATGTAATAGATACATCCCTTTGAAATTAACTTTCTCGCCTTAAGGTACAAAATTAAAAGATTCTTAGGTACTATTGAACTACTACTCAACTCTATGATAGGTCATTAGGAATCTGAAGCTTAACAACTTGATCAACTTTAGGGTGCCACCTATTTTTCAAAATTTCATCTAAGATCTGGCTACTGCCAATTGAAAAAGGTAGGGAATGTAACATTCCAAAGACAACTTTTAGAACCACATACGGGGATTATGAGCTTTTGGTCATTTATTTTTGGTTGAACAATGCACCAAAAGCGTTCATAGATCTTATTAATAGAGTCTTCAAGCCTTATTTATATATGTTTCTTATCTCTTGATCAATGACGTATTAATCTATTCAAGGAATGAATAAGATCATGTTAGTCTTCTCAGAATAATCCTTCAGACTTTGAAATATAAGGAGTTACATGTCAAGTTCTCCAGCTGCGAGTTTTGGTTTAAGTATATAGCATTATTAAATCACATAGTTTTCGCTGATGGAATTAGACTTCATACCTAAGATATAGAAGTAATTAAGTGTTGGCTTAGAATCACATCCCCAATTTATATTAGGAGTTTGTTTTATTTGGATGGATAATATAGAAGTTTTTTTGAGGTGTTTTCGTCTATGTCATCTCTCTTGACTAAGTTTATTTAGAAAACATTTATATTTCAATTGTCTGAATCTTCTGAGAAATATTTCAGGAATTGAAAACTGGTTTACTACTGCCCCATTTTTTACCTTACCCGAGGGTACTCAAGGTTTTGTGGTGTACTATGATTCATCTATAGGGATTGGTTTGTAATCTAATGAAAAATGGAAAAGTATTAACTTATGCCTCAAGACGTTTAAGGTCATGAGAGGAATTACCCAACCCATGACTTAGACTTTGTTGATGTAGTATTCACCTTGAATATATGGTGTCACTACTTGTATGGTGTTCATGTTGATATATTTACTGATCACAAGATCCTACAATATGTGTTCACCTAGAAATAGGTCAATGTCACGACTCGGATTCTACAATCCGGATCGCAACCGGCGTCGTTGACCTCTAAGAGGTCGCAGACAAGCCTCATCTTGAATTCATCACATTCATACGGTTATTATTTATGGAAAATTAATACTTTTAAACGTATGGAGTATACATAGACTTCATATATTTATTTCATGAATTCATCATATACTAAGCTCAACATAAATATAATCAAGATTTATCATAAGAATCAATTTGAAATAGAATAAGTATATATCATAAATATGTTTGCCACACACGGCCTTATTACAAAAGTTTCGAAATGAAAGTATGAAATAAATGCTAGGGACAAAATAAAATAGCTTTTTCTAAAACTAAGGCTACATTAAATATGTAGCATCCTCGAAATCATGAGGACCTACCAAATGTTTTGGAGAAACGCTGAAGTCCAAACCGCTGCAAGTTTCGTCAACCTGTCCTTTAACCTGAACCTATAAAAATAGTAAATAGTAGGGGGTTATTATACCACTTGTAATAAGTATGAGTGTATGCACACATACACATAAAGCTATGCATGTTCAATGAAATCTCTTCCTAAGAAACATGCCAATTTTGGAATGTCTAGTCATTAGACTTTCCTAATTCGTTAGTTGTAAATTGTGGTATGAATATGATGTATTTTAATGTATTCAAAGAACAAAACTCATTTACTATATGATTACTAGAAATTAGTATCATTAATATAATTTTAGAACCACACGGGCGAAGATTCGATATTTTTGAACCTCTTAGGGTGAGAACTCCTCTTTGTACACTTAGTTTGTTTTTAATCTTTTTCTTCTTTTGTTTTGAAGTGAATAACTATTTTGGTCCTATGTTTTACTTAGAAGTTCAATGATTCAATGTAATCCGATACCCATAAAGAATAGATGTAAGTAATCCAAGGACTAAGGAATGATTTCCCTACCTTATAGTGAGTCATTCTTTACATTATATGATCATTACCTTTCATAAGCAATTCTCTAATGATCATGAAATTGATTTCATTACTTTCATGTTTTATATATTATACATTTCATATACATAAGACTTTAGAATCGTTCATGTAGCAAAAGACATATAAACTAAGTGCCCAACATATGGGACCTCAACCCGAGGGCCTTCTTTAGAAAACACAGAGTCTGCTTCATTCGTATATTCGTACTACACATTATTCATTTCATTCATTCGTCAGATGATGTAAATACCATCTATACCTAGGATGAATTTTAGAACTCTCATCAAGATCATGAAGTTCAATGACCAAGAATGACCTAATGTCATTACTTGAATATGATTTCACCTCCTGATTGTCTTGCACAAACACCTTTGGTATTGTTCATTTAATTATCTTTTATACATTGACAAACTCCAAACTTAAGCGGTATAGATCATGTGACCATCATGAAATCCAGTGTCTACCCTACACCGTAAAGAGGTGGAATCACCAGCCAAAAGACCCAAAACATGCTAGCGTACATGGTAATTGAACCCCGCTAGATCCCAATATCGGTATAAGGATACCCATACCCGACATGCTGCAAAGTCTCATATCATGAGAGTTACGTGAACCTCCGCCCTTTCGGAAAGAAGGCATCACCGCTCATAGCTAGCCTATCGGTGCTCAGTATAAAGTTTCATTTCATTCAACTCACACATCATGGTAGCTGGCTTCTAGTATGAGGACATCATATCTCAATAGATGATTTCTCATCTCATCATTATTATTAAGTATAAACCAGTCTCGATACTTTATTAGAGTGTACATTGAGACTAGTCTTTTCATTAGCTTTACACTCTCATAGGTGAATACATTTTGGGAACATTTACTTAGGCTCATTTTAAATTGCTCTTATATATCACGTTAGCCTCCTATAATATTCTCACCACATTCATTCGCATTAGCATAATTGCTTTTCATAATTATTTATCCCTTTTACGTGAATGTTCATTTCATTATATGCCAATTCACTTGGCCATTTAGTGTGTTTGACACTTTTACTTAACCCTTATAGGGTTTCATCATTTCATTAATACATCTTTGTAACTCATCCCTTTTTACGTAAATGTCCATTTCATCATCTTTTAGTGTTGACTCAAGCATTATAGAGGCTTGCTTCTAGATTGAGATTGACCTCCTCCATTGATGTTTGGTCATCCTTACTTTACATTGATGAAATGTGAATTTTTATTTCATATCATACCTAATTTACATCGATTAATGTGATTGTCTTTACGTATCATCCTTAGGTTTTAATGAGACTAGTTTCACACATTCTAACACCTTCATTTTGAGAATTCTTTAAACAAATTAGCTTTGGTGTAAGTAAGACTTGTCTCACTTCCGTTAACACCCCATTTTTGTCACTTACTTAATTTAGACCGCTCTAATTTAGTAATAACTCAATTTACTTACTTACTTTATTGTAGTAGCTTCATAACACCGTTTATGGACGATGAGCACTTCATTTAATGAGTTTCAGGTGTTCATATTTCATTCGTGTAGAGCATGTTGGGAGTTTTTCCAATTAATGTCATGACCTAGGTTATGGATTCATTGATATTAATTGAGAACTGCTTAGTATATATTTTCTAATCTTACTACACAAGAATTGATATATAATTAGTATTGGTTCAAGATTTGGGATATTAAACTAGCAAATTCATTCTTTTTGCCGTAAGCCAAATTTTAAGTATGTTCATATTTAAATTGACATATGTATGAATCCTTAGCCAATATTTTAATCATTTACATAAATTCCTATCCATTAGCATATATTAAATATGACCAAATAGAGTTTGCCAACTTTATTGGAACCAGATAGCCAATTTATTCAATATATGATTTCATAGATGTGTTTGAGCCAATTCTTAGTTTATACGTTTTAGTGTAAAGTTTTAAGAACATATTGGAAAGCATTATATTAAAATTTGATTGCTTTGACATCTTAATAACATCATAAAAACAACAAGTCAACATTCATCCAAGGACACATATTCACTTAACACATCACAGACTTAACGTAGAATATTATCGATCCTTAATTATCATGATAAGATTAACTATATGCAATAAAAAGTTAATAATTTCATTCGATACTCATCATTAAAGAAAAATAAATTTTTAGAACAGCTAGCACCACATACCTACAACATGATCTCTAACCTATTCAACATTGAAATCGCAAAGGATAATAGGGAAGGAAAGTTCAACGAGAACGACGGGAACAACCCTAGTTTTAAAGATCTTGTGAATCGTTCAAAGGAAAATACTCTTGAAGAAAGAATTCAAGGAGATAAACCCATAATTTAAGTAGAACTTAATCTATGAAGAACATATTGAATGGAAACTTGGAGAAATCTTGAATTCGCCTAGGAGAATCAATGGAATTTTCTATTTTTCCTTCCCTCGCTTTCTTACTATTTTTTGTCCCATTTTTTTCTATGAGTTTGAATGTGATTTTGAGGTTTAATAACTTATATTGAATTATAAAAATTAGGTTTAATAATTTATTTTAATAAATTAATTAACCAATTACTAAAACATCCCTCCTAAGTTGACTAACATTGGAAGAACATAACACTTAATCAAATCTGGAAATTTGTGTTGACTATGGCATTGTTCAACATTTTGATTTTAAATTAATTAATTAAATCCTTTATTTGTTTAATTTAGGTACCTAGGGTAAGTACTAATGTACCCTCAAGTCATTGGAACTAAAATTAACCCTTTTGGACCATCCTTGGTTAAGTACTAGGATGTAGTGTTAGAATTTTGTTCTGATCATTTAACTTATTAATTAAATTTCTAATTTAATTTGTAATTTAATTAATTAGGTTACCTAAGGTAATTACTAAAGTACCCATATGTCTTTTGGACTATAACCAATCCTTTGAACCATCCTAGGTTAGATACTAGGATGTCTTTTTCTTGTTTTAACCAAACTCTGGAACTTGCTTTGAGATTTCGGTTTTTCCCATTTATATTAATTAATAAAGTTTATAAATTAATTAATTAAGTATCCTAGAGTAATTACTAAAGTATCCCTAATTTTTTAGGACAATAACATAATTTTTTACCATCCTTAGATACTAGGCTGTCTCTTTTACTAGGTACACTAATGGGTCCATTTCGGTTATTCCTAGGTTATTTAGTTATTTAGAGTAGTAGGTTAGAGTCTAGAATTTGTATGGAAGTTAGTCCTCACATGGAGTGGTCCCTTTTTCACGTTTTTCCCCCTAACTACTGTAACCGAATTTTGTTAGTGTCGTGCCCTCTTTTGGCAGCTTCTTCACATGTCTCGCACATGTGCTTGCACATGGGTTTGTTGCACTTTCTAACTAAAAATTATTATGGTTCATTTGGTAGTGTTTACTTATATTACCTAGGATCCTCACTATGTGTCACGACTCGGATTCTTGAATCCGGATCGCAATCGGCGTCATTGACCTCTCAGAGGTTACAGAGAAGTCTCTTTTTTCATTAATCACATTCACATGGTTATTTTTATTGGAAAATTTACAACATTTAAATGTATGAAATATGAATAGACTTCATATAGTTACTTAATGAATTCATCATATACTAAGCTCAACATAAATATAACAATCATCTATCGTAAGAATCAATTTGAAATAGAATAAGAATATATAATAAATACGTTGCCAAACACAGACTTATTAAAAAAGATCTGAAATGGAAGTAAAAAAAATAAATTCTAGGGACAACATCCACTAGATTTTTTTAAAACTAAGGCTAGACTAAAATTGTATGATCCTCGAAATAAAGAGGACCTACCAAATGGTAAGGACAAATGTTGATGTCCAAACCGTTTGAGGAGTTGTCAATCTCCCTTAACCAGAATATATAAAGTACTAAATAACAAGGGTTCGTACACCACATGAAATAAGTATGGGGTGTATGCACTTATACACATAAGGCTACGCATTCTTAAAGGAAGGTCTTGCTAAACAACATGCTATTTATGGAAAGCCTAGTCACTGGACTTTCGCAAATCGTTAGTTGTGAATTGTGATATCAATATGATGTATTTTAATGAATTAAAAGCACAAAAGTCATTTTCTATAAAAGTATAAGACATTATTATAACCAACTTAATTTATAGAACCACTTGGGCGAATATTTGTGATTTTTGATCCTATTAGGCTGAGAGCTCCTCTTGTACACTTAAATTATTTTTTAGTCTTTTTCTTCTTCTATTTTGTAGTCATTAACTCTTTTGTTCCTATGTTTTTCTTAGAAGTGCAATGATTCATTGTACTCCCATACCATAATGAATAGATGTAAGTATTCCTAGGAATAAGGAATGATTTTCGTAGCTTATAGTGAGTCATTTTTTACACTATATATTTGTTACCTTTCATAAGAGTTCTCTAATTATCATTCTACTGATTTCATTTCTTTCATGTTTTACATATTATACATTCCATATACATGACACTTTGGAATAATTGATGTAGCATAAGATATCTCAAGTGAGTACCCAACATACGGGACCTCAACCCGAGGGTCTTCTTTAGAAAAGACAGAGTCTGCTTCATTCGTTCATTCTTACTTCACATTATTCATTTCATTCATTCGTAGCCTGATGTAAACACCAGCTATACCTAGGATGAATTTTAAAACTCTCAACGGGATCATGAAGCCAATGACCAAGAATGACCTAATGTCATTACTTGAATCTAATTTCACCTCATTATTGTCTTACACAAACACCTTTGGTATCGTTCATTTAATTATCTTTTGTACATTGACGAACTCCAAACTTAAAAGATATAGATCATGTGACCATCATGAAATCCAGTGTCTACCCCACACCGAAAAGAGGTGGAATCACCAGCCAAAAGACCCAAAACATGCTAGCGTACATGGGAATTGAACCCCTCTAGATCCCTATATCGGCTGTATAGGTTCGAAGACTAGAATATATAAGGAGACCCATACCCGACATGCTGGAAAGTCTCATCTCATGAGAGTTATGTGAACCTCCGCCCTTCCCTAAAGAAGGCATCACCGCTCATAGCTAGCCTATCGTTGCTCAGTATAAAGTTTCATTTCATCCAACTCACACATCATGGTAGATGGCTTCTAGTATAAGGACATCATAGCTCAATAGATATTTTATCATCTCATCGTTAGTATTAAGTATACATCAGTCTCGATACATTCATTAGAGTGTACATAGATACTGGTCTTTTCATTAGCTTTACACTCTCATAGGTGAATACATTTTGGTAACATTTACTGAGGCTTATTTGAGATTGCTCTTATATTTCACATTAGCCTCTTATAATATTGTCACCACATTCATAAGCATTAGCATAATTTCTTTTAATAATTACTTATCCCTTTTACGTGAATGTTCATTTCATCATATGCCAATTCACTTGGCCATTTAGTGTGTTTGACACTTTTACTTAACCCTTCTAGTGTTTCATCATTTCATTAATACATCTTAGTAACTCATCCCTTTTTACGTAAATGTCCATTTCATCATCTTTTAGTGTTGACTAAACCATTATGGAGGCTTGCTTCTAGATTGAGATTTACCTACTCGATTGATGATTGGTCATCCTCACTTGCATTGATGAAATGTGAATTGTTATTTCATATCATACCTAATTTACATCGATTAATGTGATTGTCCTCACGTATCATCCTTAGGTTTTAATGAGACTAGTTTCACACATTCTAACACCTTCATTTTGAGTATTCTTTTAACAAATTAGCTTTGGTGTAAGTAAGACTTGTCTCACTTCCTTTAACACCCCATTCTTTGCACTTTCTTATTTTAGACCGCTCTAATTTTTTTATAACTCAATTTACTTACTTACATTAGTGTATTAGCTTCATATCACCATTTATGGACGATGAGCACTTCATTTAATGAGTTTCATGTGATAATATTTCATTCTTGTAGGGCATGTTGGGGGTTGTTACAATGAATGTCATGACCTTGGTTATGGATTCATTGATATTAATTGAGAAGTGCTTATTATATATTAGACTAAAACTGTATGATCCTCGAAATCAAGAGGACTTTCCAAATGGTCTGGAGAAATGTTGATGTCCAAACCGTTGGAGGAGTCATCAATTTGTCCCTTAACGTGAATCTATAAAGTTGTAAATAGTAGGGGTTAGTACAAAACTTGTACTGAGTATGGGAGTATGCACATATACACATAAGGTAATGCATGATCTAAGTATGCTCTTCCTAAACAACATGCTCTTTCTGGAAATCCAATTCAGTAGACTTTAAAAAATGTTAGTTGCGAACTTTGGTAGGAATATGATGTATTTTAATGTATTAAAAGAACAAAAGTGATTTTCTATATAATTACAAGACATTAGTATCATCAACATAATTTTAGAACCACTTGGGCTAAAATTTGATATTATTGATCCTCTTAGGGTGAAAGCTCTTCTTGTACACTTAGATTATTTTTTAAGTCTTTTTCTTCTTCAATTTTGTATGCATTAATTCTTTTTTCCTATGTTTTACTTAGAAGTGCAATGATTCGTTGTAGTCCCATACCATATTGAATAGATGTTACTAGTACAATGACTAAGGAATGATTTCCCTATCTTATAGTGAGTCATTCTTTACTCTATATATTCAATACCATTAATAAGAAATTCTCTAATTATCATGCCATTGATTTCATTACTTTCATGTTTTATATATTATACATTCCATAAACATGAGGCTTTGGAATCGTTGATGTAGAATAAGACATCTCAAGTGTGTGCCCAACGTATGGGACCTCAAACCGAGGGCCTTCTTTAGCAAACACAGAGTCTGCTTCATTCATGTAACGACCTGTTTAGTCGTTTTGATGCAGTAGATTTTAATTCTGGAAAACTGGCTGAGACGACGGACCCCACGACGGACCATCATGGGCACGATGGACCGTCGAGGGGGTCTCGTTCCAAAACACTTAGAAATTTGAAAATTGGGTACTGAGAGCGACTCTTTGAACGTCACAACGGAATCGCAGGACGGCCCGTCGTGTCCACGACGGACCGTCACAGGCCATTCACTCAAAAATCAAGTTTCTGAACCTTGTGAAGGAAAGCAGGACGGACCGTCGTAGGCACGACGGCCCGTCACAGGCGGCGCAATCCCAGGCTGGGTCAGATTTCTGTTAATTTATTTAAGGGGCGTTTTGGACTATTTCCTACTTTAATTATAAAGTGGTGGGTTAATGTTAATAAGTCTAATTACTTGGGGGTTAAAATAGGTAACCTTAAGTTAATTAGTGGGTTATTATTGCCATCTTTTATACTTAATTATATGCTAATTAGGGTAAAATAAAGAGGGTTTAAATAAGAAAAAGAAAAAGAACAGAAAGAGAGGGAAATTGAGCAAGAGAGAGAGAAAACGAATAGACAACAAGGATTTGAGGAATTGGCTTGCCTTATCACGAATCTTCGGTGGAGGTAGGTTATGGTTTTTATGCTACTCGTAGTAAACTCTTAATAGCGAATGATATGTGTTTGGTAGTATTACAAAGTCTTCTATATGCTTAATTGTGTGTATGCATGATGTGATTTTATATATATATGATTGTGATGAAACAAGCATGATGAAGATATTGAACCCCAAATCTTGATAAAAACCTAATCTCTTGTTAATGATGATGCCTTGATATAAAAGAAGGCTTGATGAACTAAAGTAATGAGATGATGATGCCTTGATATAAAAAGAAGGCTTGATGAATTAATAGAATGAGATTAGTGGGGCGGGTTTCACGAACCGACACGTAGATTTAGGGGATCAGGTGTCACGAACCAACACGTAGATTTAGGGGATCGGGTGACACGAACCGACACGTAGATTTAGGGGATCGGGTGTCACGAACCGACACGTAGATTTAGGGGATCAGAGTGTCACGTTCCGACACATAGTATTAGGGGATCGGAGTGTCACGTACCGACACAAGAGGAATAAAGACTAACGAGGCATCGGAGTGTCACGTACCGACACAAGAGAAATATAGATAATGAATCTTGAAAGATGCTAATATACTCAATGTAAAGAACATGTTTCCCAAAACAGTATGGTGTGGAGGCTTGAGTCCTCATAGATATGATCGGTGATATTATAAATGATGTTTATACTTGTTGCTATCACCTGTTAAGAATATTAGTTGATTTTATGATGTTATCTTAGATATATTGCTTTCTATTTTGAGTTGGCCGATGATACCTACTTAATACTTGTGTTTGTACTGACCCCCCACTTTTATGTTTTCTTCGTTGTTATTTGTGGAGTGCAGCAAACATACCGTCGTCTTCAACTCAACCGCAACTCTAGCCAGTCTTCATTACACCGGATTTCAGGGTGAGCTAACGCTCTATCTTGGACTGGATCTTCTTCCTCATGTCTTGATGCCTTAAAGTTCCGGCATGGACTAGCTTTTGTTATTTTACTTTTAGAATACTCTTAGTTTAGTAATTTGATCATAGATTTTCTTGTGATGATGACTTCCAGATTTTTGGGATAAAAATAGATGTTGAATTTTAGAAGTTATTAAATCGTTTTTATTAATGAGTTTATGTCTTCCGCATTACTTTCTGTTGATATTACATTGAAATGTTAAGGTTTAGATTGGTTGGTTTGCTCACATAGAAGGATAAGTGTGGGTGCCACTCGCGATCCGATTTGGGTCGTGAAAATTCATTCATTCGAATTTTAAATTATTCACTTCATTCATTAGTAAGTTCATGTAAGCACCTAATATACGTAGGATGAATTTTAAGACTCTTATCGGGATCATGAAGTGCAATGACCAAGAATGACCTAATGTCATTAATTGAATCTGATTTCACCTCCTGATTGTCTTGCACAAACACCTTCAGTATCGTTCATTTCATTATCTTACATACATTGAGAAACTCCAACCTTAGCCGACATAGATCATGTGAGCATCATGAAATCCAGTGTCTACCCCACACCGAAAACAGGTGGAATCACTGGCCAAAGTGACCCAAAACATGCTAGCATACATGGGAATTGAACCCTTCTAGATCGCTATTTGGACAGTATAGGTTCTAAGACTAGGAGATATAAGGAGACCCATACCCGACATGATGGATAGTCTCATCTCATGGGAGTTACGTCAACCTCTTCCCTTCCCTAAAGAAGGCATAATCGCTGATTGCTAGCCTATCGGGGCTAAGTACAAAGTTCCATTTCATTCAACTCATACGTTATGGAAGCTGGTTTGTACTATGAGGACAACATATCTCAATACATGATTTCTCATCTCATCACTAGTATTAAGTATACATTAGTCTCAACACTTTCATTAGAGTGTACATAGAGACTGGTCTCTTCATTATCTTTACACTCTCATAGGTGAGTACGTTTAGGTAACATTTACTTATACTCATTTTAGATATATCTCATATTTCACATTAACCTCTTATCATATTGTCACCACATTTATTAGCATTAGTACATTTGCTTTTCATAATTACTCATCCCTTTTATGTGAATATTATTGTATCACATGCCAATGCACTTGGCCATTTAGTGCGTTTCACACTCTTACTTAACTCTTCTATGGTGTCATCATTTAATTACATACATCTTAGTTACTCATCCCTTTTTTACGTGAATGTTCATTTAATCATCTTGTAGTGGTGACTCAATCATTATGGAGGCTTGCTTCTAGATTGAGATATACTTACTCTATTGATGACTGGTCATTCTTACTTTACATTGATGAAATGTGAATTGTTATTGAATATCATCCTTATTTTATATTGATTAATGTGAATTTTCCTTACATATCATCCTTTGGTGTTAATGAGAATAGTTTGACACATTCTAACACCTTCATTAGTGAGTATTCTTTTAACAAATTAGCTTTTGTGTAAGTAAGACTTCTGTCACACACCATAAGGTTCACTCACTTAATTTATACCCCTTCAAATATGTTATAACTCACGTTACTTACTTACTTTAGTGTAGTAGCTTCATATCACCATTTATGGACGCTGAGAACTTCATTCTTATAGAGGATGTTAGCAGTTGTCCCAATGAATGCCATGACCTTAATTATGGATTCATTAATATTACTTCAGACGTGCTTAATATATATTTGATACTCTTACTACACAACAATTGACATATGATTAGTATTGGCTCAAGATTTGGGATGTTAGACTAGCTAATCCGTTCTTTTTTGCATAAGCCTATTTTTACGTATATTCTTATTTAAATTGCCATATGTATGAATCCTTAGCAAATTTTTTAATCCTATACATAAGTTCCTAGCAATTAGCATATATTCATTTTGACCAAATAGATTTAGCAAACTTTATTGGAACTAGATAGTCAATTTATTCAAGATATGATTTCATTGATGTCTTTGAGCCAATTCTTAGTTTATGGATTTTAGTAAAACTTTTTAAGAACATATTGTACAGCATTATATTAACATTTTATTGGTATAACATCTCCATAACATCACAACAACAGCAAGTCAACATTCAACCAAGGACACATATTCACTTAACACATCACAGACTTAACTTAGCATATTACCGATCCTTAATTATCATGATAAGATTAACTTTATGCAATTTGAAGTTCATAAGTTCATTTTATAAACATCATTTAAGAACAATACATGTTAAGAAAACTCATCACCACATGCCAACAACATGATCTCTAACCTGTTCAACATTGAAATCTTGAAATGGTGTTGACCATGGCATTGGTCAACATTTTGAATTTGTATTAATAAATTAATAATATAATTAATTTAGGTACCTATATAAGTAAAAAATTACCCTCAAGTCATTGGAACCAAAACTAACCCTTTTGAACTATCCTAGGTTAAGTACTAGGATGTTTCTTGAGTTGTACTGGGTTAGCTTAAGAATTTCGTTTTGATCATTTAAATTTATCAATTAAATTGATAATTTACTTAATTTGGTGACTTTAGGTAATTACTAAAGTACCCTTAAGTCTTTATGACCATAACCAATACTTTGAACAATCCTAGATCAGGTACTAGGTTGTCTTTTTCTTTTTTTAATTGAAATCTGGAAATTGCTATGTGATTTCGGTTTTTCCCCTTTAGATTAATTAATTAAGTTGGTAAATTAAATTGATAATTTACTTAATTTTGCATGAAATGTTTTAAAACATTAATATATGATATTATTGATACATAGTTGATTTTTTCCAATTATATTCTCCATTATCCCTTCTCCTTCACAAATCTCACAATTTGACTTAAATATGTGTTATTTGATAATGCTTTGATATTCATGAATTCATGTGTAGATTGTTATGGAATTTTGATTCATGTATAGATTATGATTAAGTGGTTTATTGGATGTTTCAATTTGATCAATTGAGTATTCTTATATCTATTGAATATTAAGCTTATTGAATTAATATTTATTTAAGGCATATGATTTCTAGTGTAATTTTGTATGTGCTATTGGTTTATGTGATAATTGTAGTAAATTGATGTCTTGGTTGTATTATATTGATTAGATGTAGTTAATTGACCTACTTTGGTTGATTATTGATAAAATTGCATTGAATTATTGGTTATGTCCATGGGTAAGAGCCTTATAGTATCGAATTGGAAGATTTAGCCTTAAAATCGAACTGGTAATATGGAGTGGGAGTAAGAGTATTTAGCATCCAAGATCAAGACATCTCATATTCAGATAAATGATATATCATTTAAGACATCATCCAAGGTCACATATCATTCAAGGTCACATAATATATAAATGATATGTGACCTTGAATGGTCCTTACAATACTCACTCGGTAACATCATTCAAGGTCACATATCACTTAAATAGAAATACTTCCCTTGAATGTATAAATGATGTGACCTTCAATGATATGTGCTAAATCCTATAAGGTTATGAATATTGAATTCTAAAGCCGTAATGGTATCCTTCAAGTAAAGAAATGATAGACTTAAGGTTAATTTGATGGTACAACATCATATTAATCCTTAGAAAAATAATGATAATCTTTGTGTCTCCATTGTGAGGTAGCCCTAGTAGACCTTTCTTTAGTAGGGTAAATATGATCGGGTTATGAACTTGATGTGGATCACTTTTGTATGAACCTTAGTGTAATTTAATCTATGAGAACGAAGACTAGAACAGAGTGAGTATTGTAAGGGAAGTAGTTCTAAATAAAGCATGAGACTATATTACAAAGCACGCCCTTCATATTCCTTAACCATGTGGCTACATAGGATGAGTCAAAGTTCTACCATTTTCAAGTCGAACACCCTCATCGGAGTAGGTTAGAACTCTTTGTTCCATGCTTTGCTACCATGGTCTATGTTGGTTATTGTCTATTCTCATCATATGGGCTACTTACAAGCATTAGAAATGTTATATGGAGTTTAGGTGGTGGTATGCTACGCTATCTAGACTTTGCACAATAGGCTTTGAAGGTGTTAGTTGGAGTCCCTAGGTCTTGTCCAAGACCATTACTTGAATGTCCTTATATGATCAATGGGTCTTAAATGAACTAATCAACGTAATAACTTAAGTTAAGAAAGTATTTTAAATGAATAAGCACTTACGTAGAGTAGTTAAGGGTGGTCTAGTTATGGTGTGAAGGGGGCATAGGAATTGTCACTTCTTATCTTACCTATATAAGTCTTAAGAATGACTCTAGTTAGGGAATATGGTTTATTATGTGGACATGATCCAAAATTAGGTATTCTTATGGATTACTATGCTAATCTTAAAGAGGTCAATCATGGATGTTATCTTCTTGATTTACTTAAGTAAATCTTTTGATAACCTTTGGAAGGAGAATGTCATATTATCTAGGTGTTGATGTATTAAATAAGAATGCTTCTATCTTAGTTAATCTATAGGATCTCTCAAGTGTGTGTGTAAGGGATTGTATGGGCGGACGCTTCACAACTCACTCAATGGACCTTAGAATCACCTTTGGTAGGAGGAACTCATGTTCATATGTTTGATGTCTTGTAAATATATGTTAATCTCATTATGGGTTGGTTTAAGGATCATTTAGGTGTGCTTAGCGAGGGTGCATGAGCAGTGTCTCTTTGTCTTACTTAAGTGAGTCTTCGAATGGCTTTTAGTGAGGGAATTATATGCTAAAAGGTGTGCAAAGTGAATGTAAAGACCTTCACTACAATAGTGGAGTTCACTGTACAGTGAAATGAGCTCACTGTAATATTTTCCTAATAATGTTACTATTTGCTTAAATGATTTCTTATGTGTTTCTAGGTTGTTAAATCTTTTTCTTATGATTATAGCATGATGTTTTAATCAAAATTCGCCAAAAGCATGTTATTTACTAAATGACCCTTTTTCTTGGTTTTTGCATGACGTCCATACTTAGTGAATCTAATGTACTAACCCCTTCTTTTCCTTTTTTGTGTAAAGTGTAGGGAATTGAAAGTCTTGATGTGCCATGGAGGATGGATAGGTTTTTAAGGGTTGAAGATGAAATATTGGTGTGTTCTCATTGATTCAAGTACAACATCCACCAAATGTTTCCTTATGTCTTAGTATTTATTGATTTGCCTTGTATGGGATGACAGCCAAGTGTTTTATACTCTAAAGAGTAGATGGTTTAAAGATATGTTGTAAAGGTATAATGTTTTGAATGAAATTCTTCCGCTTGTGGGATGATTATGAAAAGAGTTCTTCGTGTATGAAGAAAGTTTTAAATTCTTACACATTTTAATATGTTTACTATGCAATGAATGGTATGAGTGACTTAGATGAGACTTCTTGAAGTTTCGTTTGACGTGTGGTGACACAAGGATGGTCTAACTTCTAGGGTGTACTTGTTGGTCATGAGAATAATCTTGAGCACTTCTATTCTTTTTCATCTGAAAGTTAAATATTCCTTTTGCTTGAAGTGTGATATAAATTTAAACATTGAGGAAAATAATTGAAAGTGATTTATGCCTAGTACTAAATAATGAAGTGTTACTCTAATTAGAATATTTCTGATAATCTATGAAATTTTGTGGGATTAACATCTTCATCAATAATGTTTTTGTTCAAGATATTTTACTATGTAATCTGACAAGGTAACTAAATAAATACATTAGGAAATGTGACTAAAACATTAAACTCTATTCTTTATCTTTAACTCTATCTAATATCCGAAGTAACCAAATTGAACTTTGAATTTTCTGAAAGAGAAGTTGCAGCACCCTTAATATCCACAAAAGAAATCACCTTCATTTAAACTTATTCTCTTACCAACCGTAACTAGGTAATTCTTATTACCACCAAGGAGTACTTTATTTCTTTAAAACCATCATTCTTTCGTTATAATTAGTCACTAACTCCAAAACCAGTCAATTATTTTACCATCAATTTCAGCCTTATGAAAACATTTTTGTCTTCTATCATATTATATGTGTGAGTTAATATCAAGATCAAATAAAATGTCAAAGTCAAAAAGTTGTAGTCCTCACGTCAAGAGAAACATAAAATATGAAGTAGCAACACTCACAAACCCATTAATCAAGAATGTGAAACAAAAAGTCCACTAAGTATATTAATAACGAATGTAGAACTTTAAGCATATAATCATAGCGATTCTTATTACTTTTCCTTTTCATCGATGTGCTATGATATTATCTTCAAAATTTGAAATTTAACAATAGAAAATTATTCTGTTCTTTGTGATTACAAAATAAAAACATATGGTTATCCTTATGAACTGTACAAAAAATTTTTTGGTCCTTTTATTTGAATTCATAATAATAATAACAGGAGGGTTTCATTAATTAAAAGAAAAGCGGAAACCCATCAACTTATTGCATTGTGGTTTTCCATCAATTCTTTATCAATGCGTCACCCTTTATTTGAACCTTTTCAATGATCAAACTTAAAGATATGAACTTAGAGACATTTGATGAGTAATTGAGAACAAAGAGAGTTCTAGAAACTTCAAGTTTATAGTTTTTTTTAGTCTGTTGACACTGCTTCTTCATTTCAAGCATCATCATTCAAGAAACTGTTATTTAAAATTATTCAACTCATAATATTTATTCGGGTGGTACAGAGAAAATTTACTTTAACTAGATTCCACCATAGATCATGCAATCGCCTATATTATTTAATTGAGTTTTTTCAATTGATAGGGAACATTAATCTAATAAGAGAATATGAGGGGAGAAGTTTCTAATACCATATATAATCTACAATATGAAAATATACTTTTTATTGCGCCACTTGGGTCAAAGGTCAATGAACTTTTAACTTTCAAATTTTAGAGGTGTATCAAACATGCAAATTAGAACATATATCTAATATCAATTTAAGACTATAGAGGAAAATTACGAATCATTTCTATCACCCTAAAATTAAGAACTTGTATTAACTTTACAGTAAATAAATAGTCTAATTAATTGGATGAATAGAAATGGAATGTAAGCTCACTATTTTTTTTTTTGCATAGTGCAGAGTCGTCCTTTAATAATACATTTTAATTTAATAAATTCATTTCTTATATTTTTTTACCTAAAAATGTAAATTATTATTCTTAATATAAACAAGTTAAGTTAAACGACATAGCGGTCTTAGCAAAGATAGACATACCTCAATTTAAGGTAATCAACGGGCATGCAATAATTGTTCTGATATACCATATCAACTTGATGTTTGATATTCAGAAAGGTTATATTTATAAATATGGAACTTATTAAATTAGTTGAAGTTTTTCAATTTCCCTTGACTCACCCATGGAGGTGCAAGTAGTTATTTAGTAGCCGCAAAAGAATGCCTATGAAATGGTAGAAGAGAAAGTAGTGGAAGTGATAGTAAATAAATTTATGTACGGACTAGCTACATGATATGAAGTTTAACTTTTTACACTTTCATCTAGCTAACAAAGCATATGAAGTTGGAAGCACACTTTGATATTCATCATGTCTTAACGCCAGAAGAAGGCAATGTATTATTTTAATGTTGCAAGAGTGACATCTTTAAGATTCAATTGTTATAGCTAGTTGTTTCAATAGAATTATTTCTTTTATGTGTAGCAATATTTGTGCATATCTAGTATGATATAACATATTTTTATTGGCAAGTTGTTGTTCATTTATCATTCAAGGTTCATGGAGCACAATGCTTTTATTTGTCAACATTTTTGTTGCAAGTAATTTTCAATTTCATTTACATTATTTTGTCATATATTTGACTTGTGAAATCAATCAAAAGTCATTAAACTATATGAACTCTAGAATATAAACAAAAATATTTCCTAGCTACTCTACAATTCAGGAAAAAATGTAAGAGGACTCTATTCCTAAATATAAAACACGTTTAGATAATCTCAGCTAATTATAAATTTTACTACTTATGCTCGAGAGTAGAATTGCAGAACTGAAAATGCTAATGTTAGCATACTATATACTAAAAATGTTGTCAAATAAGTTTTATAGTATCTGTGATGACCATGGATACAATGGTATTATTTTTTATAGCTATAAGTCAATTTTTTAGTAATAGTTCAACAACAACATAATAAATAGACAAGAGAATAAATAAGAATCCTTCACATTTTTTTACAAATTCACTAGATGTATGTGAATTTGTGGAAGCTAAGCCGATTTTCTAGTAGTAGTTCAACCACAATAGAATTAAAAGACAAGATAATAAATAAGAATCCCTCACATATTTCTTCAAATACACTACAATACAAGTGCGGGTTGTCAAATGGACGGATTGAGTTGAAATAGAAGTCGGTATGGGTCTTGACCTGCCAAAGTTTACTTCGGGTTAAAATGGGTTGGGCATAAATTGGCTAAAAAGTGGGTTGGGTCTTGATGCTCCCAAATTTACCCAATTAATCTCAATAATTTAGCATATTGATATTTAACTTGTAAGGTCACAATTTGAATTTCAGTTGAAAATCTTTTATAAGAAAACTTAACAAATGGATAGATAAATCTTAAGTGATGTTAAATAGATACTAATTCATATCTTATATACATGAACATATCTCAATAAATAATTTTAAAATCGGTTAAATAGGAGATTTAATTGGGCTCAATTGAGGGTTCTCTTCAAATAGATTAGTCTTGAATGAGTTAAGATATAATCTCATTCAAATTATCATGAGACAAACCCTATAAATTCATGATGGGTTAGGCGATTTACCTATGTTTTTGTTAATTTTTGACACTCGTACATATGCCCATAACATCAAGAGCCTAGGATTCCTTGGTGTTAATAAACTGGTGAAACTTAAAAAACCTGGGCCACATTTTCACAAGTAATTACAAACATTCATACGATATTAGTTGAAGAACAATTTCGACCATAATTTTTTGCGATTATCCATTCATCAATTAGACAAATGAGTCTATTAAAAAACATTTATTGTATGAGGAAATTTAGAGCTTAATATTCTTATAAAAGAAAAAAATAAGTGAAGTATTGATAACTGATCATAAGCAACTTCATTATCATAACTTTATTCTTTAATCTAAAGATAACTTTTTCTCTAGTCAATCTAATCTGAATAGTTGAGTTCAAATAATACTTCTAGATGATGATGAAAATTTCAAATATGAATTACGTAAGAGAAATAAAAAAATTGCTTTAGCAGCAAGTTGAAAAAATACAAACAGGACGAATGTGTAAGACTCCGAAAGTATAACGCCTAACCTGGAGCCTCACATGATAAACTAGAATCCGTACAACTGTTTTAGGACATAATATAATGTTTTAATGTTAGTTAGGAAGTCTCAGATTCACGATGTCAAGGAACGTCCATGACGTCCGGTATATTGGGAAATAGAGATTAGTGAGACTTAGCTTATTTCACGGGGTTTTAGGAGTTTGAAATTAATGAAATATGGTAGAGAGGTGTTAAACATGCTCTGAAGTATATTTATGTTCAAAAAGTTTGGGTATGACTCCCCAAGTATCACCCTTAGGGTTCATGGAGAGGACCTTTGTATTGGACCCCACTCTGCAACAAGAGGCATTAGCCACGTATGATTGATGGCGACGAGGTGTAGGTGGGACGACGGGGCATCGATTCCTCTGTCGTTCAACACTTAGACATATTCCAAAAAAATTCAAAATGCATTGTCTCTGCCACAAACGATGGTTGTGCAGGACGGTTGGTGCAGTGGTTGTCGACTGACGTACGAACTATAGGTGGAGGTCTCGTAAGTCATGCGTGGCTTTGCTGTGACGTTTTAAATTTGGTTGATTTAATTAGTTATTTGGTTATTTAGTTAATTAGGGTATAAGGGAGGTGTAATTAAGTTAATTAAAACACCTATATAAAGACCTAAGTCTTATTAAACTAACCCAACTCCTACAAATCCCAAACACACATCTTTCTAACATATCTCTAGCTTCTCTCTTCCCCAAACTTCAACCTCAATCGAAGAACACTAGATCTAAAATTCAAGGGAGAATTATTCAAGGTTTTCATCTGAAATTAGTGGCAAGATGCAAGATCATTATTAATGTATTTTCACCCTTTTGATTCCTTTCCACAATAGTCCCTTCAAAAAGACGATTTCCAACATCCCCAAGACTAGAGTTTCAATGTAGACGTGGGTTCTCTTTTAAAAACTAAAATGAAAATAAATTCTGATGAATTATAGTCTACTATCATTGTTTAAATAAGTATTGATGCTCAATTATCGTTAATCAATCAATATATCCCCTTGAACCCTTGTCCTTCCCAACATTTTCTATGACTTGTAATTCAATAATAACTGTGAAAGATGATGATGATTTGAAGATATAGAATAGAAATTCTGATGTATTGATTCTTATATCTACCTTGTATATGCATTGTCTATGAAATTATTTGTAATTGAAGTACGAAGACAATGAGATGACAATAAAGTATGAAGTTTGATTCTTCTTGGACTCAATTATGAGGCATGAGTTATATCTATTGTAATATCTCTAATTCTAATGTGTTATGGTGATGTGAGAGTAAGTATTCATTATCCTTATCCCTTCACTATTGAATTTATTATGTGGTATGCAAGTATGTTAAGATGTGACCATTGTATGATTAATGTGGTTCCTGATGGTTGTGATTAAGTGTTGTGTGAAAGGTTTATACACTTATATGTGTTTTACAAAAGTGAAAGGTTATTTCTGACTTATGGATTCCTATGAGCTATTGTAATGAATTGTTTGGATAGGGTCTAAAAGAGACTAATGTAATCTTATCTGATAAGTATCATGATTAGTAAAGGGAAAAAATGCTTAGTACCTGAAGGGCATGTGAATGAGATATAGGTCTCACGTTTAGTAAGTCCGTCCTCTCACATGGGTTTCTTCAAATTTAGTAAGTTCGTATTCCTAAGATATGTCTTGTATCATGTGATGGAAATCTCCACGTTAGTAAGTCAAGGTTTCTAGTAACAATCTCCTTGACCCTTCACTATGTGCCCACATAGGACTTAACTTAATGGGTCAACCTAGATAGCTATGTAAGATTGGTTAAAACATAGGAAGTGTTAACCCTTTCTTTTTAGAGTGAAAAGAGAACATCGGATTCTATGTATCTCACATGGTATCATATCGGTTATTGCACTATTTTCTCTAATGTACTAAGGTAACTGAATAAGTCAAGTATGTAAATTTTTATTAGGTTTTTCTTCAATGTTACTACATAGGGTGAGGAAAGGTATGGGACCTTTCTTGATTGTTTCACATGTGGGATCCTAAGGGATGACTCTAATAGTGAATCGTATGATCAAGTTGGTTATATTCTATATATGTTAAGCTTTATATGACCTTATGAATTAAACACTTAATGATTAACAATGAGATTATGTGTATGCATGTTGTAAGTGACTTAATGTGATGATGCTTAGATTTGGATAGGGTTATGGGGTTTTGTTCTTGGAAATGCACAAGTTTTGCTTAAGTTGATTATGTGTTGGGTTAATATCATGTTAGGGTGACGTATAATGTCTTATATGTGTGCAAGTTGAGTTGCTAAACATAAAGCTCGATTTTGACTAAGTTGTGCCTTTTCTCATGCATTAATGGTTTTTATTCATAGGGACCATACTTAGTACATGTGTTTTGTAATAAACCATATTTCTTCACTTTTTCCCCAATCATTGTACGTTCCGGCCATTGAAGAACTTTTAGGCCACTTTGCAAGGATACTTGGACTTCTTCCTCCAAGTAGTGGGTGAGTCCTCCGAGTCTGAGGATTGTGCCTTTGATCTACCCTAGTAGTATCGATAAACCCTAATGGACATTTGTGTAATCCTTATTCCTCTAGACACCTATAAGGAAAATATGTACTTGTGTCAGGGCGATGCACAAATATTTTATTTTGTTAAGATGGTTCAATATGAAATGGTATTGTTAGACTAACTCCTTATATGTGGATTACGTTAAATAAAAAAGAAGGCTATGTAAGCTTCCTATGTGAGGAGTATAAGTATATTCCATATGTATATGTCTGAATGTAATGTAAGTGAGATGTCTATCTATACCTCAATATGTTTAAAGTTTATTTTTTTTCCGTGTTTTGA
Organism: Solanum habrochaites; assembly: GCA_027704765.1. Taxonomy (NCBI): domain Eukaryota; kingdom Viridiplantae; phylum Streptophyta; class Magnoliopsida; order Solanales; family Solanaceae; genus Solanum; species Solanum habrochaites. The sequence continues at coordinate 38,587,507 of JAKWJA010002493.1, read as the reverse complement.
CATATGAAATGTAATGATAAATGTTAAGAGGATAGTCTTAGTCCTCTTGAGGAAGATGACGTCGGTTACGTCTAGGGGGTGCTCCTCGGTCGTGACAAACTTGAGATAAAAGCATGAGGTTAAAGAAACCTTAGTAATGATTTCTCATTGACCCACGTCTATGTAGAGTATTGTTCATGGGTGTGAAGTGTGCCACACTTATGAATAAGAGGCTATGGGATGCTTCAGAAAGTCTCACTTTGTTGGTTATCTTTAAGTCGTGCCTTTAGAAATTTAACTTTAAATGTCCCTATCTTGTTATCTCTTTATTGTGATTATATGCGATGAATACAAGAAGGTACAATGCTTGAAGAGTCAAAAAAGAGAATGTGAATAAGGCAGTTCCCCGTCCGGCTCCTCAAAACCCTCAAGTTCCTATTAAAGAAGCGGCAACATCTAATGTTGAGATAAGGGTGGACATTCATACCTTGACACAAGTGTGTGCTACTCAAGTTTCTAGAGATACTAGGGTTCAAGTAGTTCCCAGTGCAAGCACTACCACATAAAGGATAAGGGATATCACAAGGATGAATCCCCCTACTTTCTTTTGGCTCTAATGTGGAGGAGGACCCTTAATGATTCATTGATGACAATTTCAAGGTATTAGATGCTATGGGTGTGCCTTCTCGATAAAAGGAGGAACTAGCCACCTACCAACTCAAAGATGTGGTTCAAGTTTCATATGAGCAATGGAGGTGTGAGAGGCACGTTAGAGAGGGCCAGATTACTTGAGGATCCCTCAAGATGGACTTCCTTGATAGGTTATTTCCGTTGGAAATAAAGGAGAAGACGATGCAACAATTCATCAACTTCCTCTAAGAGGGGTATGAGTGTGAAGCAGGATAGTCTCAAGTTCACTCAACTATCCTGTGAAGACCCAGATTCTGGAATCCAGATCGCAACCAGCGTCCTTGACCTCTTAGAGGTCGTAGACAATCCTCTTCTTGCATTCATCAAATTCATATGGTTAATTTTAGCATAAAATTAAAAAAAAATTATGAATCATTCATAGACATGATATAGTTTTTACATAACTTCATCATATACTAAGCTCAAATTAAGGGAAGAAACATTTAACATAAAGAATGAAATTGAAACAAAGAATTAATATAACATATTAGTTTGCCAACACGGCCTTATAACAAAGCTTCGAAATAAGAGTGTGAAAGAAAACACTAGGGACAACATCCACTAGCTATGTCTAAAAGTAAAGCTATATTAAAAACGTAGAATCCTCGAAATCAAGAGGACCTACCAAATGGTCTGGAGAACGCATATATCCAAACCGCTGCAAGAGTCTTCAATCTGTCCTCTAACTTGTACCAATAAAATAATAAATTTGTATAAGGGTAGTACACCAATTGTACTAAGTACGGGTGTATGCACACACACTTAAGGCTATGTATGATCAATGAAAGATCTTCCTAAAAAACATCATTTCTTGAAAGTGAGTTCACTAAACTTTCCTAATTCGTTAGTTGTGAATTGTGATATGAATATTACGTATTTTTATGCATTCAAAGCACACAACTCATTTTCAATGTGATTAAAAGACATTAGAATCATCAACATTATGTTAGAACAATTGAAGAAAAAATTTGAAATTTCGCTATTGCCAACTAGAGAGCCCCTTTTTGTACAATTTTTTTCAGTATTTTCCTTCTTCTTGTTGTGTGGTTCAATGATTACTTTGATCCTATTTTTTACTTACAAGTTCAATGATTCATTGTAGTCCCATAACCACAAGAATCAAGTTAGTAACCTGAGGACTAAGGAATAATTTCACTACCTTACAATGAGTAATTTGTTACCCTATGTATCCATTAACATTTCATAAGATAATCTCTATTGTCTATGCCATATGTTTCAATACATTCATGATAGGGGAAGTTATGAGGTTTTTAGTTGTCATTTTGTTTTTACTACCCTGTATTGGCATCATATAAGAGATCATAATAAGCCAATCATATTTGGCATTGACCATTATTTGATCAAACTTCATAAGTATTGATATTGTCAATTGACATTGTTAATATCTTCTTCATAGCTCACTTTGAACATACGCTCTATCATCATTCTTTGTATCTTTAATAGAGACATCTTTAAAAGTAAGATCACGAGAGCTAACATGAAATCCAGTGTCTTCCCTACATCGAAAAAAGGTGATTCACCGATTAAAATGAATCTAGATAATGTGAGCTACTCATGAAATCAAGTGTCTTCCCCACACCGAAGAGGGGTGATTACCGGTAAAGCGACTCCATCACAAGTGTTCACTTCACACCAAAAGGGGTGGCTCAAGGCTATAGTGAACCAAGAACATGTCGTGAGTATTAACCGACATATATCATGTGAGATAAACATGAAATATGGTGTCTTCCCCACACCGAAAAGAGGTGGAATCACTGTCCAAAGATTAGGGACTTAATGATATCCACCTCAGTTGTAGCCTTGTATCAGGAGACATATACGTGCAAACACATTCTAATAACTGTTCTATCGGTGATGTGCTCACTTTCATTATCTTCTTTATCTTTTAGAGTTATCTCAAGCATTATGAAAGTTTGCTTCAAGATTGAGATATACATACTCTTTTGATGACTTGTCTGTCTTACTTTACATTTATGAAATCTTAATTATCCTTACATATCATCCTTACTATACATTGATGAAATATGAATTGTCCTTACATATCATCCATAGGTGTTAATGAGACTAGTCTCACACATTCTAAGACCTTCATTATTGAGTATTCTTTTAACATAGTAGCTTAGGTGTAAGTAAGACTTGTCTCACTTTATTTAACACCCCATTTTGGTTACTTACTTAATTTAAACCCCTTTAATTATGTTATAACTCACGTTACTTCCTTACTTTTATATAGTAGCTTCAGGTCATTGTTTATGGACGATGAGCTCTTCATTCAATGAGTTACATATGTTCATAGTTCATTATTTTAGAGCATGTTGGGAGTTTTCCCAATGAATGACATTGCCTTGGTTATGGATTCATTGAATTACTTTAGAAGTGCTTATAATATCATTTGATACTCTAACTACACAAGATTGGCATATGATTAATATTGGCCTCAATATTTGGATATTAAACTACATAGCCATTTTTGTTGGCATAAGCCAATTTTATGTATGTTCATACTTATATCGAATATGAATAAACCATTAGACAATATTTCAATCATTTACATAAACTCATATCCATTTTCATACATCCCTTTTGACAAAGTAGTGTTAGCCAATTTGTTGGCATAAAATAAGTAATTCATTCAAGGTGTGATTTCATATGTCTTTAAGCCAATCTTAGTTTATAGCTTTTAGTGATAACGTTTTTAAACCTCTTGGAAAGAATCATATTAATAATTTGATGAACCTATAATCTACATAATATCACAATAACAATAAGTCAACATTCGGCCTAAACACATATATCACTTAACACATCCTGGACGTACTTAGCATATTATTGCTTGTTGATTTACATGATAATATTAATTTTAAACGACCACAAGTTCTGAGATTCATTTGTTATTCATCATACAAGAATAATACACGTTAAGAACAGCCAGCACCACATACCAACAACATGATCGTTAATCTATTCATCATGGAATCGAAAAGGATACTAGGGACAAGGGAGTTCGACGACAATACGGAAACAACCCTAGTTTTCAAGATCTTTGAATCGTTCAAAAAAAAGTTCTCTTGGAGAAATAAGTCCTGAAGAGAAAATGATACCTTATGTATATTGAATCTACGACGATCCCTTGTTTCACGAAAACCTTGAAATCGCCAAAGAAAGAATTTAGCGTTCTATGTTCTTGCGGTTTGTTGCGTACTGCCTTAGTGGCGAGTTTCTTTTGAATGGACGTGGTTTCTAGGTTTTTGAAACTGTTGTTGAATTATTATTCTTTAGATTAATTAAATTAATTAATAACTTAATTAGTTAATTACTTAATACCCTCCTTAGTTGACTAGCATAGGAGGATTATTGACATAGCCAATTTAAATTTTGACTAACTGTCTCGACTGAACAAGGCTTAACTTAATTAATTTGATGAATTAATTAATTAAATAATGGACTTAATGAAATCACCACAAAACCCCTAAGTAACTAGGACCACAACAAACAACTTTGGACCATCCTAGGTTAAGTAATAGGTTGTTTCTTTCTTGTGTTAACCGATATATGGAAATTGATTTGTGATGTCGGTTTTGTCCTTATAAATTAACTAACTAAGATGATAAATTATTTAATTAAGTAGACTAGAGTAATTACGAAACTATACCTAATTTTTTAGGACCATAACCAACCTTTGGAACATCCTAGCTTAGGTACTAGGTTGTCTCTTTAACTAGTTACTAGGTTAGTGTCACCCGATTAAGTCCTAGGTTGTCGGGTGCACTAATTAGTTTAGTTTGTTTGATACTAGGTCAATTAGCTATTTATGGCAGTAGGTTAGAGTCTAGAATTTATTAGGAATACATGCCCCACATGGAGTGGTCCCTTTGTTAGGTAGTGGAGCCTTATTAATTTTAGGTTTTCCTATTTATTTTCTATTTTAAGTTTTCCTATTTATTCTCTATTTTAGGTTTTCCTATTTATTCTCTGTAACAAAAAATAGTCTGATTTATTAATATAAATATACCTCACCGCCATGGAAGTTTACTCACGGGGTGTTACCACAAAATATTTTGTTTTCTCTTTCTCTCTCTAGATCTCTCATCTCTTTCTCTTGAAAGTTCTTGTGTTCTTCATTTATCTAGTGTGCGTGCATGAATTCCATCCTAACAACTTGTATCAGACCTAAGTATATTCAACACGATCACAGAAGATGGATTGTTTGAAGCTTGGAATCGAGAAGTTTGATGGATCCGATTTCAGTTTCTGGAAGATGCAGATCAAATATTATTTGTACCAGAAATATCTTCACAAATTGTTGACCGGGGTGAAGCAGGAATCCATGACGGAGGAGAAGTGGAAACTCAAGGATCGCCAGGCTCTAGGGTTGATCATGTTGATTTTCTCAAGAAACGTGGCGTTCAACATCGTGAAGGAGAACACTACGTCCGGTCTGTTGAAGGCACTGTCAAACATGTATGAAAAACCATCGGCTATGAACAAGGTATATTTGATGCGTAGATTGTTCAATTTACAGATGTCTAAAACTGGATCCGTTTCTGATCATATAAACGAGTTCAATATGATTGTGAGTCAACTCAATTCTGTGGATATTAATTTTGAAGATGAAATTAAGGCATTGATTTTGATGTCATCTCTGCCCGAGTCTTGGGATACAGTTGTTGCTGCGATTAGCAGTTCCCGTGGATCTGAGAAACTGAAGTTGGATGAAATCCGTAATGTTGTTCTTAGCGAAAGTATTCGCAAATGAGAAGTGGGAGATTCATCGGGCAGTGCTCTCAGCGTTTATCTAAGGGGGAGAAGTAAGACGAAAGGCCAAAATCAACATGGTTGATCAAATTCAAAGAATCAAGGAAAATCCCTGAAAATATCAAACGTGACTTGTTGGAACTGTTGAGAAAAAGGGCACTTTCGGACAAACTGTACAAATCCAAAGAAGAAACAGAATCAGAAATTTGGAGAAGACAATGATTCTCTAAATTCAGTAGAGGACATTGGGGATGCTCTAATCCTTAGTGTGAACACCCCGGTTGAATCATGGATTTTGGATTCTGATACATCTTTCCATTCGTCTCCAAGCAAGGAGTTGTTTCAAAATTTTAAATCTGGAAATTTTGGAAAAGTATATCTTGCTGACAATAAAGACTTAGAGATTGAAGGAAAGGGGGATGTTTGCATAAAGACCACCTCGGGAAACAAGTGTACATTGGAGGATGTCAGATATATTCCTGGGGTCAAGAAAATCTGATCTCTGCTGGTCATTTGGATAGCATGGGATATGCAGCAGAGTTTGTAAAAGGTTCATGGAAGATTGTGAAAGGTGCTATGGTAGTAGATCGTGGTACCAAATCTGGAACCTTGTACACCATTGCAGGGTGTATAATCATGGCCGTTGTTGCTGAAGGTGCTTCTGGTTCATGTCTGTGGCACAACAGACTTGGACACATGAGTACTAAAGGAATGAAGATGCTGGTTGCAAAAGGAGCATTAGAGGGTCTGAAGTCTGTTGATATGGGTCTTTGCGAGAGCTGTGTTATGGGAAAACGGAAAAGAGTAAGCTTCACATAGACTCCTAGAGAGCCAAAGAAAGTGCGGTTGGAAATGGTCCATATAGATGTTTAGGGACCATCTCCAGTATCATCGGATCCAGATTCTATGTTACCTTCATTGATGATATCAGCAGGAAGGTATGGGTTTACTTCTTGAAACATAAATCAGATGCGTTTGCAACTTTTCAGAAGTGGAAAGCTGAAGTTGAGAATCAGACCAGTTTGAAAGTCAAATGCCTAAGGTCTGACAATGGAGGAGAGTATGACAAATCAGAGTTCAAGGAATTCTATGCAGACGAGGGAATCAGATTGATGAGAACAATTCCTAGTAAGTCAAAGCAGAATGGAATTGCTGAGAGGATGAACAGAACATTTAATCAGCGTGCAAAGAGTATAAGGATACACTGTGGGCTGCCAAAAACACTTTGGGCGGATGCTGTGAGCACAGCTGCATACTTGATCAAAAGGGGACCATCAGTTCCTTTAGGGTTCAAGATTCCAGAGGAGGTGTGGACAAGAAAAGAACTCAAGTACTCACACTTGAGGACTTTTGGTTGCACTGCTTATGTTTACGTTGATCTAGAAAAGAGAGACAAGCTTGATGCCAAGGCTGTGAAGTGTTACTTCATAGGCTATGGTTCTGATTTGTTTTGTTACAGGTTTTGGGATGACAAGAACAGAAAGATTCTGAGACATTGCGACGTGACATTTGATGAGTCTGTCCTGTACAAGGACAGAGAGCAGAAGAATCTAGAGATTTCAAAGCAAGTGGGAGATGAGGTTGAGTTGGAGAAGAGTAACCCCTAGAGATGTCGAAGCAGATACTCAACCAACTCCTACTAAAAAATCTGAAGTGGAGCAAGTTACACCTGAGCAGGTGTTAAGGAGATAATCCAGATCAACCAGGGCACCAGATAGGTATTCACCTTCATTACACTATCTATTTCTTACTGATGAGGAGGAACCAGAGTCTTTTGATGAGGACCTACAGGTAGAGGATTCGATCAAGTGGGAGCAATCCATAGATGATGAGATTAGGTCACTTGAGAAGAATGTTTCATGGGTGTTGATTGAGTTACCTGCAGGGAAGAGAGCTTTGCTGAACAAGTGGGTGTTCAGAATCAACACTGAACCAGATGGCAAAAGAAGGTTCAAGGCTCGTTTAGTGGTTAAAGGATATTCACAAAGAAAAGGTATTGATTATGCTAAAATATTTTCTCCTGTTGAGAAGTTAACCTCTATTCGAATTCTGTTGAGTAATGTTGCATCGGAGAATTTGCATCTAGAGCAAATGGATGTAAAAACAGCGTTTTTACATGGACATCTAGACAAATACATCTATATGCTGCAACCGAAAGGATTTGTGGTTCCAGGAAAGGAACACATGGTGTGCAAGCTCACCAGAAGCTTGTATGGACAAAAGCAAGCACCAAGCCAGTGGTACAAGAAATTTGACTCCTTCATGACCAAGAGTGAATTCTGCAAAGCTGAAAAAGATCCTTGTTGTTACTTCAAGAAATACATTGATTCATATTTCTTTCTTCTCTTGTATGTGGATGATATGTTGATTGAAGGATCTAGGATGAGGGAGATTAACAATCTGAAGACAAGGTTGTCTGCAACATTTGAGATGAAAGATTTGGGTCTAGTGAAGCAGATTTAGGGGATGAAGATTTCTCGGGATAGAACTGTTGACACTTTAAATCTATCTCGGGAGTTGTACATTGAGAAGGTGTTGAGCAAATTCAGGGTTACTGATGCTAAACCCAGGACTACTCCATAGGCAAATAACTTTAAATTGTCAAAGGAGCAGTCACCCAAGACTTCCAAGGACTGTGATCACATGGCACTTGTTCCATATGATTCAGCAGTTGGTAGTTTGATGTATGATATGGTTTGCACTAGACCTGATATAGCACATGCAGTGGGAGTAGTTAGCAGGTAAATGGAGTACCCTGGGAAAGAGCATTGCGCAGCTGTGAAGTGGCTTCTGAGATATCTGAGAGGTACATCCAGTACTTCACTTTGTTTTGGCAAAGTCAAGGTGACTCTAAAGGGTTTTGTGGATGCTGATCTTGGTGGGGATGTTGACTCGAGCAACAGTACATCCGGGTACATTTACACCATAGGTGGAACAACAGTGAGTTGGATGTCCAGGCTTCAGAAGTGTGTTTCTCTTTCATCTAATGAAGCTGAGTATGTGGCAATAGCTGAAGCTAGGAAAGAGATTATATGGCTGACAGATTATCTTGAGGAATTGGGCAAGAAGTAGAGCGAGAAGATTCTTTACTCAGATAGCAAGAGTGCCATACAGTTGGTGAAAAAAATCCAGTCTATCATTCGAAGACAAACCACATCATAAGGCGATACCATTTCACTCGCAGGGCGATGGAGGATGGCGATATGTGCTTGAATAAGATAGAGGGTGCAAAGAACCCGGCAGACATGTTGACGAAATGTGTTGATTTTTGGAAACTGAGGTTATGTAAAACCTCGGTTGGTCTTCTGTAGTTGTTGCTACAGATGTTGCGGTGCGGTAAAGATGTTGATGATGAAGAGATTTTTTTTGAGAATGTATTTTTTGGATGACTGAGTCAGTCTCCAAGTGGGAGAATTGTTAGGTAGTGGAGCATGACTAATTTTAGGTTTTCCTATTTATTCTCTATTTTAGGTTTTCCTATTTATTCTCTATTTTATATTTTCCTATTTATTCTTTGTAACAAAAAATAGTCTTATTTATTAATATAAATATACCTCACCGCCGTGGAAGTTTACTCACGGGGTGTTACCACGAAATATTGAGTTTTCTCTTTCTCTCTGAAGATCTCTCATCTCTTTCTCTTGAGAGTTATTGTGTTCTTCATTTATCTAGTGTGTGTGCATGAATTTGATCCTAACACCCTTGTGCACGTTTTCCCCCTAACTACCCTAAACGAATTCGGTAAGGATGGTCCCCTCCTTTGGCCGCTTCTTCACATGTCTTACACATGTTCTTTAGCATGGGTTGGTTATCATTTCCTAACTAAATATTATTTATGGTTCATTTGGGAATTCTTACTTCTTTTCCCAAGGATCCTCACTATGTCCTACGGAACTGCATAATCAACATAATCATTTTAATTGATCATGAGTCATGCTATGTAGGCTTGACACTTGGATGCCTCATACCTTTTTGTTAGTTGGATGACATATATATTTTTAGCTTAGGGTCTTCATTTCAAATACATTTCCTAAAAAGCATAGTAATAACTTAGAAAAATTGGCTAACATCCTTTAAGCCAATATTTTCTAATATGCCAATATTTTTCTTATTTGGCTAGTTTATAGAAATTGGATACTACCCCTTAGAAGTTTTCTATACTATGCCCAATATTTATCAATATTGGGTATCAAAACTCCTGTGTACAGACTTACTAGTCTCTTCATTTTATATAAAAAAAGATCCAGACTATTACATTAGCTGCCCCTTAGGAACATTTGTCCCCGAATAACAATAAACATCATTTAAAATAAAGAGGGTGATTTCTGAATCTTACTTTAACATGCTTAAACTTTTCTCTTTTGTGAATATGTGATTCACACTTAGTTGGATGATGCATAACATTCAAGCTTTCCTTAATCTTCATATTTGAGATTAAGAAATTTCCTTCTCAATCACACATAACTTAATGCACATCACAACTCATACAATACCAAAATCATGTCTACGCTATACAAAAATAGTAACATTAATGCAAACATGAATTCATTTTAGCTCATATAGTGCAATTATTAAAATGTACGATCAGAGACTTACAAGACCAAAATCGACTAATGCACTAAAACATAGGGTTTTCTCAAATAAAATAAGACTTAGGAAGAGTATATATAAGCTGAAGAACTGAACAAGTGAGGGTAATGGGATCTCATGTCGGCCTCGGCCTCCTACGTTTCTCCCTGAACAAGGTGGTTCCTCCATCACACCTTCATAGTGGCAACCTCCTTCTTCCTCAACCGCTTCACTTGGACATCTAATATTTTTATTGGGACATCTTCATAAGAAAGGTTCTCATCAATTCCTAACCTATCAACAGGAAGGATGGATACTGAATCGCCTAAACACATCTTATGCACTGAAAAGTGAAATACTGGATGAACAGAAGCCATGTCTTGAGGTAACATCAGTTAATAGGCAACATTTCCTACTCGCTACGAGATCTCATAAGGACCCATATACCTTGGACTCAACTTAACTTTCTTACCAAACCTCATCACCCTTTTAATGGGTGATATCTTCAATTAGACTTGATCACCAACCTCAAATTCCAAACCTCTCTTTTTCTGTTGTCTGCATAGGATTTTTGGCGACTATAAGGAGTAGCCAATATATCCCTGATCATTCTCACCTTATACATAGACTAATGTACAATCTCAGGGCTAAGGATGGCAGATTCTCCTACCGCAAACCACCCAATCGGAGACCTACATCTTCGTCCATAAAGTTCTTCAAAAAGTGACATGCCAATACCGGAATGGTAGCTATTATTGTAAGAGAACTCTTTCAGCGGCAAGTGAGCATACCAACTCCACTTGAAGTCAATAACACATACTCTCAACATGTCTTCAAGGGTCTGGATGGTACGCTCTTCTTGTCCATCCGCCTACAGATGAAACGAAGTACTAATCTTAACATGTGTACCCATGCTCTTTTGGAAAGATCTCCAAAAATGAGAAGTAAATTGGCCTCCCTTATCCCAGATGATAGAAAGAGGAATCCCATCCCATCCCACTATCTCATCAATATAAAGCTTGTCATAATATTCAGCCTTGAAAATAGACTTCACAGGTATGAATTGAGCGGACTTGGTCATTCTGTCAACAATTACCCAAATGGAATCATGTTATTTCCTAGTTGTTGGCAGACCAACCAAAATCCATATTGATATCCTCCCACTTCCATGTTGGAATCTCAATCGTCTGAGTGAGACTTCCTGGCATAAGGTGTTCAGCCTTAACCAGTTGGCAATTTGGACACTCCTCCATGAATTCAGAGATATCTCTCTTCTTTTCTTCCCACCAATAGACCTCTTTAACCTCATGGAACATTTTTGTGTCACCTGGATGAATGGAATACCTAGAACCATGAGCTTCTAGCATAATATTAGACCTCAAATCATCAACATTGTGCACAAAAAATTTGTTCTGGTACCTGTATACACAATCCCCTCCAAGGAAAATGATTCATTCAATATACTCAATACTGAGTCTTTCAATTACATGAGTATTGGGTCGAGATTTTGATTGTCTTTAACATCGACAACAAATGGGATTCAAAACTTGAGTGAACCAAAACACCCCCACTTGTGCATCTGCCAATCGTACACCCAATCTAAACTGTTGGTGTACCTCTTTTAGCCAGTTCCTTCTTCTCATCATCAATATGAGATATGTTTCCCGCGCTCAATCGACTCAACGCATTACCCACTACTACATTGGCCTTACCTAGGTGATAATAAACACTCATATCATAATCTTTGAGTAGTTATAGCCATCTTATCTGACAAATTTTCAACTCTATCTACCTAAAAACATGTTGAAGACTTTTATGGTCAATATATACATCAACATGTACACCATATAAATAATGTCTCTTATGTTTTAATGCAAAGACCAAAGTAGCTAACTCAAGATCGTGAGTAGTGTAATTCTTCTCTTGGATTTTCAGCTATCTCGATGAATATTTAATCACCTTGCCATCTTGCATAAAAACACATCCCAAACCTACTCGGGAAGCATCACAGTACACCACATATCCTTCACCACAACTCGGCAACATGAGAATTATGGATGAAGTGAATCTGTCATTGATCTCTTGGAAAATCTTCTCACATTTTTCAGACCACTTGAACATCACCTTCTTCTTCGTCAGGGCTTTCATTGGAGCAGCAATAGTAAAAAAGTCCTCCACAAACTTGTGATAATAATTTGCCAAACCCAGAAAACTCTGAATATTTGTAGGAGTAAGGGGTCTCGGTCAACCCTTCACCGCCTAAACCTTCTTAGGATCAACATCAACACCCAGGTCAATCACAACGTGACCAAGAAAGGTCACTAATCTAAACCAGAATTCACATTTGCTGAACTTTGCATACAGTTGATGTTTTGTGTGTCCTTGCAATGTCTTTGCTAAATATACTTCATTCTCTTCTTTAGAATTTGAGTATATGAGAATGTCATATATGAATAGTATGATGAAGAAATCAAGGTACTCATGGAAGACTCTATTCATAAGGTCTATAAATGCATCTGGTGCGTTAGTCAGACCAAATGACATAATCTGGAATCTAGTAAAAAAATCCGTCTTAGGGACGTCTTCTCGCCTCACTCTAAGCTGATCACATTCTTACCAAAGGTCTATCGTGGAAAAGAAACTTGAACCTTGGAGTTTGTCAAATAGATCATCAATTCTGGGAATAGGGTACTTATTCTTTATAGTGACTTTGTTTAGTTTCCGATAAACGATGCACATTCTAAGGGTTCTATACTTTTTCATTACGAACAACACTGGAGTACCCCATGGGATATGCTCGACTTGATGTAGCCCTTATCAAGTAGATCTTTTAACCGCAATTTCAACTCTTTTAGTTCAGCTTGTGCCATCCTATAATGGGGAATATAAATTTTCTTTGAGTTGAGATATAAATCAACACCAAAGTGAATCTACGATCAGGAGAGATTCCTTGTAAATCCTCAAGAAAGACATCTCGAAACTCATTCATTATTGACACAGAGTCTATGGAAGGAACTTCTTCATCTAAGTCAATGATTCTAACTAAGTTGTAAAAATACCCATTATCTATCATATTATTGGCTTTTAAGTGTGAAACAATTTTGTCGACTGAACTTGAACCACGCCCTTCCCATTCTCGCTCTAACGCATTTGTTAACTGAAACCTCACTACCCTTTTTCGAAAGTCCACTGTGGCATAACATATATGGAGACAATCCATACCTAAGATTATATCAAATCTCATGGATATTTCCACAAGATCAGTGCGAGTCACTCTATCAAGAATGTGAATTGGATAATTTTTGTACACCTTTTTGACTCTAATGTCGTCCCCTATGGGAGAACTTACTATAATTGGCTCATGCGAGATTTCAGGACGCATATCAAATCTACTGGTTATAAAGGGAGTGACTAATGATAGATTCGATAATTGATCTAACAATGCATACAGAGGGAATGTAAAGACATGCAACGTACTTGTGACAACATCAACTGACCTCGCTTCCCCTTCTCTTACTTTCAACGGATAAAATTGGATCCTCTGGAGAGGTTCGACTGTAGCATCTGCATTCGGCCGAGGTTGAGCATCTGCCTTGTCCTTATTCATCAATTGAGGACAATCCTGGACCATGTGTGCAGTCTTGCCACCCTCGAAGAAGGTGTTAGTACCTATCAAACATTCACCTCTATGAGAATGTCAACCTTTAGCACAAGGCTTGCTTTTTCGTTGGAGGATCCAATCATGGCCCTTTCTGGGGCAAAACTTGTTCACTTTGGCATTCAAATTTCCTGAAAAAGAAGAATTACCTAAATGCTTCTTGAACATAGGCCCGTTCTTTTCTCCAAATGAGATCCTACCCGACCTAGAACCTGTCTTATCCACAGTCTTAAGCTTTCAGCCTTCATGAACTATCCTCTTACGGCGCCTCTCCTCCAGTTGCTGAAGATTCACCATCAACATGCCCAGATCCATATTGTCTTGCAACATGGCTGCTCGACAATCATCCACTAGATCCTCAACACTCCAGTCCCAAACCTGCTTATTTCGTCCCTGCTATTTGCCAACAGAGAAGTAGCATACTTTGAAAGTTTAACCAATTTCAAGGAATAATCCTTCACAAACATACCTCCATGTCTCCGGTTGATGAACTCTTCAACTTTTTCTTCCCTTTGCTCTCTGGGAAAGAACGTTTCCACAAAGGCAGTCTTGAGAACATCCCAGATGATGGGAACATCTCCTAGTGCTCGGTCATTTACCCACATCTTGTACCAATCCTGTGGCATGTCTTTGAGCTTATATGCATTCAACTTAGCCTTTGCCTACGTATCGACTCCCATGGAACATAGTATCTTTTGGACCTCATCCAAAAACTCTTGAGGATTCTCATTCATCTTGGATCCGTATTAAACAAGGGAATTCATTCTAGTGAAGTCTATCAACCTACTAACCATGGTTCCAACATGCAGGTTCATCCTTGGAGCACCCTTTCTCTTCCGACTTGAGCCGTAATGTCCTGGGCCTTAGTGGTGATGGAATGTACCATCTGCAGCTATGGCTCCTTCACTTCAGCATATGTCATTCAAGTTGGGTTTATAGTCACTTGACTTGTAGAAGCTGGATCTTGAGGAGGATCTTAGTTTCCTCCTGCAGCTGCTTCACCAACTCTCCTGCCTGCGTTTCTCCTCGTATTCATTTTCTATAGTAGATACAAGAAGAGATTTAGATTCTTTAATGACACAAGATGTCACAATTCTATATAGCACGATAAAGAGTACAAGAAGGGAAGATTTCCTATCATCATTTAGTCAATGAGTTATGATTGTGGCTCGCTTAACAACTATAAATTAGAAACTACATATTGTGGTTGTTTTTAGCTTTAGTTCCTAGGTAATTTAACCTCATTCTCTAATACAAAGTTTGTCATGAACCAGATTCTGCAATACGAATTACAACCGGTATCTTTGACCTCTCAGAGGTAGCTGATAAGCCTTTTCTTTAATTCATCACATTCATATGATTAATTTTAGAGGAAAAATTAAAACTTTTTGTATGTTTTAAATATACAAAAATTCACATGCTATGATCAAATTAAGGGAATTACCATCTAACATAAAGAATCAAATCAAAACAAACAATTGATGTAGAATATTAGTTTGCAGAACATGGTATTTATACTTTAACGATCGAACTATAGACCACAAACGAGACCGGCATTGTTGACCTCTCAAAGTTCGCAGACAAGCCTACATACGTCATCGTTACTTCATCTAGGTTAATTTTAGCGGAAAATTTGAACTTTTTGTTTTCTTATTTCATGTGAATCACATTATATTTAACATCATAGGCGTTCACAAATAACCTATATAATTTGAAGTAATCAAATGAAAGAAGCAGTTCATAATTGCATTAAATGTATCCTTTCCAAAGCGGCACCAATACAAAGTATGAAATGAAACAGGAAATGAAACATTAGTGGAACATACTCCACTAACTCAAACCTATATCTAAGCTAAAATATAATGGGCAAGAATCCTCGAAAGCATGAGTGCCTACCAAGTAAGAATGACTTCTCCACATCCGGATAGTTGCAGCGTCGTATTGTAAGCGCTAGCGTCCGCCTACACCTGCACCTAAAAGCATAGAGTTGTATGGTATTAGTACACACTTGTACTATGTATGGGTATATGGAAACACACACCAAGGATATGCATTATTAAGAATATCTCTCCTCTAATGATATGAATTATGGAAAGTCATGTTAGTGGACTTGCAAAATTTGGATTAGGGAAGTCAGTGGACATTCCTGATTTTGATTAGGAAAGTCATGCATGAGTGCAACATGCATCATCATACTTATTATTTTACAATCAGCACATAGCATATTGCACATATTATATCACGTATTGTTCCTCAAGCGGGAAGTGAAAGGCCGTAGTTCATATCATTCATTAATATACCATGATACCTTTGAATCACGTAATAGATATTAGGACTTCCAAAAATGAGGGCTCAACATATGGGACCTCAACAAGGGAGTCTTCTTTAACAAACAAAGAGTCTGTTTCATCCACTAATGGGTATTTCATTTTCATTCTTTCATATACTAGTGCAGCAGCCAGTCATATTTAGGATGTATTTTAAGACTGTCATCGGTTTTGTTGTGCAATGACCAAGAATAACCTAGTGTTATTACTTAAGTCTAGCTCACCTCTTGATTATCATATCCTAACACCTTTGGTATCGTTCATTTCATTATGTGCATTTGCTTAGGATGACCTCATTCTTTCTTTGGGAACTCTAACCTTAACAGACAGAGATCATGTGAGCATCATGAAATCCAGTAAGTAATACCCACACCGAAAAGAAGTGGAATCACCGGCCAAAGTGAACAAAAATATGCTAGGATATATAGGGAATTCAAACCTACTAGATACCTATATTGGCAGTATAGGTTCAAAGACTAGGATATATAGGGAGAACCATACCCGGCATGCCAGACATACTCATCTCATGAAAGTTATGTGAACCTCCACCCTTCTAAAAGGAAGTCATCGATGCTCATAGCTAGCCTATTGGGGCTCAGTATAAAGTTCCATTACATTCAACACATACATTATCGAAGTTGGCTTCTACCATGAGGACATCATAGCTCATGAGATGATTTCACGTCTCATCATTAGTATTAAGTATGTATTAACTTCATACAGACTGGTCTCTTCATTATCTTTACATTCTCGTAGGTGAGTAAGTTTTGGTAACTTTTACTTAATCTCATTTTTTATTACCCTCATCTTTCAAATTAGCCTCTTATCATATTGTCACCTCATTCATTAACTTTTAACACATTTTATTTTCATAATTACTCCTCCCTTCACGTGAATGTACATTTCATCATATGCCAATGCACTTGGCCATTTAGTGTGTTTCACACTCTTACTTGACCCTTCTAGGGTTACATCATTTTATCACATACATCTTACTCTCACTTACTTTTAAAAGTATGCTAGACTTATGAGTCCACACGTACAAGCCATGAGGCTTCATTCATAGTTTATCTAAGTGATTCATGTTTCCCCAAGATTATGTGGTACAAGACTTATGCATCGTCTAGATATGCCAAGATATTGATTTCGATCTTTTAGAAGCATTCTTTAAATATTTACTTACGTATGACTTATGTTTCAATACAGAATTTAGAAAGGGAACCTGATTTTGAATCCCATGGACAAAACTTAATCTTTTTTAAAACATGATAATTGCATTTTTCAGATTTGGGGGACCCTAGTTCTATCCCCATCAACCCCATAACATTTCATCTTTTTCTCCTCTCTTTTTTATTTTAAGTCAAGGAGGTTGTGGGTTCAATTCCCCACAAGCTCATTACTTTTCTTTTAACTTATCTCTTAACTTTCTCACCTAACCAAGAGCTTGTAGGTTCATCCCCACACTCCACATTCATTTTCTCCTTTATTTTTCTCCTAACTCTCTCAAACATTCAAGATTTTGGGGGTTCAATCCCCAATCTCCATATTTATTTTCTCCGTTATTTTTCTCTTTACTCTCTTTTTTAATTGAGAGGTTGTGGGTTCGAATCCCACCTCTTCTTTATAGCTCACTTTGAACATGTGTTCCAACTTCATTCTTGCTTGCTTTGATAGAGACATCTTTAGAAGTAAGATCATGAGAGATAACATGAAATCCAGTGTCTTCCCTACATCAAAAAGAGGTGATTCACCGATTAAAATGAATCTAGATAATGTGAGCTACTCATGAAATCCAGTTTCTTCCCCACACCGAAAAGGGGTGATTCCCACCTAAGCGAATCAATCTGAAGTGTTCGCTTCACGCCAAAAAGGAGTGGCACAAGGCCATAGTGAACCAAGAACACGTCATGAGTATTAACCGAAATAGATCATGTGAGCTAAACATGAAATCTGGTGTCTTCCCCACACCGAAAAGAGGTGTAATTACTGTCCAAATTTAAGCCGAAACATACCTAGCTCTTTTAAGTGGAAACCACTGGCTAGTTCCTACATTGGCTAGACATAGTTCGATGACTAGGGACATAATGAGATCCACCACCGTTGAGGCCTCGTCTCATGAAACATAGACGTGCAAGAACATTCTCATAACTATTCAATCGGTGATGTGCTCACTTTCATTATCTTCTTTATCATTTAGAGTTAACTCAAGCATTATGGAAGTTTGCTTCAAGATTGAGATTTACTTACTATTTTGATGACTTGTCTGTCTTACTTTACATTGATGAAATCTTAATTGTCCTTACATATCATCCTTACTATACAT
Organism: Solanum habrochaites; assembly: GCA_027704765.1. NCBI lineage: Eukaryota > Viridiplantae > Streptophyta > Magnoliopsida > Solanales > Solanaceae > Solanum > Solanum habrochaites. Next base: position 38,569,185 of record JAKWJA010002493.1, on the reverse strand, counting down.
TGATGAAATATTAATTGTCCTTACATATTATCCTTAGTTGTTAATGAGACTAGTCTAACACATTCTAACACCTTCATTCTTGAGTATTATTTTAACATAGTAGCTTAGGTGTAAGTAAGACTTGTCTCACTTTCTTTAACGCCTCATTATGGTTGCTTACTTAATTTAAACTCATTTAATTATGTTATTCCTTACTTTTATATAGTAGCTTCAGGTCATTGTTTATGGACGATGAGCAGTTCATTCAATGAGTTACATATGTTCATAGTTCATTCTTTTAGAGCATGTTGGGAGTTGTCCCAATGGATGACATGCCCTTGGTTATGGATTCATTGAATTGCTTTAGAAGTTATTATAATATCAATTGATACTCTAACTACACAATATTGGCATATGATTAATATTGGCCTCAATATTTGGATATTAAATGACATAGCCATTTTTGCTGGCATAAGTCAATTTTACGTATATTCATACTTATATCGAATATGAATAAACCATTATAAAAACTTTCAATAATTTACATAAACTCATATCCATTGGCATGCATCCGTTTTCACAAAGAAGTATTAGCCAATTTGTTGGCATAAAATAGTTAATTCATTCAAGATGTGATTTCATATGTCTTTAAGCCAATCATAGTTTATGGCTTTTAGTATTAAAGTTTTTAAACCTCTTGGACAGAATCATATTAATAATTTGATGAACATAGAATCTTCATAACATCACAATAACAAAAAGTCAACATTAAGCCAAAACACATACATCACTTATCACATCACGGACGTAACTTAGCATATCATCGGTTCTTAATTAACATGATAATATTAACTTAACATGACCTCAAGTTTATATATTAAATCATTATTCATCATTCAAGAATAATACATTTTAAGAAAATCCATTACCACATACCAAAAATATGATTTGTAACTTATTCATCATGGAACCGAAAAGGATACTAGGGATAAGGGAGTTCGACGACAATATGGAAAAAACCCTAGTTTTCAAGATCTTTGAATCGTTCGAAAAAAAGTTCTCTAGGATAAATAAGTCAAGGAGAGAAACCCATACCTTATATAGATTGAATCTACGACGATCCCTTGTGGCACGTAAACCTTGAAATCGCCCAAGAAAGAATTTAACATTCTACGTTCTTGCGTTTTGTTGCTTACTACCTTAGTCGTGAGTTTCTTGTGAATGGAGGTGGTTTCTGGGTTTTTGAAACTAATGTTGAATTATTCAACTTTATATTAATTAAATTAATTAATAACTTAATTAGTTAATAGTAAAATATCTCTCTTAAGTTGACTAGACATAGGAGGACCGTTGGCTTAGCCAATTTCAATTTTGACTAAGTGTCTCGGCTGAGTGACTAAGTATCTTGGCTGACCAAGGCTTCATTTAATTAATTTGATGACTTAGTCAATTAAACAAGAAACTTAAGGAAATTACCAAAACACCCTTAAGTCACTAGGACCACAACTAAAAACTCTGGACCATCCTAGGTTAGGTTGTCTCTTTCTTGTCTTGACCAAAATCTTGAAATTGCTTTGTGATTTTAATTTTGTCCTTTTAAAATAATTAATTAAGCTTATAAATTAATTAATTATGTATCCTATGGTAATTAATAAAGTTATCCTATGTTTTTAGGACCATAACCAACTATTTGGACCATCCTAGGTAAGTGTCTTTAACTAGTCACTATCTTAGTGTCACCTGGTTAAGCCCTAGATTGTCGGGTGCACTAATTAGTTTATTTTTTATTTTGGTCCAAGGTTATTTATCTATTTAAGGAAGTATATTATATTCTATAATTGGTTAGAAAATAAGGCCCCCTATTATTAGGTCCCTAGTGCACGTTTTCCCCCTAACTACCCTAACCGAATTCGGTTAGGGTAGTCCCCTCCTTTGGCCGCATCTTCACATGTCTTGCACATGTTCTTGCACATGGGTTGGTTTTACTTCATAACTAACTATTATTTATAATTGATTTGGCAATGTTTACTTATTCACACATGGATGCCTCATACCTTTTTGTGAGTTGGATGAAATATATTTTTTAATCTTAGGGTATTCATTGCAAATACATTTCCTAAACAAGGTTATTAATTAATTATAAAAATTTTATAACAACCTTTAAGCTAATCTGACCAATATTTTCTTATTTTGGAATTTTATAGAAATTGGCTAAACCCTTTAGCCAATTTTCTATATTATGTCTAATATTTCTAAATATTGGGCATTGGAATGCCTATGTATCCCCAATTGCATTCTTACAGACTTACTTGGCCCTTCATTAGACATGTAACTTTTTTCCGAAATGTTACTTATCCAAATATTATCCTACTATTGTGGCGGATTCTTGGACCAAGATGAATAAATTTCTGACGGGAGTATCGGACCAGATAATTAATGAATGTAGGTTGGCTATGTTTACTCCCAGTATGGATATCTTTCTTCTCATGGTTCATGCCGAACAAATTGAGGAGGAAAATCTTAAGAAAGTTGGTACAAAGTTGAAGAGGACAAGGGCCGAAGATGGTAATTCTTCTAAGTATAGATTGGAGGTGCAATACAAGCAAAAATTCAAGGAAAGGTTCCCCAATCGAAGTACTTCTACCATCCAAGGTCAACAAAGGTAAGGGGTCTACACCCAAGACTAAGGAAGAGAAAGGTAGTGGTTGTAACTTTTCTAAAATCCAAGACTTTTAGTACAACCTAATATAGGTGTCTTGAGGTCTAGAAACTTTTTAGACTATAATAATTGATATAAGTCAGTTATGAGGCTTAGACACCAGAATTTCAAAGAACGGCCTTGATGTTTTGAAATTATGTTCAATGACGTACTAGCGTGCCTTACAATATTTAACTATCTTCTAGGGGTTATAAATCAATGAAATTAGGTTTGAAGGTGTTCAACATGTGTTTAAGATGATTCATTGTTGAAACGTTCGGGTACGACTCTCCAAGGACCAACCATGAGAGGGTAACGATGGTCCGTGTGTGAAACGATGGGGCATCGATGCCAACCTACGTCCCACACTTATCCAAAATGTTGGAAGACCTAGGATGCATAATCTTTGACCGAGACGATGGTTGTGCAGCACAGAAAGCACAGTGCTTGTCGACTAACAAACAGACTGTCAGTCGAGGTCCATCTATGAGGGTTAAAAGTTCCTACACGTTTTAAATTAACTTCATTAAAATGATTAAGTTATTTAGGTGTTATTTAGTTGTTAAAGAAGATTAATTAACTAATTTAACCCCCCATATAAATGCCCCAACCCTCATTAATCTAAACAAAACTCACAAAAAAAACTCTCTTCCTTATCTCTTCTTTTACTCACTATTTGAATACACCATTAAAGACAAGCTAGGGGAGGTTTTAGGGGATGGAAATGGTAGATTTCATGATCAAATATTCATCAAACGTGGAGTTATGGGATCTAATTCACCATTATGATCTAATTCACCATTAAGTTTCTTTCCTCCAATAGTTCCTTCAAAATGGGTTTTAAAAGTTGGGTTTTTAAGTGGGTTTCACTCAATTACGAATTTGATGTTATGAACTGAGTTTTTTATGTTTCATTTATTTTTTTATGGATAGAAACATGTATATTAACTTGATTATGGTAATTGGTGATGGTTTGACCTAAACTGAAGAGCATGATCCTTAACCTTTTACTGAAGTTTTGATCTTCATGTAAATAGGGTTTTGATTGATTCAATTGACTTGATTATGGGTTAAATCACCATAAGTTGTTGTCGTTACAGTAATCATTAACAAATTGGTGCATTGTAGTCTTTAATGCTATTCTTGAGAAGATGATCTTTCTTAGGAGGTGAATTAACCTAAGCATCTTATTTTAAGATTTAATAAAGTATTGAATTATTCTATAATGTTTATTCTAGTCTTGTTAACATGTTGAGTATTGAATTATGATGTTGAACATCTAAAGTTGATTAAGTTGAGGCTTTATGGTAAGTCCTAAATGATGAACTATGAGGAAGACTTTGTAAGTCTTAGAATCTCTATCTTTACTTCCAATTGTGATTAATGTGGTTAAGTCATGATGTTATATTGGTGTATGCCTTGTATATAGGTTTGATAGGATGTTATGATGTTGAATTGAATGCCTTGACGAATTTATGAGGTTTATTAAGGTGTGTGTGATATAAGGATGGTAATGACTATCAATGTGCTTTATTATGCTATGAAATGCTAATGTCTTAACCTTACGTATATGAATTGTGCTGAGAGGGCTTATACTCATACAATTCATATTGAGCTATTAATGATAATGATTATACAAGGGGTAGACCCTATGACCTAAACTAAGTTATGATTGATAATTAAAGGCTTAAAGACATTTTAAAAAGGGACTTTAGCTTAGAACCGAGTGAACTAGATTGAGGAGTGTCCCTTCCACATAGGGAATGTAGGAGAACTAAAGTACTCTTACGATTGGATACTACAATGCATGGAGTATAAAGAGGGTCACAACTATATCTCCTAGTTCTTGAACTATGTTTCACCCATAAGAAACTAACTAGTGGATCCACGTAGTTGCTATATTTTGTGTCTTGGTACTACCTTTCAAAGTAGACCACCTGCTTTCGGTGTAGGGTTTTCTGACACCAAATTCCATAGTTGCTCATGTGGTCTATGTCGGTTAGGGAAAGATGTTCCCAAAAAGTACAATGAATTAAAGAATTGAACTCTAACTAGGATAACCTAAGGGTTCAAGCTTAGTGTAATTACGCGTATGTGACTCTACCTAAGCATTGCACTAGTTAGCCTTGAGGGAAGTCTAAGGAGAATGTTCTTATATATGTTTATTTTATGATGATATATGATATCTATATGATGAACTTCCATATTTTTGATACTATATGTTTATTAGTTCACTTATAATTATGTGATGGATTATATTGTTAAAGTAAGATTAAATATATATCTAAAATGTTATATTATGTGGAGTTGGACGTTGGTTATGGTTTCTTGTTGAGGTTACTTTATTGAGTAAGGTTATGGGGATTTGCTTGGTCATTGAACTTGTTGACTTGACAATAATTCATGAGTTGATGTCTCGCTTATTTTTATATGATTAACTCTTATTAGTGCTTGTGATGTTATACCTTGATTATAGGGTTGTAGTAAATCATGGGTCCAAGTATGTTGGGATATATCTTACTTGTTTGAGTTGGTAAGAATGTTTGGTTGATTGGTCTGACTTGTTTGATTATGCATGAGACTTTTTAAATGGTAAAATGGCATGGTTTGACTAAATGTCCCTTTATATCATGTTCTGTTCTTATATGTGCATATGGTCTCATACTTAGTACATGTGGAATACCAACCTAATTTTCTTTCCTTTTCCCCAAACATTTTAGGCTCCGATCATTGAAGTCTCATTTGAGACGACTTATTAAAGTCTTGGATATTCTCTATCATCCAAGTGTGTAGGTCTTCCCTTCCGAGGGCAATGCGAATATCTTGCTTATAAAGTTGCTTTGTTTTTCTATGACTTTTATGATTCATTCCACTTTCATTTGAGTACGAATTGTATAAGTCTATATGTGGCTTCTTTACATTTGATGTAGGGCTAGGCCTAAATTTCTATTATCGTTTAGATGGTATGAGATGAGACAAAATTTTAAGACTATCTTTCTACTATATTATGTGTATGTAGAGGTCTATGTAAACCTCCAAGTAAATGTAATAAAAAGTTTTAGTTTTTTCCGCAAACTTCAACCTATGAATGTAATGATATGATACTAAGAGGCTAGTCTTAGTCCTTAAAGAGGACGACGATTTTGGTTATGTCTAGGGGGTAAACCCGGATGTGACAGTTGTACTTGTGTTGAAAAGACTACTTGTTCTAAATGTTGAAGAAAACATGAAAGCAAGTATTTATTTTGTATGGAAAATTGCTATGGTTGTGGAAAGAACGGTCATATAAAGATTAATTTTCCTATGAATAAGGCTTAAGGGAGAGAAAATGATCAACCACAAATAAGTGCTTCCAATCCCAATGATCTTAAGAATAATCATTTTCATGCCTTCCGCTCTAGGGGTGAGAAAGAAGAGTCCTCGCAATGTGGTAACCTGTTTGTTGCAAGTCTTTTTTATTGATGTTTATGCTTTACTTGATCCATGTGATACCTTATCATTTGTAACTCCCCTAAAAGCTAGAATGTTTAATGTTTTACCTGATACGTTGATTGAACTTTTCTCTGTCACAACCCTGGTGGGTGACCTTTTTGTTGCTAGGGGAGTCTATAAGAGTTGTCCTATATCTTTACCCAATAGATTTACTTGGGGGATGTGGTAGAACTTGGTATGATACGACTTCGATTTCATTTTTGAAATGGATTTGTTGCTTGCTTGTTTTTCTTCCATAGATTGTCGAACAAAAGTTTCTATATTCAATGTTCCTAATGAACCTGTCTTAGAGTTGAATGGGGTAATTCAATTCCTAGAGGTCGTATAATATCTTGTTTAAAATCTTGTAAAATGATATCTAAAGGGTGTCTTTACCTTACTGTAAAGAGTCAAAGATCTTGAGTCCGACATCCCTCCTATTGAGTCCATCCCTGTAGTGAAGGACTTTCGAGAAGTCTTTCTCGATATCTTTCCTAGAGTTACTCTTGAACGAAAAATTGACTTTGATATTGACTTATTACGGATACAAGTCACATTTCTATCCCTCTTTACCAGATGTCTCTGGCGGCATTGGAAGAGTTAAAACTCCAACTAAAATGTTTGCTAGATAAGGAGTTTATTCGACCTAGTATTTCTCATTGGGGAGCTCCAGTGTTTTTTATTAAGAAGTATGGGTACCTTAGAATGTTCATTGATTATCTCCAACTCAATTAAGTCACTATTAAGAACAAGTAACCTCTCCCTCATATTGACAACTTATTTGATCAACTCCAAGGGGAAAACTAGTTTTCTAAGATTGACTTGAGATCAGGGTATCATCAACTTAGGCTGAGAAGTTATGATGTACCTTAAATAGAATTTTTAAATAGGTATGGTCAATATGAATTCTTAGTGACGTCGTTTGATCTCACAAATTCCCAGATAGCTTGTATGACCTTATGAATAGGTTATTCCAAAGTTACCTAAATTCTTTTGTGATTTTCGGAATTAATTATCCTTGGTTTATTCAAAGAATTAGGATGATAATATGGGCCATTAGAAGTAAATAAGGAACATAAAATACTATCTAAGTATAGTAAATGTGAGTTTTTATTGATATAGGTGGCGTTTCTTTGTCATATCATCTCTAGTAAGGGTATTGCGGTCAATCCAAGGAAACGAGGCGGTTAAAAATTGGCCTAGACCATTGAATCCAACAAACATCAGGAGATACTTGGGTTTTATTGGGTATTATAGGAGGTTCGTGGATGGATTTGCGTTCATTGCTTCTCTTTTGACTACCTTGACCCAAAAGAGTGTGAAATTTGAGTGGTTGGAGGCTAGTGAAAGAAGTGTCCAAACATTAAAAGGTCGTCTTACCTCTGCTCTTGTGTTGATTCTACCGGAGGATACTATGGGTTTTGTGGCATATTGTAATGCATCCATAGTGTGTTTTGGGTATGTTCTTATGCAACATGCGAAGGTAGTAGACTATGATTGTAGAAAACTCTAGGTGCATGAGAAGAATTGTGCAACTCGTGATCTTGAATTAGCGAACGTAGTATTTGATTTTAAAATATGGAGACATTACTTGTATGGTGTTCATGTGGATTTGTATACGGACCATAAAAGTCCTCAATATGTGTTTATTAAAAAGGAGTTGTATCTCCATCAAAGAAGATGGTTGGAATTGTTGAAAGCTTATGACATGAGTGTTCTCTACCACCTTAGCAAGACCTATGTTGTGGAGGATACTTTGAGTAATATGACCATGGGTAGCGTGTCTCATATAGAAGAAGCGAAGAAAGACCTAAAGAAAGATGTTTGAAGGTTGGCTAGATTGCGTGTTCGATTGGAAGATTTCCCAAATGGTGGCTTTGTGGTTCAGCATAACTCTGAATGGTCTTTGATGGTTTAGATGATGTTTAAATAACATATTTATCCTCTATTGATTGAGTTGAAGGAGTCGGTACTTCGAAAGATAAATGGTTCAATCTCTTACTGGGTGATGGTTTGTTAAGGTACAAAAATAGTTTAGGTGTGCCGAATGTGGATGATTTGAGGAATGGAATGTTGGAGGAATCTCATGGTTCCTGATGTTCAATCCACCCGAGTTTCACTATAAGGTATCGCGATCTTAGAGATCTATATTGGTTGGAGGACCTAAAATAGGACATAGCGGTGTTTGTATCCATGTGTCCAAACTGCCAACAAGTGAAAGCCGAGCATTAAAGCCCTAGTGGTATAATTAATTAAATGGGTGTTACTATTTTTAAGTGGGAGGAAATAAATATGATCTTTGTTGCAAGTTTGCCTCGAACCGTGAGTAAAAATTACTCAATTTGAGTAATAGTTGATAGATTGACTAAATTCGCACATTTTTTTGTTGTTAAGATTACTAATACAACTGAGGAATATTCAAGGATATACATCGATGAGGTTATGAGTCTTCAGGGGACCCCTTTGTCCATCCCATCTGATAGAGGTGCTCAATTCACATCATAATTTTGAAGAACTTTCCAAAAGGAGTTTGGTGCACAACTGAAGCGTAGAACCGCTTTCCATCCCCAAACGGATAGTTAAGCAGAGAGCACAATTCAAATCCATGAGGATATTTTTAGAGCATGTGTGATAGACTTTAAAGGGAATTGGACGATCACTTGTCGTTGATTGAATTCTCCTATAATAATAGTTACCATTCAAGTATTCCAAGACTCCATTTGAAGCACTTTATAGAAGGAGATCTAGATCTCCGGTAAGTTGGTTCGAGGAAGGTGAGACTTCACCAATTGATCACAAAATTATCTATGAATCTTTGGGTAAGGTCCATGTGATAAAGGATAAATTGAAAACAACCTATAGTCGGCAAAAGTCTTATGTCGACACTAGGAGAAGGGATCTTAAAATTGATGTTGGAGATATGGTGTATTTGAAGATCTCAACTTTGAAAGGTGTGATGAGATTTTTCAAAAAGGGAAGTTAAGTCCCTGGTATGTGGGTCACTATGAGGTTTTGCAAAGGATTGGAAAGATTGCAAATGAATTGAGACTACCTAGTGAAATATATTTGGTTCATCCGGTGTTCCATGTTTCCTTGTTAAAGGAGTGTATTGGTGGTCCCGTATCCATTCTTCCAATTGATGAGTTAGATGTGGATGAGATCCGCTTCTATGAAGAGGTTCTAGTGGATATACTTGATAGACAAGTTAAGAAGTTGAGGAACAAGGAGTTGGCCTCCATAAAAGTGTTATGGAGAAATCACCTAGTTGAGGGAGCAACATGGGAAACCAAAAGCCGACATGAAGTCTCGTTTCCTCATTTGACTCATAAATAATGTTAGTTATTCCTAATAATAATGAAAATAATTATGTAAATTGGAATTTGACATGTTTTGTAGAAATATGCATATCTATGATAAAAGGTTCACGCATAAATGACAATTTCATGTGAAAATGCACCTTGTTAGATTTGAACTTATTTGTTTATTTTATTGTATTGTTGTCTTAATGAAAATTATATTGAGCATGTTAATGTGTTGTATGAAGTTTTTGCATATGTGTGTTTATGATACTTTTCAGCTTTATTAAGGTTCATAAGGAAATTCCTCATGTTGTGATGTTCAGTTCTTATATGTGGAAAAGTATGATTTCAGTTGCTATGTGTTAATCCCATGTTGTTATGATTATTTCAGTTTACCTCATGTTATGATATGTTTATTAATTTGTTGGTTTCCTATATTAAGTGTATCTGTTCCCTAGAAAAGATTTTAGTGTTATTCAGGGACAAATGTTCCTAAGGGGAAAATAATGTAAAACTCCGAAAGTATAATGCCTCAGCTAAATCCTCACATGATAAAGTATACCTTTTAATACTTTTTTAGGGCCTAAAATAATGTGTAGATGTCATTTCGGAATTTTTAGAGACAAGACAACAGAGTCAAGACGTCAAGGAACGTCCATGATGTCCGGTAAATTGTGAAATAGAGATTAATGTGCCTTCGCCTATATCACGGGGTTTAAGGAGTCAGAAATTGATAAAATATGGGAGAAAGGTGTTAAACATATTTTAGAGTGTATTTAGGGTTGAAGAGTTCGGGTAACACTCCCCAAGTACCACCCTTCAAGGACCCTTGTATTTGACCCCAATCTGCAACAATAGGCAATCGGTACCTACAATTGCAGGCAATGAGGTGTAGGTGGGATAATGGGGTGTCGATGCCTCTGTCGTTAAATTCTTAGCAATTTTCCAAAAATGACTAAAATGCATAGTCACTGACACATATGACAGTTGTGAAGGACGGTTGTTCTTGTGGGCGTCGACTGACCTACGGACTGTCGGTGGAGGTCTCGTAGATTAGGTCTGTCTTTGCTGTGACGTTTTAATGTTGGTTCATTAAATTATTTAGTTAGTTATTTAGTTATATGGTGGTTAATTGATGTCTAATCAAGTTAATTAAAGGACCTATATAAAGACCTAAGCTTAATTAAACTAACCCAACTCCTACAAATCCCAAACTCATATCTCTCTAACATCTCTCTACCTTATCTCTTCCCCAAATTTCATCCTTCATTGAAGAACACTAGGGGTCCATTCCAGGAGGAATTCATCAAGGTTTTCATCCCAAATTCTTGACAAGATAATTATTAAGGTATTGTTTTGTTTCACTCTTGGTATTCCTTTCCCCAAAAGTCCCTTGCAAAAGATGATTTCCAACTTCCCCAAAACTAGGGTTTCAATGTAGATGTGGGTTCTCTTTTAAAAATGAAATTGTAAATCAATTTTGATGAATTATAGTCGTATATCATTGTTCAACTAAGTATTAATGGTCAATTATTGTTAATCAATCAAGATTGCCCCTTGAACCCTTGTCCTTTCCTACATTTATTTTGACTTGTAATTCTATTATAATTGTGAAAGATGATGATGATTTGAAGATGTAGAATAGCAATTGCTATGTATTGCTTCTCGAATCTACCTTGTTTATGCATTGTCTATGTAATTATTGGTATTTGAAGTACGAAGGAAATGAGAGGGCAATAAGGACTGAAGTTTGATTCTTCTAGGACTCAGTTATGAAGAATAAGTTATATATATATTTAAATATCTCTAGGTCTAATGTGTGATGGTGATGTGATAGTAGGTATTCCTCATCTTTATCCATAGACTATTGAACTGACTATGAGGTATTCAAGTATTTTAAGATATGACAATTCTATGATTAAAAGTCATTCCTATTGGTTGTGATAAAGTGTTGGGTGAAAGGTTTATTCACTTGTATGTGGTTTTCTAAAGTGAAGGCGTAGTTCTCACTTATGAATACCTATGAGATATTGTAATAAATTGTTCACATAGAGGTCTACAAGACAATAATGTGATATTGTATGATAAGTATGATGATTGCTAAAGGGAATAAATTCTTAGCACCGAAAGGGCAAGTGAATGAGATGGAGGTCTCACGTTTAGAATGTTTGTCCTCCCACATGGGTTTCGTCACATTTAGAATGTCCGGATTCCTTAGATATGTACTGTCTCATGAGATGGAAAACTCTATGTTAGTAAGTCAAGGCTTCTAGTAACAATCTCTTTGACCCTTAACTATGTGCTCATATAGGACTATAACTTAGTGGATCTATCTATATAGCTATTTAAGAATGGTTACACCTTAGGCAAGTGTTAAACCTCTCTTTTCGGAGAGGAGAACAGAAGATTCAATGTAGCTCACATGGTATCATGTTGGTTATTGCACTATTTTCCGTAATGTATCAAGGAGAATGAATAAGGAAAGTATGCAAACTATTGTTGGGTTTGTCTTTAAGGTTACTACATAGGGTGAGGGAGGGTATTGGACTTCTCTTGCTCAATGTACAAGAGGAATCCTAAGGGATGTTCCTACTAGTAAATTGTATGAACAAGTTGGTTACATGTTAAGTATGTGAAGCTTTATACGACGTTATGAAATAAACACTTTATGATTAAGTATGCGATTATGTGTTTGCATATTCTAAGTGACTTAATCTGATGCTTAGCTTTGGATAGGGTTATCGAGTTTTATTCATTGAAGAGCAGAAGTATTTCTTAGGTTGCTTACGTGATGGGTTAATATCATGTTGGGTTGACTTTTAATATCTTATATATGTGCATGTTGAGTTATTAATCATAAATAACTATTTTGACTAAGTTGTGCCTTTACTCATGCATTAATTATTCCTATGCATAGAGGTCATACTAAGTAAATATGTTTTGTACAAAACCATATTTCTTCCTTTTTTTTCCCCAAACATTGTAGGTTCCGTCCAATTAAGAGCTGCTAAGAAATTTTGCAAGCATACTTGGATTTCTTTCTCCAAGTAGTGGGTGAGTCCTCCGGATCCAAGGATGGTGCCTTTGATCTTCTCTAGTCGTATTGATATAGTATAAAAGACATTCATTTCTTCCTTATTGTTCAATGAACTTGTTGTATTTCCTATGAGGCAAATATGTATTTGTGTAAGGGCGATGCCCAAATATTATATTTCGTTTATATGGTTCAATATGAGACGGTTTTGTTAAACTAACTCCAAATATGTGTATTACGTTAAATAAATGAGAAGCCTATGTAAGCTTCCTATTTACGTACTCTAACTATACTCTATATGTATATGTATGTATGTAATTTTAGTGAGAGGTCTATGTATACCTCAATATGTTTACTATTTCAAATTTTTCCGCAGTTGACCTATGAACTATAATGATGAATGCTAAGAGACTAGTCTTAATCCTCTTGAGGATTATGATGTTAATTACATCTGGGGGTGCTCCCGGGTAGTGAGAGAATGAAGGAAGGAAGGAATAAATGAATTGTTGTTTTGAAAAAAAATTGAGGCAACATATAAGATAGAGTGCAAAATCAAAGGAAGAATCATGATTTGCAAAAGTTCTTTGAAAATGTATCTCGTGATTAAGTTTATACTTAAGGTTACAAATGAAATAATTGAATTTCACAAAGAATACCTAATAAGTAATAACAAACATAGATTAAGTCAAGGTGTTGTCTTGATTAGAAAACACTTGAAGGATTTTGGATTCCTTTTCAAACGTTTCAAACAACTTGTTGTTTTATTTTTGAATTTTTTAAATGCAAAACAATTGATCAACATAAATAAAAAATGAGAAATGAAACCAAAACAAGTGTACATCTACTAGAACCTCTATCTTAAAAAATGTTGAAAAACAATATGTAGCTCCAAAAGTATATAATTGAGAAAATTAAGATTCAAATAATAATTCAAGATTATTAGGACAAAATAATACAAGTAAAAAGAGAGAGTTTCAAAACAAGATTAGTGATTTATGGATCATTGAGTTCTTACTATACTATTTTATAGAGCTGAAGTTTGGACCGTTACAAATATATAATCTTTTCTATTGAAGCATAAAATTTAAGTTTCAAATAATCATGTTAAAGTGGGATGATTTCAGGGAAGTTTTCCCATATATGACATCATATTGCATTCTTACCTCCATTTTACAATTCATCAAATTTGGGAAAATACAGTAATTTTTTTTTACTAAAACTCGTATTTTATTTGGAAAATCCAAGTGGAATCTTTAATTTAATATTCATTGTGCATTATTTCTGCTATTTTAATTTGCGTGGCTTTTTCACTTCTATACTCAATTAGATGATACATGAATATAGCACATAAGAATAGGCAACAACTTGATGTAATAAATTCCCTTGGTTTTACATGTACATAGAGGAAATTTAATGTTATGTTAATGATGGATGACATAGAAGAAAAAAGTTTGAACATGTTTATATAAGGTCTCTTTCATAGGATATCAACTTACACCATGTGGTTATTATAGTAGAGAAGGATCATATATCCTAAGTCATATTGGTGTCGTATGTACTTGATATCTCTGTTACAAAAATATTTAGTACAAAGACAAAGAATACCTAAAAAGGAATCGATCAAGTGTTACATTATTATCGCGCTGCAAGCTCTCTTTAAACAAGTGAGTTACAATAACTAAGTGTAGAAAAATAGGAACCAACATAACTGATAGCTTAACAATTGGAGACAGCTAAAGCTAAAATATCCTACTAAGTTACCTATTGCAAATAAAACTCTAGAATCAGAACTACACCTATGAAATAGAAACCTATCGCCACCAACTCCTATCAACTAGGATAGAAGCTAAAAAAGTCACATATTTTTAATAATCTCTACAACTTTTACATTAACTATGAAAGTTTTTCTCAAGAACCTAAAATAATACCAAACTTTTATTAACATACAATGCATATCTTAGTACACCAAATCACTCAAAATAAAATAAATAATTCTCACGCCATTTGAATAATACATTCCCTTCTAATCCTTTAGGGGGTCGGATTTTTTACAAAATTATATAAGCATTACGAAAACATAATGATAATAACACACATATATTGATTACAAATACAACTCAGTAATTCGAAATGTTGTACCTTGTAAATATCAATCTCGACGAACACATCTGAAAATAAAAATTAAATGAGCAAAGATAACAGCAACGAAGAAAAAATTCACAAAACACACGAAATTACAAACATATTAGGAAATTGTCCAATTGTAGTGCTTTATTTTAGAAATTAGGAACAACCAAATTAGTTAATGGAAAAAAATTACCATAGAGATACAACATCTAAGAGAAGCATCCCAACTCTTCTTGAAGATGACAGAAATAAAAAAATACTTTAAAAAAATCATCAAAAAATTAGATCCAAATATATAACAAAGAAACAATACTTTAAGATGTTGGAACTGTCCTTGAAAGTCGTGTAAAATCTAGTTTAATCACATGGAAAACTAAAATAGCAAATCTATTAAGAGTAACCCTACGAAGAAGATTGAATTGGACAATCCAAATAAAAAAACATAAAAATGGTATAATGGCAAGACATCTGTTTCAGAGTATTTACATGTGGTAAAGTTGTTCTCTATATGATACAATTATAAAAGCCTTTCGTACACTGACCTGTAACTGTGTTCATGCAGCCTCTCATTGGCTTATACTTGGGAAAAAGAAGTATTCCACACTTGTCTTTTCATGATAAATAAAATAAGCCTAAATAAAAGTACAATCAAAACAACATGTTGTACAATTAAATATTGCATCGTTAGTCCTTTTTCTTGTTGGCATATACAAAAGAAAAAAGTTCATCAAATTGATGGGTTCTTCTTTTGATATTTCTTTCTATTTCATAATATTATGTTAAAAAAGTATCAATATTATTGTTGAAACAAATATGAAACTTAGATAAGTTTTAAATTCATTGGTAAAACTAAATATTTTCATATATCCTTTTGTTATCAAATTGTAACACTTTCATTGATAGTATAATTTCTATATTTTTATAACGACATGTTTAATCGTTTTTGAGCAGTAGAGTTTATTCTGGTAATAACTGTCTGGGTCGACGAATCCCACGACAGACCGTCATGGGAACGACAGACCGTCATGGGAACGACAGACCGTCATGGGCACGACGGACCGTCGAGGGGGTCTCATTCCAAAACACTTAGAATCTAAAAATTTGGGTACTGAGAACAACTCTCTGAACTTCGCGACGACATGGCAGGACGGACCGTCGTGGGCACGATGGACCGTCACAGACCCTTTAGTGAAATTTAGTCTCTGAACTTTGTGACGGAAGAAGCAGGACGGACCATCGCAGGCACGACGGGCCGTCACAGGCTGCGTAAACCTGACTGGGTGGGATTTCTGTCAAAAGTTTTAAGGGGCGTTTTGGACTATTTCTGCTTATAATTATAAAGTTAGTGGGTTAATGTTAATAATTCAATTACTTGAGGGTTAAAGGAGATAACCTTGAAGTAAATAGTGGGTTACTTTTGTCATCTTTTATACTTAATTATAGAAAGAGTTTGAATAAGGAAAAATAGAAAGAACAGAGAGAAGAAAGGGACGAACGAGCGAGAGAGAAAGAAGAACGAAGAGAAAGCAAGGGCATTGGGGAAGTAGATTGCTTGATCACAATTCTTCGGTGGGGGTAGGTTATGGTTTATGCTATTCCGTAGTAAACTCTTCATAGCGAATGATAAGTATTGCGTAGTATTGTAAAGTCTTCTATATGCTTAATTGTGTGCTTGCATGTTGTGATTATATATAATTGTGATAAAATACGCATGATGAGGCTGTTGAATCTTAAACCTTAAAACCTCTTTGTTAATTATGATGCCTTGGTATAAAGGAAGGCTTGATGAACTAAAAGAATGAGGTTAGTGGATCGGGTGTCACGTTCCGACACCAGGATAGTATTAATGGATCGGGTGTCACTTTCCGGCACCAGGATAGTAATAGTGGATCGGGTGTCACGTTCCGACACCAGGATAGTATTAATGGATCGGGTGTCACGTTCCGATACCAGGATAGTATTAATGGATCGGGTGTCACGTTCCGACACCAGGATAGTATTAATGGATCGGGTGTCACGTTCTGACACCAGGATAGTAGAGGATCAGAGTGTCACGTTCCGACACCAGGATAGTATGAGGAGGATCGGAGTGTCACGTTGCGACACAAGGATAGTAAAAAGAATGAATCTTGAATTATGTTAATATACTCAATTTAATGAACCTGATTCCCAAATGAGTATGGTGTGGAGGCTTGAGTCCTCATAGATGTGCTTGAGTTGTGCCCAATGGTTATGGTACTTGTTGTTGTCACCTGTTAAGTGTTATGGTTGATTTTACGTTATTATCTTATATATATTGCTTTCTATTCTGAGTTGGCCGATGATATCTACTCAGTACTTGTGCTTGTACTGACCCCTAGCCAGTCTTCACCACGTCAGATTTCAGGGTGAGCTATTGTTCCTAACTCGGACTGGATTCTCTTTCATTCATGTCTTGATGTCCTTGAAGTTTGGACATGGACCATTTGTTTACTTATTTTAGCTTCTTAGATACTCTTAGATTTAGTAATTAGAAAATAGATGTTCTTGTGATTATGACTTCCAGATTTTAGGGATAATGATAGTAATTGATAAGTTTTAGAAGTTATTTATTGGTTATATTAATGAGTTTTAAGTCTTCCGCATTATTTTCTGTTTATTATGTTTGAAATGGTGGGGTTCAGATTGGTTGGTTCTCTCACATAGTAGGGAATGTGTCGGTGCCACTCGCGGCTCGTTTTGGGTCATGACAAACTTGGTATCAGAGCATTAGGTTCGTTGGTCTCATCACACAAGAACGAGTCTAGTAGAGTCTTGAGGAACGGTAGGGGGAAGCCTTTACTTTTCTTTAAGAGGCTATAGGACTTTAGGAAAATTCCATTCTTTCTTTCTTTCGTGCTATTACTTAGATCCAATTGGTATCTAGGTGATACAAATTGGTATCTGACCAGCTTCACTCTATTTCGCAGATGGTTAGAACTAGAGCAACAACTGTGCCAACACCAACACCGGCAAGACAAAAGGCGTCTCAGCCAGCCACTGAGGTTGTAGCTCGTAGAGGAACAGTGGCAAGAGGCCGTGGTAGAGGTCGCAGGAGGACGTCCTCTAGAGGAAGAGGACAAACACTTGGCCCATCTAGTACTAGGGCGGTGACTTCTCCACCGACTGAGGATGTATTAAGAGAGGGTGAGGAAGGGGAGAATGAACAAGTGCAGAATGAGGAATTACCACCCCAACCTACCCCAGAGATGATTAATCAGGTTCTTGCTTATCTTAGCGGGTTATCTAATCAGGGCCAGACACCTCCAGTGTTTTCTGCACCAGCACCTCAGGCTCTGGGAGTATAGCATGCAGCTGTTGTGGCTCCCCGCATGGACGCTTCATTAGAAATAGGCACGTTCTCTCGGTTGACTACAGGGCCTATAATTACAAGTGACCAGCACGAACTTTTCAGTAAGTTCTTGATGTTGAAACCTCCAGTTTTCAAGGGTGCTGAATCTGAGGATGCCTATGACTTTCTAGTTGATTGTCATGAGTTTCTACATAAGATGGGCATAGTGGAACGATTTGGCGTTGAGTTTGTGACCTATCAGTTTCAGGGGAACGCCAAAATGTGGTGGCGATCGTATGTCGAGTGTCAACCAGCACAAGCACCACCAATGACTTGGGCATCATTCTCTAGCTTGTTTATGGAGAAGTATATACCCCGGACTTTGAGAAATAGGAGGAGAGATGAGTTCCTGAGCCTAGAGCAAGGTAGGATATCGATTACTGCGTATGAGGCTAAGTTTCGTGCATTATCTAGGTATGCCACCCAGCTTTGCTTCAGTCCACAAGAGCGGATTCGCCGTTTTGTGAATGGATTGAGGTTAGATTTGCAGATTCCAGCCTTACAGGTATCTACTGCAGCAAAATCCTTTCAGGAAGTGGTAGACTTTGTGATAGAGGTGGAGGGAGTGAAGCCAGATGACTTCACCATGGCATCAGCAACTAAGAAGTTTCGTAAGGGAGGAGAGTTTAATGGTTCTTACTCCAGAGGGCAGGGTTCAGGAGGTTACACAGCCCGACCTATTCAGTCGTCACTGCAGGCTGTAGCTGGGGGTCCACCGCAGACCGGTCAACATTTCTATGAGTTTGGAGGTTACCCCCAGAATTCATCATTCTCACACAGACCTATGTTTGAACCCAGAGAGTGTTACGGATGTGGGGAAACTGGACATATTAAGAGGTATTGTCCAAAACAGAGTTACAGACCCCCAATAGTCAGAGGTAGAGGTGGTCATGGAAGAGGCCGCTATTCGGGAGGACGTGGAGGCCGAGGTAATGGTGGTCACCAAAACGGCCAGGGTGACGGGCAAACTGGAGCTTCTGCAGCGCAACATGGTAGGGGCAACGGACAGACAGGTGATAGGGCCCATTGTTATGCTTTCCCTGGGAGATCTGAAGAGGAGACATTTGATGCCGTTATAACAGGTAATCTTTTGATTTGTGATTGCATGGATTCTGTATTGTTTGATCCTGGATCCACATTTTCATATGTATCTTCCTCATTTGCTACTGGTCTTAATTTACATTGTGAATTGCTTGACATGCCTATTCATGTTTCTACTCCGGTGGGTGAGTCTGTGATAGTTGAAAAGGTGTATAGGTCTTGTCTTGTGACTTTTATGGGGAGCAATACTCATGTAGACTTGGTTATCTTAGAAATGGTTGATATCGATGTAATTCTGGGTATGACTTGGCTTTCTCCAAACTTTGCAATATTAGATTGTAATGCCAAAACTGTGACATTGGCCAAGCATGGGACAGATCCGTTAGTGTGGAAGGGTGACTACACTTCCACTCCAGTTCGTATTATCTCCTTTCTTTGTGCTAAGAGAATGGTTAGTAAGGGTTGTTTAGCTTTCTTGGCACACCTCAGGGATGATACTACCCAGGTATCTTCAATTGAGTCGGTTTCGATAGTCGGTGAGTTTCTGGATGTGTTTCCTGCAGACCTTCCTGTTATGCCACCGGATAGGGATATTGACTTTTACATTGATCTGGATCCGGGTACTCGCCCCATTTCCATACCCCCTTATAGGATGGCTCCCACTGAATTAAGAGAGTTAAAGGCCCAACTTCAAGAGTTGTTAAGCAAAGGCTTTATTAGACCAAGTGCATCCCTTGGGGTGCTCCTGTTTTGTTTATAAAGAACAAGGATGGAAGTTTTCGGATGTGCATTGACTACAGACAACAGAATAAGGTAACTGTTTAGAACAAGTATCCTATTCCTCGCATCGATGATTTGTTCGATCAGTTACAAGGTGCTTGTACCTTCTCAAAAATCGATTTGAGATCTGGTTATCATCAATTGAAAATACGGTCAACGGATGTTCCCAAGACTGCTTTTCGGACCAGGTATGGGCATTATGAGTTCTTAGTAATGTCTTTTGGGCTTACGAATGCCCCTACTATTTTCTTAAGCTTGATGAATGGGATTTTTAAGCCATACCTGGATCTCTTTGTCATTGTATTCATTGATGATATACTGGTATACTCAAAGAGCAAGAAAGAACATGAGGAGCACTTGAGAATGGTATTGGAAATGTTGAGGGAGAAAAATCTTTATGCCAAATTCTCTAAGTGTGAGTTTTGTCTAGATTCAGTGTCCTTCTTGGGGCATGTGGTTTCTAAGGATGGAGTGATGGTGGATCCCTCTAATTTTGAAGCAGTGAAGAATTGGGTAAGACCTACTAATGTTACAGAGGTAAGGAGCTTTG
Source organism: Solanum habrochaites (assembly GCA_027704765.1). Taxonomy (NCBI): domain Eukaryota; kingdom Viridiplantae; phylum Streptophyta; class Magnoliopsida; order Solanales; family Solanaceae; genus Solanum; species Solanum habrochaites. The sequence continues at coordinate 38,548,836 of JAKWJA010002493.1, read as the reverse complement.
TTGGTTTATCTAGCTACTACCGTCGATTTGTCAAGGGATTTTCTTCTATTGCTTCCCAATTGACAAACTTGACTAAGCGAAGTGTTCCATTTGTGTGGTCGGATGAGTTTGAAGAAAGCTTTCAGAAGGTCAAGACCTTGTTGACTACTGCACCAATTCTTACCCTGCCAGTGGTAGGTAAGAATTTCATTGTTTATTGTGATGCATCCTATTCGGGGTTGGGTGAAGTGCTAATGCAAGAGAAGAATGTAATTGCTTATGCTTCGAGGCAATTAAAGGTGCATGAACGTAATTATCCGACCCATAATTTGGAGTTGGCTGCAGTAGTGTTTGCATTAAAGCAATGGAGACATTATCTATATGGGGTGAAGTGTGAAGTCTATACAGATCATCGCAGTTTACAGTATGTCTTTACTCAGAAAGATTTCTATTTGAGACAGAGGAGGTGGATGGAACTACTGAAGGACTATGATATCACTATCTTGTATCATCCGGGAAAAGCTATTGTTGTGGCAGATGCTTTAAGTAGAAAGGCGGGAAGCATGGGAAGTCTAGCTCACTTGCAGGTTTCTAGACGCCTATTGGCTAGAGAGGTTCAGACTCTGGCGAATGACTTTATGAGGCTGGAAGTACTAGAGAAGGGAGGATTTTTGTCCTGTGTGGAGGCAAGATCTTCCTTTCTTGACAAGATTAAGGGAAAGCAGTTTACTGATGAGAAACTGATCCGGATTCGAGATAAGGTATTGCGAGGAGAGGCTAAAGAAGCAAAAATTGATGAGGAAGTTGTTTTGAGAATTAAGGGAAGAGTATGTATACCCCGCGTCGATGATTTGATTCACACTATTCTTACAGAGGCTCATAGTTCAAGGTATTCTATACATCCTGGTGCAACCAAGATGTATCGTGACTTAAAGCAACATTTTTGGTGGAGTAGGATGAAGCGCGACATTGTTGATTTTGTTGCCCAATGCACGAATTGTCAGCAGGTAAAGTATGTATACCAGAGGCCTGGAGGGACACTCCATAGAATGCCCATTCCTGAATGGAAGTGGGAGAGAATTGCAATGGACTTCGTGGTTGGTCTTCCGAAGACAATGGGTAAGTATGACACCATTTAGGTAATTGTTGATAGGTTAACTAAGTCTGCTCACTTCATTCCGGTTAAGGTGACTTACAATGCAGAGAAGTTAGCCAAACTTTACATCTCAAAAATTGTTCGATTGCATGGAGTTCCACTTTCCATCATATCAGATAGAGGTACGCAGTTTACTTCTATGTTTTGGAAAACATTGCATGCCTAATTAGGTACTAGGTTGGACCTTTGTACTGCATTTCACCCTCAGACCGATGGCCAGTCTGAGCGAACGATTCAGGTGTTGGAAGATATGCTTCGTGCATGTGTGATAGAATTCAGTGGTCATTGGGATAACTTCTTACCCTTAGCATATTTCTCATACAACAATAGCTATCACTCAAGTATTGATATGGCCCCATTTGAGGCACTGTATGGGAGAAGATGTAGGTCTCCAATTGGGTGGTTTGATGCATTTGAGGTTAGACCTTGGGGTACTGACCTTCTGAGGGAATCGTTAGATAAAGTGAAATGCATTCAGGAAAAGCTTCTAGCGGCTCAAAGTAGGCAGAAAGAATATGCAGATCGAAAGGTTAGAGACATGGAGTTTATGGAGGGCGAGCAAGTTTTGCTGAAGGTTTCACCCATGAAAGGGGTTATGAGGTTTGGTAAGCGAGGTAAGCTTAGTCCGAGGTATATTAGTCCATTTGAAGTTCTGAAGCGCATGGGGGAGATAGCTTATGAATTAGCCTTACCCCCAGGACTGTCAGGAGTGCATCCGGTATTTCATGTGTCTATGTAGAAAAGATACCATGGGGATGGAAACTACATCATTCGTTGGGATTCAGTTCTTCTCGATGATAATTTGTCTTATGAGGAGGAGCCTGTTGCTATTTTAGATAGAGAAGTCCGCAAGTTGAGGTCAAGGGAGATTGCATCCATCAAGGTTCAGTGGACGAATCGGCCAATCGAAGAGTCCACTTGGGAGAAGGAGGCTGACATGCAAGAAAGATACCCACACCTGTTTTCAGATTCAGGTACTCCTTTTCGCCCTTGTTTTTCTTCTTATGATCGTTCGAGGACGAACGATGGGTAAATTGGTATCTATTGTAATGACCTGTTTAGTCGTTTTTGAGCAGTTGAATTTATTCTTGTAATAACTGTCTGGGTCGACGAATCCTACGACGGACCGACATGGGCACGACGGACCGTCGAGGGGGTCTCGTTCCAAAACACTTAGAATCTATAAATTTGGGTACTGAGAACAACACTCTGAACTTTGCGACGACTTCGCATGACGGACCGTCGTGGGCACGACAGACCGTCACAGACCCTTTAGTCAAATTTAGTCTCTAAACTTTGTGACAGAAGCAGCAGGACGGACCGTCGCAGGCACGACGGGCCGTCACAGGCTGCGTAAACCTGACAGGGTCGGATTTCTGTTAAAAGTTTTAAGGGGCGTTTTGGACTATTCCTGCTTATAATTATAAAGTTAGTGGGTTAATGTTAATAATTCAATTACTTGGGGGTTAAAGGAGATAACCTTGAAGTAAATAGTGGATTACTTTTGTCATCTTTTATACTTAATTATATGGTAATTAGGGTAAAAGAAAAAGAGTTTGAATAAGGAAAAATAGAAAGAACAGAGAGAAGAGAGGGACGAACGAGCGAGAGAGAAAGAAGAACGAAGAGAAAGCAAGGGCATTGGGGAAGTAGATTGCTTGATCACAATTCTTCGGTGGAGATAGGTTATGGTTTATGCTATTTCGTAGTAAACTCTTAATAGCGAATGATATGTATTGGGTAGTATTGTAAAGTCTTATATATGCTTAATTGTGTGCTTGCATGATGTGATTATATATAATTGTGAAAAAGTAAGCATGATGAGGCTGTTGAATCTTAAACCTTAAAACCTCTTTGTTAACGATGATGCCTTGATATAAAGGAAGGCTTGATGAACTAAAAGAATGAGGTTAGTGGATCGGGTGTCACGTTCCGACACCAGGATAGTATTAATGGATCGGGTGTCACGTTCCGGCACCAGGATAGTAATAGTGGATCGGGTGTCACGTTCCGACACCAGGATAGTATTAATGGATCGGGTGTCACGTTCCGATACCAGGATAGTATTACTGGATCGGGTGTCACGTTCCGACACCAGGATAGTATTAATGGATCGGGTGTAATATTCCGACACCAGAATAGTAGAGGATCGGAGTGTCACGTTCCGACACCAGGATAGTATGAGAAGGATCGGAGTGTCATGTTTCGACACCAGGATAGTAAAAAGAATGAATCTTGAATTATGTTAATATACTCAATTTAATGAACCTGATTCCCAAATGAGTATGGTGTGGAGGCTTGACTCCTCATAGATGTGCTTGGGTTGTGCCCAATGGTTATGGAACTTGTTGTTGTCACCTATTAAGTGTTATGGTTGATTTTACGTTATTATCTGATATATATTGCTTTCTATTCTGAGTTGGCCGATGATATCTACTCAGTACTTGTGCTTGTACTGACCCCTACTTGTATGTTTTCTCTTTGTTATTTGTGGAGTGCAGCAAACGTACCGTCGTCTTCAACTCAATCGCAACTCTAGCCAGTCTTCACCACGTCAGATTTTAGGGTGAGCTATTGTTCCTAGCTCGGACTGGATTCTCTCTCATTCATCTCTCTATGTCCTTGAAGTTCGGACATGGACCATTTGTTTACTTATTTTAGCTTCTTAGATACTCTTAGATTTAGTAATTAGAGGATAAATGTTCTTGTGATGATGACTTCAAGATTTTGGGGATAATGATAGTAATTGATAAGTTTTAGAAGTTATTTATTGGTTATATTAATGAATTTTAAGTCTTCCGCATTATTTTCTGTTTATTATGTTTGAAATGTTGCGGTTTAGATTGGTTGGTTCGCTCATATAGTAGGGAAAGTGTGGGTGCTACTCGCGGCTCGTTTTGGGTCGTGATAATTTTTTAATATATCTATTAGTTCTTTTTCTAGTTAAGATATTTATGTGGATGGTATTAGTTTGATGAATAAAGAATTACAGGTTCATCATTGGAGAGACAATAATGTACAAATTGATAGTATATTAAAGTTGTCATCATGATTAATATTTTTAAGTTTTTGTTTTTATTTTATAGTCTTGTGAAGCGAGGATGAATTTACCAGTAGTAGGTAATCATTAAACAAGGTACATGAAATTATTGATCGATTTTCGCTGATTTTTGCCACATAATGTGTTTGCCTTTCTCTAATTCCTTTATTGCTGCAAATTAACATTTTAACATCAGTTATAATCCTAAAATAGGGATTGAGGATACTAAATCTTTGATTATTTAACCCTAAATGAGTCGAAATGTCCGACTTATCAACATCCCCAATTTAATTTTTTTCTTGTCTTAACGTAAAACATAAATTCAATAAGCTCAATAGACATGTCTAGAAATAGTTCTACTTGAGACTAAATATTAATGCACGTGAGATTTAATCTACCCAAGGAATGTTCTATTGTGCAGTACAAGTTTCAAATTGTGACTAGTCATCATAAGTTAGAAGTCATGCGAACCATGCTTGTTTCAAATGCAAATTCAAGTTCAATTAGAGTATTCTAATGCCCTCACATGAAGAATGATTCCTCGCCCACAGAAATATCATCAAAATTTAAGAATAAAAGAATAAAAATCATTTCTCACACTCTCAAAGAAAAACACATGCATTATTTTATTCATATGCTTACTCATATTTTCCTATAAACATGTCCGTCCGCTCAATCAAGAAAGATTTATTTTCATATGTGATAGTTTAAAAAGCTTTTGTCCATAATTTTTCTACAAATTCATTAGGATCTGCATTTTGTGAGAGAAATGTTTTTTTTTATAAAACAACTTCCTAACCAAATATGTTTTTTATAAAACAACTTCCTAACCAAATGTTCTTATACCAAAAGCTAGTTTTATTATAGAACCTGTAATGAAATTTTATATAAACGTATAACCTAGAGTAAGATGATCATTACCTTTCATATCTCAAAAGTAAAGAAAACTAAAACAAAAGATTAAAGCAAAACAAAGAAATCAACATTATAATGCAATTCAGTACACATTTAAAACTCATATATGATGAGCCATTAAATTAAGGAGTTTTTGCATGAATGACATAGATCTAATCATGATCAATTCGCTTCTTTTTCATTTATAAGTTAAATATTCCTTTTTATTACGATACGATATAAATTTAAACATCGAGTAAAAGAATTTTCAGTGATTTACGCCTAGTACTAATTAATGAAGTGCTACTCAAATAAGAATATTTGTGATAATTTATGAAATGTTATGGTATTAACATTTTCATAATTAATGTTTTTGATTAAGATCTTATATTACGTCATTTCACAAGGTAACTTAATAAAATACGTTAGGGAATATGAACAAAACATTCAACTCTCTTTCTTTCTCTCTCTCTAATCTTTTAAGTAACCAAATTAAACTTGACGTTTTCTGAATGAGAAGTTGCATCATCCTTAATATGTACAAGAGAAATTTTTATTACCACCAAAGAGTACTTTTTTCTTTAAAAATATCATTCTTTCACAATAATTAGTCACCAACTCAAAAACCAAACAATTATATTACAATCAATTTAAGCCTTATGAAAAATTTCTTGTCTTCTGTCACATTATATGTGTGAGCTAATATCCATATACAATGAAATGTCAAGTCAAAAAGTTGTAGTCCTCAAGTCAAGAGAAAGATAAAACATGAAGTAGCCTCACTCAAAAACTCATTAATAAAGAAAGTGAAAAAAGGTACATTATGCATCTTAATAAACAAAGTAGAACATTAAGCATATAATAAAAGCAGTTCTTATTACTGCTCCTTGTAATCGACAATGATATCATATTCAAAATTTGAAATTTAACTGTCGATATTCATTTTATTCTTTCTCGTTACCAATAAATCACATGTTGTTATCCTTGTCAAATGTATAGCATTTTTTTTTTGCTTTATTTGAGTACATAATAATAATAATTGGCGGGTATCATTAATGATATGAAAAGCGGAGACCCGCATCAGCTAGCATTGTAATTTTTCATCAATTCTTTATCAATGATCCTCCCTTTTTTTGAACCTTGTCAATGATCGAACTTAAAGATATGAAATGAGAGTCATTTGAGGAGTAACTAAGAAGAAAGAGAGTGCTAGAAACTTCAAATTATAGGTTTTTTTAGTATTGACACTACTTATTCATTTAAATTATCTTCATTAAAGAAATTGTAACTTAAAATTATTCAAGTAATAATAACTTTTCAGGTGGTATTTGTTGGGTATGTAGCAAGAATTGATGGGAAGTAGAGGGAAGGTTAGGAATTTGAAAAGTTTAGAACTTGAAAGGTTCGGAACTTGAAACGTCCTCTAATGCTTTAATAAAAACTCCTATTAATGGAAATGAAAATAGGAATGTTTAAATAAATAAACAATCCTATTAATTATTAAAAGGATTGGAAAGATGGACCCCCCTCGCGTCGTCGTCGTCGTCACTCGCTCGCTACGGCTTTGGCTTTGGCTTTGGCTTTGGCAAATGATCGATCGAGAGATAATTTTTTGGATAAATTTATTTTAATTATTTATTTAATTAATTAAATGGCCAAATTTTTTTTTCAATTAATCAGTTGATATCAGAAATTAACCGAAATGTTTTCAACTTTTTAGTTAACCCGACCCGACTCGAATCCGCGCGCGTGACCCGTTTTAAATTCCGTTATATTTAAAAAATTCCCGCCACTGTTCTGAAAGGTTGCAACTTTCAAGAACAGTCAATACCATTTGAAAGTTTGCAACCTTTCATTAATGGTTGTGTCAATTCTGAAAGGGTTGCAACCTTTCAGAATATATTATTCTTTCCTATAAATACCATTCAGTCTTCAGAATATTTACTAACGATTTTTTTGATCTTCCTTCTTCTTAAAAAACACATTTTTCTTCGTGTACTTACCTGCAGTTGATTGATTCGCTGATAGTAGAGTTTTTTGTATCTATACTCTACTAATTAAGATCATTTTACCCTGGGAGGTTGTATTCCAAATCAAACCTCGGATACTAGAGGGGAATAATTTCCTTAAGGGGACACTGTGAATTTAGTGGACTTGATTTTCTTCCTAAATTATCAAAAAGAGTATTCAAGATTTTGGTAAGTTTTACAGATTAAATTATTTTTACAAATAAAATTATGTTCATCTTATTTACTGGTTCTAAAAATCTCAGTTACTTCGTGTTGCTGAATGATACATTACAACCAGTAATTTCTGATTTTCTTAACACAGATTGGCAACAATCTTAAGGAAATTATCTAAATCTGTGTTTCTGGTGGAGACAAAAATCTTTGTGATTTTATACTCCTTTAAGTCTGTAATTATAATTTATTGCTTACTTTTATTGTATCAATTTTGTTTATCAAAAAATGGAAAACACTAGTGTTACAGTGGCTGTTGCTGCACCAACCCGAACTCTTGTATCACAAGCAGAGAAACCGAGTAAATTCACAGGTGTGAATTTCAAAAGATGGGAGTAACGAGTATTTTTCTGGCTTACCACTCTTGGTCTGCAGAAATTACAAGTGAAGATAATCCAGTACCTGCTGATGATATGTCAGACAGGGAGAAATTTATGATTGTTGAAGCATGGAAACAATCGGACTTCCTATGTAAAGGTTACATTTTGAGTGCTTTAGAGGATGACTTATATAATATCTATAGTGCAATAACAACTTCAAAAGAGTTGTGGAATGCACTCGAGAAGAAATATAAGACAGAAGATGCATGCTTGAAAAAATTTGTGGTCGCAAAGTTTTTAGACTATAAAATGGTAGATAGTAAAATTGTTGGATCACAATTGCAGGAACTTCAACTTATTCTCCATGATCTAATTGCTGAAGATATGGTAGTAAATGAAGCTTTTCAAGTGGCTGCAATGATCGAGAAGTTGCCTCCTTCGTGGAATGATTTCAAGAATTATCTAAAGCACAAACGTAAAGAAATGAAGCTTGAAGATCTTGTGATTCGTCTCAAGATTGAAGAAGATAACATAAATGCCGAAAAGAAGTCGCGTAAGAGTTCAACAATTATTGGAGTTAATATTGTTGAAGAAGCTCCTACCAATGACAAATAGAGAAAGAAGTCCAACAGGAAGAAGTCAGAACAGGCCAAGAAGAAATTCAAAGGCAACTGTTATAATTGTGGCAAGGTTGGTCATAGATCTTCTGATTGTCATGCTCCAAGAAAGGACAAAAACAAAGGCAAAGGCAAAAATCAAGCAAACATCGTGGAAAAGATGGAAGATGCAGATGACTTGTATGCAATGATATCAGAGTGTAACTTAGTTGGAAATCCCAAGGAGTGGTTTCTCGACTCAGTTGCTACTAGACATATTTGCTCTGAAAAAGAAGCCTTTGCAACGTACACTCCTGCTGAGTACGATGAAGATTTATTCATGGGAAACACAGCAACAACAAGGATTGCAGGAACTGGGAAAGTAATGCTGAAAATGACATCCGGCAAAGTGTTGACTTTAAACAATGTTCTGCATGTCCCTACTATTAGGAAGAATTTAGTTTCTGCTGCACTACTCGTTAAGAACGGGTTTAAGTGTGTCCTAGTTAGTGATAAAGCTGTAATAAGTAAGAATGAAATGTTTATAGGAAAGGGATACCTCAATGAGGGTCTTTTCAAACTAAATGTAATGGTTATTGACAGTATTAATAAAAATTCTGCTTCTGTTTACTTATTGGAGTTAAGTGATTTATGGCATGCCCATTTGGAACATGTAAATTACAATGCCTTGCGAAAATTGGTTAATCTAGAAGTATTGCCTGATTTTAAATGCGATAAGTCGAAATGTGAAATTTGTGTGGAAAGTAAGTTTGTTAAACATCCTTACAAGTCTGTTGAAAGAAATTCTAAAACTTTAGACTTAATTCGTACAGATATATGCGATATGAAGTCAACACCATCTCGTGGTGGGAAAAAGTATTTAATAACTTTTATTGATGACTGCACTCGATTTTGTTAAGTATATTTTCTTAATAGTAAGGATGAAGCAATTGATGCATTTAAGCAATACAAAAATGAAGTGGAAAACCAATTGAATCTAAAGATAAAAATGATTCGGAGTGATAGGGGTGGAGAATATGAATCTCCTTTTGCAGAGATATGTTTGGAATATGGTATTATTCATCAAACTACTGTACCTTATACACCACAGTCAAATGGTTTGGCAGAACGGAAGAACAAAACATTAAAGGAAATGATGAATACCTTAATGATCAATTCTGGTTCACCGCGAAATCTTTGGGGGAAAGCCATTCTTACAGCTAATAAAATACTCAATAGAGTACCCCATCGAAAAACACAATCAATTCCATATGAATTGTGGAAAGGAAGAAAACCTAACTTGAAATATTTCAAAGTGTGGGGGTGTTTAGCCAAGGTAGAGGTTCCTTTACCTAAGAGGGTTAAAATTGGACCCAAAACAATAGATTGTGTCTTTATTGGGTATGTTGTGAATAGTAAAGCCTGTCGATTTTTGGTTCACAAATCTGATAATCTTGAGATTAATGTTAATACGATAATTGAATCAGATAATGCAGAGTTTTTTGAAAACATTTATCCGTACAAAACTGAAAGAGAGTCAACAAGTGAAAGACCTAAACGACCACGAGAAGAATCAATGGAAAATATTCTAACTACTGAGGAACGTAGGCGAAGTACTCGACAACGAAAATCAGTTTCTTTCGAACCAGATTTTGTAACACTATTGCTTGAAAATGAGCCTCAAACATTTAAAGCAGCTATGTCTTCGTCAGAGTCAACTTATTGGAAAGAAGCAGTCAATAGTGAGATTGAATCAATTTTAAGCAATCACACTTGGGAATTGACTGATCTTCTTCCAGGAAATAAACCTTTAGGATCAAAATGGATCTTTAAAAGGTAAATGAAACCTGATGGGACTATTGACAAATATAAGGCTAGACTGGTAGTCAAAGGGTATAGACAAAAGGAAGGCTGGACTACTTTGACACATACTCTCCAGTAACAAGGATAACATCAATTAGGATGTTAATAGCACTAGCAGCAGTGCATGATCTTAAAATCCACCAAATGGATGTAAAGACAGCCTTTTTAAATGGAGAGTTAGAGGAAGAAATTTACATGGAACAACCTGAAGGGTTTATAGTTCCTGGTAAAGAAAAGAAAGTGTGCAGACTTGTGAAGTCACTTTATGAACTCAAGCAAGCACCCAAACAATGGCATGCTAAATTTGATCAAGTAATGTTGGCAAATGGATTCAAGATTAACGAATGTGATAAATGTGTTTACATTAAAAACGTTATGAATCATGAAGTCATTGTTTGTTTGTATGTTGATGACATGTTAATAATGAGTAAACAAATTGATGATATAAATGCTACAAAGCGCATGTTGTCCAGCAAGTTCGATATGAAAGACTTAGGAGTTGCTGATTTGATCTTAGGGGTCAGTATTATCAAAACTCCTCAGGGACTAGCAATATCTCAATCTCATTATATTGAAAAAGTATTGGATAAGTTCAATTACTTGAATTTCAATGTAGTCAAAACTCCAATTGATTTAAGTTGTACATTTAAAAAGAATGAAGGTCAAAGTGACTCTCAATTGGAATATGCCAGAGTGTTGGGAAGTTTGATGTATATTATGAATTGGACGAGACCAGATATAGCATGTGCTATTAGTAAACTGAGTCGGTACACTAGTAATCCGAATCAAACTCACTGGATGGCTATGAAACGTGTGTTGGGTTATTTAAAATGGACACAACATTATGCTTTGCATTATAATAAATATCCTGCTGTGATTGAAGGATATAGTGATGCAAATTGGATCACCGGGTAAAATGATGTAAAATCCACGAGTGGTTATCTATTCATGCTTGGTGGAGGAGCCGTCTCTTGGAAATCTTCTAAACAGACATGTATTGCTCGCTCCACAATCGAATCTGAATTCATTGCTTTGGATAATGCTGGTGAAGAAGCGGAATGGCTCCGGAATTTCCCAGAGGATATTCCATTCTGGCCCGAAACTGTTGGACCAATTTGCATACATTTCCATAGTCAAGCAGCAATAGGTAGGGCAGGGAGCGTTATGTACAACGGGAAGTCTCGTCATATACGACGTAGACATAACACCATAAGACAACTGCTCTCTAGTGGAATTATCACAATTGACTATGTAAATTCAAGCGATAATGTGTCAGATCCACTAACGAAAGGCCTAGTGAGAGAGGCAGTTGAAAGATCATTTAAGGGAATGGGTTTACGGCTTAGGACAAGTCAGCATGACGGTAACTTTATCTAGCGGACTGGAGATCCCAAGAGCTAGATTCAAGGAGAAAAAAAAAGTTGTGGCTGACGGTTCGACATTGTCAATTAACTCAATCCATTCTCATGATGAAGACAATGTTCATGAAAAGGTTAAGACTTCAAGGCTTGTTAATGAGATAATAAAGCTTAAAGTTTTTAATGATTTGCTAAGTTTGGTAGTTTATACCAAATAGTGTATCTACGAGATAACACGGTTAGAAATCACCTATGTGAGTGTGAAGTGGAAGCCGCTTCAAAGAGAATTTTATGTCAAAATCCTATTCTCTATACACTCATGAAACCAGGAGGTGTTCATGGCTGAAACGAACACAACCGTAAGAATCATAAAAAGTAAAGGGTTAATTGTGTGACATATGGTTGTCTAGGTATACACCAAAGTTCGACGGTTCAAAGATATCACATCTACCGATTGACCGAGTATATCCGACATATGTTCACTACGGAAAGTCCAAGGGGAAACCTACTTATCCAGATGCAATTAATCCTTGCTTGTATAGTACACAATTGTCCGTGCATTCCTATCTTATAACTATTCCCCATAAATGTCGGGGATTGTTGGGTATGTAGCAAGAATTGATGGGAAATAGAGGGAAGGAGAGGAATTTGAAAAGTTTAGAACTTGAAAGGTTGGGAACTTGAAAAGTCCTCTAATGCTTTAATAAAAAAGGCAATAGTCCCTCATCGGTAATGAAAATGAAAATAGGAGAGTTTAAATAAATAAACACTCCTATTAATTATTAAAAGGGTTGGAAAGAGGGACCCCCCTCGAGCCGTCATCGTCGTCGCTCGCTTGCTTCGGCTTCGGCTTCGGCTTTGGCTTTGGCTTTGGCTTTGGCAAATGATCGATCGAGAGACAATTTTTTTGACAAATTTATTTTAATTATTTATTTAATTAATTAAATGGCAAAAAATTATTTTCAATTAATCAGTTGATAAAAGAAATTAACCGAAATGTTTTCATCTTTTTAGTTAATGTTTTCAACTTTTTAGTTAACCCGACCCGACTCGGATCCGCGCGCGTGACCCGTTTTAAATTCCGTTATATTTAAAAAATTCCCGCCACTGTTCTGAATGGTTGCAACTTTCAGGAACAGTCTATACCATTTGAAAGTTTGCAACCTTTCATTAATGGTTGTGTCAATTCTGAAAGGGTTGCAACCTTTCAGAATATATTATTCTTGCTTATAAATATCATTCAGTCTTCAGAATATTTACTAACGAATTTTCTGATCTTCCTTCTTCTTAAAAAACACATTTTTCTTCGTGTACTTTCCTATTGTGGATTGATTCGCTGACAGTAGAGTTTTTGGTATCTATACTCTACTGATTAAGATCATTTTACCCTGGGAGGTTATATTCCAAATCAAACTTCGGATACTAGAGGGGAATAATTTCCTTAAGGGGACACTGTGAATTCAGTGGACTTGATTTTCTTCCTAAATTATCAAAAAGAGTATTCAAGATTCTGGTAAGTTTTACAGATTAAATTATTTTTACAAATAAAATTTTGTTCATCTTATTTACTGGTTCTAAAAATCTCAGTTACTTCGTGTTTCTGAATGATAAATTACAACCAGTAATTTCTGATTTCTTAACACAGATTGGCAACATTATTTATGTCCCAAAGAAGAGAAAATTTACTTTCACTAAATATCACCATAGAATATGTAATAACCTATAATATTTAGTTGAACTTTTTTAATTCATAAGGAACATTAAGCTTATCTGGAACCTGAGGGGAGAAGTTTCTAATACAAATAAACACCTACAATATGAAAAATTTACTTTTTTTGCGGCACTAGGATAAAGGTTAATGAACTTTTAACTTTCCAATTTTAGCGATAAATCAAACTCACAAATTAAAACATATATATAATATCAATTTCCGATTATGGAGGGTAATTATTCATCTTCTCTATCTCCCTAAATTAACAACATGCATCAACATTAAGTAAATAGTCTATTTAATTGGACAAATAGAAAAGAAATGTCAGATTCACTATTTTGTTGCACAATGTAGATTCGTCCTTTGGTAATAGATTATCATTCTGTAAATTCAATTCTAATTTTTTTTACCTATAGATGGTAAGTTACTATTATTGTTTATAAAAAAATTAAGTTGAATGTCATACTAGTGTTAGCAAAGATAGACATATCTCTATTTGAAGTAATCAATGGAGATGAAATAATTTTTATTATGTACCATATCCACTTGATTTTGATACTGGTGATCAGACATGCTATATTTGGGAACATAGAACTTCTTAAATTAGTTGAAGTTGTCCAACTTCCCTCCACTCAGCCACTTCCATGATAGATGTTCAAGTAGTTATTTCTGTAGCCGCAAAAGCATGTCTTACGAAATGGTACAAGAGAAAGTAGTGGAAATGATAGTATAACAATTAATGAAGGCATATCTTTTTATATACAAGTTACATTATTTTAACTTTTACTTAATTTTGTCTAGCTAACAACGCATCTTATGTTGGACACTTTGATTTCCGTCATCACTTAACAGCAGAAGAAGACAATGCATACATTATTTGAATGTTGCAAGAGTCACATCTTTATTATTCATTTATAGCCTGTTGTTGCATTACAAGTATTTTTTTTCTTTCTAGTAATATTTGTGCACACCTAATATGACTTAACATATTTCTATTGCCACGTTGTTGTTCATTTATTATTCAAGGTTCATGGAGCATACTGCTTTTATTTGTCCACATTTCTATTGCAAATAATTTTAAATTTCATTTACAATATTTTTTCATATAGTTATTTGGTGAAATCAATCAAAAGTCATTATACAATTTTAAGTCTAGGATATCAACAAAAATATGTCTTAGCTACTCTACAATTCATGTGGAAAATGTAGATGACATTAATTCTGCATATAAAACACATTTAGATAATCTAAGCTAATCATAAATTATACGACTTATGCTGGAGAGTGGAAATTGCAGAACCGCAAAAGCTAATGTAAGCAAACTATAATGAAAAATCTTGTCAAATAGGTGTTGTAGTACTTGTGATGACCATGGACACAATTATATTATTTAATAGCTATAAATCAATTTCCTAGTAATAGCTCAACCACAACAGAATAAAAAGAGAAGACAATAAATAAGAATCCTTCACAAATTTGTAAAAATTCACTAGATTTATGTGATTATGTGAGAGATAAGTAAATTTTCTACTTGTAATTCAACCACAACAGAATCAAAAGAGAAGACAATAAATAAGAATATCTCACAAATTTCTACAAACTCACTACGATACATGTGATGTGGGTATCAAATGAGTGGATTTCGTGGAAATAGATGTCGGGTTTGGTTTTGACCCACCCAGTTTATTTTGATTTCAAATGAGTTAGGCTCAAATGGGTTAAAAATCATATTGAGTCTAGACCCGCGCAATTTAATCCGATTAATCTCAACAATTTAACATATTAATATTTAAATTTTATAATCACAATTTCAAAGTTAGTTGAAGAAATTTTTGAAAAAAAAAAACGTAACAAAAGGATAGATAAATCTTAAATGATATTAAATAGATAGTAATTCATACCTTAAATATATGAACGTATATAAAGAAAAAAGTTTTAAATGGGTTGAAATTGGAGATTGGATTGGGGTCAACTGATGACTCTCTTAAATTGAAATTAGCTTGAGTCCAACCCTTAAAATTCGTTGCGGGTTAAGCGGGTTTTCTATCCTGGTTTTCACTTTTGACATCCCTACATGTGTCCATCACATAAAGAGCCTTGTATTACTTGGTGTTAATAAAATTATGAACAAACCTGGGCCACATTATCACATGTAAGGATAAACATGCATATTGTATTAGTTGAAGCAAAATTCCGATAATCAATCTCATGCAATTACCTTATCTTTGGATAGACAAATGAGGTGTTAACAAACTTTTATTGTATGAGGCAATATAGAACTTCATATATTTATAAGAAGAAAAAATGAAGACAAGTTCCAATAAATGGTCATAATAAACTTCATTATTAGAACTTAAACATTAATATAATGATAGCTTTAATTCTAGTGAGTCAAATAAAAATAGTTGAGTGCTAATAATACTTTAGGACCTAACTAGCCAATAATAAAAGTAATAGTTATGATTCACAAATGTTCTTTGAAAATGTCTACAGTGAATAAATTTATACTAAAGGTAGCAAATGACCTAATTGAACTTCACAGAGCATGCCGAATAAGTAACAATTAACTAACATAGATTAAGTCAAGTTGTTGTGTTGATTAGAGAACACCTGAAGGATTTTGGATGCCTTTTCAAAAGCTTTTTGTGACTTGTTGTTTTCTTTGGAATTTGTTTAACGCAAAACAATTGATCAACATACATGAAAAATGGGAAAGAAAATGGGGGATGATGATTGGGATAATAGCGCAATATTAAGAAGTTATAATATTAACAAATCGAATTCAACAATTTCTGATCTCTAGTGGACCTCTAATTAGGATTCGAACCCAGATGAAGTTCTGACCATCTATAAGAGAAAAAAAAAACGAACGGATCTTGTAGGATTCCCAAGAAATTCTTCGATTTCTTCCGGAAACAAATGATTAATCATCTGCTTCTCACGTTCCGTAAATAGCCGGGACATTAAGGAATATCCAGAAAGGCATTTCGGGAATCGGCCTGATCAAATAATGTTGTTTATCCTAACTTAGGAATTGATATTTCTGAAATAATGATTGAAATTCTTTTAACGCACAATTAACAGTTGATTATCAAAAAATTCTCTATAGAATATCTAGTGGATCACCAGGAAAAATTAAATATAGAACCATAAATATAAACCAAAATGATAATCAATAATTGAACATGAATTCCATTCAACCAGTTGAATTTAGCTAACAACTCTCTTTTAATCCATCACAAAAAAACAATAGCGTATCTGTCAAAAACAACTACTACAACACAAGAATGCATTGATTTTCAATAACAATAGGAGATAAGGTCTAACATTTATCACAATAGAGATTTTCCCTCAAGGACTCATTTGCTCCAAGTTAGTAAGAGTTAACCACTCTCTTCTCAGAATTTTATGTGTCTTCACACTTTTAGTTTTTACTCTTTTTATTTAAATGTTCAAAAAATCAGTCGGTAACGATTATCCATCATTTATTGCTAGAGGAACTCAATGATGATACATGGACATGACATTAGTACGATCATATGTGTAGATGAATTTTGTATTTTATCAATTGATTAGAAACAATTACATGTGCATGTTGATTAACATTGATAATTTGAATGATGAAATTAGTATTTCGTTATGATTTTTTAAATTATATTTGATGGTATAATTTTTTTTCTTGATTTCAATATTTTATAAATATGTCAAATAGTAGTTTTATTTTACTTCACCAATGACACATTTATGCTTATCATAATTGATTGAGAAATATTCTTCAATAATTATAAATATTCGGAATAATGAAATCTTTTTATTTTCAATGTTGGTGGGAGTAACACTAAATATAATTCAATCTCTATTTAATTCATATTTATAACTTTTATTATTATTCATAAAAATCATTTCATAATTAATACAACTACACGTAAAATAATGATGAACTATTACTAAATTGTTTTTACACATGTACATTGAATGTTAATCGTTGAACGTCAAAATTTACTCTATTATAATTGCACTGTACATATACAATTAATCAATAGTTCATCTTGAAAGTTCAAATATAATATATATATATATATATACACTACAAAAGGAACCTCAATTATCAACAAAAAAATTCATTGGTAAAATTAATCAAATCGGTTGGAAAATTGAGTCAAATGCAAACTTATATTAATCCGTTGCTAAAAATTTCCTCAGTAAATATTACCAACTTATTTTAATTTGTTGGTAAAAGTACCAACCAAAAATCATTTGGTAAACACCCAAAGATGTTACCAAATTTTGAAATATGGCCCTAAAATTTCCGTTGGTAAATTTACCAACTAAATTTTAGTTAGTATATTGTTAGTACCTTTACTAACGAATTGATAAGGAGTTAGCAAATTTTTTTCTTCATTTTTTGATGCATAAAATGGTAATTGGTTGGTAATTTTAGTAACAAAATATTTGTGTTGGTAATTTGCCAAAAAATTTTAGATACTTTTTTAATTTATTTTTTTGGTTTTTCATCCGGTGTTCGGTATCCACACTAGAGCTAAACTAAATCTGTATTCACGCCGGGAAGTTCTACATTGGGTGGTGATACGCTCAAACTTACTTCTCAAATAAGAAGTAAAGCGGTCGTGTCAAGTAAATAACCCAACTAGTGAGGTTGGGATCATTCCCATGAGGAAAATAGTTTAGACTTAACTTCATCTATTATTACTATTGTTCAGTCAATTACTTCCTTGGAAAGTAAATACAATAAAAGGGGGGTTTCTATTTCTAAATGAATGAAAATAACTAACGAAATTTAAAGAGACACTTAACAGCTTTGAATGTTGGAGTTTAATCAATTAATAAAAGTAACTAGGGTTTACGTGTTCCCCACAGGTTCATAACTTGATAATTCTAACTATAACAATTCTTTCCTAGTATCTTGCATGCAAAGTGATAAGTTATGTATTTCTTAATCCTTTGTCCGGCATCTAGAAAATTTCACTCTGTACCTTGGTCCGGCTACGTGTGTTGCTATCCTAACCCTTATCTTTACCTCATATTAAGCATCGTATTCGATATTTGACTATGTTATTACCTCGTACCAATCAATACTAGCCTATTAGATAGTATATACTAAATCTACTTTGATAATTCTTTTCCTATTATCTACCTCCTTGGTTTGGCAAGTAGCATTAAGGCGAGTTCTAACGTTGGCCATCCGTTAAAAAGACTTCTAAGCGAAAGAATAATTAATACATGCAAGACACTATTCTAGAATTGTTATTTTAGTTAATTTTACCTCATTATTTGTCTATGGTTCCCACAACCCTAGTTATGGAGTTTAGTTACCCATAGTCATAATCACAATATTCAAATATGATATTTAAGAATTCTTGTACTTACATCAATGAGAAAGAGTAAAATCTGAAAGTTTGCTTGATTAATCAACAAAAATCACCAACAATTACTTGCAAGAATATCAAAGTAATCAAGAATCTCACAAAAAGTCTAATGATAATCAAAAGCCTAACAAAATAATCCAGAGTCTAACTAACAATACTGTGTCTAACCTAAAAAACGAGGTTTTTCATACTATTTATAGAAAATAAAAACCTAATTAAACAAGGACTCTATTTGCTAGAAATCTGTCAAAACGCGGCTGCGTCGACGGACCTCGTGACAGATCGTCGTGGTCACGACGGACCGTCATAGATTCCTTTGTCCCATACTTGTGCAATTTCTTCTGCTGCTCTCTTCATTAAGTTCAACGGCAAGTATGACAGATCGTCACAGACACGACGTTCCATCGAGGGCCTTCGTTCCAAAACACATAAACTATTGGAATATGGATACTGGGATTACTTCTCTAAACTTCATGACGAACCTGCGGGACAGACCGTCGTAGACACGACGGACCGTCATGGACTCCGTAACCCCACACTTGGTTATACTTCCCCATCTTCCTTCAGAAGCTGCACTACGCTGCTACATACGGACCGTCACAAGCATGACGGACCGTCACAAGCTCCGTAAGTGGTCTCTTCTGCATTTTATCGCTCAAATCTCCGCATTCATCTTTTGACAGATTTCTTGCAAAAAAGGAGAAACTTATATAAAAATTAGTATAAAAAGGCTTTTGGATACACTAAACTTAAGGAAAAAGTATTAATGATACCGTGAAAGCACGGTATATCAACACCCTGAACTTAAATTTGTTGTTTGTCCTCAAGCGACGCACTATGACTCAATACAACATCTTTGTACAATAGTATCCATGTTTTATCCTTTGCAATCATATGGCTATCAATCCCGATTAATCTCATCATATTTATGCATGCTGTCACTATTAGACTTGAATTATGTGGGATCAGACAATGACACAGACTCACCATGCACTAACAACTATCCTCTTCAATTTCTCACCGAGGTGATAATATTTCTGGTAATGAAACTAGTGTCCTCACTTCAAAACAAAATTCTCATTTTCCACACAATGATTTCAGTTTGGGTATAAGGATTACTTTTCAACACTCACTCTCAAAACAAATTCACACTTATTCATACCTATTGCCATATGCTTGCCCTTATTTTCAGTGCTTTAAGTTTGCTATACAACCCTTAGGATCACGATAGGACTTGCTTAGCTTGTAACATAAGCTCAGGTTCAGGTAAGGTGTATTTAGGTATACTTTAGTGACTTTTTGCCCTCCTTGACATATCGCCTAAACATACCATTTTCTATCATTTTATCTTGTCAAGTTTCTCATATTCTGTCACCTTGCTATTTTCTCTTGTTTCTTCATTTGTGTAAGTGACTCTCTTCTTTTCTTTCTTGTATTTCTTGTATATTTTTCTTTTTCTTTTCTTTTTCTTTACTTTTCTTTCAACGAACTCTTGAGTCACTTTACTTTTGTTCTTTCTCTCTCTTTGTTCTTTCAACCCCACTTTCCAGAGCATTCTTCATAATAGCCACCATCAACTTATAGCTTTGCCATTAGTCAAAGTACACAATATCCAAAGTTGGGTAAGGGCCATAACAAAGGTTGTTTACTGCATTAGCCACCCTCAACTTATGCTTTTGGCATAAGTTGAGGTGCACATGTCCAAGGAGGGACCAGGGACAACACATTATTCCCAGAAAAGGTCAGTTGGGGTGAAAAAGAAAGGTCTAATTTAAGCTCAGATCATTTGGATTAAAGAAGGATAAATTTCATTTGGTTTTCTTTTATTTAGGTTAAAAATGGGCTATACTGAATAAGGGCCTATGATCCTTTCCTAATTGTCTATTATAGCTTACTTTTAGATGGACTAACCAGGCAAGTTTTAGCTCAGTACAAATAGTGGACTATTCAAATCTTCCTCACACTCACTTGACATCTCATCACTCTACCAGATTATCAGACACCTAGTTCGAATTTAAGACTTAGGGTAATGCAGTGGTGTACCTCTATGTCATGGTTAGAGCCACACATTTATCAATTACTATACCTAGTCATGCATCATTTTCCAATTTATCAGGATATTATTTTAGCCATCATTCTCCAGAATTAAACTATGTACACAAGATATAGACATGCCGGTTCAACTGAAAAAGTAATCAGTCTCTTGGGGTAAAAGAACACAGGCAAGAAAACCCCAAAACAGGATAGTGAATTGGGCTACTCAGACTTCACCCTAGCACTCACTTTCCATTTACCCCACCCCCAACAAAAAGACATGCAATTGTCCCCAATGCATAAAAAATTGAAATACTAGAGTGGTAGGTGAAGCAAACCTGGGGCGCAGAGCGCCGACGATCCGCAAGTTGGTGGGTCCGGTTCTCCGGAACCAACTTCCTCTGTAATCTGGACACCCTCAGTGGTGTCCTCAGCAACAACAACACTATCAGTAGTGCATCCCGCTATCTCCACAATTCGGGAGCTAGACGCCCCAGCTGCTAACTCTCCTGCTCTCATCTGGTGCGCCTCCTCCTCAGCAAGCGAGGCTCTCCTCGCAGCCTCCATCTCACGGCGCTCCTTCTTCCGTGCTCGCGCCTCATCCTCCGCTCGACCCCTAGGCCTCTTGGCATGCTCTCGAGGGGGAGGTGGTGGAATCTCTGAGGTGGCGAACAGGGCCGGCAACACTTTGTCTTCAGCATGCTCGACAGAAGGGGCCTTAGACTCAGGCACCCTAGCCTCTAAGATCATGTCAATATCTGCGCGAAGACTGTCGACCACAGCCTGAAGAGTCGACACATCCACCGGAGGGGCTGGCCGGGCTAGCACCAGCAACCAAAAGAGTCCAAGCGCTGGTGAACCTCAGCGATCTTCCGCTCTGTATGCTGGACCATTTTCCCCTCCAAGCGCTCTTCTGCCTCAGCAATAGACATCTGCATCCACGGCTGGATATGATGCAGAAGTGTAGCCATGTGCGCCTCTAATTTTTGGACCCTAGCAAGCGGGACCAGCGCGGGTAGAGGGCTGTGCGCGAGGAGCTCGGGGAAGTGCTACTACCCGAGATAGACTCGACCGGGGTAGTATCAGTGGACACCTCCTGCGTAGCCGTGCGAGCCTGGGCTACCGTATCAGCCAGATCGTCAGCAATTGGGGGCAGCTCTAGACGGGGCCCTCTGCGTGGAGCCAACTCATTGGACTCATCTCTGATGAGGCCGACATCAACAGTGCCCAGAGGGGTCTTGAGATGATCAACGTGCCATATAGGTTCATCTGCGGACCTGCATAGAGAAAAGATCATGCACGGGAAAGGGTAAGTAGTTGTGACCTTAAAAGCCCTCTCGTGCATGACTGCCTGTAGGAGCCACGCAAAATCAAACTCGAACCTGGCTATCATCGCCGCCATCAGTACTACTCGATCTCATGGGACGATATTATCGGAGGCTGTGGGGGAAAGGCAGTGGAGGACAATCAACCACAAAAACTTTGCCGTGAAAGTTAGGTTGGCCATCTTGATGTCCCCCTTCGGCTCGGTCACCCAGTGGGCACCCTCTCCATAAACGGACAAGTGCAAGGCTATCCACCTCTTGGTGGTCTCTCTCAGTGATGGCTCACGCAATAATTGGCCATCTTTAACAATCTTCGATCGGTAGTCAAACTCGGAAGTGAGAGGGGTCCGATCAGCATCAACACCCTCGCCGTACAGAAACTGGCGGATCGCAGGCAGCCAAATATCGACGTGAACACCCCGTACTCGGACCTTCTCCAGTGGGGCCTGTTTGGCGGGGTAAGCCCGCCTATCAATCTGCGATCGGAGAGTCTCTACGTAGGATGCATAGAAATCTCAGACCAGCTCTTCACTATAACATCCTAACGGACGTGCTATCCACTCCAGTCAATGTCTTGTGAAGAGATTGTAGATCTCAGGCATCATCTGGAGACTCCCTGTAAGGATCCGCCGCTCCAATGTGAGTGTTCGAGTCATAACTCCTTTGTCATTCAGGAACTCAGCGTCGGAATAGACTTGAAATTGCCCGTCGACACACCACCGGTTGGGCTGGTCAGTAGCAGGGGTGGAGGCATGAGCTGGTGAACCGAGTGTGGATTCTGAACTGTCAGCAGGCAGCAATGGAGGGTGCGGTAGACTCAGCAGAGCCGGAGGCTTCCTACGACCACGAAACTCCTAAGGAGCCAGACGCTCCTTCTTCATTGGTGGCTGACCCGGAAGGTGTGTCGGTCAGTGTGCGCTCCTCATCAGACTAGGAAGCAGTGACTACGCCGGACGCCACCTTTTTGGGTGTGGCTCTGGCAGCACGTGCAGCACGGGAAGGGGTGGAAGTGCCTGGGGTCACGTACTCGGGGTCACGCTCATCATCAGAGCCAATGACAATGCGGGCAGACGAGGCGACATACTTTGATCGCCAGCGTTCATAGACACGATCTTGTTTTGGTGCCATAGTAGATAGTACCTATAAACGATCAATATTAGTACGAGAAGTGGCTAACAAGACAAAAAAAACCACACAAAAAAATATTCAAATAAAATGACATTTCTATAGTATTAGTGAAACGCGACGGGTCAGGTGACGGCTCATCGTGACTATGACGGAACGTCATGGGGTCCGTCATGTCTTACATAGACTATGTATATATGGAGAACCCTGAAGGAGAGTCTCTGACAAGTATGACGGCATGTGTAGGACGGACCGTCACAGGTACGACGGTCCGTCGTAGGTGTCCATCAGAGGACACTTGAAAAAAATATGAGGACCCTTAGGAGAGGGGTCTCTGACTATCATAACGGTCATGTAGGACGGACCGTCATGGGTATGAAGGTCCGTCGTACTTGTCCGTTTGAGGACACTTAGAAAAATGTAGAGAGACCCTTAAAAACAGGGTCTCTAACAACCAGAACGGTTGTGCAGAACGGACTGTCGTAAAGACGACGGTCCGTCACATGTGTCCGTTGGAGGACACTTAGAAAAATGGAGAGAGACCCTTAGAAACAGGGTATCTGACAACTAGAACGGTTGTGCAGGATGGACCGTCGTAAAGACGACGGTCCGTCACATGTGTCCGTTGGAGGAAACTTAGAAAAAGTGAGACACCCTCAGGAATAGGGTCTTTGACAACCAGAACGGTTGTGATGGACGGACCATCGTGGGTGTAACGGTCCATTTGAGGACACTTACATAAAATTGGACAGTGGGGTGTTGGGGCTTTTGGAGCGGACCCTACGATGGTTCATCGTAGATACGATGGTCTGTCATCGGGGTCTCGTTCTGTAGATCAGTCACAGAACTGGGGGTACCCCATTCATCCCCGATGACCCGAATCGAATTTGTAATGTTTTGGACCTACATTTGTTTAACGCAAATACCTAGTAAACTAGCAATCCCAAAGCACATATGTCTAGGGTTGTTAACACGGCAATTTCGAAGATTTTTAACCTAGGTTAGACAGAATTTTATAGAAAAGAAATGAACATATAAAGAAGAACTAGGCTAATACTAATTGATAAACAAAAATGCAAGATAAATGAGTAGAAATTAGAGACACAAACCTGAGAATTGGAGAAAAACAAGATGGAAAGGTACTTGGTGATCAAGAAGACACCCACAGCAGCAACTCCGACTTGTAGATGATAACTTTTAGGTCTTTGGAGAATTTTGGGGGAACAATAATCGGTTGAAGAGGGAGAGATTTTTGAAGTTGAAAAGGGAGGGAAATATGATAAGTAGTGAAGGAATGGGGGTCAAATGAGGGGTTGGGGAGTTTAAACGGTAAGATTTTGTAAAAAAAAAAAATCCAACCGGGTCGGGTCGGGTCGGATACGCCACATTAATGATGCGACGATTCCACAACGACGGTCTGTCTCAGTTGTGACGATCCGTCGTTGGTACCGTCGTGTGTGCCTTAGTTTTAAAATAATAGAAAGACATACCTGGCACGACAGATTCATGCGACGGTCCGTCGCAGGCGCAACGGTCCGTCACTGTATCCGTCTGTGACTGCTGCAGAGTAATTTTCTGCAGAATTTCTGGTGATGTTCCTTCAAATTTAAAACCCATTAGTAGAAAAATGCTACCATTACTAAAAAGACTATATGTATTGAGTTGCCTCCCAACAAGTGCCTGATTTAATGTCGCGGCACGACTGGGGACACTAGATTACTCAGACTTCATCAAGATGTATGCCTCTATCACTTCATTCCCCGATGCATTATGCCCAAAATAGAGTTTTATTCGTTCTCTATTCACATTAAACCGCACTCCCTCCTTAGCTTTTAACTCAACTTCTCTATGAGGGAATACTTGGGTAATCAAGTAAGGGCCAGTCCATTTGGACTTCTGCTTGCCCGGAAGACAAGACGACCCAGAACTGTCAAAAAGCACTAAATCCCCAACCATAAACTCTTATTTTTCACTTTTTTGTTCATTTCCTTCTTCATCTTTTCTTTGTGGGATATGGCGGATACCGATTGGAGCTCACTACTCTGCCTCATGGTCTTACAAATGTTGTATGTCGCTTCTTCATTGTTCAATCAAAATTTCATCTGTCCCTGTTGCAAGGAATGGCCTCCCAAGAATAATAGGCACTTCAAAATCAACTTCACAATCAAGAATAACAAAATCAACCGGAAATATGAATGACTCCACTTTTACTACCACATCATGGAGTATCCTTATAGGCCTTTTCAATGTTCGATCAGCCATCTGTATCCACATCGCAGTGGGTTTTGGATCACCCAAACCCAACTTCTTATAAATCGAGAGGGGCATGAGATTTATGCTTGCCCCCAGATAACATAATGCTTTCGTAAAATGTAATGACCCAACTGTACAAGGAATAGTGAACGCACCCGGATCTTTTTTCTTTTGTACGAGGGATCTTGTAGCAATAACACTCTAATGCTGCAGTCTATCATCATCCTCGAAAGTGATCGATCTTTTCTTTGTGACCAGATCATTCATAAACATGGCATAACTGGGCCTTTTTTCTAGAGCTTCTACCAAAGGGACATTGATAGAAAGCTGCTTCAGCATTGTTATAAAACGTCGATATTTACCATCCTCGGTCTTTTTCACTAATCTCTGATGGAAGGGTGATGGTGGTCTAGGCATGGGAATTACCTTCATAGGGACTTCTGCATCTTTTCCATTGCTCTCTTCTGCTTCACCACTACCCTTTACCACCTTATCATCATCCTTTCTCACATTTTCCTCATTAGACGGCATAGGTGGGTCAATGGTTTGCTTATCACCCCGAGTAGTGATTGCCATACAGTGCGCATCATTTATTGGATTTTGGACAGTGTTGCTAGGAAGAGTGCCCGATTGCCGTGTGTTCAGTGTAGCAGATAATTGGGCAATTTGCAACTCGATCTTCTTGATCGATATTGCATGTGTATCAACTTTTTGCCCAATACTTACTAAATCACACCTTAACTCTTTAATGTGCTCATCAATAGCATCGAACCTCCTTATCATTTTGTGAAACATATCCTCAACTCGCGACATACTATCTCCACCATCCCTAGGAGTAACTTCACGATTTTGAGGAGGGACATAGGGCCCATTCCTATCATTTATGTTACCGTAGTTACCCCTGTTGATGTTGTTGTCACGGTTGTAGTTTCAATCTCGGACATAATGACCCTCACCGTTATAATTACCATAGATCCGACCTTGGTTCCCTTGACCTTGGCGCCAATTATCCTGATTTGAGCCTTGGGCGCTCGATCGGAAACCCCCCTCTGCTCATTTACTGCATAGGAGTCCTCCGCATAATAGCATTCATCATTAGATGGCAGTGGTTTCGACAAGTATTTGATTGGATTTATCTTCTCTGCACCCCCTAGTGACATGTTTTAGTACCAACCCAAGCTCTGTTCTCATCTGAGCCATTTCTTCACGAATCTCATTTGTGGTTGGGTTGTGAGTGGACTGTACTGCAAAGGTATTTCTTCCGGTATCTGACTTCCTAGTACTCTAAGCTTTATTATTCCAAGAGATTTTCTCTTATTTTTCAGCAATCTCAGCATAAGGGCACTCCCCATAAGATCCACCTGCTATAGTGTCCAACACCGCTTTATTATTATCATCATGTCCCCGATAGAAGTATTCCTTCAGTGACTCATCATCTATGCGGTGATTTGGGACACTTCTCAAGAACAAGGTGAATCTATCCCAAGAACTACTAACTGACTCTCCTGGTAGTGCCACAAAGTTATTCACTCTATCTATGTGGTTTAGTTTCTTGGAGACCGGATAGTAGCGTGCTAAGAAGACATCCCTTAGTTGGTCCCACGTGAAAATTGAGTTGTAAGGGAGCTCATTGAACCATATAGTATCCTCTCCTGTCAGTGAGAGAGGAAACACTTTAAGACCTATTACATCTATGTCCAAGTCAGGCCTTCCTACACAACTTTTACACATTGCCCTTACCTTAGCTATATGGGCATGTGGATCCTCAGAAGGTAGCCCTGAAAACAAACCTCGGGTAGTGAGCATTTGCATCAGGCTACTAGTTACCACAAAAGTGTGGTCTGGTGGTAAAGGAGGCAAGACAAGTGGCCCATTAGAGTCTGCTATGTTGTCATAGCCTCTGTAGTATGCTTGGGGCCGTGGAGCTAGATTTTGTCCCCTCTGATGGTGTTCACCTGAAGCATCGGGTAACAACTGACCATGAACATCAACCGCAGCTGGGATGTTCTGGTTTGGATCATCATCATTCATTCCGATGTTTCGATTCATGATGCGTAGTGTACACTCTAATTTGTGATCGTAAGGAAACAAGGGTTCTCCTCTCCGTGTATTTGGCATACATGGAGGTTGGTTCTTCACAAATTAAAAACAATAAAACAAAGTAAAATTAAGAAAATATCAACTAAACTATAGTAATAAAATTAAGTTAATCTAAAAGCTACTTTCCCCGGCAACGGCGCCAAAATTTGATACGCTCAAACTTACTTCTCAAAAAAGAAGTAAAGCGGTCGTGTCAAGTAAATAACCCAACTAGTGAGGTTGGGATCGTTCCCACGAGGAAAATAGTTTAGACTTAACTTCAATCTATTATTACTATTGTTCAGTCAATTACTTCCTTCGAAACTAAAAATAATAAAAGAGGGGTTTCTATTTCTAAATGAATGGAAATAACTAACGAAATTGAAAGAGACACTTAACAGCTTTGAATGTTGGAGTTTAATCAATTAATCAAAGTAACTAGGGTTTACATGTTCCCCACAGGTTCATAACTTGATAATTCTAACTATAACAATTATTTCTTAGTATCTTGTATGCAAAGTGATAAATTATGTATTTCTAAGTCCATAATCAGGCATCTAGAAAATTTCACTCCGTACCTTTGTCCGGCTATGTCTGTTGCTATCCTAACCCTTATTTTTACCTCACATTAAGCATCATATTCGATATTTGACTAAGTTAATACCTCGTACCAATCAATACTAGCCTATTAGATAGTATACACTAAATCTATGTTGATAATTCTTTACCAATTATCTACCTCCTTGGTCTGGCAAGTAGCATTAAGGTGAGTTCTAACATTGGCCATCCGTTAAAAATACATCTAAGCGAAAGAATTATTAATACATGCAAGACACTATTCTAGAATTGTTATTTTAGTTAGGTTTTACCTCATTATTTGCCTAGGGTTCCCACAACCCTTGTTATGGAGTTTAGTTACCCATAGTCATAATCACAATATTCAAATATATTATATAAGAATTCATGTACTTACTTCAATGAGAAAGAGTAAATCAAAATTTTGCTTGATTAATCAACAAAAATCACCAACAATCACTTGCAAGAATCTCAAAGTAATTAATAATCTCACAAAAAGTCTAATGATAATCAAAAGCCTAACCAAATAACCTAGAGTCTAACTAATAATACCGTGTCTAACCTCAAAAATGAGGTTTTTCAAACTATATATAGAAAATAAAAAACCTAATTAAACAAGGACTCTATTTGCTGGAAATCTGTCAAAACGCGGCTGGGTCGACGGACCTCGCAACGGATCGTCGTGGTCATGACGGACCGTCATGGACTCCGTCGTCCCATACTTGTGCAATTTCTTCTGCTGCTCTCTTCATTACCCTCAACGGCAAGTATGACGGATCATCACAGACCCGACGGTCCGTCGAGGGTCTTCGCTCCAAAACACTTAGACTCTTGGAATATGGGTACTGGGATTACTTCTCTGAACTTCATGAGGAACCTGCAGGATGGAGTGTCATAGATAGAACGAACCTTCATGGACCATGTAACCCCACACTTGGTCAGACATCCCCATCTTCCTTCAACAGGTGCTCTACGCTGCCACCTACGGACTGTCAAAAGCATGACGGACAGTCACAAGCTCCATAGGTGGTCTCTTCTGCATTTCTTTGCTCAAATCTCCGCATTTATCTTTGGACAGATTTCCTGCAAATAAGGAGAAACTTATATAAAAATTATCACAAAAAGGTTTTTGGACACACTAAACTTAAGGAAAAGTATTAATAATACCGTGAAACCACAGTATATCAGTTGGTAAGCTTTCCCTAACAAAGATAATTTTGTATCCAACGGGAATCGAACCTGAGACCTCTTGGTTAAAGATGCATGAGTACTTAACACTACACCTCAACCCTTGTTTGTAATAAAATTTAAATACTTTAATATGATTATTTATTTTACTAATGAATTTACTAATTGATTGTAATTTTATTGGTAATATATTTATTTAAGTTAAATGTTAGCTTAGTAACTTATTGACAATATGTTGAAAATATTATTAACTGACTGGTTATTCAAAAGAAAAATATTTATTAATTATTACATTTAAAAATCTAAGAACACGAATATAAATCAAAAAATGTTAATCATTTTATAAAATCATATTTGAATGAAACAATGCAGAATATATGATAACAAGTTAAATTAATCTAAATATGACACATATCATTGTATTAAAAAATTTAATTTAAGCACGTTTACCAAAAATATTTACCAATTCTTAATTTTGGCCAAAGTTAAAACGCCTAACAACACAAAGTGAGAAAGGAAGTCTAAAAATTTGAAATAACCATCATGTGATACATAAAAATGATCTTTCAAAGCTTATCGAACTAATAGAATTTCCATAGCTTACCACACTGATTAAATTCAAATTTGGGCATGTTTTTGATAAAAATTGACCTAATTAAAATTTTAGCCAAAAGTTTAAAGTTAAAACGCTTAACGACACAAACTGAAAATAGGTCTCAAATCCTAAACCAACCATCCTATGATATCAAACCTGAACTTATATGGTTAACTGTGGTGATTAAATTTCAAACCAGGCACGATTACTAAAAATACTAAATAAAGTGAAATTTTTGCCAAAAGTTAAAAGTTAAAATGTCTAACGACATAAACTAAAAATGGAAGCCTCAAAATTCGAACCCTCTATATTATACATCAAAAATAATTTTTCGCATATAACTATTTTTATCTGGTAAGTAATCAAATATATTGACCAAAGTTAAATTTTTGCCAAAATTTACATATTAAATTACCTAAGGGCACACAGTAAAAATGAAAGTCTCAAAACTCAAAGAACCATTCTACTAGATAAAAAATTACCTTTGGAGTTAAATACGCTAACGAAATTCTCATCTGAGCATGTTCACAAATAGATTGACCAAAGTCAAATTTTTGCCTAAACATAAAATTTAAAACATCTAACTATACAAACCAAAAAAAAAAGCCTCAAAACATGAACCAACCTTTCCGTTAGATAAAAATGACCTTTTGAAGCTAATGACACTGACGGAAAACTAATCTTAGCACGTTTACAGAAAATATTGAACAAAGTTAGGTTTTGGTTAAAACTTTTAAAATGCCTTATGCCACAAACTAAATATGAAAGCCTCAAGACTAGACGCTGATTTACCAAAAAAAGTAAGTTCAATTGGTAATTTACCAACTATTAAAATATAAGTTAGTACTTAATAATTTACCAATAAAATTTATCAATGTTGGTAATAGTTACTATTCAACTAAACATTCATATGTAATATTATCAACTAATAATTAATATGTTGGTAAATTTTAGCAATGGAGTAGTGATCAGTTGTTATATTACCAATTATTTTAATGATGTTAGTAATTTACTAACTAAAATCTTTATTCGGCAGCAAAATTTCTAGCTAATTTGACATTGTTAGGCAAGTTACAAAAAAATTATATTTCGTTACTAATTTACTGACATATTTATATTTGGTTGGTACATTTATCAACACAATCTTGTCGTTGGTAAATGTTTGGTTATTAACTCATTTGTAATATGTTAATAAATTATATAAGCAAATTTTGGTCATATTTACTAACCGATATATATTTCGTTGGTAATATTACTAACAAAAGGTGTGCGTTAGTAATAATTTTGTTGGTAATCCATTGATAGAAGATTGCAAATTTGGAGCCATTTTTCCCGACCGTATTTGCCAACTAAAATACTTAGTTCGTAAGATTTATGTTGGTAATCTGTTAGAATTTCGTTGTTAAGGTTTAAGATATTATTCGGTTAAAATATGTTGGTAATTTATTAGTAGAATACTAACAAAGTAAGTTGTAAGCAAAAACTGCAACAGACTAAAGAAAACAAATTACAAATAAGGTGGATGGGATTATAAGAATACCTGAACTACAAGATAAAGAAGAATAAATATCGATTAAACAATAACAATGAATAATGGAGATGAGAAAAACAGAGAAACAGAGAGATGAGATATCCAGGCTGATAATTCCAACAGCCTAACTAATTCAGATACCCACGTTTACTATTTATCAAAGTTGGCACTTTTCATGAACTGTACTTTTCCTACATTCTGGTCACCCCCATTCCCACTATAAAACCAGTTAGCCTTGTTGAAGGGTTTCTCACACGCTTACTTCTTTTATAAACCATGCGTTCACATGCGTTCGAGGATTTTGAAAGGCCCAAATAATGTCATCCCAATTTACGATATTGGTGAAGGAGAACAGTGTTCTGGCGATAAGGTTTCAATTTGACATAGACTCATTCTCCCACCTAGTAAGATTGTTCCCTTCGATTCTTGTCAGTAAAACCATTCATTTGATTTTGTGCACGAGCAAAATTAGCCTCATGGAGAGCTAAAACATCATACTCCATCAAATAAGATTCAATGAACTCACTAGGGCTACTACCTTTAATGTACCGAGACGCAATAGGTGGGTCACTACCATACACTAGTTGAAATGGAGTCATCCTAGTGGAAGATCGATACACGGTGTTGTACCAGTATTCTGCCCAAGGTAACATCGCAACCCATTTTGTGAGAGCATCAGCAGCAAAACATCATAAATATTTCTCAACACATTTGTTCAGAACCTCAGATTGACCATCTGTCTGAGGGTGGTACACTATGCTCATAGTCAAGGTGGTACCCTGCAACCGATTAAGATATTGCCAAAAGATATGAGAGAAGCAAGGGTCTCGATCAGTCACAATAGAACATGGGGGACCATGGAGTCGAACAATCCCAATTACAAAAGCTTCTTTAACTGATTTGAGAAGTAAATGAAAAGGTATTGCAATTAAATGCCGATATTTAGACAATATATCTACAATTGTAATGATAGTGGATTCACCTTTAGAACTAGGAAAGCGAGTGATTAAATCTGTTGCAATATCCTCAAACACCAAAGAAGGAATAGGTAGTGGTTGTAGAATGCTGGCAGATAATTGATATGAATCTTTCATTTGCTAGCGGACCTGGCAAGCAGCTACATAGTTATAGATGTCCTTCTCCATACCCTTCTAATACAAATTTGAAGCAACTCTATGATGGGTTCGGGCCACCCCAGCATGCCCTCCAACTGCGGTGTCATGAAATTCTTGGAGTAGGGTCTGTCTTAGAGGAGAATAATCACGAATAACCAAATGTCCCTGAAAAATAACAGCATCTCCTGAAAAGTGAACCCCATATTAAGAGTGGCCTGGTCATGCACGGTCTGTTGTAGAGTAGTCTACTCGGGATGTGATTGATTGAGTGTTTTAAGCTCATCTTCAAGGTCGTAAACTCGTACTGAAATTGTGAGAAAAACAGCCTCTGGAATGGGGGAACAACTATCGGCCGCTTGGTTCAATTTACTTGGACGATATATAATCTGAAAGTCAAAGACAACCAACTTACTTAATCATTTTTGTTGTTCGGGGGTCTGTATTGTTTGCTTTGTCAAGATTTTAAGTGATTGTTGATTAGTGTAAATGGTGAATCTTCTATCCAAAAAGTATTGGCGCCATTTGCTAACCACCTGGGTGATTGCTTACATCTCTTGATGGTTGGTGGAAGCCTCACGTATCTTGTTACTTAGCTTTTGTCTGATATATGCTAACGAGTTCCCCATTTGCGAAAGCACTGCGTGGAATGCTTTTTAACCAAGGAGATTGCATCAGTGAAAGTGCAATGGAAGCACCGATCTGCGGGGGAGGCAACTTGGGAGACAGAGTCTGACATGCGTGCCAAATATCCTCAACTTTTTGAAGCACCATGTACTTTATTTTACTTTATGTTCGAGGACGAACATGATTTTTAGTGGTGGATAATGTAATGACCCGGAAGGTCATTTTTTTGAAATTTTGAATGTTTTCTTAACTTGAATTAATTAATGGATGGGTGGTCATAGATAATGAATTAATAGATAGTTAGAGGGCTAATGTGATGATTGATAAAAGATCCTTTCCGTAAATTTAAATGGAAAAAAAATTGGTTTATTTGTTTAACTAAATTTTTCTTAATTAAGGGATAATTTAAGTAATTAATTTAGTTGATGGTTAATAGATTGAGTACAAACATAATTAATTTAAGTTAATACCCTATATCACTTTAGACCTATTTGTTTTGGTAAAAGAAAACTGTCGGAGAAAATTACATCTACCGCACAGTCGGCAACCTCTCTTCTACACGGGCACATCAACTAGGAAATATCTTAGACTTTCGAGGTAACAAAGTATTGTTCAATTTATTGTGCAGCCATATAATTATAGTTATTATTTTAATGTTGGAGTTGAAACAGAAAATGGGAAAAAGTGGTTTTGAAATTTAGAGAAAAGAAACAGGAGAAAATTAATAGTATGTATTAAGTATTATATGTGGGTTTGTGTGCAGCATGAAGAATCAAATTTATTAGGCTCAATTTTTATGTATTTCGGTGGCCTGATGATTGCAATATCATTAGGGAATATGTAATATTATAATATAAATTCAACGGTCATACGTATAGGGAATTTTGAGGGATTAATTTAAGGGTTTCTGTGATTTATATTTAATATGTTTATGTCACTTAATTAACTTTGTTTGAATTTCTTATAATATTTATCACAAAATGAATTAAGTTTTGATATATTAAGATATATAATTAACTTTATGTTATTTTGAGATTAAGACTAAATCTTAGGCTTGAAATTTGGAAATATAGAATTTACATTTTAATTGACATCAAGAATTACAAACTTGATTATAAATTTGGGGTGTATTTTTAGGTAAAGTTTAAACACATCAAAGTGTGGGTGTTTTTAGTTCTGAAACCTTATTGTGAATATACACTTGAATGGATTCCATTGGTTCGGAAGCTCAATGGAAAGAGAAGGCTCAAGTCCAAGAGTAATTATTTGATTGGCTAAGGCAAGTAGATTTCTAAATTCTTGTTAAGAGTATGAAATTCGTGTATTTCCTTGTGTGATGTTGAGAATGATTTGGAGACTTGTTGCTTATTTGTTGGTGTTGTATTCCTTGTAGTAAATTGCGCATTGTTATCGAAATGATTATCTCCTCATTTTCATTAGATCATGTCATTTGAATTGTATTTGAGACATGGTTGTGATAAGAGGATGTACCATTTCGAAAGGTTGTATCGCGCGCCGCGATGGATATTATATCTCGAGGGACAAAACGCGTGCCGCGAATGTTACTATTATCGAGGGTCGTGTCGTGAACCGCGACAGATGCATGGACAGATATGTCCCCAATGGGTCCCGGACTGAGAGACAGCGGGTGTGTATCGTTAAGAAAGACATGCATCACGATACTTGACATTGTATCTCATGGCATTGCACATTTTATTATTGATGAACTTGAACAGGTGTTTTGCTAATATTGTGATTGTTTCTCTGTGAAGCTTGTGAATGTTGTATATTGAGTTATTATTGAGAATGTGTAAACTTATAGAGTGTGGTTATTGAGTTGTGTATTTGGTAAACTGTTAGGCTGTAGCGTGGATGTTTAGATAGGGCATAAGGAGTACACGTATTTTGTTCACTTAACTTGTGTTTAGAGGTTTGCATGTTGGGTACCGCGTTGTTTGGTAATCACCCCTTGCTTTTATCAATTTTTGTAGGTTACGAGCCCGGATCTTCGTTATACCTGTCATTCTTTTCGTTTTCGAGGCATTTTGTGGAGGGTTGTGAGGTAAATGCTTGTCATCTCAGTGAACTTTCCTACTCCAGTTTATGACTTTGTTTTTACTTGAAAGACAACTTCATTTTAGACTTTTATTTTATTTCAATTCTAATATTTACATTAGAGGCTTGTGCACGTGACAACCTTGTTTTGGGGATTGAATTAATATGACTTGGTTACATAATAGAAACTGTTGTTGGATTGTCATTTACTTTAGTACTTTGTTAGATATTGGATTTTAGGCTGACTTGTCTGGTGGGATAAGACGAGTGCCATCACATCCATTTTTGGGTCGTGACAGTGGGTCTTGAGACTTTTTGTATTAGTTTTAACAAGTTTTGCGTCTTTTTTTGCAGGAAAGATGTTCTCGCATAAAACATGGGGACAATTGAAATATTGCAGAAAAAGGACCTACGGAGGCAATGGATGGCCCCTCGTGTGATAAACGCCCCTTAAATGACGAAGCTATATGAGAAGCCTAGGCATCAGAAGAAATTAGGGAATTCTGACCAAGTGCGGAACCATGACTAATATTGAGGGTTCGTCGATTAATTGACAAACCGTACTGGTGAACCGTAGTTTGTAACGGGTTCCAATACCTGTTATTTGAAGATTCTATGTGTGGAGTTACGAAGGAGAATCAAAATATCGTAGATGGAAGTACGGACCGTGATGTTGGTCCATCGTTTGATTTAGAGAAGATGTCATCCGAAGATCAAAATATTTCTCTATGTCCTGGCTGACGAAAGCAATCCACTGACTGTCGATAGATCGACGGCCGATCAGTGGTCCCATAGATGGGAGTCGTATTCCTGAACAATACATTCCTTATTTAAATTCCTTGGTAATTAGGATTGTGTTTTCCGTAAATAAGGAATAAAACCTCCTTTTGGGGGTTGGTCATTACTACCTTGATTTTAGTTTATCTTTTGGAGATTGTTGTTTGAAGCTTTTTGCAATTAATTGATTTCTGGATTTTGTTATGCATCTTTTGGTTTGAATTTCAAGTGCAAATTCTGGTGTACTATTCTTATTACGTAAGTTCGTGATTTATTCATCTGCAATCATGAATTGTGTTTTTGCTAATTTGTGTGACTAAATCCATAGCTAGGGTTGTGGGAACCATGAGGGATTTAACAAAGTGTAATTAGTAATTAAGAAAATCTTGAATAGTATTTGTGTATCTCTTTCACTTAGAAGTATTTTTAACAACTACATGTGTTAGAACTCGCCTTGTAGCTACTTGCCGGACCAAGGAGGTAGTTAATAAGTAAACAACTATCAACATAGATTTAGTGTGATACTATATAATAGTCTAGTGACAATTGGTGCAAAGTAATATCTAATCCACACATCGATTATGATGTCTAATATGAGGTGAGGATAAAGTTAGTAAATTACACACACGTAGCTGGACCAATGGCGCGATCAAATTTTTTCTATGCCAGACAAAGGATTAAGAGTTACCTAAATTATTACTTTGCATGTAATACACTAGGAAAGGATTGTTATTACTTGGAATACTGTGTTATGAACTAGTGGGGAACACACACCGTATTTATTTTCTCATATTGATCACAACCAAAGTTTAATCTTGTCCACTTGTGAATCATATAATTGAAGGAATTTCTTTGACAACCCCTACCCTCATTTACTTATTTATTTCAGGAATACCTTGACTAAAAATAGATAATTGTGGGTTAAAGATAAGTCTAAACCGTAATCCTCGTGGGATCAACCCAACCTACTAGGTGAGTTCTTTACTAGATAACGATCGCTATGCTTCATTAGGGAGCTTTAATTTGAGCTTATCAAATTTTGGCGTCGCTACCGGGGATTTTTGTTTTTTGATCAATTTAACTACATTATTGAACTTTAGTCAACTATTTCCTAATTTTACTTTTTTGTGTTTTTTCCTTTGTCGGGTATACCACTAGTTTATGCAGAGTACACGAGGCCAAGGGGAACCAATAACTCTTTAAGATCTCGAATCGAATCAAACTTTGCAAAGGATGGAGAATCAAGAAATCCTAGGTAACCTAAACATAGGGAATGTAGGTGATGGATCAGGCCTGCAGCCTCCAATACTAGTCGATGCAAAAAACCAAGCACCTGTTGAGAGTCAGTTCGGAGATGCCTTGAGAGTCCAACCTCCAGCAGCCCCACAACTACAAGGTTATTGTAGGGTCAAATGAACATTGAAGACTCTAATGGACCTTTAGTCCTACCCCTTTTTCCCTCCGGGACATGCATTCGTGGTGACAAGTAGCTTGATGCAGATGCTCACTGTGAGGGGCTTGTTTTTGATACCATCAAAAAACCCACATGCTCATGTAGCTAAGTTGAGGGAGGCTTGCAAAATTTATGTGGAAAGATAATATTTGGACATGGTGTCACGACTGTGAAACACCCTTAGACGTAACCGGTGTCATTGTCCTTGGTGAGGCATTAGACAAGACTCTTAGAATTCATCATAACAAATAATAGGTTAAATCGAGGAAAAATTAAAACTTTTTACATATTGAGGTATACTGAGAGCTCTCACATACTACATATGGAGTTTACATAGACTCCTCGCATATGAATCTTAGATAGGCTTCTTGTTTTGTCAACATAACAAACATATTAAGTTTTTGTCTAAGAACAATGTCTCAAAGTAAACCATCTAAAACGAAGTAGAACATTCTTGCATAGCCCTCATACAAATTCATATTTATCACATGTCACGACCCAAAACGGGCCGCGAATGGAACCCACACTTATCCTACTATGTGAGCGAACCAACCATCCAATTCCCAACGTTTCAACCATAAGTAACAAAATATAATGTGGAAGACTTAAAACTCATTATTGAAAATTGATTAATTAACTTATAAAAACTCAATACTATTTATTCTCAAAACCTGGAAGTCATCACCACAAGAACATCTATTCTCAATTTACTAAATCTAAGAATATCTAGGAAGCTAAAATAAATAAACAGCTAGTCCC
The DNA here is from genome assembly GCA_027704765.1 of Solanum habrochaites. Taxonomy (NCBI): domain Eukaryota; kingdom Viridiplantae; phylum Streptophyta; class Magnoliopsida; order Solanales; family Solanaceae; genus Solanum; species Solanum habrochaites. The sequence continues at coordinate 38,510,803 of JAKWJA010002493.1, read as the reverse complement.
TGCCGGAACTTCAACGCATCAAGACAATGAAGAAGAAGATCCAGTCCAAGCTAGAAGCGTTAGCTCACCCTGAGATCTGACGTGATGAAGACTGGCTAGAGTTGCGGTTGAGTTGAAGACGATGGCACGTTTGCTGTACTCCACAATTAACAAAGGAAAACAAATACAAGTAGGGGTCAGTACAAGGCACAAGTACTAAGTAGGTATCATCGGCCAACTCAAAATAGAAAACAATATATATAAGATAATAAAATAAAACCAACCAAATGCTTAACAGGTGATAACAACAAGTATAAGAATCATTTACAACAACACCAAACGCATCTATGAGGACTCAAGCCTCCACACCATACCCTTTTGGGAAACAGGTTCTTTAGATTGAGTATATTAACATGCTTCAAGATTCATTCTCTTTACTATCCTGGTGTCGGAACGTGACACCCGATCCATTACTATCCTGGTGTCGGAACGTGACACCCGATCCACTACTACTACGTGTCGGTTCGTGACACCCGATCCACTACTATCCTGGTGTCGGAACGTGACACCCGATCCACTACTATCCTGGTGTCGAAACGTTACACCCGATCCACTACTATCCTGGTGTCGGATTGTGACACCCGATCTATTACTATCCTGGTGTCAGAACGTGACACCCGATCCCCTAATACTACGTGTCGGTTCGTGACACCCGATCCATTAACCTCATTCTTTTAGTTCATCAAGTCTTATTTTATGCCAAGACATCATCATTAACAAAGAGGATTCAAGGTTTTAGATTCAACAGCATCATCATGCTTAATTCATCACAATTATATATAATTACATCATGCGTGAAAACAATTAAGCATATAAGAGACTTTACATTACTACCTAATACATATCATTCGCTATTAAGTGTTTACTACGAATAGCATAAACCATAACCTACCTCCACCGAAGAATTCGTGATCAAGCAAGCTAATCTTCAAAGTCTTTGCGTTCCTCTTCGTTCTTCTCTTTCTCTCATTCCTTTCTCCTTCTCTATCTCTGTTCTTTCTATCTTTCTTATTCAAAACCCTTTTTCTTTTACCCTAATTAGTATATAATTAAGTATAAAAGATGACAAAAGTAACCCACTAATTAATTTAAGGGTATCTCCTTTAACCCCCAACTAATTGAATTATTAATATTAACCCATTAACTTAATAATTACAAGCGTGAAAAGTCCAAAATGCCCCTTTTAAAACATAACAAAATTTCCGACCCGAGTGAGCTTACGGAACCTGTGACGGGCCGTCCTGCAGGTCTGTCACAAAGCTCAGAGACTTGATTTTAGTAAAAGTTCTGTGACGTCCCGTCATGCCTGCGACGGTCCGTCCTGCCATTTTTGCGCGAAGTTCAGAGAGTCGATTTAAGTACCCAATTTTTAGAATTCTAAGTGTTTTGGAACGAGACCCCCACGAAGGTCCGTCGTGCCCATGACGGTTCGTCGTGGGATCCGTCGACTCAGCCAGTTTTTCCTGAAATAAAATCTGCTGCTCAAAACGACTAAACAGGTCGTTACAATAGATACAAATTTACCCATCGTTCATCCTCGAACGATCACGAGAAGAAAAACAAGAGCGAAAAGGAGTACCTGAATCTGTAAACAGGTGTGGGTATCTTTCTTGCATATCAGCCTCCTTCTCCCAAGTGGACTCTTCAACTGGTCGATTCTTCCATTGAACTTTGATGGATGCAATCTCCCTTGATCTCAACTTGCGAATTTCTCTATCTAGAATGGCAACAGGCTCCTCCTCATAAGTCAAATTTTCATCAAGCAGAACTGAATCCCAACGAATAATGTAGTTTCCATCCCCATGGTATCTTTTCAGCATATACACATGAAATACCGGATGCACTCCTGACAACCCTGGAGGCAAGGCTAATTCATAAGCCACCTCCCCTACTCGCTTCATAACTTCAAATGGACCAATAAACCTCGGACTAAGCTTACCTCTTTTACCAAACCGCATCACACCCTTCATGGGTGAAACCTTCAGCAAAAAGTGCTCACCCTCCATGAACTCCAAGTCCCTAACCTTTCGATCTGCATACTCCTTTTGCCTACTTTTAGCCGCTAAAAACTTTTCTTGAATAGATTTCACCTTCTCTAATGAATCCCTCAAAAGGTCAGTACCCCAAGGTCTAACCTCGAATTCATCAAACCAACCAATGGGAGACCTACATCTCCTCCCATACAATGCTTCGAAAGGAGCCATATCAATACTTGAGTGATAGCTATTATTGTATGAAAACTCTGCTAAGGGTAAGAAGTTATCCCAATGACCACCAAATTCTATCACACATGAACGAAGCATATCTTCCAACACCTGAATTTTTCGCTCAGACTGCCCATCGGTCTGAGGGTGAAATGCAGTACTAAGGTCCCACCTAGTACCTAATTCAGCATGCAATGTTCTCCAAAACATAGAAGTAAACTGCGTACCTCTATCTGATATGATGGAAAGTGGAACTCCATGCAACCGAACAATTTCTGAGATGTAGAGTCTGGCTAACTTCTCTGCATTGTAAGTCACCTTAATCGGAATGAAATGAGCAGACTTAGTTAATCTGTCCACAATTACCCAAATAGAATTAAACTTGCCCAATGTCTTTGGAAGACCAACCACGAAGTACATTGCAATTCTCTCCCACTTCCATTCAGGAATGGGCATTCTCTGAAGTGATCCTACGGGCCTCTGGTGTTCATACTTTACTTGCTGACAATTTGGACATTTGGCAACAAAATCAACAGTGTCGCGCTTCATTCTATTCCACCAAAAGTGTTGCTTTAGGTCACGGTACATCTTGGTTGCACCAGGATGTATAGAATATCCGGAACTATGAGCCTCTGTAAGAATAGTGTGGATTAAATCATCAACACGGGGTACACATACCCTTCCCTTAATTCTCAAAACACCTTCCTCATCCATTATCGCTTCTTTAGCCTGTCCTCGCAACACCATATCCCAAATTCGGCTTAGTTTCTCATCATCAAACTATTTTCCCTTGACCTTGTCAAGAAAAGAAGATCTCGCCTCCACACTGGCCAAAAATCCCCCCTTTTCATTTACTTCTAACCTCATAAAGTCATTAGCCAGAGTCTGAACCTCTCTAGCCAATGGGCGTCTAGAAACTTGTAAGTGAGCTAAACTACCAATGCTCCCTGCTTTTCTACTTAAAGCATCTGTTACAACATTAGCTTTTCCCGGATGATACAAGATAGTGATATCGTAGTCCTTCAGTAGTTCCATCCATCTCCTCTGTCTCAAATTCAAATCTTTCTGAGTAAAGGCATACTGTAAACTACGATGATCCGTATAGACTTCACATTTAACCCCATATAGATAATGTCTCCATTGCTTTAATGCAAACACTACTGCATCCAATTCCAAATCGTGGGTCGGATAAATACGTTCATGCACCTTTAATTGCCTCGAAGCATAACCAATTACATTCTTCTCTTGCATTAGCACTGCACCCAAACCAGAATAGGAGGCATCACAATAAACAACGAAATTCTTACCTTCCACTGGCAGGGTAAGGATTGGTGCAGTAGTCAACAAGGTCTTGAGCTTCTGAAAACTTTCTTCGCACTCGTCCGACCATACAAATGGAACACTTTGCTTAGTCAAATTTTTCAATCGGGAAGCAACAGAGGAAAATCCCTTGACAAATCGACGATAGTAGCTAGCTAAACCAACGAAGCTCCTTACCTATGTAACATTGGTAGGTCTTACCCAATTCTTTACCGCTTCGATCTTGGAAGGATCCACCATCACTCCATCCTTAGAAACTACGTGCCCCAAGAAGGACACTGAATCTAGCCAAAAATCACAGTTGGAGAATTTGGCATAAAGCTTTTTCTCTCTCAACATTTCCAATACAATTCTCAAGTGCTCCTCATGTTCTTTCTTGCTCTTTGAGTATACCAGTATATCATCAATGAATACGATGACAAAAATATCCAGATATGGCTTAAAATCCCATTCATCAAGCTCATGAAAGCAGCTGGGGCATTCGTAAGCCCAAAAGACATTACTAAGAACTCATAATGCCCATACCTGGTTCGGAAAGCAGTCTTTGGCACATCTGCTGCCCGTATTTTCAATTGATGATAACCAGATCTCAAGTCGATTTTTGAGAAGGTACAAGCACCTTGTAACTGGTCGAACAAATCATCAATGCGAGGAAGAGGATACTTGTTCTTAACAGTTACCTTATTCAGTTGTCTGTAGTCAATACACATCCGAAAACTTCCATCCTTCTTCTTCACAAACAAAACGGGAGCACCCCAAGGGGATGCACTTGGTCTAATAAAGCCTTTCCCTAACAACTCTTGAAGTTGGGCCTTTAACTCCCTTAACTCAGCGGGAGCCATTCTATAAGGGGGTATGGAAATGGGACGAGTACCCGGCTCCAGATCAATCCAGAAGTCAATATTTCTATCGGGTGGCATACTAGGAAGGTCTGCAGGAAACACATCCAGAAACTCACGGACTACCGAAACCGACTCAATTGAAGGTACTTGGGTAGCATTATCCCTGAGGTGTGCCAAGAAAGCTAAAAACCCTTTACTAACCATTCTCTTAGCACGAAGAAAGGAGATGATACGAACTGGAGTGGAAGTGTAGTCACCCTCCCATACTAACGGATCTGTCCCAGGCTTGGCCAACGTTACAATTTTAGCATTACAATCTAAGATTGCAAAATTCGGAGAAAGCCAAGTCATACCCAGAATTACATCGAAATCAACCATTTCTAAGATAACCAAGTCTACATGGGTATTGATCCCCACGAAAGTTACAAGACAAGACCTATACACCTTTTCAACTATCACGGACTCACCCACCGGAGTAGAAACACGAATAGGCATGTCAAGAAATTCACAATGTAAATTAAAGCCGGTAGGAAATGAGGAAGATACATATGAAAATGTGGAGCCAGGATCAAATAATACAGAATCCATGCAATCACAAACCAAAAGATTGCCTGTGATAACAGCATCTGATGTCTCCGCTTCCGACCACCCAGGGAAAGCGTAACAATGGGCCCTTATCAACTGTCTGCCCGTTGCCTCTATCATGATGCGCTGCAGTAGTTCCTATTTTCCCGTCACCCTAGCCGTTTTGGTGACCACCATTACCTCGGCCACCACGTCCTCCAAAATGGCGGCCTCTCCCATGACCACCTCTACCTCTGACTATTGGGGTTCTGTAACTTTGTTTTGGACAAAACCTCCTAATATGTCTGATCTCTCCACATCCATAACACTCTCTGGATTCAAGCATAGGTCTCTGTGAGAAAGATGAAGTCTGGGGATAACCTCCAGACTCGGAAAAATGTTGACCGGTCGGGCTGGATAACCTCTGGAACTCTGCCCTCTGGAGTAAAAACCACTAAACTCACCTCCCCTACAAAACTTCTTAGTTGTTGATTCCATGGTGAAGTCATCTGGCTTCACTCCCTCCACCTCTATCACAAAGTCTACCACTTCCTGAAAAATTTTGCAGTAGCAGCTACCTGTAAGGCCAAAATCCGCAATTCTGACCTCAACCCTTTCACAAAACGGCGAATCCGCTCTTGTGGACTGAAGCAAAGCTGGGTGGCATACCTGGATAATGCATGAAACTTAGCCTCATACGCAGTGACCGTCATCCTGCCTTGCTCTAGGCTCAGGAACTCATCTCTCCTCCTATCCCTAAAAGTCCGGGGTATATACTTCTCCATAAATAAGCTAGAGAATGACGCCCAAGTCATAGGTGGTGCCTGTGCTGGTTGACACTCAACATATGACCGCCACCATAATTTGGCGTTTCCTTGAAACTGATAGGTTACAAACTCAACACCAAATCGTTCCACTATGCCCATTTTATGTAGTAACTCATGACAATCAACCAGAAATCGTAGGCATTCTCAGATTCAGCACCCTTGCAGACTGGAGGTTTCAATTTCAAGAACTTACTGAAAAGTTCATGTTGATCACTTGTCATTATAGGCCCTGTAGTCAATCGAGGAAACGTTCCTATTTCTAATGAGGCATCCATGCGGGGAGCCACAACAGCTGCCTGTTGTACTTTCGGAACCTGAGGTGCTGCTGTAGAAAACACTGGAGGTGTCTGGCCTTGGTCAGATAACCCGCTAAGATAAGCAAGAACCTGAGTAATCATCTTTGGGGTAGGTTGGGGTTGTAATTCCTCATTCTACACTTGCTCATTTTCCCCTTCCTCACCCTCTCTTACTACTTCCTCAGTCGGTGGAGGAGTCACCGCCCTAGTACTAGATGGGCCAGGTTCTTGTCCTCTTCCTCTAGAGGAAGTCCTCCCGCGACCTCTACCACGTCCTCTTGCCACTACTCCTCTTCGAGCTACAGCCCAAGAGGCTGGCTCAGACGTATCTTGTCTTGCCGGTGCTGGTGTTGACGCAGTTGTTGCTCTAGTTCTAACCATCTGCGAAATAGAGTGAAGATGATCAGATACCAATTTGTATCACCTAGATACCAATTGGATCCAAGTAATAGCACGAAAGAAAAAAAGAATGGAATTTTCCTAAAGTCCTATAGCCTCTCAAAGAAAAGTAAAGGTGTCTCCCTACCGTTCCTTAAGACTCTACTAGACTCGTTCTTGTGTGATGAGACCAATGAACCTAATGCTCTGATACCAAGTTTGTCATGACCCAAAACGGGCCGCGACTGGCACCCACACTTATCCTACTATGTGAACGAACCAACCATCCAATTCCCAATGTTTCAACCATAAGTAACAAAATATAATGCGGAAGACTTAAAACTCATTAATGAAAATCGATTAATTAACTTATAAAAACTCAATACTATTTATTCACAAAACCTGGAAGTCATCACCACAAGAACATCTATTCTCAATTTACTAAATCTAAGAATATCTAGGAAGCTAAAATAAATAAACAGCTAGTCCCTGCCGGAACTTCAACGCATCAAGACAATGAAGAAGAAGATCCAGTCCAAGCTAGAAGCGTTAGCTCACCCTGAGATCTGACGTGATGAAGACTGGCTAGAGTTGCGGTTGAGTTGAAGACGATGGCACGTTTGCTGTACTCCACAATTAACAAAGGAAAACAAATACAAGTAGGGGTCAGTACAAGGCACAAGAACTAAGTAGGTATCATCGGCAAACTCAAAATAGAAAACAATATATATCAGATAATAACATAAAACCAACCAAATGCTTAACAGGTGATAACAACAAGTATAAAAATCATTTACAACAACACCAAACGCATCTATGAGGACTCAAGCCTCCACACCATACCCTTTTGGGAAACAGGTTCTTTAGATTGAGTATATTAACACGCTTCAAGATTCATTCTCTTTACTATCCTGGTGTCGGAACATGACACCCGATCCATTACTATCCTGGTGTCGGAACGTGACACCCGATCCATTACTATCCTGGTGTCGGAACGTGACACCCGATCCACTACTACTACGTGTCGCTTCGTGACACCCGATCCACTACTATCCTTGTGTCGGAACGTGACACCCGATCCACTACTATCCTGGTGTCGGAACGTGACACCCGATCCACTACTATCCTGGTGTCGGAACGTGACACCTGATCCACTAATACTACGTGTCGGTTCGTGACACCCGATCCATTAACCTAATTCTTTTAGTTCATCAAGTCTTCTTTTATGCCTAGACATCATCATTAACAAAGAGGTTTCAAGGTTTTAGATTCAACAGCCTCATCATGCTTAATTCATCACAATTATATATAATTACATCATGCATGCACACAATTAAGCATATAAGAGACTTTACATTACTACCCAACACATATCATTCGCTATTAAGAGTTTACTACGAATAACATAAACCATAACCTACCTCCACCGAAGAATTCGTGATCAAGCAAGCTAATCTTCAAAGTCTTTGCTTTCCTCTTCGTTCTTCTCTTTCTCTCGTTCGTTTCTCCCTCTCTCTCTGTTCTTTCTATCTTTCTTATTCAAAACCCTTTTTCTTTTACCCTAATTAGTATATAATTAAGTATAAAAGATGACAAAAGTAACCCACTAATTAATTTAAGGTTATCTCCTTTAACCCCCAAGTAATTGAATTATTAATATTAACCCATTAACTTAATAATTACAAGCGTGAAAAGTCCAAAACGCCCCTTTTAAAACTTAACAAAATTTCCGACCCGAGTGAGCTTACGGAACCTGTGACGGTCCGTCACGACTGTGACGGGCCGTCCTGCAGGTCTGTCACAAAGCTCAGAGACTTGATTTTAGTAAAAGTTCTGTGACGTCCCGTCATGCCTGCGACGGTCCGTCCTGCCATTTCGTCGCGAAGTTCAGAGAGTCGATTTAAGTACCCAATTTTCAGAATTCTAAGTGTTTTGGAACGAGACCCCCACGACGGTCCGTCGTGCCCATGACGGTTCGTCGTGGGATCCGTCGACTCAGCCAATTTTTCCAGAAATAAAATCTGCTGCTCAAAACGACTAAACAGGTCGTTACATCACATAAGGATTACAACAAATTTCTTTAAGATTGGGAATGATATGAATGTCTTTAAGACATTAGCGATACTTCTAGTTTAAAACATGTTGCACCTTCCTCGATGTAGAGGACCTACAAAACTTGGGAAAAGTCCAAGTCTTCTTCCAAGCTACCTTGATACCTCAATAGCTTGAACCTACACTGTTTGGGAAAATGGAAAGAATATCGGTTAGTACAACCACATATACTAAAGTATGGAAACATATACACATAAAACCATTTAAATCATGTGTATAGTGACATTAAGTTCAAAACCATGCTATGTCAACATTTAAATCATTCTTAAAGGGACATTTAGTTCACACCATGCTAAGTCACTTTCAAAAGCATATATGCACAATGAAGAACGTACACAAGCATTAGGCATAACACTACTCAAGACAAGTCCAAAATCACCACAAGACCAATATAATGATAAAGTCAAGTCAACATGGATATTATGAACATTCGATCATGTAAAATAAATGGCATCATATCAAGATTATATAAGCATAAGGACTCGAGCATAATGTCGTTAGACCAATTCATGTACAAGTGTTCAAAAAATCACATCACACAAGACTCTTACTCACAACTCATTCCCAAGTTACAAGTGTAATGCTTATATGAAGTCGCATAACCCCACATCTTCAAGTAAACAAATCAAAGGGTCATAGGCAATGTCAACATTTCATACATCTTTATATCATTCATGTTCTTCATCATATATATTAATTTAGATCAATAGCATGTTCATCAACTAAACTAACATCATATAGGATCATCAACATGAAGTCATCATAAACAATTCATTCATATTATGAGTACATAAGAACAACAACCTAGGACTTTCCTCAAGGTCATGTTGTGTCATGTATAAGAAGAGTCCCATACCCCTACCTACACTAAGTATATCCCCTTCAGTCACCCTAGTTTGTGTTCAAATCATTACTTTCATGTTATTTTTGGGAACAAATGCTTTAACCAACAATATACCGTGTGAGCTAAACATGAAATTCGGAGTCATGAAACCCTACACAGAAAAAAGGTGCTCTACTTGCCAAGGTAGGACCCAAACATGAACATATTAGTCTAGGTGGATCCACAACCGAGTATTCCCATCAAGAAACACATAGTTAAGGAGATAAGATATCTATATATCTATATCTATATATATATATAGATATATATATATATAATATATATATATATATATATATATATATATATATATATATATATATGTATAACCTTTTAAATATCATGTAATTAGCTCATTAGGAATATATGAGAATTCCTTTCATCACAAACCATCATAAGTGTGATCAACATATCATGGTCTTATCATCCAAGGCACACAAGAGAAGCAATCTTCAAACATGCATTATCATAGCCTCATCATGTTCTCACATTCAACATAGCCATAACATTACTTCATATCATATGTTCCTAATATAATTACATACAATACTTAAATTGCACAAAATCATCACAAAATATAATTCATTATTATTGAAGTAAAGAGTTCAAGATCACGAAGTCTTACAAAGTAGCCTCCATGACATTCATCAAGAATCTCACCCTCAATTCATCACGATTATCTGATAACCCACTCATAATCGTCATAATATAGTTAATTAAACAATAACATAAACAATTCCAACAACCCTAATCATCTAAAAGTCCAATTCAAAACTGGGGTTAGGGTAAAATATTCATAGAACTAACTCAATGAGTAAGAACTAAAACAATTAAAATATAAAGAATCATAATATATCATTAATACTCAAAGGAAATCAACATCAAATCCAATTGAAATACAAATCACGAAATGGAATTAAGTTGATGTTTTTGACATCTTTTGAAATAAACTTTGAAGAGCCTCTTGGGGAAAGAGATCCCAAGAGTGAAGAGATTCCATACTTTTGTATTACTTAGTGTTTTATGCATAAAAATTTAAGTCTTGAAGTCCTACTCAATCTTTGAATTGTCCCTCAATTGGGTCTTGCAATAGAGAGACAAAGAAGAGAGAAGTTGGAGAGAATTTGGGTTTAAGAAATATGGGTTGTTAGGTTTGATTACTAAGGTTTAGGTCTTATATAGTCCCTCAAATAACTTAATTGAAAACCCCTAAACCTTAATTAATTAACTAACCAACTCACTAATTAAACCCCTAACTTAAAAAAATTTCAGTAGAAACAGACCCGAAAACCACGAACCTCGACCTATGCCCTGTACTCCTATTGATGGCCCTGTTGTGCAGGTCATTGTTTGGGATAGAGACGGCTATTTTTAACCATCCAGGACAATTGAGTAGGTTTCAACCTACTAGGCCATTGACTGAGTGTCGATCAGACGATGGCTCGTCGCTTGGCTCATGCTTGCACGCTGTCAATTGACAACTTTTGGGTACACATGGAATGGTCCTCTTAAAGGCCATTTAGGGTGGTCCTTAGCGAGTCGTACCCGGAGGTTTTCACACTAAACACACTCTTATTTATACTTAATACCCCATGAAACATGCCAAGTCACACTAGTGCACATTTATTAATTCATCGAACGTCATAGACATTTCTTAACGTTTTCAGTCTATCACTTCTTACATAGAATAAGTACATTATTTTAGGCTTATAAAAAGTGTTTTAAGTCTTAGTTATTTATGTAAGGCACTATATTAGGTCATGGACTTTAGGAGTGTTACATTATTCCTCCCTAGGAACATTCGTCCTCGAATTGCACTAGAATCTTTTGTATGGGAAATTAGGAGACTCAATACTAGCAGCCCAACCAGCAAAATATAATCAATATGAGTAACAACTCAACGAGTAATTTACAACTCTATTCAACACACATACATGGTATTTTACATAGAAACTCAGCTCACAATATACCACATATAAGAGTACCAACCTTACAGCTTGAGAAACTACCTCCATATTATCAACATGAGCTCAACATAATCATTAACAGTCACTTATTCAAACCTTCTCGCAAAACAAATTATTATGCTCTATATCATTTCACCAAGGAATTATACACAACACACATATTAAGTGCAAGTTAATCAAAAGAGCATTTTAACATGAAAACTGATTTTAGCATGAACCTCTGCATTAAATTTTCACATTTTAACAAAACAATCCAAATTTAAATTTATTCATTAATTTTATTAGGATAATTACTAGCCTCAAATTTGGCAAGAATTTTGAGGAAAAATATGAGGATACTAGGACTTCATGTCGGCCTCATCCTCCCATTTTGCTCCCTCAACTACGTGGTTTCTCCATAGGACCTTTACGGAGGCCACCTCTTTGTTCCTCAACCTCTTTATTTGGCGATCTAGAATTTCCACTGGAGCCTCTTCATAGGAATGTCAGAGAAACCTAACCCTTCAATAGGTAGAACGTATACATGGTCGCTTATACACATCTAGATCATAATGACATGAAATACTGGATGAACAAAAGCTAGTTAACTAGTTAGTTTCAACTCATATGCAACATTTCCGACCCGTTACAAAACCTCATAGGGACCCACATACCATGGAGTTAGCTTCCCCTTTTACAGAATCTCATCACCCCTTTCATAGGTAAAATCTTCAAATACAGCATATCACCTACTTCTAATTCAAGATTTCTTCTTTTATTGTCGGCATAGTATTATTGCTGACTTAAGGCTATTTTCAACCTATCTCTTATTCCGTGAACTTTCTCTAAAGCTTCATAAATTATTTATGGACCAAGCAGTGACAACTCACCAACCTAAAACCACCCAACCGTAGACCTACATGGCCTATCATAGGGTGCTTCAAAAGGCACCATGAAGATACTCGAATGGTAGGTATTATTATAGAAGAACTCAATCAACAGTAGGTGATTGTCCCAATTACCTTCAAAATCTATCACACAAGCTCTTAACATGTTTTCTAGGCATTGAATTGTTTGCTTCGCTTGACAATCGATTGGGGATGAAAATCATAACTACAAATCACTTAAGTACCAAACCCTTTTTAAAAAGACCTCCAAAAATGAGAAGTGAATTTTTCACCTCTATCTGGTACGATAGACTAAAATATCCCATGTAAGCTCACTATTTCATCAATGTATATTCTCGCATAATCCTCTACCAAATAAATAGAATTGACAGGGACAAAGTGAGCAGACTTTTTCAATCTATTCACTATAACCCAAATTGAGTCATTTTGCCTCTGGGTTCGAGGCAACCCAACAATAAAGTTCATATTAATTTCTTCTCACTTCCAAGTAGGAACTTCCATAGTTTGAGTCAAAACACTCGGGTTTAGATGCTCGGCTTTAACTTGTTGGCAATTTTGACACTTAGCTATAAACTCCGCTATGTCTCTTTTCAAGACATCTCACCATATTCCTCTCTAAGATCACGATATATTTTGGTGGCACCTGGATGAATAGAATATCGGGAACCATGAGGTTCTTCAAAAATATTTCCCCTCAAATCATCAACATCCGGTACACACAACCTACTGTGTACCTATTCACACCATCCCCTCCCTTGGGAGAATAACTAATTGAACTTTCTAAGTACCAATTTCTTCAACTCCTTCAATAGAGGATCAATATGTTTCTTAGACATCACCTCAACAACTAAAGACGAATCGGAGTTATTATGAATTATAATGCCCAATTTGGGGAATCTTCCAACCGAACACCGAATCGAGCCACATATGAATATCTTTCAATAGATATTTATTACCTTTTTTTACATGAGACACACTACCCGTGGTCAAACGACTTAAAGCATCCACAACCATATTAGCCTTGCCCGGGTGGTACAGAAAACTCATGTTATAATCTTTCAATAACTTCAACTATCTTCATTGTCAAAGATTCAACTCCTTTTAAGTGAACACTTATTGAAGAATCTTATGGTCGGTATACACATCAACATGAAGATCATACAAGTAATGCCTTCATATTTTAAAAGAAAACACTAGGGCCGCTAATTCAAGATCATGAGTTCGATAATTCCTCTCATGCACCAGGAGTTGTCTTGAGGCACAGGCTACTACCTTTCCATGTTTCTTAAGAACAGAACCTAAACCCACTCGAAAAGCATCACAATATACCAAAAAAACACTTTGAACACTATGGTAGAGACAACACTAGAGGGGAGGTAAGGCTATCTATAAATATTTGGAACCTTTTTTCACATACTATAAGGTCTCTCAAAATGAATTAAGGTAGATAGAGTCTCACATGTTCATAAAAAGGTTTAAAATATGCTAATTAAGTGTTTTAAGGCGTGTAGACTTTACTTGAAGTGATTTCAAGGTCAAACGTGAAAGAAAGTCCGAGACGTTCAAATGTTAGACCCTAGATTTTCTAGTCTATTATAGTTTGCCTTGGCATGTTTTACATAGTGTTTGATGCTCAAATTGATAGGGAATGTCATTAACATGTTTATGATTGTAATTATGTTCTAAAAGTCTGGGTATGACTACACAAGGACCACTCAATGGTTCCTTGAGGAGGACCTAAACTCTGCCTAGATATTGCCTTGGCAGTGTCAATCTACGCCCAAGAAATGATGGACCATACCTCAATCTATGCCCCACTGATTGGGGGAATTGATCAACACATAGATGTTAGATATCAAACCCCAAAAAGAGAGTCTGTATCACCAATTATGGAAGTGCAGTAAGGGCACCATTTTTCAAACGATACTCCATCAGTCTGCAAATAGGTTGAAGCCTATATCTTTGTTGTAGCGTTCTATCTACTTAAGGGGTGAATGTGAAATTTACCCCACGTTTGAAATAGACCCGAGGTAGTTAGCTTATATATTTTGGGGTATATTAAGTTAGTTGAAACGATGAAAACACCTATTGTAAGTCATTCTCAGAACTCGACGTTCCCTCTCAAAACAAATCGTCTCTAGATGAAGCTCAAGAACAACTTGGAGATTAGATATTCATGGTTTCTTCTTCAAGTTTTGGTGGATTTCGCATCTAATGAGGTATGGTGATCTTTGATACTTAGTTATCCATCATCTAAGGAGTTCTTTTAAAGGTTTTCAATGATATTTCATGATCAAACTTCATATCTTTCAATCTAGCCATGGGTTCCTTATCAAAACAATTTCAAAAGCATGCTAGGTCATCAATGAAACTAACATGAAGGAAAAAGATTTCAAAAGCATGCTTTGTCATCAATAAAACTAACATCATATAGGATCATCAACCTGGAGTCATCATATATACATTCATATTATGAGTTCATAAGAACAACATCCTAGAACTCTCAGCAAGGTAAACTTGTGCCATGTATATGTAGAGTCTCATACCCCTACCTACACTAAGTAGATTTCCTTAAGTCACCCTGGTTATTATTCACTTCATTAGTTTCATTTTACTTTAGGGAACAATCGCCTTAACCTATAACAGACCATGTTAGCTAAACATGAAATTCGGTATCATGAAACCCTATATTAAACGAAGGTTGTCTACTTGCCAAGGTAGGACAAAATCATGAATATAACATTCTAGGTGGATCCATACGCTTGTATTACTATGGAGACAATATTAGTTAAGGAACTACAAGAATTATATTGAATCGTTTACTTGCCCATTAGCATTTGGAGACCTCCTCTCATGAGAATATTTGGTGAATTTCCCTTCTATGGGGAGTCAATACCTCTCATTGTCAAGTTCACTCGGTGCTAAGTTTAAGTCCTCTTTAGAAATGTTGTTAAGTCATTCTTAATTAATTATATTTTTAATATAGGTAATAGGATACTAACCCCGTATGTAGCATGTCATTTACTTAATTAGTCATAGGATGAGAACTTTCTTTCATCACAAATCATCATTAGTGAGATCAACATATCATAATATTATCATCTATGGCACACAAGAGAAACAATCTTCAATCATGCATTATCATAACCTCACCATGATCTCAAATTCAACATAGTCATAACATGCCATAATAATAATAATCATATCATATCTTCCTTATCTAATCATATATAATTATTCAATTGCACAACATCATCATCAAATATAATCCATCATTATTGAATTAGAGTTCAAGATCGCAAAGTCTTACAAAATAGCCTCCATGGCCTTCATCAAGAATCTCACCCTCAATTCATCACAATTATCCAATAACCCACTCATAATCATCATAATGTAGTGAACTAAACAATAACATAACCAATTCCAACAACCCTAATATTCTACATGCCCAATTCTAAAATAGGGTAAGGATAAAGCATTTAATTCATAGACTGTACCATAGAATTAAGTCATGGACTAAGAACTACAACAATTAACCCATAAAAAATCATAATCTATCATTAATACTCAAAATAAATCAACCTCAAATCCAATTGAAAGACAAATCACGAAATTTCAAAGAAACCAATGTTTTTGACATCTTTTGAAATCAATTTTGATGAGCCTCTTGGGGAAAGAGATCCCAATATTGAAGAGCTTCCATACATTAGGATTACTTAGTGTTTTATGGATAAAAATTAGAGTCTTGAATTCCTACTGAATAACTTAATTGTCCTTCAATGGGGTGTTGCAATAGAGAGAAAAAGAAGAAAGAAGTTGTTTGTGTGTTTGGGTTTAAGAAAGGTGGGGTGTTCAATTATATAACTGAGGTTTAGGTATTATATAGTCCCTCAAATAATATAATTAAGCACCCTAAACCTTAATTTATTAACTTAACAACTGACTAATTAAATCCCTAACTTAAAAACATAACACTAAAATAGACACTACAACCACGAACCCCGACCTACGCCCTGTAGTCCTATCGACGGCCCTGTACTGAAAGTCGTCGTCTGGGAAAGATAAATTTTTTTGGACCATACAGGCCAATTGACTAAGTGTCAACCCATGAGGCAATTGATGGAGCGTTTATCAAACGACAACTCGTCACTTGGCTTGTGGGATGCACACTGCCAATTGACAGTTTTTGGGTCCGCATGGAAAGGTCCTCCTCAAGGACACTTAGGTTGTCCTTGGGAATTCATACCCGAATGTTTTTCCCCTAGAAACACTTTTTACATATTTAATGCCTTTTTACCTATATTCCTTAAATTTCGACTCTTAAAACCCCATGAAACATGCAAAGGCACACTAGTGCGCATTTAACAATTCACCGAATGTCATTGTCTTTTCTTAATGTTTTGAACTATAAAACATCTTTCATAGAATTATTACATTATTTTGGGCTTATAAAAAGGGTTTATGTCTTAATTCTTTATGTGAGGCTCTAGATTAGGTCACAAACTTTTAGAGTGTTACATTACCCTTCCTTAGGTACATTCGCCCCGAATGACATTTAAATTTGTTGTAGGAGAAAATTAGGAATGTCAATACTAGAAGCACAACCAACAACATATAATCAATATGAGTTACAACTCAATAGGGTAATTTGTAACTCCATTCAACACACAAACATGACATTTCCACTTAACAACTCAAATAACAATTTACCACATATAGGAGCTCAAACTTACAACTTGAGGAACTAGTTTCTCATCATCAACATGATCATTAAGATTCACATATGCCAACCTTCTCTTAAAACACATCAACATGCTCAATATCATTTCACCATGTAAGGACTCAAAAATGAACTAGGTCAAAATGGAGCCTAACTTGTAGTTACATGAGCTTATGAGCTACTAAAATGATCAATGATGGTGTTTAGAGGCAGTCTATAGATTTTGAGCGAGTTTGGAAGTGAGACGTCTAAGAACGTACGATGACGTGTTACACCCTTAAAATGATCTATCTTTAATTAGATCCTAACATGTTTTTTAGGAGTTTAGTAAGTCCTTAAATGACTAATTATACGATTAAAAGGCATTTTTTCATGTTTGAAGAGGTTTGGAGGAGTTTGAGGTCAAATATCCAAGAACGTGAAAGACATTCGAAAGTTTTGCATGTGCTTGTGTGTCTTAGTGAATTTTTTATTGTGTTATGTGTTGTATGTAGTTAAAATTCATGTTAGAAGTTCCCAACATGTATTCTAGAGTGTTTTAGGCAGAAACGTCTGGGCAAAACTCCCCATGGAACTATAATGTGGTTAAATGTGCCTAAGTTCATGAAGTTTACTTAAAAGATACATTGCAAGATTTCAAATGAAATGTCCTCTTTAAATACGTGTTTTTGCATGGTTTTAATTCTTAGTGCATTCTTGTACTAATATCATTCTTTTACACTGTTATACACAAAGTGTAGGTGTTGATGGCTAGAGGATGTCTCCTAAGTGAAAATTTTTGATAGATTTCCCAAGGTCAAGTAAAGGAACCCTTATGATTCAAGAGTTGCCTATGACAAGATGTTTCCTTAAGTTAACGTAATACTTTAGACTTATATTTTATGTTGTTAAAGGTCGTGTCTTTTAAGTTGTGTCTTAAGATGGCAAAGAGACCAAGTCTACTTGTGTACTTATGATATTTTTTATATATATGAATTGATGATTAAATCATATGATGTTCTATTAAAAGATTTAAATTTTCTTCTTTTTTATGATTATGCAATGAAAGATGTCTAAGGGCTTGTACAAGATCTTCGAGAGGTCGAGCACGCCGCGTGACGATTTCAGGATACCATAACTTCTTGGGTATACCTTTGGGTCGTAATAAACATGGTATCAGAGCATAAGGTTTTGGATTTTTTTCCCTTAGCTGTCAATGTCTTGTATTACTACGTCTAGTAGAGTCTCGTTCATCAGTGGTGAGTCGCGACACATCTATGAGCGAGAGGCTATAGGACGATAGAGTTTCTCTTCTTCACTATCCTCATGTCATGCCATATAACTTAAATCTATATGATCTCTCTCTTATATTTCCTTGTCCGGTGTACTTTAAAATGTGGTTTCTTGAATTAAGATAATGTCTCAATGCTTGAGAGATAAAAGGTGAGGTTTTGGTGCTTACCTTGGTTATATGGTTTGATGATAATTTGTGAAGGTGAATTTAGGATAAGTTGATTTGATGCCACTTATGGTTATAAGTGGTTTATGAGGAATCAATGTGATGATGTAGGATTAAAAAGTCTTGGGGAATGTGGTAAATAGTGAGAAAGATGTATGTTGACTTTGTATATGGAAAATGCTTCATAGTTGTCTTTTTGTGGATTGGAATCTTTTGTATAGGCTTTCTCCTAAGGAGTGGAGATAGTGTGTTGAACCTTGTAAAGTGATTGTGAAGCATGCGACTAATGGGAGAACCGTTATAAATAGTTAATGAGTTCCCTCTATGAACCTATTCCATGATTGGGGAATAAGACAAAAAAGGGGTTTGTTCCTTATGTTGGTAATATGTTAACCTAAGGTGAATTAGGAGGATGTATAGTATGTGCCCCTTACCTATTTAAGACAAGAAGAGAATTGAAATTTACTTACTTTGAAGTGGTTGTTGAATTTGAGTATGGTCGATTGGGGAAGTGCTTAGATTTTACCTAGGCATGTTTAGTTCGAAAGTTCCACCAAAAGTAGTGCACCTTTTAGGTTGATCTTGACTTGCCTCAATCTTGGTTTTTAAGGGAATGATGTGATTAGAATTACCAAAAGTCGGGGATAATGTGCATAGAATGTAAGATTTTAAGTGCCCTTAATGTTCCTATGTTAAGTTCCCTTGAACTTCTATAGGTTGAAAAATCCATTTATTGTTATGGTAATAAGGGTGTTCATAAGCTTAGATCCCAAGAAAGGGATGATGTTCTTAGTAAATAAGGTTGGTAAGCTAAAATTCCCCTAGAGTTGAGATGAGTTTCTCTTAAATGGGTTTATCCTATGTGGGGGAGGATGATTTGAGTTGTGAGGTTGTAGATATCCCTATATTTTCCTTCTATTCTTACTCATGCTTCAAACCCAAGAGTTCCTAAGTAACTTGTTCATGATAAGAGTCTTGCATAAAAGGTTAAGATACATGTTCTCCATATGTTATGCATGTCGTAAACGACACTATGTACTACGTATTATAAAAACAATTATTCCATGAAAAAGGAAATTTTGATGAATTTGTATGTTGCTCATGTTGGTGTGCATCCTTATATGATAAATGTGCAATTTGATCTCATAAGACAGCGTAGTGAGCATGCTTTATGTCACTTAAATATGTGATGCCTTAGCCAAACAATGCAAAGCTGAGTCTCTTTTAAATGAGATAAGATGAGTCTCTTCGAAAGATATGTGATTTTTTATATTTGGGGAGTATTACTATAGGCTCACTCTTGAGGAGTGATGGTTTGTCTATCATAATTCTTTTGGTGTGCCTATAAATAGTGATAAATTTACCTAAGTGATGTTCTAGAAAAAGAAAGCTGAAAATTTACTTTCTAATGTTGTGATGTGCTTGGTGTGAACTACCGTGTTGATTTCATAAGAAAGGAATTATAAGCATAATGTGGTTTGGAATAAAGAAGTCCTCTTTAATATGAATTAAACTTTATGCATTGCTTTTATATTAACTCTATATGCCATATGTATATGTTGAGACTAGGAGAAGGTAGTTCCTCCTTGAACAAAGCTAAGAATGGTAATGCCATATATGACCTTGATGGTGTTATGTCTAACTATAAGATCGTAGTTTATTTACATAATTCATTATTCTTGTGAAACGAAATGAATTGTTGAAATTTTTTGCATGAGTTTGAGTATGGATTATGCATAAGTGTGCAATTGAAATCCATAGTATGTTAAACCTTGTGGTGAAAGAATGAACATTCCTAAAGTTGGAGAAGATAGTTCCTCTAAATGGCTATGAATATGAAGAAATATGTATTCATGGAAAGGATTGTAGAAGTAGCAGATGTTTGTTTATGTTGTTTTAGTTACATGTTAGTGTGAAGTTTGTGTCCCTTGTAAGTTTGGTGCATTGACTATTGGTGATAACATGTTGAAGTATATTGAACTTCTATAAGTGTCATTGAGTCCTTCGAAGTGTTCAAAATCTTTCAAGTGTCATTCGAGGACGAATATTTCCAAGTGGGGGAGTATTGTTACACCCTCAAAATAATCTAGGTTGAATTAAAGACTAACATGTTATTTATGAGATTATTAAGTCCTTATATGACTAATTATAGTGTTAACAGGCAATGTGTAAAGTTTGAAGAGGCTTGGAGGAATTTGGAGGCCAAATGTCCAAGAACGTTCAAACGTTTTTCCTTTAAATGTGCATGTGTGTCTTAGCGATTTTTTGTTTGTTTTATGTGCTGTTTGGAGTTAAAAGTAATGTGAGAGGTTCCTAACATGTATACAAACAACAATATTTGAGGGGGAAAAACTACCTAAGGACAAACAATAAAGACCTTGCAGATGACCCAACCTTGGGTCAACAAGCTGCCCAAGTCAGCAACTTTTGTTCCTTGGTGAAATAGGTCTGTGTCGCGGACTTGGTCCTCCATAGGTAAAAATGGTTTTTCGCATCGCAGACACAACGCAAACTCAATTTCCCCGGAAGTTATTTTCAAAAAATATCATGGGGGAACAGATCCGTGTCGCGAACTTGTTTCCCGACGAAGATTTTGAAAATAAGAGTTAACTTTGACATGTCTCATTATCCAAATAAGTATGGGGTCATTTTCAAATTTATTTCCTGTGTATACATATATATATATATATATTGTAATGATGGATTTATGTTATAACTAATATTTTAATTATGAATTTCAATTCAATTTCATGAAGAACCCATGATCCTCCTAATTTCTCAAAATTGGCCTAAAATGTTGGTCTTGTGATCTTGATGATATGATTATTAGAATATTTTAGATTGTAATGAATTTCTAAGTTTTATATTTCGTTATGTCAATTGGTTATGAATAGTTGCGAATTGATCAAGATGATCATTAGATTGGAGATTTTGTAAGTTGACCTATTTCTTCTAATTATCTTAGAATGTACCTGGTACATTTTTTTTTTATCAAAATGGTAACATATTTCATTCATAAAATCCTTGTGGTACAGTGAATGTTCTTAGTTTTTTAGACTGTTCTTCTAGTTCTAAGTGATATAATTATGATTTACAATCAAATTTGCTAAAATAATTATATCCTTGTATTTGTTTTATCTTTACTATTTTATTTGATATCAGATAATTATATATTTTAGTTTTTACATTTAAATTTCTATAATAAATAACCATTCTGCTTTTTCCTCTTTTTTGTACACTATGGTTATTTACAATATATGTCGGGCTAGTGTGCTTTTTATTGCCTACTTGTATATATTCTTTTTCTAACAATTCATTTATATGTATCTTAAATTCGGTTAGATTATTAAAATTATACTTTAATAATTTTTGGGTTATAATACTGTTATTATCAACTAGCTAAATTTTCACATTTGTTTTATGTTTTTCTCATCCTTGTAAAGGATCTTCACTATATAATAATTCTAACTTATCTTGGATTTACTTTTCTTTGTTTATAGAGAATATAATTAATTCTATCTTACGGCCTTCTTCGTTTATATTTTCTAATTTTTACTTAATTTTCTTAGTTTGTTTTATCCATTCTGTTGTTTTTCATTTTCTTTTATTTACTGATTTTGCTCCTATTTTTTATTTTCATGGTGTTGTGAACCGCCAGCGTATTTTTGTTATTATATGTGGGTATAATTATTCTAAAGAAGGCATTCCTCATAGTATATCTTTTGTAGTCAAATTAAAATTATATATTTCTTCCATAGTTAATATCTTATCCCATATTTGTATTTTTCTATTTTTTGCCTCATATGTGATTATACTTCCTTCATTATTAAATTCTGTCACTACTATCGGTGTTTTTAATTTTTACGATTTATCTTTCGGTAAATTATTGTATTTACATATATTATCTTCTGCTCCAGTATCTATCATCGGTGTATAATATCTGTTTTAATATCCCTCTATTATTATCTTTGCAAGTATATGTATTTCAATATTTTTATCCTACCAAAGTTTTTTATACTATTACTCTTTTATTTTTATAATTTATTGTCAATTGTTTGTCTTCTAGATTATATGGTTTTACTTGTTCTAATCATTTCATTCCTAAAAAAATATTTTCATCTCCCTGATATATTTTAAATTTAATTACTATTGGTACTCCTTCAATGATTATTTCCTCTTCTGTAGTTTCTTCGGTATACATTAATGATTTTGGTAGTTCGGGGCATGATTTCTCATTAGTGATTATTTCACCTTTCGTTACTACTTCTCTTGTAATATAGTTTTCTCCTCGTCCTGTATCTATTAATATTAAATATTTTCGTTGTTCCATTATTCCCATTATGTAATAATGAGGTGGTTTTATTTCATTTTCCATTAATTTTATGGAGTTTTATTTTTTCTTCTTGACATATTCATTTTTTATGATATTTGTGTTATTTCACAGTTTATTCTTTTTGATGTGCTTAATCTTTCTTTTACTGTTTCTAAGTCTTCTTCTATATCAATCTCATTAAAACTATAATCATTTTTACTATGATTGTGACTATCCTTTCAAAAGGATCTTCTATTTTATTTAATTTATTTTACTTTTTGCTATTATTTTATGTTTTGTTGTTAAAACACATAAGTTTTTACGTCTAGCATTAAATATTTTACTTTCCGGAGCTAGTTCTATTCCCGACATTTTCAATTTAATACTAGTGATTTATCTATGTTTCTGTCATTTATTGCTATTGAGTAGTTATCACTTATTATAAATTTAAATTTTTGGTATATGAGGTTACCTTTTACTACATTTATTATACTCTTTCATATGGGTTGTATGATTCTATCATTCGTTAACTATATATCTATGGGTGTATCTATTCCTTCTCTAAATATGCTTTTATTAGTATTTCTGTTCCTCCTATATGTACATATTTAATTGGATTTTTAGCCTTAATATTTTGTATTTCTTTATTTATTATTAGTTTGTTTATTAATGGTATTTTCACCTTTTCTTTAGTGATTTTGCAATCTATGATATGTTCTTTTTGACTTACTACGTAATATTCTTCTTTTTGTCGTTTAAACCAGTTTCTTATTGTTGGTATTTCAAATATTTTTTCAATATTTAGATCTAATTCTTTTTCTTTTATTTGCTCAAATATATTATTATCAAATATTTTTTTGGTTCTATGGATTCTTCGTCTAAATGATCTTCTTTATATATTATTTGTATATATGTTTCAGTCATTTGTTTTATTATAGAAATCATTATCTGATTCCATCTCTATATCGTTATTCATTTCATTTTCTAATATTTCATATATGCTATCTTCACTTTATAATTCATAATCTATGTACTCTATCTGCGTATATTTTTCATCGTTTATTATTATTTTTTATATTTATTTTTTCTTTGAATTTTTAGGTAATTTACAGTCTCTGACTATATGTCCTAATTTTCCATAATTATAACAAGTACATTCTGTGAGTTTTTTTTGGTCTATATGGTCTTTTGATTTTGTAGTTTTTTACATAGTATCTTCTTCTCGATTTTTTATATTTGTATTTTTATCAGAATTTTTTATTATTTATATTTTTATAATACTTATCCATACAACCAAATTGAGGTGCTGTTTTATTTTTGCAACATGCAAATTTTTTTACTAATATTTTTTTTTAATTTCGTCTTTATGTTTTCACATCGTTCCATAAACCATCGTTGCAAGAATTTTATTGTAGCTCCTAAGGTATCTGTTAATTTTGCTTCGTTGCAACTTTTTATGAATTTTGAATTAAAAGGTTTTGGTAATTTTCTAAAATATAAATTTCTTATTACTTTACTTTCTTCTGTGATATATGTTCCTTTGTAATAGTTTTCTAAATGCACATGTATATATTCATCTATGTAACACATATTACATATTGCTAATTTTATCATTAGATTTCGATTTATGATTTTATCTTTATTTTGTTCTTCTACCTCTGTTGTCATACTGCTGAATTCATTTCTTATAGATACTTTATATTTATATAATATTTCCATAGTTTTAGTAACTAATTCGCCACTAGATTTTTTGTTACTTCTTAAAGTTTTTAATCTTTAATCTAATAAATTTTGCAATCATAATTTTATTGTTCCTGTAAGTGTTATTTCTATATATCCTGGTGTCTCTGTTATTACTATTTTGTTATCTATCAATTTTTTTGATATATATCCTATTCGTAATTGGATTGTTTTATTTATATCTTCCACATAGTCTATGTCACGACCCAAAACGAGCCGCGAGTGACACCCACACTTATCTTACTATGTGAGCGAACCAACCAATCTAAACCCCAACATTTCAAACATAATAAACAGAATAATAATGCAGAAGACTTAAAAACTCATTAATATAACCAATAAATAACTTCTAAAATTTATCAATTACTATCCCCAAAATCTGGAAGTCATCATCACAAGAACATCTATCCTCAAATTACTAAGTCTAAGAGTATCTAAGAAGATAAAATAACTAAACGAATAGTCCATGCCAGAACATCAAGGCATCCAGACATGAAGAAGAGATCCAGTTCAAGCTAGAGGCTTTAGCTCAACCTGAATTCTGGTGTGACGAAGACTGGCTAGAGTTGCGATTGAGTTGAAGACGACGGTAAGTTTGCTGCACTCCACAAATAATAAAAACAAAACATACAAGTAGGGGTCAGTACAAAACACAGGTACTGAGTAGGTATCATCGGCCAACTCAAAATAGAAAACAGTATATATCAGATAATATCATAAAATCAACTACAATACTCAACAGGTAGCAACACAAGTACGAGAATCATTGATAAATAACGCCAAGTACACCCATGAGGACTCAAGCCTCCATACCATACTCATTTGGGAAATAGGTTCATTAAATTGAGTATATTAACATATTTCAAGATTCATTCTCTTTACTATCCTGGTGTCGGAACGTGACACTCCGATCCTCATCATACTATCCTGGTGTCGGAACATGACACCCGATCCACTATTACTATCCTGGTGTCGGAACGTGACACCCGATCCCATTCATACTATCCTGGTGTCGGAACGTGACACCCGATCCATTAATACTATCCTGGTGTCGGAACGTGACACCCGATCCTCTATTACTATCCTGGTGTCGGAACGTGACACCCGATCCTCTATTACTATCCTTGTGTCGGAACGTGACACCCGATCCACTAACCTCATTCTTTTAGTTCATCAAGCCTGTTTTTATACCAAGGCATCATCATTAAAAAGGAGGTTTCAAGGTTTAGGATTCAATAGCCTCATCATGATTATTTAATCGCAATTATATAATCACATCATGCAAGCATACAATTAAGCATATAGGAGACTTTACAAAACTACCCAATACATATCATTCTCTATTAAGAGTTTACTATGAAATAGCATAAACCATAACCTACCTCCACCGAAAAATTCGTGATCCAGAAATCTACTTTTCCAAAGTTTTGTTTTCCTCTTCGTTCTCTCCTCTTGATCGATCGTTTCTCCCTCTCTCTGTTCTTTTCTATTTTTTTCTTATTCCAACCCTTTTTCTTTTACCCTAATTACCATATAATTAAGTATAAAAGATGGTAAAAGTAATCCACTATTTATTCCAAGGTTGTATCCTTTAACCCCCAAGTAATTGAATTATTAAAATTCAACCACTAACTTTATAATTATAAACAGGAATAGTCCAAAATTCCCCTTAAAATATTTAAAAGAAATCCGACACAGTCAGGGTTACGCAGCCTGTGACGGGCCATCGTGCCTGTGACGGTCCGTCTTGATGAGTCGTCACAGAATTTAGAGACTAACTTTTCACTAAGGGCTTGTGACGGTCCGTCGTGCCCACGACGGTCCGTCCTGCCATATCGTTGCGAAGTTTAGAGAGTTGTTCTCAGTACCCAAATATCCAGAATCTATGTGTTTTGGAATGAGACCCCCTCGACGGTCCGTCATACCCATGACGGTCCGTCGTGGAATCCGTCGACCCAGGCAGTTATTACCAGAATAAACTCTACTGCTCGAAACGACTAAACAGTTCGTTACAGTCTAAATCTAGAAAATTATGTTGCTCAGTTATTGGTTTAGGTGTACATCTTTTATTCAATCTTTTATTCCGTATAGTCTTTTCTTTATCATAGTGCCCATAGTTTTCAATATAATATTTCGGATTTGATGATGTGCTAGATTTTTCATCCATGTTTACGCATTATCTATATTTAATAAAAGTTCCGTATATGTTTCACTTGTTTTTGAATGTTGTTCTAGATCGCCGTTGTTTATTTCATCAATTCTTATTTAAGGTAGACTATCTTGGCTATTTTTTTTCTTCTTATTCATCTTCTAACTGCAATTTTTCTTTGAATTTAGTTATCTCGTTTGCTAATTTAACGGAAATCGAAAAAATAAAACAACAACCAAAAAGGGAAGTACAACAATTAGAAAAAGTAAAAAATACTAAAATCATAAAGCTTAAAAAAGAGCTATCAATATTAAAAGAAATGTATGAACTTAAACAAAGAGAAAAAAATAAAAATAAAATTAGCAAATGAGACATTTAAATTCATAGAAAAATTGCAATTACAAGACAAATTAGAAGAAAAAGAAGAAAATAGCGAAGATAATCAACCTGAAATAAGAATTGATTAAATAAACATTGATAATCTAGAACAACTTTCGAAAACAAGTGAAACATATACTAAAACTTTAGCAAATATAGGTAATGCAAGGAATTTAGAAATAAATACATGAAGCATAGACATGGATGACCTAGAATATGAGTAAAAAAATTAAAAAATTCAAATTCGAAATATTATAATGAAAACTATGGACACTATGATAAAGAAAAAACTATATCGGATAAAAGACTGAATAAAAAATGGACACCTAAACCAATAACAGAACAACATAATTTTCTAGATTTAGACTGTATGGAAGATATAAATAAAAGGGAAAAGGGTCTGATATACCCCTCAACTTTGTAATTTAGAGCTGATATACCCCTCGTTATAAAAGTGACACATTATACCGTTACTTGTAAACAAATGTCTCACATATACCCTTTTCCTCTAACGGAAATGAAAAAAATAATAATTTTAATCTAAATTTTTTATTTTTTTTTCTAAAAATATAATTCCATATGAATAAATTTAATCCTCGTCAAACATATTTTTTTGACTTTTTTTTTCTTTCAATGACAAATTATAATTACTATTGGATAATAAAATTTATTTATGTTTCACTAATATTCTTGTAAAACTTATTGTAGATGACCAAATTTTTTCTTCAATATACGAATTAAATTACAATACACACAAAAAATAGTTTCAATTTTTTTTTCTTTAAACTAAGGAATGAAAGAAAAAAAACAAAATAAGAATAAGAACTCAAATAATTATAATAAAAGAAGTCAAAAATAATTTATGTATGAAAAAAATTAAAATATACCTTAACTTTAATAGAAGAATCATATATACCCCTAAATAATTTTTTTTAAAAAAATTAGAAGTAACAAATATAAATTTAAAACTAAGTTTTTAACTTCCGTTAAATGAAGGGTATATGTGAGCCATTTTGTAACGGCAGGGGTATATGTGAGCCGTTTGTATAACGGTAAGGGCATATATGAGCCACTTTATAACGAGGGGTATATCACCTTCAAATGACAAAGTTGAGGGGTATATCAGACCCTTTTTTAAAAACTTTAAGAAGTAATAAAAAAATCTAGTGGCGAATTAGCTACTACAACTATGAAAAAATTATATAAATATGAAGTAGCTATAAGAAATGAATTTAGCAGTATGAAAACAGAAGTAGAAGAACAAAATAAAGAAAAAAATCATATATCAGAATCTAATGATAAAATAAGCAATATGTAATATGTGTTACATAGATGAATATACATGTGCATTTAGGGAGTACTATTATAAAGGAACATATAGCACATAAGAAATTAAAGAAATAAGAAAATTATATTTTACAAAATTACCAGAACCTATTAATTCAAACGTCATAAAAAGTTGGAACTTAGCAGAATTAACAGATACCTTATGAGCTAGAATAGAATTTTTGCAACGATGGTTTATGGAAAGATGTGAAAAAAATAAAGACGAAATAGAAATAGAAAAAATATTAGTAAAAAATTTGGCATGTTTCAAAAATAAAACAATACCTCAATTTGATTGTACGGATAACTATTATGAAAATAGATATAATAAAACATACAAATCAAAATAAAAATTTAAAAATCGAGAAGAAGATATTATGCAGAAAACTACAAAATCAAAACACCATATAGGCCAAAAAGAAAATAATAGAATGTACTTGTTATAATTGTGGGAAATTAGGACATATAGTCAGAGACTGTAAATTACCTAAAAATTCAAAAAAAAATATCAGAAATAATTACAAACAATGAAATATACGCAGATAGATTACATAGATTATGAATTAGAAAGTGAAGATAGCATACACGAAATATCAAAAAATGAAATGGATAACGATATAGAGATGGAATCGGATAATGAATTCTATAATACAAATAATGACTGAAACAAATATACAAATCTCTCTCTCTCTCTATGTATATATATACATAAATAAGGATCATAGAGGAGGCCATGTGGCACCTCTCTATGACTTGCATTCATTTTTTTCTTATTTTTCTTTTTTTATTTGACTTTTTTTTTCATTTTTTTTTGTTATAAACTTATACCTCTTTAATTAAATAAATTTTATTCTTAAATTATTATTAATAATATTCTTAACCCTCAAACCTTTCATATTCATAACCTCTTAAACCTTTCATATTCATAACTACTAATTATTTAATGTGAAAGGTTACATAAACACTATGAAATCAAACTAATATTGTGTATTTTTTTATAGTCATCTTTGGGTAGAGAATTAGTGGAAGAATTGTTGCAATATTTGTAAGCTTTGAGGTGTTTTATTTTTTTAAATATTATTTCATATATTACTTTTAATTAGCAAGTAAGGCTAATACGTCATCATATTTTTATCTCTCAAGATAAATTATTTTGTTTCTTATCTTTGAAATTTATTTTATGACTAATAATGTATTTTTTATTATTTTTCTTGACTCTTGTACATAGGATGTAATGATAACATCAAGAAATGAAGATTAATGGATTTTGAGTTATATATATTGACTATTTGGTAAAAATGATTATGTAGGAGAATTTATTATTAAATGTAATTTTTCCTTATTCATTATAAGGTTTATTATAAATTTTGTTAACTTTGAGATTCATTTTAGGACTAATAATTTATTTGTTATTATTTTTCTTTGACTCTTGTATATAGGATGAAACAAAAATATCCAGAGATGGAGATGAATGGATTATTCTTTATTTTTTTAGGTCCTTAAGTAGTAATGTTTCTATTATATTATTTCATTTTGAATTATTTATATTTTGTCAAAAATGATTATATGCGTTCAAATGTAATTTTCTCCTTACTCTTTATCTTTTTTTTCTTTTGGTAGATAGCTTTTGAACTTATTTAATCAGATTTTCCGATTATAGGAGATATATCTATGATGAAAATGGTTCGACATTCTTGCATAATTTGAGTTTACATGGAAAAATAATTTAATATGTCTAATATAATTACAATTCTTTCTTTGTTGAATCGTACATTTAATATTATTTGTTTATGATCAGATAGAAAATCCTGAGTTTTTTAAAGAAAAATATCTAATTTATTCTCCTTAAACCTCTATATGATTCATAGATAATTTAACTATGTTATAATGATAAGACTCTCCAAAAATAATTATTTAGATAAATTCATGTCTCACTTTTTTATTAATAATATTAGTTTATTGTGTTTGTGGCTTAAAATATTTTATAACATAGAATAGAAGTAGAAAATGAGTAAATGAATATCTATATGCTACTTAAAGAAATACGTACATATACTTTCATAGGCCGATGAAATAATTTTTATTAAGTAAAATGATATAACATAAGATTGTAAAGTTAATTTATAATTTTGAAAACACACATGGTTTTGTTAGAAATAAATTATTTATTAATATGTAAAATTGCAATTCTTGAATTTCTCCTTCCTGTTGTTTTTCTTAGAAGATTTCAAGTTGTTTATGAATAAGTTTTTAAATTTTCATATTTTTTTTTTTGGAGTTCTAATGTTATTTCAAAATTACGATTAATTTATAATTTTTAAAATTTAGTTGATTTCCTACCTTTCTGTTTACTTATAATAAAATATTTGTCTCAATAACTCTAATTTATTTGTCTTTTCATTTTCTATAATTTATGTTCTTTATTAGTGTAATAATGTACAAATATTACTCTTATTATATTATGTCACGACCCAAAACGGGCCGCGACTGGCATCCACACTTATCTACTATGTGAGCGAACCAACCATCCAATTCCCAACGTTTCAACCATAAGTAACAAAATATAATGCGGAAGACTTAAAACTCATTAATGAAAATTGATTAATTAACTTATAAAAACTCAATACTATTTATTCCCAAAACCTGGAAGTCATCACCACAAGAACATCTATCCTCAAATTACTAATCTAAGAGTATCTAAGAAGCTAAAATAAGTAAAAAGCTAGTCCATGTCGGAACTCCAAGGCAACAAGACATGAAGAAGATGATCCAGTCCAAGCTAGAAGCATTAGTTCACCCTGAGATCCGACGTGATGGAGACTGACTAGAGTTGCGGTTAAGTTGAAGATGATGGTACGTTTGCTGCACTCCACAAATAAAAAAGAAAACAATTACAAGTAGGGGTCAGTACGAAACACGAGTACTGAGTAGGTATCATCGGCCAACTAAAAATAGAAAACAGTATATACCAATAATATCATAAATCAACTACAATACTCAACATGTAGCAACAACAAGTTCTATGATCATTAATAAGCAACGCCGAGTTCACCCATGAGTACTCAAGCCTCAATGCCATACCCATTTGGGAATTAGTTTCATTAGATTGAGTATATTAACGTCTTTCAAGATTCATTATGCTTATTTCTCTCGTGTCGGTACGTGACACTCCTGCTCTCCGCTCCATATACTACTTGTCGGTTTCGTGACACCCCCATCCCCTAATTCTACGTGTCGGTTCGTGACACCCGATCCCTTACTTCTACGTGTCGGTTCGTGACACCCGATCCCCTAATTCTACGTGTCGGTTCGTGACACCCGATCCCCTAATTCTACGTGTCAGTTCGTGACACCCGATCCCCTAATTCTACGTGTCGGTTCGTGACACCCGATCCCCTAATTCTACGTGTCGGTTTGTGACACCCGTTCCACTACTCTCATCACTTTAGTTCATCAAGCCTTCTTTTATATCAAGGCATCATCAATCTCATTAACAAGGCAGATTAGGGTTTTTCAAGATTTAGGATTCAATAGCTTCATCATGCTTATTTTATCACAATTATGTAATCACATTCATACAAGCATACAATTAAGCATATAGAGGGGTTTACAATACTATCCAATACATATCATTCGCTATTAAGAGTTTACTACGAATAGCATAAACCAAAACCTACCTCCACTGAAGAATTCGTGATCAAGCAAGCTAATCTTCAAAGTCTTTGCTTTCCTCTTCGTTCTTCTCTTTCTCTCGTTCGTTTCTCCCTCTCTCTCTCTGTTCTTTCTATCTTTCTTATTCAAAACCCTTTTTCTTTTACCCTAATTAGTATATAATTAAGTATAAAAGATGACAAAAGTAACCCACTAATTAATTTAAGGTTATCTCCTTTAACCCCCAAGTAATTGAATTATTAATATTAATCCATTAACTTAATAATTACAAGCGTGAAAAGTCCAAAATGCCCCTTTTAAAACTTAACAAAATTTCCGACCCGAGTGAGCTTACGGAACCTGTGACGGTCCGTCACGACTGTGATGGGCCGTCCTGCAGGTCTGTCACAAAGCTCAGAGACTTGATTTTAGTAAAAGTTCTGTGACGTCCCGTCATGCCTGCGACGGTTTGTCCTGCCATTTCGTCGCGAAGTTTAGAGAGTCAATTTCAGTACCCAATTTTCAGAATTCTAAGTGTTTTGGAACAAGACGCCCACGACGGTCCGTCGTGCCCATGACGGTTCGTCGTGGGATCCGTCGACTCAGCCAGTTTTTCAAGAAATAAAAATCTGCTGCTCAAACCGACTATTTTGAGAATTGTATGGAAATGTTGAGGGAGAAAAAGCTTTATGCCAAATTCTTCCAGTGTGAGATTGGCTAGATTCAGTGTCTTTCTTGGGGACGTGTGTTTCTAAAGATGGGGTGATGGTGGATNTTGTCAAGGGATTCTCTTCTATTGCTTCCCAACTGACAACTTGACCAAGCAATGTTTCCATTTGTATGGGGATGAGTGTGAGGCAAGCTTTCAGAAGCTCAAGACCTGTTGACACCGCACCTATCCTTACCTTGCCAGTGGAGGGTAAGAACTTCATTGTTTATTGTGATGCCTCCTATTCTGGTTTGGGTGCAGTACTAATGCAAGGAAAAAAGTGATTGCTTATGCTTCGAGGCAATTAAAGGTGCATGAACGTAAATCCGACCCATGATTTAGAGTTGGCTGCAGTGGTGTTTGATTAAAGCAATGAGAAGACACTATTTATATGGGGTTAATGTGAGGTCTATACGGATCATCGTAGCCTACAGTATGTCTTTACTCAGAAAGATTTGAACTTGAGACAGAGGAGATAGATGGAACTACTGAAGGACACGACATCACTTTTTGATCATCCGGGGAAGGCAAATGTTGTAGTGGATGCTTTAAGTAGAAAGGCGGGAAGCATGGGAAGTCTAGCTCACTTGCAAGCTTCTAGACGCCCATGGCTAGAGAAGTTAGATTCTGGCTAACGACCTTATGAGATTAGAAGTTAATGAGAAGGGAGGATTTTTAGCTTGTGTGGAGGCAAGATCTTCCTTCCTTGACAAGATAAGGGAAAGCAGTTTGTTTAATGATGAAAAATTGATCGGATCCGAGATAAAGTGTTGCAAGGAGAGGCTAAGAAGCGAAATCGATGAGGAAGGTGTTTTGAGGATTAAGGGAAGGGGATGTGTACCCGCGTCGATGATTTGATCAATACTATTCTGACAGAGGCTCATAGTTCAGGTATTCGATACCATCCAGGTGCAACCAAGATGTACCGTGACTAAAGCCACACTTTGGTGGGAGTAGAATGAAGCATGATATTGTGGATTTTTATTGCCAAATGTCCAAATTGTCAACAAGTAAGTATGAACCACAGAGGCCCGGAGGAACACTTCAGAGAATTCCCATTCCTGAATGGAAGTGGGAGAGAATTGCAATGGACTTGTGGTTGGTCTTTCGAAGACATTGGGGAAGTTTGACTCTATTTGGTAATTGTGGACAGATTGACTAAGTCTGCTCATTTCATTCGGTCAAGGTGACTTATAATGCAGAGAAGTTAGCCAAACTTACATCTCAGAAGTTGTCGATTGCATGGAGTTCCACTGTACATCATATCAGATGAGGTACGCGTTTACTTCTATGTTTTGGAGGAACAATGCATGCGGAATTAGGTACTAGGTTGGATCTTAGTACTGCGTTCCATCCTCAGACCGACGGTCAGTCTGAGCGAACGATTAAGTGTTGGAGGATATGCTTCGTGCATGTGTGATAGAATTCGGTGGCCATTGGGATAGCTTCTTACCCTTAGCGGAGTTTTCATACAATAATAGCTATCATTGAGTATTGACATGGCTCCATTTGAAGCAACCGTATGGTAGGAGATGTAGGTCCCCATTGGTTGGTTTGATGCATTCGAGGTTAGAATTGGGGTACTGACCTTTTGGGGACTCGTTAGAAAAGGTGAAATCCATTCAAGAAAAGCTTCTAGCGGCGCAAAGTAGGGAAAAGAATATGCAGATCGAAAGGTTAGAGACTAGAGTTCATGGAGGGTGAACAGTCTTGTTGAAAGTTTCGCCAATGAAAGGGGTGATGCGGTTTGGTAAAAGAGGAAAGCTTAGTCCAAGGTATATTGGTCCATTTGAAGTTCTGAAGGCGAGTAGGGGGGTGGCCTATGAATTAGCTTGCCTCAGCACTCTCCGGAGTACATCCGGTATTCCATGTGTCGATGTTGAAAAAGTACCATGGGGATGAAACTACATATCCATTGCGATTCAGTTTTGCTTGATGAAATTTGTCTTATGAGGAAGAGCTGTTGCTATTTTAGATAGAGAGTTCGCAAGTTGAGGTCAAGGGAGATTGCATCCATCAAGTGCATGGAAGAATCGACCGGTTTGAAGAAGCTACTTGGGAGAAGGAGGCAGATATGCAAGAAAGATACCCACATTGTTTACAGACTCAGGTACTTCCTTTCACTCTGTTTTTCTTCTCGTGATCGTTCGAGGATGAACGATGGGTAAATTGGTATCTATTGTAACGACCTGTTTAGTCGTTGAGCAGCAGGTTTTATTTCTGGGAAACTGGCAGAGGCAACGGATGCCACGATGGACCGTCATGGTCATGAGGACCGTCGTGGAGGTCTCGTCCCATGACAGTTAGAAATTTGAAATTGGATACTGAAAATCGACTCTCGAACGCCACGACGAAATGGAAGGACGGACCGTCTCAGGCATGACGGCCCGTCACAAGACTTTTTACAAAAATCAGGTGTCTGACCCTTGCGACGGACAGCGGACGGACCGTCGCAGGCACGACGGCCCGTCAAGGGCTGCGTAATCCCAACGGGGGTCAGATTTCTGATTAATTATTTAAGGGGTGTTTTGGACTATTTCCGCTTTAATTATAAAGTATGGGTTAAGTTAATAAGTCTAAATACTGAAGGTTAAAAGAGGTAAACTTAAGTAATTAGTGGATTATTAGTGCCATCTTTTAAAACTAATTATAGATAATTAGGGTAAAAGAAGAAGGGGTTTGAGAAAGAAACAGAAAAAGAACAGCAAGAGAGAGAGAGGATCGACGAAGAAGAGAGAAGAGGGAGAATCGAACGAGAAGAGGAAAACACAAGGCTTGGGGAATTCTTGCTTGATCACACGTCTCGGTGGAGGTAGGTTATGGTTTTCACACTATTCGTAGTAAGTTAAACTCTTAATAGCGAATGATATGTGTTGGGTAGTATTATTAAGTCTTCTATATTCTTAAATGTGTGTATGCATGATTGATTTTTTTATATATATATATATATAATATATATTATATATATATATATAATATATGATTGTGATGTGAAATAAGCATGATGAATCTATTGAATCTTAAATCTTGAAGAACCCTAATCTACTTGTTAATGATAATGCTTGGTATAAAAGAAGGCTTATGAACGAAAGTAGTGAGATTAGGGGGTGATCGACGTGCCACGTTCCGGTACCAGGATAGCATATGAGGATCGTAGTGTCACGTTCCGACACCAGGATGTATATGGATCGGGTGCCACGTTCCGGTACCGGGTAGAATATGAGGATCGGAGTGTCACGTTCGACCAGGATAGATATGGATCGGGTGCCACGTTCCGGTACCAGGATAGAATATGAGGATCGGAGTGTACGTTCCGACACCAGGATAGTATATGGATCGGGTGCCACGTTCCGGTACCAGGATAGAATATGAGGATCGAGTGTCACGTTCCGACACCAGGATAGTAATGGATGGGTGCCACGTTCCGATACCAGGATAGAATATGAGGATCGGAGTGTCACGTTGACACCAGGATAGATATGGATCGGGTGCCACGTTCCGGTACTAGGATAGAATATGAGGAGTGGAGTGTCACGTACCGACACGAGAGTAAATAATATAATGAATCTTGAAAGATGTATATAATCAATCTAATGAACCTAATTCCCAAATGAGTATGAGAGGAGGCGTGAGTCCTCATTGATGTGCTTGGTGTTGTAACCAAGGATTATGGTAATTGTAAATGCTGCATGCTAAAGATATTAGTTGATTTATGATGTACTTGATATATACTGTTTTCATTTTTGAGTTGGCCGATGATACCTACTCAGTACTTGTGGTTTGTACGACCCCCTACTATTATGTTTTCTCTTTTGTTATTGTGGAGTGAGCAGCAAAGCACCGTCGTCTTCAACTCAACCGCGACTCAGCCAGTCTTCATTACACCGGATTTCAGGGTGAGCTAACGCTTCCAGCTTGGACTGGATCTTCTTCCTCATGTCTTGATGCCTTGAAGTTCCGGCATGGACTAGCTTTTGTTTTATTTTAGTTCTTAGAATACTCTTAGTTTAGTAATTTGATCATAGATGTTCTTGCGGTGATGACTTCCAGATTTTGGGGATATATAGATGTTGAGATTTAGAAGTTATTGAATGGTTTTGATTAATGAGATTAAGTCTTCCGCATTACTTTCTGTTGATATTACATTGAAATATTAAGGTTTAGATTGGTTGGTTCACTCACATAGAGGGATAAGTGTGGGTGCCAGTCGCGATCCGATTTGGGTTTGACAATTGTAACGACCTGTTTCAACTGCTCCTCATTGTTCCTTCTTACTTTGGAGCATATCAGTATTATCGGCAATAAATACCGAGTCACAAAGAGATCCAGATATGGCTTAAAATCTCGAGTTTCAGCAAGCTCATTGAAGAGCACCACGGGCATTCGTTTAGTCTAAAGGACATTACCAAGAATTCATAATGCCCATACTTGGTTCGTCGAAAAAAGCAAGTTAGTCTTTGGCACATCTGCTGCCGATATGTCAATTGATGATAAAAACCAGACCTCAAGTCGATTCTTAGAGAAGAACAAGACCTTGTAACTGATCGAACAAATCACAATGCGAGGAAGAGGATACCTGTTCGTAACAGTTACTTTATTAGTTGCGGTAAATCTATGCACATCCGAAGGACTCCCATCTTTCTCTTCCACCCCACAAAACAGGAGCACCCCAAGGGGATGCACTGGTCTAATAAAGCCTTTACCTAACACTTCTTGAAGAGTTGGGCTTTTAACTACCTGAACTCTGTTGGATCCATTCTAATAAGGGGGTATGGAAATGGGACGAGTACCAGTTCAAAGATCGATTGAGAAGTCAATCTATCTATCCGGTGGCATACCAGGAGGTCTGCAGGAGGAAACACATCTAAAAACTCGCGGGGACTATCGAAACGACTCAAGTGAAGGTACTAGGGGTAGTATCATACCGGAGGTGTGCCAAGAAAGACTAAACAACCCTTAATAACCATTCTCTAGCACGAAGAAAGGAGGGAGACGCATTACTAACAGAAATTCTAAGTGTAGTCACCCTCCCACACTAACGGATCTGTCTCAGGCTTGGGCTAAATCAAAGTTAGCTAGTATTACAATCCAAGATTGCACAAAATTTGGAGGGGAAAGAAAGCCAAGTCATACCCAGCAATTACCATCGAATCAACAATTTCTAAGATAAACCAAGTCTAATGAGTAGTGTTCCCCACAAAAGTCACCAGGACACGACTATATACCTTTCAAACTATCACAGACTCACCCACCGGAGTAGAAACATGAATTAGGCATGTCAAGCAATTAAAATGTAAATTTAAGCCAGTATTAGCAATGAGGAAGATACATGATGAAAAGTGGAGCCAGGATCAAATAAATACAGAAGCACATGAATCACAAAACCAAGAGATTAACCTGTGATAACAGAATCTGATTGCCCGCTTCAGACCGCCTAGGGAAAGCCGTTAAAATGGGCCCTATCACCTGTATGCACGTTTCCCCTACCATGTGGAGTTGTAGTAGCTCTGTTTGTCCGTCCCCCGGACCGTTTGGTGACCAACCATACGCGGCACCTCGGCCTCAAGATAACGGCCGTTACCTGAGAACCTACTACCACTAGCTATTGGGGGGTCTATAAACTATGTTTTGGGCAATTCATCCTAATAGGTACAGGTCTCTCCCACATCCATAACAATGCTCTGGGGTTTCTAGCCCTAGGCTCTGGTGCGAATGACGAGGTTTGGGAATAACCTCCAAACCCTCAGAGACCTGTTGGCAGGTCTGAGGTGGACCCCAAACTAAGTCTGTAGTGAAGACTGAATTCGGTCGGACTGAGAAAACCTCCTTGAACCCTGTTCCTCGAGGGTAAGAACATAAACTCACCTCCCTTTTGAAACCTTTAAGATGTCGATGACATGGTGAAGTCATCATGGCTTCAACTCTTCTAACTCTATCACGAAGTCTCCCATTCTTGAAAGGATTTTCCGTAAGCCGCTACCTGTAAGGTTGAAATCCGCATTCTGACCTAAAACCCTTCCACAAAACGGCGAATGCTCTCTTGGGACTGAAACAAAGTGGGATGGCGTACCTGGCTAATTGCACGAAACTTAGCCCTCATATGCAGTACGAAATCCTTACCTTGATCTAGGCTCAAGAAGCATCTCTTTTCATATTCTCTCAAAGTCCGGGGAATGGGAATATACTTCCATAAACAAGCAGAAAATGAATGACCACAAGTCATTAGGTGGTGCCTGTTGTGGACCCTCAACCATGTGACGCACCACATTTTGCATGCCCTTGTGAAACTGCAAGTCACACAACCAACACCAAAACGTTCTACTATACCCAAGCTTGTGTAGTAGCTCATGACTGTCAACCAGAAAATGGTCTAGGCATCCTCAGATTCAGACCCTTTGAAGACTGGAGGTTTCAATTCAAGAAATCCTGAAAAGTTCATGCTGATGTCATTTGTTCTTATGGGCCCTGTTGTCAGACGAGGGAAACGTGCCTCTTTCCAATGAGGCATCCAGCGGGGAGGAGCCATTAGTAGCGCATGTTGGACATCCGAAAACCTGATGTGCTGGTTGCAAGAAAACACTGACGGTGTCTGACCCGTATCAGATAAACCCGACTAAGATAAGCAAGAACCTGATTGTCATCCTGGGGTAGGTTGGCGGTAGGCAATTCCTCATTCGCATTGTTCATTCCCATTCTCACCCCTCACTTACCACTCCTCAGTTGGTGGAGGTCACCGCCATAGTACCAGTTGGGCTAGGTGCTCGTCTATTCCTCTAGTGGACGTTCCCCACACGAACTCTTCCAGGACTCTTGTTCACTACTCCTCTCGGAGCTCAACCCCGTGGATGGTCAGACGCCCCCTGTCTGCCGTTGCTGGTTTTTGTTGGCGCAGTGTTGCTCTAGTTCTAACCATTTTGCGAATAGAGTGAGATGGTCAGATACCAATTTGTATTCAACTAGATACCAATTGGATCCAAGTAATAGCCACGAAAGAAAGAAAGAATGGAATTTTCTAAAGTTCTATAGCTTCTCAAGAAAAGTAAAGGCGTCACCCTCCGGTTTCTTAAGACTCTATGACTCGTTCTTGTGTCGATGAGACCAACCGACCTAATGCTATGAACCAAAGTTTGTCACGACACCAAAAAGGGCCGCGACTGGCACCACCACTTATTATCTGTGAGCGGAAACAACCATCCAATTCCCAAAAGTTTTTAACCATAAGTAACAAAATAATAATGCGGAAGACTTAAAACTCATTAATGAAAGTCGATTAAGTAAATTATTAAAAACTCAATACTTATTATTCCAAAACCGGAAGTCATCACACAAGAACCATCTATTCTCAAATTCTAATATAAGGAGATCAGAAGCATAAAATAAGTAAAAATGCTGTCCAGCCGGAAACTCCAGACATCAAGACATGAAAGAAGAAGATCTCAGGTGGAGCTAATGCTTTAGCTGGACTGGATCATTCTCTTCGTCTTGATGTATTGGAGGTACGGCGGGACAGCTTTTTACTTATTTTAGCTTCTTAGTACTCTTAGCTAGTAATTTGAGGATAGATGTTTCTTTGGTGATGATTTCAAGTTTTGGGAATAATATATTGAAGTTTTATAAGGATTAATCGACTTTCATTAGGAGTTTTAAGTCTTCCGATTATATTGTTATTCCATGCGTTTGGTGAACATGGGAATTGGATGGGTTGGTTCGCTCACTAGTAGGATAAGTGTGGGTGCCAGTCGCGGATCGTTTGGGTCGTGACCAAAAATACTTATAAACAACGAAATAAAAATAAATAAATACAAAGTAAGGTTAAAATCCAAGCAATTAAGAGGATAAAGTCGGGAGGATTACAAGAGATAAGATAAAGAGAAAAAGGAACACAACAATGTGTATTTGGCAAATAAAGCAAAAAGTAGATATTACAAATAAATGTAGTAGTCATCATAAACGTAGTCAACATTATGCTATGTTCTATCCGCCCCTGCATTATTAAAGATATAGTTGACAAGTGTAAAGTATGATAGGTAGGGTGTATTTTGTTTGTATTAGTAAAAAGACACGTGTAAAAGTAGTACGGTAGGAATAGGTGTAAAGTAAGTGTTAGCAGTCTAGTAAGTGCAGAAAATGCAACTAATTCCTCTCATCTAAATGACGCATATGTAATATAAAGGGGGGAGAGGGCAATGTTGAAATTTAAAACTACTTTTAAAAAAAATCTTCAAAACTAGACATTAGTGTTTAGATAAATGGAGGACAATCGTGCAATCCAATCAGATTATTTTAGGATTAGCATGGATGCGCAAGAAACAAAGGTATATTTTTAAAAAATATGCGCAAACTAATTTCATATATTACTGAATCTCACTATATGATTGAATAATTTTATGTTTGTTACTATGTATTAGAATATTTGAATAATGATTTTAGTTATTGCCACACTAGAAACAAGGAGTAATCGTCCATACTTGCCATCCTAATGTTAAAATCGGTAGGTGAGGCAAGCCGTTTAAGGAACAGAAGAGAAAGGGACCAGAACAGTGCAAGGGAGAGGGTGAAGACTAACAGCCCCGTGGCTGAGGGTAAACAAACGTCTGAGGCGCTGTGATAAGAAGAAAGTTTCTGACGAAAGAAAGTATGATGCCTATTAGTGACTGGAAAAACATGAAGGAAAAACCCTGATAAACAAATAATATGGTTTACTAATATCTCATATAAATTTAATCGATTTCTGGGAATATGATAGGAAGAATAATTGAAAAACCGCATCCCATAACAACCAAAATAACCATAACCTCATGCACGAAATGATCAAAAGCATGATATGAAATATTTAATCTTAACTATAATTAAAAGTAAAAAATTAATTGAAATTAAGAAGAATATAATTGAAAAAAAAATATATTTAATGATAACGAATCAGAAAATATATTAAATCAACAATGCTATGAAATAGACCTACGAGATTAAGACTATGAAAAAACAGAATGGTATGCTTTAGAAATAAATTCTGATTAAGATGAACTATGAATATTCACAATATTGGATAGAATCTATGAAAAATATAAAACTATTTGAACAATTAATGGAGGAAAATTTATAAATGTACCAAAAAACCCAAGATATGTTATATCTAGAATATATCATAAATAATATTAAAGAAATATTTAAAATAAAAAAGGGATGAATTTCTTAACTACCAATTCTGCTACGACCATACAAAAATAGTATCAGAGATATGGATAGTACAAAACACACTAGTAGAAAGTTGAGAAAAATAAGAAGAACATTAAATAAACTATATCCAAAATATAAACAACTCAATATCACAAAAACTAAAAACATAAAATTAGATCAATTAGTAGATAATATATCTAAAATAGAATATAAATATATTCAATATTTAAAGATGCAATGA
Organism: Solanum habrochaites; assembly: GCA_027704765.1. NCBI lineage: Eukaryota > Viridiplantae > Streptophyta > Magnoliopsida > Solanales > Solanaceae > Solanum > Solanum habrochaites. The sequence goes on along the minus strand of JAKWJA010002493.1, from coordinate 38,468,643 downwards.
ATAACGAGAATAACAAATACAAAAAAAAAAATTACTGAAATAATTATAGTGAAAATACAAGAATTAGAACATAGGAAAAATAGACATAATAATAACATATTCGCGAGAATTTATAAAAAATCTATAGTAGAACATAGAAAAACTATTTTTTATACAAAAATACAAATACAAAAGTTTAGAATATAAACTCCAATACAATCTATAAATGAATAAGAAAGAATACGCGATATATGAAAAAACATATGACAACTATGATGAATTAAAAATAAAAAAAATACTTTCTAATCTAGGAAGAAGATGTAAGAAAATAGGTGACAATCCAAATTTAATGTTAAAAAAAGAAACTGTAACACTAGACGATAGTTTAACTGCTATGACAAGAATAAGAAAAGAACAATGAAATAGATAGAAAAACAAAAATCGAAAAAATAAAACAACAAACAAAAAGGGAAGTACAACAATTAGAAGAAGTAAAAAGTATTAAAATAATAGAGCGAAAAAAAAAGAGCAATCAATATTAAAAGAAATGTATGAAATTAAACAAAGAGAAAAAGAACAAAAAACAAAATTAGCTAATGAGATAATAAAAATCAAAGAAAAATTGCAATAAGATGACGAATTAGGAGAAAAAGAAGAAAATAGCCAAGATAATCTACCCGAAATAAGAATTGATGAAATAAACAACGATATGTAGAACAACATCCGAAAATAAGCAAAACATATACGAAAATTTTAGTAAATATGGATAATACAAGGAAATTAGAAATAAATACAGGAAGCGTAGACGTGCATGAAAAACCTAGCACATCAGGAGTAAAAAATCCAAAAAAATCAAATCAGAAGTATTATAGTGAAAACTATGGACACTACGATAAGGAAAAGTCTATTTGGGATAAAAGATTGAATAAAAAATAGAAACCTTAACAAATAACTAAACAACATAATTTTCATGATTTAGACAGTGTGGAAAATATAAATAAAATAATCCAATTATGGATAGGATATATATCAAAACAATTAATAGATAACAAAATAATAATAATAGAGACACCATGATATATAGAAACAACACTTATAGGAACAGTAAAATTATGATTACAAAATTTATCAGATGAAAGTTTAGAAACTTTAAGAAGTAATAAAAAATCTAGTGGCGAATTATGTACTACAACTATACAAATATTATATAAATATGAAGTAGCTATAATAAATGAATTTAGCAGTATGACAATAGAGGTCGAAGAGCAAAATAAAGAAAAAACAAAAAATCAAAATCTAATGATAAAATTAGCAACATTTAATATGTGTTACGTATATGAATATGCATGTGCATTTAGGGAATACTATTATAAAAGAACATATAGCACAGAAGAAAGTAAAGAAATAAGAAAATTATATTTTTCAAAATTACCAGAGCCTTTTAATTCAAAAGTCATAAAAAATAGGAACAAAGCATAATTAATAGATATCTTAGTAGCTAGAATAAAATTCTTGCAAAGATGGTTTATGAATTTATGTGAAAAACATAAAGACGAAATAAAAATGGAAAAAATTTTAGTAAAAAATTTGGTATGTTGCAAAAAAAATATCACACCTCAATTTGGTTATACCGATAGGTAATATTAAAACAAAAATAATAAAAAATACAGATCAAAATACAAATATAAAAAACCGAGAAGAAGATACAATGTAAAAAACTACAAAAAATAGACCATATAGACCAAAAAGAAACCCAGGAGAATGTAATTGTTATAATTGTGGAAAATTAGGACATATAGCAAGAGACAGTAAATTACATAAAAATTCAAAGAAAAAATATATCAGAAATAATAATAAACGATGAAAAATATATGCATATAGAGTATATATATTATGAATTAGATAGTGAAGATAACATATATGAAATGCCAGAAAATGAAATGGATAACGATATAGAGATGGAATCAGATAATGAATTCTATAATACAAAAATGACTGAATTGATATACAAATAATAAATAAAAAAGAACATCAAGATAAAGAATCCTTAGAACAAAAAATAATATTTGATAATAATATATTTGAACCAATAAAAAGAAAAGAACTAGATCGGGACATATAGCAAGAGACTGTAAATACGTGTAAATCCAAATGAAAACTAAATATTAAAATATAATAACAACAATGAAAAATAGACGTAGATAGAGATACATAGAGTATGAATTATAGAGTGAACTATACCATATATGAAATATCCCAAATGAAATGCATAACGCTAATGAGATGGAATAGATACTGATATTTATAATACAACCAAATGAGCACCCAAGCAAATATACAAATAATAAATAAATAAGAAACATCAAGCGAAGAATTCAAAGAAAAAAACATATTTGATACTAATCTATATGAACATCCACGGACAAAAATTAATAGATTTAAACATTGCAAAAATATTGATATACCAACAATAAGAAACTGGAATTTATATGAGAAGTCTTCCACACTAGTTGACTGATCTAGGTGTGTGGATTATGTTGTGTGTATGTGATGATCATGTTAGGGTTAGGAGTGGTCTATATGGCTAATGATTATGAATAATATTGTAGCATGACCCCTACCTATCTGATCCCTATATGAATGTGTGATCAAAGTATGCTAGGAGTCCTCTATGCTCATATTGATTATGTTAGTCTCTCCTATGATATTATGTGAGTGTGTGTAGTCTATAGTCCTTAATACTCTATATGTTTGTATGACTTGAGACTTGAGGAAAGGTTGTACATGTGTTGTGATATTTGGAGGGTGGCTTTCTCAATGTTAAGTTTTAAGCCATTATGTGATCATGTTGACCAGTGTACACACATACTTCATGCATATCTACGAATAGGATAGATTCATAATTATTAAGGAAAGGATAGTTCTCCTATTGTCACGACCCAAAACCGAGACGCGACTGGCACCCACATTTACCCTCCTATGTGAGCGAACCAACCCATCTAAACCTTAACACTTTCAAGATTATATCACCGAAATAATGCGGAAAGGACTTAAACTCATTAATAAAAAAACAATTCAATACTTATTATTATTATCCCCAAAATCGGAAGTCAGTCATACAAGACATCTATCTTCAAAATTACTTAACGAGGAATTCTAAGAAACCCATAACTTTAAAAAGGAAGCTAGTCCATGCGGGGAAAGTTCAAGGCATCAAGACTTGAAGAAGAAGACCCAGTCCAAGATAGACGCATTTGAGCCTCCCTGAATTTCGATGAGTGAAGACTGGATAGATCTGCTGTTGAGTTGAAGTTGAACAGAAAGTTTGCCTGGCATTACACAATATAAAAGAGGAAAACATAAAAGTAGGGGGTCAGTACAAACACACGTACTGAGTAGATATCATCGGCCAACTCAAAATAGGGACCGTATATATCAAGTAAATAATGAAATCAACCTACAATCCTCAACATGTAGCAAATAACAAAATGAATTAATTCAATAATAAGAGAAAAGGAGGAGAGGGGAAGAAAGACGAGTTCACACATGAAGGACTAAGCCTCAATACCATACTTATTTGGGAATTAAAGTTTATTAGATGGAGTATAGTAATTATCTTTCAAGACTCATTATCTTTCTTCCTCTTTGTGTCGGTAGCGACACGTACGATCTCTATTTTCTTAGCCTGGACGGGGACGTGGCAATCCGATCCTCTTCTATCCTAGGTAACGGAACGTGGCCCGGATCAATATTCTATCCTGGTGTCGGGAACGTGACACTAGATCCTCATATTCATTACTATCATGGTACAGGAACGTGGCACCCGATTCATATTATAATCCTGGTGTCGAACGTGACACCCCCCCCTATCAGATCCTTATATCATCATTGGGCTGTTTTTATCTGGTTACCGGAACGTTGGAACCCGATCAATATTCTATCCTTCGGGTCGGAACGTGACCACTCCGAAATCTCATATTCATCTATCCTGGTACCGGAACATGGCACCCGATCCCTAATTCATCAGCCTTCTTTTACACTAAGGCATTCATATTCTCATAACTAATTTATAAGCTTCTTTCAGACTATGGCTCATCTTATCATTTATATAAATATTCAATGGACTTAGGGTTTCTTCGAGATTTGGGATTTCAATAACTTCATCCTGCTTTGTTAATTCATCACAATTTTCTAATCATAATCATGCAAGCCATTACAACGTAAGCAAAATAGCAGGGTTTACAAAATTATCTAAACATTAATATTCACTATTAAGAGTTCACTACGAAACGAACATAACCATAACCTACCTCCACCGAAGAATTGAAATCAACAAGCTATCGTTTCGTCTCCAGCTTGTATCGATGTTTCCTCTCCTTGCTGTTCTTTCTATTTTTATTTATTCAAACCCTCTTTCTTTTACCATAATTTTATGTATTTAAGTTTTGAAAGAGGGTCATAATAACCAATTAATAACTTAAGGTTACCTCTTTTAACCCCCAAGTAATTAGACTTATTAACATTACCTTAACTTTATTAATTAAAGCAGAATAGCAAAAACGTTCCATAAAACGGTAAAGAAAATCCGACCGAACGGGATGCGTAGCCTCGTCGAGGGGTACCGGAAGGTGGTCGCGCCTGCGACGGTCCGTCCTTTGTGTCCGTCATAAGGTCCAGAGGACTTATTTTTAAGTGGATGGCCTGTGACGCGGCCGGTCGAGCCTGGACGGTCCGTCTGCCATTCCGTCATGACCTCTTCAGAGATCGATTTGAGTATCCCAATCAGATTTTTTCTAAGTGTTTTGAAACGACACCTCCACGACGGTCCGTCGTTGCCCTTGAGGGTCCGTCGTGGCCTCCGTCACATCCTTCCAGTTTGCGAATAAAAATTTGTTGCTCAAAACGACTAAACAGGTCGTTACAATAGATACCAATTACCATCGTTAGTCCCGACGATCACAAGAAGGAAAACAAGTGCCGGAAAAGAATACCTGAATCGTAAACAGATGTGGTATCTTTCCCCGAATATCTGCCTCCTTTCTCCCATAGTGTTCTGTCTTCAACCTGGGCGATTCTCCATGTGCACCTTGATGGATGCAATCTCTCTGACCTCACTTGCGAACTTCTATCTCTAAAATAGCACCGGTTCCTCCTCACTAAGGACAAATTCTCATCAAGCAAAACTGATCCCAACGGATAAGTAGTTTCCACTCCATGTATTCTTTCAAATGGACACATGAAATACGGATGCACTCCGGACAGCCATGGGGGCAAGGCTAATTCATAAGCCCACCTCCCTATTTCGCGTTGAGTACATCAACTGAGTCCAATTACCTGGAATTAGCGTTATCTTTGCCAAAACGCATACCCTTTTATGGGGTGAAACCTTCAACACGACTTGTCACCTTCCATGAACTCCAGTCTCTAACCTCGGTCTGCTATTTACCTCTTTTGTTACGTCAGGCGCTGCTCGAAGCTTTTCTGAAGGCCCTTCACCTTTTCTAACGAATCTCTCAAGAGATCGGGTACCCCCAAGTCTCCTCGAAGATCAACTCAAACCAATGGGAGATCTACACCTCGCCCATACAATACTTCCAAATGAGCCATATCATATGGAGTGATAGCCCCACCCGCATGCCACCCCCGGGGGTCAGACACCATGCCAACCAGATCGCGAGAGTAAGACCAAGCCGGGAGCAGTAGAAGAGACAGGACGACGGAGCCGGGCAGGAGTGACGGAAGAGAACGGAGAGACAGTGAGAGAGACAAAGCAACGAAGACAAAAAAGGAAGGTCAAGTGTGTGTGAAACTCTATCACGCATGAACGAAGCATATCCTCCAACATTGCAATCGTTCGCTCAGACGACAGTCGGTCTGAGGATGGAACGCAGAGTACTAAGATCCAACCTAGTACCCCAATTATGCATGCAATTGTTTCCAAAATAGAAGTAAACTGTACCTCCGATATGATCATGCTGGATAGTGGTGGAACTCATGCAATCGAACAACTTCTGAGATGTAAAAGTTTGGCTACTCTCTGCATGGTAAGTCACCTTAAACCGGAAGTAATGAGCAGACTTAGTAACCTACAACAATCACCAAATAGAGTCATTACTTGCCAATGTCTTTGGAAGACCAACCACGAAGTCCATTGCGGAATTTTTCTACCATTTCCATTCCGGTAATGGGATTCTCGAGTGTTCTCAGGGGCCTCTGCGGGTCATACTTTACTTGTTGCAATTTGGACATTGGAATAAAATCCACAATATCACGTTCATCCTTCTCCACCAAAAAAGTGTTGCTTTAGGTCACCGGTACACTGGTTGAACCGGGATGTATCAAACCCCTTGGAACTATGAGGCCTCTGCTAGAATAGTGTTGATCAAATCATCGACGCGAGGTACATCATAATTTCCCTTAATCCTCAAACACCTTCTTCATCGACTTGCGCTATCCTTAGGCTCTCCTGCAAACCACTTTATCTCGGATCGAATCAATTTTTCATCCATTAAACTGTTTCCCTTAACTTATAAAGGAAGGAAAAGTTTGCCTCCACACAAGCTAACAAATCCTCCCTTCTCCATTTACTTATAATATCATAAGGTCGTTAGCCAGAATCTGAACTTCTCTAGCCCAATGGGCGCCTAGAAGATTGCAAGTGAGCTCGACTCTCCAATGTTCCCGGCCTTTCTACTTAAAGCATCCGCTACAACATTCGCCTCCCGGGATGGTTACAAAATAGTGATGTGTGAGTCCTTCAGTAGTTCATACCATCTCCTCTGTCTCAAATTCAAATCTCTCCTTGAGTGAAGCACATACTGTAGACTACGATGATACGTGATAGACCTCACACTTAAACCCCATTAAATAGTGTCTCCATGGTCTTTGTGCAAACACTACCGCGGACAATTCAAATCATGAGTTGGCTAGTACGTTCATGATTTTAATTGGTCTTTGAAGCTAAGCACTCACATTCTTCTATTGCATTAGCACTTGACACCCAAACCCGAATAAGGCGGATCCCAATAACAACGAAATTCTTGCCTTCCACTGGCCAAGGTGAGGAATTGGTTGCAGTGTAACAGGAGTCTTGAGCTTCTAAAAGCTTTCCGCACACTCATCCGACCATACAAATGAGAAAATTTGCTTAGTTGAAGTTCGTCCAGTGGAAGCAAATAGAAGAGATCCCTTGAACAAATTTGGCGGTTACCTGGTAGTAGTAGTAGCTAACCCACCCAAAGCTCTATTCTGATCACATTAGTAGGTCTTACCCAATTCTTCATACTTCGAATCTTGAAGGATCACTCACGCATCCTTAGAAAAACCAGGCCCTACGAAGGAACTGCATCTAGCCAAAACTCACCTTAGAGACACTTTGGCAAAAAGCTTTTTCTCCTCACCGTTTCCAAACATTCTCAAATGCTCCTCATGTTCTTATTACTCTTGGAGTATATCGGTATATCACAATAATACGATCACAAAAGAGATCTAAATATGGCTTAAAAAATCTAGTCTCAAACTCCATGAACGCAAGCAGGGGCATTCGTAAGACCCAAAAGGACGATCACTACAAATTCGAATGCCCATACTCGTTGAAAAGCCGTCTTTGGAAATCGTTGCCGTATTTTCAATTGGATGATAACCGGATTCAAGTCCAATCTTAGAGAAGACACAAGCACCCTTGTAATTGATCGAATAAGTCATCAATGCGAGGAAGAGGGGTGGACTTGTTCTTAATAGTTAATTGTCAACTTGGCGGTAGTCTATGCACATCCGAAAAACTCACATCCTTCTTCTTCACCAAACCAAACCCGGAGCACCCCAAGGAATGAACTTGGTCTAATGAAGCCCTTGCTCAAAACTCTTGAAGTTGAGTCTTTAACTCTCTTAAACTCCGCGGGAGCCATTCTATACGGGGGATAGAAATGGGGCGCTGTGTGCCCGGTTCAAGATCGATACACGAAGTCAATATCCCTATTGGTGGCATACCAGGAAGATCGCGGGAACACCTCAAAAACTCGCGGACTACGAAACCGACTCCAACGAAGTACTTGGTAGGGGTCATCCTTTGAGATGGGCAAGAAAGCTAAACACCCGTTTAATAACCATGTTCTTAGCACGAAGAGAAATGAGATGATTACGCACCTGATTGGAGTGTAGTCACCCTACCACACTACCGGATCTGTCCAAGGCTTGGCAATGTCACAGTTTTTAGTATTACAATCCAAGATCGAAAAATTTGGCGAGAAGCAAAGTCATACCCAGAATACATCAAAGCACCCATTTCTAAAATAACCAACTCTACATAAGTGTGCTTCCCCACAAAGTTCACCAAACAGACCTATGTCCTTTTCAACTACCACAGACTCACCACGGTGTAGAAAAACAATCGACATGTCAAGTTAATAACAATGCCACAATTTTAGGCATTAGCAATGATGAAGCTACATATGAAAACGTGGAGCCCAGGGTCAAATAATACAGATGCATGCAAATAAGCAAACCAAAAATTACTGTGATAACAAGATCAGCGCCTCAGCTTCAAATCTCCCTAGGAAAAGCGAAACAATAGGGCCCTATCGTTTGTCTGTCCATGCCCCTACCTGTTGCGTAGTAGTGGCTCCATTTGTCTATCACCTCTGCCGTTGTGTGTTGATGACCACCATTACCTCGACCACCACGTCTCAGAAAAGAGGCCTCTACAATGGACACCTCAACTCTAGCTAGTGGGGTTTTCTGTGATCTGGTTTGGACAAACCTATGATGTGTCCAACCTCCCCACATCCAGACCATTCTCGGGGTCGTTCAGGCATTAGAGTCTATCGGAGAGTGTGGACCGTTCTGAGGTGGACCCCCAACTACAGTCTGTAGTGAAGGACTGAATTGGTCGACTTGAGTAACCTCGGAGCTCTGCCTCTAGAGTGAGAACCATTAAACTAGCCCTCCATTCGAAACCTTTCGATGTAGATGTCGTGGTGAAGTCCGTCTGGCTTTCACTCCTTCCACCTCTATCAAAAGGCACCACCTCTGGAAGGAGTGCCGTAGCCGCTACCCTGTAAGGCTGATGAACTCCGCAACTCTGATTTCTTAAAAACACTTCACAAAAACGGCGAATCCGGTTGTGGACTGAAACACAGGTGCTGGTGGCGTATCTGGATAGTGCGTGCGAAAATTTAGCTCAATCGCGTTAACTGTATCCTCCTTGCCTCTAGACTCAAGGAAATCGTCCCTTTTTCTATCGCTCAAAGTCTATTGGGATCTACTTTCATAAACAGGGGTAGAGAATTGATTCCCAAGTCTAGGTGGTGCCTTTCTGGTGGTTGACACTCAACATGTGACCGCCATCACGTTGTTGGGCGTTACCTCGAAACTGATAGCTCACGAACTCAACGCCCAAACGTTCTCTAACCCTTCTGGGTAGTAAGACTCTGGAAATCCCAACCAAAAAACGTAGGCATCCTCTGATTAGGCGCCCTTAAAGACTGGAGGTTTCAATTCAAGAACTTACTTGAAAAGTTCAGCTGCTCATTTGTCATAATAGGACCAGCAGTCAGACGTGGAATGTGCCGATGTCCAAGGATGCATCATGCGGGGGGGCCATAGTAGCACGCATGTCGTACCGTCTGAAACGAAAAACTGGGTGTTGGTGCAGAAACCCACGGATGTGCTGACCCTGATCGGATAACCACTAGATAAGCAAAGTACCTGGTTTGATCATCTCTGGGGTAGGTTGTGGTTGGCCATCCTCATTCTTGGCCCTTGTTCATTCTCCCTTCCTCCTCTCTCTTATCAACCTCCCGGTCGTGGCAGGAAGAATAACCGTCCTAGTATAGAGGGCTAGGTTGCTTGTTCCATTCCTCTAGAGGACGTCCTCCCACGGCGCCTCTTGCCGTTGCTCTTCCTCGAGCTACAGCCCCAGTGGCTGTCTACAGTTGTTTCTTGTCCTTCAGTTGGCTGATGGTGCGGTCGTGATTAGTTCTAACCATCTCGCGAAATAGAGTGAAGATGGTCAGATACCAATTCGTATCGCCAGATACCAAAGTGACCAAGTAAGTAGCACGAACGAAGAATGAAAGAGTGAAATTTCCTGAAGTTTATAGGCCTCTCAAGGAAAATGTAAGTAAAGGGTCCCTCATACCGTCTTAAGACGCTACTAGACTGTTCTTGGGGATGATGAGACCAAGAACCTAATGCTCTGATACTCAAGGTTTTTAACGACCCCCAAAAACGAGCCGCGACTTGGCACCCACATTGACCTCCTATGTGAGCGAACCAACCCATCTTAAACCTTAACATTTTTCAGAAAGTATATCAACAGAAAATAATGCGGAAGAACTTAAAACTCATTATAAAAACAATTCAATACTATTATTATTATCCCCCACATCTTGAGAAGTCATATCACAGAAATAGATCTCAAATTCATTAACGAGGAATGTCTAAGAACAAAATAACTAAAAACTAAAGCTAGTCCATGCCGAAGTTCAGGCATTCAAGACGTGAAGAAGAAGACCAAGTCCAAGCTAGAGATAGCTCACCTGAATTTCCGAGGAAGTGAAGACTGGCGCTAGATGCCTGTTGAAGTTGAAGTTGAAGAGTTGCTGCTTAACACAAATAAAAAAGAGGAAAGACATAAAGTTAGGGGGTCCAGTAACAACCACACGTACTGGAGTAGATATCATGGCCAACTCAAAGGGAACAATATATACAATCAATGTAAATCAAAACTACAATATCAACATGTAGCAATAACAACATGATTCATCATTTAACTACAACCGGAGTTCACCACATGAGGACTCTCAAGCATCAATACCATACTTATTTGGGAATTAAGTTCATTAGATGAGTATATTCAGCTATTTTCAGATCATTATCTTTCTTAATCCTCGGCCTGTCAGTAAGCGACAAATCCGATCCTCTATTTTATCCTGGTGCGCGGGACGTGCATCCGAATCCTCATTTATCCTCGGTACCGGAACGATGGCACCCTCCATCATTCATCCTGGGGGGGATGTAAGAACGTGTACTCCAGATCCTATTCATTCTATCCTGGTACGGAAGTGGCACCCGATCCATATCTATCCTGGTGTCGGAACGTGCACTCCGATCATCAGATTCATTCTATCTTGTACGGAACGTGGCACACGATCAATTTCTATTCTGTGTCGGAACGTGACACTAGACTCTATTCATCTCTATGCTGGTACCGGAACGTGGCACTCCGACGATCCCCTAAATAATCAAGACTTCTTTTAAATAAGGCATCATCATTCTATAATAATGTATTAAGCCTTCTCTTCATACTAAGCATCATATTATCATTATATAATATATCAAGTGAATTAGGGTTCTTTCGAGATCTTGGGAGTTCAATAACTTTCTCATGCTTGTTAGATTCATCACACTTTTATAATCATAATCATGCAAGCATTACAACTTAAGCACACTACAGGGTGTTACAATATTATCAAAACATATATTCACTATTAAGAGTTCACTACGAATATCGTAACATAAACCAAACTACCTCCACCGACGAATTGAATCAAAAGCTATTTCTTGTCTCTCTCTCTTGAATCGATTTTCTCTCTCTCTTGCTGTCTCTTTCTCTTTTTCTTTATTCAAACCCGCTTTCTTTTACCATAATTATTATTATGGTATAGTTTTGAAAGATGGCAACTACCTAATAATCCACTAATTAACATTAAGGTTACCTCTTTTAACCCCAAGTAATTAGACGTATTAACATTACCCTCTACACTTATAAGTTAAGCAGGAAATAGTCAAAAAACGTCCCTTATAAAAGTGTACGCAAATCCGACCGAACTGGGATTGATAGCCCGTGACAGGGCAGTCGCTCGTGCGGAGGTCCGTCTCCTGTCCGTCACAAGGTCCAGAGGATTTTGTTAAGTGATGGCCTGTGGAAGGCCGCTGAGCCTTGGGAGGTCCGTCCTGCCATTCCGTCATGACGTTCATGAGAGTCGATTTTCATATAACCAATTTCAGATTTTCTTTTAAAAACAAACAGTGTTTTTGAAAACGACACCCTCCACGACGGTCCGTCGTGCCCTGGGGGGGGGCGGGGGGGACGGTCCGTCGTGGGCCTCCGTCACATCTTCCAGTTTTTCCAGAATAAAATCTGTTGCTCAAAACGACTAAACAGGTCGTTACACCTATGCATTATTGCCTATATCTATGAATGTGAAGCATATGATTAATGAATTTATGAACACGTGTTATATAGGTGTTATGTAAAGGTAGATTTCACATGGAATGCGCACACACATGATGTATGATTTTATGAATATGTAAAAGGACATTCTCACATGAAATAGGGTCTACGTGAAGGGACATTCCCATCATAGATACGTTTGAGTTGTATGATGTATGAGGTCGTAAGTCCCTAAATACTTATCTATGAATTTATATACTAAAGGCTTAAATATATTTAAGATGGATGTTAGAGCCTAGAACCGAGTGAACATGACAAATGAGAGTAGGGGTTTCACGTTAGTAAGTCCGGCTACCCACAAGAGAACCTTCACGTTTAGCAAATCTGGGTTCCCAACATAGATGTTGTCTCATGAAATGAAAAACTCCATGCTATTAAGTCAAGGTTTCTAGAAGCAATCTCCATGTTCAATAACTACGCGCCCGCGTAGGTTATAGATTGTGGTTTTCACTTATATAGTTGACACCCCCCAAAAATTCCATGACCTATAACTAGAGCCTCATATGTAGTATGATTATGATTTTAGACCTAAAATATTGTAAATAACTTGTTTGACATGTATTGGAGCCATAGCATAAAGAAAGGTCTCGACGTCCGGAAACAAGCTAAGTTCAATTGGTTGACGTCCCAATGTTTGTTGAAGGTTTCAGAGGGCATTGTGAAGTCCAAAACTTGTTAAAAGAAATATAATAGGTATAATGTAGTATAGAGGGTAAAAATGTACAATCGTGATACCCCAAGGACCATTAGAGGGGCCTTGGGGAGGATCCAAATTTGGGCGAGTAAGCTGCCAGGCTGAAGATCTGAAGTTGGACTAACGACGTGGGGCTTACACGAACCCTTCTTCCTTAGCTCAAATTTAAAAAATAAATTGGGGAATTAGCCAGGCGACATCCACCTTCTTCCAAGATATTGTAAAATTCGTATTTTGGGTGTTATGACTTCACAAATTAATCCATTTAAGTGAGGGCTCCTTTGGGTAATTTCATGGGTGACTATAGAATGTCTTAGGTTACGTTTTAAGTCAATGGTATCACTCAAACCAAGTCCCACAAGTTGAACTCAACAAATTTTCTCCCTCCCAAATTCTCTCTTCCTTTAAAACTCCATTGAAGAGCAATAGACTCCAAGAAGAAGGTAAGAGCCTTCAAAATTTTTCAACTCAATTTCGTGGATTAATCTTCTATAAGGTATGATTTTTTTCACTCTTGGGAATTCTTTCTCCAAGAGGTCCCTCTAAAAGATGATTTCTATATCCCCCCAAATCTAGGTTTTTCTTCTACATATGGGTCTTCTTTGAAAAAAGACCTTATGAATCAATTGTGGTTAATTGTGATTAATTAATGTTGTTTAACTATATATTTATAGTTAATTGATGACTTCCTATGAGATTTACCTAGACTCATGTCTTTCCCCGAAATTCATGAAAACCTTTAAATTGATATGGTGAATTCTCAAGATTAATAATATGTAGATTGACTACATTGTTGTTAATTATGTAATTGCCTCTTGAAATTACCTCGTTTATGTAATTGGTTATGTATTCTTGGTAATGGAAGTATGAAGGTTCTTTGAAGGGACAAAGAGGTATGTTGATTGGTTCTTCGTGGATTCAATTTTTAATTATGACTTACTTAGATACATATGCTCATATGTCTAATGTGCGGTTGTGGTTTTGATGCTAGAAATTCCTCATCCTAAACCCTAACACATTAAATTAGACATGAATTAGGTATGTATGATATGATACAAATGTTTTATGATTGGAAGTAGTTTCTCATGATTATAATAAACTTTTAAGTGAAAGGTTTACTTACTTGTATGTTGTTTCTAAAGAAAAAGGGTAGTTCTCACTTATGAATACCTAAGATCTTTTATGATAATATGTTCACATAGGGGTCTAGTGGAGATTAATGTGATCTTGTATAATGAGTATGATGATTACTAAAGGGAATAATTGCTTAGCACTGAAAGGGCATGTAAATGAGATGGAGGTCCCACGTTAGTATGTTCGCTTCGCACATTGGTTTCCTCACATGTATGTCAAATTCCTAATTATGTGTTGTTCATGAGAAGCATCTCCACGTTAAGTTAAGTCAAGGTTTCTAGCAACAATCTACTTGACCCTTAACTATGTACCCACATAGGACTCTAGCTTCGTGGATAAACCTAGATAGCTTTGTATAAATGGTTGCACCTTAGGTAAGTGCGAACCTTCTCTTTTAGGTGTGGGAGTAGAACATCGGAATCTATGTAGCTAACATTGTCTAATCTCGGTTATTACAGTTATTTCCCTAATGTAATAGTAAGGAACAAGTATGCATGTGATCTCCTATTTGGGTCGTCTTAAAAGGCTACTACATAGTGTGAGGGAGGGTATGAGACGTCTCTTACACATTGTACATTTGGGATCCTAAGGGATGGTTCTAGTAGTGTTTCTTTTATGATTATGATTATTGTTATGTAAATAAGCTATGAGTAAGTATTGATGTATAAGAGTTTTATGAGAATATGTTGTAAGCATGAAGTGGGTCGTGGAATGTGATTATCCGCCCCCAAACTCAAAGGACGTAGACTAAGTTGGATGAGAATGGAAGGACAGAGAGGCCAGTTATAAGAAGGCCATCATTACTGGGGGAGCTCTTTCAAGATGAATTTCCTTTATAGGTTCCTTACATTGGAACTAAGGGATAGGAAAATACAAGAGTTCATCAATCTTCGTCTTATGAGTACCTAAGATCTTTTATGATAATATGTTCACATAGGGGTCTAGTGGAGATTAATGTGATCTTGTATAATGAGTATGATGATTACTAAAGGGAATAATTGCTTAGCACTGAAAGGGCATGTAAATGAGATGGAGGTCCCACGTTAGTATGTTCGGCTTCGCACATTGGTTTCCTCACATTAGTATGTCCAAATTCCCTAATTATGTGTTGTTTCATGAGAAGGAAATCTCCACGTTAGTAAGTCAAGGTTTCTAGAAACAATCTACTTGACCCTTAACTATGTACCCACATAGGACTCTAGCTTCGTCGATAAACCTAGATAGCTTTGTATAAATGGTTGCACCTTCGGTAAGTGCGAACCTTCCTTTTAGGTGTGGAGTAGAACATCTTGGAATCTATGTAGCTAACATTGTCTAAGGTCGGTCTACAGTTTTCCTAATGTAATCGTAAGGACAAGTATTGGAGTTTGTGGATCTCCTATTTGGGTCGTCTTTAAAAGGATACTACATAGTGTGCAGGGAGGGTATGAGACCACGTTCTCTTAACATTGTACAGTTGGGGATCCTAGGATGGTTCTAGTATCAGTAGTGTTTTCTTTTATGATTATGATTATTGTTATGTAAATAAGCTATGAGTAAGTATTGATGTATAAGAGTTTTATGAGAATATGTTGTAAGCATGAAGTGGGTCGTTTAATGTGATATCCGCCTACCAACTCAAAGACGTAGCTCAAGTTTGGTATGAGCAATGGAAGGAAGAGAGGCCAGTTATAGAAGGCCATATTACTTGGGGAGCTTTCAAGATGAATTTCCTTGATAGGTTCTTTACATTGGAACTAAGGGATAGGAAAATACAAGAGTTCATCAATCTTCATCAAGGGAGTATGAGCGTGAAAGAGTACAGCCTCAAGTTTACTCAACAATCCAAATATGCTTCTACTATGGTTGCAGATTCTAGGGAAATGATGAATAAATTCGTTATGGGGAGAACTGATATTGTGGATAATAAATGTAGGTCAACTATATTGATTCCTAAAAAGTACATCTGTAGTCTCATGGTTCATGCCGAACAAATAGAGGAGTAAAAGAATAAACAAGTTTGCATAAAGTTGAATAAGGTTAGAACCAAAGATGGGAGATCTTGTAAGACTACATTTGAGATTCAATATAGGGCAAAGTTCAAGAAGCGTTTTCCAATCAAGTCTCATATACTGCTCCAAGAGTCATCAAGAGAAAGGTGCCTACTCCCAAGCCCCAAGAGGGGAAGGTGGAAGAATTTACGTTGATAAGCCTCTTTGTGCAAAATGTTATAAGAGACATAATTCAAAGTACCTAGTCGGAACGAGTAATTTCTATGTTTGTGGCAAGAGTGGTCACATATTCCCAAGGGAGAGTGATTCATTCAGCTTACTTAACACTGAGTCTTTCAACTCCATGAGAATAGGGTCGAGATGCTGCTTATATTTAACATTATAAAAAATGAGGATTCAGAACGGGAATGAACTAAAACACCCCAACTTGGTGTATCTACCAGTCGTGCACCTAGCCTAGATAATTGGTGTACCTCTTTAACCAGCTTATTCTTCTCATCATCAATATGAGACACACTACCCATGCTCAATCAGCTAAACGCATCAGCCACTACATTGTCCTTACCTTGGAGATAGTGGACACTCATGTCATAATCCTTAAGCAACTCTAGCTATTTTCTTTGAGGAAGATTCAATTTTCTCTGTGTAAAAACATACTGAAGACTTTTATGGTCAGTAAATACATCAAAATATACACCATATAATTAATGTATCCAAAGTTTAAATGCAATTACCACTGCATCTAACTCAAGATCATGGGTAGAGTTATTCTTGTCGTGGATTTTCAATTGACTTGATGCATATACAATCACCTTGCCATCCGACATAAGAACAAATCCCAAACCTACTCGGGAAGCATCACAGTACACCATATACCCTACACCACTCCTCAGCAAACTGAGAACTGCGGCTGAAGTGAGTCGGTCTTTGCGCTCTTGGAAGATCTTTTCACAATGTTCAGACCACTTAAACTTTCCCTTCTTCTTAATTAAAGATGTCAATGGAGAAACAATAGAGGAAAATCCCTCAACAAACCAGCGATAGTAATTAGCCAAACCTATGAAACTCTGGATGTCTCTAGGATTGAGGGGTCTCAAACAATTCTTTACTGTATCAATCTTTTTCAGATCAAGCTCAACACCCTGGTCGGACACAACATGAACAAGGAAGGTCACTGATCTCAGTCAAAAAACACATTTCCTGAATTTTCCATACAACTGATGTTCCCCGAGTACTTTCAATGTCATTCTCAAATGTTGTTCATGCTTCTCTCAAGTCTTAGAGTATATGAGGATTTCATATATGAATACTATGACAAAAGAATCAAGGTATTCACGGAAAACCCTTTTCATAAGGTCCATAAATACGTCTAGTGCATTAGTGAGACCAAATGACAAGACAAGAAATTCGTAATGACCATACATTGTACGGAAGGAAGTCTTAGGAATGTACTCTTGTCTTACTCTAAGCTGGTGATACCCTGACTGGTGATCTAGTTTAGAAATGAAACTTGAACCTTGGAGTTGATCAATTATCAATTCAAGGAAGAGGGTATTTGTTCTTTATAGTGACTTCGTTGAGTTGTCGATAATAGATACACATTCTAAGGGTTCTATCCTTTTTCTTAATGAACAACATTGGAGCATCCCATGAGAATATGCTCTGTTGGATAAAGCCCTTATCCAGTAGATCTTCTAACTGCAACTTCAACTCTTTGAGTTCAGCTGGATCCATTCTATAGGGAGGAATGGAAATTGGTTTGGTTTTGGGATCTAAGTTAACACGAAAATCAATTTCACGTTTAGGAGGAATTCATGGTAAATCCTCTTGAAAGACATCTTGAAACTTATTCACTATGGACACAAAATCTATGGAAGGAACCTCATACTCTACGTCATTAACTCTGACTAAGTGGTATAAGTACCCCTTAGATAACATCTTATTGGCTTTATGATTGGAAACTATTTGGCTTGTTGGATTTGAACCACACCCTTCCTATTCTAGCTCTAACTCATTTGGAAACAGATACCTTACTACCCTATTTAGACAGTCTATGGTAGAATAACACTTATGGAGCCAATCCATACCCAAAATTATATCAAAATCATGCATGGTTAATTCTATTATATCAGCATAGGTGACTCTATCAAGAATACTAATTTGGCAATCTTAATATAATCTTTCATCCCTAAGGTTGTCTCCTATGGGAGTATTAACTAGTAAAGGCTCATGCATGATCTCAGGAAGCAAGTAAAATTTAGTAGCTACTAAAGGAGTAACAAATGACAAAGTGTATCTTAGATCTATTAATGCATACACAGGAAAAGAGAAGACATGCAATGTACCAGTGACTACATCAGCTGACTTCTCCTGCTCCTATTTACCTTTATAAAAACATATAATATGTTCCTTTTGGGAGTCTCTGTTGAAGCGGTATGATTAGGATGAGGCTGAGTATCTGTCTTGGCCTGATTCTTCACATGTGGGCATTTCCCTGATCA
Organism: Solanum habrochaites; assembly: GCA_027704765.1. Taxonomy (NCBI): domain Eukaryota; kingdom Viridiplantae; phylum Streptophyta; class Magnoliopsida; order Solanales; family Solanaceae; genus Solanum; species Solanum habrochaites. Next base: position 38,450,109 of record JAKWJA010002493.1, on the reverse strand, counting down.
CATGTCCACTCTTGACGCACCCATAGCAAGAATTAGAACCTACCATGCATTCACCTCCATGCAAATGGCCACACCAACCACAGGGCTCTCTGTCACGCTGGGCATTTCTATCATTGCCCTTCTTGAACTTGGGCTTGTCTTAGACTCCAAACGAACTCCTACCAGTGTTAGAATTAGCTTGATTCGAGGGCCTAGGCTTCTTTAATTCTCGGCCTATCTTTCTTCGATGTCTCCTCCACCTGCTATGCATGTACCATCAACCTAGAAAGGTCCATGTTATGATTAAACATGGCTGCCTGACATTCGTCCTACAGATCCTTCGGTACAACTGTCGTAAACCTGCTCATCTCATCCGTACTACTGGACACCAGGGAAGAAGCATATTTGGAAAGCTTAAAAAACATCAAGGAGTACTCCTTGATTGACATATATCCCTGACGTAGATTGGTATGAACTCCTTAATGTTAGCCTCTCTATACTCTCTAGGAAAGATCATCTCCAGGAATGAAGTCTTGAGAATGTCCCAAGTGATGGGGACTTCTTTTGGTGCTCAGCCATCTACCCATATCTTGTACCATACATGTAAGACTCTGAAAATGACTTTGGTGAAGCATAAGACTAACATAATTGTGTCTGTGTTATAAGGTCCTAAAATGGTTTATAATGTGTGTTTGAGGCACTGTCTAAGAGTATAGGTGCATTGGAAGTCAAATGTCAAGGGGCAACCAAGACGTTCGATGACTAAGTCACCTAGGTGCCTCATATGTTGTTATATGTGTTTATGTGTGATGCATGAGATTATATGGTCCTTAAATGAGTTTTTATGGTTTCATGGTCAGTGGGTTAAGTTTCGTGAAGTTTGGAGGTCAAAAGTCCATGAAGTTCGAAAGATGTGCCTTGAAATGACCATATGTGTCAGGCATATGTCTTCGACTTTTATGTGTTCGTTTTGGATAAAATTTATGTAAAAGGTGTTAAATTATTATAAGATTGTATTTGGGTTGGAATTTTCTGGGAAATTATCCCCAAGGACCATCCAAGGGTCCTTGAGGAAGGACCCAGGTAGGTGGCCAAAACTGCCAAAATGCAGTCCACCTACGGAAGGCAATCGGTGGCCAGTAGCCTTGTCAACGCCCCGTAGTTGGTGGGAGTGGGTAGTTTATTATCCTGGGTGGAAAATAAACCTGTTTCAAGACTCTAAACCCATCAAAAATTTCCAGCACGGCCTACAAGTGAGCTTACGCCCCGTCGATGGATAGTCCCCCAATTGGCCTATATCTACCATGTCTACGGGTGAACTTGTATATTCTTCCCACTTATAAATGGATGTATTGGCTGTTTATTAAGGGTATATTGGGTATTTTTTTAATAGTATATAAGTTATTAACACTTTGAAGATTTCATTCTTCCATATCAAAACATGTTCCCTCCTAAAGTTTCTCCAAAAACCTCCATGTGTGTTCAAAGTGAAGATGGAGCTTGAATATGGGTCTTCAGTGAAGTTTATTCTTCAATTAGCTTTGGATTCATCAAATAAGGTATGGGAGTTCTTCATCTAATGCTTGCTATTACCTTAGAGACAATTTCGAAGATGATTTTCAAAGATTCCAAAAAGATGAAAAAGTCAAATTTCTACTCTAAGTCTTGGGTTCTTGCATAAATGGTATCCAAACATTTATATATTAATAAATTGATATATAATTGATGTTCTCTGATGAAATTCTTCATGAACCCTTGATCTTCCCAAATCTTTAAATTTCACTAAAATATGGGTGAATTGATTATGCTTTGATATTCATGAATTCATGTGTAGATTGTTATGGGATTTTGATTCATGTATATATTATGGTTAATTGGTTTATAGGCTGTTTCAATTTGATTAATTTAGTAATGAATTCATAGTCTTAGATGTATTACATTCTAACCTTATTAACTTGATATTTACTTAAGGTTTACGATTCCTAATGTAATTTTCTATGGGCTATCTAATGATGAAATAATTATATTCAATTGATATCTTGGTTGTATTAGATTTACAAGTATTTAATTACTAGTTTCATTTATTATTGATATAATTTTTCAAATTGTTTGTTATGGCCTTGGGTAAGGGCCTTATGATATTGAATTGGATGATTTAACCTTAGAAGGTAAGTGGCAAGATGGAGTTTTGTATGCTACCCTAATTCCTTTATTTTGATGTTAATTAAACTTAAATTATGTTGTGATTTCAATGGTCAAATTATGGTGGCAATGTTATGTGCATTACTTGCAATTGATGTGGCCTTGTCGGCGTTGCATTATGCAATTTGATGATCATAGCCTATTTGGCACTACTTGAAGTATTATGATGATTTGTGTAGTTGATGTATGTAAGTATGAGCATATCTATCTACATGTTAAGTAAGGTGAAAGTTTGTGTGCATTCTATGTATGTTAGGAGATTATATATATTATGACTATGTTCTTATATGTGTAGTCTTAGATGTTGATACATCATTGTTCCTAATTGACTATATGAGTTGTAATGGTTAAATTGATGACGATATAGTAATGTATAGGATGAAATAAAGATGATAAGGGTCATTCCTAAGTGCTTAAAAGAACGGTATGCTATATTTGATAAAGTAAAAAATGTTGTGTGCCTTGTTTGGTAGACTTTGTGTCCCTTACTTGATGCTTGCATGAATGATATGTGAATATGAGATATCTTGACTATGTAGTCTTAGTGCACCCTTGTCATGTATGAATGAAAGATATGCGAGACATTAAAGGATATTAAGAAGGACATGTACGTGGAAAAGGTTATGTTATGAGTGTTGAAGTTGAGAACCGTAACGGTATAATTTATGTAAAGGAATGATGGACTTAAAGTTGATTGGCTGGAATGCCATCATATCATCCTTATGAAAGTCATAATGAGATATCTTAGTTGCCATTGAAATGTATCCCTAGTGGACCTCTTTGGTAGGGTTAATGTGATTGGGTTATGAACTAGATAAGGAACCCTCTTCATGTTATCCTTTAATGTCAATTACTCTATGATAAACATGTCTAGAACTGAGCGATTATGCTGTGAAAAGTAGCTCTACTTGAGAATGAGACTACAATACAAAGTATCTCTACTTGAGAATGGGACTAGAGTTCCTAAAATCCCTTTATACTCCTTAACCATGTGCCTACATGGGATGTGTCCTAGTTCTACCCTTGGAAAGTAGAATACCCTCACCAAAGTAGGTTAGAACTCCAGATTTCATGCATAGATATCATGGTCTATGTGGGTTATTGCCTATACTCATCATGTGGGATACATACTAGTACTAGAGAAATTCTATGAATTTTCGGTAGTGGTGTGGGATGTTATCTGACATTGCACAATAGTCTTTGAAGGTGTTAGTTAGAGTCCCTAGGTCTTGTCTAAGACCATTATTTGAAGGTCCTTTATGTAATGAGTGAGTATTAAATGAATTAATGAATGTAATGACTCAAGTTAAGAAAGTACGTTGAATGAATGAGTACTTATCTAGAGTTATTAAGTGTTGTCTCGTTAAGGTTTGAATCGGGCATATGAATTGTCACTTCTTATCTTACTTATATAAGACTTAGGTAATCTTATGCATTATATAGGTTATCTTGAAGCGGTCACTTTAGACGTTATCTTCTTTATTTACATCAGTAAGTCTTTTGATCGCCTTAGGAAGGATAATGTCATATCACCTATATGCTAATGTGTTAAATGAGAATTATTCTATTTTAGGGAGTCTATAGGATCTATTAAGTGTGTGTGTGTAGGGGATTGTATAGGCGGTCGCTTCAAAATTTACTCAACTGAACCTTAGAGTCACCTTCGTAGGAAAATCTCATTTCTTATGTTACTGTCTCTTAAGTGTGTATGTGGCTCATTATAAGTAATCTTGAGGGTCGTGTAGGCACATTTAAAAAGGGTGTATGGGCGATCTCTCTTTGTGTGACTTAAGTGATTCTTTGAATATCTTTGATGAGAAGATTACATGTTAATGGGTGTTTAAAGTAAAGTGAAGGAACTTTACTGTAACAGTGAATTCAGTTCACTGTACTATGAAGTGACTTCACTGTAATGCTTGCTAAAAATGTACTTTTTGTTTAACGATTTGTTATGTGTTTCTATGTTGTTAAATGTTGTTCTTATGATTATAGTACGATGTTTTAATCGAAATTCATGAAAATCATTTAATATACTAAATGCCCATTTTTCATGGTCTTTGCATGACTTCCATACTTAGTACATTTAATGTGCTAACCCCTTCTTTTACCTTTTTGACTAAAGAGAAGGGAAACAGGATCTTGATGTGCCATGAAGGATGGATAGGTTTCTAAGGGTTAAAGATAAATTACTGGTGAGTCCTCATTGATTCGAGGACAATATCCATATTTTCCTTTATGTCTTAAGTTTTTATTTTATGTCTTGTATGGGATTTGTCCCAAGTGTTGTAAACTACAAAGTTTAGATGGTTCAATTCGATTGTTATAAGGATTTAATGTTTTAAATGAAAGTCTTCTGCTTGCGTATTGTTTATGAAAGAGTTCTTTGTGTGTGAATAAAGATTTAAATTATTACTCATTTTAGAATGTTTATTATGCAATGAATGATAAATGAGGCTTAGATGATACTTCTTGAAGTCTCATTTGTAGTGTGACTACACAAGGATGTCCTAACTTCTAGAGTTTACTTGTTGGTTATGACAGAGATGGTCTCATAGCATAAAGTTTAGGGAGTGTCTTAGTTGGCATATGAACCACATCTAGTAGAGTCTTGTTTATGATGTGAAGCATGCCACATTATAAATAGGAGGCTATTGGGTTCTATGAAAAGTTTCACTTCTTCATTCATCTAATCGTGCCTAGAGATTTTTATAAGGTGTCTTTCCCTTGTTTCCCTTATGTGTTGGACCCTTGTGGGTGACTTTATGAAGTTTGGGTTGAGAGAGAGAAAATATTAGATGTGACTTGTGAGATGAGGTCGGATAGATAGTGGTTTTAACCTTAGGTTTGTTTGATTACCTTTTGAAGGGTAGTTAAGTTGGAAAGAATGGTAAGTCATATTATTAGAGAATGTCAAGGAGTGGTTGTTAAGATAGTTTGATGTTGTTAAGACCCCAACAATCGGAATGGAGGTGAAGAGATTAAGAAGAGTAAAGGTGAGTTCTCCTAGTAAGGGGGATGTAGTGGTTAGATGATGAGACCTCTGAGAGTCTTTAATATGTATGAGGTAGACTTGGTAAGAGAGTGTTAGCATGGTTTAAGGTGCCTTGAGGGAGTTCCTTATAGTAAATGTTATGTTGACCTTAGAATGGATTTGTCCTAGGTGGGGGAGTATGGTGAAGGGTAATGATTGTTGGGAGTGAGGTGCCCTTAAACTTTCATAATATGTTTATTCAAGCCTAAACCAAAGAGTTCTTGGTAGCTTGGTTGTAGAGGAGTATTTTGTGGAAAGTGAGTGCCTAATATTTTCCTTATGATTTTCATATTTCATTAAAGTTTTGTTGAAATTGAATTTCATTAACTTCTTGCATTGTGTAGTTATGAAGAAATGATCATGTTGTAAGATGTTTCTATATGATGTTACCTTGCATTAGCTTGTTTCTATCATGAATTTCCTGAAAGTTGCATTTTTGAAAAAGTTGCACAATTCAATGTAGCACTGCTAGTTCACTGTAATATTTTTGGAAAATTGACTAATCGATTATTTTGTCTAAAATTGTTGTAATGTTGTTAGAACTGATGTATCTAATCATCATATTGAATATAAAATGAGTATTTTCTATTTGGAATGAAGCATGTGAGTTTTGTAGAATGCTGAGTTATAGAATATCTTTTAGTTTCTTGTTGTGTTGTAATTCTCTTAATAATGTGAAATTGACGTTTTCTTCTTGGTTATGTGCTATATTTTATGTTCATGAGTATCTAATTGAATCTCTATCCTTGGAAGTATTTTGAAAGTTGCAAGTGTCATTCGAGGACTAATGATGTACAAGTGAGGAAGAAAGTAAGACCCCGAAAATGTCTGAAGTGAGGCTAGAGCCTAACATTGTTTTTGTAGTGGTATAAGATCCTCAAATTGTTTATAATGTGGGTTTTAGGAAGTGTCTAAGAGTTTAGGTGCATTGGAAGTCAAACGTCAAGGGGTGACCAAGACGTTCGACGACTAAGTCACTTAAGTACCTCGTATGTGGTTTTATGTGTCTATGTGTATTGAATGATATTATACTGTTCTAAAATTAGTTAATATGGTTTTTAAGTTAAGTGTGTCAAGTTTCGTGAAGTTTGGAGGTCAAACGTCCAAGAACGTCCATGAAGTTTGAAAGATGTGCCTCGAAATGACCTTCTGTGTCTTGTCATGTTTCGTCAAGTTTTACGCGTTATTTTGGATGAAATTTATGTTAGTGGTGTTAAACTCATACACGATCATATATGGATTGGAATCGTCCAGGAAATTATCCCCAAGGACCATGAAAGGGTGTTTGAGGAAGGACCCATGTTGGTAGCCAAAACTGCCAAAAGGCAGTTCACCTACGGAAGGAAATCGACGGCCAGTAGCCTAATCGACGCCCCGTAGGTGATGGGAGTTAGTATGTACTTAGCCTGGGTGGCAAAGAAACCTGTTACAAGCCTCTTAACCTAGTTGCGGTTGCCAGCACGGCCCGCAAGTGGGCTTACGGCTCGTCGATGGGCAGTCCGTCGATTAGCCTATTTCTGCGTGCAGTTCACTACCAAGTCTAAGGGTAAACTTCTAAATTATTCCCATTTCTAAAGGGATGTATTGTAGGTTTATTAACGGTATATTGGGTATTTGAATGTGAATACAAGTGATTAACACTTACAAGATTTAATTCTTCCAAATCAAAATATATTCCCTCGTAAAGTTTCTCAAAAAACTTTCATGTGAGTTCAAAGTGAAAATGGAGCTTGAAGATGGGTATTCAATGGAGTTTCTTCTTAAATTATCTTTGGATTCTTCAAACAAGTTATGGTTGTTCTTCATTTAAGGCTTGCTATGACCTTAGAGCCAATTTCAAAGATGATTTTCAAATATTTCAAAAAGATGAAAAACTCCAATTTCTGCTCTAAGTCTTGGGTTCTTGCATAAATTGTTCCCACAGATTTATATATGATTAAATTGATGTATAATTGATGTTTTACAATGAAATTCTCCATCAAACCTTGATCTTCTCAAATCTCTAAATTTCTCTAAAATATGGGTGAATTCATTATGCTTTGATATTCATGAATTCATGTGTACTTTTTTATGGAATTTTGATTAATGTATAGATTGTGGTTAATTGGTTTATAGGCTGTTTCAATTTTATTAATTGAGTAATGAATCCATACTCTTAGATCTATTGCATGCTAAGCTTATTGAATTGATATTGACTTAAGGTTTATGATTCCTAATGTAATGTAATTTTCTATGGGCTATCTAATGATGCAATAATTATATTAAATTGATATCTAGGTTATATTAGATTTATAAGTATGTAATGAATTGACCTAGTTACATTTATTATTGATAAAATTGTATCGAATTGTTTGTTATGGCCTTGGGTAAGGGCCTTAAGATGTTGAATTTGATGAGTTAGCTTTGGAATCGAAGTGGTAAGATGGAGTGGGGTATACTGCCCAAATTCCTTTATTTTGATGTTAATTAGACTTTAATTATGTTGTGATTGGTATGGTCCACTTATGGTGGTGATGTTATCTGCTTTACTTGCAATTGATGTGGCCTTGTCGGCATTACATTATGCAATATGATGATCATGAACTTGTCCGCACTACTTGAAGTATTATGATGATTTTTGTAGTTGATGTTTGTTAAGTATGAGCATATCTATCTACAATGTAAAGTAATGTAAAAGTATATGTTCTTTCTATGTATGTTAGGAGATCATGTAGATTATATCTATGTTCTTAGATGTGTGGTCTTAGATGTTGATAAATGATTGTTCCTACTTGACTATATGAGTTGTGATGGTTATATTGATGATGCTATAGTAATGTATAGGATGACATAAAGATGATAAGGGTCAATCCTAAGTGCATAAAATAAATCTATGCTATATGTGATAATGTAAAGAATGTTATGTGTTTTAGTTTGGTAGACTTGTTTCCCTTACTTGATGCTTGTATGAATGATATGTGAATATGAGATGTCTTTACTAGGTAGGATTAGTTCACCGTTGTCATGTATGAATGAAAAATATGTGAGACCTTAAAGGATATTAAGAAGTTCATGTACGTGAAAAATGTTATGTTATGAGTGTTAAAGTTGAGAGCCGTAATGATCTATCTTAGTCGTTATTGAAAGGTAGCCCTAGTGGAGACCTCTTTGTAGGTTAAATGTGATTGGGTTATGAACTTGATAAGGAACCCTCTTCAGGTGATCCTTTAATGTCAATTTCTCTATGAGAACCAAGGATAGCAGCGATTGATTATGTTATGAGAAGTAGCTCTAATTGATAATTATACTTGAATATAATGTATCTCTACTTGAGAATGAGACTAGAGTGCATAAAAGCCCTTCATACTCTTTAACCATGTGCCTACATGGGATGTGTCCTAGTTCTACCGTTGGCAAGTAGAACACCCGCATCAGAGTAGGTTTGAACTCCGGATCCATGCCTATATTTCATTCTCTATGTATGTTAATAACAATTCTAATAATGTGGGATACTTCCTAGTACTACAGAAGTTCTATGAAGTCTAGTAGTGGTATGAGACGCTATCTAGACATTGCACAATAGGCTTTGAAGTTGTTAGTTAGAGTCCCTAGGTCTTGTCTAAGACCATTACTTGAAGGTCCTTTATATGATGAATGAGTCTTAAATGAACTAATGAATGTAATGACTCAAGGTATGATAGTATGTTGAAGGAATGAATACTTCTCTAGAGTAATGAAGTGTTGTCTAGTTAAGGTGTGAAGGGGGCATAGGAATGGTAACTTCTTATCTTACCTAGATAAGTCTTAAGAATGACTCTAGTTAGGGAAGTTGGTTGATTATGTGGACGTGATCTAGGACTTAGGTAATCTTAAGAATTATTTCGGTAATCTTGAGAAGAGGTCACAATGTACATTATCTTCTTTATTTAATTAGCTAAGTCTTTTGATAGCCTCTGGAAGGAGAATGTGATATCACCTATATTCTAATGTGTTAAATGAGAATTATTCTATTTTAGGGAGTCTATAGGATCTCTTAAGTGTGTGTGTAAGGGATTGTATGGGCGGTCGCTTCACAACTCACTCAAGTGAACCTTAAAGTCACCTTGGTAGGAAAATCTCATGTTCTTATGTTATTGTCTCTTAAGTGTGTATTTGACTCATTATAAGTAATTATTAGGGTCTTTTAGGCACATCTAGAGAGGGTGTATGGGCGGTTTCTCTTTGTGTGACTTGATTTAATCTTTGGATAGCTTTGAGTGAGAAAATCACATGCGAAAGGTTGTTTAAAGTGAAGTAAAAGATTTTCACCGTAATAGTGAATTGAGTTCACTGTACAGTGAAGTAATTTTTGCTAAAAATGTGACTTATTGTTAAATTATTTCTTATGTGTATCTAAGTTGTTAAATGTTGTTCTTATGATTATAGTATGATGTTTTAATCGAAATTCATGAAAAGTATGTTATATACTAATGTTCCCTTTTCATGGTTTTTGCATTGCTTCCATACTTAGTACATCTAATGTGATAACCCATTCTTTTACTTTTTTGACTAAAGTGTAGGAAAATGGAATATTGATGTTCCATGAAGGATGGATAGGTTTCTAAGGGTTGACCTCATTGATTCGAGAACAATATCAACATGATCCTTTATGTATTTACTCTTTATTGTATGTCTTGTATGGGTTTTGTCCCAAGTGTTGTAAACTCTAAAGTTTAGATGGTTCAATTAGATTGTTGTAAATATTTAATGTTTTAAATAAAAGTGTCCCTCTTGCATATTGTTTATGAAAGTGTTCTTTGTGTATGAAGAAAGTTTTAAATTTTTACTCATTTTAGAATGTTTATTATGCAATGAATGATACGAGAGGCTTAGATGGTATTTCATGAAGTCTTATTTGCCGTGTAACGACACAAGGATGTCCTAACTTCTAGGGTGAACTTGCGGGTCGTGACAATATCTGAGCCACATCCTTGAGTTTGTATGCAGACAACTTAGCCTTCATTAACACCTATAGCGTGGAGAATCTTGTGGACCTTGTCCACAAACTCTTGGGGAACCTCATTGGTTTTGGACCCGAAGTAGACTGGTGGATTTATCCTGCTGAAATCTCTCAGTCTACTCGCCATCATTAGTTTCGGACCCGAAGTAGACTGGAAGATTTATCCTGGTGAAATATCTCAGTCTACTATCCATGCTTCTAACATGTGGGTTCTCCATGGGAGCACCCTCTCTAGTGGCCTGAGCTGTGATAGCCTGTGCTTGAGGAGTGATGACTTGGGCCATCTGAACCAATGCTGCTCTCACTTATCCAATAGTCAACGTGGTTGGGTTGACATCCATTTGCACTCAAAAAGTTGGGGCTTGAGGAGGAGCTTGGTTTCCCCCAACAGCTTCTTCTTCAACTCTCCTGCCTGTATTTCTTCTATTGTTCATTTTTCTACACGCACAAACAAGAAGGGAATTAGATGCTAGAATGACACATAATGTCAAAGATCTACACATCACGATAAAGAGTAGAAAAGGGAAGATTCCTAACATCACTTAGTCTCTAAGTCATGATTGTGGTTCACTTCACAACCATAAGTTAGAAAATACGCGACGTGGTTGTTTTGAGCCTTAGTTACAAGGAAAGTTAACCTCATGCTCTGATAAAAAAAATTTCACACCTGAAATCTAGACCCCAATTGAGAGCGACGTCGTTAACATCTCAAAGGTCGCAGACAAGTCTCTTCTTAGCTTTCATCACAATCGTACGGTTAAATTTGCAGAAAATTTAAAAATTTGTAAATCATAATGAAGGATACTTAGACTTCAATATAATAACTTCATAAGAGTGATATGCTATGGCTCAAACTAAACAACCATCTATAATAGATTAAATAATTGAAATAAAGAATTCATAATATAATAATAGTTTGCCAAACACCCTTATTAGAAATGCTTGAACAAATGTTTGAAACGAAACACTAGGGATAACATCCACTAGCTATGTCTAATGTAATAAAGCTAGAATAATAAACGTAGGTACCCTCGAACTCAAGAGGACCTACCAAAGTCTGGAGATTGCTAATCTAAACCGCTTCAACGTATCTTCGATCTTCTCTCAGAGGTGCTCAAATAAAAATAGTACGAGTATACGGGTAAGTACACACTGGTACTAAGTATGGATGTATGCAGATAAACACATAAGGACTATGTATGATCAAGGAAAGCTCTTGCTATAGCAACATGTAATTTTTGAAAAGTACTTACGTAAATCGTTATTTGTGATTCATTCTATGAATATGACATGTTTTCATGCATTTAAAGCAAGCAACTCATTTTTATATATGAACATAAGATGTTGGAATCAGGAACATAATTTTAGAACAACTCGAGCAAAAGTTAATATTTTTTGTCCCTTAGGCCGAGAGCTCCCCTATTCATACTTAGTTTATTTTTCAATTTTTTTATTCTTATTGTTATGTACGTCAATGATATCCTTTGGTAATATGTTTTACTCACAAGTTCGATGATTCATTGTAGTCCCAAACCTATATTGATTCAAGTAAATAATCCAACAGACTAAGGAAATGATTAGACTAACCTTACCAAAAGTTATTCTTTCCATTCTTGTTAAATTGGACATGAAATATTTATAATAAAAACTCTATTGTCTAAGCCGATTATTTTATCATTTGCATAATTTAAAGATGTTGGGGCATATATTCACACTCCAAATGATTGAGTCATTATGTTTTGCTCTCGTTATTGGCATATATTTATCGGCTATGGCCATTATTTGATCATTTGCATAATATAAAGATTATTGGGTATGCCCATTACATTTAAAAAACTTCATTCTTATCAAACACTAATGATTAATATTCTTAAGCTCTTGCTTTCTTAGTACACTTTGAACTTACATTTGTTCTTCTTACTTTCTAACTTTCTTTAAGAAATCTTTAGCATTCAGATCATGTGAGCTAACATGAAATACAGTGTCTGCCCCACACAGAACATGGGTGGTTCATCGATGAAAGTGAACCTAGATCATGTGAGTTAACATGAAATCAAGTGTTTGCCCCACACTTAAAAGGGGTGGTTCACCGGCTAAAGTGAAATAAAGTCAAGTGTATTCACCACACCAAAATGAGATGGTTCACGACTAAAGTTAAACCGAATACTTTCTTTGAGCATTAACCGACAAAGTTCTTGTGAGATAAACATGAAATCTAGTGTCTGTCCCACATTAAAAAGGGTTGGTTCACCTACCCAAGTGAAACCGAATACTACCTAGCTCTCTTAGGTTGAATCCACTGTCTAGTTCCTATGTTGGCAACATAATTCAAAGACTATGAGATTTCGGAGAATACTTATCCACCTTGGTGGTAGCCTCATCTCATGATGCGTATATGTTCTCACACAAGCTCATTGCAAGTCTATCGGTTCTTTGCTCAATTTCTTATACTTTTAACATTTATAGTTGACTCATACAATATGGAAGATTTCTTCTAATAGAGGTATGCATAACTCAATGGATGACTTGTCATCCCTTTCTTTACTTTATGAATGTGAACTTAAACCTTACATTATTATTATGGTGTGGATGAGACATGTATCACGATTTTTAAAACCCTTTTATTCGAGTATCTTTAACATAGTTTTTTAGGTGTAAGTGAGACTTATCTCTCTTCTTTTAACACCCCATTCTGGTAAATGTCATAACTCATAAGCTTTTAGTTATGTCATTACCCACCTTATCTTGATCAATGTCATTTGGTAGCCTTATACCATTCTTTATGAAAGTTATAAACTTATTCAATGTATTACAATATTCATAGTTCATTTGGAAAGGGTATGTTTGGACTTGTCCCAGTGATTGGCATACCCTTGGTTATGAATTAGTTTATGTAAACATTGCTTAATTTTGTATAACTTAGCATTAGCCAATTTTTATGTTATATTTTAGGAATAACATTGTAAATCAACTTATTGGCATAAAATAAACTATGATATTATCACTAGCCAAGTCAACTGTTTCATGAAAACATTTAGTAATATCAACATCTCAACAAGCCAACTTTTAACATTTGATTAGCTTATAACAACAATTCCATCTTCTCAAACACAATTGGCATAAGCCACACTTTCAAATGTTATAGTAATCTAAATCTTCATTTTTAAGCAATCCAACTTTTAACATTTAATTGGCTTATAAGAACAATTCAGTGTTAGATTGTCCAAGCTACAAAGTTGATTTTGCATTGAAGATTCATCAATTAGATTTGATTCACATCTTGTTTCTTCTTGGAAACATTGAATTCTTAATTCTTACAACATATCAACTCTAAACACAATTAGTAAAGTTGTAAACTTCACTCTTTTCAACAATATACAGAATTTCATAAATGACTTGTAACAATTTAATCTTCTCGAACTCAATTTGGCATAATCACACAGATCTAACCTATAGGGCATTCGACATTATAAAATCATAGATACTTACAAATAATGATTAGTTAGAACCCCATACCATCAAAATGCTAAAGATTTTGTATTATACATACTACTAGAAGTTGAAAATAGGGAGAACTACGCAGATAAACATTTGACAATTTTAGTGGGAACAACCCTAGTTTAAGGTGTCTTGAATTGAAAACATTTGAAAAGCCTCTTGGGGAAAGAAAACAAATAGATAAAACCTATACCTTATTGTAGAATTGAATCTATGAAGATCATCTAGAAATTTGCACAAAAAATCTTGAAGAATAGCCTCGAAATTGGCTAAGAGAACTCGAGATTATTTTCTATTTTTCTCGAGTTTTGCTTACTGTTTTTTCTATTTTGAGTTTCTAGTGGTTGAACGTGAGTCTAAGTCTTAGGAACTGATATTGAATAATTCAACTTAGTCTAATTAGGATAATTAAATAAGTAAATTAGCCAATTACAAAAATGCCCCTCCTAAATTGGCTAAAAATAGTAGAATATTTGACTTAGCAAAATCTGAAAATATTCTGAGGGTTTTGGCATGATTTTGATTTTTAATTAATTAATTAAGTTGCTAATTTAATTAATTAAGTGACCTAGGGTAATTACTAAAGTACCACTAAGTTATTAGGACCATAGCCAACCCTTTTGGACCATCCTAGGTTAGGTTCTAGGATGTTATTTAGTTAGCTACATGTCTTAATGTCACCCGGTTAGGTCTTAGGTTTTCAGGTCCCTTAGTTATTTATTTTTGTTAAGTCCTAGGTTAGTTATTAGATAGGTTATTTGGCTAAGTCAGGGACCTTGGCCCCACGGGGGCTGCCCGCACGCGCGCCTATTACCTAGCGCCCTAACAAAATCGATTAGCTTGTCTCTTGGCCGGTTGCACATGTGTTGTGTGTAATTTACTAACTAAATTTTCTTGATGGTTCATTTGGAATGTTTACTTATTGTCCTAAGGTTCCTCACTATGTCTTTGGGCACTGCTTAATTAACATAATCATTTTAAGTGGTCATGTGCTATGGTACCTAATCTTGACACTTGGACGCCTAGTACATAATGTGTTGAGTTGAGAATCAATAATTCATCTTAGGGTTTTATTTGCAGGTACAATTCATAAAAAAACTTGGATTATATTTCAAATACTTGTGTATACATAGAATTGGCTAACACCCTTAAGCCAATATTCTATAATATGCCCAATATTTCTGAATATTAGGCATTGGGATGCCTATGTACCCAAATACGAATTCTTAAAAATTTACTAGGATCTTCACTAGTCATGTACATTTTCTTGAATGTTACAGTCCTTCTAAAAGAAGATTCCTAAAATTCCCCATATCTAGGTTTTTCTTCTACATATGTTTTTTTATAAAAAAATTATGAATCAATTGTGGTATTAAGGTTGTTTAAGTATATATTAATGTTTAATTGATGATTTCATATGATATTTCCCTAGACCGATGTCTTTCCCTCAATTTCATGAAAACCTTGAAATTAATATGGTGAATTGTGAAGATTATGGTATGTAGATTGACTACGTTGTTGTTAATTATGTAATTGCTTCTTGAAAGTACCTCTTTTATGTAATTGGTTATGTATTCTTTAAAATGAATGTATGAAGGTTCTTGGAAGGGACAAAGTGGTATGTTTATTGGTTCTTCGTTGATTCAGTTGTGAATTACGAGTTACTTTGATAGTAATAGTCCTATGTCTAATATGTGGTTATGGTATTGATGCTAAAAATTTCACACACTTACCCCTAAGACATTGAGTTAGACATGAATTATGTATGTATAATATGATACAAATATTATATTATTGAAAGTAGTTTCTCATAATTATGATAAATTGTCAAGTGAAAGGTATACTTACTTGTATGTGGTTTCTAAAGTGAAAGGGTAGTTCTCACTTATGAATACCTATGAGCTATTATGATAAGATTTTCATGTTGACGTCTAGAGGAGACTAATGTGATCTTGTATAATAAGTTTGATGGTTACTAAAAGGAATAATTGCTTAGAACCGAAAGGGCATGTAAATGAGATGGAGGTCCCACATTAGTAAGTACGGCTTCCCACATGGGTTTCCTCATGTTAGTAAGTCTGAATTCGCTAATTATGTGTTTTCTCATGAGAAGGAAACCTCTATATTAGTAAGTAAAGGTTTCTAGCAATAATCTCCTTGACCCATAACTTTGTGCCCACATAGGACTCTAACATAGTGGATCCACCTAGATAGCTATTTATGAATGCCTGCACCTTAGGCAAGTGTTAACCCTCCCTTTTCGGTGTGGGAGTAGAACACCGAATTTCATGTAGCTTACATGGTCTCATCTCGGTTATTGCACTTATTTCCCTAATGCAAAATTAATGAAAAAGTATGCATGTGAACTCCTATTAGAGTCGTTTTAAAGGCTACTACATAGTGTGAGGGAGGGTATGGGACTTCTCTTACACATTGAACATGTGCGATCCTAATGGATGGTTCCACTAGTGTTCCTTTATGATTATGGTTATGATAATAAGGTATGAGTAAGTACTGATATATAAGCGTGTTGTGAAAATATGTTGTAAATATGAATACGGTTGTTTAATGTGATACTTTGCCTTGGATGGGATTTATGGGTTCTATCTTTTGCATTGGACAAGTATTACTTGAGTAATCTACATGTTGTATTGCTATTATGTTGAATTGACTTATTATGCTTATTATATATGAATATTGAGTTAAATTGATAGAAAGCATGGTTTTAACTAAATTGTCCTTTTCTCATGCATTGATGACTTTTTTTTTTCATGGGATCCATACTTAGTAAATGTCTTTTGTAGTAACCCAATTTCTCCCTTTTTGACCAAACATTTTAGGTTCGGGCCAATAAGGAGATTTGTGGTAATTGAAGAAGAAGACTTGGCTCTTTCCTAAGTCAATTGGTGAATCCTAACGAGTTCCGAGGATAGAACCACTCATCAAGTCTTATTAGTTTTTGTCTATGTTTGAGACACTTATTGCACTCTCGTGTTGAAAGATAATTGTAGCCTATATGTTATATTGTAATAGACTAAAGGCTATGCCCATCCTATTCAAATTCATTCTTTAGATGGTTAAATGTGAGATGAACTATTAGACTATGTTGTTACATGTTAATTTAGAAGCCTGTGTATGCTTCCTATTTTAAGGTCTATCTATACCTCATTGCGTATATATTCAAATTTTTAAATTTATCCGTATTTTGACCGATGATATGTCATGACGAATGCTAAGAGACTTGTCTTAGTCCTCTTAGAGGATGGTGATACCGGTTATACCTAGGGGGTACTTTGGGTTGTAACAAACATGGCATCAAAGCATCAAATTGAGTAATCTTAGGGTTGAGGTCTCACTATACCACGTCTATGTAATATCTTATTATAATTGTGAAGCGCACCACAATTATGAATGAGACACTATGTGATGTTTAGGAAATTTCACTCTCTTGTTATTCCTTAGTCGTGTCTAAGAGTCTTAACTCTATTTAGTCCTTTTCTTCTAATGCCTTTCTTATGCTTACAGGTAATGAATACAAGGAGGAAGAATGCTCAAAAGGTAGGAAAGAAGAATTTGAATGAGAAATTTACCCCTCAAGCTCATTAAAACACCCAAGTTCCTATTGAAGAAAGGGTTATATCTAATGGTTATATTAGATTGGATATTCATATTTTGACTTAAGTGTTGTCTACCCAAGTTGCTAGGGATACTATAGTGCAAGTGAATTCTAATGCATACACTATCGCTTCATGGATTAGGGATTCCACAAGGATGAATCCCCCTACTTTCTTTGGTTCTTAGGTGGAGGAGGACCCACAAGGGTTCATTGATGAAGTTTTTAAAGTTCTCAATCCTATGAGAGTTTCTTCACAACAAAAGTAGGAATTATCCGCCTACCAACTCAAATACGTAGCTCAAGTTTGGTATGAGCAATGGAAGGTTGAGAGACCGGTTATAGAAGGCTAGATTACTTGGGGAGCTGTCAAGACGTAGTTCCTTGATAGGTTCTTTCCCTTGGAATTAAGGTAGAGTAACATTCAAGAATTTATCAATCTTCATCAAGGGGGTAGGAGTGTAAAGGAGTATATACTCAAATTCACTGAACTATCCAAGTATGATCCTACTATGGTTGTGGGTTCTAGGGCAAAGATGATCAAATTTGCTATGGGGATATCCGATCTTCTTGTAAATGAGTGTAGGTCGGCTTTATTGATTCCTAGAATGAACATCTCTCGTATCATGGTTCATGCCAAACAAATTGAGGAGCAAAAGCTTAAGAAAGTTCTAAGCGAGTTGAATAAGGTTAGAACTTAAGATGGGAATTCTTCTAAGACTAGATTTGAGGTGCAAGACAATTCAAGGTTCAATAAGAGTTTTTCCAATCAAGGCTCTTATAATGATACAAGAGTCAACAAGAGTAAGGTTCCTACTCCAAAGCCCCAAGAGGGGAAATGTGGAATATCTTATTTTTATAATCCTCTTTGTGCAAAATGTGACAAGAAACATGATGGTAAGTGCCTTGTTGGCACGAGTAATTGCTATGGTTGTTGAAAGAGTGGTCAAATGAATATAGATTTCCCTATGATGAATTCTCAAGGAAGGAAAATTCTCAAGCTCAAGCAACTGCCCCAAATTCGGACGCTTTTAATAAGAATTGCTTCTATGCTCTTAAATCCCGAACCGATCAAGAGATCTCACCGGACGTGGTCACCGTTATGTTAAAATTATTTCATTTTATGAATATGCTTTGTTGGATCTGGGAGATACATGGTAATTTGTGACCCCTCTTGTAGCCATGAAATTTGAAATACTACCTGACATATTATATGAACCTTTTTCAGTTTCTACCCCGGTGGGTGCTTCCGTGGTAGTTAATAGAGTCTATCTATTTCCTTGACCAATAGAGTTACATTAATTGACTTGATAGAGTTTGATGTCATATTGGGGATTGATTAGTTGCATGCTCACTTTGCTTCTATTGAATGTAGGACAAGCGTAGTCAAATTTCAATTTCTGAACCCATTTTGGAGTGGAAGGGAGGGAACTTAAATCGTAGGGGTAAGATCATTTCATATCTAAAATCTTGCAAATTGATTGCAAATGGTTGCCTATAGTACATACTAAGAGTTATGTATCTTGAATCATAAGACCCTCCATAGATTAGGTGCCCATCGTAAGGGAATTTCTTGAGTTCTTCAGTGATGACCTTCTCGAAATCCCTCTCGAATGGGAGATTGACTTTGGCATATATTTATTGCCGGATACACAACCTATTTCAATCCATTCCTTCCCTTCCTATAGGATGGCCCCTGTCAAGTTGAAAGAACTAAAGGCTCTACTGAATGATTTTCCAAATAAGAGTTTTATTCCCAAAAATATATTTATGGGGTGCCCGATATTGTGTGTGAAGATCAAGGATGGGTCTTTTAGAATGTGTATCGACTATCGTCAATTGAACAAAGTCAATATAAAGAATAAGTACCTGCTCCCTTGGATTAATTGCTTGTTTGATCAACTACAAGGAGAGAGTTACTTTTCAAAGATTGACTTAAGGTCAGGTTATCACCAACTTAGAGTGAGGGAGGTTGATATTCCAAAATTTGCATTCCAAACAAGATATGGTCACTTTGAAGTCCTAATTATGTCATTTGGTCTAAAAAATGCCCCGACAACTTTCATGGATCTTATGAATTTTTAAAAAATATCTTAATTTATTTGTGATTGTCTTCATTGATGACATTTTTATATACTCTAGAAGTGAGAATGACCATGTAAGCCATTTCAGGATACTTTTGCAAGTTATCAAGGATAACCAACTTTTCTCTAGGTTTAGCAAGTGTAACTTTTGGTTAAGATCAGTTGCATTTCTTTGTCAAATTGTCTAATGTAAAGGAGTAGAGTGTGATCCAAGGAAGGCAGAAGTTGTAAAGAGTTGGCCTAGACCTTTGAATCCCACCGACATCCAAAGTTTTCTACGGTTGGCCGGTTACTATAGAAGGTTTGTTGAGGGATTTTTGTCTATTGAATCTTTATTAACGGCCTTAAACCTAAAGATGTCTAAGTTCGAATGGTTAGAATCTTGTGAAAAGAGCTTCACATTATATAAGGATAGACTCACCTCTACTCGTGTGTTGACTTTACTGGAGGGAAACGAAGGGTTAGTGGTTAATTGTGAAGCTTCCCGATAGGGTCTAGGATGTGTTATTATTCAACACGACAAAGTCATAACATATGCCTCTAGGAATTCAAGCCTCATAAGAAAAATTAGCCAACTCATGACCTTGAACTTGTGTCCGTTGTATTTGCACTTAAAATTTTGAAGCATTATATCTATGGGATACAAGTTGATGTATTCACTAATCACAAGAGTGTACAATATATTTTTACCCAAAAATATTTGAACCTACATCAAAAAAGATGGTTAGAACTTTTAAAGAACTATGACATGAATGTCCTTTACCATCCCTGAAAATCTAAAGTGGTAGTGGATGCCTTGAGTAGATTTTCTATGAGTAGTGTGAGTCATGTGATTGATTAAAAGAAAAAGTTAGTACACGAGGTTCATAGGTTGACTCGTTTGGGTGTACGACTATTTTACTCTCCAAAGGGTGGTTCCATGGTTCGCCACAACTCCGAGTCATCTTTAGTAGTTAGAGTGAAATCCAAGCAACAACTTTATCCTCTATTGATAGAGTTGAAGTAAGCAGTCCTTAGTAAGTCTAATGAGTCTTTCACTCAAGGAGAAGATTGGGTGATTAGGCACCAAGGAAGGTTGTGTGTACCGTATGTGGATGTCTTAGGGGAATTGATCATGGAAGAGGCTCATGGATCCAATTATTCCATTCAGGCGGGTCCCACAAAGCTATATCATGATTTACGAGAAACTTATTGGTGGAATGGTATTAAAAGGGACATGTGGATTTTGTTGCTAAATGTCCGAACTACCAACAAGTAAAAGTGGAGTATCAAAGGCCGGATGTCTTGACTCAAATATAGATATTCCTACATGGAAATGGGAAGATATTAACATGGTCTTCGTAGTATGGCTGCCTTGTACTAGAAGACAATATTACTAGATATGGGTCATTATGGATAGATTGACCAAGTCGGCACATTTCCTCCCCATTAGAGACACCTTTTTGGCGAAGGATTATGCTTAATTATACCTCAAAGAAATAGTGAAGATACATAGATCCCCTTTTCTATCATTTTAGATAAAGAAGCTCAATTTACCTCTCATTTTTTGAAAGATTTAAAAAGTAGGATTGGTACAAAGGTGAAGCTTATCCCAAGACGGATGGATAAGCGGAACACACCATTCAATCTCTTGAAGATATGTCGAGGGCATGTGACATTGACATCAAAGGTAATTGGGATGACCACCTACCTTTGATATAGTTCTCCTAAAACAATAGCTACAATTCAAACATCTCTATGTCACCCTTCGAGGCATTTTATGGGAGAAGGTGTAGATTCCCGGTTGGGTGGTATGAGGTAGGTGAGTTTTCTCTACTTGGTTCCGATTTGGTGTATTAAGCCCTCGAGAAGGTTCGATTTATATGACATAGACTATAAACTCCTTCAAGTCGGAAAAAATCTTATGAAGACAATAGAAAGAGGGACCTTGAATTCAAATTTGGAGATTGGGTAAAAATTTCACTCATGAAAGGGGTGATGAGGTTTGGAAAGAAAGGGAAACATAGTCCTCCTTATGTGGTCCCGTATGAAATTTTGAAGCGAGTTGGGAGTGTTTCTTATGGGTGGAGGTTTCCAAATGATTTGGCCATGATTAATCCGGTGTTCCATGTTTCTATGATTAAAAAGTGTATAGGTGATCTGATTTCCATTCTTCCTCTATAAGGCTTAGGGGTAATAGAGCACCTTTCTTACGAAGAGGTCCCGGTTGAGATCTTGGATCTCCAAGTTATCAAATTAAGGAATAAGGAGGTTTCCTTCGCAAAAGTTCTATGGAGGAACCACTTTTTCGAGGGTGCAACATGGGAGGCCGAGGCTGACATAATGTCCTGTTACCCTCATCTTTTCCCCTTAATCCTAGACATGATTGAGGTTAGTGGTTTCTTATCTGATTATTACGAACAATGTTTAACTTATCATGTTTTTCGAATATGTTCATATTGTGGTAGAAATTCATGCCTTAGTTGAGTTCTTTTCTTCCCATGAAATATGTGTATTACGTTGCCTTTCACTGAAGTGTGTTTTGTGCAATAATTATTCGTTGAAGATTATAATGAGCATATTGGATATTGTTTTGATGAGAAATCAGGATGTCAACTCCTTTATGTCATATTGAGTTCATATTGAAACGGAGAAGGTAGTTCTTCCTTATGTTGTATGAAAAGTATCGGTATATATATGGTATGTTGTTGATAAGTTCCTACGTGTTATGGATTTGATTGTATGTTGAAAGGAGTAAATTAATACTTCAATGATCTGTGACTCATTATATTATATTGTTTTTGGTTGGGCTTCCAGTCTTGAGTCTCTTCCTCTTATAATAGTCTAAAGTGTCATTCAGGGATGAATGTACCTAAGAGGGGGTCTATTGACACACACTGGAAATTCCATGACAATAATAGAGCCTCATATGTAGTATAATGATGATTATAGACCTAAAATATTGTAAATAACTTTTTTGAGAAGTATTAGAGCCATAGCATAAAACAAAGGCTTGACGTTCGGAAAATAACTAATTCAACTGGTTGACGTCCCAATTTTTGGTGATGGTTTTTGATGTCATATGAATTACAAAACTTGTAAAAAGAACTTGAATAGGTTAGAATGTAATATAGAAGGTCAAAATGTACAGTAAAGACACCCCAAGAACCACAAAAGGGGTCCTTAGAGAGGACCCGAAGTTGGGTGAGTAAGCTTCCAAGGCAGCATGTGCGCAGGCAGCTTCTGGTGGCTGTTGCGCATCATGTAGCCATCACACAGGAATCTGAAATTGGCCTCGCGACGCGGGGATTAAACGGAACCTATTTCCTCAGATAAATTTTTTAAAATAAATTGGGGAATTATCCTCGAGACGTGCACCTACTTCCTATATATTGTAAAAGTCATATTTGGCTGTTTTGACTTCACAAATAAACCCATTTAAGTGAGGCTTATTTTGGGTAATTTAATGCGTGACTATATAAAGTCTTAGGGTCAGTTTTTGATTAATTTTATAACTCAAACCAATTCTCACAAGTAGACCTCACAAATCTCTCTGTCCCCCAAATTCTCTCTCTTCCTCCAAAACTCTATTGAAGACCAATAGAGCTCGTAGAAGAAGATCATGCCTTCAAATTTTTTAACTAAATTTCGTGCATTAATCTTCATTAACGTATGGTTTGTTTCACTGTAGGTATTGCTTTCCCCAAGAGGTCCCTGTCACACCCGGAATCTAGACCCCATATTAGACCCGTGTGTTTAACCTCTTACAGGTCGCAAACAAGCCTTTTCTTAGATTTCATCACAATCATACAATTAAATTTGAGTAAAATTAAAAACTTTTTAAAACTTAATAAATTATACTTAGACTTCATATAATTACTGCATAAGAGTGATATGCTATGACTCAAACTAAACAACCATCTATAATAGATTAATCAATCGAAATAAAGAATTCATACTGTAATAATAGTTTGTCAAACGGCCTTATTACAAATGCTTGAACTAATGTTTTAATTGAAACACTAACGACAATATCCACTACCTATGTCTAATGTACTAGAGCTATAATAAACGTAGTGATCCTCGAACTCAAGAAGACCTACCAAAGTATGGGTGTATGCACAGAAAAACATAATGACTATGCATGATCAAGGAAAGCTCTTCCTATAAAAACATGTCGCATATGAAAAGTGAAGTCACTATACTTTCCTAAATCGTTATTTGTGATTCATGCTATGAATATGACATGTTTTCATGCATTTAAAGCAAACAAATTATTTTCTCTATGAACTTAAGACCTTCGAATCATGAACATAATTTTGGAACAACTCGAGCAAAAGTTAATATTTTTGCTCCCTTAGGCTGAGAGCTCCCATCTCCATACTTTAGTTTATTTTTTAGTTTTTTTCTTGTCCTTGTTATGTAGTTCAATGATATCCTTTGATCCTATGTTTTACTTACAAGTGCAATGATTCATTGTAGTCCCATACCTACAATGAATCAAGTAAGTAATCCAAAAAACTAAGGAAGTGATTAGACTATCCTTACCACAAGTTATTCTTTCCATTCTTCTTAAATTGGGCATAAAATCTTTATAAGCCAATCTTTATTGGCTAAGCCGATTATTTGATCATTTACATAATATAAAGATATTGGAGCATATATTCACACTCCAAATGATTGAGTCATTATGTTTTGCTCTCTTTATTGGCATATATTTATTGGCTACTTCCATTGTTTGATCATTTGCATAATATAAAGATTATTGGCTAATGCCCATTACTTGTTTAAAACATCATTCTTATCTAACACTGATGATTGATATTCTTAAGCTCTTTCTTTCTTAGTTCAGTTTGAACTTACATTTCTTCTTGTTACATTCTTACTTTTTTAAAGAAATCTTTAGCTTTAATATCGTGTGAGCTAACATGAAATCCAGTCTCTGCCCCACACCCAAAAGGGGTGGTTCACTGATCAAAGTTAACATAGATCATGTGTGTTTACATGAAATGCATTGTCTGCCCCACAATGAAAAGGGGTGGTTAACTGACTAAAATGAAACCAAGTCCAATGTCTTTCACACAATGAAAAGAGGTGGTTCACGGATAAAGTGAACCAAATACTTTCTTTAAGTATTAACCGACATAGACCATGTGATTTAAACATAAAATCCAGTGTCTGCCCCACACTGAAAATGGGCGGTTCACCTTCCAAAGTGAAACATAATACTTCCTAGCTCTCTTAGTTGGAATCCACTAGCTAATTCCTATGCTGGCAACTTGGTTCATAGACTAGGAGATTCCGGAGACTACTTATCCACCTTGGTAGTAGCCTCATCTCATGAGGCTTATAGGTGCTTGCACAAGCTCATTTCTAGTCTATCGGTGCTTTTCTCAATTTCTTATACTATTAACCATTACAGTTGACTCATATATTTTGGAAGCTTACTTCTAATATAAGGTATGATTAACTCATTGAATGACTTGTCATCCCTTTCTTTACTTGATGAATGTGAACTTAAACCTTACATTATAATTATGGTGTTAATAAGATTTGTCTCATGATTTCTAACACCCTCTTATGTGAGTATATTTAACATAATTTTTTATGTGCAAATGAGACTTGTATCACTTCCTTTAACACCCCATTCTTGTAAATTTCATAACTCATAAGCATTTAGTTATGTCATTACTCACCTTATCTTGATCAATGTCATTTGCTAGCCTTATACCATTCTCTATGAAAGATATAAACTTACTCAATGTATTACTATATTCATAGTTCATTTGGATAGGGTATGTTTGGACTTGTGCCAATGATTAGCATACCCTTGGTTATGAATTCATTGAGTTACATTAGTCATGATTAATTTGGTATAACTTAGTCATTAGCCAACTTTTATATCATATTTTGGAAATAACATTGTAAGCCAATTTAATGGCATAAGTCAAACTGTGATATTATCACTAGCCAAGTCAATTGTTTCATGAATACATTGTAGTAATCTCATGACGTCAACAAGCCAACTTTTAACAATTAATTAGCTTATAAGAACAATTCCATCTTCTCAAACACAATTGGCAAAACCCAAACATTCACATATTATAGTAATCTAAACCTTCATGTTTAAGCAAGCCAACTTTTTACATTTAAGTGTCTTATAAGAACAATTTAGTGTTAGATTGTCCAAGTTACAAGTTGATTTGGCATTGAAGATCCATTAATTAGCTTTAATTCACATCTTGTTTCTTCTTTTAAATAGTGAATTTCAAATGCTTACAACATACCTTAATGTATAATTGAATCTATGAATATCACCTTGAACTTTGCATGAAAAAACATAAAGAATAGCATTGAAAATCGCCTAAGTGAACTCGAGTGTATTTTCTATTTTTCTTGCATTTTTCTCACCATTTTCAGTCGTGAGTTACAAGTGGTTTAATGTGAGTCTAAGTCTTAGGAATTGATATTGACTAATTAAACTTTGGATAATTAAGTTAATTAAGTAAATCAATTAGCCAATTACAAAAATGCCCCTCCTAAATTGCCTAAAAATAGGAGAACATTTAACTTAGCCAAATCTAGAAATTTTCTAAGGGTTTCGACTTAATTTTTATTTTTAATTAATTAATTAATTTTCTATTTTAATTAATTAAGTGAACTAAGGTAATTAATAAAGTACCTCTAAGTCTTTAGGACCATAACAAACCCGTTTGGACCATCCTAGATTAGGTACTAGGATGCTTCTTAGTTACTTACTTGTCTTAATGTCTCCTACTTAGGTCTTACGTTGTCGAGTCTCTTAGTTATTTCTTGTTTGTCCTTGGTTAGTTAGTTCGCTAGGTAAGTTGGTTAGAGTTGAGGACCGGGTAGAGATCTTGTCAGCACGTGGGTTGACCTAGAGGCGTGCCTGTCCCCAACCGCTCTAACCGAATCGGTTAGCTTGTCTCTTTGCCGGTTGCAAATGTGCTTGCACATGTGCCGCGTGTACTATCCTAACCAACTATTCTGGAAGGTTCATTTGGAATGTTTACTTATTGTTCCAAGAATCCTCACTATGTCCTTGGTCACTACTTAATCTATATGATCATTTTAAGTGGTCATGTCCTATATTACATAGGCTTGATACGTGGATGCCTAGTACATAATGTTTTATATTTATAATCAATAATTTTAGCTTAGGATCTTCATTGCAGGTAAAATTCTTAAACAAACTTGGATTATATTTTAAATACTTGTGTATAAATAGAAATTTGCGAATACCCTTAATGGCATATTCTATAATATGCCCAATATTTCTCAATAGTGGGCATTGGGATGCCTATGTTCTTGAATACGCATTCTTAAAAATTTACTAGGCTCTTTACTAGTCATGTACATTTTGTGGAATGTTACATTATCCCCCTCTTAGGAGTATTCGTCCCCGAATGACACTATACATCATTTTGAAACAAAGAAGGTATTTTCAAAAAATACATCACATACTTGAAATTTTACTCTTTGTGAATATTTGATTCTCAATTTACTTTGGATGATGCACATCACTCAAAGCTTATCTAAAGCTTTATATCTGAGATTGAGGATCTTTCTTCCCAATCTTACTTACACTAATGCACATTACAACTCATGCAACACAAAAATGATGTTAGTTTTATCCAAAAACACCTTAGCCTCAAATCAAATTTCGAAAATAAAATGGGGATTTAGCCTCACGACGCTCACCTACTTCTTAGATATCTTAAAATCATATATTGGGTTTTTTGAATTCACTAATTAAACCATTTAAGTGAGGGTTCCTTTGGGTAATTTCCTGAATGACTATATAATATCTTAGGGTGAGTTTTAGGTCAATCTTATCACTCAAACCAAGTCCCGCAAGTTAACTCAAAAAATGTTCTCTCCCAAATTCTCTTATTTCCTCCAAAATTTCATTGAAGGGACAAAGAGCTATGTTGATTGATTCTTCATGGATTCAAATGTGAATTATGCGTTACTTAGATAGTAATTCTCCATTATCTAATATGTGGTTGTAATGTTGATGCTAGAAATTCCTCGTCCATACCACTAAGACATTGAATTAGTCATTAATTATGTAAGTATGATATGACGATTATTATAAGATTGAAAGTAGTTCCTGATGATTATAATAAAGTGTTAAGTTAAATTTTTACTTAGTTGTATGTGGTTTCTAGAGAGAAATGGTAGTTCTCACATATGAATACCTATGCGCTATTATGATAAGATGTTTACGTAGGGTTCTAGAGGAGATTGATGTGATCTTGTATAATGAGCACGATGATTACAGGAATTATTCCTTAGCACCAAAAGGGCATGTAAATTAGATGGAGGTCCCACGTTATTAAGTCTATCTTCCCACATGGAGTTCCTCATGCTAGTATGTCTGGATTCCCTAATTATGTGATGTCTCATGTGATGGAAACCTCAACGTTAGTAAGTCAAGGTTTCTAACAACAATCTTCTAGACACTTAACTATGTGCCAACATACGACTCTAGCTTAGTGCATCTACCTAGATAGTTTGGTATGAATGGTTGCACCTTAGGCAATTGTTATCACATTATTTAGGTGTGGGAGTAGAACACCGGATTCCGTATATATCACATGGTCTCATGTAATTTATTGCACTTCTTTCCCTAATGTAAAAGTAATGAACAAGTGTGCATGTGAACTGCTATTACGGTCGTATTAAAGGCTACTACATAGTGTGAGGGAGGGTATGGGACTTCTCTTATGCATTGCACATGTGGGATCCTAAGATATGGTTCTACTAGTGTTCATTTATGATTATGAATATGTTAATAAATTATGAGTAAGTATTGATGTATAAGCGTGTTATGAATATATGTTGTTCATATGAAGTGGGTTGTTTAATGTGATACTTAGCCTTGGATGGGATTTATGAGGTACTATGTTTGACATTGCACAAGTATTACTTGAATGATCCACATGTTGTATTTCTATTATGTTGAATTGACTTATTCTTCTTCTTATATATCCGTATTGATTTAAATTTATAGAAATCATGGTTTTGACTAAATTACACTTTGCTCATTCATTTATATCTATTGTGCGTAGGAGCCATGCTTAGTACATGTGTTTTGTACTAACCAATTATTTTAGATTCGGTCCATTGAGGAGGTTTGTGGTCATGGAAGATGAAGACTTAGCTCTTTCCTAAGTCAATTAGTTATTCCTTAGGAGTTCTGAGGATAGAACCACTCATAACGTCTTATTAGTTTTTGTCTATGATTGAGACAATTATTCCATTCTCATGTTGAAACTTCATTGTAGATAGACTAAGAGCTATGCCCAAACTATTGTGATTTATTCTTCAGATAGTTAAATGTGAGATAAACTATTAGACTATGCTGTTGTTAAATGTTAAGTGAGAAGCATATGTATGCTACATATGTAGAGGTCTATGTAAACTTCATTGTGTATATATGTAATGTTTTATATTTATCCGCGTTTTTGACATGTGATATGTGATGACGAATGCTAAGAGGCTTGTCTTAGTCCTGTTAGAGGTCGACGACTCCAGGTACGCCTAGGGAGTACTTTGGGTCATAACAATTGCTATGTACGAGTGGTTATACCTTAGGCATGTCTTAACCTTCTCTTTTCGGCGTGGGAGTAGAACACTGGATTCCATGTAGATCATATTGTCTATGTCGGTTATGGATAAGTCTCCCCAAGTACAAAAATGAACTAAGATATAATTATGGTCTCATATCACAACTCCTCGAAGAGATTACTTAGTATATGTAGGATTATGTCCCCTACCCTTGCATTGCACAAGTGAACTTCAAGAAAGGATAAGATCCGTACATGTATGAAAATAAGACTTGTGTTAAGTACGTATGAGTTGTATTATACATGTTAAGTGACTTTTCTATGTAAAGACATGAATTATGTGTATGTGTGTGAATTGAACTTACGGATTCTAAATGAGTATACTTAGTATATGTGGGGGTGTGGGTATGAGACTCCATGTGTGTATTGCACAAGTAAGCTTGTGAAGTACTTGTGAGAGTTGTTTACTTATGATATGAACTAAATGAATTATGACTAAGGTTGTAGTAAAGTAAAGATTCCTTATCAATTCTATGAAGTATCTGGCCTTATGTTTAGTTATAAATGAAAGTGTTATGGCTTTGTAGGTATGTTATGCCTTGTCTGGGGTGACTTCTTAGATACACTTAGTGGAAGCAGTATTATGGGATGCTACCAACAAATTGCACTAGTGTGACTTGAGTGTTTTCTTAGATGGTGGTGTTTATGTGAAGCTTATGTTTATGATGTTCTAATGACTTGTGAGTATGTGTGGTTCGGTTTATGAAGTATATCTATGAAAAGCTATTGTAAGATGACCTCAAAGTTCTACATTTGTACTATATACACTTGAGGGTTATTTGAGTGATGAAGTAAGACAAAAGAGAGGTAATGTATTATATGTACTCAATATGCCTGAAAGTATGATAAATGACTTTATGTTCTATTATTAGTAGTATCCATGTCTATATGATGTATGTGAACTATATTGTGCTTAAATGTGCATATGTTCATGAAGTTTACTAAAACGACATGTTGCATGATTTCAAATGAAATGTCCTCTTTATATGCATCTGTTTTCATGGTTGTCATACTTAGTGCATTGTTGTACTAATATCATTTTTCTTCATCGTTTTACACAAAGTGTAGGCATTGATGCATAAAGGATATATCCTAAGTGAAGATCTTTGATAGATCTCCCAAGTTCAAGAAATGAACCCTTATGATTCAAGGGTTTCCTATGTCAATATATTTCTTTAAGTTAATGTAATACTTTAGACTTATATTTTATGTTATTAAGGGTCGTGTCCCTATTCTATTCTATTAAGTTGTGTCTTAAGATGGCAAAAAAAATAAGTCTACTTATGAACTTATGATATTTTTTATATATATTGAGTGATGATTCTAGTATATGATGTGCTATTAATTTTTAAATATTTCTACTACTTCTACAATTATGCAATGAAAGATGTCTAAGATCTTCTATAAGACCTTCGAGAGGTCGAGTAATTTATGTGATAATTTAAGAATACAAGAACTTCTAGGGTATACCCTCGGGTCATTTCAAAATTTGTATCAGAGCATAAGGTTTTAAATTTTGTCCTTAGCTGCCAAAGTCTTGTATTAAAACTTCTACTAGAGTCTCGTTCATTTGTGGTCCTATGAGCGAGAGGTTATATGACGATAGAATTTCCCTTCTTCACTATTCTCATGTCATTCCATAGAACTTAACTCTATAGATATTTCTCTTATGTTTCCTTTGTCCTGTCGTATTTTAGATGTGATTGTTTGGATTTGGATGATGTCTCAATGCATGAGGGAGAAAAGGTGAGTTGTTGGTACTTACCTTGGTTTTATGGTTTGATGAAAATTTGTGTAGGTAAATTTAGTATATGATAATGAGATTCCATTTATGGCTAAGTAATTTATGGGGAATGATATGGATTGATATATGCTTAAAAATTCTTGGAGAATGTGGTAAAGAGTGAGTAAGATTAACGTTGCCTTTGTATATGGGAATTGATTCATAGTTGTCCTTGAATTTGAATCTTTTGTATAGGCTTGCTCCTAAGGAGTGGAGATATTGTGTTGAACCTTGTAAGGTGATTGTGAAGCATGCCATCTAATGGACAACCCTTATGACTAGTTAATTACCATGAACCTATTCTAAGAGTGTGGAAAAGAGGAAAAGGGGGTTTTGTCACTTATGTTTGAAATATGTTACCCTAAGGTGACTTAGGGGATGCATGGTATGTACCCCTAAGCTATTAAAGAGAAGGAGAGAATATAGGTTGGCTTATGGTCAATTTGAGGAAGTTCTTCGATTTTACATAGGCATGGTTGGTTGGAAAGTTCCACCAAAAGTGATGAACCTTGTAGGTTGATATTGACTTTCCTGGATGTTGGTGTTTAAGGGCATGATGTGATTAGGCTTACCCCATCTGAGGGATAATGTGCAGAGATAGTAAGATTTTAAGCGCCCTCAATATTCCTATGTTGAGTTCCCTTGAATTTCTCTAGGTTAAAAAATTACTTTGTAGTGATGGTAAGAAAGGTGTTCATAATCTTAGATCCTATGAAAGATATGATGTGCTTATAAATAATGATAGTAAGCTAAAATTCCCTTAGAGTTAGATGAGTTTCTCTTAAATGGATTTTTCATAAGTGGGGGAGGACTATTTGAATAGTAAAGGTTGTAGATATCCCTATATTTTCATTCTATTCTTACTCAACCTTGAAACCCAAGATCTCCTAAGTAGCTTTTTCATGATGTGAGTTTGCATAAAAGGTTAAGTTTCATGTTCTCCATATGTTATGCAGGTCGTAAATAACATTGTGTAATACATATTATGAAAGGTAATTATTGCATGAAAAGAAAATTTTGATAAATTTGCATCTTGCTCATGTTGTCGTGCATCCTTATATGATAAATGTAGAATTTAATATCATAAGACAGTGTAGTGAGCATGCTTTATGTCACTTAAATGTGTGATGCTAAGAGAAGTTGAGTCTCTTCTAAATTAGATAATATAGGGTCTTTTTGAAAAATATGTGACTTTTGAGATTTGGGTAGTGTTACTATTGGCTCACTCTTGAGAAGTGATGGTTTGTCTAGCCTATGCTTTTTTGTGTGACTTTAAATTGTTGAAAAAATTACCCTAAATGATGCATGTTTATTAAAGCTAGTGATGTTGTAGAAATATAAAGCTGTAAATTTACTTCCTAATGTTGTGATGTGCTTGGTGTGAACTTCCATGATGATTTCATAAGGAAGATATTATAAGCATAGTGTGGTTTGGAGTAAAGAAGTACTCCTTAATATGAATTAACCTTTATGCATTGCTTTTAAATAAACTCAATGATACCGCATGTATACGTTGCAACTAGGAGAAGGTAGTTCCTTCTTAAACAAAGCTAATCATGATAATTTCATTTATTACCTTGATGGTGTT
Source organism: Solanum habrochaites (assembly GCA_027704765.1). Classification (NCBI taxonomy): domain Eukaryota; kingdom Viridiplantae; phylum Streptophyta; class Magnoliopsida; order Solanales; family Solanaceae; genus Solanum; species Solanum habrochaites. The sequence continues at coordinate 38,417,721 of JAKWJA010002493.1, read as the reverse complement.
ATGTCTAGACTATAAGATCGTAGCTGATCTACATTATTCATTATTCTTGTGCAACTAAATGTATTTTTCAATATTTTAGCATGAGTGGGAGTATGGATTATGCATAAGTGTGCAATTGAAATCCATATATGTTAAACCATGTGGAGAAATAATGAACATGCCTAAAGTTAGAGAATGTAGTTCCTCCAAATGGAAATGAATATGAAGAAGTATGTATGTATGGAATGAATTGTAGAAGTAGCCCATGTTTGTTTATGTTGCTTTGGTCTCATGTTAGTATGAAGTTGGTGTCCCTTGTAAGTTTGGTACATTGATTATTGTTTCATAAAATGTTGAAGTATAATGAGCTGAAATAAGAGTGATCAATGAGTCCATGGAAGTGTTTAAAATGTTTCAATGTCATTCGAGGACAAAAGTTTTCAAGTTGGAGAGTATTGTTACACCCTCAAAATGAGATGAATATAATTAGATCCTAACATATCAATTATTAGTTTATTAAGTACTTAAATAACTAATTATAGTAATAAAAGGCAGTGTATCAAGTTTGAAGAGGTTTTGAGGTCAAACATCCAAGATATTCGAAAGTTTTGCCTTTAAACGTGTTTGTCTGTCCTAGTGAGTTTTTGCTTGTTTTATGTGTCATTTGGAGTTAGAATTCATGTCATACATTCCTAACATGTATACGAGATTAATTGAGGTTTAAACGTCCTAGCAAAAATCCCCAAGGACCAACCAAAGAATACTTGAGAAGGACCCAACTTTGGGCCAATAAGCTTCCCAAGGCAGCAAATTTTGTTTCTTGATGAAATTGGTCCGTGTAGCAGAATTGATCCTGCATAGGTCAACAATCTAGTTTTCTTAACGAACACAATGCAGACTTAACTGCCCCGGAAGTTTATCTAAAAAAAATCATGGAGGAACAACTCCGCGTCACAAACTTGTTCCCCGATGAAGATTTCGAAAATAAAAGTTAGGTTTGGCATGCCTACAAGTCCGAATGTATTGGTAACTTTAGATAACGGTTATAAACTTTTTTTATGACCTATTTAAACCATTTCTAAATTAAAAATCCCAATACCCAATAAGAAAATAAAAAAATCCAAAACCTTCTTCTCTCCCAAAACTCTAAAACCTCCATTGAAGACCAAACTCAAAAAAAATCTATGGAGGTGGATTCATGAAGCTTGTTTCTCATATTTTTTTGGTCTTTATATCATATAAGATGCTTATTTATGCATTCATATAAGGAGTTCAATCAACGATTTTCAAAAAGTGATTCAAAGACCCAAATTCCCAATTCTCAATCTAGCATGGATTAATTGTCAAATTGATTTCAAAGTCATTCTAATGATTGATTTATGTTTAATTATTGTTTTTATTATAAATTTTAATCCAATTTCATTAAGAAGCCATAATCCTCCTAATTTCTCAAATTAAACTATAATGTGGGTCTTGTGATCTTTATGATAGGATTATTAGATTATATTTAGATTGTAATAAATATGTTAGTTATATAGTCCTGTATGTCAATTGGTTATGAATTGTTGTAAAAAGATCAAGATGATCATTAGCTTGGAGATTTCGTAAGTCGACCTATTTTTCCTAATTAGCTTACAATGTACATTGAATTGTGATGATTGGTATGGTATACTTATGGTGGAGGTAGTTACATTCTTTTACATGTTTATGTTTTATGATAATTTCCTTGAAGGAATAAGATTCAAGATGAATTATTATAATGATTCCCATGTTTAGGAAGTTAAAGGATTTAGCCTTGATTCTAATATCATGTTCCAAGTGAATTGATGTTTTTTCAATTTATATGAGTATTTTTCCACACTAGTTGCATGATCTATGTGTGTGGATATTGTTGTGTATATGTGATGATCATGTTAGGGATAAGAGTGGTCTTTATGGATAATGATGATAAGTAATATTGTAGCATGATCCCTACCTATATAAACCCGATATGAATGTTTGATAAATGTATGTTTGGAGTCTTCTAATATAATGTTGAATATGTTAGTGTCTCCTATGATGTAATGTGAGTGTTTATAGTCTAGAGTCCTTAATGTCTATATGTTTTTATGACTTGAGACTTGAGGAAATGTTGTACATGTGTTGTGATCTTTAGAGGATGGCTTCCTCAATTTTAGGTGTTAATCCATTATGTGATCATGTTTACCAGTGTACACACATAAACTAAACTTCGTGGCAAATCTATAATGTATATTCATGCGTTAAGGAAAGGATAGTTTCTCATAATTCATCATTACTTTTCAATGCAGAGAAGTCTACTGATATGAAGTTGTGAACATGTGTGTTAGATGCTGTTTTGGGTGATGTATAATATCACATGGTATGCTCACAAACATTATGTATGCTTGTATGAATATGTGAAAGGACATTCTCACATGAAGTAGGGTCTATGATGAATGGAAATTCTCATTTTATATACATTTGAGAAATATGATGTATGAGGGCGTATGTCCCTAAAGCCTTCTTTATGAATTAATACACTAAAAGCTTAAATATATTTATGATGGGAGATAAAGCCAAGAACCTAGTGAGCATGACAAATGAGAGTGGGGGCTTCACATTAGTAAGTCTGCCTTGCCACAAAAGAACCTTCATATTTAGCATGTACGGTTCCAAACATAGATGTTGCCTCATGATATGGAATTTTCCATGCTGGTAAGTCAAGGTTTCTAGAAGCAATCTATATGTTCCAAAACTATGTGTCCCCGTAGGTTATAGCTTTTGGTTTCCACTTATATAGCTATGTACGATTGGTTAAACCATAAACAAGTGTTAACCCTCTCTTTTATGTTGTTACGGGGTCGTGTCCCTATTCTATTCTATTAAGTTGTGTCTTAAGATGAAAAAGAGACTGAGTCTACTTATTTACTTGTGATAATTATATAATATATATATATATATATATATATTTATGAAGTGATGATTCTAACATATTATGTGCTACGAAAAGTTTTAAATTTTCCGCTATTTTTATATTTATGAAATGAAAGATGTATAAAGGATTTTATAAGACCTCCAAGAAGTCTAGTATGACGTTTGAAAATTTTAGAATACCATAAATTCTAGGATATACCCTCGTGTCGTAACATGATGTTTCAAAGGTAGTCTTGAGACGTGCTACCGTGGCTTAGAATGTTTCACGAGGTTTTAGGTACTGTTTTGAGATAAAATTTATAGGGAGGGTTCCTAACATCAAGAAGGACGTATTTAGGGTCAAACCATCCGGTCACAACTCCCCAAGGAACCACCTAAGGGTCCTTCAATAGGGACCCCTCTTAGGAGAAAAACTGTCAAATCCAATCCCTACCAACGAGGGGCACCAAGGGACCGTAGGTCCATGGACACCCTTTTTGTGTGGGGTGTTAGTTGAAACTTAGTTTCTTTATATAAAAACCCAAATTATGACTCTATGACCAAGACTATGGACATTTAGGATGGACCGTCGTCCAACCATCGGTCCATCGATGGCCAACTGTCGATGGGCCTGCAACTTTATGCCAACTTATTGTAAAGTGAAGGGGTGAATTTGGAGATTCACCCCACATCAAAATAAATATATGGGTATTTATTTAAGGTAGTTTTAGGAATTATATGAGTATGTAAAAAATAAAAGGACCCCCTTAGACTCTAGACTCCAAATCAAAACCTCTCTCTCACATTAGAACTCTGAAAAACACCATTAGAGAAGAAGAAGAATTGGTAGTATCATATTAGGAAGATTATGGCTCTAGAATAACATATGTGAAGATTATTAATTCATGGAATCTTCCATCCATGAATCCCCCTAGATTCCCTTCAATTGTGAATCCAAAGAACCCTAATCTAGAGAGGGTTGTGATTGCATTGTGAGTAAGGCTTGATTGTGATGCAAATCAAGTGAGTAGCATTTAATGATGTTTATATGATGATTATATACTGTTTTATAGAGTATTAATGGTGAATTATGATAATTGAATTTGAAGGTGATCATCCTGATCTTAGGACATTGGGGACTAGATGAATGTTTTGAATTGATTCTTCTTTGAAAAAGTGAAGGCATGTCTAGCTATTGTCCTTATGTGTGCCAATAAATTGTAAGACTTTCCTTAAATGATTCATGTTTATAAAATATATTTTATACTAGACATTAAAATTGTTTAAAATGACTTCCTATTGTTGTAATGTGTGTAGTGTGAATTACCATTTTGGCTTCATTAGGAAGAAAAATTATGAGCATTCTTTGGCTAATAGTTGAGAAATTCTCATTTTATAGTAAAGTTGTCTTTTGTTCCTTGCTTTGGTATGAACTCATAAGACAAATAAGTATGTCGAGGAGATGGACATTCCTCCATGGAAACAACTAAACATGGTATGGTTGAGCATGTCCCTCATTGCACTAGGACTAACTAATAAAAATTCATTGTCAACCTATCTTACTCAAGTCTATGTGCATTGAAGTATGAATACCTAATTGTTTCTTGAGTGTTTTTGTTAATATGGTTTGAAGATGATCTCCTTATAAAAAAAAGAAGTGTAATAACCATGCTATGATTAGGAGAAAGATGTTCCTCATATGAACATGATAAGTGCCTATGTGTTGGATGCATTAAAAAGTGAGTGAATAAAGGTTTTTGTTTTCTTGTGTGCTAAATGGGTTGAAGTTTCCTTCCTTGTATGTTTGTGCATTAACTTCTATATGATGATGTTATGTTGTGATCTGCTCAATGGTTCATTGAAATCCTTGTTGTGATAAAAGTGTTCTATGTGTCATTCGAGGACGAATGTTCCAAAGTGGGGGATATTGTAAGACCCCAAAATTATTTAGGGCCTCTAGAGAATCACTTGTACCTATTATATTGTTAAAATTTTAATTAACTATTTTAAAGTATGCATGGGTGATGTGGAGTCATTTGGAAGTAAAACATCAAGGGATGATCAAGACGTTCGATGACTAGTCACCTAAAAGGCCTTATGTGTTTTTATATTATTATGTGTGTTTAATTATCTTATGAAGTCCTTATATGAGTAATAATTATGTTAATAAGAAGTTTATGGAGTTTCATGGAGTTGAGAGGTCAAACGTCCAAGAATGTCCAATACATTAGAAAGTTAGCCTTTGAGACATGAATGTGTGTGTCTTGATGGTGCCTACCATGTTTGGACGTGTTGCGTGCAATTGTTTTGGGTGGAAAAAAATGTGGAAGTTCCTTGAATTTTAAATATTCACATTTATATTGGAAATGTACGGGTACGACTTCCCAATGGCCCCTCAAGAAGGACACAAAGTTTGTCGAGACACTTCCTTGGCAGTGTCAATCGACGAGCCATGTTGATGCCCCGTTGCCAAATCGACGCCACATCAATAGTAGGGGTAGCTCAATACTTGTTTTGGTGATCCTTCTGTCTCAAAGAAGGGGCATCAGTCACCAACGACAAAGGAGTAGGAAGGTCCGTCCGTTAGTCGACGCCCGTCATTTGTTCATATCGATGGTTGCTTGCATCTACCTGCTTGCGATTGACTTTTTAAAGGGGTGAATGTGAAATTCACCCCATGTGACAAAATGACCCTATTAGGTTTATTTGGTTATTTTTGGGTGTATTTAAGTGATCGAAAATGTGATGAACCCATTTTTCACAAATAAGACTTCGTCTCTAAAAATATTCTCCCTAGAACCTACATTGAAGGTGAAGCTCAAGAACAGCTTGGAGCTAATATATTCTATGGGTTCTTCATCAAGTTTTAGAGTTTTTGTTATACATTAATGTATGGTGATCCTTCATATCTAGTTAATATTCAATCTAGAGAGTTCTTCTCAAAGTTTTCAAAAGATATTTCATGATAAAACTTCCTCTTCTTCAATCTAGCCTTGCGTTCTTTCTCAAAACAATTTAAAAGGCTTAATCATGAGGAATTTATCAAAATGTATGGGTTTTAATGTTAATATCAATCCAATTGTATTTTGAACCCATTTCCCTTCCAAAACTCAATTTAGCTTATGTATGGGCATTGTAACCGTGGCTTGTTATTGGTGGACTGGTGATTCTAGTATGTTGTATTGCTTATGTATACCATTTGTTATGTATATTGATGGTAAATGTTTGATGAATAATCCATGTGGATCAATATATGAATATTTTAATAAGACTAACCTATGTCACTATGTGTTCACTATAACATTGGCCTTATAATGTGTGAATATGGAATACAATTGTGTTGAGATGATTGTAGATAAAGACTTAGGTTAAAATCATGGTACATTTGTGGGTATGAATCTTGTATGACCAATGTAAACAAGGCTTGTTATGAATTTATCTAGGTTCTTCTGGTCTATTTATTGATAATGTTATGTATTTGATGTGATCTCAATGCTAGGGTAGTTGAATCATGTTTCCGTTCGAGTAATGATATCTTTAGGTACCTACATGTATGCCGTTGATAAATTATTATTAATGATCAAATCAAGGAAAATTGGTGAATGATCTACATTCCTCTACTCTCTGTTGAATTCGTGGTTTGGTGAATATGTTGAAATCACGATCTGGTAGGGAATTTAGTATGATTTCATTTATGTGAATGTACATTTATTTAATTCCCTATACTCGAATTTTTGATGAAATAATTTATTTATCAATGATGATCTAAGGTTAAAAGATTGGTAAGAATTGCTAGATCTACTCTTCTATTTCTCTACTCCTCTACAATATTGTTGATAGAATTGGCCTTGTATGGCATTGTATGGTATGATCCACTTATGGTGGTGGTTTTTATTTTATTGGCCTTATATATATATTTTGAATTTGGCCTTGAAGGCAAATTTATTGCTATATGAGTGTGTTGTTAGTCTTCTATTCTAGTTGAAAATATAGGTTATGTATCTAGTGTTATAACAATGTAAATGGTTATGTTAAGATTATGTGTAGGTGATTGCATTAACGAAGTGTTAAGGATTGATAACCCCTTTCCATGTACCACTATGTGAATGTGTGAATAGCTAAGGTTAGGAGTCGAAAGTAAGGTGAAGTTAGCTTGCCTCGTATGCTAAATTGTGTTGTGTGGTCTATGTGTGGTTGTGTAATGTGGACTTAAGAGTGTGGCTTCCTCAATGTGTTGGTTGATATCCATTATGAGATCATGTTTACCAATGTACACACATACTCAAACATTATGCATTATTTCAATGTTCCAAAAACTCATGGCATCTAATGAAAGGTAGTTGTCATATTCAATAAATTTCTACTATTATGCATGTAAGGTAAATATAAATGTAGTATGATATATATTCCATTAACTAGGATGACTTGATAGGTGTACTAGTTTGGGCAGGGGTATGGGATCTTTTCTATGCATTGCACATCTGTACCTTGATAGCATAGTTTCTAGGTTTGGTTATCTATGTCTATGAAAATTAAAGTATGGACATGCTATGAATATGTTTTAGATGTTGTGATGTTAAATATAAGATATGATGAAGTATAAATGTTCATATTTTTTATATGATATATGAATATATGTTATATTTATGTGTTATGTTAAAGGTTTGCTCACATATAAGTACATACACACACATGTATGCAGATATAGTAATTAGAGGGGCCTTGAAAATTTTGCTCATGTGTAGCCAACTACATAGGTTCTTACATATGCTTTGTTGATGTGAAAGGTATTCTCACATGATTTAGGTTGATGAACACTCATCTATAACGTATGATCTTAGCATATGAGGAGTCAATCTCCTTAGTGTATTTTTCTAAGAAAAAGTTGATAAAGGCTTTTCAATAAAGGGAACTTAGCTAAGAACTGATTGAATTTGAAGTAAGGGGTGTCCCTTCCCGTTGGAGGAAGGTAGGTCACCATAAGACTCATGAGGTGGTTAGCTTAATAGCTCTAGGGCATAGATGAATGTTTCCACATATACCTCCAAGTTCCATGAATATACTAGCCATATAGAACCTAGAAAGTAAATTCACTAGTATTCTAGAAAGTGTTAATGTTCTACCTTCGCTAAGTAAGAACACCTTCCATTGGAGTAAGGCTCCTGAATACCAAATTCCATGTAGCACCCATTGTATTAGTGTCGGTTAAGGATATAGTTTCCCTAAAGTAAAATGGACAATGTAATTAAAGTAAGGTTATTAACTAGGATAACTTAAGGGTAGTTTCTTAGTGTAGGATGAGGTATGGGACTAAATCCCCCATAGGCATTGCAACAATTGGCTGAATATAGCGAAGGAAAAATCCTAGATTTTTTGAGGGGAGGGGGGAGGGGGAGGGGGGGGGGGAATGCTGTGCCTATTTATATGTTCCTTATGCAATGACTTTGTTGTATTTGTGTACTTGTTGTAATGAAATCCATGGTATTAGTCCTAATGGATCTCTTTGATGTGGTCTTGTTCTTATATGCACTATGTTGGTCTTAATGACTACATGATGAAAGGTTTTTTGACATGAATGAAGTTGTCTTCACTTACTTGTTGATTAATGAATCAGAGTGTCAAGGCTTCTGATTTAATGATAGGTTTACTAAGTATGTGTGTGGTTTTGGGGATTCACATATAAATTGAACTAGTAGACTTAGAGTAGGATTTTGAGTAAGGTCTTATAATGCATTTATGTGAAGTGAAGTTAGTAGATGCGCAAATTGATGTAGCTTACTGTAAAGACATTAGAGTCTTGACTTAAATGTGTCTTTGATGTATTATACATCTATGATGGTATGTGTTGCCTTATGTATATTACATGTATGACTTCCTTGTGGCCTTAAGCTGATGCCTTGCACAAAGTATCACTAGATGTTTACTTGGTGGGATAAGGAATAAGGAAGAAAAAGGAATTACTATAAAAGTAACAAGTTCACTGTAAAATTAAAATAGCTCATCGTAAAGTGACCCCAAATATGACTTAAATTCTATTTGTGATTTTATATGATGTTTGGCCTTTGAATATGTCTATATGAAGTATATAAATAATGTAAATACTATTGTATAAATTTTTTATGAATTTTTCACAAAAATTCATGAAGTATGATTTCAACAAAAAAATGTCTTTTAAATGCATTTTTTTGCATAGTAGTCATACTTAGTGCATTCTTGTAATAACTCCATTATTCTCTAATTTTTACACAAAGTGTACATTATGGATTCTTAAAGGATGTCTCTATGATTGAGGGGAATGATATGTGATTCGAAAGATCAAGGAAATGGGTCCTTAAGGTCGAAGGATTCCCTACTTATGGTTTACTATAAAGTTCTTTAATATTGTAATTATTTATTATGTAGTAAGGTACGTGTCCCTAAAGTACTCTTATGTTATTTAGTCTAGGGTGGAAAAAGAGACTAGTGACTTTATCTATGTGTGATATATATATATATATAGATGAATTAATATTTTTTGTTTTTTGTTTTTTGTTTTTTTTGTGTTATTGTTTTTTTTGGTGTTTTGTTGGGGGGGGGGGGGTGTTCTAGCATATGATGTGCTAAGAAAGTTATAAATTTTTCGCCAAATTTACTTGTGACAATGAAATGAATAATAAATAATGGCTCGTACAAGACCTCCGAGATGTAAAGTATGCCATGTTACTTCTATGGTTGCTCCCCGGATGTGACACCCCCATAGTTCTATGGCTCCAAAGTTTGTGAAGATTCGAATGGGTTTATTGATGAGGTGTATAAGGTTCTTGAAATCATGGGAGTTTCTTTCATTGAAAAGGCAGAGTTATCTTCCTATCAATTGAAAGATCTAGCCCAAATTTGGTATGAAAAATTGAAAGATAATAGGATAATAGGTGAGGGCTCTATAGAGTTGGAGACTTTTTAGTTGGCTTACCTTTATAGGTTCTTTCCTAAGGAATTGAGGGAGTCTAAGTTGGAGGATTTAATAAAGCTCAAGAAAGGGAAATTGACTGTTAAGGAGTATGCCTTGAAGTTATTCCTTTTGTAGAAGTAAGCTCCAAGCTTGGTGGCAAATCCTAGAGACTTGATGAATAGTTTATTGATGGGAGTGTCAAACCTAGTAAAAGAAGAGTGTCGTATGGAAATTCGTGTTGATGATATGGACATTTCTCCACTCATGGTGTTTTCTCAACAAATAGAGTAAAAACTAAGGGAGGAGAGGGTGAGAGAAAAGAAAAGTCTAGGTATGAAGGTGATATGTCTTTCCATGCTATGACTGAAAAACAAGATAGGCCTAGAACTAAACAAAGATATTCCATCAAAGATTCTTCCAACACCTCGAAGGTATACAAGCAGAAGGGTAGTGGGTCTTCCAAATATACTTTCCCCATGTGTTGAAGGAGGTACTATGGTAAGTTTCTAGCCGGTACGGGTGGTTGTTTTGGGTGTGGGGAGGATGGGCATAAAGTGAGAGATTGTCCGGATCATAAGACTAAGGGAAGAGAAGGTAAGAACAATATTGTAGAGGGTGATACTCTACCCAAGGATAGGTTCTTTTATCTCAAATCCAAGGGTGATCGAGAGTGATACTCTAATGCCCATTTCTGGTATGTGTTTCTTTATTTATTCATGAAAAAATATAGAATTTCTTAAGATTATGCTGATTTTGTTTTTTCCTTATGATGAGGAATTCATGTTAGAAAGACATGTTTTGCTTGTTCCCAAGTGGGGGATAAGTAGCCCTTTTCATAAGTCGTTATATGATTATGTGTAGTAATGAATAGCTTGGAATTGAATTGTTTTCATTTATGTGGTAACGTTCATTTAGGTTTATTACAAATACGATGGGATGCTAGTTTAGAATTGGTATTTTAAGAAATCTTTAATAAAGTGTAATTCGAGGACGAATGTTTCCCAAGTGGAGGATATTGTGACGACCCAAAAATGAATTAGGTATAAATAGAGCCTAACATGTAGTGACATGACATTATTATGTACTAAAATGATCAGTGATGGTGCTTAGAGGTAGTATATATAGTTTGGGAGAGTTTGGAAATGCCAAAGAACGTCTAGTGACGTTTCAAAGGTAGTCTTGAGACGTGCCAGCGTGCCTCAGTATGTTTAATGAGGTTTTAGGTAGTGTTTGGATCTCAACTTGATAGGGAGGGTTCCTAAATTCTATATAGATGTATATACGGTGAAAACGTCTGGGCATGAATCCCCTAGGACCCACCTAAGGGTCCCGGAAGAGGAACCTAACTTAGGAGAAAAATTGTCATATCTAGTTTCCACTAACGAGGGGCACTAATGAACGTTAGGTCCATCAGCGTTCCATTGGTGAGGGGAGTTTTATAACACATAGTTTCTTGATCTAAACACCCAATTTTTTCCTCTTTGAAAAAGACTACAAACCTGAAGGACAGACCGTCATCCAACCAACGATCTGTCGATGGCCAACCATCCATGGGCCAATAACTTTTTGCCAGCTTACTATAAAGTGGAGTGGTGAATTGGGAACTTCACCCCAAGTCCCAATAATAATATGGGCGGTTGTTTTAGGTATTTTTAGGCATTATATGAGAATTTAAACAATAAAAATACCCCCTTGTACTATAGACTCCAAATCAAAACCTCTCTCTCACATACGAACACTCAAGAACACCATTAGAGAAGAAAAAGAATTGGGAGCAACTGCTTAGGACAATTTCTCCAAGAATTTAAGCTAAGATTAAGAGTGTGTTCGTATAAGGCGAATTTTTTCCTGGAAAATATTTTTCCAATTTTCTCATGTTTTGGGGTTGGGGAAAAAGTTTGAAAAATGTTTCCACCAAAAAAATTAAGAAAATGACGTCCCTACAAAATTACAGGAAACATTTGTCAAAGCTCTCTCCAATGTCATATTACATTTTTTTGGGGAAAAAAACATCATTTTAAAAAATATTTCTATTTCAAAATTTTATATTTTTTCACCCAATCCCTGACCACCGTCCCCTGAACCCCCCTCTCCAAAAAATTTATTTTGCTTTTTAAAAATATTTTTAACTTCAAATTTTTATTTTTAAACTCCTACCCCCCCCTGGCAGCCTCCCTACCAACCCCTACCAGCCCCCCCTCCACCCTCTCTCCTCCACTCCCAACCCCGAAAAAAAGTAATTTTTCTTTTTAAAAAATACTATCAACTTCAAATTTTATTTGGTGACTCATATCCCCTCCCTCTGCCCCACCACCACTACCAACCCCCACCCACCCATCCCCCACCCTCCACAACCCAAAAAAAATTTATTTTAACAACTATTTTAATTTTATAAATTATTTTCTACTCTAATAAAATAATAGATGTTCCTCAAAAAATAGTTTCATTCATACATTAAACACTACAATCAGTTCTGAAAATATTTTCTACTACCAACCAAACTGAAAAATAAGTCTAGAAATGTACTTGTTTTCCAGGAAACATTTTCTAGGAAACTTTTCCTTCATTCCCAACAAACGCCTAATCTAACAATTATAAGGTATTTGAAGATTATTCCAGCATGGAATCTCTCATCCATGAATCCTCTAGTTTCCCTTCAATTGTTAATCCAAAGAACCCTAATCAGAGAGGGTTGTGTATGCATATGGTATGCTTGATTGTGATCACCTTCTAATTGGGTAGCATTCATGATGTTATATGATTATTATATAATGTTTTATAGAGTTTTAATGGTGAATTATGATAATTGAATTTGAAGGTGATCATCCTAATCTTAGGACATTGGAGACTAGATGAAGGTTTTGAATTGATTCTTCTTATATTTATTGTATTATACGTTAATTTATCATGATTGAAAAACCTAGATATGAATTGAAATAGTATTAATTGATCTAGGATGGGCTTGAGTTTTTAAGATTGAATTAAACCTATATGATCATGTATGACTAGAATTGCCTTCTAATGAGCTAATTGAGTAGATTAACATTCAATTGAGTATGAGTAATGAGGGACTAAATGTAGTAGTCAGTTCTAGGGCTTATGCCCATTGGTGGCTAGTTCTTTGCTGGAAATGTCATAATGAGTATGATTGTGATTATGTTTCCTAGTACTGTAGAATGTGAAAAGAAAGTTAATGGTAGAAGACTCTATAATCTACCTATGAATAAAGATGAATAATAAACCTTAGGATGGTTGCGTTTGTTACATATGTATTATATTTGATTGAAAGTGATAAAATTCACTTCATTAAAGAGAGATTGTCAAGGACATCCCTCCATGATAGAAGGTTTAGAAAGGCTTGATGAGTAAATCTTTGAGTATATGCTTGAATAAAAGTGGATATGCAAAGTTAGTCGGATAGTCTAGTAACTGTCCGCACCCCAAGTAGAAAGGAGAACCACACGTAGTAGTTGTGATGACTATTCTAATAGGTCTTATAAGGTGGGAGTCCTTCACATAGTATAGTCGAGGTATCCTAATAGGATGAGGGTCCATATCTATGAACTTATACAGCTTGATGAAACATTTTGTATAAGTGGGGGGGGGGGGGGGTCAATAAGCAATGAAATGAACTTATACACTGCCCAAGGGGTTACATCATAGTTTTTCAGAATGAGTGAATGAACTTAGACATGCCAGGGTCTCTAGTTCATGTTTCATGATTATTAAGGTACTTAATCATACGCTTAAAATGGTATCGTCGTAGGATCTATAGGATAATGAACTGATATACTTGCTTAAAGAAGTATCTCATAATTGTTCAAACTAAGAAATAAGATAAGGCATGCTCCCAGTATCCAATCATGGAAATGATCCAAATGTAGTACCTTGCATGAATAATGTTATGGCCATCATAAATGCACTACACAAGGTATAACCTAGAGTCATTAAAGAAGAAGAGATTGAAGATAGGATTGGACTAGAGTTGCCTTTCCTAGTAAAGTAGACAAAATATGAGAGAATCATAAGAAGTGAAGTTAAGTAGTGATAATATTATGCAGGGTGGACATGTTAAGAATAACTTCAAGGTAGTCTTAGTATGTGAGGTAGTATGGGCTACCTCATGTACATTGCACAGACATGTTTTAAGGAAATCATAAGAGTATAGTACTATTTAGTATGAAGTAAGGCTACTAGAAACATAATGAAATAAGATAGGGTGAGTTAAAGATATGGTAGTGTGTGATGTTGTATGTGAAGTTTCACATGCTATGCACAAGTATAATTCTATTAGGCTTAGGGGTATAGTGCTCATATGATATGATTAACTTAGGTATTAATTATAAACTTATCTTCCCCTTTTTGCCGAATCTCATCTCCCCTATCATAGGTGAAATCATCAAAAACACCATATCACCTACTTCGATTACTAGATCTCTTCTACTATTGTCGGCATAGATTTTTTGCTGATTATAGGTATTTTAAACCTATCTCTTATCACCCTAACATTCTCTAAATCTTCATAAATAATTTTGGGACCAAGGAGTGCAGACTCACCAACTTCAAACCACCCAACCAGAGACCTACATCGTCTACCATAGCATGCTTCAAAAGGATCTATGGAGATACTCTAATATTAGCTATTGTTATAGGAGAACTCAATCAACAGTAGGTGATCGTCCAAATTACCTTTAAATCTATCACACATACTTTAACATGTCTTTCAGGTTTTGAATAGTACTCTGCTTGACCATCCATTTGGGGATGAAAAGTGGTGCTAAGCTTTACCTGAGTACCCAACCCTTTTTGAAAAGACCTCCAAAGACAAGAAGTGAATTGTGCACCTCTATCCGATATGATGGATTAAGGGATCCCATGTAAGATTATTATCTCATCAATGTATATTATTGCTTATTCCTCCACCAAATAAGTATACTTGACGGGGATACAGTGAGTGGATTTTGTCAATCTATCCACTGTAACCCAAATTGAGTCCATTTGCCACCAGGTTTAGGCAACCCAACAACAAAGTCCATGTTATTTTTCCCACTTCCAAGTAGGAAATTTCATTGTTTGAATTAAACCAATCCGCTTTAGATTACCGGCTTAAACTTTGTGGCAATTTGGAGACTTACCTACAAACTCCGCTATGTCCCTTTTCAAGGCATCACACCAATGTACCTCTCTAAGATCACAATACATTTTAGAGGCACTCGAATGAATAGAACATCAGGAACTATGAGTTTCTTTCAAAATCTTTCCCTTAAAATCATCAACATCCAGTACACAAAACATACCTTTGTACCTAAGCACACCATCCCTTCCTCGGGAGAATGATTAATTGCACTTTCTAAGTACTAATTTCTTAAAATACATCAATAGCGGATCACGATGTTTCTTAGACTTCACCTCAACAACTAAAGATGACTCGAAATTATTATGAACAATAAATCCACCATTTAGGAATCTTCCTACCGAACACCGAATCGAGCAGACCTATGAAAATCTTTCACTAGGTACTTCTTTCTTTCTTTACATGACATATACTACCCATGGTCATACGACTTAAAACATCCTTAACAACATTGTCCTTTTTAGGGTGGTAGAAAATAGTCATGCCGTAATCCTTCAATAACACTAACCATCTTCTTTGTTAGAGATTCAACTACTTTTGATTGAATACATATTGAAGTCTCATTGGTCGGTACACACATCCACATAAACACCATCTAAGTAATGCCTTCATATTTTCAAAGCAAACACTACGGCAGCTAATTGAAGATCATTAGTTGGATAACTCTTCTGATTCACCTTGAGTTGTCTAGAGGCACAAGTTACTACCATCCCATGTTGCAAAAGGAAACAATTGCAACGCACTCGGGAAGCATCACAATAAACTAAAAACACATGGAATACTCCTGTAAAGTCAACAATGGATCAGAGGTAAGTCTACCTTTCAATATTTAGAAGCTTCTTTTGAGGACGAATATTCCCAAGTGGGGGATATTATAAGGTTTCTCAAAATCAAATACGGTAGATAGAGCATCATATGTTCCTAATAAGGTCAAAATATGCTAATTAAGTGTTTCTAGTGTTCATACTTGATTTGAAGTGATTTAAAGGTCCAACGTCCAAAAATATCTGAAATATAAAGGAAATGGGTTAGTACATCCACTTGTACTACATATGGAAACATATGCACAGATAATCTTTGAAATCATTCTTAATGGGACATTTTATTCAAAGTCATGCTAAGTAACTTTCGAAAGCCCTAATGCACAATTAAGAACACATACAAGCATGATCACATATTCATTAAGACAAGTCCATATTTAATGCAAGACCAACATCATCAATAAAGTCAAGATAACATGAATATCTTCAATATATGTCGTATCAACATGAATAATAACATATCAAGATTATATAACTGAAGCAACTCATATATAATGTCATAACAACAATGCATGTACAAGAGTTGATATTATCATATAATGTAACCAACAATACAATTCAAAGCATAAAAGTGCAATGCACATTTGTAGCATCATCATATAAAATATCATGAGTAGTCATCATCATATATAGAAATATAGACCAATAAAATGTTCATAAGTGGAACCAACATTATATCGGATTATCAACATGTAAAGCCAACATATGCATATAATTAAAGTCATCTGAGCATAAGAGCATCCTCCAAGGACTTCCCTCTAGGACAACTAGTGCAATGCATAGATAGAGTCCAATACCCTTACCTACACTAAGAAGAAACCCTTAAGTCATCCTAGTTATAGTCCACCTTATTACATTCATTTTACATTAGGGAATAATCTCCTTAACCAACAATAGACCATGTGGGCTAAACATTTAATCTAGTGTCATGAAACCCTACACTGAAAGAAGGTGGTCTACTTGCCAAGGTATGACCAATACATGAATATAGCATTCTAGGTTGATGTACTAGCTAGTTTTCATATGGCGACAACATAGTTCAAGAACTAGGAAACATATTTGCGACCCTCTTTACACACCATGTAATTGTACTCTACATCTCATGAGAACTAATGTTAACCTACCATCCCACATAAGGAAGGGACACTCTCTCATAACTAGTTCACTCGGTGCTTAGCTAGAGTTCCTTTTTGAAATGCCATTAAGTCTTTATTTAACAATCATAACTTACTTTAGACCATAAGAGACTAACCCCCTTGTATACCATATCACATCAGATCATTAGGCATACGATGAAAACTTCCTTTCATCACACAACAAAAATTAGTGAGATCAATGTCATTATCTTATCATCTAGGCACACAAGATAAATCATCTCTAAACTTGCATCAATGTAGCCTCAACATGATCTAACATTCAACATATCATATCACGACATTTTATTCACATTCATAACATCATATCTTCCTAATTCTAATTAGGTGATACACCTCAATTGCACAACATTATAACAAAATACAATACATCATAATTGAAGTAAAGAATTAAGAATCATAAGGTTATTTTAATTAGGCTCCATTTCTTCATCAAGAAACTCACCTCTAATTTTTAACAAATCATCCAATAATTTATTCATCGCCATCATTATACCTTAAATTTGATAATAACTTGACCAATTCTAATAGTCTAATCATCTACAAATCTACATCATGACTAGGGTCGGGGTAAGGGCTCAAATTTAAGGGTTCCATCATAAAATAGATTGAGTACTAAGAATTAAAACAATTGATCCATACATAAACGTAATGTAACATTTATAATCACAAGAAATAAAATATCATAATCAACTGAAAGACTAAACACGAATTAGGATTGAAAATCCATGTTTTGAACTCTTTTTGAAATATGTTTGAATGAACCCTTTGGGGAAAGGTATCCCAAAGGTGAAGAGTAGCCATACCTTAGCTATTCTTGAAAATAGAAGTAGAGAAAGTTTAATCACGGAGCCCTAGTGACCTTGAATTTATCATCAATGTTGTCTTGGGGAACAGAAAGAGAAAGTAGAGAGAAGGTAGAGAGATTTGAGTGTGACAATTGTAGGGTGTTGGGTTAGTATAATTAGGTTTAGGCTTTCTACAGTTACTTAAAAAACTTAATTAGACACCCCTAAACCCTTAATGAACTAAATAAAAATTTAACTTATTAAATAAATAATCTTAAAATGGGACAGTGTAACCAGAACTGAGCTACAGACCTTGATCTACTGTTCGTAGATTAATCGATGCCCCCGTACCGCACAACCGTCTTTGGTGATAGAGAGTATATTTTTTACCCTTTTTTGAATTTCACTAAAACTGAACCATTGACCACCATCGATGGGCCGTTGACCCATCGATGAATCTTCCTTTGGTTTGTCATTGGCCATTGTTAACTTGATAACTTTTAGTCCAATTAAAGGGTCCTCTCCAAGGACCCTTAGGGTGGTCCTTGGGGAGTCGCACCCGAATATTTCGACCCTTAACACACTTGAATACTTGTTTAATACCTTTATACCTATTCTAGTTAATTTCCAACTCTTAAAACCCCATTAGACATTCCAAGTCACACTAGTGTATATTTCACAATTCACTAGACGTCATGGACGTTTCTTGATGTTTAGACTCTAACACTTCCCATTTATTTTGAATAGATTATTTTAGGCCTTTAAAAGTGTTCTAAGTATTTTATCTTCGTGTTAGGCCCTATATTAGGTCTTGGACTTCCGAAGAGTTACAACAATTATCTTTTCTTGTTTTCTAAAAACATAGTAGCTAAACGCCCTAATTCTGGGTTGTAGCTACGAATTGATTGTTGAATATATGAAGCTTTATAAATTAATATTTGGTTTTCAATTAAAATTACTTTACATTCTTATTTTACTATTCTATGTTTGCGCACGCACCATAAATTAAACATCGTAACTTATCATAAAATCGATCAGAGGAAAGATTTGATACACCAGAGAATATATAAAGCTCGGTCCACCTATTAAATTATGGTAATTAGTGTTCAGCAGTGACACCCATATGAGCACCTTGCTTGGTTACAAAATAGGATGAAATACAAAAGCTAGATAGGTGGTCTCTTTATCACCGCTCAATGATGTAGTTCTGTAGCTAGTTTTGGTAGGCGACAAAATTGTGTAACCCGGACCATGCTTTCAACCCTATAAACCATTAATTTGAAAAATGTACATGATATTGATTATATGCTACAACTCTGGAATTGCTTTTAAACTTGCTATAAACATTATATAAAACTCGTTCATCCTTTTATAATTTAAATTAGTCCATATTAGTCATAGTTAACCATAAATCACCAACTCTTGAAATAGTTAATTTTCTTTTAAATTGTAGAATGAAGAGTGAATATAAGTTGATCATAAGTCCTTTGCTAACGATAACTCATTTCCAAAAGAAACTATATTACTTGTGCACCACGTACTCTTGCGTGAGTAGTGGGGAGAAATATATTTTTTGTACTGCAGCGGGGGAAATACAAATTTACTTATATTCAATCTTGTTAAATCTAAAATGAGAATATTCAGGTATTATTTACTTGATTTTAGCTTGTTTATTTAAGGCATTTGGCTTCCAAGTCTTTCTTGGAAAGGATATATGGTTTTCCCTAATAATGAACTTGAAAGAGTTCTACATCAAGGTAAAAAAAATGAATCAAGGGAAAGGCAATTAGGGCTAGGACCTCCAAAAAATCGTGGTAATGATCATCAAGAAAATTGGTAAGACGTGAATAAGACGCGGGTTCCTAACAATCTGAATTTTTTTTATAAACAAGGAGTAACCCCTCATATCCCTATTATTCCAGCAAGACCAGCGCGAGATGTGGCAGTCCCATTCCCTACCAATTTGGCATCTAGTATTAGGAAATTTCAACCGGGGGGTAGATTTTATTATAAGCAGAATATGGTACAAATCCTCCATTGTAATTGGCAGTTCACTGGTCTCCCCCATGAATATCTTCAAATCCATCTTAGAAATTTCATTGATATCACTGATACATACCTCCCAATTGGATTCTAACAAGACCATATGGAGCCACAAGGCGATGATTAGACTCTAAACCACCAAACACCACCACTACTTGGCATTGTTTATCAAAGAAGTTCTTGAGTTGATTCTTCCAATATGAAAAACTGTTAAGTTGAGGGGTAAGATAACAAACTTTTAAAAGCATGGGGAAGACATATACCAAGCATGGACGCGCTTCACACAAATGTTGAATTATTTCCAACACCATATGAGAACTAATGAGATACTCGCTCAAACTTTATTTGAGGGTTTAGAATATAATGCTTGGTCTCTTCTTAATAGTGCAGCAAATGGACAAGCGGTATCCATAACAGGTGAAGTGTTCTTTGAGTTACTTGATAAAACTTTTGAAGGGAACCAAGGTTATGAGGGGTAAATTTCTAGAACCATAATGCAAAAAGCTGCAGGGATCTTAGATATAGACCAAGATACTACATTAAATGTCAAACTAGATGCAATGCAACATAGCATGACCCTACAATTTAAATAGTTAGCTCTAAGTCAAGAACAGGTAAACGTGGTAGAACAAGCATCAAATTGGTGTGAGGTATATGCTAGTGGAACCCATGAAGCTGAGAGATGTGAGGTAAACCCCAATTTAGTGAATTATTTGCGGAATGCACAAAGGGTACAAGGCTAAAAAAATTATTTAATTGTTACAATCCTAGTTCGGGGAGCCATACTAATTTCTCTTGGGGAGGGAACCAAAACAAAAATCAGGCACAAGTGGCTAGTCAATAGTGTACTTAAATGTATGGGCAGCAAAATAAAAATTCCAACCAATGTATAAATCCGATTGTACAAAAAGGGGGGATGAACAATAAATAACTATACCAAAATATCATGACCGAAATGGGGACCAATTTAAGTGCTAAAATAGATAAATAGAATAAGAACATCTGAAACATCCACATGTTTCAAATGAGTTTAGAAAAACAAGTTATGAGTGGCTAATTCATTGAACTTGCGTCCACAAGGTTGGCTGCATAGTGATACTGAGCCAAACCCAAAGCAACATAATGCGATAAGAACTAAAATTGGCCTGCAATTAGAGAACTACCTCAAAAGAAAAGAAACACTAAGGTAAAAACAATAGAAAACAAAGTGGAAGAGGTAGTTAAAAGATTCAATGTTGAGGCTCTCACTCCTAAAAAAAAGTTACCACCTCTGTGTCCGCAAGGGCCGAAGAAGCAGCATAAAGATGAATGTTTCAGTAAGTTTCTTTGTCATCTTAAATACGTTCATATTAATCTATGTTTGGTTAAAAATTTTAGCAGGGTATCTCAAAGTATGCTAAATACGCGAAGGGCATTGTGGCGAGAAAGAAGAGGCTCATGGTGTATGAAACTGTAGCACCTACTAAGAAGTGCAAGTCAACGATCCAAAATAGACTTCACAAAAAGTTAAAAGATCCTGGTAGTTTTACTGTGCAAATTAATATTGGGCACAATGTTAAATCCCGGGAGTTATGTAATTTGGGTGAAACAATAAATCAAATGCCAGTATATTTGTATCACAAGCTTGGGTTGCGTAGTCCAAAAAGAACCACTGCTGTTAACCAACTCGTGGTAGATCCATAGCTGGGCCAAAGGGGGTGGTAGAAATGTGTTAGTTCAAGTAGGATCATTTTTTTTGGTAGATTTTGTGGTCTTAGACTTAGAACCTGATTTGAAGCCCCATTCATCATGTGACGACTTTTCTTGCCTATGGGTAGGGGTGGAAGGGGGACCGGGATGGCCCACCCCGGCCCGCGTCCGACCCGCCCCATTTCTAACCCGGCCCATCCCCTAGGACTTAGGGGGTTTAAGGGGTGTGGGATGAGCGGACCGATCAGGGGCCGGTTCACCCCTGCGTCCTGGTCGACCCAGCACTGTCTTGGCCCGGTTGAACTGTCCGGTCGCGGCGGAATCCCTCGTTGTTTTGTGTTGTCTTTTTATTTTAAATTTTTCAAAAAATTTACCTTTAATACTTTTGGGAACGGCTAGTGGCCCCCCCCCCCCCTCCACGGATATACCCCTTTTGTGTTCCCAAACCCCCCTACCACCCCTTACTTTTATAACTTTATTGTAAACACTCAAGTTATAATAATTACAGTTTAACCTATTTTTAGTATTATAAATATACCTAT
The DNA here is from genome assembly GCA_027704765.1 of Solanum habrochaites. Lineage (NCBI taxonomy): Eukaryota > Viridiplantae > Streptophyta > Magnoliopsida > Solanales > Solanaceae > Solanum > Solanum habrochaites. Next base: position 38,395,730 of record JAKWJA010002493.1, on the reverse strand, counting down.
CCCATACTATTTCATTCAAAATCATCTATTCTCATTTATCTCATCTATTTTCAATATCCTCTCAACTCTCAAAGTGTCAGTCTTAATTTCTATTCCTTTTTAATTTTCATATTATTAGAATCCATATTTTTCAATTTTCAATTCAAAGTTTTCATATTATATCAATAAATATAATTATATTATCTTATATTTGATATCAAGTATTGGTTGGAGATACAAATTACAAGTTATAACAAACCACAAGCTTCAACAATCGATTTAACATCTGCTATTAACGAAGACGTTTGTACATTCGTTTCATATAATTTATATTTTATTATTCGTATTCGCCTTTAATTTGTTTATTATTTTTTTATATTCATTTATTAGATATAATTAAGTATGGAGTTCTAGCAAAAAACAATAGCGTAAAGGAAAATAGAAAGCACAAGATAACTGACAAGTAACTTTTTGAATATTTAATTTTGGTACACAAATTGTAAAGAAAAAAAGAGTAGTAAAAGTGGGTGGTACTTCATCTAAACAATCAATGAGTAGATTCAGATTTTAACATCAATTGGTTTTTCCTTATATGATATTCCTCCTTTTTATGGTATTGATTCGAAATGTAAACCTCGATTATGAAAGTTTAGAACGACGGTATGAATATTAATCCTAAGTATTGATGACAATTCACATGAAGAAGTAAGAAGCTGATTTGGAGAAGGAGTTCGAAGAAACACATAATAGTCCCAGTGGCCAGAATTTCAAAATATACTATCATTTACTGAGCAAATTTTGGACATCTACCCCTTATACCCCCACAAGGGAGAAGGTGAAGTAGCAACTGACCTAAAACTTCTATTCTGTGGCAGATTTATGACTGTGATCAGAAAATAGTGTTGCTATTTGTAAGTAGTATAACAAACCTTTAAACCTAAACAATGTGGCGGGTCAGGGTGGAACAGGAGGATTAATGACATTTGTTATCTTGGTAATGTCGATTTAAATATAAGAAGCTAAACATTAGCCAATAGAGAAAACTGGAATTTCAATTAATGAATTAGATCATATGTAATGCATCGATAGGGCTTCTAACATTGTTCAGGAAACATTAGATCCTTTAACCCCGATGGTCCAATACACAACGTAATTAATAAGGAATTGTTCGGGAAAATTTTTCGCTAAAATGGTTTTCTGTTTGTGGTTTGCCTTCGAATCCCGTTTTAATTGAAATATTTTCAACAAACTTTATAATCCGATTATAGAGGCTTTGCAAGAAATACTGTTTAAAATCGATGTTTTTTGAATATCAAGGTAACCTTGTCAATTTCTTTGTTGTATATTTAGCATATTAGTAGTGGAGTGTCTATAACTTCGGACCCTTGGTCGTAGTGGTAGGAAATGATTATTTAACTATTACTGCACATTGGATTGATCATAATTGGGTTGAAAAACAAATTATAATCTATAAACTATGTCAGGGAGAAAAAAACTGGTGCATATTTCGCTTCAAATTGTAAGTGTTTTGATTATTTACATGATATAGATCAAATAATGTCTGTCGCAGTAGATACGCATCTAATAATCAAAGCTTCTAAAAAATTTTTAAAATTACATTATGTCCAATGGAAAATATGTTGTTCATGTCTATATTAAATTTAGTTTACAAGAGGTATTCTTATTTGATTGTGGTAGCGTAAAAAGTTGAATATGTGTTTTCCTATATTTTTTTTATACAAACACTGCTTCCTACAGTTAGGGAATTTTAAGATGTTTGTACTATGGGAATTGTCACCTAGAAAAATCCAAAGCATATTAAAACAAGGTGGAAATGTCTCTTTATGAAAATCTTTCGGTTTCTTAGAAAATAGAAAACCCATACAATGGGTTTTCATGCTCATAATGTTGACCCATTAATAGACATTTTTTGATGAAGATTGGGAATAAACTAAAGAACCTTACAATTTTTACGACCTTTATGATCTATGCCAATATTCGTGAATTTATTATCCTATCCTACATGTCATCCGTATTAATACATATTTGTGCTCTTTCTTCAATTTTTTAAATAAAAAAAATAGATAGGAGAGTTGCATTTCAATTGAAGTAAGATTGAAAATTTTAAAACATTTTTGTTTCCTATTCCCAAGTTTTTGTTAAAAACGGCTACTTTACCTTCATCCTGGTAGAAAATTACAAAGTGTGGCAAGCCTTTTTGACACTTTTTATTAAAACTTTAGAAGTTTTTATTACCGGAAGAATTCCAAATTGTCAAACGGGTTATGTCTATAACAAAAGTAGAAGCAACTGTTGTATGGGGGGGGGGGGAAAAAATATGAACTACGGAAAATGTTCAAGAGAACTTTTGTAAACTCTAATGTTTGATAGATTTGTCACTTCAATTTCATGTTTATAATGCTAGGTGTTAAATTGGTCTTAATTCTACTAACCGTGATGAAGTTTGAAGAATATCTTAATCATCTTTAGAATTATTGGAAATCAAAGATGTCAATGAAGATGTATTAGGATGGTGGAGTAGGGTCGAATCAATTCATTTCCACTTTGAGAACATTGTTCGTATGTTCTAGCTATTCAAGCTTCTCAATTGCATCGGAGGCTTCAGTAGTGGGCAAGGTGTCCAAATTTGTTTATCATAATAAGACATTCATTTCATTGTCCGAAGACAGTTGGAAACAACAGTTTTACTTAAAGACTGGTGCAATGCTGATCGGATAACAATTGCCAAGTTAAGTAAAAACAAGCATTGATCAAAAAACAAATTGATTGGCAGATGATGAATTAGAGTCCCAAGAATTCTAGAAAGTTTCTAACGAGGAGTATACACCATCGATATGATACGACCATTAGAATTACATTTAAAGTAGAAACAATATTTTTTGATTTACCATCAGACTAATTGAAGCGAACCCTTCTGAAGGTGGATGTGTAAAATTAGTTACTCATCTAGATCTGTGACAAATTTAGTTTTACGTTATGAGAACTTATTGAAACCGAACCCTCCCTAGAAGGGGTGGGCTGCTATGTTAGTTCCTCCCCTAATATTTATTAATTGTAACTTCTAAGTTCGATTGACTAAATTTGAAGGTTTTAACTTTTGGTCATGTTTTCTTCTACGTAATTGTTTTGGCATTTAATTTAAATATATAACAATTAAACATTACAAAAGTACTAAACTAATTTTAAATACTTAATTTAAGTTTACAATTACATTACTTTAAAATATTAAATTACATTTTAAACTTATCAAATTTGAATTTAAAAAACTTTAAAGTTGAAACTCAAATGTGAAACGATTATCTTAAAATTTGAAATGGAACTGTTAATTTGAAAATTTATTTTGATATTTTAAAATAAAAATTAAATTTACTATTTTTTAGCTAAAGAACGTGTCTTTTCACATAAAAATATAATAAGTATTTAAAAAAATCCCCCGTCCGCATACTGTCCCGTCCCTTCCCCCCCACATCCCATCCCACCCTATATATTTGGGACGGTATGGGATCTCTTTTTTTGTCCCCCCCCTCCCTGTCCCGTAATAAATCCCCCTCTCCCGCCCCCTTCCCTTTCCTTCCCCCCATCCCCCTTCAGCCCAGTCCTCCCCGATGACCTTCCTGGAATCCCTCCCGAACGGGAGATTTACTTCCGCATATATTTTATTGCTGGATACACAACCTATATAAATATCTACTTATAGGATGGCCCCGATCGAGTTGAAAGAACTAAAGGTTAAACTGAAGGATTTTGTAGATAAGGGTTTTATTCAACCAAACATATCTTCATGGGGTGCCCGTTATTGTTTGTGAAGATGAAGGATAAGTCTTTGAGAATGTGTATCGACTATCTTTAATTGAACAAAGTAACCATAAAGAATAAGTACCCTCTCCCTAGGGTTGATGACTTGTTTGATAAACTACAAGGAGCGAGTTACATTTCAAAGATTAACTTAAGCTTGGGTTATCACAAACATAGAGTGAGGGAGGTTAATATTCTGAAAACGGCATTCCGAATAAGATATGGTCACTTTGAAGTCCTATTTATGTCATCTGGTCTAACAAATGCCTTGACAACTTTCATGGATCTGATGAATCGAGTTTTTTTAAAATGTCTTGATTTGTTTGTGATTGTATTCTTTGATGACATTTTGATAAAGGGTAGAGGCTGATCTAAGGAAGACATCCGATGTTTTATAGGGTTGGACGGTTACTATAGGAAGTTTGTTGAGGGACTTTCGTCTATCGCATCTCTATTAACGACGTTAAACCTAAAGAAGTCTAAGTTCAAATGGTAAGAATCTTGTAAAAAGATCTTCCAATTATTGAAGGATAGACTTACCTTTACTGCGGTGTTGACTTTAATAGAGGGAACCGAAGGGTTAGTGGTTAATTGTGAAGCTTTTCGAGTGGGTCTAGGACGTGTTCTCATGAAACTTGACAGTGTCATAACGTATGCCTCGAGGAAACTCAAGCCTCATGAGAAGAATTACCCAACTCATGACCTTGAGCTTGCGTCCGTGGTATTTGCATGGAAAATTTGGAGGCATTATATATATTCGGTACATGTTAATGTATTAACCAATCACAAGAGTTTACAATATGTGTTTACCCAAAAGATGTGAACCTACGTCAAAAAAAATGGTTAGAACTTTTAAAGGACTATGACATGAGTGTCCTTTACCATCCAAGAAAAGGTAATGTGGTAGCGGATTCTTTGAGTAGTGTGTCTATTAGTAGTGTGACTCATGTGGTTGATGAAAAGAAAAAGTTATTAAAAAGGATCATAGTTTGGCTCGTCTAGGTAATCGATTAGAAGACTCTCCAAAGGGAGGTTTTGATATGGGTCATTGTGGATAGGCTGACCAAGTCGACACATTTCCTCACCGTCAAAGACATTTTCTCAGTGGAGGATTATGCTAAATTATACTTCAATGAAATAGTGAATATACATGGAGCCCCTTTATCTATCACTTCAGATAGAGGCACTCAATTTGCCTCTCATTTTTGGAAGGCTATCCAAATTGGGCGAAGGTGAACTTATCCCAAGACGGATGAACAAGTGGAACAAACCATTAAAATTCTTGAAGATATGTTCAGGGCATGTGACATTGATATTCAAGATTATTGGGATTACCAACTATCTTTGATAGTTCTCCTACAACAATAGTAACCATTCGACCATCTCTATGGCACCATTCGAAGCACTTTATGGGAGAAGGTGTAGATCCCTGGTTGAGTCGTATAAGGTAGGTGAGTTTCCTCTACTTGGTTCCGATTTGGTTTTTGAAGCCCGCGAGAAGGTTTGAGTTATAAGACATAGACTAAAAACACCTGAAAGTTGGAAAAAATCTTATGACGGCAGTAAAAGTGGGACCTTGAATTCAAAGTTTTAGATTGGGTCTATCTAAAAATTTCACTCATGTAATGGGTGATGAGGTTTGGAAAAAAAGGGAAACTTAGTCCTCGTTATGTGGTCCCGCATGATATTTTTATGCGAGTTGAGAGTATTTCATATTAGTGGAAGTTTCCAAATGATATGGCCATGATTCATCTGGTGTTCCATTTTTGTTTGCTTAAAAAGTGTACATGTAATCCGGTTTCCATTCTTCTTTTATAAAGCTCAGTAGTAAAAGACGACCTTCTTTTCAAGAGGTCCTGATTGAGATATTGGATCGCCAAGTTAATACATTAAGGCATAAGGAGGTGGCCTCCGTAAATGTTCTATGGAGGAACCACGTTTTGGAGGGCTCAACATGGGAGGCCGAGGCCGACATGAAGTCCCGTTACCCTCATCTTTTCCCCTTAATACTTGACAAGATTGAGGTTAGTGGTTTCTTATATGATTATTTTACAAACAATGTTTAACTTATCATGTTTTTTTCTAATATGTGCATAATGTAGTAGAAATTCATGCCTAATTTAACTTCATTTCTTTCCATGAAATATGTGTATTACGTTGGCTTTCACTTAAGTGTGATATGTGCTATAAGTATTCGTGGAAGATTATAATGAGCATATAGGTTTTTGTTGTGATGATGAATCAATATGTCAACTCTTTTATGTCATATTGAGCTCATACTTAAAAGGAGAAGGTAGTTCCTCCTTATGTGATATGAAAAGTTGAGTTATGTATATGGTACGTTGTTGATTAACTTCCTATGTGTTGTGGATATGATTATATGTTGAAAGGAGTAAATTATTCCTTGAATGATATGTGACTCATTCTATTATATTGTTGTTGGTTGGGTTGTCAGTCTTGCTCTAATAAGGGTCTAGAGTGTAATTCAGGGACGGATGTTTGTAATGGAGGTTTATTGACACACACCGGAAATTCCATGACCTATACTAGAGTATCATGTGTATTATAATGATTATTTTATACCTAAAATAGAGTAAATAACTTGATTAAGAAGTATTGGATCCGTAGCATAGACAAAGGGGTTGACCTCCGGAAACTTACTAAATTTAACTAGTTGACGTCCCTATGTTTGGTGAAGGTTTGGAGGGTCATATGAAGTCCAAAACTTGTAAAAAGACGTTGAATAGGTAGAATGTATTACAAAGGGTCAAAAAGTACAGTAACCTCACCTGAAGGACCACCGAAGGGATCCTTTGGGATGACCAGAAGTTGGACGAGTAAGCTGCCAAGGCAGTATGCGCGCAGGCAGACTCTGCTGGGTGCTACGCGTCGCACAGCCATCACGTGGGTATCTGAAATTTGACTCGCAATGTGGGGATTATACGTACCCTATCACTTCAGATAAAAATTTTAAAATAAATTGGGACATTAGCCTCGCGACGTGCACCTACTTCCCATATATCGTAAATGTCGTATTTTGGGTGTTTTGACTTCACAATAAACCCATTTAAGTGAGGGTTATTTTGGGTATATAATGGGTGACTATATAATTAATTAGGGTCAGTTTTAGGTAAATTTTATCACTCAAAACAAGTCCCACAAGTTGAACTAAAAAATCTCTCTCTCTACCAAATTCTCTTTCTTCCTCCAAGACTCCATTGAAGACCAATAGACCTCAAAGACTAAGATCAAGACTTAAAAATTTTCAACTCTATTTCGTGGATTAATATTCATTAAGGTATGTTTTATTTAACTCTTGGGATTCTTTTCCCCAAATGTCCCTCCAAAAGATGATTTCTAAAATCTCCCAAATCTACGTTTTTCTTGTACATATGGGTCTTCTTTGGGAAAAAATTATGAATCAATTGTTGTTAATTGTGATGAATTAAGGTTTTTTAAGTATATATTGATGGTTAATTGAATATGTCCTATGATATTTCCCTACACCCATGTCTTTCCCCCAATTTCATGAAAACCTTGAAATCGATATGGTGAATGGTAAAGATTATTAATATTTGGATTGACTACATTGTTGTTAATTATGTAATTACTTATTGAAAGTACATATTTTATGCAATTGGTTAAGTATTCTTCTTAATGGACGAATGAAGGTTCTTAAGGGGACTAAGAGGTATGTTGATTGATTCTTCATGGATTCAATTGTGAATTATGCGTTACATAGATAGTAATTCTCCTTTGTCTAATATGTGGTTGTGGTTTTTATTCTAGAAATTCCTCATCCTTAAAACTAAGACATTGAATTAGACATGTAGGTATGATATGACGATCATTATATGATTGAAAGTAGTTTCTCTTGATTATAATAGAGTGTTAAGTGAAATGTTTATTTACTTGTATGTGGTTTCTAAAGTGAAAGGGTAGTTATCACATATGAAAACCTATGAGACATTATGATAAGATGTTCACATAGGGGTCTAGAGTAGACTAATATGATCTTATATAATGAGTATTATGATTACTAAAGGGAATAAATGCTTAGCACAAAAAGGGCATATAAATGAGATAGAGGTCCCACATTAGTAAGTCCAGCTTCCCACATGGGTTGTCTCATGTTAGTATGTCCCGATTCCTTAACTATGTGCCTGTATACGACTCTAGCTTAGTGCATCTACCTATATAGCTTTATATGAATGGTTGCACCTTAGGCAATTGTTAACCCTCGCTTTTAGGTTTTGGAGTAAACCATCGGATTCCGTGTATATCACATGGTATCATGTCGTTTATTTCACTTCTTTCCCTAATGTAAAATTAATGAACAAGTATGCATGTGAACTCTTATTAGGGTCATATTAAAGGCTACTACATAGTGTGAGGGAGGGTATGTGACTTCTCTGACACATTGCACATGTGGGATCCAAAGAGATGTTTCTAGTAGTGTTCATTTATGATTATCATTTTGATTAAGGTTATGTTAATAAGTTCTGTGTAAGTATTGATGTTTAAGCGTATTATGAATACATGTTGTATATATGAAGTGGGTTGTTTAATATGATACTTAGCCTTGGATGGGATTTATGGGGTTCCATCTTTGGCATTGCACTAGTATAACTTCATTGATCTACATGTTGGATTGCTATTATGTTGAATTGACTTATTCTTCTTCTTATATATGCACATTGAGTTAAATTAATAGAAAGCATGGTTTTAACTAAATTGTACTTATCTCATTCATTGATGTCTATTGTTAATAGGAGTCATACTTAGTACATGTGTTTTGTACTAACCCATAATTCTCACTTTTCCCCTAATTATTTTAGATCCAGTAAATTGAGGAGATTTGTGGTCATGTAAGACGAAAACTTGGCTCCTTCCTAAGTCAATTGGTGAGTCCTCAAGATTTTCGATGATAGAACAACTCCTCATGTCTTATAAGATTTTGTCTATGTTTGAGACAATTATTCTATCTCATGTCAAAACTTCATTGTAGCCTATATGGCATATTGTAATAGACTATAGGGCTATGCCCAAACTATTGTGATTTATAATTTAGATGGTTAAATGTGAGACAAACTATCAGACTATGTTGTGGTTAAATGTTAAGTGAGAAGCCTATCTATGCTTTCTATGTAGAGCTCTGTGTAAACCTCATTGCGTATATATGCAATGTTTTAAATTTATCTTCGTTTTTGACCTATGATATGTGACGACGAATGCTAAGAGGCTTGTCTTAGTCCTCTTAGAGTACAAAAATGCCGGTTACGCATAGGGAGTACTTTGGGTTGTAACAATAGCTATTATGTATGAATGGTTATACCTTAGCAAGTCTTAACCCTCTCTTTTTGGTCTGAGAGTAGAACACCGGATTCAATGTAGCTCACTTGTTCTATATCGGCTATCGCTAAGACTCCCAAAGGAAAAAATTAACGAATATGAGATAATGGACTCTAATTACAACTTTTTGAAGAGATTACTTAGTATAGGTAGGATTATGGCCCTTACCCATGCATTGCACTAGTGAACTTGAAGAAAGGATAAGATTCGTACATGTATGAAAGTAAGACTTGTGTTAACTACGTATGAGTTATATTAATGCATGTTAAGTGAGTTTTCTATGTAAAGACATGAATTATGTGTATGTGTGTGAATTTCACTTATGGATTCTAAAGTATTTTACTTCGTATATGTGGGGTTGGGTGTATGAGACTCCATGTGTACATTGGACGAGCAATCTTGTAAAGGAATTGTGAGAGTGGTTTACTTATGACATGAACTAAATGAGTTATGACTAAGGTTGTAGTAAAGTAAAGATTCCTTATAAATGCTATGAAGTATCTGGCCTTATGTTTAGTTATAAATAAAAGTGTTATGACTTGTTAAGTATGTTATGCCTAGCTTAGACTGACTTCGTAGGTACACTTAGTGGATGCATTATTATGTGATGCTACAAACACATTGCACTAGTGTGACTTAGGTGTTTTCTTAGATGGTGGTTTGATGTGAAGCTTATGTTTATGATGTGCTTATGACTTATGAATATCTGTGTTTCTATTTGTGAAGCATATCTATGAAATATCTGTGTTTCTATTTGTGAAGCATATCTATGAAATACTATCGTAAGATGACCTCAAAGTTCTATATTTGTACTATGTACACTTGAGGGTTACTTAAGGAAAGAAGGAAAACAAAAGAGAGGTAATGTGTTATATGTATTCAACATGCTTGAAAGTATGATAAATCTCTTTTTGTTCTATTATGAGTTGTATCCATGTCTATATGATGTATTTGAACTAAATTGTGCTTAAATGTGCCTATATTCATGAATTTACTAAAATTGCATGTTACATGATTACAAATGAAATGTCCTCTTTAAATGTATGTGTTATCATGTTTGTTATACTTAGTGTATTCTTGTACTAATACTATTCTTCTTCATCTTTTTACACAAAGTGTAGGTGTTGATGGATAGAGGATTTCTCCTAAGTGAAGAGTTTTGATAGATCTCCCATGTTCAAGCAAAGGAACCCTTATGATTCAAGGGTTTCCTATGTTAAGATTTTCTTTAAGTTAATGTAATACGCTAGACTTATATTTTATGTTATTAAGGGTCGTGTCCCTCTTCTATTCTATTAAATATGTCTTATGATGGAAAAAAGACTTAGTCTACTTATGTACTTATGATATTTTATACATAGAGAGAGTGATGATTCTAGTACATGATGTGCTACGAGTTTTTTAATATTTCCGCTACTTGTACAATTATGCAATGAAAGATGTCTAAGGTCTTGTATAAGACCTCCAAGGGGTCGAGTAATCTATGTGACAATTTGAGGATACCATAACTTGTAGGGTATACACTCGGGTCATAACAAAATTGGTATCAGACTGTAAGGTTTTGGATTTTTATCTTAGGTGTCAATGTCTTGTATTGCCATGTCTAGTAGGGTCTCGTTCATCAGTGGTGAGTCGCGACACACCTATGAGCGAGAGGTTATATGACAATAGAGTTTCCCTTCTTCACTATTCTCCTTCCATTCCATAGAACTTAACTCTTTATGATCTCTCTCTTATGTTTCCTTGTCCGGTGGTCTTTTAGATGTGGTTGCTTAGATTTGGATGATGTCTCAATGCATGAGGGAGAAAAGGTGATCTGTTGGTACTTACCTTGGTTTTATGGTTTTATGAGAATTTGTGAAGGTGAATTTAGTATATGTTGATGTGATGCCATTTATGGATATAAGTGATTTATGGGGAACGATATTGTATGATATAGGCTTGAAAAGTCTTGGAGAATGTCGTAAATAGTGAGTAAGATGAATGTTGCCTTTGTATATGGGAATTGCTTCATAGTGTTCCTTTTGTGGATTGTAATCTTTTATATAGGCTTGCTCCTAAGGAGTGTAGTTATTTTGTTGATCCTTGTAAGGTGATTGTGAAGCATGGCATCTAGAGGGAGAGCCCTTATGACTAGTTAATGATTCCCTCTATATACCTATTCTAAGAGTGGGGAACAAGGGTAAAAAGGGGTTTTGTTACTTAAGTTTGAAATATGTTACCCTAAGGTGACTTAGGGGGATTCATGGCATGTACCTCTTAGCTCTTGAATAGAAGGAGAGAATTTGGGTTGACTTACATAGAAGTGCTTAGTTGTCATTTAAGCTTGAATTTAAGTATGGTCAATTGAGGAAGTGCTTATATTGTACTTAGGCATGGTTTGTTGATGAACCTTGCAAGTTGATCTTGACTTGTGTTGATCTTGGTGTTTAAGGGCATGATGTGATTAGGCTTACCCCAAGTGAGGGATAATGTGCAGACATAGTAATATTTTATATGACCTCAGTATTCCTATGTTGAGTTCCGTTGAACATCTCTAGGTTGAAAAATCATTTTGTAGTGATTGTAAGAATGGTGTTCATAAGCTTAGATCACAATAAATGAATGATGTGCTTAGTCAATAAAGATGGTAAGATAAAATTCCCCTAGAGTTGAGATGAGTTTCTCTTTAATAGGTTTATCATAAATGGGGGAGGACTATTTGAGTAGTAAGGTTGTAGATATCCCTATAATTTCTATCTATTCTTGCCCAATCTTGAAACACAAGAGTTTCTAATTAGCTTGTTCGTTATAGAAGTTTGCATAAATTGTTAAGTTGCATGTTCTCCATATGTTATGCATGTCGTAAATAAAATTGTGTCATACATATTATGAAAGGTCATTATTGCATGAAAAAACAAATTTTGATAAACTTTCATGTTGCTCATGTTGTCGTGCATCCTTATATGATAAATGTGGAATTTGATCTCATAAGACAGTGTAGTGAGCATTCTTTGTGTCACTTAAATGTGTGATGCCTTAGCATCACAATGAGAAGTTGAGTCTCTTTTAAATGAGATAAGATGAATATCTTTGAAAACTATTTGACTTTTGAAATTTAGGGAGTGTTACTATAGGCTCACTCTTGAGAAAGTGATGGTTTGTCTAGTCTATGTTTTTTTGTATACGTTTAAATTGTGAAATTTTTCCCTAAATGATGCATGCTTATTAAAGATAGTGATGTTCTAGAAATAGTAATCTATAAATTTACTTCCTAATGTTGTGATGTTCTTGGTGTGAACTACCATGTTGATTTCACAAGGAAGATATTATAATCACAATGTGGTTTGGAGTAAAGAAGTCCTTCTTAATTTGAATTAACCTTTATGCATTGATTTTAAATAAACTCTATCATACCATGTGTATACGTTGTGTCTAGGAGAAGGTAGTTCCTCCTTGAACCAAGCTAAGCATGGTAATGTCATATATGTCCTTGATGGTGTTATGTCTAGACTATTAAGATCATAGTTGATCTACATTATTCATGATTCTTGTGCAACTAAATAAATTTTATCAAAATTTTAGAATGAGTGAAGTATGGATTATCCATAAGTGTGCAATTGAAATCCATAGTATGTTAAACCATGTGGTGAAATAATTAAAATGCCTAAAGTTAGAGAAGGTAGTTCCTCCAAATGCAAATGAATTTAAAGAAATATGTATGTATGGAAAGAATTGTAGAAGTATCCTATGTTTGTTTATGTTGCTTTGGTTGCATGTTAGTATGAATTTGGTTTCCCTTGTAAGTTTGGTTCATTGAATATTGTTTGATAACATGTTGAAGTATTGTGAGCTACAATAAGAGTCGTTGAGTCCATGTAAATGTTTAAAATGTTTCAAATGTCATTTGAGGACAATATTTTCAAGTGAGGGAGTATTGTTAGACCCTAAAAATGAGCTAGGTTGAATTAGATCCTAACACGTTTGTTAGAGTTTATTATGTACTAGAATGACTAATTATAGTAATAAAAGTCAGGTGTATAATGTTTGAAGAGGTTTGGAGGTCAAACGTCCAAGACGTTTGAAAGTTTTGCCTTTAAGCGTGTTTGTCTGTCTTAGTGAGTTTTGGCTTGTGTTATGTGTTGTTTTGAGTTAAAATTAATGAGATACATTCCTAACATGTATACGAGATAAATTGAGGTGGAAAAGTCCAGGCAAAAATTCCCAAGGACCAACCAAAGAGTCGTTGAGGAGGACCCAACCTTGGGCCAACAAGCTGCCCAAGAACGATGATTTTGTTCCTTCGTGAAATTGGTCCGTGTCGCGGACTTGATCCTGCATAGGCCAAAAAATTAGTCCACTTCACGAACATAATGCAGACTTAACTACCCCAGAATTTGTTTTCAAAATAATCATGCGGGAACAGCTCCGTATCGCGAACTTGTTCCCCGATGAAGATTTCAAAAATAAAAGTTAGGTTTGACATACCTAAAAGTCCAAATGTATTGGTAACTTTAGGTAACGGTTATAAACAGCTTATATGACCTATTAACCCCTTTCAAAATTAAAAACCCCAACACTTAATAAGAAAATAAAACATTCCAACACCTTCTTCTCTCTCAAAACTCCAAAACCTCCATTGAAGACCAAACTCAAGAACAAGCTATGGAGGTGGATTCATGGAGCTTGTTTCTCATATTTTCGTGGTCTTTATCTTTCATAAGGTACTTAGTTATCTATTCATCTAAGGATTTCAATAAGGGATTTTCAAAAAGTGTTTCAAAGACCAGAAATTCCCAATTCAAAAACAGACCAAACAAGAGATAAAAATCATTGTCATATTGAAAGATATTTCAAGTCATTCTAATGATAGATTATGTTTTAATTTTATTTTAATTATGAATTTCAATCCAATTTCATGAAGAACCATTATTCTCCACAATAAATAAAAAAAGATAAAAAAAAAGAATCCTTCACTTGGGCCCTATAATTGGGTCTGTGGATCTTGATGATAGGATTATTATATTAGGTTTATATTGTACTAAATTTCGTGTATATATTCCTTTAATATGTCAGTTAGTTATAATTGTTGGCAAAATATCAAGATATCATTATCAGTATATATTTCATAAGTTGACTTATTTCATCTAATTCGCTTAGAAGTGTACCAACATGATTGTGATGATTTTGTGTGGTCGCACTATGGTGGAAGGGTAACCTTCATTCTTTTACATTTATGTTTATGATTAATCCTTGAAAAAATAAGATGCAAGATGAATTTATATGATATTCCTGTTTATGAATTTGAAGGGATTTATTGTGATTCTTTATCATGTTCCCACGTGAATGGTGTTTTATGGAATTATAATGAGAGTCTTCCACACTAGTTGTGTGATCTAGGTATGTGGATATTGTTGTGTTTATGTGATGATCATGTAAGGGTTAGGAGTAGTCTATTTGCATAATGATGATGAGTACTCTTGTAGCATCACCCCTACCTATATAAACCCGATATGAATTTTTGATCAATGTAGGCTAGGAGTCTTCTAATATAGTGTTGAATACCTTAGTGTCTCCTACGAAGTAATGTGAGTGTTCTAGTCTATAGTCCTAATATATATATATGTTTGTATGACTTGATACTTGAGGAAATGTTGTACATGTGTTGTAATCTTTAAAGGATGGCTTCCTCAATGTTAGGTGTTAAGTCATTATGTGGTCCTGTTTACCAATGTACACACATACACTTCGTGCATATCCATGAATAGGGTAGATTCATGATGATTAAGAAAAGGATAGTTTTCCTATGCATCATTACCTATTTCTATCCATGTAAAGTATATGATTAATGAAGTTATGAACATGTGTGATTAGAGGTGTTATATGAAGGTATATCTCACATGGTATGCGCACACACATGATGTATGATTGTATGAATATGTGAAAGGACATTCTCACATGAAGTAGGGTCTATGATGAGAGTACATTCTCATCTTAGATACATTTGCGATATATGATGTATGAGGGACTAAGTCTCTAAGCCTTCTTTATGAATTAATACACTAAAGACTTAAATATATTTATGATGGGAGTTAGATCCTAGCAACTAGTGATCATGACAAATGAAAGTGGGGGCTTCACGTTAGTATGTCCGGCTTCCCACAAAAGAACTTTCACGTGTGAAGGGTTCACAACATAGATATTGTCTCATGAGATGGAAACCTCAACACTAGTAAGTCAAGGTTTCTAGAATAAATCTACATGTTCCATAACTACGTGCCCACGTAGGTTATAGCTTTTGGTTTGACTTATATAGCTATGTACAATTCGTAAAAACAAAAAAAAAAAAAAAACTGAACCCATTGAAAGTTTTACCCCTCTCTTTTTCTGTGTTAAGGGTCGTGTCCCTATTCTATTCATTAGTTGTGTCTAAGATGAAAAGAGTACTGAGTCTACTTATTTACTTGTATATTATATATAATATATATATCATATATCTATATATATATATATATATATATTATATATCCTATATATCTATGACGAAGTTAAGGGAATTGTATAAGACATCCAAGAAGACGACTATGCCATTTGACGATTTGAGAATACCATAACTTCTAGTGTTTGGAGCTAAAATTGAAAGGGAAGGTTCCTAACATTAAGAAGAACGTATTTAGGGTGAAAACATCTGGTTACAACTCCGTAAGGACTGATATAAGGGTCGTTCAAGAGGGACCCAACATAGGAGAAAAATTGTCAAATCCATTCTCCAACAACGAGGGGCACCTATGGACCGTAGGTACATGGACACCCTGTTTGTGAGGAGCGTTAGTTTGAAACATAGTTTATTGAGTTAAGAACCCAAATTATGCCTCTCTAACCAAAACTACTGCCTTATAGGATGGATCATCGTCCTACCAACGGTCCGTCGACGGCCAACCACCGATGGGCCTGCAAAATTCTCAAACTTACTATAAAGTGGAGGGAAAATTGGGAATTCACCCAACGTCAAAATAAATATATGGTCGGTTGTTTTAGGTACTTTTAGGAATTATATGAGTATTTAAACAAAAAAAATACCCCCTTAAACTCTATACTCAAAATCAAAACCTCTCTCACACATTAGAACTCTCAAGAACACCATTAGAGAAGAAGAAGAATTAGTAGTAGAAGCTTAGGACCAGTTCTCCAAAGGATTGAAGAGAAGATTAAGTCTTTCATATAAAATATGTGAAGATTATTCATTCATATAATCTTCCATCCATGAATCCCCCTAGTTTCCCTTCAATTGTGAATCCAAAGAACGCTAATCTAAAGAGGGTTGTGATTGCATTGTGGGTAAGGCTTGATTGTGATCCCAATATAGTGAGTAGCATTAAATGAAGTTTATATTATTATTATATAGTTTTCATGGTGAATTATGATAATTGAATTTGAAGGTGATCATGTTGATCTTAGGCCATTGGAGTCTAGACGAAGTTTTTGAATTGATTCTTCTTCAATTGACTGTCTTTCATAAATGAATCACCAAGATATTAATTGAACTAGGATTAATTTATCTAGGTTGGTCTTGACATTTAAAGATGAAATTGAACCTATATGATCATGTATGACTATAATTTCCTTTTAATGAGTTAATTAATAGATTAACATGTAATTGAGTGTGAGCCATGAGGGAATGAATGTAGTAGTCGGTTATAGGGCTTATGGACACTGGTGGAAAGTTCACTGCGGGAAAAGTCATAATGCGGAAGATTGTGATTATGTTTCCTAATATTGTAGAATGTGAGAAGAAACTTAATGCTAGAAGGCTCTATAATCTACCAATGAATGAAGATAGAATGAATTGATGAATAATGAACCTTAGGATGGTTACGTTTTTTGCATATGTACTATAATTGATTGAAATTGATAGAATTTACTTGATCAAAGAGAGACTCCAAAGGACATCCCTCCATGATAGAAGGTTGATAAAGTCTTTATGAGTAAATCTTGGAGTATATGATTGAATCAAAGTGGATAGGAAAAGTTAGTCGGATAGTCTAGCAAGGGTCAAGACTCTAAGTAGAAAGGAGAGCCACACCTAGTAGTTGTGATGATTATACCATTAGGTCTCACGAGGCAGGAGTCCTTCACATAGTATAGTCGAGGTATCCTAGTAGAGATACACATATCCGATGAACTTAGGCATGTTTGAAAAGCATCTCGTAGTGTTCATAAGAAATGAATGAATTTACACATGCCCAATGCGTATCTCGTACCTTTCATAATGTGTGAATGAACTTAGACATGCCCAAGGAGTATCTGGTAGTGTTCATGATTATTAAGGGATTAATACATAAATTAAAAGGTATGTAGAATCCATAGGATTCAGGAACTTATACATGCTTAACAAAGTATCTCATATTGTTCAAAAGATAAAGATTGGGGCTAGTCTCCAAAGTAAGAAGTAATAGAAAAGGATCCAAAAGTAGTTACTTGCATGAATGGTATATATGAGGCATCATAACATCATTGAACAAGTTATAACCTGGGGTCATTAAAGAGGAACAAATTGAAGATAGGATTGTACTAGAGTTGCCTTTCCTAGTAAACTAGACAAAAGAAGATAGAATCTTAATAAGTGAAGTTAATTAGTGATAAGGATATGGAGGGTAAACATGTTAAGGATAACTTCAAGATTGGCTTAGTATGTGAGGTAGTATGTTATACCTCATGAACGTTGCACAATCATGTTTTGAGGAAATCATTAGAGTATAGGACTCTTTAGTATTAAGTAAGGATACAAGAAACTTAACAAAACAAGATAAGGTGACTTCAAGATATGCTAGTGTGTGAGGTATTATGGGATTCATCAAATGCATTGCACAAGTACTTTCTAAGTTGTCTTAGGGGCATAATTCTCACATGATATGATTAACTTTGTTCTTAATTATGAAAGTGGATTATGATCAAGAATGACCAAAGAGATGTACTTAGTGTTGGTAGTAGTATGGGATGCTACCTTAGGCTTGCACTAGTATACTTCGATGTGGCCTCGGAGTAGTTCATTTGAGTAAAAAAGACAACGATTTAACTATGAACTCTTATATGGTTTATGATGCTTTAATATTCCTACATTATTCATGTTATATTTATTCCTTTATCTCTTATAATTATGTATACTAAAGACTAACCCCTTGAGATATCTTAAGTTTAATATGAGAGTCTCCATACTTAATACATGTCATACTAACGCATATTGCCTACATATTATCCGTGTAGGGTCTTGAGGATATTTGATTGGATTTCATGGGTAGAGTTTCAAGGATTCTAGGAAAGAAGATTGGTGTGTCCTAATAGTATCCAAGTACATCACTAGTACGTTGTCTTTTTTGACTTTTCATGTTTTAGACTCTTATTGGCGGTGACCCAAGACTATTGTACACCTGATAATATAGATGGTTTATGATACATATGTTAGATATTTTATGAAATGTATTCCGCATTATGCTTTTTAAAGAAATTTTTTAATGTTGTGCTAATTTCTGTATATATACAATAAAATATGTGTAAGAGGTTCGTACAAGACCTTCAAGAGGTCATGTATGCCGCGTTGTGACCTAGGAATGCCCTAAATTCTAGGGTGTGCATGCTGTCATGACAAACTTGGTATGAGAGCATAAGGTTATGAAATGATCTGGGATGTCTCAAAACCATGTCGGGCAGAGTTCCATTCATCGGTTTAAGTTGCGACACATCTATGAGTAGGAGGCTATATGATGTTTAGGATAGTTTAACTTCTTTATTATTCAAGTCATGACATAGATTTTGGCCTGAGTAAACCTTTTTTTAATGTTTGCCTATGATTTTGTAGGTTATGCATAACACTAAGTTCAAAGCTAGAAGGAAAGGAGATGGCAGTTGGGAGCAAGATCTTGTGCCTCCTCAAGATCAAGGGCATGTACCTCCCCAAGTGAAAGAGACATTCCCTCCTCAAGTTCCTAATGACCCTTCAATAGGTAATGCTATGTTTGAGAAATTTAGGTCTTCTATTATTTTGTTGGCTCAAGACTTAACATCCCAATCTAATAGAGGAGAGGTGTCTTCGGCTAATCCTATTAGAGGAATGGGTGCTACAAGAGTAAGGGGTTTCTTGAGAATGAATCCACCTGTAAGACCCCCAAAATGAGTTAGGGTGTCTAAATCCTCACTCGTGACAATAATCTTGTTAAATTTATATTATGTTTTTTAATGTATGCTTCGGTTATTTGGAGTTAATTGGATGTAAAACGTCAACGGACGACCAAGATGTTCAATGACAAGTCACCTAGTGGGCCTTATGTGTTTTTATGTCCTTATATGTGTGTCATGATCTTATGAATTCCATATATGAGTAATAATGATGTTTATAATAAGTGTATTGAGTCAAACATCAAGACGTTTGAAAGTTTGCCCTTGAGATATGCATGTGTGTGTCTTGATGGTGCCTAGCATGTTTGGACGTGTTACGTGTAAGTATTTAGGGTGAAACTAATGTTGATGGTTCTTCACTTGTTATTGTTCGTATTTACATTGTAAACATCTGGGTACGACTTCCCAAGGTCACTACAAGAGTTTCTCAAAAATTACCCAAAGGTTGTCGAGACATTGCCTTGGCATTTTCAATGGACGAGCCATGTTGACACTACGTAGACAAATTACGCCACGATGGTAGTTGTAGATATAAAATTAGCTTGGTGAGCCTTGTATTTCAAAGAAGGAGCTTCTGTCAACAACGACGAAGCAGCAGGATGCCCATCGTCTAGTCAACGCCCAATCATTTGTACTCGTTGATAATTGTTTGCCACTGCATGCGTGCGACTGTTTTATTTAGGGGTGAATGCTAAATTTACCCCTCGTTCTAACCTGAACCTAATGTGTTTATTTTTTTAGGTTTTGGTATATTTAAGTGGTCAAAAACGTGATCAACACATTCTCAATCCATTCATCACAAATTAGACTTTCCCTCCAAACATATTCTCTCTAGAACCTCAATTGAAGGTGAAGCTCAAGAAGTGCTTGGATCTTGGATTTCTATGGGTTCTTCACCATGTTTTAGAGTTTTTTTTTATACATTAAGTTATGATGAATCTGCATCACTAGTTAACCTTCCATCTAGAGAGTTCATCTCAAAGTTTTCAGAACATATTTCATGATCAAACTTCTTCTTCTTCAATCTAGCCATGGTTTCATTCTCTAGAAAGTTTAAAAGCCTTAATCATGATGAATTGATGATAAAGTATTGGTTTTAATTTGAATTTAAATCCAATTGCATTGTGAGTCCATGTCCCTTCCCAAACTCGTTTTAGCCTATGCATGGGCGTTGTGATCGTGACTTGTTATTGGTGGATTTTTTATTCTATTACGTTGAATTGCTTATGTGTACTGTTTTTTTATGTATATTGATGGTTAATTTTTGATGAATTATCCATGTGGATCATTACATGAAGATTCAAATAAGACTAACCTATTTCTCTATGTGTTCACTGTAACATTGACCTTCTAATGTATGAATGTGGAATTCGGTTGTGTTAAGAAGATTGTAGCTACTGCTTATGGTTCATATCATGGTTTTATTTAAGGTATGAATACTTTATGACCAAAGTAAATAAGGCTTGGTATGAATCAATATAGGTTCTTCTAGTCTATTTATTGATAATGCTATGCATATGATGTGATCTCAATGCTAGGGTAGATGAAGAATGTTTCCTTTTGAGAAATGACCTCTTTATCTACTTATCTACATGTATATTGTTGATAATTTTTTATTACTGATCAAAGGAAAGGAAATTGGTGAGTTATCTACATTCCTCTACTCTTTATTGAATTGGTGGTTTGGTGTGTATGTTGATATCTTGAACTTGTAGGGAATTAAGTATGCTTTCGTCTATGTAATGTACATTTAGCTACTTCCCTATACTTCAATTATGAATGAAATACTTGCATTGATAAATGATGATCTAATGTTAATAAGAATTTCTCTACTCTTTTACTTCTCTACTTTCCTATACTAAAGTTGATAGAATTTGCTTGTATGACATTGTTTGGTATGGTAAACTTATTGTAGTGGTGTTTATTTTATTGTCATTATATATATGTTTTGGCTATGGCGTTTTAGTCAGATTAATGAATATATGAGTGTGTGGTTATTTATAATCATACTATGTGTAACTTGTGCCTAGTCTTATATTCTAGTTGTGAATATAGGTTATGTACCTAGTGTTATAATAAAGTAAATTGTTATGTTATGATGATCTGTAGGTTCTTCCATTAATGATGTTTTTTGGATTTATGACCCCTTTCCATGTACCACAATATGAATGTGTGAATAGCTAAATTTAGGAGTCTTAAAGTAATGTGAAGTTAGCTTGCCTCGGAGGCTAGATTATGTTGTGTGGTCTATGCTTTGTTGTGCATTTTGGTCTTAAGAGGGTGGCTTCCTCAATGTGTTGGTTGGTAGCAATTATGTGATCATGTTGACCAATGTACACACACACTCACACATTATGCATGATTTCAATGTAGCAAAAATCATTGTATCTATTGAAAGGTACTTCTCATATTCACTAAATGCCTACTATTATGCATGTAAGGTTAAATCTATATGAAGTATGATATGTATTCCCTTAACTAGGATGACTTGATAGGTGTACTAGTTTGGGCAAGTGTATGGACCTTGTCTACCCATTTCACATGTGTACCTTGATAGGATAGTTCCTAGGTTTGATTATCTATGTCTATGGAATTGTAATTATGGACATGTAATGAATATGTCTAATATGTTATGAACTTGAGTATGATATGATTAAGTATGAATGTGAATAGTGCCTAGGTTTGTTTATATGAAAGGATTGCTCATATAGTTATACCTATATACTTATGCATTGATATATGAACATGTGTGACATTTAGGTTTAATGTAAAAGCTTTGCTCACATATAAGTATATACTGACACATGTATGAATATCTTGTTATTAGTGGGGCCTTGAAAAGTGTGCATATGTGTAACCTACAACTAGATAGGTGCTTACATATACTATGTGCATATGAAAGGGTTTCTCACATGATTTAGGTTGATGAGCTCTCATCCATTACCTATTAGATAAGAATATGAGGAGTCAATATCATAAGTCTAGTTTTATAGGATAAATTTAATAAGGCTTTAAAATAAAGGGAACTTAGGTTAGCAGCAATGAACTTGAAGTGAGGGGTGTCCCTTATCGTCGGAGGAAGGTATGTCACCGTAAGCCTCATGAGGTGTTTACCCTTATAGCCTAAGGTCATAGAGGATGTTTTTATATGTACCTCCAAGTACCATAACTATGCTAGCCACATATGATTTAGAAAGTGAATTCACTAGTATGCTAGCATGTGTTATTGTTCTACCTTGTCTAGGTAAGAACACATTCAATTGGTGTAAGGCTCAGAACACAAAATTCCATGTAGATCTCATGCTCTTAGTGTCAGTTAAGGCTATAGTTTCCTAAAGTAAAATGGACAATGGAAGTAAAGTAATTACCTAACTAGGATAACCTAATGGTAGTTCCTCAGTGTAGCTTGAGGTATTTGGACTTCACTTATTCATTGCATAAGTGGATCTTGTGGGAAGTCCTAGGAAGGTGCTCTAATGCATGTGTCTATGTATATGTTGCTTATACATGACTTTGTATTGTTTATCTACTTGTTGTGATCAAATGCATGGTATAAGTCCTAGTGGATCGATGTGATGTCTTACTGTTCTAATATGCACCATGTTGGTCTTAATGACGACAAGATGAAAGGTTTTTTTTACATGAATGAGTTTGTCTGTAACAACCTCAAAATGACAATGCTAAGAAATTCTTAGTGTACCTAGAATTCATGGTTTAGATCGTGTTCACACGTCTTGTTTCATATAAAAATAGACCTCAGAACCTATGCACTATCCAAGCCAACCAACTTGGTGAGTTAGTTGAGCTAGGAAACGTGAGAACTAACCATGTAGGGCACCCGAATTGAAGAAATTCACCCAGGTGAGTTTGATCGGAATTAAAAAGGGGTGATCTTAGGTTTGGAGGGTCTAGGGGTAAAATGGTCTTTTCCAATATAGGGATAGTGTTGTTATTACCCTAAGTATTAAATTTATTAATTAATTTAAAGAGGAGGGGCAATTCGGGTAGGGTTGGCTGGATTTGACCCTTTTTCACAAGTTAAGCTTCACCCAGGTTCGAGCCTTGGTAAAAGTGACATTTACGTGGATTAGATTGATGATTATAATCTGATTTTTAGGGGCTTGGTAGTCATTTCGCTTACCCTTTGAAAAAAAATATTTTGAACAATTAAGAGAAGTCCTAATTTGACTAAGTCTCCACCGAATCTCCTAATCCTAAGCTAACTCATTCTCACGTCTCTCTCTACTCTAACCTTATTTACACGATGACTCTTCAGTAAAAACAAAGGAATAGAACAAAAAAAATACAAAGTTCATCAAGAACTTGAATTCTCAAACTCAAAAGCAAAATAAGTGTAAAAAAGAAAAGCAAAAACCAAATTCTCTACGGATTGTGCTAATGATTTCGTTGGTAAGACGTCGGCTTCGTGGGGGATTTTTGCAGCACATAAGAACATCTTTGAACAACTTCAGGTATGGGTGTTCTTCCCTCTTGGTCCCTTTCCCAAGAGGTCCCTAAGGTTAAGACTATTCACAATCAAAAACTAAGGTTGTCCCCGTTGCATGCCCCTGTCATTATCTCCTTTGAAAGATTCAAGTATGTGTTGGTATGACTTCTGGTAGATGATTTTAGGGCTTGTTGCGATTATGTGTTTGACTGTGTATTTGGAATTATGTTGAAATTAAAGAAATGTTTTCGAAAATATGTGGTATGTTAACTTGTGGAGGATCACGTTTGTACTGTGATTTTTTTTTCGTCAGCTTACTGTTAAAAAATTTAGTTTTAAAAAAAGTTAAAATGCATTAGGTAAGTGGGGATTGAACCCAAGACCTCACCATATACATGTAATAAAAAATGAAATATATTCGAAATGGGGTAAAGCTCAAGTGAAAAGTTAGGAGAACAATGAAAGAAAATTAAGTGAGGCGTGTGGGGTTCGAACCCACAACCTCTTTGATGGGTGAAGGATTGAGGATTAAACTGTAATAAAGAAATAATAAAATGAGGTATGTGGGAATCGAACCCACAACCTCTTGGCTTAATGAGAATGTAAGGATAAACGCAATTAAAAATAAAGTGAGGCTATGGGGGTTCGATCCCACACCCTCTTAGCCTAAACAAAGGGATTTAAGTAATGAAATAAAAAGGAAAGAATGTGCGCGTGGGGAGTCTATATTGGGTCCCCCGAGCCAAAATTTTTAAGGCAAAAATCAAGAAAAGAAAAAAAATAATGTAGGTGTGGGGAATTGATATCTGGTTCCCTAGACAAGATGTTTAGGTCTACGAAAATCATAAATAAAATTTACTAAGTGTTATACAAGGGATTTGATATAGGGTTATCTTTCTCAATTCATATTGACACATAAGTCTTACGTGATTTAATAATTAATGAATGTTTCTTTTAGGAATCAAATTAAGACCTTGGCATACTTAAAAGATGCATAAGTCTTGTACCACATATTCTAAGGCAATATGAATCTTTTGAATGAACTATAAAATGAAGCCTCATAGATTGAGTTTGTGGACTCATAAGTCCAGCATACGTTTATAAAGTAAGTGAACGTAAGATGTTATGTGATGAATGATGAGACCCCCGAAGGGTTAAGTAAGAGTGTGAAACACACTAAAAGGCCAAGTGCATTGGCATAATATGATATGAACATTCACGTAATGGGAGTGTAGAATGATGTATTGTCAAATCTCAAGCATACTAAAAAAGGAAGTGTTAAGAATTAATTCATAGTTAAAATGTATAGAAAAGAGTGACTACATGACAATAGGCTAGTGCAAGTGAGAAAAGCTGCATGTACGCCTAAAAATTAATGACACGAAATGAAATTTCTAACATAGTATATTTATACTAAGCGATGAATAAGAAAAAAAAGAGTGGCTACATGAGGATAGTCTAGTACAAGTGAGACAAGTTGTATCTATGTTTAAAATCACTGTCCCTAAATGTAAACTCCAAGAGAGCATATGTATGTTATACGATGAACAAATAACGAAAGGTCAGTAAAGATCAAATAAAATGATAAGAAATAACAGGGTAGCACCATAATATGAGGCTAGTGCAACTGAGACAAGTTGTATCTACGCCTATATAAGGTCACCAAAAGTACTCACCCAAGAGAGTGTTGAATATTAAGAGACAAGTCTCAATCACACTCTACATGTATGTAAGGATAGTTCACACTTAATACGAAATGATGAGATGAGAAATGATCTAATGATCTATTATGCCCTAATGATAGAAGCCAACTTCTATCATGAATGATATGAAGGTAATGGAACTTTATACTGAGCACTGATAGGCTAGCTATAAGTTGCGATTCCTTCTTTTAGGAAGGCAGAGGTTCGTATAATTCTCATGAGACGAGACTGTCTATCCAGACGGGTATGGGTCTTCCTAAATCTCCTAGTCTTTTAATTATGCTGCCAACATAGAAACTAGCCAGTGGTTTCCACCTAAGGAGCTATGTCTTTTCTTTGTTTAACCTTATGTAGTGACTCCACCTCTTTTTCAGTGTGGGAAACACACCGGATTTCATAATGCTCACATGATCTATGTCTTTTCAAGTTGAAGTTCCTCAAAGTATGAAAGATAATGAAATTAATGATACCAAAGGTGTTTGGACAGGATACTGAAGGGATGAACTAGACTCACGTAATGACAGTAGGTCATTCGTGGTCATTGCAGAGTAAACCCTAAGAAAGTCTTAAACTATATCCTAGGTATAGCAGGTGTTTACACTAGCCTAAGAATGAAATGAAATGAAGTACGTATAAATGAATCAAGAAGACGTTGTGTTTGCTAAAGAAGGCTTCCAAGTTGAGGTCCCATATGTTGAGCCATCATTTTGGGAAGTCCTAATGTTATGTCCATGATTCCAAGGTCTCTTGGCATATGAACGAATGAAATGAAATATGATATGTGCTATATAAAATATGTTGTGTGCTATATGGAGTATGTTATATGTTGTATGCAATATGATACGTATGATGATGCATGTTACTCTCATGTCATGACTTTCCTTATCCGATTTGGTAAGTCCACTGACTTGACTTTCCATAACTCATATCGTTAAGATAGAGCTCTTCTTAATCATGCATGTCCTTTGTGTGTTCTTTAATATATCCATACTTAGTACAAGTGTGTACTAATCTAATACAACTCGTTACTTTTAGGTTAAGGCATAGGTGGATGCTAGAGTTCACGAGCTGACGCTGAAGCTATTCGGACGTGGACCATTCATCCCGATATGGTATGCCCTCATGCCTTCGAGGACGCTTGCTCGTTATATTCTGGCTTAGATATAGGATTGAGCTAGTGGAGTATTTTCCACTAGCATTTCTTTCTCAATTATTTCCAGACATTGTATTGTTGCCATTCTGGCAACTTTATATTTTGTGATATGACTATTTCATTCAGTTGAGTATCTTGGTATTAGACGGTTTTTGTGAAAAATAATGAACTGATGTAGAAAAATCTTATATGAGTATAACGTATCCTACTATGAAGTTTATGTATACGTCAAGTAACTAAAAGTTTCAAATTATTCTGCTAAAATTAAACTAATGATGTAACATGACGTATGTAGGCTTGTTTGAGACCACTAAGAGGTCAATGACGCCGGTTTTGGCTAGGGTCTAGACTCTGGTCGTGACAATGTTGATATCAGAGCATTATGTTAAATTCTGAGGGTAATAAGTTCACATCAATCACATTGAGTAGTTTCTACGTCATGGTAGTGAACTGCACCGCTATTCTAAATTACTGACTGCATGATGCGTTGGAAAATTCCCTTCTTCTAATCTTATTGTGCCTTCTCGAATGACTTATTTCTTGGTTTTATGAGCGTATCAAACATCAATTCTTATATTTTTCACAAAATTAACAAAAGAAAGAACACTGGTCAGGGGAAAGGAGAAGCACCTTCTGGGGACAACCAAGTTATACCTCAAGCTCCTGCTGTAGGAGTGGCCATGCCAGTTTATCTAGTTTGGTTGACTGATGCTGAGTTGTGGACAGCTTTGGCACAGATTGCTCAAGCTATCACTTTACAGGCTCAGGCTATGACAGCCCAGGCGGAGCAACGTGGTGTTCCCAAATAGAACCCACCTACCAGCACTATGTTTGGCAGGTTAAGTGACTTCACGAGGATGAATCCTACCATTTACACTTGATATAAAACTACGGAGGATCCCGAAGAGTTTGTGGATGAGATCCACAAGATACTATCTGCAATGGGTTTGACTGTGGTGGAGAAGGTGGAGCTGCCATTCTTCTAGCTAAATGATGTAGCTCAGTCCTGGTATAAAATGTGGCAGGATAGCAGGGCCTTAGGAGGAGGTCCTATTACTTGGGATCTTTTCAAGATGGATATTATGGAGTGGTCTTTCATAGAGAAATGAATAAGGCTAAGGTTGTGGTATTCATCAAACTTAAGTAGGGCTCGATATCAGCGAGGGATTACTCCATGAAGTTTGTAATACATTCCAGGTATGCGACCTCTCTTGTCTCGAACAGTAGAGATGAGATGAGTAGATTGTTGACAATGATTTCTTAGGATCTCGAGGAGGAATGTAGGGAAGCTATGATGCATGATATCATGGACCTTTCTAGGCTTATGTTCCATGTCCAGCAAGTGGAAGAAAGAAGGAAGAGGAAGCACACTAGGGCAAGGAACAGGTCAAGGCAAGCTGAGGAGAATTTTTGTAGGAAGAGTAGTAGTGAAATCAGGGATAAGCCCAGGTTTAATGGACACTCCCACCTATGGGAGTTAAGTTCATCCAAGGGTCACTATTATAGGGATTCCAAGCCCATAGTTAAGAGAAACAATGAAGTACATACACCTTAGGAGAGGCCACCTTGTAGGAAGTGTGGAAAACTACACAAAGGAAAGTGTACAATTGGCTCTAACGCTTGTTAAATTTGTGAAATATCGGGTCACATTGTGAAGGATTTTCTGTATATGAGAGGTCAAGAAAAAGGGAAGGATAAAGTTCAGTCGAATGGTCCTAGTGATAAGGCTCCAAGAAGGCAATGATTCTCGCACTCAAGTCTAGGGGTGTAGGGGAACAAACCTATGGCTATGTCTCGGATGCGTAGACTAAACTATTTTTTCATGTGTGTGGTTTTATGAACTAGCATGAAGTTAATTTGTTGGAGTTATCATGTTAGTTGTTGATATATCTGACTTGTGTGTTTATTTATGTTGTATGCTTTGATGAGACTAGTTTAGGCAAGAGTTCCTTAGTCTATTAGTGCGAAGCTGCTAGTTGGTTTCAAGGATGTTCACCAACCTACTAATATGTGAATTAGATATTCACCAATAATAAGCATTGAATTGCTTAAGTATGGATATGTTCTATAGATGACTGCATTGTTCTAGATAATTAGAAATTTCATTTGAGGAAGAATGTTCCTAGGGGGGGATAGTGTAATAACCTGAAAATGACTATGCTAAGTAGTGATTAAACGTACCTAGAAAGCATGGATTAGACTGGGTTCAGACGGCTTATTGCTCGTAGAGACAGACCTCAGAACCTAAGCACTAGCCAAGACAACGAACTTGGTGACTTAGTTGAGTTATTCAAGGTAAGAACAAACCATGTAAGGCACCCAAATTAAGAGATTCACCCAGATGAGTTTTACCGGAATTAAAAGGGGGTAATCATAGGTTTGAAGGTTCTAGGGGTAAAATGGTCTTTTCCAAAATAGGGTTAATATTGAAATTACCCCAAGTATTTAATTAATTAATTTAAAGAGGAGGGGCAATTCGGGTGGGGTTGGGAAAAATTGACCTTTTTTCACAAGTTAAGTTTCACCTGGGTTCGAGCCTTGGTAAAAGTGACATTTACGTGGATTAAATTGATGATTATAATCTTTTTCTATAGGGGCTTTGTTTTCATTGTACCTACACTTTGAAAAAAATCAGATTTTAAAACAATTAAGAGAAGTCCTAATTTGACTAAGTCTTCAACTAATCTCCTAATCCTAAGCTAACTAATTTTCACGTCTCTCTCTAGTCTCACCTTATTTACACGATCACTCATCACTAAAAATAAAGGAACTATACAAAAAGTATAAGGTTCATCAAGAACTTTAACGCTCAAACTCAGAACCAAAATAAGCTTCAAATGAAAGGCAAAAACATAGTTTTGTGTGGATTGTGCTTCTGATTTAGATGTTGAGACGTCGGCCTAGTGGGGGATTTTGGCAGAACATAAGAACATATTTGAACGACTTCAAGTATGGTTTTTCTTCCTTCTTGGTCCCTTTCCCAAGAGACCTCTAAGGTTTAGACTATTCACAATCAAAAACTAAGGTTGTTCCCGTTGCATGCCCCTATCATTAGATCCTTTGAAAGATTCAAGTACGCGTTGTATGACTTCTGGAAGATGATTTTATGGCTGGTTTTGAATACTCTTTGAATTTTGTATTCGAAATTATGTTAAAGTGAAAGAAGTGTTTCCGAAAATGTGTGATATGTTAACCTGTGGGTGCACGTGTGTACTATGATTTTTGTTTCAGCAACTTATTGTTAAAAATTTTAGTTTTAAAAAACTTTTTAAAATGAATGCTCACCATATACAAGTTATAAAAAAATTTAATAATAAAATGAGGTGAGGGGGATTCAAAATGGGGTAAAGCTCAATTGAAAAGTTAGGAGAAAAATGATAGAAAATGAAGTGAGGCGTGTGGGGTTCGAACCCACCAACCTCTTGGATGGGTGAAGGAGAGAGGAGAAATATGTAATAAAGAAATAATAAAATGAGGTAAGTGGGAATCGAACCCAGAACATCTTGACCGAATTAGAAAGTATGACTAAATGCAATTAAAAATAAGGTGAGGTTGTGGGGGTTCGATCCCACACCCTGTTAGCCTAACGAAGGGATTAAGTAAAGAAATAAATAGAAAACAATGTGTGTGTGGGGATTTTATCTGGGGTCCCCTAGGCTGAAATGTTTATGGAAAAAATCAAGAAAAGAAAGAAAGAAAGTGTAGGTGTGGGGAATTGATCTCGGTTTCCCTAACAAAGAAGTTTATTTTAACGAAAATAATAAAGAAAATTTTCTATGTGTTATATAAGGGATTTGAGATAGGGTTCCCTTGCAATATTCCATATTGACACATAAGTCTTACGTGTTTAAATAATTAATTAATGCTGCCTATAGGAATCAAATTGAGAACTTGGAATACTTACAAGATGCATAAGTCTTGTACCACATATTCTAAGGCAATATGAATCTTTTGAATGAACTATGAATGAAGCCTCATGGATTGTGTTTTGATTCATAAGTCCAGCATACATTAATAAAGTAAGTGAACCTAAAATGTTATGTGATGAATGATAAGACCCCAGAAGGGTTAATTAAGAGTGTGAAACACACTAAAAGGCCAAGTGCATTGGCATAATATGAAATGAGCATTCACGTAATGAGAGTGTAGAATGATGTATTGTCAAATGTCAAGCATACTCTAAAAGAAAATGTTAAGAATGAATTCATAGTTAATATGTAAAGAAATGAGTGACTACATGACTATAGGATAGTGCAAGTGATACAAGTTGCATCTACGCATTAAAGTAACAAAATGAAATTTCTAAGGGAGTATATTTATACTAAACGATGAATAACAAAAGAAAGGGTGGCTACATGAGAATAGGCTAGTACAAGTGAGACAAGTTGTATCGACGCCTAAAATCAATGTCCCTCAATGTAAACTACAAGAAAGCATATGTATGTTATACGATTAATAAATAATGAAAGGTGAGGAAAGATGAAATGGAAATATGTTAAGAAAGAACAGGGTGGAACATAGTATAAGGCTAGTTCAAGTGAGACAAGTTGTACCTACGCCTATATTAGGTCACTGAAGGTACTCACCAAGAGAGTGTTAAATATTAAGAATACAAGTTGAACCTACGCTTTTATTAGGACAGTTAACACTTAATACGAAATGATTAGATGAGAAATCATCTAATGAGCTATGATGCCCTCATGCTAGAAGACAGCTGCTATGATGTATGATATGAAGGTAGCAGAACTTTATACTGAGCACCGATACGCTACCTATGAGTTGTGATTCCTTCTTTCAGGAAGGAAATGGTTTGTGTAATTCTCATGAGATGAGACTGTCCGTCCAGACAGGTGTGGGACTCACTAAATCTCTTAGTCTTTGAACTATGCTGCCAACATAGGAACTAGCCAATGGTTTCCACCTAAGCGACTTAGGTATGTTCTTGCTTTTACCTTGGCCAGTTACTCCATTTTTTTCGGTGTGGGGAAGACATCAGATTCATGATGCTCAGATGATCTATGTCGGTTAAAGTTGATGTTCCTCAATGTATGAAAGATAATGAAATAAATGATACCAAAGGTGCTATGATAGGATAATCAAGAGGTGAACTACACTAAAGTAATGACGCTAGGTCATTCTTTGTCATTGCACAGTAAACCCGATGAAAGTCTTTAAGTAAACCCTAGGTATAGATGGTGCTTACACTAGCCTATGAATCAAATGAAATGAAGTACGTATAAATGAATGAAGAAGACGTAATGTTTGCTAAAGAAGGCTCCCTGGTTGAGGTCCCATATGTTGAGCCCTCATTTTGGAAAGTCCTAATGTTAAGTCCATGATCACAAGGTCTCCTGGCATATGAATGAAATTAAGTATGATATGTGTGATATGCAATATTTTATGTGCTATATGCAATATTTTATGTGTTGTGTGCAATATGATACGTATGATGATGCATGTTACTCTCATGACATGACTTTCCTAATCCAATTTTGTAAGTCCACTGACTTGAATTTCCATAACTCATATCATTAGGAGAGAGATCTTCTTAATAATGTATGTCCTTGGTGTGTACTTGCATGTACCCATACATAGTGCAAGGGTTTACTAATCTCATACAACTATTTACTTTTAGGTGCAGGCATAGGTGGACGCTAGAGCTTTTCAGACGATGTTGAAGATATCCAGACGTGGAGCATTCATCCGGACATGGTAGGCCCTCATGCTTTCGAGTATCGTGTCTCGTTGATTTCTAGCTTAGTTGTAGGATTGAGCTAGTGGATTATGTTCCACTAGAAGTTCTTTCGCTATTATTTTTAGACATTGTATTGGTGCCCTTCTTGTTACTTTATATTTTATGAAATGTCTATTTAATTAAGTTGAGTATGTTTGTATTAGATGGTTGTAGTGAAAGATTATGAACTAATGTAGCAAAATCTTATATGAGTATAATGTATACCTACAATGAAGTCTATGTATACTTCAAGTAACTCAAATTTTCAAATTTTCCCCTAGACTAACCTAGATGATGTAACGATGACGTATGTAGTCTTGTTTACGACCTCTGAGAGGTCAACAACGCTGGTTTCGACTAGGGTTTAGACTCCGGTCGTTACATTGTCTTCACTTACTTGTTAATGTATGAAATAAAGTGTTAAGGCTTGTGGTATCATTATAGGTTTACTAAGTATGTATGAGGTTATGGGGCTTCACATATACATTGCACTATTAGACTTAGAGTAGGATGTGAGTCAGGTCTTATAATGTAATTATGTGAAGTGAATATATGTGCAAGTGTATGTAGCTTACTGTAAATCCATTAGAGTCTTGACTTAAATGTGTGTTTGATGTATTATGCTTATATAATGGTATGTGTTGGCTTATTTAGATTACATGTATGACTTCCTTGTGTTTTTAAAGTGATGCATTGAACCAAGTATCACAAGAGGGTTACTAGGTGGGATAAGGAATTAAGAAGAAAAAGGGTTCACTGTAAAAGTGACAAGTTCACTGTAAAGTGTAAATAACTCATAGTAAAGCAAGCCCAAATGTGGCTTAAATTCTATTTATGATTTTATATGATTTTTTGCCTTGGAATATGTATATATGAATAATGTGAATGATATAAATTTTATTATATAAAGGTTTATGAAGTTTTCACAAAAAGACATGAAGTAATTTCAAGAAAAGTGTCCCTTTTGAATGCATGGTTGCCATACATGGTGCATTCTTGTACTAACTCCATTATTCTCTACTTTTTACACAAATTGTAGGTTATAGATGATTAAAGGATGTCACTATGGTTAAGGATCTTGATATGTGACTCCCAAGCTCAAGGGAAGGAGTCCGTAAGTTCCACGGATTCCCTACTTATGGTTTATTATAAACTTCTTTAATATTGTACTTATGTATTATCTTGTAAGGGTGATGTCCCTAAAGTACTCTTATGATGTTGAGTCTAGGATGGCAAAAGAGACTACAATCTTTAACTATGTTAGATGATATTTTATATATATATACATATACATATATATATATAAACTTCTTTAATATTGTACTTATGTATAGGATCTCTCTCTATGTTTTCTTGTCCAGTAGTCTTTTAGATATGTGATTGCTTGACTGAGATTGTATCTCTATGCTTGAGGGATAAAAGGTGAGCTTTGATGCTTATCTTTGTTTTATAATTTCGTGAGTATGTGTGAAGGAGAATTTTGGTATGCTTTGATGATATTTTATCCTAGTGGCTATATATACATGAAAATAAAGTGAAATAGCATGTTATGTTGAGCACTATGTGTCATGATATAGTTAAAGCATGTTAGAAGTTGTTATGGTTAAAATGAGTTTCTTTTTGGAATGGTATGCTACTATATGGTTTTACATGATGGTACCTTACTGCTATGGTTTGAGTCTGAAATTCTTTGTGACTACTTATGGAAGCAGGTTGCCTAAGTATTTGTATAATGGTTCAAATGCTACCTTTGTTTATATGTGTGAACCTTCATGATTAATTTGTATGGATTGGAGTCCTTTCTATAAACTTGATCCTAGGTGTTATGGTATTATGTTTATCTTGGTAGGGTGATGATGTGGGTTTAATTGACCTTGAAGTTAGTTTACTACAAATATTAAAAGAAAATAAAGTTTCCTCATGACAAAGTCTCCTTGTTTTTTTCCCCTAATGTTCTACAACCTTTGTGTCTATGGTATTGTTAAAACATTATATGGTTTAATAGTACGGCCTTACTTGAAAATTGGGGAATAATTTGCATAGATGATAAAGTTTTAAATGCGTTGTTTGACATACTATAATTCTTTCTAAAGTGGGTAAGCACATTTAAGTGATGAAAAATGAAGGTTATTGAGTTAAGATCCTCTTGAGGTTGGGGTATGTTGCTTTTAATTGGGTTTACCCTAA
Source organism: Solanum habrochaites (assembly GCA_027704765.1). Lineage (NCBI taxonomy): Eukaryota > Viridiplantae > Streptophyta > Magnoliopsida > Solanales > Solanaceae > Solanum > Solanum habrochaites. Next base: position 38,361,207 of record JAKWJA010002493.1, on the reverse strand, counting down.
GTGGGGGATGGTGATGTAGGTAGTAAGGTTGTAGATAATCCCATCTTGTCCTTCTATTCTTACTTGAACTTGAATCTAATAATGTTTAGTAAGCTTGTTCATGATAGGAGCTTTGCATAAAGTATGAATTGAATGACATTCATATGTTTGATATATCTTTATTGACACTATCTTAATAGTATCTTGAAAATCCTAAATTACTTTAAAATTATATTTTATTAAATTCATGGTTTTCTATCGTTGATTGTGCATCTTGATATGCTAGTTGTGCATTTATCTTCATGAGATAAGGTATGAAGCATGCTTGAAGTCACTCTTAATGCCTAATATTTAGCCTTATAATTGGGATTTGTGCTCCTTTAAAATGAAAAATTATGAGTCTCTTAAAAAATATATGATTTTTATGACTTGGAAAGCATGATTGTAGGCTCACTTTTAAAAATTGAAGGCATGTCTAGCTATTGTCCTTATTTGTGCCGATAAAATGTAAGAATTTCTTTAAATAATGCATGTTTATAAAAGCTAATGTTATACTAGACATTAAAATTGTATTCAATGACTTCCTATTGTTGTGATGTGTGTGGTTTTAATTACCCTTTTTGCTTCATTAGGAAGAAAAATTATGAGCATGCTTTGTCTTATTGTTGAGAAATTCTCATTTTACAGTAAAGTTGACTTTTGTGCCTTGCTTGGGTGTGAACTCATGAGACAAATAAGTGTGACAAGGGGAAGTACATTCCTCTACGGATACAACTAAGCCTCATATGGTTGAGTATGACCCTCATGGCACGGCACTATAACTAACTAATAAACGTCCATTGTAAACCTATCTTACTCAAGTCTATGTGTATTGAAGTATGAGTACCTACTTGTTTCTTTAGTGTTGTTGATACTGCCTAAGTGTTACTTAAATATGGTTGTAAAATGAGCTATAAATAAAAAAAATGAAGTGTAATGAGCATGTTAAGATTAGGAGAAGGATGTTCCTCCTATGAACATGATAAGAGCATATGTGTTGGGTGCATTAAAGAGTAAGTGAATTAAGGTTTTTTCTTGTTTGTGTGCATTGAGTTCTAAATGGTTTGAAGTTGTATTCCTTGTAATTTTGGTGCATTATCTTCAATATGATGATGTTATGAGTGTTGTGATCTGCTCAATGATTCATTGAAGTCCTTGTTGTGATTAAAGCGTTCTAAGTGACATTCGAGGACGAATGTTCCAAAGTGGGGGATATTGTAAGACCCCAAAATGAGTTAGGGTCTTTAGAACCTCACTTTTACCTATTAGATTTATAAAATTTTAATTAACTATTTAAAAGTATGCATGGGTTATGTGGAGTCATTTGGAATTAAAACATCAACGGACGACCAAGACTTTCGACAACTAGTCACCTAAGGGGCCTTATGTGTTTTTATGTGCTTATGTGTTTTTCATGAGCTTATGAGGTACTTATATGATTAATATTGATGTTTATAATAATTTTATGGAGTTTCATGAATTTGAGAGGTCAAACGTCTAATACATTCAAAAGTTAGCCCTTGACACATGCATGTGTGTGTCTTAATGGTGCCTAGCATGCTTGGACGTGTGGCGTATAATTTTTTTGGGTGAAAATAATGTGTAAGTTCATTAAATTTTTAATATTCATATTTACATTGGAAAATTTTGCGGGTACGACTTCCCAAGGTCCCCGCAAGGGTCCCTCAAGAAGGATCCAAAGGTTGTCGACACACTGCTTTGGCAGTGTCAATTGACGAACCATGTTGACACCTCGTTTCCCAATCGACGCCCTATCTATTGGAGGGGTATCTCAATACATGTATTGGTGAGCCTTGTGTCTAAAATAAGGGGCAGCATTCACCAACGACGAAGCAGCAGGTAGGCCCGTTGTCCAATCGACGCCAAGTCATTTGTTCCTGTCGATGGTTGCCTACATCCACATGCTTGCGAATCTTTTATTTAAGGGGTGAATGAAAAATTAAACCCACATGCTAAAATGACCCTATTTGGTTTATTTGGATATTTTTGGGTGTACTTACGTGATCAAAAACTTGATCAACCAATTCTCAATCCCTTCTTTACAAATTTGACTTTCCCTCGAAAATATTCCCCCTAGAACCTCCATTGAAGGTGAAGCTTAAGAACAGGTTGGAGCTTCGATTTATATGGGTTCTTCATCAAGTTTTAGAGGTTTTATTATACATTAAGTTATGGTTATCCTTCATCTCTAGTTAATCTTCAATCCAGTAAGTTCTTCCAAAGTTTTCAAATGAGCTTTCATGATCAAACTTCTTCTTCTTCAATCTAGCCATTTGTTCTTTCTCAAAACGTTTTAAAAGGCTTAATCATGATGAATTTTTCATAATGTATGGGTTTTAATAGTAATTTCAATCCAATTGCATTGTGAACCCATGTCTCTTCCAATCTCGATATAGCTTATCATGGGCATTGTGATCGTGGCTTGTTATTGGTGGATTTGTGATTCTATTACATTGTATTGCTTATGTTTACTATTTGTTATGCATATTTATGGTGAATTTTTGATGAATTATTCATGTAGATAAATATATGATGATTTGAATAGGACTTACTTATATCTGTATGTGTTCACTATAACATTGACCTTATAATGTTTGAATATAGAATTCGAATATATTAAGATGATTGTAGAAACTGCCTTAGATTAATATCATGGTTGAATTGTGGGTATGAATCTTCTATGACCAAAGTAAATAAGGCCTGTTATGAATCGATCTAGGTTATTCTAGTCTATTGATTGATAATAATATGTATATGATGTGATCTCAATGCTAGGGTAGATTAATAATGTTTCCGTGCGAGTAATGATCTCTTTAGCTACTTCCCTATATGTATGTTGTTGATAAATTATTAATAATTATCAAAGCAAGGAAAATTGATGAGTGACCTAAATTCTTGTACTCTCTATTGAATTTGTGGTTTTGTGGGTATATTGATATCAAAATCTTGTAAGGAATTAAGTATTATTTCGTTTATGTTAATGTACATTTATCTAATTCCCTATAATATAATTGTGGATGAAATACTTTTATTGATCAATGATGATCTAAAGTTAAATGATCAGTGAGAATTGCTCTACTTTTCTACTTCTCTATTCCTCTACAGAATTGTAGATAGAATTGGCGTTGTATTGCATTGTGTGGTATGATCCACTTATGGTGGCGGTGTTTATTTTATTGGAATTATATATATGTTTTGTATATACCCTTAAAGAAAACTTGATGAATATATGAGTGTATGGCTATGATGATCATACTATGTGTAACTTGTGCTTAGTCTTCTATTCTAGTTGAGAATCTAGGTTATGTATCTAGTGTTATAAGAATGTAGATGGTTATGTTAAGATCATGTGTAGGTTCTTCCATTTATTAAGTGTTAAGGATTGATGACCCTTTCCCATGTACCCCTATGTGAACTTGTGAATAGCTAACGTTAAGAGTCCAAAGTAATGTGAAGTTAGCTTGCCTCCTATGCTAAATTGTGTTGTGTGGTCTATTCTAGGTTACGCATTTTTGTCTTAAGATGGTGGCTGCAACAATGTGTTGTTTGATAGTAATTATTTAATCATGTTGACCAATATACACACACACTGACACATTATGCAAGTTTAGAATGTAGCAAAGGGTCATGGTATCTAATGAAAGGTAGTTCTCATATTCACTAAATATTAACTATTATGCATGTAAGGTAAAAGTATATGAAGAATGATATGTATTAACTTAACTAGGATAACTTGATAGGTGTACTAGTTTGGTAAAGGGTACGGTACCTTGTCTATGCATTGCACTTTTGTACCTTGATAGGATAGTTTCTAGGTTTGGTTATCTATGTCTATGAAAATGAAAGTATGGAGATGTTATGAATATGTTTTATATGCTATGATGTTAAATATGAAATATGATGAAGTATAAATGTTCGTAGTGTTTATATGATATATGAACATGTGTGACATTTATGAGTTATGTGAAAGGTTTGCTCACATATAAATACATACACAGAAATATATTCTATGTCCATGTGAAAGGGATTATTACATGATTTAGGTTGATTAACTCTCATATATGACCTATGAGCTTAGCATATGACGAATCAATCTCGTAAGTCTATTTTAATAAGTTAAAGTTAATAAAGGCTTTAAAATAAATGGAACTTAGCTTTGCACTGTGTCAAGTTTAAGTGAGGGGTTGCCCTTCCCATTGGAGGAAGGTAGGTCACCATAAGCCTCATGGAGTGGTTATCCTTATAGCTATAGGGCATAGAGGAATGTTTCGATATAAACCTCCAAGTTCCATAACTATGCTAGCCACATAGGATCTAGAAAGTTAATTCACTAGTATGCCTAGGCAATGTGTTAATGTTTTAACCTTGGCAGGTAAAGTACCCTTCTCTCCTGGTGTAATCTCTAGACACCAAATTCCATGGTAGCACCCATGGTCTTAGTGACGGTTAAGGCTATAGTTTTCCCTAAGTAAAATGGAAAAATATAATAAAGTAAGGACCCTAAACTAGGATAACCTAAGGAGTTTTCTTATTGAGGTGAGGTAATGGAACTCACCTATGCATTGCATAAGTGGCTCTTGATGGAAGTTCTAGGGAGGTTTTCTAATGCACGTGTATGTGTATATATTCCTTATGCATGACTTCATATTGTTTACATACTTATTGTGATTAAATGCATGGTATGAGTCCAAATGGATCTATGTGATGTGGTCTTGTTTTTACATGCACTATGTTTGTCTTAATGACTACAGGATGTAATGTTTGTTGACATGAATGAAGTTGTCTTTACTTACTTGTTGATGTATGAAATAGAGTTTTAAGGCTTGTGGTCTCATGATAGGTTTACTATGTTTGTGTGAGGTTTTGGGAATCGACATATACATTGAACTAGTAGACATAGATTAAGATTGTGAGTAAGGTCTTATAATGCATTTATGCGAAGTGAAGTGAATTGATGTGCAAGTTGATGTAGCTTACCATAATGACATTTAGAGTCTTGACTTAAATGTGTCTTTAATGTATTATACGTCTATGATGGCATGTGTTTGCTTATGTATATTACATGTATGACTTCCGTGTGGCCTCAAGGTGATGCATTGCACCAAGTATCACTAGAGGGTTACTTGGTGGGCTAAGGAATTAGGAAGAAAAAGGATTTACAGTTAAAGTAACAAGTTCACTTTTAAGTTTAAATAGCTTACAGTAAAGTGACCCCAAATGTGGCTTAAATTCTATGTATGATTTTATATAATGTTTGGCTTTTGAATATGTCTATATAAATTATGTGAATGATATAAATGCTATTGTATAATTTTTTTATCAAGATTTCACAAAGAGGCATGAAGTATGATTTCAACGAAAATGACCCTCTTAATTTCATGTTTCTGAATGGTTGTCATGCTTAGTGCATTCTTGAACTAACTCCATTTTTCTCTAATTTTTACACAAAGTGTAGGTTATGGATGCTTAGAGTATGTGTCTATAATTGAGGGGCTTGATATGTGATTCCCAAGCTCAAGAAAAGGGGTCCTTAAGTTCCAAAGATTCCATACTTATAGTTTACTATAAAGTTCATTAATATTTTACTTATGTATTATGTTGTAAAATTTGTGTCCCTAAGGTGCTCTCATGACATTGAGTCTAGGATGGCAAAAGAGACTACAGTCTTTATCTAAGTTTGATGATATTTTATATATATATGAAGTAATGTTCTAACATATGATGTGCTAAGAAAGTTTTAAGTTTTCCACTAAATTTACCTGAGACAATGCGATGAAAGATAACTAATGTCTTGTGCAAGTCCTCTGAAAGGTCAAGTATGCCATGTTACTTCTAGGGGGTGCACCCAGGATGTGATACCATCGGAGTTCTTTGGCTTCAAACTTGATCAAGATCTGAATGGTTTTATTGATGAAGTGTATAAGGTTCTTGCAATCCTGGGACTATATTCCATTGAAAAGGAATAGTTATACTCCTATCAATTGAAAGATGTTGCCCAAATTTGGTATGAAAAATTGAAAGATAGTAGGTTAATAGGGGTGGGCTCTATAGAGTGGGAGACTTTTATGTTGGATTTCCTTGATAGGTTATTTCCTATGGAATTGAGGGAAGCTAAGTTGGAGAATTTTATAAACCTAAAGTAAGGGAATTTGAGTTTTAATGAGTATGCCTTGAAGTTCACTCTTTTGTAGAAGTATGCTCAAAGTTTGGTGGAAAATCCTAGAGACTTGATGAATAGTTTATTGACGGGAGTGTCCGACCTATTAGAAGAAGAGTGTCGTATGGAAATGCTTGTCGATGATATGGATATTTCCAGAGTCATGGTGTTTGCTCAACAAATAGAAGAGTCAAAACTAAGGAAGGAGAGGGATAGAGAGAAGAAGAGGTCTATGTTTGAAGGTGACATGTGTTCCGATGCTAAGCCTGAGGGACAAGATAGGCCTAGAAATAAACAAAGGTATTTCGGACAAGATTCTTTCAACACCTCTAAGGTATACAAGGACAAGGGAAGGGGGTATTCCAAATTTTCTTTCCCCAAGAGTTGAAGGATTCACTACGGTAAGTTCCTAGACGGCACGGATGGTTGTTTTGGGTGTGGGAAGGATGGGCATAAAGTAAGAGATTGTCCGAATCTTAAGACTAAGGGAAGAGAAGGCCAGAACAGTATTGTAGAGGGTGATCCTATAGCCATGGCTAGGTTCTTTTCTCTCAAATCCAAGGTTGATCGAGAGTGATCTCCTTATGGATGAGTAATTGATGTTAGAAAAGACATATGTTGCTTGTTCCCAAGTGGGGATAAACAGCCCTTTTCACAAGTCATTATGTGATTATGTGTAGTTATGAATAGCTTGGAATTGATTTGTTTACCTTGATTTTGGTATGTTTATTTAGGTTTATTGCATATACAATGTAATGCTATCTTAGAATTGGTCATTTTAGAAGTGGTTAATAAGGTGTCATTCAAGGACGAATGTTTCCCAAGTGGATGATATGGTGAGGACCCAAAAATTTATTAGGTCCCAATAGAGCCTAACATGTAGTGCCATGAGATTATGAGGTCCTAAAATTATCAGTGATGGTGTTTAGAGGCAGTATATATAGTTTGAGAGTGTTTGAAGGTTAAACGCCCAAGAAAGTTCAGTGAGGTTCCAAAGATAGGCTTGAGACGTGCCAGCGTGCAACATTATATTTCATGAGGTTTTAGGCAGTGTTTGGAGCTGACTCCCCAAGGACCCACCTAAGGGTCCTTGAATAGGAACCTAACATAGGAGAAAAACTGTCATATCCAGTATCCGCCAACGAGGGGCACTAACGGACGGTAGGACCATCGACGCCCGTTGCTAAGTGGACCTGGTTAATACATAGTTTATTAATCTAATGACCCAAGTTATGCCTCTCTGAAAAAGACTACATACCTGTAGTACGAACTGTCATCAACCCAACAGTCCATCGATGGCGAACCGTCGACTTCTCGTACTACTACTGATTCTTTACAGGTACTATCTCTAATGGCACCAAAACATGATCGAGTTTACGCACGTGGGCGTTCAAAGTCTGTCGCCCCGTCTCAAGCCTAGTCATTGGCTCTGACGATGAGCGTGACACCGAGTACGTGCCCCGAGGCACTTCCACTCCTTCACGATCTACACGTGCGGCCAGAACTACGCCCAAAAAGGTTTCATCTAGCGTAGTCAGTGCCTCCCAGTCTGATGGGGAGTGTACACTGACCGGCACACCTTCTTGGTCAGCTACTCATGAGAAGGAGCGTCTAGCTCCTTAGGAGTTTCGTGGTCGGAGAAAGCTTCCGGGTCTGGGAAGTCCTCACAAACCCACCACAGCTAACAAACAGTCTACCCTCGTTTTAATTAGGCTGACAATTCCCTGAATCCGACTCTGGCTCAACCGACTCGTGCTCTTACACCCCAGTTGCCGACCAGACCCAACCGCTGGTGCTTGTCGACGGGCAGTATCAAGTTGATTTAGACGCAAATTTCTAAATGAAGATAGGAGTCATGACACGGACCCTTACATTGGAGAGCGGGTCCCTTTTTACGGGGAAGTCTCCCTACTTAACAAAAAAAAAATGGACCACAATCTATTCACTAGACAACGACTGGAGTGGACAACATATTCTTTGGTCCGTTATAGTGAAGAGTTGGTCCGAGAGTTTTACACCTCCTAAGTGGCTACTCTCAGATCACAGATTGATAGGCGGGCTTCCCCCGCCAAACAGGCCCCACTTGAGAATGTCTGAGTACGTGTCATTCAAGTCAATTTTTTCCTGCCTTCCATCCGCCGGTATCTATACGACGAGGATTTGATGTAAACCGGACCCCTCTCACCGCCGAGTTCGACTACCGATGGCAAATTGTCAAAGATGGCCAATTTTTGCGTGAGCCATCGCTGACAGAGACCATCAAGATGTGGATGGCCCTGCACTTGTTTGTTAATGGAGAGGGTTCCAATTGGTTAACAGAGCCTAAGAGAGACATCAATAAGGCTAACTTGACCTTTACATCTCAATTCTTATGGTTGATTGTACGCCACTGCCTTTCCCCACACTGCTGATAATAAAGTAACATGGGATCGTGCAGTTCTGATGGCGGCGATGATAGCCGGGTTTGATGTGGACTTTCCTTGGCTTCTACAGGCGGTCATGCACGAGAGGGATTTTATGGTCACAACTACTTACCCTTTTCCGTGCATGATATTTTCTTTATGCAGGTCCACAGGTGTGCACATCTGGTACATTGATAACCTCAAGACTCTGCTGAGCACTGTTGATATCGGCCTCATCAGAGATGAGGCCAATGAGTTGGCTCCACGCAGAGGGCCCCGTCAAGAGTTGCCTCCACTTGGTGACAATCTGGCTGATACGGTACGTAGGCTACTTCTGAAACCACTGACACTACCCTGGTCGAGTATATACCGTCACCAAGCACACCCCGAGCTCCTGTCGCTCAACCCCCTTTCCCGCTCTGGTTCCCGCTTGAATAGTTCCCAAAAACTAGAGGCCATATTACTACACTGTGAATCACATCAAAGCCTTTGATGCATAGGTCTATTACAGAGGCAGAAGAGCGCTTGGATCGAGAAATGGTCCGCACACAGAGCGGAAATTACGCTGAATTCTTTATTGCTGGACGCTTTTGCATTTGCGGTTGCTAGCCCGGCAGACCTCAGGTGGACGTGTCGACCTCAGGCTGCGATCTAGGGTCTTCGAGCAGACATTGATATGATCCTAGAGACTAGGGTGCCTTATCTTACTCAATCCCCTTCTTCAGAGCTGCTGAGGACACTTGATGGTGACCTTATTTCCCACATCTGAGATTCCACCACTCCCCCCTTGAGAGCATGCCACTGGCGTAAGGGTCGGCGAGGCTGAGGCTAGAGCCGGAAGTAAGTACCGCCGTGAGATGGAGGCTTCAAGGAGAACCTCGCTTCTGATGAGTAGGCATTCAGATTGAGGGTTTGTAGAGTCCGCTGTTTTGGCATCTAGCTCCAAAATATGTGGCGATGAGTGGGAGGCACTGCTATGTGTTTGTTGCGATGAGACACTACGAGGGTGTCCACCTATAAGAGATCGAACGGCAATGACCTAAGTCTCAATCTCATCTAGGGTATGTATCTTGTCCACTAGTTGTACTAAGCTACACCTGCCTGTTTACTCCCCTGCTAAAAGTAAATTGTAATAGACATTAGGAAAGATCATAGTCCATTGTTTTCACATGAAATTAATCCTTCTTTGATCTAAATGATTTGAGCTCAAACTAGAAACTTTCTTTTTTACCTCCAACATCTCTTTTTGGGAATAATGTGTTGGCCTTCTTGGTCTTTCTTGACATGTGGACCTCTCAGCTTATGCCAAAGCATACGTTGCGGGTGTAAAAGAACTAATTCTGTAACAACCCCTTCATGGCCCTGACCCAAATTTGGGTACAAAATTTGTCTGCTCACCTTATATAAGACTCAGTGGCAAACTGTACCACCAATAGATCTGATGAGGGGCTATTAGGAGGAATTCTCTAAAAGTGGGTTTAAAAAACAAGAACAAAAGAGAGAAAGAACAAAAGAAAAGTGACTCAAGAACCAGTTGAAAGAAGAATGAAATAACTAAAATAAATAAATAAAAAATAAATACAAGCAAGAAAAGAAGAGAGTCAATTACATAAATGAAAAAACAAGGGAAAATAGCAAGGTGAAAGAACATGAGAAATTTTGGCGAAATAAAATGATAAAAAGAGGTATGCTTAGCCGATATGTCAAGGAGAGCAAAAAGTCACTAAAGTATACCTAAATATACCCTATCTGACCCTGAGTCTATGTTAAAAGCTAAGAAAGTCCTATCGTAATCCTACATGTTTTATAGCAAACTTAAAGTAGTGAAAATAAGGGCAAATTTATGACAATATGTACGAATCACTTGTGAATTTGTTCTGAGAGTGAGCGTTGAAAAGTAATCCTTATACTCAAACTGAAATCATTGTCTGAAAAAATAGGATGTTGTTTTGAAGTGAGGACACTAGTTGCAATACCAGAAATATTAGCACCTTGGTGAAAAATTGAAAAGGATAGGTGTTTGTGCGTGGTGAGTCAGTGTCATGGTCTGATTCCACATATTTCAAGACTAATAGTGATAACATGCATAAATATGATGAGACTAATCGGATTTATAGCCAAATGAATGTGAAAGATAAAACATGGATACTATTGTACAAAGATTTTGTAGTGAGTCATAGTGCGTCGCTTGAGGAAAAACAGTGAATTTAACTTGAGGGTGTTGATATACCTGGTTTCACGGTATTTTAATGGTTTTTCCTTATGTTTAGTGTGTGTCCAAAAGTCTTTTTGTATTAAGTTTATGTAGTTACTCTTTATTTGCAAGAAATGCTGTCTAAAGATGAACGCAGAAGTTTTTTTGAGCAATAACTGCAGAAAAGTCGACCTACAAGACTGTTGTGAAATTTCCCCCGCGTGCCTAATGACGGTTCCGTAGTGGCATGAGCTAAGCCCTAATATGTATATATTATAGATATAGATCTCTATGAATATATATATGATCTCTATATAATATAATATATATATAATATATATATATATATCCCAGTATCTATCTCTGTGTACATCTCTATACCCTCTATATCATTAGGTTCAATATAAATAACTTGCCTTCAAAATTAAAGGCAATGGCCTTAGGCGCCCCCATTTTTTGGGAGCCTCAAATTTTTACAAATAAAAAATTATATATCTTAACCTCAATAAAATTGAAAAAATCAAGGAAATATTTTTTTGAATTTTACATTTTCTTTAGCGAACTCTCACATTACTGATTCTTTTTAACTTCTTTTGCATTCTATTTTTTCAAATCTTGATAGTTAGAGTAATACACTATCAAAAATATGAATCAGTAATCAAAAAGTGTTGAACAAAGTGTACTGCAATTTTTTTAAATTTCTTTGTTCATTTTCATATTAAAGTAGGTACACCAAGTTATCAACTTTTTAAAACGGATTTATAATTTTAGCTCTTATCTTAAATGTTTATTAACTTAATACTTACAGAATTTTGTTAATAATTGTCTCAATAAAAAAAAGTATTTGAAAAAAATATTTATACAAATATATTAAGTAGTAATTTACAACTAGAGATATAGAAAAAATAAATACATACAGATAAAGTTCATTTATATTTTAGGATCATAGACTCGAGTTTGAATCTTTAATATAGAAAAATTTCTTTTAGGGAGTGTTTTATGTCAAATGGAGTCCTACACTAGGAGTATACATAATCGTGTTGGTTCGGAGTTTTCAAATATCATACTGAACCATTTTGTATCAAATTTATAAATCTATAAAATAAACCAAACTAATAAAATTAGGTATTTTCAACCTCGAATTTTTTGGGTTGGTTCGGATTTTTCAAATACCAAACTAAAATCTTTGTATCAAATTTGTAATTTCTCAAATAAAACCAAACAAATAAACCTTGATTTTTTTGTTTTCGGATTTTTTTCGGTAAGTATTCATACAAACATATACGTAACTTGTGATCCAATATTTCTTTAGTCCTACTTTAATAGAACTATCTGAGGTGTTCCTAATAAATAGTACTAAATGTGAAATGAGTGATGACACTAAGATACTCAAAATAATAACAATGAAATTGTATAAAATAAATTTTGCAAATTGATAAGTCATAATGAAAATTATCATAATTTAAAAATATTAAATCGTGCTAAATTAAGCCTAATATGTATTTAATTACATGATTAAACATTGAAGAAAAACTAAAATTAGGTTATTTATTTTAAATGTCTAAACAAATGATAAACTAAAGAACATATTCAACATTATTGTCATTGTTAGTGTTTAATTAATTTATTTCTTTACTATTAGTAGTCTCAGAGAACTCGAAAAAATATGTTAAAAGATATAAATTATAAAAATTTACAAATAACTTGTAATATTACCAATGCTTCCGCAGAAATTTAATGTGACGAAATTTAAAAAATAATACTTCAAACCTATCAGGCATTAAAACTGAAACACTACATTATCTAACATACAAGATTACATAGTAATAGACATTGATAATGTAAAGGAAACTGAAAATTACTATATCTTATCATTTATCCTCAGTAAGATAAGTATAAATTTATGACTGTAAAAATATATAGCAGGATCTGTAACATAAGCAATGCTGTCAGTGAGTAATTAAACAGGAGCTAAGTACACAAATATTTAATTCTTAGGAAGAGCAAGAAAAATAAGAAGAGGTTTAGACTTTTCATTATTCTAAATGATAGGAAATCCCTCTATTTATAAACAACAGAGAATATTGTGAACAGTTGTTTATTGTGCTTTATCAAAAAGATTACAACTATTTGGAAAAGTTGCAACCTTTAATAAAGGTCACAACCTTTCATAAAAGTCACTATTTTTTCATAAAAGTTGCAACTCTTAATTAAAGTCGCAACCTTTCATAAAAGTTACAATTTTCCATAAAAGTCACAACTTTTCATAAAAGTTGCAACTCTTCATAAAAGTCGCAACTCTTTATGAAAGATGAATGCTAGTTTAATTTTGAAAATAAAATAAATTACTAAGGAATTCTGGTTTGATAGCGCCACAGAGACGGGTCTAAGGTTTTTTAAAAATATTTACAAGTTATGAGAACGTGTATAGAACGTTTGACCTTTTTTATTATATAGTTTATACATATATATGTGTAACTTATCTATAGAAACATGTGAAATATCTACCCAATTGACTTAAAAAACAAAAAAATATACAAATCATATGCATACAAAATAAAAATGTTAAACAAAATAATATATTAATCTGAATAAGAAAGAATAACCAATAATAAATTTTTTCATAAAAGTCTAGTGGTCTAGACATTTTTGTCGAATGTTATGAAGGAGAAACTAGTATTTTCGTGATATAATTATTAATAAGCCCCAGAATAATTCATTAATCCTCATACTACTAATAAACTACTCATATAATACTAATAATAATAATACTAATACATATAAGATAAGCATCATAATACGCATTAATAGTGGTTCCGCAGAGCAAAATATGTGAATATCAAAGGAGTCAATCACAGTGAAGATTAATTTAGAAGAAGAAGAGGAGGGGGAGAACATCAACGAATCTTGTCTAGCATTATTCACTGATATTACTATTTATATAATTCTGAAAGCATTTATAAGAAGTTGAAAAGAACTTTATAACATTAAATTTATATGGAAAATTTGTATCAGTCCTTGTAGAGTATTGAAATAAGTGGAAGTACTAATGAAATTAATTCATCTTTATCTAATACTCAAATACATATTAGTCTATTATTGTAAAACTAATATAATTTACAATAATAGAATATTTCTTAAATATAATATTATTAATAGTATATATATTAATATATATATATATATATATTATTTATGTTTTAATATGTTAAGGATAATACACATAATACAATCAAGATTACAGTGTCTGTACTTTTGGTTCTTTTTATGTCAATTCAATAAATACTATGTTAATATTCTACTAAGGGATGATGCACAAATACCCCCTTAATTTATTCCCGAAATCTCTGAGACACACTTGTACTATACTAAGGTCCTATTCCCCCCCTGAACTTATTTTATTAATAAGGTCCCTTTCCATCCCTCAATCCCCCTAGCTTGTCTTCAATGGTGGCTTCCAAATAGATAGAGAAAGAAGAGAGAAGGAAGCGTGTGAATTTTGTGAGTTGTTTTTAGATTAACGACGGTTGGGATATTTATATGCGGGGTTTAATTAGTTAATTATATTTATTTAATCCCTAAATAACACCTAAACCCCTTAATTATATTAATTGGACTTAAATTAAATTGTTAAGAAAAATGGACCCTCACAGAAAGAACCCCATCGACGTTTCGTCTGTGAGTCGATGGGCATTGTGCCTTTCGTGTTGTACAACCGTTGTTGTGTTCAGAGACTTTGCATTCGAGGGCCTCAAACACTTTGTCTATGTTTGGGATGACGGTGGGCATCGAAGCCCTGTCAATCCACACACGACCCGCTGATGGCTTCTCCTTGTTGCACACTGCCTAGGCAGTGTTGCCTCCTACAAGTTAGGGTCCCCCTAAAGGGCCATTGGTTGGTCCTCGGGGAGTCTAACCTGAAGGTTTCGTCCAAAAATCATCCTCAACACTTTCTATACACCCTTCCACATATTTCATAGATTTACGACTCCTAAAAGCTAGTCAAATCGACTAGGGCCCGCTAGTACCCCTTAGAACTAGTTTTCGAATGTCATGGATGTTCTTGGGCGTTTTGGTTCTTAAACTTCATAAATAACCTATATTCATCAAAATACGTCTTAAAATAGTGCTTAGACCCCATGTAACCTATGTTAGGCTCTAAGACTTGTCTTGGATTTTCAATGGAAATGGATAAATGAAAACTATTATTATAAGTAAAATCCACAAAAGGCAAATGTTTATCCCAATTCCCATTTAAATCAAGAATGAAAGACCTAAGCATATCCTCAAGGGTTTTAATAGTGCGTTCCGCTTGACCATCCGTTGGGGATAAAAAGCGGTACTCAACTTGATCTTAGTACCCAACCATTCATGGTATGACCTCTTAAGCCTAGATGTGAATTGTACACCCCTATCCGATATGATGGATAACAGAATACCATGGCGACACATAATCTAATTTATGAAGAATCTAGCATAGTATTATTCCGAATAAGTAGACTTGATGGGAATAAAGCGAGCAGACTTAGTCTGCCTATCCAAAACCACCCATATTGAGTCATATAACCTTTGTGTCCGAGGTTATCCAACTACAAAGTTCACATTGATGTCTTCCCACTTCGAAGTAGGAATTTGGATCTCTTGTAGTAAGCCACCTGACTTTTGATGTTCGACTTTTACTTTTTGGCAATTCAGACACTTAGCAACAAACTCTGCTATGTCCTTCTTCATACCTTCCCACCAATTAATTTCCCTAAGGTCATGGTACATTTTTTTTGAACCCAGATGAATTGAGTAGCGGGACCCATGGGATTCTTCTACGATCTGGTACCTCATCCCATCTACCTTGGGAACACATAATCTCCCTTGGTACCTTAAAATACCATCCACCATGGCAACATGCCTCATTACTATTTCCGAGGACCGTTTCTTTATACTCCATCAATGATTTGTCAAGGTGGTGCCTGGACTTCACTTCAACCACCAATGATGACTCGGAGTTATCATGGAGCATGAAACAAACATTTGAAGATTCTTCTAATCTCACTTCCAACCTAGCCAACCTAAGTACGTCCCTCAATAGGTATTTCTTGGCTTCATCAATGTGGGATACACTACCCGTAGTCATACGAATTAGGGCATCCGCAACCACATTAGCCATGTCATATGATAGAGTACACTCAGGTCATAATCTTTCAACAATTCTAACCACCTTCTTTGCTGGAGATTAAACTTTTTTTGGGTAAACACATATTACATACTCTTATATTCGGTAAAGACATCAACATGTACACCATACAAGTAATACCTCCATATTTTAAATGAATAAACCACTACCGCTAACTCAAGGTCATGAGTTGGATAGTTTCTCTCACGTACCTTAAGTTTCCTAGAGGCATAGGCTATCACTTTCCCGTGTTGCATAAGCACACACCCCAAATCCAGTCGAGATGCGTCACAATACACAACAAAACTCTTTATACCCTTCAGTAAAGTCAATGCCAGAGCGGAGTTGAGCCTATCTTTCAACAATTTGAAATTTTTCTCACATGCCTCCGCCCACTCAAATTTCTTACTCTTTTTGGTCAAAGTAGTCAAGGGAGATGCAATGGACACAAAACCATCCACGAACATCCGATAATAACTTGCTAGGCATAATAAACTCTTAATGTTGATTGGAGTCAATGGTCTCAACCAATTCTTCACCGCCTCCGGTTTCCTTGGATCAACCTCAACTCTTTCACTAGAGATGACATGCCCAAGAAATGCCACCACCTCAACCAAAACTTAGACTTGCTATATTTGTCTAACAATTGATGTCCGTTAAGGGTTTGCAATACAACCTCAAATGACCCATGTGATCACCCTCGTTCTTCGAATATACCAAGATATCGTCAATGAAAATAATGACAAATGAATCTAGGTAATTTCGAAACACAATATTGATAAGGTCCATAAACACCGTCGGAGTATTAGTGAGATCGAAAGACATTACCAAGAACTCATATGGTCCATACCTAATCCGAAAGGCCGTTGTTGGTACAAAAATCCTACTTCTCCCCTGTTGGTTTATATTCCCGATCTAAAAGTCATTTTTTGCAAAGGTTCTCGCCCCTTGGATTTGATTAAAACACGGACGAGATCATAAATACAGGGAGCGAATACTTATTCTTAATGTGACCGTGTTGGCTTGGCGTAATCAATACCCTTTCTGAAGGACCCATCCTTCTTCTTTCTTCACCACAAACGGAGCACCCCATGGAGAAATACTAGGCCTTCTATACCCTTAATCTATAAATCCTTGTGTTGGCAATTCAACTCCTTGAATTTGGTAAGGGCATCCTATAAGGAAAGAATTTGAAGGGATTTGTTATAGGTAGAAAATCGATACCAAAATCAATTTTTCCCTTTCCAGAGAATACCGGGAAGGTCCATTAGGAACACCTCTAGAATTCCACTCACTAGGGTGAACCGAGACTCAATAGGTCAATTTGGAGTCCTAGGTCTTGGACTCTACAATATGGTTAGAAACAACCTTAGATACCATTTTCCATGCTTTTACAACAATAGATAATACGATCTCTAGGAAGAGATTTTCCTTCTTCCACCTAACTACAACTGGTTTTATTTTGGAAAGTGTAAACTTCACCACCCTTGTCTACAATAAATGAATCAAAGCAAGCATGCAAACCATCCATCCAATATAACATGAAAATCAAGAATATCGAGTTCTAACTAGTTCAACATAAGAACTCTATTTTGCAACATTATAAAGAAAATTTAATACCCTTTTAGCACAACATACTTTGCCCATCGGGTAGACACTATCAACGGTTCATTAGGGAGTTCCGGGAAAAAATCGAGGGTGATTGTCGGGGGAGAAGAATGAGCAAAAATATCTGGTCAAGATATCAAACTTTTTGGCTACTAGATGAGTACAAGGATTAAGTAGACGGGAATTCAGAGGGCATATTACAATCACTAGAGATCCTTTTAAACAAATGGTCCACTGCGTGACGTTCGGGAGAAGTCTCTTGCTCACCCATAGAGCAGAGAGCATAAAAGTGGTTCCTCTTTAGAGCATCACTAGAACCACTTGCTTGATCTTGTCCACTACTCTTGTATTGTCTCCTCACAGTAGGACAATCCCTTGCATTGTTGCCACTCTTACCACAGCCAAAATAATTATCCGTCCCCTTAAAGAAATCACCATAGTGCTTCTTGCCACACTTCCTACAAGTTGGCTTCTAAGTTGGTGAATTAGTACCTTTTCCCTTCTTGAATTTAGGGTTATACACCCTATCACCACTAGATTTTGAGAACTTGGAAGGTACTTCACTTGAAACCCGCTTCTTAAATCTAGTATTGTCTTGTATCTCAAGCCTATTCTTTGAAGAACCTCCATAACAAAATCTTGCCCTCTTAGCATCATTACTCTTCCTCCTAGACCTTGCCACTTTTACATGCTTGGCATTCACCATAAGACGAGAAATGTTCATATTGTCATGAAGAATAACCTAATGACACTCCTCTGGAAAATCACCAGACACCCCCGTGACAAAGAGGCTCATTTCATGTCTAGGATAGAAAACCAATGAAGGAGCATATTGCGACAATGTAGTGAATTTCAAAGAGTATTCATGAACACTTATACCTCCATGGTGAAGGTTGATTAATTCCACCACTTTTGCCACTTTCATCTCTCTAGGAAAGAACTTATCAAGAAAATCCTTCTTCTAAATCTCCCAAATCAAAGGACCACCTCTCAAAGGCGTATTATCCCTCTATTGCGCAAATCATGCTTGATCCACGTCCTTGAGTTGATAAGTGGCCAACTCGGCCTTCTCACTCATCGACAATCCCATAGCAAAAATAATTTTAGAGACTTCATCGATGAATTATTGGGGGTCTTCATCAACCTTACACCCATAGAAAGTATGATGGTTCATCCTAGTGAAGTCGCTTAGACGGGAAGTCATAGCAGTGACTTGTTGACTAGGACGGGGTAAAAGCTCCCGGGTTGCTTGAGCCGTCATAGCTTGGGCTTGGACAGTGGCGCTTGAGACAATTGAATGATGGCAGCCCTTATATCTCCATCTATTAAGGGTGGAGGATTCACTGGAGCTTGGTCAACAGTAGCATCTTCCCAAGTGGAGGAACTTACTCACCACGCGGAGGAGCTCCCGCATTGGCAATTTCCTCTTCAAGACTTCGAGATGTATTCCTATGAGTGTTCTTTCTTCCTATAAGAATAACAATTGTATTAGATGCAAAATCACACCATATGTATTCTCTAATGGCACGATATAGGATTTCTATGAATGAGAGCAATTCCTAAGCATCACATAGGTTCCTATTCATAAGTGTGGCGTGGTTCAAGATTGTGAATACAAACCTACATAGACGTGTTAGAGAAAGATACACAAGTCAATGATATTTAACATCATGCTCTGATACCATGTTTGTCACATCCGGGTTTACCCCCTAGATGTAACCGGTGTCGTTGTCCTTTCTCAATGAATAAGACTAGATCTTAGTCTCATGTCATAAAATTCATAAGTTCAAAATGTAGAAAAATTTAAAACATTCATTACATCTACTTGGAGGTTTATATAGACCTTTACATACACATAATATATAGGTATAGAGTATACATAGACTCTTCGTATAGGAATGTTATATAGCCTTCTAATTTTATTGAACATACATATAATTAAATAGATAGATAGTCTCAAATATTGTGTCATCTAATGTCATCTAAACGATCATAACAATTTTGGGATAGCCCTACATCAAATGTAAAGAAACCACATATAGGCATATACAGTTCATACACAATAAAAGTGGAATGAACATAAAAGTCTTAGAAAAATAAAGGAACTCCATAGTCAAGATATTGACATCTGCCTCGGAAAGTGAGGACCTACCCACTTTGATGATAGAAAATATTAAAGCCTTCTTCAAGTCGTCTCGAATGAGTCTTCAACAACTGGAATATAAAAATGTTTGGGAAAATGGGGTTAGAACTCCACATGTACTTACTATGAGACCATATGCACATATAAGAGCAAAACATGTTAAGAAAGGATATTTAGTCAAAACATGTCGTTTTCCCTTTTAATAGTCTAATTCAAAATCAAGCAAGTCATACCAACCAACCAAACATGCTTACTAAATCAAACAAGTAGTATGTATCCCAACATACTTGAACTGATGATTTACTACAACCATATCATGAAGGAAAAATATCACAAGCATGTATAAGAGTCAATTATATTATAATAAGCAAGACAACTACTCATTAATCCTTATGAAGTCAACAAGTGAAAAGAACCAAGAAAAGCCCCATAACCTTACTCAATCAAGTAGCCTCACCAAGAGACCATAACCAATGTCGAACTCCACATAGTATAACATTTAGATATACATTTCTCTATTTTAACATAGAACTCCAACACTCCTCATAAAGAACTAATCAACATATAGTATCAACTATGTGAAAGTTCATCATATACATATCATATATAATTATAACAATAACATATATAAGAATATCCTCCTAAGACTCCCCTCAAGGCTAACTAGTGCAATGCTTAGGTAGAGTCTCATACCCCTACCTAGACTAAACTAAACCCCTTAGGTTATCCTAGTTAGAGTTTAATTCATTAATTCATTAATTCATTTTACATTTTGGGAACATCTTTCCCTAACCGACACAGACCAGATGAATTAGTGTGGAATACAGTGTCATAAAACCTCACATCGAAAGAAGGCGGACTACTTTAAAAGGTAGTACCAAAACATAAAACATATGAACTACGTGGATCAAGTAGCTATTATTCCTATGGGAGAAACATAGTTCAAGAACTAGGAGATATAGTTGGGACCCTATTTATGCTCCATGCATTACAGTCTCCAATCTCAAGAGTAATGTAGTGCTCCTACTTTCCCTATGTGGGAAGGGACACTGCTCAATCTAGTTTACTCGATGCTAATCTAGTGTCTTTTTTGAAATGTATTTAATCCTTTAATTATCAATCATAGATTAATTTAGGTCATAGGGTATATCCCTTGTTTAATCATCATCATCAATACCTAAAAAAGAATTACATGTGTATAGGTACTTTCATCACAATTCATATAGGTCAGGTTAACACATTACATATTAATTCATAATAAGGCACATTGATATACATCACCATCCTTATAGCATTTACATCTTAATCAACCTCCCAACCATAATCAATACATTTTAATTCAACATCATACAACCCTATCATCCTAATATTTGGCATACTCAAACATAACATCATGACTTAATCAAAATTAATCACAATTGGAAATAAAGATAGAGATTCTAAGACTTAACAAGTCTTCCTCATAGTTCATCATTTAGGACTTACCATAAAACCTTAATTCCAACCTATTTAGATGTTCAAAATCATAATTCAATATACAACATGATCACAATACTAGAAGAGTCAGTACACCACAATTCAATACAAAATCAATTGTTAAAAAAAGATTACTTATGCCAATTTCTATAACTTAGATCACTTCTCAAGATTAGCATGAAATACAAGGATTCATTATAATTTGTTAATGATTGGTGTTACAACATCATCTAATAGTGATTTAAAAAACCCATATCAAGACATGATCCATTTACAGAAACCACCCATTGATATCAGATAACCAGGTTAAGGTTTAAGAAATCAAAATCTCAATTGAAACAAACTATCCACAAGTATCAAAATAAAGTAAAATACTGTTTAATTTCCATTATATACTAAAGAAACCATAAACAACTCGGTTCACTTTTAATTGGATAAAATCAGCATGAAAACTGAACTTTTGAAATTCATTTTAAAGGAACCGTTTGAGGAAAGAGTCTCAAAGGTGAATTAGATCTCACAACTTAACGTTTGATGAAGATTTGATGGTGAAATTGTCCCTTTTCAGCCCCCAAAAGCTCCCCCCTATCTTATCTTCAATGGTGTCTTCCAAATAGAGAGAGAAAGAAGAGAGAAGGAAGAGAGTTTACTTTGTGAGATTTAGTTGATCATGTTAGACTATGACGATGTATTTATGTGTATAGTCTTAGGGTTGTTGCATGGTTATTCCTACTTGACAATATGAGTCCATATTGAAGAAGTTTTTGAGAGATCCTTACATATCATACCAATGAAGATATTGGTATCAAAGATAGTTTGTTTTATGAGGAGATCCCTGCTCAGATTCTAGATTATCAGGTTCAAATGTTATGGACCAAAGAAGTAGAATCTTTCAAAGTTATTTGAAAAAACTTGTTTGTTGAGGAAGCTACTTGGGAAGTTGAGGAAAATATTAAGAAGAAATATCCACATCTCTTTGATCCCGGAGAAATTCCGAATCAAAGTAATAGTTCCCTTGTTAAGGTGGTTTGTAGGGGTATGTGGTGTGGTTACAACCTAGACTACTAGATTAATCTCTTAAGGATGATGTCCTAGGGATGAGTTAATCCTTAGTTATTTTAAAGAATTGGAAAAGCTGAAATTGACAGAGTCATTTTTTGGCACGACCCTGCCCCCTCCTCCTGTTTGCGCCCTCTCTTTTGCCGCTCGCGCCGAGCTTCGCCCCCGGCCCGCTTCGCCGGGCCTGCTTTGGCCCCCAGCACTCATGTGCGATCCTTCTTTCTTCTTCCCTACACCAAGGGGTCCTTTCTCCTCACTCTCTCGCACCCCCTGCACCGTCCAACAAAGTTTCCTATAATTGAAAGAATTTACAGCACTTCAGAGCTAGACATGCACAATTTCAAGGTAGTGTGTCACAAGGAGGTAACTGGTCTGCTACATGTGCTATGTTTGGTAGGAACCACCAGGTAAGTGGCTCTATGGCCCACTGGTTGTTTTAAGTGTTGTCAAGAGGGTCATTTCATAAAAAAGTGCCCTCAGAACAGGATATGTAATAGAATTTGGGCAATAGAGTACAATCGTCATAAGTTTCTCCACCAGAAAAAACTGCATGTAGAGGAGCTACTTCAAGTGCAGGAAGAGGAGCAAACCGTCTTTATACTATCATGAGTCATCATGAGAAAGAGAATTCTCCAGATGTTTTCATTTGTATGATCAAAGTATTTAGTTTTAATATGTATGTTGTGCTAGTCCCTTGAGAGAGTTTATCTTTTGTGACTCCTTATTCTCCAAGGAAATTTAATGATCTTCCTAAGAAAATTTGTGAGCTCTTTTGTGTATCTACATTGGTTGGGGAGTCTATTCTAATTGAGAAAATCTATCGTGATTGTACAATGTCCATCAATCACAGTAGCATCATGGTTGATTTAGTTTAGTTAAACATGATTGACTTTGATGTTATTCTTGGTATGGACTTGCTTCATGACTGTTATGCATCTATTGATTATAGAACTCGACTTGTCAAGTTCCAGTTCCCAATGAGCCAGTTATACAGTGGAGTAATAGTTCAGTAGTGCCTAAGGGTCATTTTATTTAATACCTTAATGCAAGAAAGTTTGTTTCCAAGGTCTATGTCTATCACATAGATCGAGTTCAAGACTCTTGTATTGTATCATCTCCTATTGATTTAGTGCCATTTGTGAGTAAGTTTCCACGTGCCTTTCCTTTTTATTTACCTGGAGTACTTCTTGCGAGAGAAAGACTTAGGTATAAATATTCTTCGTGATACTCGTCCATTGTCTATTCAAACATATAGAATGGCTCCATTAGATTTGAAAGATCTAAAACAATAGTGAAAAAATCTCCGTAATACGGGTTTTATTTTTCCAAGTGTCTTAACTTGGGGCTCTCTAATCTTATTTGTCAAGAAGAAATATGGTTCCCTTAGAATTTTTATAGGTTACCTAGTTTTTCTAGGTTACCATCAAGAATAACTATCCTCTTCTTTTAATTGATGATCATTTCGATCAACTTCAGAGTTCCACCTATTTCTCTATGATAGACCTCACATTAGGCTACTATCAGTTGAGGCTACCTTTTTTCTTATGGGCATTTTTTTGTGACATGCAGCATGGCGCCTGCATAACCTTATAATGAATAGAAGTACTCAGCCTTATTTAGATCAGTTCGTTTTTTCGTATATCCATTATGACATCCATAATTCTAGTTGAGGGAACTGTTAAATTCTCCAACTCTAAAGCACAGGAACTTGTAAACTATGTTCTTGAAATGGGAGTTTTGGCTAGAGTATATGGCATTCTTAGGCGATAGTGTTTTCGGTGATAGAATTAGAGTTGATAACCATAAAATACAGGCAGTGCAGAATCGACCTAACCCACATCTCCAATCGATATTTAGAGTTTCTATAGGTTCTTCAAATATTTTAGAAGGTTTGTAGATGACTTCTTAACTATTTCATCCCCTTTGACCAAGGAGACCCATAAAAAATCAATGGTGTAAATCTTGGTAGAAAAGCTTTTGGGAATCGAAAAAGAGGTTGACTACTACATTAAATTGACCTTCCCAGAAAGTAATCAAGAATTTTTTGTATATTAGAATTCGTCCAGAGTTTGTTTGGGATATGTGTTAATATATAATGGTGAAGTTATACATTCTGCCTCCCAGACAACTGAAAGTGCACGTGAAGAATTACCCAACCAATGATCTAAAGATGACTGTTATAATATTTTCTTTAAAAAAATGACTCTATTATTTGTATGGTGTTCATGTTCATGTATTCACTTATTAGAAGATTATTCAATATGTTTTAGTCAGAAACAGTTTAATCTCAAACAAGAATGGTGGTTAGAGTTACTCAAGGATTATTAAATGAGTACTTTTTATCACCCAGGTAAGGCTAATGTTGTTGTTGATGTCTTGAGTAGGTTTCCTAAGGTTAGTACCACCCATTTTGAGGAAGATAAGAAAGAGATAGAAAAAGATGTGAATAACCTTGCACGCTTAGGGGTTCGACCAATGGATTTTACACAAGGAGGGTAGTGTTGATGAATAAAGATGAATCATCATTAATGTATGAAGTTAAAGATAAATAAAACCAATATTGTATTTTTCTTTAACTAAAGGCAAATATTCATAAGAAAAACGTAGTGGATTTTATACAAGGGGGAGATAGTGTATTAAGGTATCAAGGGACGTTGCATGTACCAAGGTTGCTTGAAATCCAAGAAAGGATCATGGAGGGAGCTGATAGCTCTATATATTCTATCCATTCGGGTTCCATAAAGATTTATCATGATTTAAGAAAAGTTTATTGGTGTAGTTGTATGAGAAAGGGCATTGCAAAGCTTGGTGCTACGTGTCCGAATTTCAAACAAGTTTACATATAGAATTAATATCCCGATAGTATTACTTAGAATATAGAACTTCTGGATAGAAAGTGGAAGATGATCAATAAAGAGTTCATCTGAAGTTTACCAAGGTCTTATAGGCAGTATGATTCTATTTGGGTCGTTGTTGATAAAATGATGAAATAAACCCACTTTGCGCCAGTAAAGACTACCCATTCAGTAGAAGATTCTTCTAAGTTATATATTCAACAACTTGTAAGAATTTATTTGTTTCCGATATTAACTATTACAGACAAAGGAGCACAATATGCTACACAATTCTGGAAATCTAATTAGAAAGAGTTGGGTTCAAAGGTGAACTTAAGTATTGCTTTTGATCCCTAAATATAGATGGTCAAGTGGAGAACACTATTTAGAATTTAGAATATATGTTGAGGTATGGGGTGACTGATTTTAAGAGGGAATTGGGATGATCACCAACCTCTTATTAAGTTCACTTACAACTTCAGTTACCACTGTAGCATTCAGATGGCTCTTTATGATTTCTACATAGAAGAAAAGGCAGATCTCCCATTGGATGATTTGAGGTTGGTGAAGCTGGGTCAATAGCACAAGAGTATTTAACCAAGATATGGAGAAAGGGAATGTCATTCAAGAGAGGTTGAATACAATGTTGAGACGTAAGAAGTCCTACTCTGGTGTTAGGATAAGGGATCTAGAGTTTGAAGTAGATGATTGGATATAATTTAAAGTTTCACCCATGAAGGGTATCATGAGATTCGGAAAGAAGGGGAAACTTAGGGTTGGAATGTAAATTTATGATTTGCCCCTAAGAATTAGCAGCGGTCCATTCGGTAATTCATGTTTCCATGTTTTAGAAGGGCTTGACAAATCCTCACTCATCATACCTACTGACGATATTGGTATCAAGGATAGTTTGTTTTATGAGGAGATCCCTATTCAGATTCTAAATCATAAGGTTCAAATGTTCAGCACTAAAGAAGTTGCATTAGTTAATGTTCTTTGGAGAAACCAATTTATTGAGGAAGCTACTTGGGAAGCTGAGTAAGATGTGAAGAAGGGATTTCCGCATCTCTTTGAGGCCAGAGAAATTCCATATCAAAGTACTAGTTCTCTTGTTTGGGTGTTTGAGTTGTATGGATTATGTTACAACCTTAGCCTACTAAGATTAATCTCCTTAGAGTACGGATGTTCCCACCGAGGAGATATAATCCTTGATATCTGAAACAAATAGAAAGAGCTAAATTAGAAAGTCATTTTTTTGAAAGAATGAAAAATATGAAAAATCGGTTAAGTTATTTTATTTTTGGGTTTTGGGTTAACTTCAAATGACCATAAATCCTAGCTCAGGATGAGTAAGATGTTATACATGGTAGTGTAGGAAAAATCGTTGAATTATCTTTCCAACTCCGGTGAGTTTTCTCAATTCTGAGTATGTATGAGGGAGATATGTCTACTCAAAGGTTGTTTGTCTACCAAAAAAGTCAAAAACAAGATTTTAGAAGGGTATTTTGGTCATTTCTTTGCCAAATTATTTGAATTTCGTTTTTTTTAAAAATTAATTTAGGGTCTTAACTTATTTGTTTCAGTTTATATTCATAAAGAAGACTTAGGGTTTTGATAGAAGAGAAAAGAAAATGAAAAAAAGAGAAGAGACAATCAATCGTGATGTTCTTGATCCTACGATTGTGGATTTCATAAAGGGATGATTCCTACGAGGTACATGATATCACACAGGTTAGGTTAGCTCACCCGCACTACAATTATGATTCAATTGTTGTTGAAAGAAAAGATTATGACTTCTTGATGAAATTTGAATAAGTTCTTGTGGGTTCTTGTTGTTGAAGTTGTTGAAGTTGTTGAGAGGTTTCTTGAGTTTGAATCATGAAATTAGGTGTGATTTTGAGTATTTTAGAACATACGTTGGTGATATAGTCGAATCCAAGTGATTTTTAAAACAACAAATTGAATATTTTTAACGGTTTAGAGCTAAAAAAATAACCAAGAAAATTCGTCAAAAACATTCTTACAGGGGGCTGGGGCTCCGTGCCACTTAAAGCGCCCCAAAAGGAAGTCTAAAATTTAGGCTACGGGACACTACGGCCAGCCAATGTGCCCCAACCTAGCTTCTGAAGTTTTCCCTCTGACGCCTCACGCTACTGTGCCAAATCTTCCACCTTTTCCCATTTCATTTTGTTTAGGTTCCCTAGTAATGTATCTAAATATTCTAGTTGATTCTACTCTTAAAGGTACGTGTATAAACAATTTTTTAATCAATTCACATAAGATCATGAACCTTGAATCCATAATTCAAATTCAATGAAAGTTAAGAGTCAATTCAAGAGAAGTTCATAGTGTTTTCTGAATCTCTTTCGCAAATATTATTACTTTGTTTTAACTCTTGAGTTTTTAGTTGAGTAAAAAGTAGAGATTGAAATTCTTTTCTTCAAAAAAGTATATCGAGACTATGTATCTCGGAAGGGTGAATGTTTTCACATTTACAGAAAAGACGAAACTCAAATTTCGAAGAGATCCTCTGAGATTGTTTTTGAGTAATTATCTCAAATTATTAAATGAATTTTGTTTTTAAAACATATGATTTGAGTATATTTTTGACGCTTTATTGAGTACCGATATAGAGACGAGTTCAAAATTGCACCATCTCGTAACAAGAAATAACTAGGAATAAGCAAACAAACCAAAAATAATCATTTTTGGAAATAAAAGGCCAAATATGGAAATTTCTTTAGTTTAAAAAGTGAGTTTTGATCATTTTCAAACGGCCATAACTCCTAGATCATGAGGAGTTAGGGTTAGTTCTTCTTTTCAACGGCGGAAGAGCTTTACAATGGCGCCAAATTTGCTCAATTTTGATATCATATCAGGGAGATATGCATTTCTGAAGTTGGTCTATTGGACTAAGGAAAGTCCAATCCGTATTTTCGTAAGGGTAAGTAATCTTTTCGTCATACTATTATCTAATTTGTTTTAAGGGTTTATTAGGGGTAACTAAGACTTAATTAACTTTTAGAAAATTTAAATACGCTTAGGGCTTGGGAGAAAAGAGAAGAGAAGAAAAAGATAAGGAATCCTTCAAGAATGCTAAAGTTTCACGAGTGGAATTCATCAGGGTTGATCCCTATCGATATTTGTGAGATTTTTTTATGTTGGGTTCGTTCACACACACACAAACATGTTTAATTCAGCAAGTTTTGCATAAGTTGAATGATGAATATTGAAGTTCTTGATGAACAATTGTTGAATTGTTGTTTGTTGAGTTGTACTATACATTTAGTTGTTTGATTTGTGTTTCCGAACTGGTTTTACCAGTCTAAAATATTGGGTATTTAGAATATTGGTGATCCTAAGTGTTTGGGGAAAGATCCATAGATGTTTAGAAGGTTTAGAGATGA
The DNA here is from genome assembly GCA_027704765.1 of Solanum habrochaites. Classification (NCBI taxonomy): domain Eukaryota; kingdom Viridiplantae; phylum Streptophyta; class Magnoliopsida; order Solanales; family Solanaceae; genus Solanum; species Solanum habrochaites. The sequence goes on along the minus strand of JAKWJA010002493.1, from coordinate 38,332,721 downwards.
AAATTGGAGAATAAAAGTTAGAAATCTTGTCTGGACGGCTTGGAACTGAGTCTGTCCATCAGGCTTTGGCAATCTGCACCTTTCAGAGCTCACCTGGAGACCCCATTCTTTCATTAACTTTTATACTAGTTCCTAAGTGATGTACCCACATTTCTTAGTTCATTCCATAACTCTAAGTTAAATCTAAACATCATGAAATCATCCTTTAACATGAGATTATGATCCTTGAATCCATAATCCAATACATGGAAAGTTATGATCGAAGTCAAGGAAATTAAGAGGCAAGTCTAAAAGTTAAGAAGCAAGTCAAAGTGAGTTGTTAATGTTTCCAAGAGTCTTTAACATTTAGTTAACTTTGTTTTAAGGCTCATGAAACAGGTTAAGCAAGAGGAAATAATTTAGTTCATTCTAAAAATATATAAGGGGACTAAGTAATCCCTAAGTTACAAATGTTTTACATTTAAACAAGCAAAGAGCCTTCGGGCTAGTTTCAGACAGAAATAATAGCTTTATAAAAATGTAACATGCAGGGAAACTATGATTTTCCTTTTAAATCTATGTTTTGAGCAATAATCTCAAACCACAGAATTAGTATGTTTTAAAAATATAAGAGCTAGTATACAGTTGGAGCAGTATTGAGCACCGATGTGGGAATGCGAGTTAATATACTCTTGCAAGCTTAGGATGGATGGGAAGTGTGGGCCGAGTGACACTGTATCATCACTATAACTCTAAAGTGATGGTTGTTAGTTAGAGAAGCTACTACATAAGTTATTGTATTTTCATGTATATCAGTTATTTGTATTGTTACATACATCTCAGATATTATTTGTATCCTTGTATACATTTAGAGTTTACAACATGTTTTAAGTAAACTTTTTTTATATTGCACTTACTTTTAAACAACATTATATTAAATTGAGTTAGTGAATCATGAGTTGAACAGAGCCAAGGTAAGTGTTCTTTCTTAATCTTTTCCAGCGTAAGAATTGTTTTAGAATTCATACTTGCGTACTCGTACATTTAATGTACTGATTCCACTTTCCTGAATCATAGCATGATGCAGATACATGTAATTAGGATCATCATTCGGCACGCTGGTTATCTAGTGAGCAACTCAGAGTCAGTTGGTGAGCCTCCCTTCATTCCGAAGGACATCTTTAGCTTTAGCTATTTATTTAGTATTCAGTTGTTTGGATGATTGAGGGTCCTTTCCCAACATCCATATTTGTATTAGAGGATTCATAAAGAAATGATATTAAGTTTTCGTAGTCTTTCCTTTCACTTGTAATTGAGTAACACTTGGGGTTGCCACTTTTTCTAATTACCCTTTAAATATATTTCTTTAGATTATATAAGACTTGGCATGTCCCTTATATATAAATTATTTGCAGTTGATGACACGACTTTGATAGCCAAAAGACACATTTATTTGTTTATGTTTCCATCAATATGGTCATAACTTTATAGATGTCTTTATGATTTTTAATCTAATTTTTATAAGGAGAAAATTATTTCTCTGATATTTGAGTATTATGGATTCATCCTACTTTGAGGGTTAATTCATTCACTCTTATCAAATATTTGAACCCCAAACATTTAATTAAAATTGAGTACAATTAATACTTACCATCCAACTGTATTCCTTTATTTTTGATGCCACTAATCGATTGAAAGACTAGTTAAGATAGAAAGTTGAATAAGTAATAATCTTATGTAATGTGAAACAACCATAACTTTTGAAAACTCAAAAGTCGTTTCTTGGACATCCCATTTATCTTTTATCCATTGAAAACTATCAAACTATCGATCAATTGAGTAAACCTAATTACTTTGAGAAATAGAAGAAGAGTGTTGCTACATGAATATGATATTATTCATATCTATCAAAGTTAATGAATTCCATTAAAATTTACAATGCTCAATTTCATATATGTACAGCGAAAATAGCAGCACAATAATAACTAACTTATCAACTTTACTAATTAATCAACTCGTAGCAATACTTTTAGCATACTCCTCAATACCCCCCTTAAATCTAGGAGATATGAAGATGTTCTTCATTCCGAGCATGGAAATTAGATACTCATGTTGTAGTCGACAAGGTCATTTAGTTAACACATCAGCACGTTGTTCAGTAGTGGACAAATTTTGAATGAATATATGACCTCTTTGAACCTTTTCCCTAATAAAATAACAATCAATGTCAATATGTTTGGTCCTTTCATGGAAGACAGGTTTAGATTCAATTTGAATAGCAGCAGTGTTGTCACTTTATATGATAACAGGTAGGACAAGAGTCATGTCTAATTCACGAAAAAGACCAACTATCCATATAACTTTAGCAATAGCAGAAACCATGCTTCTGTATTTTGCATTGGCATAACTCGTCGATACCAAAGATTGCGTCTTGGACTTTAATAAAAGTAAAGAGTCTCCAAAAATAGTGATGGACCTCCTAGTATGATGGCACGATCCCCAATAAGCATCACATGATTCCTTCAAGGAACCAGAAGGCAGAGCAGATAAGAGAATGCTTGATCCAGGTTGTTGTTTGATATACCTAACAACTCTAATAGCAGCACCCATATGGGATCGCTTTGGAGCATTCATGAATTGACTTAAGTTTGAACAACATAAGACATGTCTGGTCATTAACTAGTCAGGTAGATCAATCTCCCAACCAACCTTTGATGTTGACCAATATCTGATAATAAAGGATCAGATATAACTCCTACATTTTTGTCAAAAACCATAGTAGTGATTTTTTCATTCATCTCAAAAGGTTTGGAAATAGGTTTAGATCCTCCCAAACCCAAGTGTAAAATGATCTCTGGTGCATACTTTCTCTGGTGCATGAGAATTCCTTCAGTGTTTCTGGCAAACTCTATCCCAAGGAAATATCTTAGTGGTCCTAGGTCTATGATCTTGAAGTTTTCCTTTAAAACTTGCTTTGTGTCATTGATCAGCGTCATGGTACTACCAGTAACTATAAAATCATCAACATAAATCATGACAATCACAATCTTCATTTGACTTCTTGATCAATAAGGAATAATCTAAATGACTTTTTTAAAATCTAACAACCAACAGTGCCTGAATAAAATTTCACATTCCATTGCCTTGAAGCTTGCCTAAGTCCATACAATAACTTAAAGAACATGCACAAAGGTTGAACCCCAGCATGTGTATGAGAGAATCCTTGAGGCATTTGCATATACACTTCTTCTACTAAATCACCTTGCAAAAATGCACTATAGACATCTTTTTTTTGGACATCCCATCCCTTAGTTGCAGCTAGAGTGAGCATTGTTGTTACTGCGACTATTTTAAAAACTTGGGAGAATGTCTCCAGGTAATCTAAGCCTTTCTATAGACTATAGCCCTTGTATATGAGTCTGTCTTTAATTTTTTGAACTTCACAGTTTCCTTGCACTTAATTTTGTACACCCACTTGCAACCTATAGCCTTTTTACCAACGGGTAAAGATACTATCTCCAAGTCTTATTGTCTTTCAATACTTGTATTTCTTCCTCCATGGCTTCAACCCATCTGTTGTTTTTGGCAAATTGATGATAAAATTCGGGCTCAGTGTATGCTAATAGATTAGCAATAAAACATTGATAAGAATGAGACAAACTACTGTAATCAATACTATTTGCCAATGTGTACAAGAAATTAGACTTTTGTCTAGATTTGGATGTCGTTACAAAATACTTTTGCCAAAGTGAAGGTGTAGAAGTTCTAGTGGATTGTTGTCTTTCGGAGTTAAAAAAATTGTTCCTCAACAATAGGTTGGGTGTTGGCAAGTGACCCTGAAGATCAATATCAAAAGAGTGTCTAGTGGTGTCAATAGGATTATCTATATAGTCAAGACCAACAGGTCTAATCGTCAAAGCTGAAGCCTGAGACTCATCAAGTAATACAATATCTTGTATATCATCAATAAAATGAGTCTTAAAAGGAAAAATGAATTCAATAAAAACAACATCTCTACTGATAAAGAAGACTTTATTTCGTAGATAATAGAGTTCGTATCCTTTTTGTGTGGTGCCATAACCCATAAAGATTGATTTGTGGCTCTAGGACCAAACATATCTATCCTCAACAATTTGGTTGCATGAACAAATATCCAATAATCTTCATATAAGACAAATCTAGTGATTTTCTAAACAACATATCAAAAGGGGAGTTATTATTCAGCATAGTGGATAGAATTCTGTTTATAATATGGACGACAGCTAAGACATACTATCCCTAAAACTTGATTGGAATATGGCCTTGAAATCGAATAGGTTTTTCCTACTCCATTATATGTATGTGTTTTGTTTACACTACACCATATTGATACGATATACGTGGACATGAACTCTGATGAATGATACCTTGGGATTTAAACAACTCACTTACTTGAGCATTAAAGAACTCTCCACTATTGTCGGATAATAAAGTTTCAACTTGAACAGTGAATTATGTGTGAACCATAGCAAGAAACTGTTTCAATATGGTAGAAACATCAGACTTAAGACGCATGAGATATATTCACGTCCATCTAGAGTATTCATAAACCAAAGTAAAAAAGAACTTTATTTTATTATGAGTTGTAATCTTGTAGGGTCCCCAATCATCCATGTGAACTAAATCGAAAAATTGTGAGCTCCAAGTACTACTAGAACGGTCGGTAATCTGACTTTTCTCGCAAATGGACAAATATTACAACATTGGAACTGAAAATTCCTTTTGTTAGCAAACATATCTATGTTCATTGTAATACTAGTAGGCAAATGACCTAGTTTCTAATGCAAAACTGCACCTTTAGCAAAGTCCTTCATTGCAACAAAACTCTTACGTTGTCCAGTGTATATCAGCTGGGATGACCTTAAAATGTATAGACCACCATCTTCCTCACCAATCTCCTTCACCTTCCCAGTGAAGAGATCCTGAAGAAGAAATAAATTAGGATTAAAAGTAGCACAACAATTCAATTGCCTAGTTAGTTTAACCACTGAGAGAAGGTTGAAGTTAAGTTTTGGCACACACAAAACATTTTTAACTACTTCACCTCCTTGCAGTTAGGAGCAGCCTAAGTGTGTGACTTTAGTTGAATCACCATTTGGATGTTGAACCTGTCCTGAACTCTTTACTGTTCATCCATGTATTAGTAAGTTTTTAGCTCCCACCAGATGATCAGTTGCCTCACTATCAACAATCCAATTAAATGTAGTGGTTGAAGGAGTGAACTGAGAATGTACTGCACAAATACCTGGTATATTGGCATTGCCATTTACAGGTGTTGTATTTTCTTTATGAATTAATGGCTTGTAAATCATCTGTAGATTTTGTTGGTATTGATTAGGTGTAAAATGTGGAACTAAACTAGCTCCAAAACCTGAATTAATTCCACACTGTTGTGGCATCCAATGTGAACTACCACTAATAAATTGTTGCATCTATGATATAGGAGGAGGTAAATCATTACTATAAGTTGAACCACTTGTATTATTGAACTAAGAATTATAGTTTGTTGTCATAATGTTTGCTTGTACCTTCCCCTTATAATTGGTAGGATAGCCTATCAACTAGTAACAAGTGTCTTTTAGATTCCCATGTTTGTGTCAATTAGTGAAATACTTTATTTTGTTGCAATCAGATTGAATGTGGCCCTTCATATCATAGTGATCACAGTACAAATATTCACCCCTCAACGGTTGTTAAATTTCACATTACCCTGACCGCGAGGACATTGGCTTCCAAAACTTTTTCCTCCAGATTTGTTAGTGAACAATGTCGTAGGATATCTTTACCCCCCTAAGTAATAGTGATTGACTTTCATCTTGAATTATCATAATATAACACTGAATAACAGTTGGTGGTGTATTCATCATAAGATCTGACTTCTAGCATGACTATAATTGTCATTCAAGCCCATGAAAAATTGCAAAAACTTCTAGTTAAACATGCTATCAATATACTCTTTATCTTTCACAAATACAAGAGGGATGGGGAATAATCGAGTCAAACTCATCTCAGAGATCATTCAACTTTGAGTAATAAACTGAGACAGGGGAAGTACCTTGAGTACGTGTAATAATAGATTTGTGTAAATGGATGATTCTAGGCATATTCACCTTGTCAAAACGTTCCTTCAGATCACTCCACACACAAGTGCTGTGGCATTCGTGCGATGGAAATAGAATCAACTCATCAATTCCTTGCTCCATGTCATGGGGGTGAAGCCAATGAAAGGCACATCGCATTACCTGACCTCACTGTTTTGGTTCTTTTCTTGGAATTGACGGTGTAATCTTCATGCTTGATGCTTCCATAAACAAATCCCAATTTGTTCTTTGTCAACAAGGTCAATTCCATTGCCCTGCTCCACAAAATGTTATTCTCCATTCCTACGAAATGGATTCAAATTTGAACTGCGCCTAGGACATCAGAAGATGATAAATACACGAGATTAGTATGGTCGATTTTGCCTGCCCTTGTCAGCTCTTCTGATCTGTAGATTCAGTGATAAATTTTTTTTAAATCTGCAGATTCGGTGACCAGAAATAAGTTAGGAATTCATCAGAAATCACATTCTCGCTTTGATACCATATCAATTATCGATCGAATGAGTAAACCCAATTACTTTGAGAGAATGGAAGAACAGTGTTGCTACAAGAATATGATCTTATTCATATCTATCATAGTGAATAAATTCTATTACAATGCTCAATTTCATATACATATATATATATATATATATATATACATGACTAAAATAGAAGCAACAAACTAACCATGCTAATGGACCAATAGGAAGCTGACAGCTGGTTAAATAACTCAGCACATTAATAAATAACTTATCAACTTCACTAATTAATCAACTCATTGCAATATTGTTGTCATACACCCCAATAAAAACTCTATAAAGATCAATGGGTTTATTATAAAATTTTAACAATTCTAATCTACATGAGATGAATAGTCTAATCACTACATCAAACTCTTCATTAAAATATATTACTTCACCATGATTATCAAAAGCATAAACATAAATAGAAATGTGTAAATATGTACTCAAAATAAGAAATTAACAACATATGCATAAATCAATGATCGTAAAGAGCATACCAATGTTTGTAATAATATAGTGAAACAAAAAGCAAAAACTTGAACCCACTAAATGCACATTATTCCCTTAAGAAAATTATTCTTCTCTACAACCCGTGGTTTAAAGGAATAGACCAAGATAGAAGAATTCTATTCATCAGTGTATTGACATAAAAACAATGGTGTCACTGAGACACTCAAAAAGAGCAAAATACAGAACTCTTTATTTATGCAGAAGAAGAAGTTCAGAATATTCGTTATTACAAATTGAGGGAAAATCCATCAATTTATGGAACACAAAATGACAAATCCATTAGGATCGTTTTCCTAAACTAAGGTCTTGATTTTTGATAAAATCACAACCCTTCACAAAGGTCACATCCTTTTATAAAAGTCAAAAATTTCATAAAAGTCACAACTTTTTATAAAAGCTTGAGGCAGGATGAAAGATTAAGTGGGGCCGATGTTTAGCATAGGTGTACAAGGACATAGTTCATCAGAGGATTCAGTAGGGTCAGCTTGTTTAAGGTATCATTGTAGTTATCAGGGGGTGACCAACACCATCAGGGTGGTTATAGCGTCAGTTCGAGTCACGACTGATGTAGGTTTTATACAGGTCCTTTAAGTCATGGTGGATGGCCTGCAGGAGTGAGCAGCTCATCACAGGGTTTGTCCACGTGTACGGATCTTGGACATTGTTTAGTGTAAGAGGGTTGATCTAAGAACATAAATAGTTGTCTGATTTAACCCATTTTGGTAGCTAACAACCTTATCGACTTCAGCCTTTCAATACTTACCTAAATTTAGGATTGTTTGGTGTTAACTCAAAAAAAATGCAGCAACATTTTTTAGACTAAATCATGGACATTTTTAAAAACATAAAACAATATACAACAATAAGATTAAACCACGAAAATATAAAATTAGACACTGAACCAGCTTATAGAAATCTTAATTTCCAACTTGTATTAATAAAGGGAATACTAGAACACTCCCAAATCGTACCAACATTGTCACTATAAGATCATCCTAGACCTTAACATAGATTTGACACTCTAAAAGTGTTCCCTAATACTTAGAACAATCAAACCCGAAACACACCATAATAAAGCCTACACATTTATAATACTATGTGCAACCATCTACCGACAATTGGCGTAATGAGAATAAAAGACTTGTTGGCTTTAGCCAGATTTTATCCTATGTAGTTGACACCCCACAACTACTATGCGTATTAAAAATAATTAAAACAAGTTCCACACGAAATTAGATAATGCTGCACTTTTTTAACTGTCGGTCATGTGCTTGGCATTTTTTTTTAACCGCCGATCAACTTTGAATTTGATTGATTTTTCGACGAGTTTCTCCCATGTTAAACACTGCCATACTTATAATTTTCATCTTGCATTTTCCACTCATTATGGCACGCCACGGTAATAAATCTATACCATTTCTTCATCCTACGTTGGCATTAATATCCTTTCATTGTTTCAATAGCATTCCTGGTCATTTGTCCTTGTTCGTTCTTTGAATATCAATGATATGGACACACAATATTATTAATCCTTCATTTGTTAATGTCCTTACCAATCTGCCTTGCCTTCAAGTCCTTGGTCCTCACTTGTTGCTTCGAAATCAGGTCATGGTGCCATTGTGCACATTTTATCTTCGTCAACAATTAGTCGCCAACTTAGTCTTGCATGTTTGTTTCCTTGTCTTATGCAAGTGACAACTTTAACATGCTTATACCTTGTCTATGCTTCCATTTAATTTAGTGACTTAGATCAGGGGTCTGATAGACCAGCCCCACAAGTTTTCTTCATCGCCCTCGATGAGATAAATTGAGATAAAACAACATCCTTTTCGGCTAACATAAAATTCGTAGGATTAGCATATGCTACCTGTTACTCGTCTTGTTCAACATTATCACTCTCACCTATTAAATAATTTACAATTTTTTCCCGTTTTGGACAGTTTCTTTCCATGTGTGGTCCATCACAAATAAAACAACCATCAAACTTTGTTTTTTCTTTGCCTTTGGATGATCCAACCTATTGTTTTTCCTTTTCTTTGACCTTGACTTCAACATTAGGATCTTTTTTCTTCCAATACTTCACTTTGTATTTAATTTTAAAATAAGAAGAAATAGAAGAATTTCAGAATCATCTTATCTTAAACCAAAGTATGCCAATGCATTTGCCGCCGCAATTGAACTTAGGATGATCTTTAATGTTCTGCATTCGTAGTTCATTATGTGCCCATTTCTGTAATCCATGAAGGAAATTATGCAATTTATCCTCCTCGGACATGTTATTAATATCCACAATCAAAGAAGAAAATTCCTTTACATAGCCTCTAATAGATCCGGTCTGTTTAGAGTCTTCAAACGTACTCTAGCAATCCAACCTGCGTTTCAACGGAAGAATTGATCCTTAAAATCTTTTTTAAGAAGTTCCCACGAATCAATCTTAGGACTTTCAACAGTTACTTCTTCAGCCATTATTGTACACCACCACAATTTTGCATCATCCACAAGATACATAGTAGTAATTGACACCTTATCATCATCACGTACATGCGCTGCAATGAAGTATTGTTCCATGTCCCATAAGAATTTTTTGAGTTTCTTGCCACTCCTTGTGCCTCCAAAAGCCTTACGCTCAAGAATTTCACTGTTGAAAATTCCTCATGATTTGCTTTAGAACCAGAAATGGCCAAACGCAAGATAGAAAGATCAACATAATAATTTATTTTTCCTTCAAAAGATTGTAAATTTCAGTTCGAAGTTCTTCATTGTTCTTCATCACCCCATCAATTTTAAAAGACACTGCCTCACGAAGAGGAAGGTTCTCCGTCGATTGTTCTATGATTTCGGCCCGATATAAACCCATTTTGGAATTAAAACATCCAAATTAAGTTTTCGTACCACAGAACTGCATTAGCAAATCAACCAAGGTTTGGGTTCAATCTAGCCTCATCTTCGTTTTTTCAAGCCACCAAAGCTTTCAAATCATTTCCTACTGTTCTTGTATTTCAGTTTTCATCAACATCGTCTGATTCCTTGCAACAGTACACTCTGATACCAACTGTAAAGGGATGATATAAGAAAATAAATAGTTCACTAATTTAACCCACTTTGGGAGCAAACAACCTTGTCGACTTCAGCCTTTTAACACTTAGAAAAATTTACGGTTGGTTTGGTATCAACTCGAAAATAGTAAACTCTTTCAGACTAACTCTTTGGGATTCAACTTTTAGAGAACATCAAACAAGTATATAAACATATATTACACCATGAAAATATAAAATTAAACAAAGGCAACTAGCTTTACAGAAAACTTAATTTCCAACATGTATTAATAAAGTGAATACAAGTACACTCCCAAATCGTACCAACCTTGGCACTATAATATCACCCTAAACATTAATATTTATTTTACACTCTAATTAGTATAATCTAATACTTAGAACAATCAAACCCGAATTACACTATAAGGCAGCCTACACATTTATAATACAATATGCAGCCAACTAGCGGCAAGTGGTGTAATAAGAATAAAACACTTGTTGGGTTTAGCCTGATCTATTCCTATGTAGTTTACACCCCATAACTACTTGGTATATTCTAAATAAGTCAAACATGGCACCACAAACAAGTTCCACACAAAATGTGATAATGCTGCACTTTTTGTGGCAGTTGTTTTGTAATCGCCGGTCAGCTATGAATTAGCATGATTACTGGAAGAGTTACTACCATGATTAACATTTCCATACTTATACTTTTCAGCCTTTAATTACCATCAATCAATGCTTCCACACGACGGCCATAAATCTATGCCATTGCTTCATCCCACGTTGGCATCAATGTCCTTTCATGTTGCCTTGGCGCTGCTGGTCATCTGTCCATGTTCTTTATTTGAATATAAATGTTATGACAACACAACATTTTTAAGCTTTTATCTCTTCAAGTCCTCACCAAGATTCCTTACCTTCAAGTCCTTGGTCCTCACTTGTTGCTTTGAATTACACATCTTAGCTTTGTAAACAATCTGCCACCAACTTATCCTTGCATTTGTTGTTTCCTAGGCTTATTAATGTTACAAGCTTAACATTCTTAATACCTTGTCTATGCTGCCATTTAATTTACTTACTTAGATTAGGGGTCTAACAGTCAGAGAGTACCCTAACTAGAGGTCAACCTAACTAGCTCCTTAGGCAGTGAGATCAGTAATAAAAGTAGTCCTTATGAGTTAAAGGATGAGTTCATCATTAGAGTATTCATGGAGGAAGTTGATGCATATGGTAAAGGTACCTAGGGCCATTTCTATAGAGCTCCAGTTAGAGTAAAGGCTGAGGCATCAGATGATATGATCAATGGTACGATTCTCTTATGCTATAGTATACTTCAGTATCATTTTATCTTATTTTGAATGATTAGTTCGTGTCTTCTTCTTAAGCTCCTCGGTTAGGGGTGAGTCCTTAGACCTTAGTGGTCTCATTGTGTGTTTTGACCAAGTAACATGCTTCTTCAGATTGGCAAGCTATTACAGGAATTTTGTTAACATTTTCTTTACTATTGCAGCTCCATTGACTGAGTTGACTCACCAAAGGTTCCCTTTGTATTTTTGAGAAGTGAAAAATGAGATTTCTAAGGCTTAAGGAGTTGCTTACCACCGCTTCTATATTGAATCTTCTAGTTAAAGGAGAGGGTTTCATGATATTTTTTTATATATTCACCATTGGTTTAGGTTATATATTGATGTAGCAGAGTAAGGTTATTGCTTATACGTCGAGGAAAATCAAGTTGTACGACCACAATTATCCAACTCATTACTTGGAGTCTACGAAGATAGTTTTCACGCTTAATATATTGAGGCATTACCTATGTGGAGTTCATTTGTGAGATCTAGATTGATCACATGAACCTTCAATACATAATGATCTAGAGGGATATTAATTCGAGGTTGTACCTTTTGGATTGAGGTCCTAAAAAACTATGAACTCTCTATTTTGTAAAATCTAAAAAAGGCCAATGCAGTTGCGGGTCACTTGATTCGGCAGGCGGGAGGAATGTGTACACTAGCCTTTCTTTATGTTTCGTAGCTACCTTTGATTTCGATATTAAGTCCTTAACCAATAGATAATCAAGCTAGATGTTTAAGATTTTAGTCAGGTGTTAGGTTATGTATGAGTTCAGTCATCTTCTTAATCAGCTACGCAGTTATCACTTGGAGAATGAATCTCTGATGGCACTTATAGATAGAGTCTTGGCAGGAGATGCAAAGTAGAAAATTTTAGGTTCAGATGGGGTTTGAGGTTTGACGATCGGTTATGTGTTTTGATAGTGAGGGGTTTGATTCAAATGATCTTTATCAAGGACAATTATTTCATTCATTCTATGAATAATTTTGGAACTGCTAAAATGCATCATGACTTGATAGAATATTACTGGTTGAGCGGTATGTGGAGGGACATCTAAAACTATGTGTATCGATGCTTGTGTTGCCACAAGGTGAAGGCCAAGAATTTAAGGTCTTGTTGTGGGTTGTAGAGATTACCCTTTCCTCAGTTGATGTTGGAGTGGATCACAATAGATTTTCTTTTGTTGGTTTACCTCAGACTTATAGAGGTATTGACATACTTTGTGTAATTTTGGATCAATTGAACAAGTCAGCACACTTCTTCTGAGTTCATACATCTTTACTGGTGCTTCATCTTCATGGTGTGCATATTTTGATTATTTCAAACAGGGTTCATAATTCACCTTTCTTTTGGTGGATATATCCCAAGAAATTGGGGACAAATGTCGATCTTAGGACAACATTTTATGCATAAACTAATGGCCAGTCGGATCATACAATTTATGTTCTAGAGGATATTTTGCGGGCTAGTGTTATGGAAATTGGAGGTTAGTGGGACAATTTCTTGCATTTTGCAGAGTTTGTATACAACAGTAACAATTATTATAGCATTCCCATGGCCTTGTTTGAGGCTTTGAATGGTAGGCATTGCCATATTTTAGTAGATAGTTTGAGTCCTAAGCCCCATGGTACATACTTGTTTTAGGAAACCATAGTTCATGTGAGGTTAATTCAGGATAGGCTCACGATGACTCAATAGAGATATTACAGTTATGAGAATTGCAGGTGTCGACCATTGAGATTCGTCCTTGGTGACTGACTTATTCCTTTGAGTATCTCCCATGAAGGGTATGATGAGATTTTTGAGCCAGGTAAAGATTATCACTAACTAAATTAGTCCTTTTTAAATTTTGAGAACTGCTGGCAATGTGACCTATGAGTTTGCTTTAACGTGGCATAGTAAGTTATTCACCTAGTTTTCCATATTTCAATGTTCAATTATATATTTCAGATGAGGCTCATGTGCTCCCATATGATTTTGTTTAGTGGGATGATCGCATGATAATGATCTTGTATTTATTCTTACAATAGATATGATGCACTTGTGGTCTATTTCTATTACTATAGTGAATGTATATGTTAGAAACATTATGCATTTGAGGAGTAGGAGACCGGGTGGGATATATGGGAGTAGTTCATCAACTTATATATTCCCTTAGGTACATCTTGACTCTTACTTTTGCGTATGAAAGTCCTTCTAGTAGTGAATATTGTAATGACACTCCATGTATTTGTCTATATATGCCTCATTTATGTCATTTAGAGCGTTCATGGAGCAACAAGAAATCATTTATAACTTGTTAACACTACTTATTTGGTCGTCGGTTCATTCCTTTGGTTATGGTGCTCATTTTTCTATTTGGGAGCTGTTACAACATGAAAATTTTATTTAAGTTAGATGCTTCGGTAAAAGACCACATATGGGTATTTGGACGGTTACATCAACTTCGGACTGACCTAATTAGGTAGTAACATGGTTGGCACGAGTTCTTAGGATTTTTATGTGACTTCGAGGACATTTGGCGCTATTAGCTTATGTTTGAATTTAGTCAATGTTCTCTGTGAAGGCACTAAGATGAGAATTCTTTTTGCGCGGTTAGTTTCAGAATGCCTAATTTGGTTTCGACAGACCCTTCGTGTACCTCCCAGGACTTCTGGTCTTACTCTGAAGTCCATTGTGTTAATTGTCTAAAAATGGTGTTCGGGTGTAGAGCCCACTTTATGATGAAATTACCTTGTATTTAACTTTTGACTGGAACATTTAGTCCAGAATTTGAATTTATAGGGTAATATATCTTGTTTATCTTCAACGAGTACCATATGACTTTGAGCGTCCATTTGGAGACTTTTAAAAAATAAAAAAAATCCTGTATTTCTTGTTCGGACCTTTACAAACCAAATTTAGTCTTTCGGCAACCAAGTTTAACTCTTAGAGACCAGAACTTCTGCTTTATATAGTGATAAGTTAGATTCAGCCCCATTTTAAACTTCGATATCTCAAGTTCTAGAGCTTTGTATTAGTTGATTAGATGGTTGGTGTGTTTGGGTTTGCATTGGATATGTGGGTGACTAGCTGGAGGGTATTTGAAAGTCTCCAACATTTATTATATGCATTTTAAGTGGCTACACCAAATCTTTTTTTGCGTAAAGTTTTTCTTGTGGCTTGTTGCACGGATCTGTTATGAGACCCACAAGAGGTGCTCCAATTTTTAACACAATCTCGGGGAGATTTTAGGAGCTCTTCACGGAGTCAATTTTGTAAATTCGAGAGAGAGTCCCACGTTTCCCAATTTTGACTCTAAAATTGGGATGTCTCTAATTTTGATAATTTTTCTATATAAACAACCGTGTTGATGTCGTGATTGTATTTTTGATAGCACGACAATAATTTGAGGTCGTTTAAAAGGGAAAAGCTATGAAATAGTCATTTGAAGCGCACACAGCCGAGCTTTAAGTAGGCTAAAACTTACTTTCCTTTCGATTGAACCTGACAAAGTAATTGCATTCTGAAGTTTGTGAATCTGCGGTGGTTTGCTATTATTTATTCTCATTTTCTTCTTATTCTACTCAAGAACCATGTTGTAGGATTGATTTTTGAGCTGTTTTGAGGTAAGTACCATGTTGTTACAGAGATTGCTTATTTCTTGGTATTTTTGAATTACTTTTGGAGTTTTTTTTTGTGGTTGCATTCATAATATCTAATGGGATATTTATTTAAGTTGGAATTTAAGTTTGGCCTTAGTATGTGATAGACTAGTGTTGCATTAGACCCATGCAGCTCCTTTACTTTTGTATGTATTCGACATCGATTCAGGTAGACAGGGTCCTTCTAGACCACTATAGCGTACTTGGGTCTTTTAGTATATTTGGGCTTTTTATTTCTTCTTATCTTTCTGTCTTCTATCCCTATTTCTATGGTGCCAAATATCAAGAGGCAGAGTATTTTCCTGGTTTTGGTGTTTCACGGTCAATTCTAATGTGAGGAAGCTCTAGTTGACGTCGATCCACGATGGATTGGAGTTGAATTACATTTTTTTGATGTGGTTGGTAATGGACGTTATTCCTTCATAGTTTTGAATTTGAGATTCCGTACGAATTTGAATTCACCTCCACACTGTGGCTAGCATTTGGCAAGCCCCCAAGAGTGACAGCTTATTCACTTGGCTTGCATTGGGTAGGGCCCTAGGGGTGGCTACTTTTCTAGGTATTTGGATGTATGTTATTTAAGTTCATATTCTGAGTTAAAAGACCCGCACACTTTGTCGGTATATACTAGGGCCACTAGAAGTGTTCGATGGGAAATATTGTTTTGTTAGACATAACACCCGTAATGTTATCCTTTTGGTAAGGTTTATTAAAGATGTTAGAGGGGATAAATATACCCCCACGTGGCACTCGCCTGGCTAGGTAATACGTTGGAGTTCTTGGTGGTCTAGGTGTCATTATATGGAGATCACACTTCTTGACTAGGTTGGAGTTTGTTGTTGTGTCATTTCGTAGTTGTGTTTTAGTTTTGTTCTGTAGTTGTGGATTCTCTTTGTACCTATTGGGCTTATGGGATTTCATTCGGGTTCTTGATTGTTTGTATGTGAGTATACCTAGTGGTTTTTATGGGGAGGCCTAGTTGGGTAGTATAAATATCCTTATACTCTGTCTCATTGTTTTTCTCTTATTTGTTTTGACCTCTTTTCGTGTTGAATTCAATCTTGGCCAAATAATTTTATCTTTCCTTCTCAGTCAGCCGATGAGTCCTACTAGTACATGTTTCTTTAGTACTCATTCTACACTCTACACATCTTTTTATGATAGAGTTCTGAGCAGCAACTATTAACATTGAGTTTGAGCCTACGACACTTTGTTCGTGGAATAAGGGTTAGCAAATGGAGTTCTGGGAATTCCTTTCTTTATTCTAGATTTACATTTTTAGTTGCCTTTTGCTTATTTTAGTTAGTCTTTTTCAGTGGTCCATTTTTGCGACTTGTACTCTTTCAATAGTTCTATACATGTGACAAGAAAGTTCTGGGAGTTATAATTTTTATATATAGTTTTGTTTATTTATTCTTCACTTAGTTTAGGATAGTTCCCCCCCAAGTCCCATTACTCTCAAGTTCCTTTACTTGGTTTGGCTTTCCTATGGTCATGGCTCGAAAAATTGGGTCGTTACAAATAATGAATAACGCAAACGACATAATCAACATATTAAACTGCCAATAAGTGGTTCTCACTTGTACATAACTCTAATCTATTACAATATATTTAAAATAAAAACACAAGTCTCAAATGATAATAAATTTAAAATTGAACAAAATAATTAGTATGATCAATAGAAAGCCTCGAACAAGAACAATAGAAAAAGTATTCACAAAGATCTGGGTTACACAAGTATAGAATCAAGACGTAATTCAAAAAAAACATGGTCTTGTAACACCTATCTATTTGAAAGAATTAGAAAAATCTATAAACAGAAAGAGTCATTTTTTGAATGATAGAAAATCTGGATTATTGGTGAAGTATGTAAAGTTTTGCTTTTGGGTCAACTTCAACGACCATAACTCCTAGTACAAAAATAATTAGATGTGCTACAGGATATAGTAAGATTAAACTCCTAAATATCTTTTAAACATGCCCAATATTTCAATATTTCGAGTTCGTATTAGGGAGATATGACTATTAAAAGTTGGGGTGTCTAGATAAGAAAAGGCAAAATCAGATTTTAGAATGGTATTTTGGTTTTCTCACTGCTCAATTATTTAAATTTCATTTTTAAATAAATAAGTTGGGTCTAAACTTATTTAATTCTTTTTACGTTCATAAAAAGATTTAGCGTTCCGAGAGAAGAAAAACGAGTACGACAAAAGAGGAGAAGAGACAAGGAATCTCCAATTTCTTGAATCCATGATTGTGGATTTCATAAAGGGGTGTTGCCAACGAGTTATGTGAGATTACTTAGCGTTAAGTAAGTTCACCCACACGACAATCATGACTCGATTCAGCGTTGTTGGTGTTCTTCAAATAAAAAAAATATAATCTTGATGACATTTTTTTTAAGTTCTTGTGGGTTCTTTTATTTCGAGAGGTTTTGAAGTTTCTTGAGTTCGATTTTAGAAATTTAGTGTGATCTTGAGTATATTCTTAAATATTTTAGTGATAAAGTCGAATCTAAGTGATTGGGAAAAACAAAATTTATCTAAAGGGTTAGTGTTGAAAACGAGAAAGAAAATTTTTCAAACACTTGTGGAGGGGGCTGGGGAGACATGCCACTCAGAGTTCTCCAAAGGGACTTCTAAAGTTTGGGCTCTAGGGAGACACACCAGCCAGTGCACCCCAACCCATCTTCTGAACTTTATGCTACCCTCTGGAGATTTACCAGGGACACCAAGTCTTCCACATTTTTCCTGATCATTCCGTTTGAGTTCCCTAGCAACCTACCTTTGTTTTCTTGTTGATTTTCCAAAATGAAATACATCTAAATACCATGACATCATTTATAAACATGATATCATGAGCCTTGAATCCACAATTAAATTAAAGGAAATTTCAAGTCAAGAGAAGTTCATAGAGTTTTCAAAAATTCTTTCGCAAACGTTTTAATTTTATTTTAAGAGTTGAGTTTTGAGTTGACTAAAGAGAAGAGATAGAAGTTCATTTCTTGAAAAAAAGTATATCAGGACTACATATTCCGAAAGAGTAAATGTTTTCACATTTACACATGAGTGGAATCTCCATTTTCGAGAGCGTTGTGAACCTAGTTCCTTGATCCCGACTAACCTTTTATTTGTAGCCCCCCTTCGGCTACCCCAATCGCCCATTCCTTCACACAAATCTGGCTCTAGACCCTACTTCTCATTCTGCACGTACTTTTTTTATCTCACCTACCGTCGGTTGTTTTTTTTTAGTCTTTGTTTTTTTATTTTTTTTTTTTTTCAGTAATTATCTAAAATCACATGAATAGTTTTGTTTTTAAAACATGAGAAGAGTATATTTCGGAGTAGCATTAAGCATCTATACGGGGACGAGATCATAATAACAAAAATTACCATAAACCATGTTGCCATCGTGGGTAAGAAATGGACATTCTTTTTAGATGATGCCTTAGTGCTTTTTAGCATAGACTAGTTCATCAACTTAGTTGATGCATTCTATATCACGACAAAGTATAGGAATGTTTTGGAATTGTAGACGAGATGTTGTATCTTAACTTTAGCTCATAGTGATAATTGTGAGTTAGATAAACTCCTACAGTATTATATTACTTTATATGTATATTGGGATGTTATTATATTTGTTAACACTACCTACCACTACTCGAATTATGTTGTTTGCGGACTGCCAAAATGGTCGAAATGTAGTCGGAAATGGAGTTTTCTGATGACTTTCTAACTACATTTGAGTAGTCAACGGACAGTGCATTGGAAAATATTTTCCGACTACTACATATAATTTAAAATCCGTCCATTGGAATACCTAATTTGCAGACTACTGTAGTAAGAACGATAGTAGAATAATATTTTCTTAATTTAAATACTATCCATTATTGTAGTCAAAATACTTATTAAAAAATAATTTCTGACTACGATTGTCAAGCATTTAATTAGTGAAATGATTAATGTATACATCGTCGCATCACCGTAAGTCGGAAAATTATGAATCAAGTTCGTACTCTTTGGACTACTCTCGTCGGACAATAATTATTTAGTACACTATTTGAGGTGATCTTCCGCTACTGTAGTCGGACATTTTTTACTTGTCTAAAAAAGAATTATAAGAAAGGTATTATATTAAAATAGAGAAATGTTATCTTGGTACACCCACCTTCTAAGTATTATAGATACTTCCAGCAAAAAACTCAATTGTGTAAACCATCAAACACACATCAACTGCACCGTACCCCTCTCAACTTACACTTTTTCACAGAATCGCAATGAAGTCTGAATGATCAAACATCATCAAAATCAAGTCTCACAAATATTATGTTGTTATTTAAAATGGAAGTTAATAGTTTAAACCAAGTCAAATGTAAATTAAAAATACTTTAAAAAAGAAGAACATAATATACTCTTTATTAGATTCGGTCTATTCTTCGCCATCATAAGATTCAACCCTATGTTTCTTTGTGAAGTTCTGCACTTTAGCATAGTTAGATTTAGATTATTAAATCTCACTTCACATTGCTTCCATTTTTTCTGATGTTTGAAAAGAAGATGCACCAGAAAACTACGGTGATTGATGACATGAGAAATATTGTGCTCCAAGCCCATAAACTTGTCCTTTCTTCACACTACCTGTCACATCCAGGGAGCATCCCCTAGACGTAACCGGTGTATTCGTCCTCTTTGAGGACTAAGACTAGCCTCTTAGCTTACATCATTACATTCATACGTCAAAAACACGGAAAATTTAAAGCTTTTTATTACTTCTACTCGGAGGTTTACATAGACCTCTACATACACGCGCACACGTGCACACGCAGGCACGCACACACACACACACACACATACACACACACACACACACATACACACACAACACATAGAATATTACACACACACAACAAGAAATAGAGATATAGAGTAGAGATTATATATATAGATATATATGTCTAGTATACATAGACCCTTCGTATCGGAAGCTTACTTAGTCTTGTACTTTTATTGCACATATATAGAGAGAGAATACAACATAGTTTCAAAATAGTCGTTTCATCTCATAAAAATTTAACAAGAGTATATAAAATTTGTCCTAGCACATACATCAATACAACAAAAGTGAATATAGTCCATACGATGTTTAGTACTCATATGATAGGAAAGAAACATAAGAGTCTTAATACTAAAACAAGTTCATAGCTTGATATTATAATTGCCCTCGGAAAGTGAGGATCAGCCAACTTCGATGATAAAGAATTTAAAGTCTTCTTCAATGTCGTCTCCAAAGGTCCTTCAACGATCAGAACCAAAAATTTTAGGTAAAAAGGAAGAAATGGGGTTAATACACCACTTGCACTAAGTATGAGACCATATTCAAACATATCATGAAAACATGCTAAAAGGGGATATTTTATGAAAACATGCTAATTTACCCTTTGAAAACCTTATGCACATTAAAGAAGACCATATCCATAAATTAGGCACATTCATTAAGTCCAAAGCATGTACACCACAAGACCAAAAATACTATGTCTAGTCCAGTCATCATGCAGATCATATAATTGCACACTTAATTAAACAACTCAATCATCAAGTCATAATCGCAGCAGCATAGATAAGAGTTTATTTAAACATAATCAAAGAAAGACAATCACTCATGACCTCTCATAAAGTAAAAAAGTTACATGATCAAGCAAAACCCCATTACCTTGCCCAATAAAGTAACCAACAAGAACCATGAATAATATCCAACTTCAAATAGAATATCATTTAAGAATAGGTATCATGTGATACTCACATTTGCGGACAACTCACTGTTCTAATCGAATTCAACATAATAATGTCATATTACATGTAAAGATCAGTCTATTTCAACCATTTTACGTTATAAGAATGTACATACATAAGAACAACCTCCGAAGGCTTCCCTCAAGTCAAACTAGTGCAAGGCATAGGTAGAGTCCCATACCCCTACCTAGGCTAAGTCAAACCTCGTAAGTCACCCTAGGTACTTTGTACTTCATAACTTCATTTTCTTTTAGGGTACACTTGCCTTAACCGACATAGACCACAAGAGCTAAGTGTGGAATCCAGTGTTATGAATCCTTACACCGATGGAAGTCTGTCTATCGGCCAATATAAAACCAAAGATGAACATAACTTTCTAGGTGAATCCACTAGCTAGTTTTCCTATAGGGGCAACATAGTTCAAGAACTAATAGATAGGTATAATCCATATACATACCACTTGGAAATTGGGGCCTCCTCTCATGAGAATCCATTGGATGAGTATTCCTATTTGGGGAGTCAACACCACTTGTGGAACTACAGGGTGAATCTTCCTCTATGGAAAGTCATCACCACATTGTTAAGTTCACTCGGTGCTAAGTTATGTCCCTATTGAAATGTCCTTATTAATCATCATAGCTTATTGTAGGTCATAGGGTCTAACCCTTGTATAATCATCATCATCATAGATCAATAAGACTGCATTAGTATAATTCTTTCATTATGATTCATATAAGCGAGGTTAGCATATTTAAGATGCCTCAAGAGACTCACATGGTAATCAATACAATCCAATAAACATTTACATCGTAGACAACACATCACAAATTATAGTCAAAATATTTGAATTCAACATCATACCACCCTATTTATCCTAAGACAATGCATACTCAGATAGAACATCATGATTTAATCACGATTAACCATAATTTTAAGTAAAGATTATGGATCAGTAGACTTACCAAGTCTCCTTCATAATCCATCACCAAAGTCTTACGATCAACTCGGAATCACCGCAATAGTTGTAGTTCATCGTAAAACAATAACAACATAATAACAAGGCTAATGAATCCCTACATTCACAATTATCATACTTCATAGATTAAGATAAGATACTTAGGTTACTCCACAAATCTTCTAACCATATTAACATCTAAAGACGTCTAGCATGATAAGAATACAATTAATCATTAACTTATTCATGATTGATACCAAAACATCATATAGTGTAATTCAATCAATACCCCCAATTAGGTGAACCACATTACCCCAATCATATGAATATCATAATTAGGGTAAGGGCGTTTAAAGGTCATATTATACAAAACTTTTTTTTTTAGACAAAAACCCCACTCAAGTTATATTCATATATTAAGTTAAAATAGATGTTAATGTATTTATAATATACAAAAGAAATGAAAAACAAATCAACTTACAACATCAAATTCGTATTGGATGAAAAACCACTTGAAAACCCAACTTTTAAAATCAATTTTATGGAACCCTTATAGGAAAGAGGTCTCAAAGGTGAAAATATCATACATTACTAATTAATGAAGATTGATGGATAAACTTGAATGTTTTGATCCTTTAAACCATCCCTTATATTGTTCTTCAATGGTTTTGGGTTTGTGAGTTACGATAGTATTATTAGTATTAATTAGGTTAGAGATTTATATAAGTGATTAACAAACTTAATTAGACATCACGTAACCCCTTATTAACTTCCTAACAAAGACAATTACTCAATTAACTTAAGTGAAAAGGTGTAGTGAAAATCATTCCCCACATATGACACCACGATCGACGGATCATGGTTCAATCGACGACCTGTCCACCCCCTTCCATGCTGCACATCGTTCGTAAGTCAGAGAGCTATCAAAATGACCCTTCCAGGATTTTTGGCTATGTGATCATCGATGCCCCGTCGATTAGTACACGCCCCGTCGATGGCACTCGTATGTGCACACTGCCTTTGCAGCCCTTTGACTCCAAAATGCAAGGGTCCTCCTCAAGGGCCATTAATTTGTCCTTGGGGAGTCGTGCCCAGACGTTTCGACTATGAATAAACTTAAATACAATTTATACAGCCTTCCATCAATTTTAATCAGTTGTTGACTCCTAAAAGCTAGTCAAATAGGCTAATACACGCTATTACCTCCTTGAACTAGTTTCCGGACTTCATGGCCATTCTTGGATGTTTTGGTTTCAAGACTCCCTAAATGAATTATATTCATTAAAATGGACCTAATAACAGTGTTTACACCTTATGAACCTTACATTAGGCTCAAGAACACGTCTTGGATTTTTGAAGTGTTACATCATCCCCCCTTTAGGAACATTCGTCCCCGAATGACACTAAAATCTTTTGAAAGGAAGGAATAGACTCAAGACTAGCAACCCAACAAACAACGATACACTAATATCATTATTACACATTCAAATCATATCCTTATACCAGGCAAATTCAAACACATCAAACTACTAACCTAAGGTCAACATTACATATGAGGAATATCCCTGCTCACAACAACCAAGAGCTCAAACATATTTATGGAGTCAAGTTATGTCAATGTTCAACGTACCACTGACGTCTCGTTTCAAACGACGTCACCATGTCAAAATGCAACCCAACAAACTTAAAATAAGCAAAAGTAAGTATTAGCATAATTCACTGTAAGTCATTGTAAGATCATAAAAATGCTTGTTTTTGCAAAACTTCACTAAAAATCAAGAAACTTAAATTTTTAGTCATTATTTTCATTATTAATATAAATAACTCACCTTAGTTATCAAAAAAATAATGGTAACATGACTTCATGTCGTCCTCTATCTTCCATGTTGCGCCTTCAATTATTCTTCCATAAAACCTTTAAAGAAGCCACCTATTTGTTTCTCAATTTCATTACTTGCCTATCAAGGATTTTAACCGGGACTTCCTCATCGAAGAGGTTATCCTTCACACCAACACCATCAGTAGGAAGAATAGACTCGATATCACTTATACACTTCTTAAGTATAGAACCATGGAAAGCTAGAAAAACCGAAGCGTATTCACGAGGCAACCTTAACTCATAGACAACCTTAACAAACATTTGAAAGATTTCATAGGGACCCACATAAAGAGGACTCAAATTCCCTTTCTTGGCTAATCTAACCACCCCTTTCATAGGAAAAATTTACAAATACACTTTATCACCTTCTTCAGATTCTAAATGACTTCTCCTATGATCGGCATAAGAATTTTTCCGACTATTCTCCATTTGCAACCAGCTCCTTATGAACTTTTTCCTAAGACTTATAAATCATATCAGGAAAAAGAAGCGAAGACTCAACAACTTCAAACAAATCAATATGAGATCTAGACCTCCTACCGTACTCTTCATAAGGAGCCATGTATATGGATGAATGAAAATATTATTATAAGCAAACTCCACCAAAGGCAAATGCTTATCTCAATTTCCCTTGAAATCAATGACGCAATCTCTGAGCAAATCCTCATGGGAATTGTGCACCCCTATCCAATATGATGGATAATGGATTACCATGGGCAAATCACACAATCTTCCTAGATGAGATACGTGCATAACCTTAGTCGAGTAAGTAGGATTGACGAGGAATTAAAAATGGTGAAAATGGTCAAACCTATCCACAACCACCCAAGTAGAGTCATATTGTGTTTGAGGAAAACCTTCCACAAAATCCATATTTATGTTAGGAACTTGGATTTCTTGTAGTAAATCGCCGGGCTTTTGATATTGGGCTTTCACATGTTGGCAATTTGGACAGTAAACAAAAAATTATGTTATGTTCTTCTTCAAACCTTCCCATGAAAATACTTTCCTAAGATCATGTTACATTTTTGTCAAACCCATATGTATAGAGTAACGGGACCCATGAGCTTCCTCAAGGATCCTATTCCTAAAACCATCAACATTGCGAACACAACCTTCCTTCATACTCAAGACAACATTCCTATCTAAGGAGAATGACTCATTAAGCTTACCAAGAACCGATTCCTTCAACTCCATTAATGTTTAATCAAGGTGTTGTTTGGACTTCACCTAAACTACGAAAGATGACTCAGAGTTATGATTGACCATAAAACCACCATTTTGAGAATCTTCCAATCTAACACCCTATCTAGCCAACCTACGAACATCTGTCATTAGGTCTTTCATGGCTTTATCTATATGAAACATATTAGCCATGGTCATAAGACTTACAGCATCCGCAACCGCATTGGCCTTGACAGGATGATAGATAACACTCATTTTTTAATCTTTCAGTAATTCCAACCATCTTCTTTGTTAGAGATTCAACTCTTTTTGAGTAAAAATATATTGGAGACTCTTGTGGTTGGTATGCACATCAACATAGACACCAAACAAGTAATGCCTCCATATTTTCAAGGCAAATACTACGACCACTAACTCAAGATCATGAGTTGGATGGTTCTACACATGCACCTTTTTTTTTGTAGAAGCATAGGCGATTACCTTCTCATGTTGCATAAGCACACACCCTAGACCCACTCGGGATGGATCACAATATACAACGAAAACCTTTGTACCCTCCGATAAAGTCAACATAAGAGTGGAAGTAAGACTATCTTTCAATATTTGGAAGATTCTCTCACATGCATCCGACCACTCAAATTTCTACTTTTTTGGGTCAAAGTAGTCAAGGGACATGCAATGGATGCAAAACCATCCACAAACCTCCGAAAATAACCCGCTAGACCCAAAAAACTCCTAATGTCAGTTGGAGTCAATGGTCTTGGCTAATTTTTCATTGCCTCGATTTTCCTTGGATCAATCTCAACTCTATCTCTAGAGATGATATGAATAAGAAACGCCACCGACGTCAAGAAAAACTCACATTTTGTAATACATGGCAAATAATTGGTTCTCCTAAATAACTTATAACACAAGTCTCAAATGGTTTATATGATCACCTTTATTTTTCGAATATACTAAGGTGTTCTCAATGAAGACAATGACAAATTAATCTAGGTAACTTCGAAACACTCTATTGATGAATCCATAAATGACGTCAGGGCATTAGTGAGACTAAGGTACATTACTAAGAACTCATAGTGACCATACTAGTCTAAAATGTCATTTTTGATACCTCACCTCTAACCCTAAGTTGGTGATACCCCGATCTGAAGAAAATATTTGAAATGTAGCTTACCCGTTGGAGTTGATCAAACAAGTCGTCAATTCGAGGAAGAGGATACTTATTATTAATAGTGACTTTATTGAGTTTGATATAGTCAATGCACATGCTAAGGGACCCATCCTTCTTTTTCAAAAAACAATACTGGAGCACCCCATTGAGAAATACTAGGTCTAATGAAGCCTTTGTCTAGTAAATCTTTGAGTTGAGCCTTCAACTATTTTAATTCGGACGGAGCCATCCGATAAGAAGGAATTGAAATGGGATTTGTATCTTGTAACAAGTCGGTACCAAAATCAGTTTCCCGTTCAGGAGGAATACTCAGAAGATAATAAGGAAACACCTACAGAAATTCCATGACTATGGGGACCAACTCAATGAGAGTAATTTTGGAGTCCAAATGTTGGACTCTTACTGTATGGTATAAACACTTTTATTGATCATCTAATTCTTTCAAACATAGAGGGATTACGACCTCTACGAAATAGCATTTCACCCTTGCCACTCTAAAACAGACTGCATTGCGAAGTTAAACTCACCACCCTGTTTTACCAATCGCAATCGATAGAGGCAAAGCAAACATGAACAATCCATACCCAAAATACGATTAAAAATTCAAGAATATTATGGCATATCCGGGGTTACCCCCAAGATTGTAACCGGGTAGTCATCACTTTGAGGAGTAAGAGAGACTCTTTTTCTTACATCTATTCTATTCATGATTAAAACATACGTAAGATTTAAACTTTTCAACTACTTCCAATGGACGTTTACGTAGAACTCTACTAACCAAATCATAATTATATCAGGGTAAGAACTCCTGCGGTTAAGAAGATTTACATAGTCTTCTACTTTAGTACACACTTGTATAGTTAATGATAGAATCATGAATCATCTCATCTCATCAACCATCTAAACCGGAAAATAACATTGGGAATACCGCCTAACATCAATAAAAGTTAGAAACACTTTGGCTTGATACACTTTGTCCAAATAGGAAATAGAGTCAATACAAAAAAGTTGTAGTAAACTAAAGTAACTTCGGTAAGATCAAGAGAATATGGCATCGTCCTCGAGGAAATTGTGGACTCCCACTTGGATGATTAGAAGTGTCTAGCTCTTCCTTCAAAGCCTCAAATTCATTTCAATGACGAACGACAAAAAATGTTCTGGACGAGGGACGAAAAAAGGTTAGTACTCCATCTGTTAACGAAGTATAAGATCTTCTACACCATACAACAAAGATATTAATGCTAACAAAGGGACTTTTTATTTGAACACCTGCTATTTTACCCCTTGGCGATTAATGCAAAGTGAAGGAAAATCATACTAAATAAACCCAAAAATGTTCACTATCCCAACAAGTAACACTTATCCCAAACATACTTAAATCACGAGAAGACAACCCTAGCATCAAAGAATATATCAGAAGAACAAAAGAGTGAGCATTATAATAAGGCAGACACTGATCACACATTCTTAATAAGTCAACCAAGTTCAAGACCAAGCAAAGACCCAACCTTATTCAATCAAGTACGTCAACAAGGAAAAAAAACATTACCACTGTTCAAACTTACATTTCATGGAATTTAGCTTATAACGTGACAGTTTATATATTCATTATACCCAAGCAGATTTTAAGTGAACGATATAAACAATAGTATTAAAATTATGACTTGGGGCACATATATTATATCATACATCATATATTTTCATAAATAAACATATGAGATCTCTCCTACGATATCCTCAAAACAAATCGAGTGCAATGCATATTGCATGATTAGAGTCCCATTCCCAATTAGCCTTATGCTAGACCCTTAGGTTATCCAAGTAAGTGTTCAGTCTCCTTTTTCGTTTTGACTTTTGGGGAAATCTTTTTCCTAACCGGACATTGAGCACATGAGTAGTTTGGACCCTACACAAAAGAAGGGGGACTAAAGTCCAAAGAAGTACCAGAACATAAAAATAGCAAAAACTTCTTGGATCACAAGCTAGTTCGTCCTATGGGAGCAAACATAGAGTTTCAAGAACTAGGGAGGTTTTAGTTGGATCCTCTTTAGGGTGCCTGCATGATGATTCTCCAATATCAAGAGTGATGTGAGTGCTCCTACCTTTCCTATGTGGAAAGGGACACTCCTCGATGGTTGGGTGGTTAACTTGGTTGATAGCTAGAGTCCCTTTTTGAATTGTCTTTAGCCTTTAATTATCAATCTTCACTTAATTTAGGTTTGTCATATGTTTTTTGTTGTTCTACCATTGATAATAATCATGATCAATAGCTCATTATATTGGATGAGTTTAAATTAACTTGCATCAAAATTCATATAAGTGAAATTAACACTTTAGCATAATAACATTTTAAGGCCAATTAATTGTTTTGACCATCTTATAGCAACATACCCCTTGACAATCCTCACAACATAGGCAACAAAATTTCAATTCAAACATCATACTATCCAAACTTTAATATAAGGTAAACCAAATGGAATATCATAGCTTAAAACAATTAATCACCATTGGAGTAAGATTAAGAGTTTAAGAATTACCAAGTCTTGCTCATAGTCTATATCAACGTTACCATCACCCATACTAACCCCAACTGGAGGATTACATCATACAGAAAGAATAATCCAAATAGATAAAACATGGAGAATTGATCTCATGCACATTCATCTTAGATCGCTACTGTGAGAAAAGGATGCAAGCTAATTCTAGTATAATCCCATAACCTAAACTAAATCTCAAGAACTGGCATGATAGGCCTATAGTTCATCTTAATTCAACAATAATAGAACCATAGGATAGTAGTATAATAAACAACCAACTCAATTGAATGATCAATATACAATTATAAGTCAAGATCACTACCAATGGAACCATAGGATAGTAGAGGATTATGTTATTCAATTTGACCAAACCATAAACAATAATCATAAAAAGGTTGAATTACATGTAAATATACTCAATATAACTCTAAGAATTAACTAACAACTCAATACATAACTTCAATTACGTAATTGAATGAAACGGATACAAAAACTCAACTTTTTGGAATCAATTTTTGAAGGAACCCTTTGAGGAAAGGATCTCAAAGGTGAATAGAAACCATATAATAATAATTATCAACAATTTGATGAAGAATCCACCCTTTTCCAGCCCCCAAACCCTAGTTCTAGCTAACCTTCAATGGTGAGTTCTTTTAGAGAGAGAAGTAAGAGATAAGGAAAAGAGTTTATTTTGAGAGTTGGCTTTAGGTTAATGAGGGTTAAGGATATTTGTAGAGAGTCTTTATTAAGTTAATTAGTTTTCCTTTATTCATTATCTAACCCCTAAACCATTTAATTATTTTAAATAAAATTATTAAAATCCATCAATGAAATTAAACACTCACCGACGTGACCCCGTCGACGGTCCGTTGGTGGGTCGACGGATACCCCCCCCCCTCCGTCCTGTCGAGTGTGATAGTAACTAGGTAAAAAGGGCCTTCACAATCTTTATAAGGTAGGGACGATGGTGTCCTTTGACGCCTCGATAGGACACTTACGGACCATCGTTTTCCCTGTCGATGTACACTGCAAGTCAGTCATGCATCAAACTATAGGGGTTCTTCTCGAGGGCCCTTGTTTGTTACTTGGGGAGTCGCACCCAGACGTTTCAATTATAAAACCACTCCCAGCACCCATTAGCTACCTTTCGAATAATTTCTGACTTCTAAAAGTTAGTAAAAAGGCTAAGGCACACTAACACCTTTTTGAACCAACTTCTCAGAAGTCTTTGGACATTTGAATCTTTAAACTTCTAAATAACCTATATTATTTAAAATTGGACTTAGAAACAGTGTTTAGACTTTATGACACCTATGTTAGGCATTTTCATGAGTGTTGGAATTTTTTTCCATGTATTACATTATCCCCCCATTTAGGAACATTCCATACGAATGACACTAAAACTCTTTTAAAGGAAAGAATAGACCCAAGAGTAGGAGCCCAACCAATCAACAATATCCATTTAACATAAATCATGACACTTCAACAAGAAAAATATAAAAAATCATATTACCACACCTAAGACTCAAGACACTTCATCATGAGGCATTTCATTCTCACAACAGTTATGCTCTCAACAAACATCATATGTGTCAATTAGCACAAAGTTCGTCTTAACAACCTGTTACCTATCATTTTTTATGAAGACTCATCATATCAGAATGCACAACATACCTCAAAACAAGAAAAAACCAAAATTTCAAGTTTTTGATAGCAATCCTATGATGACTTCACTGTAAAACTTACTGTGAGGTTTTCAAAAATGCTTTTTTTTTCCAACACTTCACCCCAAAATCAAGAAACAAAAATCTTTGTCATAATTATGTAATTTAAAAGAATGGCTAACCTTAATTCTCAAAAAGGTGGGGATAACGGGATTTCATATAGGCCTCGGCCTCCCATGCAACACCATGAATTAATGGATTTTTGCATAACACCTTCACGGATAACACGTCTTTATTCCTCAACTTATTGACTTGCTTATCAAGAATTCAAACTGGGACTTCCTCATATGTTGGAAATTCAAGACAAGCCTAGATTTAAGAAGAGGTTTTCTAATCAAGTTCCTTCCAAATTTCCCAAGTGTAGTGATGATAGGGTGTCTAACACTAAGTTTCAAAAGAGAAAAGGTACTAGCTCACCTAGAAAGAAGCCAACTTGTTAAAAGAGTGGTATGAAGAATTATGGTGATTGCCTCGTTGGGACGGACAATTGCTTTAAGTATGGCAAGAGTAGCCACAAAGTTAGTAGTTTCCCTAATATAAAGGTCCTAGACAAAGGAAGCGTGCAAGATCAAGCTAGTGGTTCTAATGTGGATGCTCCAAAGAAAAATCGTTTTTATGTGATTCGCCTCTAGTAAGGAACAAGAGTTTCAATAAGGGACCCCATAACGAGGATCATTCCCGTTCTGTTAAACCGAAACACCTTTCCTGGAGAAATTTTTAAATGCACTATCACCTTCGTCAAACTCCCAAATCCCTTCTCCGAGTATTGGCATATGGCCTTTTGCTGATGTAGGTCGTTTGCACTAGTTCCTGTGATATAACCTTTATAACGTCTTACAAATCAAAATCAGAACCAAAGAATGAGGGCTCACCACTTCAAAAAACCTATAAAAATAGGCGACTAACTCGTACCATACAAGGCTTTTATAGGAAGACTGGAAAATGGATGAATGAAAATATTGTTGTAGGGAAAAACTCACTAAAGGTAAATGCCTATCCCAACTCCATTTAAAATCAATAATGCAAGCTCTAAGCGATATGTCAGGGTTTGTCGTGTACGCTCCAATTGACTCTGCTTTGGGTTAACAATGGTGCTAAATTTAACCGTAGTACCTAACCCTTGTTGGAACGACCTCCAAAATCTAGATGTGAATTGTCCGCCCCGATCCGATATGATGCATAATGGAATTCCATGGAAACACACAATCTTATTTAGGAAGATTCTTGCATTATCCTCCGCCCTATATGTACACTTAACGGGGATAAAGCGAGCGGATTCAGTTAATCGACCCACAACCACCCATATGGGAATCACAGGACTTTTGGGTCCAGGGTAAACCTACTACAAAGTCCATATTGATGTCTTCTTACTTAAAATTTTGAATTTGGATCTCTTGTAGTAAGCCACCTCGCTTTGGATGTTCGGCCTTTACATGTTGACAATTCGGACACTTAGCGACAAATTGCGTTATGTCCCTTTTTAGAACTTTCCACCAATATATTTCCCTTAGGTCATGGTAAATTTTTGTCAACCTTTGATGAACTGAGTAGAGGGACCAATGTGCTTCTGATAAGATTCGAACCCAAAACCCATCAACATCGGGAACACACAATCTCCCTTGTTACTTTAACACACCATCCCCTCTAGGGAGAATGATGCATTTATCTTGCCAAGAACTTATTCTTTCAAATCCATCAAGGCTAACTAAACGTGTTGTTTGGACTTAACCTCAACCTCTAACGATGACTTAGAGTTATGATGAACTACGACACCCCCATCCGGAGCACTCTCCAACCTCACCCCCAACCTAACCTATACACTTCCCTTGCTAGGTCCTTATTGGCTTCATCAAGATGGTATTCACTACCCATAGTCTTCCGACGTAGGGCATCCGCAACTACATTAGCCTTGCCAGGGTGATAAAGGACACTCATATCATAATCTTTCAACAACTCAATCTACCTTCATTGTCAGAGATTTAAATCTTTTAGGGAAAACATATATTGGAGACTCTTATGATCGATAAAAACATCCACATGCACCCCATACAAATAATGCCTCAAAATTTCCAAAGAAAACACAATAGCCGCTAGTCCAAGGTCATGATGGGGTAATTCTTCTCATGTACCTTTAGTTTGATTGAGTCATATGCTATCACCTTACCGTTTTGCATAAGCACACACCCAAACCCACTCGGGATGTGTCACAATACACCAGAGAACCCTTCGTACCCATCAAGAAGGTCAACACCAGAGCGGAAGTAAGCTTATGTTTCAACAATTGGAAGCTCTTCTCACAAGCTTTCGACCACTCAAACTTTCTACTTTTTTGGGTCAAAGTATTCAAAGGAGACGCAATGGATAGGAAACCATCCACGAACCTCTGATAGAAGCCTGCTAAACCCAAGAAACTCCTTATGTCAGTAAGAGTTTAAGGTCATAGGCCCAATTTTCGAAGGTTTTATTTTCCTTGGGTCTACTTTAACTCCTCACTTATAATGATGTGCCCCAAAGAAAGTAACCATCTCCACCAAAACCACATTACTATCTTTGGGGTACATTTGATGTCGTTACGTGTTGGCTAACATTACTCTCACATGACTCATATGATTATATTTATCGTAGAATATACCAGATATAGTTAATGAAAAAAAAATGACAAACGAATCGAGGAAATTTCGTAAAATTACTCTATTATTAGGTCCATACATGTGCCGGAGCCATTGTGAGACGGAAAGACATGACCAGAATTATTATGTCCATACCTAGTCTGAGAGGCGTTTCGGGAATACTAATCCTTTAATACTGAAGTTGCTGATACCTGACCTCAAGTATATACTCTTAAAGTAACGCGCCCCTTGGAGTTTGCTCAAATACAGACCATTATGCGAGGAGAGGATCATATATTAATGTGACTTGTGAGTTGGCGGTAAGGTAGTCAATACACATTCTGAGAAACGACCCCACCTCTTTTGGACCCAAAAACAGTGGCGGCACCACATGGAGATATATTAGGATTATAAAGCTTTTGTCAAGCAAATCCTTTGTTGAGCATTCCACTCTTTCAATTCGTCGAGAGCCATCAAATAGGGTCTTGAAATGTGGTTGTTTCGGGTTAGTCATCGATACCCAAATATCATTTTCCCACTTCAGGAGGAATACCGGGAAGGTCATTAGGAAAATCTCCAGGAAAATTCTCCCACTACGAGGACGACACTTAATAGAAGGAATGTCAGAATCCCCAATCTTGGACTCACTATCTTAGAGAAACCTTTTGAGATCATTTTACATTCTTCTAGACAAGATATGATGTGACCTCTAGGAATAGAATTTCGTTCATTTGGAAGTTTAACCTCACCACTCTTTTCCTACAATCTATAGATGCAAAACATGCATGCAACCAATCCTTACCCCATATAATATCAAAATAAATCATATAAAGTTCTACGAGATAAACATAAGAAACTCTTCGGGTAATGTATTAGGAAAACTTTGATAGACTTTATTAGCAAAAACCGACTCTTCCACCCGAGTAGATACATAAAAGGGCTCATGAAATATATCGGGTAAAACATCAAACTTTTTAGTGGAGTAACAAAGGACAAGGTAGCACCCAGATCAAGTAAAGCATACACATCAATAGAAAAGATTTTTAACATACCGGTCACCACATCGAGAGAGGTCTCTTGCTCAACCCTAAAGCGGAGAGCATAGAAGTGGTTCTTCTTGGGAGCGGTTACGTAGAACAAAACTTGTGAGCTTAGACCACTACCCTTGTCATGATCTTAAAGTTTTGGACAATTCTCATTTTAACACTCTTTCAACCCTTAAAGCAGTAGTGTCCCTTAAATCACTCACATAGTGCTTTGTTTACCACACTTTCACAAGTTGGCTTCTCCTTTGTTATTTTGAACATTCGCTCTAAATTAGGGTTATACCCTATCACCACTAGCTCGTGGGAATTTGGTTAGGGACTTGATTTGAAACCCCGTTCTTAAATTAAGGATTATTCTTGTATCGCAGCCTATTCTTTGAGGAGCTCCAGCAAAGGACCTAGCACTATTAGATCTTTATTTTTTCCTTAGATTTTTCCTTCTTAATCCTTCTTGAATAGGACCATAATATGGGAAATGGTCCCGTGTTCATGTGAAGATGGCGATGGCCCTCTTCTGTACGTTCTCAGACACCCCCATCATTTAAAATGACTCTTTTTGTCTTAGGATCGGAGGACCTAAGGAAGGCGTCATATTTGGAAAACCTAACCAAATCCAAAGATAAATCGAACACTCTCCCTCCTTGGTGATAATTGATGAACTTTGTCACCTTCTCCTACGTCATCTCTCTAGGGAAGAACCGAGTAGGGAAACACCCCGCCTTGAGATCTCCCCCAAGTTAACAGACAACCCCTCAACGAGATTGTCCCTCCAATGCAAATTTTACCAAGTTTGGGCACATCTGAGTTGAATGCGGCCCAAACTCGGCCTTCTCACTTGGAAAATGACCCCCATAGGTTATAGCACTTTGTAGACACATCCAGGCATTCTTGAGGTTGTCATCAACCTTAGATGAACTTAGATTATATGTGTTATGGGGGTTCATCCGAGCGATGTCCCATAGATGGGAAGCCATAGTAGTGACTTGTTGATGAGGACGAGGAGCACCCGTTTGGCTTGAGTGTCATATCTTGGGCTTGAAACGTTGCGGCTTGTGCTTGGGTAGTCATAGCTTGGGCCTTTCGAGCAAGAATAACCCTCATTTCTTCCTCTTTCATAGGTGGAGGGTTAGTCGGGGCTTGATCAACATTAGCATTTTCCTCAAGTGGAGGAACTTGCTCACCATAGGAGGAGCTCCCACAATAGCAACGTCGTGTATGAGAGTATTCGAGATGCATTTTCCATGACGGTTTTTTCTTTTGGTGTGTTGTGTACTTAGCAAACCAATATGGTATGTAGATGCAAAAGCAACATAAGTATACTCTATTGCACGATAAAAAGATATGAAGAAACGAGGTGATTCTAAGAATAAATAGGTTTCCAGCTCATAAGAAGTGGAGTGCTTCAACCAATATGAATACCGACTATATACACATGGTACAGAGAGAGACATTACTTAACGATATTCGACCTCATGCTCTGATACCAAGTTTGTCAAATCCGGGTTTACCCCCTAGATGTAAACAGTGTCGTCATCCTCTTTAAGGACTAAGACAAGCCTCGTAGTATTACATCATTGCATTCATCATTAAAAATATGGAAGAATTTAAAAAATTTCAATTACTTCAAATCGGAGGTTTACATAGACCTCTACATACAAATAAACATAATAATATCGAGTGTACAATAGACTCATTTGTATAAGAAGATTACATAGTCTTCTACTTTTATTTCACACTCTTGTATAGTAAAGAAATAGAGTCATAAATCTGTTCTCATCTCATAAACCATCTAAACAAGGACATTAACATTGGGCATAGCTCTACATCAAAAAGAGTAAGTCGTACAGACGTTTTATATAACTTTGTCTCAAATATGAAATAGAGTCAATACGAAAATTGTAGTAACTAAGTAACATCGCAAAGAAAATATTGGCATCGTACTCGGGGAAAATGACGACCTACCACTTTAATGATAGAATGTCAAAGTATTCCTTCAAATAGCTTCAAATCAACTTCAACGACCGAAACATAAGATGTTTGGGACAAGGGAAGAACATGGGGTTAGTACTCCACATATACTAAGTATGAGATCTTATGCACATACACAAGCAAATCATGCTAAAAGGGGGATTTTTATTAAAACATGCTATTTTACCCCTTTTTGGGCTTAATGCAAAGTCAATTAAATTATACAAATCAACCAAACATGCTCACTATCCTAACTAGTAAAACTTATCCGAGCACACATAAAATCATGAGATACTACATCCCTAGCATCAAGGAATAATATAACAAGAATGAATAAAGAGTTGAGCATATCATAATAAGCAATGAAAGTTACTAACAAGTTCTTATTAAGTCAACAAGTCAATAACCAAGCAAATACAATACCTACTCAATCAACACCCCCCCCCCCCCCATCTTCAAACAAGGAAAACATGACCACGGTCCAACTTTACATTTCATGGCATTTAGTCTTACCAAACTTCATCTTATATTTATAATTAAAACCCAAGGCAGATTAAAAATGAATAATCAAATTAAAGTATCAAAAATAAACATGCTCATATATATATATATTATTACACATCATGTCTTATCATAACTTAACATAAAAGAACCTCTATAAGACTCACCTCAAACTAACTAAGCAAGTGGGAGTAGATCCCATTAACCCCTAACCACTAGACTAAGCTTAGAACCCTTAGGTTACCCAAAGTTAGTGTTCAAGTCCGTTATTAGTTTAAAGTTGGGGGGAACATCTTGCCCTATTTGACATTTGACACGATTATCTAGTGTGGAATCGGTTGTTCATTAACCTACACGAGAAAAGAAGGAAGACAGCTTTCGACAAAGGTAGTCCAGAACATATAATGCTAGAAACTACGTGGATCCACTAGCTAGTCTTCCTATGGGGGCAAAATAGTTCAAGAAATAGGAAAATTTAGTTTTGATCCTTTTATGCACATGCATTATGATTTCAAAATTGAAGAGTGATGTAGTAGTGCTCCGTGCTTTCCCTAATGAGGAAAAGGACACTCCTTCTGGATTTTCACCTTGGCTAATCTAGATCTTTGAAATGTCTATAGCCGGTAATTATAAATCAAAATTAATTTAGGTCATAGGGTCTACCCCTTGACAATCATCATCATCAATATCTCAATAAGATTGTCTGAGTTTAAGCTTTATTCACAATTCATATAAGTGAGTTAAACACTTAGCATTTCAAACATTTAAGGCACATTGAAGTTTCACCATCCCTTATAGCCAAAGACTACCTTAACCAACCTAACAAAATTAATCAAGACATGTTAAATTTCCCAACGTAATTACCATCCTATAAGCTTAATATAAGGCATTATACCCCAAGTAATTCATAGCATAACAACAATAATCACAATTAGAACTAAAGATAAGATACTAAGACTTACAAGTATTTCTCATAGGTATTATCAACGTCTACCATACCCATTAACTCAAACCCCCCCCCCCCCCACTGGGGGAGTAAGTAGTAACATCATAACAAATATAACAATCGAATAACATGTCCAATCTGCATTATCTATAACAACATTCTCGTTTAGATCACCAACTTGAGACAAGATACATCGGTTGAGTAACATTATAATCCATAACCTAAACTAAATCTCAAGACTAGATCATAGGCCGATATTTCACTTCAATCAAACAATATAGCAACATAAATAGTAATATAATCAACAACCAACACAATTGAATAATCAATATACAATTATAAGTCAAGATCACTACCTAGAGTTAGGGATAGAGGATCAAGTTCTTTATTTTGACCGAACCATCAAAAGTAATCATAAAAAAGTTGAATTACATGTAAATCTACACAATATGACCCTAATAATTCACAAACAACTCAATCCATAACTTCCATTTCGTAATTTAATGAAACCCATAAGAAAACTCAACTTTTTGAAATCAATTTTTGAAGGAATCCTTTGAGGAAAGGATCTCAAAAGTGAATAGAACTCATACCTTAATATTTATCAACATTTTGATAAATAATCTTTCCTTTTCCAGCCCTCAAACCCTAGTTCTTGCTAACCTTCAATGGTGAGTTCTTCTAAAGAGAGAAATAAGAAACAAGGAAGAGAATTTATTTTGACAGATGGATTTAGGTTAATGAGGGTTAAGAGTATTTATAGCGGGGGCTTAATTAGTTAATTAGTTTCACTTTAATCACTATCTAACTCCTAAACCATTTAATTATTTAAATAAAATCATTAAAATCCATCAATGAAATTCGACCCTTACCAACGAGACCCTGTCGACAGTCCGTCGGTGGGTCGACGCCCCCCCCCCTTCTCCGTCCTCTTCCTTCGTCGTCTCTATAAGAGACTTTCCAATAGAGGTTTCCTCCAATTTTTCTAAGTATGGCATGACGGTGGGCCCTCAGACTAATCCGCCCCGGATTCCCATGGACGCTCCTTGTCCCCTTTTCGTCGAGATGTACACAGTAGCTAGGTAAACAAGTGCTTCACAATTCTTTCTAAGTGGGGGGCGACGGTGGATTCGAAAAAACATCGTTAGGAAATGCTAGATAGCGTCTCCCCGTTGATGCACACTGCCAGGTTAGTGTGGCATCAAAACTGTAGGGTTTTCCTCGCGAGGGCTCGGGTTGGTCCTGGGAGTTGCACGCAGACGTTTCAATCATGAAACCACTCTAACACCCATTAGCCTACCTTCCACTATGTTCATACATTTCCGACTTCTAAGTTAGTTAAAAGGCTAAGACACCTAACACCTCTTTGAACCAAACTTCCCGGACGTCTTTAACATTGGTTCTTAAACTTCTAATAACTATAATCTATTTAAAAGTTACTAGAAAACAATCGTTTCAACTTTAGGTACTTAGTTAGGCTTTGCATGGAGTCTTGGATTTTTTTAAGGTTGTTTCCTATATCAAAATACTACTAGTTCAAACCTAAGGAAAAAAACTCTATTGGGCAACATTATAGGACAATTTCTATACACCATTTTTGCAACAACCGACTCACCCATTGGAGTAAACACTATTAAAGGTTCATGCAAGATATAGGGCAAAATGTCAAACTATTTAGATACTAGAGGGGTAACAAATGATAAGGTAGAACCGGGATAAAGTAAGGCATATACATCAATAGAGAAGACTTTTATCATACTGGTCACCATGTCGGAAGAAGTTTCTTGCTCAACCCTAAAGGAACACATAAAACTTATTCTTCTTTGGAGCCTCATTTGAACCACTTTCTTGCCCACTACCCTTGTCTTGAACCTTCACACTAGGTAAATCCCTAACCTTGTGGCCACTCTGGGCACAACCATAGTAATTTCCCGTTCCAACTTATCATTCCCCTACATCACCTTTTCCACATTTGGTACAAGTAGGCTTATTGTTTGGTGAACTAGTATCCCTTCCCTTCATAGACTTATGGTTACAATCCCTATCATCCCTATGCTTAGGGAACTTGTAACGAACTTGATTAGAAACCCTCTTATTGATACTAGGCTTGTCTTGAATCTCAAGTCTACCCTTTGACGAACCACCTTCAAAAGATCTTTCCCTCTTGGCATCCCAACTATTTCTGTTAGAACTTGCCTCTTCCACATGTGAGCATGAACCATGAGATGAGAAATGTTCATATTTTCAAGTAGCATGGCCGAATGGAACTCCTCTTGTAAATATCCAACATCTCCTTCACAAAATAACTCATTTCATTCCTATGATCGGAAACCAAAGAGGCGAATAGTTTGACAATTTAGTTAATTTCAAGGAGTATTCAAGCACACTCATACCTCCTTGATGAAGTTTGATGAACTCCCTAGGAAAGAACCGATCAAGAAAATCCTTATTGAACACTTTGCAAGTCACGGGTCCACCTCTTAAAAGCCTATTGTCCCTCCATTGGACGTACCATGCTTGAGCCACATCCTTAAGTTGATAAGTGGCTAGCTCGGCTTTCTCACTAGTAGTCCACCCCATAGCATAAAGGATATTTTAGATTTCATCAATGAACTGTTGGGGGTTTTCTTCATTCTTAGACCCTAGAAAGTAGGAGAATTCATTTAAGTTTAATCCCTTAAACTGGAGGCCATGGTAGCAAATTGTTGGTGTGCTCGGGGTACAAC
Source organism: Solanum habrochaites (assembly GCA_027704765.1). NCBI lineage: Eukaryota > Viridiplantae > Streptophyta > Magnoliopsida > Solanales > Solanaceae > Solanum > Solanum habrochaites. Next base: position 38,292,515 of record JAKWJA010002493.1, on the reverse strand, counting down.
CTCCCGATTAGCTTGGTCTTTCATGGATTGAGCTTGAGTAGTGGCGGCTTGTGCTTTGGTAGTAATGGCTTGGTCCATTTGAAAGATAGAGGCCCTTATGTTCTCATCCATCAAAAGAGGAGGATTGAGTTGGACTTGGTCATCATTCACATCTTTTCCAAGAGGAGGAACTTGATCACCACGGGAAGGATGTCCCGCATTCGCAATATCTTTTTCAAGTCTTCATGCCGCATTCCTTAGAGTATTCATTGTCTATAATCACAGTAAAAGGATTATATGCAAAATCACAAAGATCTAAGAATCTAGCGGCACGATATTGGATTTCAAAGAAAGTAAGAGTTTCCTAAGCATCTCATAGATTTATATTCATAAGTGTGGAGCGCTTCACAAATTATGAATACAAACCTACATTGACATGATTGAGCGAGACATCGACTCAAAGATATTTAAGCTCATGCTCAGATACCAATTTTGTCACAACTGTGAGCACCTTCTAGATGTAACCGGCGTTGTCGTCCTCTTTGAGGACGAAGACCAGCCTCTTAGCTTACATCATTACATTCATAGGTAAAAAAAGTGGAAAATTTAAAACTTTTCATTACTTTTACTCGCAGGTTTACATAGACCTCTACATACATACAAGCACGCACACACACACACAAACACACACACACACACACACACACATATATATATATCGAGTATACATAGACCCTTTATATGGGAAGATTACTTAGTCTTCTACTTTTATTGCACATGGATACGTAGAATATTACATAGTCTCAAAATAGTCTTCACATCTCATAACCATATAACAATACTATATAAAATTGGGCCTAGCCCATACATCAATACAATTAGACCACATAAAGGTCATACGATGTTTAGTACTCAAATGAAACGAAAGAAACATAAGAGTCTTAATACTAAAACAACTACACAGCTTGATATTGGCATTGCCCTCAGAAAGAAAGGACCTACACAACTTGGATGTTCAAGAATTCCAAGTCTTCTTTGATGTCGTCTCCAAAGGCCATTCAATGACCGGAACCTAAAATGTTGGGGAAAAGGAAGAAATGGGGTTAGTACACCACTTGTACTAAGTATGAAACCATATGCACACATATCATGAAAAAATGCTAAAAAGGGATCTTTCATGGAAACATGTTATTTTACCCTTTAAAAACCTTATGCACATTCAAGAAGACCATACCAATCAATTAGGCACATTCATTAAGCACAAAGCATAAAGACCACAAGACCAACAATACGAAGTTTAGTCAAGTCATTATTCATGTCATATAATTGGACACTTAATCAAACAACTCTATCATTAAGTCATAATAGTAACAAGAATAGATAACAGTTTATTTCAACATAATCAAAGAGAGAAAATTAACCATCACACCACATTAAGTCAAGAAGTGAAATGACCAAGCAAAGCCCCATAACCTTGTCCAATTAAGTAACCAAACCAGAACAATAACTAATATCCAACTTCACATAGCATATTATTTAAGAATACATCATCATACTTTAACAATAGAGGCCAAATACATGTTCATAGGAGTAACCAACATCACACAATGTCATTTACATATAACATCATCATATTTTCACCATTTACATTTATAAGCATGTACATACATAAGAACAACCTCCTAAGGCTTCCCTCAAGGCAAACTAGTGCAAGGAATAGGTAGAGTCCCATACCCCTACCAAGGCTAAGTCAAACTTTTTAAGTCACCCTAGTTGGTTTTTACTTCATTATTTTGTTTTAGTTTTAGAGACACTTGCTTTAACCAACATAGACCACAAGAGCTAAGTGTGGAATCCGGTGTTGTGAAACCTTACACCGATGGAAGGTGGTCTACCAGCCAATGTAAAACCAAACATAAACGTAGCTTTCTAGGTGGATCCACTAGCTAGGCCTCCTATGGGGGCAACATAGTTCAAGAACTAAGCGATAGGTATAATCCCCCTACATACAACTATGCAATTGGGACCTCCTCTCATCGGAGTCCATTGGATGAGTATCCCTCTTTGGGGAGTCAACACCACATGTAGAACTATAGGGTGAGTCTTCCTCAATGGAAAGTCATCACCTTCCATTGTCAAATTCATTTGTTGCTAAGATAAATCTCTCTCTTGAAATTTCTTTATTAATAATCATAGCTTATTGTAGTCATGGGGTATAAACTTGTATAATCATCGTTAGCATAGCTCAATAAGAATTGAAAGAGTATAATTATTTCATTACAATTCGTATAAGTGAGGTTAGCACGTTTACATATCAATTAATGATATGTAGCACTAGTAAATCTTTCAACATCCTTATAACATTTACATATTAGTCAACACCTCACAAATCATAGAAGAAACATTTTAATTAAACATCATACTACCCTATTAATCCTAAGACAATGCATACTGCAATACAACATCGTGATTTAATCACAATTAACCATAATTTTAAGTAAAAAATAAGGATCATTAGACTTACCAAGTCTCCTTCATAATCCATCACCAAGGTCTTCCGATTAACCCTTAACTCAAACCAATTAGGGTGTAGTTTAATCATAAATCAACATATAACATAATAACAAATCTAATTGAATCACTATATCAAAATTCATCACTAGTTCATATCTTAAGATAAGATACTTAGGTTTATTCACAATATACTTCATAACCTAGATCAAATTCTCAAGAAGTAGCATGATAGTAATATAATTCATCATAATCTAATCATTATTGATACAATAACATCATCTAGTAGTAATTCTATTAATGACCAAGTCAATTGAACCAACAATACCCAATTCATATCAAGATCATAACCTAGGATTAATGGGTAACCATCATCTTCAACAAACTATACCAAACCATCAAGATATACCATAATTAAGTTAGAATACATGTTAATTTATTAATAATATAAAAAATAAATCATAAACAAATCGATTCACAATAACAAATTCGTACTGGATGAAAATTCACTTGAAAAACCAACTTTTGAAATCAATTTGATGGAACCCTTAGAGAAAATAGGTCTCTAAGGTGAAAGGTATCCCATACCATACTAATTGATGAATATTGATTGAAAAACTTGGCTCTTTTCATAGCTTAAACCCTCCCTGGCTTTGTCTTCAATGGAGTTCTTCACTAGAGAAGGACCACAGTTTCGAGTTTGTGAGTTATGGGAGTTTTGTTAGTCTTAATTAGGTTAGGGATTTATATAAGAGGTTAAAAACATAATTAGACCTCCCCTAACCCCTAAATAATTTCTTAACTAATCCAATTAATTAAATAACTTAAGTGAAAACGTGCAGTGAAAACCAGTTCCCACATACGTCACCACGATCAACGAATCATGGGTCAATCGACGACCAGTCCCCCCGTCCGTGTTGTGCAATCATTGGTAAGTTAAGAGAATTTTTTAAATGACCCTTCCAGATTTTGATTAAGTTAGCATCGACGGTGTCCATCGATGCCCCGTCGATTGGCACACGACCCGTCGATAGCACTCGTGTGTGCACACTGCCTTGGCAGTCCTTTGATCCCAATATGAAAGGTTCCTCTTCAAAGGACCTTGGTTAGTCCTTGGGAATTCGTGCCTGGATGTTTCGACTAAGAATCAACTAAAGTACATCTTAGACTCCCTTCCACCAATTTTCATCATTTTCTGACTCCTTAAATTTAGTCAAATAGGCTACGACACACTAGTACCTCCTTGAACTAGTTTACGACATTATGGACGTTGTTGGACGTTTTAGTTTATAGAACTTACTAGATTACTTATATTCGTTAAAATAAGCCTAAAAATCGTGTCTGCATTTTATGACACTTATATTAGGCTTTAGAATACGTCTTAGATTTTCGAAGTGTTACACCTCCTGCAACATTTGTCCGTCTTTAAGTAATATCATTATATGTTAGTTGGGTTGTGAAACAATCCTCAAAGGTAGGTTGTGTTTGACGTCATTTGTCCAAGCTTCTTTGAATTCTAACATGGAAAACCTTAAGTAATCAATAACCCCATTTCTTTAAGACATAATACATAGTAAAGTAAGACATGATCAATATTGACAACTTCTCTCCAAATACTCTTTCCTCTCTCTACTATGACTAAAGTTGACCCACTGCTTATGACCTTCCACATTAGTAGGCAATAGTGATTATGCTTGGCGTGGTTTTGATGACACAGAGAATAGGAATTTAGTATGTACTTACTATTTGGTATTGGATATGTCATTGTTGTCAATGGAGTTGAACATAATATAAGCAAGGAAAAGGAAGCAGCAAGAGTAGAACATATTATATGTGTTCTTTAAACATGAAAAATCCAAGAATTGGAAGAGTAGTATATTAACTACTTGTTAATTTTGAGCACATCCCATAACTCCTACATGGACAAGAGAGAACAAAAACATAACCACTTTCCAATGTACCTAAATTAGAAGCACTACAACTGGATGTTTTTTCATAGTATACACATATAGCATATTGTATATCTGTACAATACAACCAAAAATCTCACCAAAAATTAAAGAATCAAACTTAACCTAGAAGATGGTTCACATGGTTCACTGACATACCTATCAAAAATGGCGTAGTTATTCCCCCAATTCAAATCAAAACATATTTTTAAAACTCTTGGTGGAAAGTTAATTCACAAGACCACTACTCATTAGAAAGCATAATAAAATGTGAAAAGATCTCAACAACTAAGTCTTTGCATTCATTATAATATAACTAGAGATCTTGAATTTTAGGATTATTTACCGTAAACCGACTATTGATTTTACTTTTGAAAAAGGAATCATATTACCTAAAGTTTCAAATAAGTTATATCTTACAGATCCTAGACTGTGCAAAATATGTTTATAACTAAGACTCTAGTTGAGAAAATGTCAAAATGGTCCCTTATGTTCCTAAGAAGTCGAGATAATGTGAAATTACGTGTTAATTAATCATGAATAAGTGTAAAAGGCTTATTTACAAAGATATATTTATGTTTCCTATGCATCAAATTTGAATAATCTTTGTGCTACAATTACTGTTTGTGATTCCATCAAACTCTTTGCAAGCAAAAGTCTTACTCACACCGACATGGTTTATCTTCTAGGTAATTTTCTATTTTACACCATGGGTTAAGTCAACTATTTGATCACATACATACTACCTCCTACTGGAGTGAACATATCAAGTAATTCTATTCACTGAATTTAGATGAATCAAATTAGCACGCATTATCATTGCTCTGTTTGTGCTCTATATGTGAGTTACACTATCAATACATGTTTTAGTTTCCTCGTTTCGGCTTACACACCAAAAACAGAAGAACCACTGCTTGTTTCCTTACAAGAAGTTATGGTGATAAAACAAAAGCAGACCGTCTTGCCTCTCATCAGTACATTCTCATTCTCGCCCGTTACGGGGGGGCGACTTCCCTTCCTCTTCTATATCCTCAACTTCGCTAAGTCCAAGAAGACTCCTAGTTTTCAGTTTGTACTAAATTATAACCTTGGCCTCAGTTAACCGAATCTAGTGATGGAAATTGGTCTAGACTATAAAGGAACAAAAGTTCATTCCTTATCAATGTGAGATATATTCTAACACCCTCCATCTTGAATGTAAAGTAGACTCATCTTTAAAGAAAGCTCAATAGTTAAGGGTCACTAAAGACCCAAATGAAAAGATGACTCACCCTAGATGATATGAGATTCATCAGTAAATTGTATCATCGAGGTTAAATATGCACAACAATCTAGTGTTCTTTTTATGTTCATAGTTGTGCTGGAAATCTTTGTATTATGCTGTATATGGTTTTTGTACATACTTTATGTGAACCTGTAACGACCTGTTTAGTCGTTTTGAGCAGTAGAGTTTATTTCTGGTAATAACTGTCTGGGTCGACGGATTCCACGATGGACCGTCATGGGCACGACGGACCGTCGAGGGGGTCTCGTTCCAAAACACTTAGACTCTGGAAATTTGGGTACTGAGATCAACTCTTGGAACTTCGCGACGACATGGTAGGACGGACCGTCGTAGGCACGACGGACCCCACTGGTCTTATTGTTGATCTCTGAACTCTGTGACGACTCAGCAGATGACCGTCGCAGGCATTAACAGACCGTCACAGGATGCTAACCCTGAACTCGGTCGGGCTTTATGTTAAAAAGTTTTAAAGGGGTGTGTTGGACTGTTCCTCCTGCTTTATTAAGTTAATTGGTTTTAATGTTAATAAATCATTACTTGGGGGTTAAAAGGTGGAATAACCTTGTATAAATAGTGGGTGTTGCTTTTACCATCTTTCATATTACATAATATGGTCATTAAGGGTAAATAAAGGGATTTTGAAAGAGGAGAACATAACAGAAAAAGAAGGTAAACGGCGAAGGGCGAAGAGACCGAAGAGAAAGCAAAGCATTCAAGAATAGATTGCTTGATCACGATTCTTCGGTGGAGGTAGGTTATGGTTTATGTTATTTCATAGTAAACTCTTAAATAGCGATGATATGTATTCGATAGTATTGTAAGGCTTCTATATCTTATGTATGCGGCACTTATGTATTATGTCATTGTAATGGTTAGAAAGATGGGGTTGTGAAAGCTTAAACCTAAACCCTCTCTGTTAATGATGATGCCTTGGGTATAAAATAAAAAGAGGCTTGAGGAACTAAAGAATGAGGTTAGTGGATCGGGTGTCACGTTCCGACACCAGTATAGTAGTAGTGGATCGGGTGTCCCGTCCGCCACCAGAGGATCGGATTAGTGGATCCGGTGTCACTTCTGACACCAAGGATAGCGAGTGAGTGGAGCGTGTGCATTCCGACACCAGATAGTAGTAGTGGATCGGGTGTCCACGTTTCCGAACAGCCAAGGGTAGTAGTTATGGGACTCTGTGTCACGTGTCTGACATCCGAGGATAAGTAGTAGTGGAGCAGGTGTCACGTTCCGACCCCGGATAAAGTAGAGGATACGGGTTTCACGTCCGACACCAGGATAGTAAGAGGATCATGTGTACACCTTTCTACACCAAGGATATAAAAAGAATAATCTGAAATAGGTTAATTACTCAATTACGAACCTATTCCCAAAAACGAGTATGGTGTAGAGGCGTGAGTCCTCATCTATGTGCTTGGGTTGTGGCCATGTTATGGTACTTGTTGTTGTTATCTCTGTTGAGTATGGATCGATTTATGCTTATTATCTGTATATATTGCTCCTATTTTGAGTTCGCCGATGATACCTACTCAGTACTTTGTGACTGTAACTGACCCCGAACCCCACTACTTGTTGTTTCTTTCTTTGTTATTTGTGGAGTGCAGAAACGTTCTCAGACTTCGACTCACCGCAACTCTAGTACAATACTTCAATATAATCAGATTTCAGGGTGGCGTCTATTGTTCCTACCGGGATCGGACTGATCTTTGTTTCACGTCTGTTTTGAATTCGGACATGGACCATCTTTACGTCTAGTTTAGCTTCCTAGATCTCTTATATTTTATTATTGAGGATAGAATGTTTTGTGGTGATTACTTCCAGAGTCTGGGAATAATAAGCATTAACTTAGAGGTATGAATTGATTTCGTTAATAGAGTTTTAAGTCTTCCGCTTTAATTTCTGTTTTATTATTGTTGAAATTTGGGGTTTGGATTGGTTGTTCGCTCACATAGTAGGAAAGGGGGGTCCCACTCCGCGCTCGTTTTGGGTCCGTGACAAACTTGGTTCAGAGCATTAGGTTTCGTTGGTCTCATCACACAAGAGAACGAGTCTAGTAGATGTCTTGAGGAACGTTAGGGGGAGGCTTTACTTTTCTTTGAGAGCGACAAGACTTTAGAAATTCCATTCTGTCTTTCTTCGTGATATTACTTGGATCCATGGTACTCGTATAAAATTGGTATCTGACCATCTTCACTCTATTTCGGGCAGATTTTTTAGCAACTAGAGCAACAACTGCGCCAACAACAACCAACAAGCCACGGCAACAAAAATGTGTCCGAAACCAGCCACTGAGGTTGTTAGCTCGAAGAGGAGAGTGGCAGAGGCCGTGGTAGGGTCGCGGGAGGGACCGTCTCTAGAGGAAGAGACAGCCCCTGGCCCAGCAGACTAGGTCGGTTACTCCTCCCACCGACTGAGGAAGTAGTCAGAATAGGGTGAGGAAGGGTAGAATGAGCACGTGCAGAATGCAGAATTACCACCCGCCAACCTACCACAGAGATGATTAACTAGGGTCATGCTTATACTTAGGCGGGTTTATCTGATCAGGGCCAGACACCCTCCCGTGTTTTCTCAACCATCACACCTCAGTTCCGGAATACAGCATGGATGCCTCTTGAATAGGCACGTTCCTCGGTTGACTACTGGGCCTATAATGAACACTTGATCAGCATGAACATTTCAGTAGTTCTTGAATTGAAACCTCCAGTATTCAAGGATGCGAATCGAGGATGCCTATGATTTTCCTAGTTAATTGTCATATGAGCAGATACATAGACGGTCATATGGAATGATTTGGCGTCGATTTGTGACCAACCTAACTACTCAATTTCAGGGGAACGCCATATGTGGTGGCGATCGTAGTGTGCGTGTCAACCAGCACAAGCCACCACCTAGGCTTGGCATCATTCTCTAGCTTGTTTATGGAGAAGTATACCCCTGATTTGGAGGTATAGAGGAGAGATGAGTTTTGTGACTTAGAGCAAGGCGGAATGTCGGTTACTGCGTATGAGGCTAAGTTTCGTGCCTATCTAGGTATGCCACCCTGCTTTGCTTTAGTCCAAAAGAGCGATTCACCGTTTGTGAAGGGTTGAGGTCAGCTTTGCAGATTCCAATCAGTCCCCCCCCATACCAATTAATCCTACTACAGCAAATCCTTTCCAGAAGTGATAGACTTTTGGTGACAGAGTGGAGGAGTGAGCCAGATGACTTCACCATGGCTCAACAACCTAAGAGTTTTCGCTACTAGGAGGTGTTTAGTGGGTTCTTACTCTATCACTGGCAAAGTTCAGGAGGTTATCCAGCCCGACCCTTATCAGATCTTCACTACAAGGCTGCTAGCTGGGGGCCACCGCATCCAGGTCACAGTTTCTCTAGTTTGGAGGTTTATCCCCCCGACCTCCGTTGCGTTCTCAGAATACCATATTCTTTAAAACCTAGAGATTTTTATGGATGTGGGGCAAATTGGAATAATTACGTGATTGGTCCAACCAAAACAGAGTTACATACCCGCAATATTCAGAGGTACAGGTGGTCATGGAAAGGCCGCCATTCTGGAGGACGTGGTGGTCAAGGTAATGGTGTCAACCAAATTAACCAGGGTGGCGGGCAAGCCGAGCGACTGCAGCCCAACATGGGTAGGGCCACGACAGACAGGTGGATAGGCCCCTTGTTATGCTTTCCTGGGGATAATTGAAGCGGAGACATCTGATTCTGTCATCACAGGTAATCTTTTGGTTTGTGATTGCATGGCTTCTGTATTGTTTGATCCTGGATCCACATTTTATATGTAATATCATCCTCATTTGCTACTGGTTTTGATTTTACATTGTGATTTTGGTTGCACATGCCTATTCGTGTCCTCTACCCGGTGGTGAGTCTGTGATGTTGAAAAGTGTATAGGTCTTGTCTTGTGACTTTTATGGGGATCAATACTTCATAGTAGCTACTTGGTTATCTTAGAATGGTTGATTTCGATGTAATTCTGGGGAGCACTTGGCTTTCTCCAAACTTTGCCAATATTTCGATTGGAATGCCAAAACTGTGACCTTGGCCAAGCCTGGGACAGACCCATTAGTGTGGGAGGGCATTTTGTATCATCTCTTTCTTCGTGCTAAGAAATGGTTATAAGGGTTTTTAGCCTTTCTTGGCACATCTCAAGGATGATACTCTACCCAACACCTCAATTGATCAGTTTCGCTAGTCCGTGAGTTTCTAGATGTGTTTCCTTCAGACCTTCCTGTATGCCACCAGATAGGAGATATGATTTCTGTTGGATCTGGAGCCGGGTACTCGCCCCATTTCCATATCCCCTTAATAGATGGCTCCCGCTGAGTAAAGGGAGTTAAAGGCCAACTTCAAAGGAGTTGTTATGGAAAGGCTTATTACAGACCAAGTGCATCCCCTTGTGTTCCCTGTTATTGTTTGTAAAGAGAAGGATGGAAGTTTTCGTGATGTGCATTGACTACAGACAACTGAATAGTAATATTAGAACAAGTATCGCTTCCTCGATCGATGATTTGTTCGATCAGTAACAGGTGCTTGTACCTTCTCAAAAATCTATTTGAGATCTGGTTATCATCAATTAAAACACGGGCAACGGATGTGCCCAAGACTATGCTTTTTCGGACAAGGTTGGGCATTATGAGTTGCTTAGTAAGTCTTTTGGGCTTACGAATGCCCACGCTTTCCTTCATGAGCTTTGTGAATGGGATTTTTTAAACCTCCCTGGATCTCTTTGTCATTGTACTCTTGACATATACTGGTATCAACTCGAGAGAAGACAGAACAAGAGGAGCACTTGAGAATTATATTGGAAATGTTGAGGGTAGGGAGAAAGTTTTATGGCCAAATTCTCTAAGTGTGAGTTTATGGATAGATTCAGTGTTCCTTCTTGGGGCATGTTGTTTCTAAGGATGGGAGTGATGTGATTCCTTCAAAGATCGAAGCAGGAAAGTTGGGTAAGACCTACTAATGTTTTACATAGGTAAGGAACTGTTCGTTGGTTTAGCAACTACCTTCTACCAACCCGTCGCTTTTTGTAAGGGGATTTTATTCCGTTGCTTTCCGCAACTGGACAAATTTGACTAAGCAAGCGTTCCATTTGTAATGGTCGGACGAGTTGTGAATAAAGCTTTTAGAAGCTCAATCCTTGTTGACTACTGGCAACCAATCTCATTCTTTCCTGCCATTTGAAGGTTAATGAATTTCATTGTTTATATGTGTGCATCCTATCCGGTTTGGGTGGCATGCTAATGCAAGTAAGAATGTAATTGCTTATGCCTCGTGGCAATAAAGGTGGCATGAACGTAATTATCCGAACCCATGATCTTGGTTTGGATGTGAGTAGTGTTTGCATCAAAGAATGGAGACATAATCTATATGGGGTTAAGGTGTGAAGGTCGATACAGATCATCGGCAATTTTACATTAATGTTCTTTACCTCGAAATATTTGAATTAAAGACAGAGGAGGTGGATGGGGAACTACTGAAGTCTCTGAATATCACTATCTTGTTATCATCCGAGAACACTAATTTTGTGGGCATAACGCTTTAAGTAGAAAGGCAGGGAGCATGGGAAGTCTAGCTGCTGCAGGTTTCTAGACGCCCATTGGCTAGAGCGGTTCAGACTCTGGCTATGACTTTATGAGGCTATAAAGTAATGAGGGGAGATTTTTGCCTGTGTGACAGGCAAGATATTCCTTTCTTTAAGATTACGGGAAAACCGTTTACTGAGTATAACTGATCCGATCCCGAGATAAGGTGTTGCAGGAGAGCCTAAGAAGCCAAAATCGATGAGGCAGGTTTTTTTGAGAATTAAGGGTACGAGTATGTGTACCCCCGTGTCGTGATTTGATTCCCACTATTCTTACAGAGGCTCACGTTCAAGGTATTCTATCATCCTGGTGCAACCAAGATGTTCGTGACTTAGCAACATTTTTGGGTAGATGAAGCATGAACGTTGTTGATTTTGTTGCTCAAATGCCCGAATGTCAGCAGGTAAAGTAATGAGACCAGAGGCTGGAGGGACACTTCAGGAATGCCCATTCCTGACTGCAAGTGGGAGAGAATTGCAATGGACTTTGGTGGTTGGGTCTCCAAAGACACTGGGTAAATATTATGACTCTATTTTGGGTATTGTTGATAGGTTAACTAAGTTTGCCTCACTTCCATTCCGTTAAGGTGACTACAATGGCCGAGAAGTTAGCCAGGCTCTCTATCTCAGAAGTCGTTCGGTTGTCAATATGGAGTTCCACTTTCATCATATCAGATAGAGTACGCACTTACTTTCTAAGTTTTTGGAAACATTTGATCATGCCGAATTAGTACAAAGGTTGGCTCTTTATACTGGCATTTCACCTCAGACCGCTGGTCCCAAGTCTGAGCGACACAATTCAGGTGTTGGAGGATATCTTCGTGCGTGTTGATAGGTTTGTGGTCATTGGGATAATCTTTCTTACCCTTAGTAGAGTTCTCATACACCAATAGTTATCACTCAAGTATCCGATATGGCCCCATTTAGGCACTGTATGGTAGAAGATGTCGGTCTCCCATTGGGGGGGGTTGGGTGGTAGAATGCATTTTGAGGTTAGACCTTGGGGTACTAACCTTCTGAGGGAATCGTAAGCTAAAGTGAAATGCATTCAAAGAAATCTTTAAGCGCTCAAAGTAGAGCAGAAGGAATATATGCAAATCAAAAATGTTAGAGACTTGGATTTTATGGAGGGTGACAAGTCTTGCTTAAGGTTTCACCTGAAGGGGGTGATGCGGTCGGGTAAGCCGGTAAGCTTGTCTAGGTACATTGGTCCATTTGAAAGTCTGATCCGCGTGGGCGATGTAGCTTATGAACTAATGAGCCTTGCCCCCAGGACTCTCAGGAGTGCACCCGTATTTCATTGTGTCTAATTCTGAAAGATACCCTGGGGATGGAAACTACTCATTCGTTGGGATTCAATTTTTCTTTGATGAAATGTCTTATGAGGAGAGCCTTTTGCCATTTTTTTAATAGAGAAGTCCGCAAGTTGAGATCAAGGGAGATTCAACCAATCAAGTTCATTGACGAATCGGCCGTTGAAGATCCATTTGGGAGAGGAGGCTGATAATCCAAGAAGATATCCCTACCTTTTCCAGATTCAGTACTCTCTCCTCGCTCGCCCTTGCTTTCTCTTTTGATCGTTCGAGGACGAACGATGGGTAAGTTGGTATCTATTTTAATGACCCTGTTTTATCGTTTTGAGCTGAAAGTTATTTCTGGTAATAACTATCTGGGCGAGAACGGATTCCACGACTAACCTCTGGCACGACGGACCGTCGAAGGGGGTCCCGTTCCAACACACTTAGACTTGGAAAGTTGGGTACTGAGATCAACTTCTCTGACCGCTGCGACGAATGGCAGGACCGGACCGTCGTAGGCACGACATACCGTCACACACAGGGTCTAAATGAAATTGAGTCTCTGAACTCTTTGACGACGGCAGCAGGACGGACCGTCGCAGGCACGATAGACCTCACAAGGCTGCGTAACCCTGACTGGGTCCGGATTTCTGTTAAAAGTTTTAAGTGGGTGTTTGGACGATTTCTACTTATGATTATAGAAGTTTAGTTGTTTTAAATGTTAATAATTCAATTACTTGGGGGGTTAAAAGTTGATAACCTTTAAATAAAATATGGTATACTTTTATCATCTTTTTATACTTAATTATTGTAATGAGGGTACAAACAAGGTGATTTTGAACAGGAAAAATGAGAACCATCAAAAATCATGGAAAGATCGCGATTGAGTCATAACTAAGAGTAAAGGACAAGCATTTTAGAGTAGATTGCTTGAATCACGATTCCTTCGGTTGAGGTGGGTTTATGTTCTCTATTTCATAGTAACTCTAATAGCGAATGATATGTATTGGTGTAGTATTGTTAAGTCTTCTATATGCTTAATTGTATGCTTGCATGATGTGATTATGTAATTGTAATGGTGGGAAAATGTGGTTGTGAAGATTAAACCTAAAACCCTTTTCTATTAATGATTAATACCTGGGTAAAAAAAGAAGGCTGAGGAACTTAAAGAATAGGTTAGTGGATCGGGTAATCACTTTCCGACACGCTAGATAGTATAAGGGGATCGGTGTCCCCGTTCCGACACCAGGATAGTCGTAGTGGATCGGGTGTCCACTTCCGAAACAAGTATATAGTAGTGGATTCGGGTGTCACTTTCCGACACAAGGATAGTATAATGGTCGGGTTTGTCACGAATCGAACCAGAAGAATAGTATAGTGGAATTGGGTGTCACTTTCCACACCAGTATAGTATAGTGGATCGGGTGTCACGTTCCGACACCAAGGTTAGTAGAGGATCGGGTGGTCACGTTTCCGACACCAGATAGTAGAGGATCTGGTGTCACGTTCTGACACCAGGATCGCAAAAGAATTAATTTGAATCAGTTAATATACTCAAATTTAAGAACAATATTTCCCCAACGAGTAATGGTGTGGAGGCGGAGTCCGCCATAGATGTGCTTGGGTTGGCCAATGGTTAAATGGTACGTGTTTTGTGTTATCTGTTGAGTATGTAGTCCCCTTTTATGTTATTCCTGATATTATTGCTTTCTATTTTGAGTTGGCCGATGATCCTATTCAAGTACATTTGTGCCTTGTCTGCCCCTCTTGGTATATTTTCTTTCTTTTATTTGTGGAGTGCAGCAAACGTACCATCGCCTGTCAACCACCGCAACTCTAGCTAGACTTCAGTAATAATCAGATTTCAGGGTGATTCTATTGTTCCTAGCTCGGACTGGATTCTTTCTTTCCACGTCTTGATGCTTGAAATTCTACATGTACCATCTGTTACTTATTTTAGTTAGATTCCTAGATACTCTTAGATTTGTAATTGAGGATAGAATGTTCTTGTGTTATGACTTCCATATTCCTGGGGAATAACTAAGTATTTAACCTTTAGAGGTATTTAAAATTGATTTTCGTTAATGAGTTTTAAGCTGCCGCATTAGATCTGTTGATTATGGTTGAAAATTTGGGGTTTGGATTGGTTGGTTCGCCACATAGTAGGATAGTGTGGTGCCACTCCGCCGGGCTTGTTTTGGGGGGGTCGTGACCAACCTTGCTTTAAGACGATCTCTAGTTAAGATTGCATTCTTACTATCATTAATGTTTCATGTTTCACTCTTTAGTTGAGTAGAGAGTCATTTTCACCACATCTCTGAAACATTTAAAAAAGGTTCTAAAAAATACACCAAGTCTTTCTATAGAAACACCCTTGACACAATTTCCAAAAGATGAGAGTATAAAGTATGCACCACATAAAATATGTCAGCAACTACATGTATGTAACAAATGCTGCAGCATATCAGACATTTCACTGGAAAAATAAACAGATAGTTGCTTCCATGGTACTGACCTCATAAGTTTTTTCTTTTTTAAATGTCTATAGTAATTCATGTTATATTTTTTCACAATAAAATCAAGGGTCTATCACAAAGATAGGTTATTCAGTAACAAAACACAACACAGACATCCTTCATGATCTATACCCCATAAAAGGACATATTAACATCTAAATATTAAAAAGAAAATTTTAGGCTCGCCTACGTGGCACTACCAAAAATAAGAATTCCCTTTTAAATTTATTTATTTCCTAAACTAGACTTCCTCTTTCATGAGAAGTTATGAATTTTATAAAGAGTTGGGACTTTCATGAGGATTTGTGACTTTTATGAAGAGTTACGACTTTTGATGAAGAGTTGCGACTTCCATGAAAAGTTGCTACTTTTATGAAAAGTTTCGATTTTAATGAAGAGTTGTGATTTTTATGAAACAAAATTGTTACTTTTATGAAAGGTTGTGACTTTTCCGAAGTGTTGCAACTTTTCCAAGTAGTTTTTACCTTTAATAAGGGTTGCAACTTTTCAAATAGTTGTAACCTTTCCGATAAGGCACAATATACATTTGTTCAAGCTACTCTTTGTTGTCTTTAAATTGTGAAATTTACTATGATTTTAAAACATTTAAAACTCTAAACCTCTTCTTCCTTTTCTTCTTCTTCACATCTAAATATTTGTGTACTCTGTTCTTACTGAGTGGCTCACTAACACTATTTCTTATTTAACAATTCTTGTTATATAGTTTTACAATCATTAATTTATAATTATGTTAGTAATGATGAATAATATGATCTAATAAATTTCATTTTCCTTTACACTATTAATGTTTGTTACCATATAATATAGTGTTTTCGTTTTAATGACTCATAGTTTTATAATATTGTTTTAGAAATGCTGTGACTTTTATGAACGATTATCCTGAAGTTCTTCTTTTTCTTTATCTTCTGCACAATTAAATATTCACACACTTTTCTCGTGTTGAGTGGGTATATCCTGAGAGAATCTATTCGTTTGAACTTCGAGCACAAGAGGAGAATAATTTTCTTAAGGAAACAATATGCATCCAGTGGGCTCGATTTTTCATTCTATTGTTACATATCTTGCTATGTTTGTTACGATGATTGTTTTATGCTTATGCAATTAATTTCTATTTTTGAGTACCTATTTTTCAACTTTGTTGTTTATGTTTATGCTTTTGATCATTATGTTGAAGTATGTTAATCAATGGATAAAAGACAATGGGCTGTCCAAGAAGGGACTTGTGAGTGTTAAATGTTTTGGTGGTTCCGTACTATATTAGAGTTTTAGTCATTCAACTTTCTATCTTATTGAGACACTTAATCAATTAATGACATTTAAAAACAAAGGAATATAGTGGGATGATAAGTATTATCCTCAACCTTAATCAAAAGCATGTGTTCAAATGGTTGATTAGAATCAATGAATTACCCCTCAAAGTAAAATTAATCCGTAATAATCAAATATTAAAGAATTAATTATATCCTTATAGATATTAGATTTAAAGTGGCAAAAAAGAAGTGTTAACTATATTGATCAAAACTTCAACAACAAAAAATGTCTTTTGGATATCAAAACAGTGTCATCACATTGAGACTGATATTTTGATAAGACATTACAAGACCATCTTTAATCCAAATTATTTGAGAACCTACGTGTAGTTTCATTGGACTCAAGAAACCTTTTTGAAATTTAGTGTACTTTCCGTACACACTACTTATTTCACGACGAATCATATATATTGCAGTACAGGTCTTTTAATGAACAAACTCTCACAATTGAATGAATAAAAAGTTCGTACCACTTTTAAAATACAATATAGACTTTGGATGATGAGGTGAGACTATTGTTCTTAGTGTAGGTTGAGGTGGTGGTTTTGTGGATTTGGGGGGGAGGGGGGTGGGGTGGGAATAACATTTTCATTTTTAGGATCAACAATTCTGCCATTTATCATAAGGTTGCACCCACTCGAAAACACTTATATTATTAAATTTTCATAAGTAAATTATTCACATACTTTACCACCGCATTAAGCGTGATAAATTTACCTAGTATTTAATAAATAAACTACATAACAAATATAAAAAAATCACATGAATTATTACATCTCAATAGTCTAGTAATTTTGAATTCTCAAGTTCATATTTTGTAGTGGTGATAATGTTAACCTTAAAACTTTTACAACTAATATATAATTAATACCAAAAAGCACAGTATAAGAAACAAGAACAAAATAGGGGGGGGGTTCGTGCTGGCTTACGGCAAATTTACACCAAACCCCATTTCCCCTCCTTCCCCCCCCCCAGTTTTGTCCGTGAAATTCTTCTTTTAACCAACTGATAGTCGTTGAATTTGGAGTGTTATACAATTTGTGTACAGGAAACCAAAATTCTCAACAGTCTCCTTTAATTTTTTTACAGCCCACATAGTTGCATTCTAAAAAAATTTAGTGAGTGCTTGATCCTACCTCAACTTGCAGTACATCCACCCTTTTAACAACCGATAACATGTTATTTAGCAGTGACTAGTAAAGAGGAACGGGTGGTTATTTCAAGTAATAGGATGCATCGATCGCAATGGAAAGTCAGGTTGTACAGTAATTCAACACCCACAAGTGGGATGATTATGTTTTAGTAGCTTAGAACTAACAGAATTTTTACATGAAATATAAAAATAGTAGAAAAGAAAATACGATCCAAGAAAGTGATGCAAATTACTATTATGGATTTCTGAGTGTCGTCAAAAATCACATCACACCAACTGTAAATATGTTGTTCTATATATTCCATATGTCCCTTTATCATGGATTGATTATAACAGTACTCATCAACTAGGTTGACTTGTTTCTTTTGTCAAAGAACAAAAAATTCCAAAGGAGCAAAAGCAACGTGAAAGCTGTGAGATGGCAAAAATGAAGTTGCCTGGTATTTCCCGTTTTGGTATATCAAAATTGCAATACGTTCTCTAATATGATTTGATTCTTAACAGCAAAAGAAAAAATTAAATATCTCTTGTCTTGTCATCATCTTCCTCAATGGAAGTTCTAATCGATTTTGAAAGCAGAGACATTCTAAACAATAACTTTAACTATTTTTCTTCCTCCTCATCCTCTAATAATGGTTTCTTTCCTCCTCGACCTAATAATGAATATTTTGCTACTACTGCTGATGCTCGTACTCTCTTGACTTCCATGGATATTGGTGAACGTCAATTGAATTCTCAACCTACTTTGATAGTAACAATAAATTACTACTATATCTATTTATCCTTTTCCTGCTAGCTCTTATTAGTAAAGCGAAATCTTTCGGTATTTTTATCTTCTTCTTTTTTAGAACAGCGAGCAACTAAAGGTCTTTCTGATAGTTTTTGTTATCAAACGTGTTGTCTCAACTTACAGAGCGTGTGCTTTTTCCAAGTATTATTAAAATTATTGAAGGAAGTTTTGGGATCTATTTTATTTAGTAACAGATAGTATTAAATAAATAGTATTAAATAATATTAGTATTTACTGTGTAATAATCCTAGTCCTATAAGGATTAGTACTCCGTCCTATATCTACTTATATATCTCCATGTATTCCCGTAGTAGGTTCAACACTTCAATAACAAACAATATTCCTTCATGTAGCAAAGGCCAGAAAACCTAGAGCTTCTTTTCTCTAGTTTTTTGTCTCTCTTTTAGGGCCACCGATCGTTCCCGCTCCTCTCGTCTCTTGTGCGCGGCGGCACCCTGCAACCGAGGTGGATCCCCTCTCGATTCTCAGGCAATCTCAGCCCTGATTCCCGAAAAGTTATCAGCATAAATTTACCCTTCATGGAACATCACCGTTCGTACTGCCCTTGAGCAATTACCTTCTCAAATACGTAAGATGGAAGCACAGAACCGCCGCCGGCATCATCCCTCCACCCGCACACGGACAAATAACAATAAACCACTCTGTCCCATTTCGCCCTGAAAGCCCCGTGGATGGCACAGATCCGATCATGTTTTAAATTGCGGTCCATCTCTCCACGGTCAGAAAAACACTTCCATCCTACACACCAACTGCTTCAGCCCCTGTGGACTGCCCTCGCAACACGCATGCATCAATTTTCCCCACTCTCGACATTTTCAATTGCGTGTTGTCCCACACATTACCAATGGCACGAAAACTTGGCGGGTATTAGACGAGGATCTCCACCATCATCACACCCTCGACAAGCACCGGGAGACGAATTAATTCCCGAAATTCTCGTCACTGTGCATCGTTTCGGGTGCTCCATCATCTTACTCCTCTCCATTAAAAGGAGGTTCGCATCAGTCCAACGCCCGTTGCTCTGGCTAACACTCTCTCTCTCCTCGTGTCTAAAATTGAAGCCATTAATTGTGGAGCTAATGAGCACACTTCCTTCTCTCCGCGAATCCGCTGGTTATGGAGCCCGGCCACTGATTGATCTTCCCTCAACGCAGCCAAAACTATGGGTGTTGTGGCGGCCCGGAAGGGGAACCTGCGGGCGGGCTACGAAGAACCAGCGTAGGGCCGCCTGGCGCGGCGGTCGTCAAGGCAGTCGTCCATCGTATATGGCAGCACACGGCAGCAACAACAGCCTGCACGCCTTCTTCGCATTTCGGGCAGTCATTTCCAGCGTCGGGAAGGTCACTTACGAGCGGATCCGCCAACTTGTCAAATTTGTCAGAAAACAGGACACAACAATACCCAGCTGTTCGTTGCGGTTGGTAAGAAGGATAGCCGAAATAGTGATAAACCGTGCCAATTATGCTCTCAAGCCGGCCCTTCCACCTCTAATGGCTGTTGGATCTGGGGCCAACAATGCACGTTCTTCTGATCTATCCAAGCTTACGCTCCAAATTCATATCAATGGCTCCAATGGTATTACTGTTGGCAAGGTGATTCCCTTAATATTTCGCACACTGGCACTGTACCATTAAAAACCCCCAACCGCTATCTTTCCACCTAGGACCTTACCCACGTCCCTTCTATTAAACCAATCTCCTTTCAGTTCACACCACTTTCACAAGAATAATGTCTCACTCTTGTTTTTCACTACGTCTAATGATTTTCCAGTCATAGAGCAATACTACCAAGAAGGGACATCTTTCAGGGGCCCCTGTGACATGGTCTATACGTTCTTCACTCGCACAAGTTTTTCCCTGCCACCTAGTTTCAGAGCGTTTCCTGTGGCCCGGTGGCTCTTTCCGGCTGATGGCCACAGTATGTTGTGGCACAGTCGTCTGGTCACCCGTCTACTCAAGTAATAACTTCACATGGGAAGTCCCACTTAGTTTTTCTTCCATTCTGTAAACAATTGTGACTCTGTTCAATTGATAAATCTCATAATTAACCTTTTACTTTATCTGAGAGCGACAAATGCACTTTTCAATTATTCTTCTTACTATGTGGTCCTACTGTGTCTGTCATTTCTGGTTTTCGCATTATATTTGTTTTGTGGATGATTTTATAAAAATACACTTGGATTGTACCCACTACAACAGAAATCACACACAACAAAGGCATACCAACCTTTGTACTTTTTAAAAAATGGTAAAACACATTCAATTCTCATGTTAAACTTTTTTTGAAGGTACAAATGTAAAGGAATATGTCAATAACATCTGGCCAGTTTCTCGGCGATGCCGGGATTATACATCAAACCTCCTGTCCATACACTCGCCCAAAAAAGAACAGAATGGGGTGGCTGAGCGTAAGCATCGCCATCTTATTGAAAACGTGGTTACTCTTCTACATCAATCTCATCACTCCCTGTTCTTTTGGGTGAAGCTCTAGCCACCTGTGCAAACTACCCTCATTAACAGAATGACCAGTCACTCGCTCCACACAAATCCACCCTAATCAACTTCCTTTAACCAAGAACTTCCAAATTATTAACCAACCTCCGCGTCCTTTGGGTGTCTTGCCTACCCTTGGCTACTCCCTTATATTAATCACAAATTACAAAACCCCGATCCTTCCTTCGTTATTTTTTTGGGTATCATCCATTCATCCTACCTCCAAGGGTTTCGTTGTCCTTGATCCCAAACCAATAAGTCTACCTATCTTCGTCATGTCCAAATTTGTCGAAAATGAGTTTTCCCTACGGTCTATTTCCTCCTCCACAATACATCATTCATTGGCGTCCTTTTCCCCTTTTTTGAACATAATCCAGGTCCCCTAACCACCTTCCCCCACACCCTCCACCCCTACCCCACCACCCCTAATCACCACCACCCACCCCTCTCTACTTCACCACCAGACCCTGCAACCACAACCGACACCCTCAGTCCCACCAACCACCCGACCAGCCCATACCCACACATCTCCAGCCCGATCCGTTGGGTCCTTCCCCTGCCACGCCCCGGAATCACCACCGACCCGTCCACCCCCCCCAATACTCATCCTTGTTAACCCGTGGCAAGCCGTATCCTTTAAAAACCAAAACCTTTCCGGCTACCATACTACCAAATACCCCCTTCCCCGTAGTGAACCAACAACCTAGTCTGTTGCTCTCAAAAAATTGCTTATTTGCGTCATGCCTTTGGGGGAAAAAAATGACAAGTTTAAGGCTTTGACGATCATAAAACTTGGGTCCTTGTACCTAATCCCCTGGGAGTGCACCCAGTGGGCAGTAAAATGGGTGTAAAAATTCACAACACTGCAGAGGTAGTATTTTCCAGGTACAAGGCTCATTTGGGTTTCTAAAGGTTACATCAGGAGTATGGGCTTGATTACTGGACCTTCAGTCCTGTTATTCGGCAGGAAACCATTCGCCTGGTACTAGTCACTCTCCGTGCGCAAATTGGCTCATCAATCGCTGGATGTTTCCAAGGCTTTTCTTCATGGCATGCTGATGAAAATTTTACTGACGCAAAACCACCGGGCTATTGTTTGA
Source organism: Solanum habrochaites (assembly GCA_027704765.1). Lineage (NCBI taxonomy): Eukaryota > Viridiplantae > Streptophyta > Magnoliopsida > Solanales > Solanaceae > Solanum > Solanum habrochaites. The sequence continues at coordinate 38,270,491 of JAKWJA010002493.1, read as the reverse complement.
TCCCCGTTCCCTCAACATGTTTGTAAACACCAGAAATCTCTGTATGGGCTCAAGCAAGCCCCCCTTGACTTGGTACACCGTCTGAAAATGTTCCGCCAGGGACTCGATTCTGCGTACGACACGAGTCTGTTTTACTCGACATTCCACACACGTACATCATTCTTCTTGTCTATTGATAAAAAATCATTAGTTACCGATCTATGCGCTCTCATTCAGATGTCACGCGAGCTATGCATACTAACTTAATGACGGACCGTTTGGCCCGTCGCTTACTTTTCTGGAATGGAGGTTTCCTTTCTTCTCTGACAGCCGCGGCTTTTTCTTCATCAGTCAAACTATGCTCGAGATCTGTTGCAGAAAAGCTAACGGAAAAATGCACCCATCAACCAACACCGATGAGTCTCTTTCGTCTACGAATGGAGCCGACACCCCTTTGCCGATATCACCACTTTTGCAATCCTTATTGGGGGGCTCGTACATTATCTACCATTACCCCGTCCTGACATCCAGTTGCTGTCAACCGAGTTGATTACGCATGCATGCACAACCAAGTGAACATGATTACCATTGTCTAAAACGCATTCTCAGTACATTTTTGGCACTTTTGGTCTTGGTTACTCATCTATTTCGAACCCGGGGACTGTGGAGGCTTCCGGGTTTCTCTCATGTCAGATGTGGGTGGGCGAATTATAAAAATGACAGAAAACTACATCGTGGGTTTCCTCGTTTTTTTTTGGGTCGAACCTGATCTCCTATGGTATCAAAAAAAACTCAAGGTATCTCGGTCCTCGACTGAAGCTGAAGATCGCCCTTTGCTCCTCTTTGCTGCTGAGACCATGTAGGTGACATATATTTTTCGCGAAAACTTCGCGCCGCTCCACTTTTCCTACCCCCGCTCCTATTCTGACAAACACCATCAAACGGGGCAATCTTGTGGCCAGAATTCCTTCCTAACACACCAGAATGAGCATGTTGAGCCGATTGTCTCTTTGTTTGCGATAGTCGGCCGGACACCGATGACTGTGGCAAGTATGTACCCACTGAAGAACCATGGTTGATATTCTCAACCAACCCTCTCCGAGCCGACGCAGAACGATTACCTAGTTCCCAAGCTTCCCTGTTCGCTTCCGCTTCACTCATCTTTGCGAGGGGATAATAACATAAGTATAAATAAATAGTATTAAATAATATTAGTATTTACTATGTACTAATCCCGTCCTATTCGGATTAGTACTACTCCTTAACCCTGTCCTATTAGGATTAGTACTCCTTCCTATATCGCCTATATATATCTCCCATGTATTCCCTTAGTAGGTTAACACTTCAATACAATCAATATTCCTTCATTATTAATATTATACAAATATTTGAAAAAAATAGGGAACGAGCATTCAAAATTGCCAGAAATATTAAAAGAAGTGCACGATTCTAGCATCATTTTCTGATAAAAAAGATTCAAGTTACCAATTTGAAAAGGTGTATAAGAAAACTCAAATGCTAGTATACAAGTCCAAACGCCATAATCTTCCCCTCATGACTCTATTCCTGTTTAGGGATTCAAGCATATATTTCTAGGTGATATATTGATAAATTAGGTAGCAAGAATAGTTAATGATTAAGAGAATGGATATACCACACAATGGTTATAAGCTACTCACAGATATGCCTTAAATTGAAAACATGAGGCACTACAACATTAAGGATTCTTCATCACATAAAAGATGTACATTTTCACTGGCCGGCAACTCCAGACTTAAATTTAGAGTCTCTGTCCTTATTAAAATATCCACTACCCTAATTTAAACACCATTCCAATATGTCATCTCTTCAAAATAAATGCACAAAAAAAACCCAAACTGAAGGTGTTACCCATGATGCAACAAACAAATGATTATTTGAGACAGTTGCTGAAAGGTACATTTGAATCCTTGTATTAATGTTGTGAGTCTTTCGTATAAGTTAAGCCAGACTTAGGTTGCTCTTAGGGCAACTAACGGTTCTTAATTGCCAGTATCGTCCAAGGTATAAGCTACGGGCATGAAAAACTTGGTATTAGAGCAGAGAGTTCTAGAGTTCTACGATTATATGACGTTGTCTTAATAAAGTCCTAGTGTTCGATCATCTTCAGGGTTCCACCTATTTCTCTAAGAAAGACCTCAGATCAATCTACCATCAGTTGAGGGTAAGGGAATGTGATATCCCAAAGACTGCTTTTAGGACCCGTTACGGTCATTATTAGTTCCCAGTTATGTCTTTTGGTTTTACCAATGCACATGACATTCAAGAAATTAATTCACATAAGTACTCAAGCCTATTTAGATATGTTATTATCGTATTATTGATGACATTTAATATAATCGAGGAATGGAGGAGATAAGTTTTAATACCCTTTTAGGCTTAAATATTTTTTTAAATATAAGTGATATTTTTTTTAACATTTTATTTAAAGGAGTTGAACAAATAAAAATAGTAGTACCCTTTAAGTTCATTTATTGATTTTATACTTTATTTTATTTCATTCAAAATTAATCAAATACATTATTGATTTTATATTTTTTCTTTATATTTTTTTATTTAGGCTATTTCATATAATTTTTTTAATGCAAAATAACTATGCTTTATTAATTATTATTATTATTATTAATTAACATAAAATTAATATCATAACCTACCCATTATCCCACTTAACCACTATCCACTACCACATTCCACATACCATTTACTCCCCCCACGTTCCATAAAAAAACAATCAAAACTACCCCCACTACTCCCCCCCCCCATTTATAAAAAAGATTACACACACAAAAAAAAAGGGGAGAGGAGAGGAACGAAAAAGAAATCATCAAGAAAGGATAACAAAACAAAAAGACTATAGGGACGAAATAATTAGAAAGAAGAGGGAGATAAGGAAAAAAAGGAGAAAAGTAAAAAGAAAATCAGCAAAAAGAAAAAAAAAAGAAGATTCATTTTTTTTCCTTAAAAACATACGCACTAAAAAAATAGTGGAGTTCGAGGCTTCAAGTTCGTGATTTGTAAATTCTTTCTTTTCATGAAATAATTTCCACACGAGGTAATACTTAATTTTTTTTATTAGTTTTATGTCATGATAATGCGAAAATGCATTGCAATATATATTGAAAATTGTTAAATTTTCCATGGTGGTTTAAACCATTAATATTTATTGATGTTATTATATGAATATGTTCCGAAATTTCATAATCAACTATTATTTATCCTTTTTATATTATATTTATGTGAAATTATTATAACAACCATGATATATTTTTTAAATTAAATACCCCATAGTTTACTTTTATTTTTAAATAAAATATTGTCCAAGTCATTTTAAAATTTTTAATCTTTGTTTTTCAATGATAACTGTGTAATAATTATGTAATATGTTGAAGTTTAGTTAGTGGGATTTTTCGTGTTAATAGAAAAAAGGAAAAGTTAAAAAAATAAAATGTTAGAAGGAATATAATAAAAAAAGGGGGAAAGAGAAAACAAAAAAAATAAATAACATAAAAAGACGTATAAAAATAATATTAAAATAAACGTGTAATTGAAGAGGAAAGATTTTTTTTTATGTTTGTTTGTCCAAACAGAAAAAAAATTAAGTTGAATAAAAAAAACAAATAAAACCTTCAAAGTAGAAAAAATAATAATAACAATAAAATAGTAATAATAGAAAAAGAATGAGAAGGTAAAAGAGAAAAAAAAATGTAAAAAATAGCATCAAAAATTAAAATCATAATAAAACAAAAGCAAAAGTAAAATAAGCAGAATATCTTATTTTATTTTGCTTTTGTTTGATTTACTTTATATGCCTAATATATTTGTTAATTAAAACATGATTAATAATAAAATAAGTCGTTTTAAATCTATTTTAATTAAATAACTTAAAGTATGAGGGTTAATAAATTTGTTTTAACAATAAAATAATTCAAAAAATTAGATTTAATTCTTAAAATCCTAAAGTGGACCGTGCTGAACTCACAGACTTCGAGGGATTTCCAAAAGGGTAACTTTGAACAGCACCTTACCTATTCCAAGTGTCAACGTTGAAAAATAAATGATCCCCTAGTTAAATAACGTGCACTTAATTGAAAAACCCGTTACTCCGCTGCGGAAAACTGGGTTGACTCTCTGCGACTCCGCGGGGAACTACATTCGAGCTTGTAAACATGGGACCTACATGAGCTTCTTAGTATTTACGTACTTAGTCTCGTTTGATATTGTGTTTTCCTTACATAACGGTTTTGTGCTGTTTATTCCCTTTTTATAATAGGTGAATTATAAGGGGGGATAACTATTGTTCTTTGGCGCCGCATCCGTTGTGAGGTGTTCTTCTTGAGATACTTGATTCGGAGATGCGATTACCTTCCGACCATGAGTATGTACGGAACAGGATGGGGGGTGTACAGACGTCCCTTGAAGGATTCTATGTCGATCACATGTCTAGATGATAAGGGCCGTGAGAACGCGTGATGGGGGGAGGGGGGTCCGGGTCTAGAAAGCCCTGCTACCTGGTATGTTTTCCCTTCTCAGACTCGGTAGTCCGCGTCGTTTTATAAATACGTCCTCGTTCTAGACGACCTTGCTGTGGCCTATTAGGGTGGTGTTTACCCTGATATAAACAAGCCTCTAACTATAATCGTCCATAGATATGGATTCAATTTTAGTTGGTGGTCCTGGCAGTGGTGTCGTTCAGGTGGTCGTGAGTATTATAGGGTTGGGAGGTCGGGTCCTGGTGGCAGGCAGGGGGTTTCGGGGTAGGGCCGTGTTGCGTCTAGGTGGGGGGAGGTATAATGATCCCATAAGGGACTATCATGTGACGAGTTTTTTTGTGCGGTGTGGCAGGTGTTAGTTGGTGTGTGTTGTATAGTACGATGACAGTGTTAGATGTGTGGCTTTGGTAGGTTGGGTGGTATGTCATTGTTAACTAAAAATTGAATGTGTATGTATTACTGGAAGTATAGAAGTTTGATTGTTCGTAGCTAGTTCGGCTTTATTAAACACAATTTTTCTCATCAAATTTAGATGTCTTTGACAATAAAAAATCTGCATTACCACAAGTTTTGCTATATAAAACAAAAAAAAAGTTGGAATTAATAACAAATATAAAATACATTCAATACGATACTTTTATTTTTTTTCCCTTTTGGAAATTTTGAGGCTACTTATATAATTATTTTTCTCACTTCTTTCTTCCTTTAAAACATATTTTTTTAATAATACATTAATTATTAACAACACATAAAAAAATAATATAATAAATAAACAACTTTCCTTTTTTTTGTGTGTATTATTTTTACATTATTCTTATTTTTAAAAAAAATATTTTATGAAGCCTAATCTATCACTATCATAATATAGGAAAATATGAATCTATATGGGAAGGGAGATAAGAGACAAAGAGAGGATCAATCACCTCGATTCATGATATTTGATAAGGCCCCGACACTCTTGAATACATGGTATGAAAATATGACAAACCATGGACGAGGAATGGTGTTCAAACGCTTGGGATTTCTATGAAGCCTTTGGTATATTGAGTCACGACGCGATTTCATAGAAGTACTAGTGCATTTTTGGGACCCGTTAAGGAATGCATTCCATTTTTATGGTTGTGAACTCACCCCCACCCTTGAGGAGATAGGAGCATTCATTGGAAAGGGTAAACATCTTCACAAAGGAGTGCCTATGATACCAAAACACATTAATGGGAGGAGGTTTCCAGAATTACTGCATATAAATGTGAATGATATAGGTGGTTGTCTCGATAATGGATGGGTTCCGTTAGAATTTTTGTACAAAAGATATGGAAAAAGTGATGGATTCGAAGTGTATAGAAAAAAACTCCGTAAAAATGGGTGTCGTCTGACCTGGGAAGCACACAGTTATGATGCCTTCGTTGTAGATTTTTTGGGGATCATGGTATTTCCAATAAAAGGAGGAAAGATTAGCATGAACTTGGCTGCTGTTATTGCAGCTTTTGAGAAAAAGCCTAATATCGTGCTTTAACTATTTTCAAGGATGGAAAAGACTACTTTGAGGGATGCAATGTGTTATTACAACTATGGATGATTGAACACATTCGTCATCACCCTTATGCAGTGTACTTTAAAGTAGAATGGAATGATTATATTGGAGGCCACAAAGAAATAATAAAAGATCATAGTTTTCCGAAGGGTATTGAAGCTTAGAAGCAACACCTCAATAATACGACTGCTGACAAGATTGTGTGGAATTATCATTGGTTTCCATCGGCCGAGGTGATATACATGTCTATGTTTCGATCATTCATTGTCCTAATGGGTCTTCGAGGTGTCCAACCTTACATGCCACTTAGAGTTATGCGACAACTTGGGCAACGCTAGTTTCTACCACCTAATGAAGAAATGCGGGAGTTCATGTATGAGTTTCATCCCGAGATACCTTTAAGGCAATCAGAGATATTTAAGATTTGAGGGATGCATACTATAGGGGACGCATACTATCAATTCCCCAGGATATGGTGAAGGATCGCACAAGAGGCGAGGTGGACCAAGCATACATAGACTGGGTTCATGATCAGCCCCTTCCTAAGTTTATGCCAAAAAGGTCAATAAAAGGACCTATAGATCGAGAAGCAGAAATTGAGGTTAAGATTAAGAAAGCTTGCCTCAAAGTCGAAATAATCTATAAATCTACTCTGGATATCCTAAGTAATGACCTGAAAAACGCTAAAGAGGAGTTGTCCCAATGTGATGTGATATTTGAAGTTAGAGTTAGAAAACACCACTCTACCATTATAACCTTACAAGAAGACTTGGGCATTGCCACTGGCGCAATGGAGCAACAGGAAGAGGAGTATAAGAAAGAAAAGGCCAAGCTTATCTGCGCACAGTCTAGACTCCAAACTCAAGTTAAAGCCTCTATGAACGGGCAAAAAGAACTAGCAAGGGTCTTCGTGTCTTATCAGGCAGAATGTGAGATTTGAGAGAGGTCAAAGGATAGCCGTGCAAGATGCCTCCACATTCAAATTTAAGAGCTCCAAGAACAAAGGGAAAATTTGACGAATTTGAAGTCAATACGGTCACCCTTGGGTACAGAAATCTTTATGGACATTAGATGAAGGCGGAGACCAATACTAAACTCAGGGTGAACTCAACAATGTTTATGATAGAATTTTACACAAGAACGATGAGAGGTTGGCTGACAGGCGCGTGGCTTTGGGCCCATATCTACCGAAGGTGGGGTGGCGAAGATTTTAAGGGTTCGTGAGAATAATGGAGATTCGAGGATTCAGTTTCTTTTCGGAGTCTCGTTTATTAGTAGTGATTATTTTATTTATTTTAGTATTATATTTAGGTTTTTCTCTTTCTGTTGTTTTTGTTATTTTATTTCATTAGAGTCTATTCTAAGTTCCTAGGTACTTCTGTTTGGGTTTTTATTCTAATCATTTGGTTTTTTAAAAATGATTGAAAAGATCAAAAAAGATTTGATTTCGGTCACCTTTATGTGCATAGGTCATGCATAAAATAAAATCTTTCTAGAACTATTGAAAGATCTATTCATGCGCAAATGATACGTAGGCAACCCAGGGGGTTCGATCAAATTTTTTTCTCTTCCGTCTTCTGTTCTCTATAAAAAAATATCAATCAAATTTTTTCTTAAAAAAAAAATAACTATTAATGATAATCATAATAATAAATAAAAATAAGTAAATAAATAAATAATAATAATAAAATAATAAAAAACTAAGGAAAAGAAGAATGCCTAGGTAAGCTGGGATGAAACATTAGGTCCTCCATATTAGAAGTATGTATGTGTATGAAATGTGCATAATTTCTTAACACTAATCGGTTTGTTACTCCATTCAGAGGGAGAGAGAGAGAGATAAGGAGAGAAAGAGAGAGAAACAAAGAGAGACACACTAGCTTAAAGGTAGTTGGTTTGTGGTTAAACTAGCATCACATCCTTACAACACAAGATAGAAAGGGAAACATAAAATGTCCCTCAAAGAAGGAAATGAATCAGACAATGATGAGATCCAAAACCAGATGACTTCACAAGAAACAAGGACAACAGAAGAGATAAGAGCGTTAAAACAACAAATGCTAGATACGTAGGAGGCTTGGATGAGTGGACAACCTCCACCGTCTTCAATCCGATTCTATTTTAATACACTACACCATTTAGGTATACGACCCACACAATCGGACAACTTTATAAAAGGTGGCCTAAAATACTTTTGAGGAACGCTTTTAAAGTGTAGGCCACGATTGACTTTAAGCTACACGATATTAGCAACACTTTCAATGTATATTCTTTAATGGGTAAACCTACATTATAAGTGTGTTATAGTTGGAAAAAATTACGTACATAAAATAGCCACACTTTTTTAAAGTATGTTTATTTTTATAATGTAAACAAACATAAAATGTGCCTTAGTGTTTTCCCCCCCCCCCAAAATTGTATATTTCCCTCCAACATTTTTTCATTAAAATTTGATCTCCTCCATTTGTATGGGCCAAAAAAAAAAACATTAAAGAAAATATATTTTCACCTAAAGAACGGAAAAAAGATAACATCCCTAGAACTTAGCTGAAGAACTCAATTTGTAAGAACTGAAGAAGAACGGGGATCGAAGAATGGAAGAAAATCGATTTGACTATGATTTTCATACATTTATTGTCAAACCTCAGTGAAGAACTCATTTCCAGCTGAAACGAACCGAAGGAAGAGCGTGCGATTCTTGATGATGAACCGAAAAGAAGATGATTTTCCTCTCAGAGCTTCGTTGTTGAAGATTGAGAGATGAAGAACCCGATTTTCTCAAAGATTATCCGTAAACTGTCGGTTCCAAGATTTACTACGTGACACCATTATAACGAAAAATGCTTCACCCCAAATCCCTGATGGACAGCATGTAATAAAGCTTTAGGGTTGTGGATAGAGTTGGATAAGGTAAAATTTTATCATCCCCAAAGTCTACCAATTTGGAAATAGCTTTAAGATGTTAATATTCTTGTATGCAGTCAAAAATTTTAAGTTAGGGTTTTTTATGTTAGTGGGTTGTTGATACTTAATTTTGTTATTTTGGAGTTTAATTTGGAGTTGTATTACGTATATAAAGGGGCTGATTACCTTGATACACTAGTTTTTTCTCTGAATGTTTGAATGTCACTGAAGCTAAGTCCACTTTTATCTCGGAAGAACGAAGCTAAACGCAAATCGTCTCTGTTCGAAGAACAGAAGTTGTTGGAAGCTGGCGATACCTACGCAATTGTCCCTTATATAGCTTTGTCAAGTGTAAGGAGTAGTACCTACATGAATTTGAGAAGGTTTTAAGTGTATGTTTAATTATTGTCAATGTTTTTTAGTCTCGAGTTCATAGTTGTGCTCGCCTTAAGCTGCTTTGTTCCTTTGTTAACCAAAATGATTCTGTCTTGTAGCTATGTTGCTGGTAAATTTTTTTTTTTCGACTATAGGGCTTGAAGTGTCTAGAAGAAGTTATTTCCGTTGTTTCTCTAGTTCATTTTAAATTATAGATCAGAAACTTTAGTTCAAATTCTTAGTGTTTTGGGATCACCTGGATATGCTGAGATTATGAGGAAATGTTCAAGTATGCATAGTGCCTTGGGTGCTAAGGTTCAAAAGGTTCCGAGGGAAGTGGACTATGCAGGGATGGACTCCTTGGGATGGGAATACTGTTATAATATCCTGGAAAGATTAAGGTGCTCAAAATTTTGATGTATTACTAATAATTGGCTGAACTTTTTCATTCAGCATTAGGAATTCATTTTTGGTATCATTTCCAGGTTCGTTGTTAAGCTATAAGGGGCTAGATTACAATGGTAAAGAATTACCTCGGGACTAGTACTATATATCTAGAGAAAAAGACGTGGATTTTAAACATTCACAAGGAATGCGTGCATATGAATGCTCGAAGATACGAATCGAGTGTTCTCCAGAATTCAAACGACAAAATCTGAGCTGAAAGAATCAAAGCGATGAGCATGAAAAGCGAAGGAGCTGAAGGAGAGGAGGAAGCTGAAGACTGAAGTTTGAGCTGTAAAATCAGAGGAGCTGAACTGAAATCTATTCTCCAAAATCAAAGGACTGAGTGAGTAGGATGGTCACGAACTTGATTCACGCTCCCAAACTTGTTAGTGTAAGAAGTTCTTTCCCCAAAAAAAATACGATTTATCTTACAGATTCCCGTCAAAATTGTTTTAGATCCTCGTTGAAGATCGAATAGCTGAAGGAACGTATTGTCTTCAATTTCTTTTTGTTCAGTGCTCTTTTCATACACAGCTTCTTTGTAACGAGGTTGTTCATCGGATTTCAAAGATGAACAAAATGCTCAAAAACAATAACAGCCTCACGTCTTGGGTTGTTGCAATATGTTTATTAGGTATGAAATTTATCTCTAAGAGTGTTAATTAGTAGGCTTTTAGGTTGTGATATTTTTGTGTATCTTTGAATGTCTGAATTTTAATGGTAGGATTTTGAAGTGTGGTGTTGTTGATACCAAATTGACCTACCTTTTAGGTTATTAACTCAACCGATACAATTGACTTGTATCATAGACTTACGCAGCTTCGAGAGATTACATAAATTAGGGAGATTCTCTACTTTACAAGAAAATTTTAAGGAATATAAACCTATTCAAACACTATGTTACCTAAGTTAGACATAGTCAATTTGAAAATTATAAATTGTATAATCTTTATGTGTTTCTGTAGATAAGAATTAATATAGGCATCCATAAAATGCTCTGTTGTTGTGACTTTATAAATTTGTTGGTGGGTGTTGATTTTAGTAGACATCCTCCCCCCAAAATGTAGTTGGACTCATAGATTCCAATCTGCATTATTATGGTCATTAGCAATGCATGGAGCTTGCTACATGTCTTTTGTGACATTGATTTACCAATTCTCTGACTGGAATGATATGACAACGCATCTTGTTCCCATATTATCAGCTACTTGAATATCCCGGCAACAGACTGCCAACTAGCTGCTGCCCTTGCCAATCACCTATATATGCATATTGTACACAAGAATGTGATTATCTTATTTATTGCTGAAATGTAAGTTATCTCATTCACTAGATGCATAGAGTGCTGACTATTAGAGATTAGGACTGAGGACAGATTATATCAACCTGAAATTAGTTAAAAAACAAACCAAGCTAACAAAACTTGTTAAGTTCAGAATGAAAGGAATTGTACAGAAACAAAGGAGGAATTTTAATCTTTTCTAAAATGAATCATAGGGCACAACTAGCTGATTTCTGTTCTAATCAACAACAACGTAAAGAATATTTATGCTCAAAAGATAAGAAAATAGAAACTACAGGAAGTTGTATTTAAAAGAGGAAATCAAGTGGGAAGGACTTTATTCCTTTCAACTTTTTCCGTCTGAAGCATCGCATTCCCACCTTCTCAAAATTATTAACTTCCTCTCGCTGATTTGGTAATGGAGGGAGTGTTAAAAAATGTGAATAATTCATGCTTTGTGATTTGCTGGATAGACATTTGAGCGTACCCATTGGAATATCTTATTCGCAAAACACATGGAAAATTTACATCGGTAGCTAGACTTGAAGCTCTGAAATACCTACAAATCTTACAAGGAGATCAGAATTTGCCAAAACCAGTAGTAAAGAATGCAGAATGTACCTCACAATAATGTTTTAATTTCAAACTTGACTGCAACAACTGGCATCCGGTATTTCTTGTTAGTCCCTTCCCTCTGAATGTTATAAATTAAAAAAGACATAAATGAATTGTACTACCATTAATATTCCAAGTTTACGGTTCAGTTTGGTTACTCAAGTTTTTGAGATGAATATTTGTTCATTTCGTTTTCTTATAGTACGACGATATTGTCTTATGAATCCTCCTTGAAGGTTAATATGGCGAACCTTTAGGGTTCTTTTTTGTACGCTTTTCAGGTAGTATGTTATTGGGGATTTTACTTGTGGGATTTGTCATACTGATGTTGATTAATTATTAAAATTCATTAGTTCAATTCATTAATTGATTCTATATATTCTTGTTCTTAAAGTCGATTATATTTTATTAAGAAAGAAAATACTTTTTGATGGCAATTTCGTTTAGCCAAAATAGTAGTGTGGAAATAATATGAAATAAGTCTATAAAAATCTGACTTCTGTAATGTCTTCCAGCACCTAATGACTATAATTCTAGGCAAAATTTTATTTGAGCTAGGGGTTTCTATCTTTCTGGTGTAGCTTAGCAAGCATAAACACTTTCTTCTTTTTGTGATTTTCATAAGTGTGTAAAGAGGAGGGAAAAGCTGAAACCTTTGAAAAAAGATTTCACGCTGAATAATATTGGTAATAAGGATCTTTGGGACATATATTTCGTTCAAGTATTTATATTTTAGAAAACTAATGGACTTAAAAAAACTTGAAGATTGCTTAAATTCAAAACCCACGATGTATCAAGCCTAAACTGTATTCTTGTAGCTGCTGCTAGTTGCATCTTTATACCCTTATGTTTTCTCTTCATTTTCCTAGTGTCAAATGGATTGTTGTTGTTTAAATGTATTAGGATAAAAAAAAATATTACTTTCTCAAGTTTATGTCATTATGTTATTCAATATTTGAAGCTATACTTGGTATTATTAACACATAGGGCCTATTTTTTCCGAATCCTACCATTTAGTGTAGCAAATGTGACAAGTTAGAGACGAGCATTTCTTTATTAGTAACATTTGGAATGTAAAAATCCTCTACAGAATAAGAATCTTCTTCTGAAGGTTCTGTGTGTTTGAAGATTACTGCAATACATTTTCAGTAGGACAAGCGACTCTTAATATTATAATACAAAGAGAAAGCATACTATTCCCAAAAAACCTAGAATCTTTATTCATGGAGTAGTCTTTTTATCTATTTAGCAGAAACCTGGAATCTAAATTTGATTTGCTTATCAAGGAAAAAAAGGGGGATGTGAGGGTCATTTCATGTGTCCGGTTTAGTGCCACATAATCAGTAGGATATAAAACTAGTTAAAGGCCATGTAATTTATTATTTCTTTAAAGTCATTTATATATATATTTAACTACTCTTCTCTTTCACTAAAATATGATATAAAAGTAACCAAAAACAATGCAAGGCCAAAATTAAACAGCAGGGGTATGGGATGTTACCAATACCCTATTTTAGAAAAATACTTCACTTGGAAGGAACCAAAGACAAATGGTATTATTTTCCTCTCTGACCCTCCTTATCTGTAGGAAAAGATTTGCTCATCATGATTTATGATGTCTAAAGCCTCTTGAATCCGAATTGACAATTGGGTAAGTAAATCATTGGATGTTGGAAACTACTTCCAGGTAAATCTCAAAAAACCATATCAGTTATCTCAAAGTTATATTACTGACCAACTTTGACCAATTATTCGCAAATTTAGTTTTGTTGGTAAATTTAGGTGGTAATTCCTAATTTTAGTTGGTTACATAGTAATTTAAGTATTGGTTGAATAAAATTAAGTATTCCTTATTAATCGTTGTGTATGGTGTTTTTATCTTATATAGAGCTACACAATGGTGTACCTATATTGGTGTAACATGGACAATATAGTGTGTGAAGGCTTAACAATTGAGTCTTTAGATGATACAGTTATCTTTGGCAACCTTTTGTTCTCTACTAGTTTTTTGCAGAGTAAATTGTTTGTGAATTGAATTTTTTTGAAGTTGTGTTAACCTGACTTGGTGGTGTGATAAGATCTTACTTTTGTTACATTTTAATGATATAGTTAATATTATGATGAAAGTCGAAATTCTTATGAAATATGGATGCGGTGCCTTAGGATCCTAACTCCTTGTCCTTTGAGATGGAGGAAGTGAGGTTGGTTATTAAGTGTAATGTAAAGAATGAAAACTACATCAAGTAAGACTTCATACAGAAATATTATATACTATCTTTGTTATTCATACTAATCTTTTTATTTCTAAATCTGGTTTTATCCTTATCACTTATATTTCGTAACAAGTTAAGAGTTAAATTATAGTACCCATGCGAGCTCATCTATATGTATTTTTATTGTCTATAATCCCAAACATGACGTTTTATTGAACCCATAGTCTAGATCACTTTGCATCAAACCTCAAAAAGATTAGGGATAGTAATTGTACCAAATTTATGAAGGACAGTAGGCATCTACTTTGAACATCAAAGATGCAATCTAATTTTCTGTAACGTTGGATTTCTTGCCTCCTATATTGTCTGCAAATCTGAAACTGTCTTACTCTCTATAATAACTGCCAATATCTTATTGTGTTAGGGAAAAATAGAGGTGATCAAATTTGAAACGTGAAGAGCAGAAGTTTTTGACTATTGTAAAAGTTTAAATATCATATTTGAATTTATTGTGGCACATTTAGAATATTGATGGATAAGATGGTATGTACACAACACAGACTATCTTGTGGTGATACATGAAATATTCGCGAAGTTTATTTGAATATCGCTTCAATTTAATGATTTAATTAGTTATTTTGGTTTTAGGTCACTTTTATGTATGTAAATATAATATATATAGTTGTGCTACATGGTAGGCTTATAAATGTTGAAGTTACACTTGGTATAGTGTGTCTTGGTAGATAAAAGTTACACTTTGAAAGTGTTGCAAGTAGATGACCAAATAAAGGCAACACTTTTTAAGTGTGGAACCACTAAATATGAACCAAGGACAACACTTGAAGTGTGTCTAACAAAAAATAAGTGTTGACAATGCACGTCTTCAAAGCGTTGCCCTTATACCTAGTGGCTACGCACTTTATAAGTGTAGCAAATATGGAAACATTTAAAAGTTGCCTAATTTCCCCCCCCCAAAGGTTACGTTCTTTTGGGCAGCCCCTTTAAAAAAGTGTTGCTGAGTTTCCCCAACAAGTGTGCCTTTTATCAAAGCCACCACTTTTGACTAGTTTTAGGACTACCCTTACGTGGTGTTGTTGTAGGCCGAAAATGGTTTGTGTAGTGATACAAATAGTCTCCCCGTATCCAGGTGTCGGACAAGCGATCCAATATATTCCCCCTGGATTCGGCCCCTATGCTAAAATATCTAATGTTCGCTGGAATTTCTTTATTTTTTTTTTTTGGGGGGGTGCGCACTTCGAATGACTTATGCTAAGTAATCCACTTTTTGTGTTCAACTGCACCGACTACAAACATCCCAACTAACCAATGATGTGCCAATTCCAACAGTGATCCTCCGCCAGTTCAGCGTGATCAGAGTACACTATTGAAGAGGCCATTAAAATGCGAAGTTTGATCCCCCACATCCATTTAATATAGTTCCCCTGTCCGAAATGCGGGAGATGACTAGAAAATGAAGAGTTTGGAACAGAGTATAAGATATGGAAAGGACTAGGAAGGCCACAAAGCTTCTCGTTAAGTTATTTTGTATGTTTCCTCACGTTCATTTGCCTGAATGGATTAAAACTCAAAGTTTAAAAATACGATGGTCACTAGACCTTATAGCTCATCTAAGTATATTCCACAAGGAGGGTCAGAGGGAAAAGAAAAGAAGGTTGTACTTATGGCCTATTTTGGGGAAAGATTGTAGGGATTGCCTATGAATGGTTATAGATTTAGGATATAACCAAGGCAACACATGGGGATGATTTGACTCGATGTTTGGTACCAACCAATTCCAATCTAAATTGACATTGTGCCAGATCGCTCCTCGGTAGCCAACACTAGCCAAAAGACCACAGAAAATTTTTGTGAGTAAGCTATCAGATTGAGGGGGAACAAGTTCTAGGGTAAACGACCGATAAAGGAAGCGGCAGATGATTTGAGGTTTTTCGTGCCAGGCGCAAAGAACCGGATTACTCTCACATCTGGCTTTATGCCGTTGGGCGGGACATCCGTTTGAAGTTATTAAGGGAGGGGAAATGTTGGAAATGGCATTCAAGTCCGGAAGGTGTACGTGAAGCGCTTTAAAATCCACAACACAACGTGCTCCAACTGGTTCTCGAAAATATTGGAGGGAGAGAGAGAGGGGATGTGGCATATTGTATCCTGCTTAGGACTACTATCAAAGATTAATTTCACAACCACTATTTTCCTTCCGAAGCTCACATTATTCATCCATAAAACTCATATCATGGTTTTTAGGCGCAACAATTGCACCCTCTTCTTATCTAAATGGAGGCACCCAACTCAACAAAAATCATACACCACCCCCACAAGTTCATTTTTTTCCCCCCCCCCCAAATACTTCTAGAATTCCTTTCTATCTAGACCACAATACATTAATAGGGAAATGGGTTAAAGATGAGTTCACTTCCTATTAGGGAGTCATATGCTAGCTGTCCAAAAATTAAGGACATTGAATGTTTTGAGTCCTATTGCAGAAAGATGTCGAACTCTCCCTCGAGAAATTGGATTTATTCTCAACATTGAGCATATTGTTCTAATGCCCATAGGGCACAACATAGAGAGATGTTGTATTTGAAAAGGTTAATTTCAGGATTTTATCTATATAATGAAATTATAGTTGAAAGTCCGAATTGGACCCAACATCAATCAAAAATCCATGGCGAGGCATACTGAAAACAAAAAATACTAGAAATGATCAAGGGTCATGAAGAGTTGAATCTGCGTATAAGACCAAATCCTTAAGGTTGGAACTGGCATAGAAGTCCGTTCCAAATGTTGTTGATTTAACAAAATGCTGCCTTAGAGGCAGCAAGAGAAGTGAGGTAGAAAATTTTGTCCATCAAACACACCCATATTAACTGGGAAAGGAGGCCCGTCGAAGATGTTGGGCAAGTACTCGAGTAAGGAAAATAATCATTTGTCCCCAAAAGGACAACAAGACTATCTTAAATCGTGCAAGGGCCCATATCCTCCTGTGATATCAGGCCATTATCCAGATCTCAAATGACTAACCCCCAAAGTTGTTCCTTGGAATTATGAGCCTACTATAGTTTGACATACAATTGGAAAAAGACATTGATGAAGAAATAGCTTAAGTAGGAGGAATAACCCGTTCAGGGAAGATGTATGTCCCGAGGAATTAAGAAAACTCTAAAACTGACCAAATACAAAATAAGAGTCCAGTCACGGGAAGGAGAGGCAGAGTAATTCTAAAGGATGAGGAAACTTAATCGACTACTCCGTGGGTTGGAACAATTTAAGAATAAAACCCAGCACAAAGTCTCATGTTGTCTTTGCTATACATTTTGATGAACCTCGTAGTCCATTATTGAAAACTTTTAATGAAAACACATGTTCTAGTAAAGGTACAATGATCCAGTTAGAGATGATAGTTGGAACGAATATTGAGGTAAACCGCATAACCTTTCCATATGATTAACTACCAAAAGAAGGTACAGGACATAACCAAGGCCTACATATCACTGTAAAAAGTGTGAGCTTTCATAGTCACTCGAGTTCAATAATTGATGGAGGATGTTAGAGCGAATATTTGTCCTTTATCAACTCTACAGAAATTGAATGTTAGGCTGAAAGGGGTCCCCCTCCGACCCCATAATAATGTTATGGGTTAGAGATTTTCAGGGTCTAAAAAACAGATGTCATTGGTGAGATCGAGCTCGTACTAACAAGAGGGCGGTGGACATCGCTGTGAAATTTCAAGTGTTGGATATCAAGGGTCCTACAATTATTCTTGGGGAGGCATGGGTGCATAGGGCTTGGAGCAGTCCTAAAGTTTGCATCAAATGATTAAGTTTGGCAATACGGACGAAAAGAGGCTATTGTTCATGGTTAGGGGGATTTGTAATCTACAAAGACTCTTCCTCCCCTTGTATCAAGGCGAGAATAATGAGAATGGGAGGCATTGGTTTATAAAGCTTGAGAATTCTTCTTTTCTCTCTGGCTTTAATGTGGTCTTTTCTTTTTCACCAGGCTTCTTCTCGTGCTGACTTTTTTTCTCCCATCATTTGCCTTCACCTGGTGTTATGGGGCGGTCATTTTTCAGGTAGTGGTTATTGACATGTCCCGAAGAGAGGTCATTTCATAAACAAAGATGCCCTCGCATTTCGTCAGTAATGGTGGTGAATGAATTGCTTTTTTAAACATGGGTTTGAGAGGGTAAGGCTTAGGAATCTGCTTGCAAAGGGAGAGCTTATCAGTGAGTCTACGAAAGACGCATCGGGATTTTTGTCTTAGGCTACCAACCTAGAGTCGAGGACAAAATGAAGGCAAATAAGAAGAAGAGGATATATGTTCATTACCCAAGCCTATACAACCAAATTAAAGATCTTTCTGATATAAAACCAAAAAGCTTCCACGCAACAGGATCTTATCATCATCTTTCAGAGCTAGTGATGAATAGTAGCGAAAAATGATCAACTTATTTCAAAGATTTATTTTTGAGGTTGATATGGTGGAACTAGGAGAAGGAACTAGCGAAGGAGATGTGCAATTCATTGTTCCTGATGTCAAGCTAATTAATTGGGAGGCCACCCCTCTCCCGTAAAAACGAGTTTGTAAGTAGTTGTTTTGTATTTTCTAGTCCATTCATTCAAGATTGTAATCGGATTATATATAGTCGTTTTGTTTCAAATCTCTTTTTACTTTTTTCAAGTTGGATGTAGGTAATGCATCGTTATTGTCAGTTCTAAAATATGTTTGTCTTGCGTTTATAAGTTCTTTTTCTTGTTTTAATGCCAATTCTAGTGACATGACATGCCATGTAGAATTTTTTGCCTAGATCTTAGTATCCAATCTAATCTTCGACCTAATATTAAAAATAGTAAGTCAAGAAATAGAAATATGATGAAGACAGCGTATTTGAAGAAGTAAGGAGGGATTTCAGTAATTTGAAAATAAGTCAACATCAAAACATGAGTGAAACTGAGACATATAAATTGGGGGGGGATCAGGAAATTCTTAAGGAGACTAAGATAGGTGGAATGTTCGACATCAAAGGATGATTTAAATCCAGGCGCCTGCTTGATTATTAAAGATGTTTTGCGTCATCTTATGATGACATGCCTGGATTGGTAGCACTGACATGGTTGTTCAAATAGTTGCCAATTGATTCCTAATTTCTCCGATAAAGCAGAAGTTTAGAAAACTCATAACCAACATGAGTGTAATAAGTTAAGAGGTGATCACAAAACAACTTGAGGCCAAATCATTCCAAGTACGCTCATAATCCTTCTTGTAGCCAATATAGTACCGTCCCAGGAAAAACGACCAAAGTTTATTATAGTGATTTGAACTAAGGAAAGTCCAAAAAGGTGATTTTCCTTTGCTAACACCCTCTTTATTGGATAATTGTGTGAAACATCGATGGTTGCATTTTTGTGGATGGTTATGCGGGGTTTACCATCAAGTATTATGGCTGATAAAGATGCACGAAAAAACATATTTTATCACTCCATGGGTAACATATTTGTTATCGTGTTATGCCTTTTGGATGAAAAAAATGTGGGGTAACTTATATGAGAGCAATATGACTATATGTTCCGATATGATTTCATAGAGAAATCGAAGATTAAGTGATGACTGTTATATTAAATCAAAAAAAATAGTCAAACTCTGTGAAAGGACTTACGGAGATTCTGAAAGGCTCCACATGTATATCTCAAGCTGAAGCCTGCAAAAATGTGTATGTGGAGTACCATCTGGTAAGCTATGGGGGGTTTATAGTCAGTCGATGAGGTTAGCGAGTTGGACCTTAATAAAAAATAAAAGCAATTCAAGGAATTTCCACCTCCAAATGAACAAACTGAGGTTTATGAGACTTTAGGAAGTTTAAACTACATCAGACAGATTCATTTCCAACTGACAACACCTTGTGATGCCTATCTTTAAGCTGTAAAAAAAGAAATACCAAGTCGAGTGAGACCGAAAGAAGGTAGAGAAGCTTTTGAAGAATTAAGAACTAATATCGAAATCCCCCTGTGTTCGTCATCCCGAGCCGGGAAAACTTTATATTTATATATCGAGTATGGATAATTCTTTTGCGTTGTGTACTGGGTAAGAATGAGTAAACGGGAAGAAAGAGGAGCATTTATTGCTGAGCAAGAAGTTTAAGTTTACGAAGCAAAGTACACCCTTTCTTTAAAATAACGTGTTGTGCCCCTCACGGGGTAGCACAGATAGTTGTGAAACATTATATTTGCATCTTACCACTATTATCTCTCTCTTGTCTGGATCCATTGAAATATATTTTCAAAAGCCAATGCCCACATGCAGGCTTGAAGGGCAAATATTCTCACAGAGTTTGAATTATATATATAACGCTGACCCGCACGAAACTCAAGCATGGCACGATCATTTGGCAGAGAACCCCTATTGAGGAAGAGTATGAACCACTTAAAACCTATTTTCCGAATGAAAGATATATCTTGTATCCGATGAAGCTATGCACGAAACAATTTCAAATGTTTGAAGTTATTCTTTAATGGTCCTCTAAACAGGAAGAGTTTAACACAACTTGTTTCTTATGCTGAATCAGGGAATAGTACCCTATATCAGCCGCCCAACTAGATGCTTTTGTACCTTTAATAATATGTTTGAGTATGAAGCGTGATTTTGGGTCTGAGGTTACTGTGAACATGGGCTCCAAAAATTGGTAGTGTAGAGATCAGACTTACTAGTCATTCAAATTCAAGGAGAATGGGAAAAATTGAGACCCAAAAGCTCATATCATATCACATGTTTACAAGGTGCTTCGTCAAACGATTCGTGTCAAAAAAGATTAGACACATTCCTAGAGTGCAAGAACGAGATTGCAAATGCATTGTCCATATATCTTCGACTTGTCCACCAAAACTCGATGACGTCATTATCGACCCTTTATACATACAAATTCGATCAACATGCTCTTTTACAACATGATTGTACAGAGGAATTTGATGGTTAGGTCTTGGTTTCATGAATCAAAACATATCTTCAGTCTGGAGAATGTAGGTCGGATGTACATAACAAAAAAAAGGGACTATTCGCGACTAGCAAGGGGTTTTTCTTAAGGATGCATACGGACAAAGACACCCCATTTTAGTTCATCAATGGTCAGTAAATGCTCCAAGAGGATTCCACAATCATGATGAAGTACACCTCAGGACGCTTTGTGGACCATATGAATGGATATGTTCTGGCAAGAAGATACGTCGAGCAGGGATATATGCTCACCATGGAGCGGGATTCCATCGATTGTTCGTAAATATCATTGAATGTCCAAATTACATGCGAGTAATACATTCTCCCAACTTATGAGTTGCATGACAATTGTCATGCCTTCATTTCAATTTTGTGGCAGGGGTGTAAATGGAGTGTGATTGGACGATAGAAACCAAAAGCATCGAATGAGGTCGACAGGTTCATCATGGTTAGCCATGAGTATTTTACCAAGTGGTGGGTGGAGCAGTTCAGTAACTTTCAAGTAATTGTACCCCAAGAAAGTCATATGGATTTACTTGTTTCAACACTATCCAAGCCGGTTTGGTATTTCGAAGGTTATTATAAACTAATAACGCCCAGAATCTCAACATCCCATTAATGCAAGAGTTATGCTACCATTTTAAGATTGCGGCACGAATTCACTCTGTATCGCCCAAAGGGGCAAACAAGGGGTAGAAAAGCTGCTAACAAAAATATAAAAAAAGGATACTTCTTAATATGGCGCAAATTTCTCGACAAATGCATGAAAAAGTATTTTTTTGCTGTGGTTGGGTTATCGCACTACAGTCCGTTAACGTCAGTGTCGCTACCCATATTCACTAGTATACGAGACTGAGGCAGTTAGTACGTGTAGAGATTGAGATTCCCATCTTTACGGAATGGTTGTGCGAGATGAAATTGATGATGATGAGTGGATCCCAAAACTCCGTTGCGCAATTGAGTGATTGATTGAGACATCTGACATAAGTCTGTGATGGACAAGTATATCAGAAAGAATTGACGGGCCATACACAAAAAGGGATCCCCTGACATTTTGAAGAGGGTCAATTTGTTTTGAGAAGCATTGTTCCACATTCATGCAAACCAAAGGAAAATTTTCTTCAAAATTGGAAAGGGACCATGTTGTTAAAAGGGTTATTACCCAATGGTGCTCTTTACTTAGCAGAGATAGAAGGCCAATTGACAAAAAACGGTATCATGCGTTCTGTTGTTGTGAAAATTTTTTGTGAAATATACCCCCCATATCACTTGAGTTTCGGACATTTGAAAACCCTTATGTTGGGCTTCACATTTCAAGGGTTGATTCAAGAAATCCTTGGTTATGATGCTTGACTTTTAAAAAAAAAAAACCACATTGCCCTGAAACTCGTTGAGATGATTCTTGTTTCGGCACAAGATACGTTGGAAGCCTAATGTTGTGTTCGGTTCAAAACCAAATACAAATCCAAAAATTTCATATTGTAGGGATACTAGGGCAAAAGCGTTTGTTTATTCATTTGGGTTCTCATCTCAAAGCTCAAAATCAAACCCATGTCATCTAAAAAGAAGTCTTTGCATAACCTTGGATGTGAGCGTATGTTGTTAAGGGTAGGTTCAAAGTAAAAATCCTTGGTAAGGGGGCAACCATAAGGACAAAGGTGAGTAGGAAAGAAAAAAATGAGAGAGCCTATTTGGGTGAGAACCTACGTGGGCACAGTGATGGCGAAAAAGGAAGTTGAATATAGGAGTCTATTGGTGAAAATTCTTGAACATGCACCATAAGGCGGACGTGAGCTGGGAGCAATTAAATGATATAGAGTTTATGGCAAAGACCTTCGTTAATATCACAAGTGTATAAGGGTTCAAATTGTTTATGGCTTCATTAAGTGTCGGGATTCCACATCAGGATTTGAATGGATCCAGAATGTCTGATAAATAGATGGATAGCCAAGTCTTGAAATCAATCAAATGGCATGGCATGATAAAGTATATCGGCTCCCCACTCAGATAAGTTTTTCTTTCTTTCTTATTACTAAAAAAGAAGGTCGTATCAAATCTTTTTCTTTTATACCTGTATAGTTCGTAAATTGTCTATACTGTTCATCACTTTTTTTGGATGTATGAGTCGATCTGTGTCTAAAAAACTATAAAGGACTCAAGACTCGCTACGCAAGTCTCTAAAACGGTCACTGGGCGAAAAACGAAAATCAGGCTACATGAGTATAATCTGTCTTCAAGTGTGAATTGAAATTCTATGATTCTTGAAGGCTAAAATGAGTTCTGTGTGGAGATAAAGATCTTGGATTTAGGTTTCCCAAAATAGGAGCAAATTTGGATGAAGTACACACCCAATCAATAGAAGTATTGATTGGTTGGAACAACCAAAGCGTTAGAAGGTTTGAGGCCACCCTTGTCGAAGATAGAAACTACAAAACTAACCACCCACTTTTCAAACTCAACAAATTTTCTTTGTGAAGCAGGGACACAAGTCGTTTTAGGGATGGAAGATTCCAGGAACCTGTTGTTCAACTAGTCTACACGAGGCGAAATGAAACCCTAAATAAAGAACTTGTGGAATAGTATATGAAAGCTTAAGCTCAACTATATATCAAAAATAGAAATTACCTGATATTGACTATTTATTTTATTTATTATATTATTATTATTATATTTATTTACTTATTCTTCATTATTATGATTATTATTATTATATTCTTATGTGATTATTATTATTATTATTATATGATTATTATGTACTGGAAAAGAACTACCAATAATAAAGATAGCATTCACAATGTTTCATTGGTATTATTAGTTTATTGAAAATTTTATTAGCAGGACCCTCTTAGATAATGAGACTAGCAGGACCCTCCAGGATTATCGAATTAGCAAGACCATCCTGGATAATGGGACTAACAGGACTCTCCTAGATAATGGGATTTGTAGGACCCTCTTGGATAATGGGACTAGCACGACCCTCCTTCATAATAGGATTAGCAGGACCCTACTAGATAGTGGGACTAATAGGACCCTCCTAGATAATGGGAGTAATAGGACCCTCCTGGATAATGGGATTAGCAGGACCCTCCTGGATAATGAGACTAACATAACCCTCCTGGATAATGGGACTAGCAGGACCCTCCTGGAAATGGGATTAGCAGGAACTCTTTGTAATGGATTATGCGGACCATCCTTATATGGGACTACAGGACCCTCATAGGATATGGGATAGCAGGGACCCTTCTTGATAATGGACTAGCAGGCCCTCCTTGATAATGGGATTAGCAGGAACTCCGGTCCCCCCTGATAATGGTGTATTAGCAGTACCCTCCGGGATAATGGGCGACTAAAAGGACACTCTTGGATAATGTGATAGCAGGACCCTCTTGATAATGGGGATAGCAGGACCTCCTGAATTAATGGGATTAGATAACTTCTTAGGATAAACACTTCCCTAGTCTAGATTTTTCTTTTTTTAGTTTTCTTAAAATAACACACTTCCTAGCCGGAAGTGTTATATTTTATATTATATTCGTACTAAAACACAAAAACAAATTTCTTGTGAAAACTGGGGCAAAAATTTTATTTTTATGGTGGTTGTTTTCCGGTTTCCTCTAGATATAAGAAATGGAATTGAAATTCAACACAAAAGTTTCAATTTTTTTAGTAAGAATCAATTCCATGATTGGTTATAGCAGCCTGACTCCTCCAACATCTTTTACTAGTCAGCTTATGATCAGAAAACACACAACTATTCAAAAGCACTTTTAAAATTGGCAGTTTGAAAGCTTGTTAAAAAGTTCCGGCTTAAGTGGCAAGTTGAGCACCATCCAATAGAGGTAACATATTTCACTTAAACATCAAGGTGATATCTTAAAGTCAAAAGCCAAGTGAAAGATGAAGAAAAGCTGCATGGATAAGAAGTTGGTACATTGTTTTTTTTTAAGTATAGCTTTTAATTTTATATTTGTTTAGATTCGCGATCTAGAGCCTCGATGGAACCTCACCTAATCCAAACTTATCACCTCATACTCTTGAAACTACACGTGACCGATTCACCGTTATAAACATGGGATATGTAGGATGTCCAAACAAGGACTCGGGTCTCATAAATTTTGGGTCTTCAATTAAGAGTTCGGTCAAAAATGTGTGCTTGGTCTATGCTTTGTCTGGAAAACTCTTTGAGATTCAGTCGAAGAGGCGGTAAATTGTAGACACGTAATTTTAACGAATTTAAGTCTTTATACCACGTTAGAGCTTAAATATGTCTTAAAATATAAAGTAGATATTTGATTTAATAAGTTTAGTTAAAGGAATTTTGAAAACACAAAAATAGAGTACCCTTTAGATACATTGATTTAGTTAGCTTATTTCAAATTTAAAAAATAAATATTGATATAATATTTTCTTCATAATTTTGATTAAGCCTTTATTTGCATACTTTTTAATGCCAAAATTAACCGTTATTATTATGAGATGATGATTAGTATGAACAATAAAATTAATATAATACCTACCATTATCCTCATTAACCACTATACTACTACACATTCCACATACATTTTAACCTACCCCCCACTTCCCATGAAAAAAAACAATCAAAATTAATCCACAACCCCCTATTTTAAAAAAGATGACTACAACACAAAGAAAAAAAGAGGATGAGGAGGAGCAACGAAAAAGAAAATCAGCACGAAGAAGAGAAAGGACAAAAAAAAGAAAGAAAAGAAAAGAAAGAGGGACGAAAGACATCAGAAGGAGAGAAAAGGAGAAAGGGAGAAGAAGGAAAAAAGAGGAGGAAAGGAAAATTAAAAATCAGGCAAAAGGAAAAAAAAGAAGATTAATTTTTTTTTCTAAAGAATTATGCACTAAAAAAAATAGGGAGTTCGAAAAGCTTCAGGTCGTGGTTCCTAATATTCTTTTTTCTTTAAATAATTCCACAGAGGTATAATTAATTTTGTTTTTGTATAGTTTATGTCATGATAATGCGAAATGGATGCCCCCCAATATATATGAAGTTGTTAAATTCGCATTTTGCTAAACCATAATATTTATTGATGTTATTATATGAAGTACGTTTCAAAGTTCATATCAACTTTATGTTATCC
Organism: Solanum habrochaites; assembly: GCA_027704765.1. Classification (NCBI taxonomy): domain Eukaryota; kingdom Viridiplantae; phylum Streptophyta; class Magnoliopsida; order Solanales; family Solanaceae; genus Solanum; species Solanum habrochaites. Next base: position 38,244,500 of record JAKWJA010002493.1, on the reverse strand, counting down.
TTGGTATAGTTTATTTTAGTGTGAAATTATTATGACAAAACCAGGATTATTTATATTTAATAAACAATAGTTTATTTATATTTAAGTTAAAAGTTATTGTCCCAGGTCTTTTAATTTTTATATATATAATTTAAAATACGATAACATGTGTCGCTATATATAAATATGTCAATTAGTTAGTGGAAATTTTTTCGTTTAATGGTCGGTGCGTTAAAAAAATCGAATAAAAAATGAAAGAAAATAAAATTATTAATAATAATAATAATAAGAGAAAAAAAAGAAAAAGAAAAAAGTTTTAAAAAAATAAAATGTTAGAAAGGAATATACCAAAAAAAGGGGGAAAGAGAAAACAGAAAAAATAAATAACATAAAAAGAAGTATAAAAATAATTTTAAAAAAAACATGCAATTGAAGAGGAAAGAATTTTTTTAAAAAAAGTTTCTTTTACCAAACAAAAAAAAATTAAGTTGAATAAAAAAACAATGCAATAGAAGTGGAAAGAAATTTTTTTTTGGAAGTTTCTTTGTCAAAACCGAAAAAAATTAAGTTGAATAATAAAAAAACAAGTAAAACCTTGAAAGTAGAAAAAATAATAATATCAATAAAAATAGTAAATAATAGCAAACAGATGAGAAAGTAAAGAGAGAAGAGAAAAATAAATGGTAAAAATAGAGTAAGAATAAAAATAAAATAATTCAAAAGAAAAAGTAAAAATAAAGAATATATTATGTTATTTGCTTTTTTTGTTTACTTTATAAAGATATATATTTTTAATTTTAAAAAAGAGCATAGATTAATAAAATAAGGTAGTTTTAATCTATTTAAATTGAATTAAGCAATAGGGGTAAATACATTGTTTTAACAATAGAATAATTCAAATATTAAATTAGTTTAAGTACTAAAAGTCCATAAAGTGGACCGTGCTAGAACCACGAGACTCTAGGATTGTCAAATACATCCCTCGGTCAATAGAATTCGTACCCGAAACTGCGTTCGCAGACAAACAAAAGAGGCAATTTTCCTTGTTATTAGGGATTAAACAAAAGGTGACTGGAACATCGTAACTAATTCCAAGTGGCCGACTCTTGAAAAAATTAAAATAATCCCCTTATAATAACGCATTTCTTAAAATTGGAAAAACCCTTACGCCGCTGCGCGAAAAAGGGGTGTGACAAACAATCTAAGAATAGTTCTCCAAATTCTACAACATAGGATGTATTTTAGGCTATGTTCTCGAAATGCAACTTTTTGCTTGAGTATGTGGTATTCTTAGGCTACATTGTTTTCGTTGATGGAATTAGAGTTGATATCCAGAAAAAAGGTAGTGTAGAATTGTTCTAGACCCACATCATCAATTGATATTAAGAGTTTCTTAGGGTTAGTAGAATAATATAGAAGGATCGTAGAGGGGTTCTCATCTATTTCATGCCTTTTTACCAAGCTTACCCAGAATGCAATGAAGTTTCAATGGTCTGAAGCTTGGGAGAAAAGATTTTAGGATTTGAAAAAGGGGTTGACTACTACACACAATATGGACCTAGCCAAAAAGTACTCAAGGTTTTGTTGTATATTATGATGCCTATAGAGTTGGTTTGAGTTATGTGTTAATGTAGAATGGTCAAGTTATAGCTTATGCCACCATACAGCTAAAAGTTCACGTAAAGAATTACCCAACCCATGATTTAAAGATTAATGTCATAATATTTGCTTTAAGAATATGACACCACATGTTGATGTGTTCACTAATCATAAGATTGTTCAGTATGTGTTTAGTTAGAAAGAGTGTAATCTCATACAATAATGGTAGTTTAATCTCAAGGATTTTGACATGACTGTGTTTTATCACCCAAGTATGAAAATGTTGTCATTGATTCCTTGAGTAGATTTTCTACGGGTAGTACGACCCATTTTGAGGAAGATAAGAAAGAATTAGCAAAAGTTGTGCACAAAATTTCATGCTTAGGAGTTCGACTAATGTATTCCATAAAAGAGGGGGTACTGGTGATGAATAAGGCTGAATCATCATTAGTCTCATAAATTAAAGATAAACAAGACCAAGATTCTATTTTGCTTTAGTTGAAAGCAAATGTTCATAAGAATAGCCTAATGAATTTTATAAAAGGGGGCGACGGTGATTTGAGGTAACAAGGTAGGATATGTGTACCAACGGTTCATGAAGTCGAAGAACGGATCATGGAGGAAGCTCATAGATCCAGATATTCTATCCATTCATTAACCACAAAGATGTACCACGATTAAACAGAAGTTTATTGGTGGAGTAGTATGAAGAAGGGCATTGCTGAGTTTGTTGCTAAGTGTGCGAATTTGAAACAAGTTAACATAGTGCATAAAAGGATCGATGTTATGACTTAGGATATAGAACTTCATAAATGAAAGTGGAAAATGATCAATATGGACCTACCAACGATTACCAGCCCCCCTCCCTCTCTATGTCACCTTCGCCTCCACCTCCTGATCCGCCCTTTCGCCTCTCTTCCCTTCTTTACTCTTACCGTACGTCCCTTTATATTTTCTTTCTTATTCTTTTTCGTTCTTTGTGGACTTTCCTACGCTCCGGTCTCGTATGAACCATGATTCTATATGGGTGATTTTTTAAATAATGATTAAATCAACCCAATTTATTGCCGGTAAATACTACCCATTTAGCAAAAGATTATTCTAAGTTGATATTTAAGAAAATGTCAGACTTTATGGGGTTCCGGTAAAGATTAATTCTAATAGAGGTGCAAAGTCTATTGAGCAGTTATGTAAATCCATTTAGGAAGGATTAGGGTTCAAAGGTGAGCTTAAGTAGTGTTTTTAATGATCACACAAATGGTCAAGTGGAGCGCACTATTTCGACTTACGAAGATATGTTGAGGTTCTGTGTAATTGATTTCAAAGGGAATTGGGATGATCACCTACCTCTTAATGAGTTCACTTACTACTTTCGTTATCAAACTAGAATTTACCATACCAAGAATAACATCAAAGTCAACAATGCCTTACTCAATTAAGTCAGCCATGGTGTCCTTTTTATTGATAGAGATGACATAATCACGATAAACTCTCTAGAATAGACTCACCAACAAGTCTGGAAAAGCATAATGGCTCAAGAAGTCATTCAGGAAGAATATCAAACCTTATAACAATGAATTAAGTCACAAAATATAGACTCGCACTGGATCAAGTAATGCATATACATAAAAAGTAAAGACTTTTATCATACTAGTAACATGTGGAAAATCCTCTTACTCTTGGAAACTAGTGATAGCATTAGATAGTTTGCTCCTCCTCCTATCCCTGAAGTAGCTCCTCTAACTGCATCTCTATCTAGTGGATCCACTAAACAAGACTGGGCTTTATTTACTCCATTACAATTTAGGGCACTCTCACATGAACTAATTTGTCTGAACATACTCGCAACAACTAGTGGAGCCATCAAAACATGCTCCTAGGCTGTTCGTACCACACTTATATATTGTAGGAGTCAAGTTTGCCACTTGTGCCACGCTACTATTATATTGACTAGGTCTAGCTCTGGAGTTCTATGAATTATAAAATATGAACTCACTCATGTTCTTTGCTACAATTGCACTAGCAGATGATGGTTCAGGTCCACTTTGACTTTACTAAAAGGATGACTGGTGCACAGTTCACGACTTTTGGTGTCGATACTCATTACCTACTGTGTTGGCTCTTTTATTACAAAACTCCTATATATCATTCGACTTATCTTCCTTAACCAGTTGCACATGGATCATAAGACTTGCTATGTCAATGCATCCTATCAAAATGGAAGCGTTTCTCTCTTTACTTGACAAAAGGGATAGTTCAGACTCAAATAGACATATCCTGCTTCTTATATCAACAACCTTTTCCGTAGCATAATGGGATAATTGAGTGAAATTGAGGTTGTAATCATGCACACTCATGGATTCCTATTTAAGAGTGTGAATCTTTTATATTTGCCTCTCTTACCTCACGGGGAAAAAAACTCCCCAAGAAAGTACTTTCAAACACATCGCAACTCACAATTAGTTCCCCTTCAACTATTCTCTTTTTCCGTTGGTTATAACATATTCTAGTAGCATCCTTCAATTTGTACACAACTAACTCCACACACTCAAAATCTACAACATCCATAACCTTAAACACTTTAAGAGGATCTTCCACATTGTTTTATGGATCCTCAATGACACTTGAACCGGTGAAGTCTTGAGGATTCATCCTTAAAAACTCATGGATCCTTGATGTATCACCAAGATCCTGGAAAAATCCTCTCTGTTTACCAGCTTGGTCGGCTACAACTTGACTCAACATCCGGATGGCATCCCGGAACTCAGTATTGGTGACCTCTTGTTGAGGAAATTTCTCTTTTTGTGCATTAGGAACTCCTTGATCCTTTATATCAACATTTCTCCTAGAAGGAATACCTCGTACAACGCTTTATAGATTCATGATTTTAAAAGATACACACAAGTAGGAATTAGAAAGAAACTTTATCGAGTTAAACTCTATCACACAAAGAATAGTAAGAAAGAAGGGAATTGTTTCTAAAATGTTGTAGCCGCGCAATTATAGATGTGGAACGCTTCACACTCATAACCAGACATCTAGATACACTACATCATAGACACTCTAGGACTTTCGAACTTTGTGCTCGAATACCATATTTTTCACGCTTCGAGCCTAGACCCTCAACGTGGTAGACACTTGAGAACCATTGTTGGTACTAAGCAAACCCTTGACCTGGCTCAATACTCAGCGGAAAGACTTACTCTACCATAGATGAACTCAAAAGTAAAGATTTACTGATTTGTCTTAAAAATAAGTAAATTCAGAAATGTCTGGAAACATTTAACTAGAACAAAAAGCAACTCAAGTTTTATACATTTATCAATGGAAATGAAAATCTTCCTCCAAAATAAAAATTATATGAAGCCTCTAGTAACTATGATTTAAGTCAGAACAAGACCCACTACCTTTTGAAGAAAACAAAATCCATAATGCAAAACCCTAGGGAAATCAAAGGGGCTCACCGAACTAGCTTGAACACGATGGGATCAAGGAAGCCTTATTGATGATCCTAATTACATGTATCTACATCAAGATGCAGGCAAATTATTGTATTAAATTGAATGTATGATTATGTAAGGGAATCACTGAAACATAACATATAAGCTTGAACTAGAAGGAAGAAGACATACTCACCTCGACTCAACTCATCTCAAAAATAAGCAAGTCAACTCAATAAGAATTCAATGAAAAAAATGCCATATGTATTAAGCTTTAGAAATAGTAAATGATAACTCAAATTTATATAAAAATGCAATAACAACTCTTTACCCTTCTTTGATATATTCTCTAAACAACAACTAACATTGTGAGCTACGTGATAATACATAGGCTCACCCACGTTGCCAGAACGGTCCTATACCTTGTCGGGTTATAGAACATCCTCAACTAAGTGGATCAACTAAGGTATGCTTAAAATAAATAATAAATTATGTAAAAAAATATAACCCTTTAACCACATATATTGTTTGTGAGAATTTTGAATTTTCTAAACTCATCCCCATATTGGTGCTCAATACTACTCCCAATAATATACATTACTCATGATCATATGTTTAAAAACATAACTCATCCTTAACTTGAGATTATTATTCAAAATTTTCTCTTGAAGAAACGATGCTCAGAAATACCTCATGAGCTCGTTTAGAAATCACATTTCTTGTCCTTTTTAATTAAAAAGGTATTCCATACATGGGAAAATTTTTGAAACATAATACGTAGTTCCCTTGTACTTGTTTGAAACATAAAACCCAACTCTCCTCATTCCAAAAATCATTTACTCATGTCTTAAAAACAAGTTATAAGTAATAGTAAATGATTTCTCAAAATGACTCTCTCGAACTTTACTCTTAACTTAATCTTGAATTTTAAATGTGAATTCAAGAGTTACGATTGGGATTTATCAGATATCTCAATTTTTTTGATGATGTTTGGATAATTATAATCAGGAATAGAGAGAATACATGATTGAGAAAAACTCAGACGCAAAAAGAACGGAGTCGGTGACCCTGAAGCCAACCCCAAACTCCAGACGCCCAATTCTAGTACATTGCTGGCGCAGGGCGCCAATCACTTAGGCCCCTAAGTTGCGCATTACCACAATCTACACCTAGGAATTTCGATCAATTTTTGCTTTTCTATTTTTGGTCCTAATACACATTAAATCCCTTTGTATCTTCAAAACCTTCTTAGATTTTTAAATCTAAAAAAAGTAAATGAAACCACCTGAAATTCCTCAAGGACAATACTCATTCGCATGACGATCACGTCAAGAACTCATAACGAATCCATTAATAAAGGCAAATCAAAACCTCAATAATTTCTCAAGAACTCCACTCAATCAACCTCATGATTGAATGTATGGGTAAAAATTACAAGATTGGCGTGAGGATGAACAGACCCAACATGATGAAAACTTACATATGCTGTGAGAACTAAGGTCTAGGCAAAAAGTCCTCAAACTTGATGAATGCTTTAAGTTTTCTCCTTTTTCTCCTATTAAACATTGACCTAACCTTCCAAATATTCTTACACTTAGTTTAAATTAATTTCAATCAGCTTTTGACAACTAATTGGGTGAAAAAACGAGTAAGGCTGATGGGGTAGGTAAAAGAACAAAATACCTATCCTTTAAACGGAAAAAATGTTTTAATGAGAAAGGTTGTATTCAAACGGTCATATCTCTTTCATTTGAACATGAAATTTAGCAAACTTAGTAGCATTGGAAAGAGGACTTAACGACCTTTGATTTGATATATAAGGGGATACCTAAATTTTAATGTTCCTAATGCTATGTTTTTGTGAAGTTGATCCAAAACTCACAATTCAACGATAACCTGTACTAATTCTAATTTAGCTCTTAATCTGACAGAGGATTAACAATATCACTTCCTTTAGAAAATTCGGAGTTAATGAGATAACTCTTAATGAAACAGAGTGTGGAAACATCTAACACCCAACATGCAATTTATATAAGTCAACATATCAACTTGAATAGTACCAAGAAAGAACTAGTACGTTGGTTTGGAATTTCTCAGTGAGAAAAGAAAACTCAATATCTCATCTTCATATCCTCTTCAGCATTTGAAGTATATTTCTTAACAAACTCATTCCCCAATAATACCTTAACTGATGCAACACCGTTGGCTCTGAACTTCTGAATCTGATGATCAAGAATGTGAATGAGTATCTCCTGATAAGACTGGTTGTCCTTAATACCAATACTCTTAGTAGGTATAATAATTGAAGGATATCCCTTACACTTTTTCAAAATAGAAATGTGAAACAACGGATGGATTGCTTCTAACTTTAGAGGTAACTCCAACTAATAACCTACATTACCAATTTTCTTGGTATTTTATAAAGACTACTATACTCGAGATTGAGATTCTCCTTTTTACTAAATATCATAACACCCTACATGGGTAAAACCTTCAAGTAGACCCAATAATCCACCTCAAACTCAAAATATCTTCTTTTAGGATCCATATATGATTTCTGACGACTTTGCGCTATTTTCAACCTTTAGTGAATAATTTCCAACTTCCCCATCGCTTGATTATCCAATTCTTGTCTTATGAACCCATCTCACAACTTCCAACCATCCAATATGAAATCTAATTTGCCCATAAAGAACCTCATAAGGACCCATTTATAATCTAGAGTAATAGCTATTATTTGAAACAAACTCTATGAGAGGTAAGTGATTATCCCAAATACCATTGAAATCGTTCATGCAAGCCCTCAACATGTCTTCTAAAGTCTTAATTGTATGCTCTTCTAGACCATCATATGAGGATTGAGGGCAATACTAAGGTTCACCTTTAAACCCAAACTTTTCTAAAAAGATATCCGAAACTAAGAATTGAATTGTTAACATCTATCTGAAATTATAGAAACCAAAACTCCATGAAGTCGGACTATCTCATGAATAAATAATATTGCATAATCCTCTAGTAAATAGGTAGTCTTTACCAGAAACGAATATTAAGATTTAGTGGTTGATCTACAATTACCCAAATTGAATCATGATGCGTGCAGGCTCATGACAATCCTTTTATGAAATCTATAATAATCATCTTCCACTCCTATTCTATAATATCTATATTTTTAAGCAGATCACCTGGCCTTTGGTGCTTGACCTTTACTAGTTTGCAATTTCGGGCACTTATGAACGAACTCTGCAATATTCCCCTTCATACTACTCCACCCATAGACTTCCCTCAAGTCACAATACATCTTTGTGGAACCAGTGTGGATTTAATATATGGAGCTTAAACTTATTCCATAATCTTCTCTTGGATCTCATCCACCTTTAACATACACAATTTACCATGATACCTCAACACACCATCTTCCCATGTTCAAAATCCATCACTTTCTTCCGATGAACATTCGCCTTCAATACAAGCAAAATATGGTCTTGGTCTTCTTTCTCATTCACTTAAGATACTAGTGATGAGTCATCCCCATTCATCACCACCACTCCACCTTTATTAGAATATAACAAATGGACTGCAAATCAAACAAGTCTATGAACTTTCTTAGCATATTCTTTATTTCCTTCAAAAACATGGTTAATATTACCCATATATAATGTTTTAAAAGCATTAGCAACAACATTAGCCTTAATTGGGTGATAAAGGATACTCATGTCATAATCCTTGAGTAACTCCAACCACCTTCTCTATATGATATTAGGCTCTTTCTGACTAAAAACATATCGAAAATTCTTGTGATCGGTGAACACATATACAAAATCACCATAGAGATTGTGAGGCCATATTTTCAAGCCTAATACCACTGTTGCCAACTAGACATCATGAGTTGGGTAATTATTCTCGTGAATATGAAGTTTCTTAGAGGCATAGACTATAATCTTACCATTCTCTATTAATACACAACCAAGTCCAACACTGGACGCATTACAATACACAACAAAGCCTTGTGTACCCTCCAGTAGGATCAAGACTATGACAGTAGTTAACCATGTTCTTAATTCCTAAATTTTTTTCTTAGAAGCTTCATACCATTAAAACATAGCCATTTTCTAAGTCAACTTAGTTAACAGGTAGGAAATAGATAAAAAACACTCAAAAAACCTTATATAAGGATTATCCAATCCTGAGAAACTCATTATATCAGCTAGAGATATAGGTCTGGGCAAATTTTGCACAACTTCAATCATTTGAGAGTCCACTTTAATCCTCTCCAGATACAGTGTGGCCTAAGAACACCACAGACTCAAGCAGAAACTCTCTATCTTTGAGAGGGTGGAGAACTATTTTGAGATAATTAGCACGATTCTATCCACTTCTTGAATAGTGAGGTTCTTTACGGTGAATTGTACAAAGTTAGTAGAAATGAAAACTCGGAGGTCAAGCTTGAAAAAGAATTTTCATGAAAATGTATGATAGCCAGCTCATTTCCTCTTTACATTTTAATTTTACTTTTTTTTTGTTTATTTTGAGTTGATATGGGTCTATTTAAGTCAATTTTTTGCATAAATTATTGGATCCTTTTGATTTATCCAATGGGCTACATACCCAATTATCATTTTTGTAAAAAAAAACTATGATTAGCGCCACTAAAATATGCTTGGTCAATGATGATGGCCCAACCCAACCCGTTATTTGTATATGGTTGAGGTACAATTTTTCAACCACACTATACTTATATTTGATGTCTTCCGATGATAAACATAAATTTTAAATATTTTTGTGCATTTCTTTTGGTATTAGTATGATTTTTTGTTGCTCAAATGAATATGTTACTTATGTGGGGCCGAGCTGAAAACAACGTAAAACACACTATTATTGATCCTAACTATACATTGAAATAACAAATATTTTAATTATAAAATATGATTAAATACTTCCTACTTACTTTTAGTGGCAGAGTGGAAGGGGGAAGGGAGGGAATTTCAAACGCGGAAAAGGATCCAATGAAATTTTAATAAATTGAACGAGGAGTCGTATGCCGTGAAAATCTCAGGGAGGGTTATCTAGGGTTGTAGTAAGGGTAGCTTATTTGTAAACTTTTCCACTATCACCAAAAAATCCAAACTCTGCCTTATGTTTGAGTATTTGTATTTAATATAGAAAATACATGTAATTTTTTACAAACGCATGTTAAGAGCATACATATTTTGGATAATTAAAATAAATAACATAGTTTAAACATAAAAATAAAGAGTAATTCACGATTGTAAAGACTTTCGAGGATATGGAGTAATACCTAAGCTATAGTTAACATACCAAAATAAATTCAAGTTCTCTCCTAAATTTTGTTCGTCACTCAAATTTAATTCCATTTCTCTATTTTAAATACAATGTTTATTTCAATTTTTAAAAATCATTATATTTGAGATTCACAATGACATATCATTGTGTGGTTGAGATATTCTGAAATTTTAATTTTTAAATTATATACAATAAATATAAAATTGATGAAATTCTTCTTATGGGATACACTACATACAATGGTTTGGTTGCTTTAATTTTAGTTTTTTTTAAAACGAAAAATCTAGAAAAAAAAAGAGAAGTTAGATTTAATGGTGAAGGAAATTCAACCCAGTTGGAGATGAGAATGAAACTATGAGTGATTTAGTAAATTTACCCTACATCTAACAAATTGGTTGATGGTTAGTTGGGGTATTTTAAGTTAGTTAAAACATTTAAACCTAGACTTAGACTTCATTCAAAAACATAAAAACCTCATGTTCAAAAAAAGTTCTCTCAAAATCCTCCATGAAAGCTTAGAGTATAATTGGATCTAGGATTGAAGGTTTCCATTGATTTCTTTATCAAATTTCTTGGGAATTCTATTAGTAAGGTATGGTGATTTCATCCTTGAATATTCTTTCATTCAAGGAGCCACTTCCAAAAGCTTTTCATTAATCATGAAAAATCTTAAAACTCTGTTTTGAATTCTAAGCATGAGTTCTTGCATAAAAAGTTTTAAATTGATGTATTATGGAGTATTAAATGTTAATTTATGGTTTTAAAATAAAAAATTCCATGTACCTATGTATTCCGTGAATTCCTAATTTTTGGCTCTAAAGTGAGTGTGTTGACATGATCTAATTAGGTTGAATTCATGTGTAGATTGTTATGAGGAATTATATGTTTCATTATTGTTGGTATTGTTCATAGTTTGATTTATATTCTTGATATCTATCTTTGTTTTTTTTTTTGAATCATTGATATTGGTGAAGTAGTAGTCTAGCCTTACAGGCATTGTAATTGGTTAGTTCTATTGTTTTGTAAACTTATTGGAGATTTTGAGTGATGGTGATTGTGTCTATTGGAAAGTGGTAAGTTGACCTAATTCCCTTATTTAAATGTAGAATTGATAATGAATTGCAATTGATTTGTATTGTCCACTTATGGTGACGGTGCTGAATAATTATAGATGTTATGGTCATGTCATTGTCGGTATTATTATGTGAATTGTAATATTATATTGTTATGGATTATATGAGTGTAAAAAGTTATGGATTGTATAGCATTTGTAAAGGCGTAATGTAAAATTATACATGTGATGTGTACATGATTTTATATGGATGCTATCCTGTTATGATTAAAAGTACTTCTTCTCTAATTGATGATATATGATCATAAAGGACTAAGAAGTATATTTATAGAATGATGTTGTATCTTGTGTTGGTTGGCTTAGTTGCCCCTAGTTGGTACTTGAATTATATTGAATAAATGATATGACGAATGTTGTATCTTGATTGGGAGGTTTAAGTTCCTCTTCTTAATACATGACTGTTTTTACAATATAATCTCTAGACATGGTAGGCTTAGACACCTTTGTCTTTAATGAATAAAGGAATAAAAGTCTAGGATCGGCATACCTAAAGTAGGTACCCTTCTATGAAAGAATAATATGGAACCTTGAATATGGAAAAAGGTTTATAATGAGCTTTGCTAATGAACCTTGATCGGCAACCCTTGTTGACCCTTCTTAGTAGAGGTAATATGAGTGTGTAGGACTAAGAGATGGTACCTTATCATCATACAATTTTTTGAATGAACTTTATGAGAACCAAGGAAAAGCACCGAGTGGATATGCTTGTGATAGTAAGTCTACTTGATTATGAGACTAGAGTACAAAAAATCCCTTGATATCCCCTATACCATATGCAAACATGGGATGTGTCCTAGTTCTACCTTTTACAAGTAGAAAACCTTTTTACAGTGTGGGATCTTACGACACCGAATTTCATACCTAGATAGTGTGGTCTATGTAGGTTAATGTCTATTCTCATCATATGGTATGTGCACTCTAGTTATTGGATAGGTTTTTACAACATGTGGGTAGTGGAATGGGACGCTATCTAGACATGGCAGGAGTAGGCATTAAAAATGCTAAAATGAGTTCCCTAGGTCTTCCATGACTATTATGTGAAGTCCCCTAATTGAATGATTGACTTCTAAATGAATTATGCAATGTATGTCCTCCAAATTTTAGTATATTGAACAAGGAATCATCCTTATCTTTTGTTGTCTTAACGAACACCTAGGTGTGTATTGAAGAGGTTGTATGGGTGGTCTCTTGATATCTTACTTAGGTGGATCTTAGGATAAATTTAGATAGAGGTTTTATATGACTAAATGGGTTACTTAATTATTGTGGTCTTACTTTTTATGTGAATATTTTATTGACAATGTTTCTTATACTCGTGTTATGAGATTTTTACAAAATAGCAAGAAAAACATATCTTTAAGTAAATGTCCCTTTTTGCATGATTTTCTTGCATGTCACCATACTTAGTGAATTAATTGAATAATTCCATATGTTTCTATATTTCTACAAGTGTAGGTGGTGGAAAGTAAGGATTATTTAGTTGAGGCTTGGGAAGTAGATTTCTCTCAAGATTGGTATGTCCTCATATGATCGAGGACATGGACTATATTCTATCTTTCTTTTATTAAAGACTTTCCAATAGAATATAAGTTTCTTTTCAAATTGATGAAAGGGCTGTGATCCTATACTATTGACTTGTGTCTAAGATATCTTATGATGATACTTTGTTTTTTTCTTATGTTTTATAAAAGAGTTTCCTTATTGATTATTCTCGTGCGAATTTTTAATTCCGCAATACTTTTTATACATATGTAATGAATAAATGCATAGAGGCTCGTGTAAGACCTACAAGAGGTCTAATAAGCCATGTGACGCCTAGGGGGTACCCTCGAGTCATTATATTTGTAAAGTTCCTTCCGAAAGGGAAATAAACATTTGAAATGACATCCTTCTGGATACCCAATCAATTCTACTCATCCTTAAAAAATGGCTCGATTTGAGCTTATGGAATTGAAAGAGCATTTGAAAGACCTTCTCGATAATGGCTTCATCAGACCAAGTATTTCCCCATGGGGTGCACTAGAGTTTATTATAGATAGTTGTATAAGGTCACAATCAATACTAAGTACCCTAACCCCATGATCGATGACTTGTTTGCCTACTTCAGGGTGCTAGTCATTTTTTAATGATAGACCTCATATCGGATTATCATCAACATAGAGTTAGAGAAAGTGACATTTCAAAAAAACCTTCTCAACTAGATATGGTCATTACGAATTTGTAGTTATGTCATTTGACTAACCAATGCTCTTGCAACTTTCATGGATTTGATGAACAAGCTGTTCAAGAAGTATTTGGACTTGTTGGGTATCATCTTTATGGATGATACTCATTTACTCTAGGAATGAGGAAGAACATGTGAATCATTTGAGGGTGGTCCTAGAGACCCACCAAGATTCCTAGTTTTTTGTTAAATTAAGTAAATGTGAGTTTTGGTTGCAGTCAGTTCCTTTTCTTGGGAATATAGTGTCAAGCGAAGGGATCCAAGAGGATTCTTGTAAAATTGAAGTAGTAAAACAATGGCGATGACCTACCTATCCTACAAATATCCAAATTTTCTTGGGTTTGGCATTCTATTATGGAAGGTTCATGGAAGGATTTTAATCCATAGACTTTTCATTGACTATGTCGACGTAGAAAAAGGTTTACTTTCACTGGTAAGATGATTTTGAGAAACGTTTTGTAGAACAGAAAACTAGGTTTACTACAACTTCTATTTTTTTCATATACTGAGCCTACACCTTGGGTGGGACTAGCACTCGAGAATTGTAAAGACCCATAGTACCCCCTAAAAGTTAGAGTACTCTTAGATCCTTACACGATGTCGTCGACCTCTCGGAGATCTAAAACAAGCCTATATAATTCATTCATTGTATCAACATGAAATAGCGGAAAATTTAAAAAATAAAATACATAGCGACTCTAAGTCTCATTGCAACCTTAAACACAACTCGATAGAAAATAAAATAGACATGACCCTTAACAACATAAAACATAAGTCTTAGGTATTACATCAACTTAAAGAAACATCTCGACATAGGAAACCCTTGAATCATAAGGGTACCTTTACTTGAACTTGGGAGAACTATCCAAGCTCTTCAATTAGGGGACATCATCTAGCTATCACCACCTACACTGTGTGTAAAAAGATGAAGAAGAATGGTATTAGTACATGAATGCACTAAGTATTACAACCATGCCAAAACACACATTTAAAATGGAGATTTCATTTGAAATCATGTAACATGTCTTTTATGTAAACTTCATGAACATTGGTATGTATAAGCACAATATAGTTCACAGAAATCATATACATAAATCATATATACATGCATATTACTCATAATAGCATATAAATCCATTTATCATACTTTGAGGCATATTCAATAAATACAATACATTATCTCTTTTCTATCTTACTTCTTTCCATAAGTAACCCTCAAGTGTACTTACTACAATGTATCACCTTGAGGTCACCTTAGATGTACTTCCACGTAGATTTGATCAATACAACCACATACCTATGCATAAGTCATACACACATCATATCACATACCAACCATCACCTAAGGCAACCCCCAAGTCAAACTAGTGCAATGTCCAAGTAGCATCACATATTACTACTCATACCAAGTGTTCACAAGAAGTCACTCTAGACTAGGCCCATCATACTCAACAAGTCATAACACTTTCATTTATTAACTAGACATAAGGCACATACTTTATAGCATAATATAAGGACTCTTTCCATTACTTCAAGCATAGTCATAACTAATTAAGTACATACCACAACTAAACCACACTCACAACTCCTCCACAAGCTTATTTGTGCATTGAACACATGGAGTCCCATTCCTCCACAAATACTAAGTAACCCCATTTAGAATCCATAAGTGCAATTCACATACATAAGCATAATTCATGTCTTTACATAACAAAGTTACCAAAAATGCATTCATACAATTTATAATTTACATATCAAAAGTCTTACTTTCATACATGTATTAATGTTGAAGCTCACTTGTGCAATGTAAGGGTAGGGTACATAATCCTAACTATACTAAGTAATGCTCTCAACGAGTTGTGATAATAGTCTATATACTTATCATAGTTCATTTCTTACATTGGGAGACATAGTCATAATCAACATAGACGATATAAACTACATGAAATCATAAGGTGTAACTAATCCTACATTACTATATAAATGGTATACACAGGCTATAACCTATGGGGTTACGTAGTTATGGGACATGGAAATTGCTTCTGGAAACCTTGACTTACTATCTTGGATGTCTCCATCTCATGAGAAAACATCTAGGTTGAAAACCCGGACTTTCTAAACGTGAAGGTTCCACTGTGTGAAGCCGGACTTACTAATGTGAAGCCCCCACTCTCATTTTTCATCTTCACTTGATGCTAGGCTGTAATACTTCGAAAATCTAAGACGTGCTTAATAGCCTAACATAAGTGTTATAAGGTTTAGCCACTGTTTTAAGGTCAATTTTAATAAATATTAGTCATTTAGGAAGTCTATAAATCAAAACGTCCAAGAACATCCATGACGTCTGAAAAGTAGTTCAAGGAGTTACTAGCGTTCCTTAGCCTATTTGATTAACCTTTAGGAGTAAGAAACTCATGAATTTTGGAGGATGGCTGTCTAACTTCTGTTAGGTTTTATTCATGGTCAAAACATCAAGGTACGACTTCCCAAGGACAAACCAAGGGCCCTTGAGGAGGACCCTTTCATAATAGCGTCAAAAGCACTACGTGGGCAGTATGCACCCAAGAGGGGAGTCGACGGGGCGTGTGTGGATCAACGGGGCGTCGATGCAATCAAATGACAAACTCTTAGAACTTTCGGCTAATTTTTAACTTGGCCCACTCCCTGAACTCATTGACGAAGTGCAGAACGGAAGGGGGTAGGAGTCGCCGACCCACAGATGGACTGTTGGTCGAAGTCTCGTCTGTGAGGGCCTAACTTTGCTGCATGTTTTAGGTTAGTTCCAATTAATTAATTAAAGGTTTATTTTATTATTTGGGGGATTACATATGCCTAATTAACTTAATTAACACCCCATATAAACACTCCAACCCATTAGACTAATCTAAACTCTAATAACTCTAAAACCCAAACTCTATTCCTTCTCCTTTTTTTTCTCTATCTAGTGAAGAACTCCATTGAAGACCAAGTTAAGGGAGGGTTTAAGGTCTGGAAAGTGTCAAGTTTAACCATCATTTTTATCAATGAGTAAGGTATCTAATCTCTTTCACCTTTGAGACCTCGTTCCTCAAAGGGTTCCGTCAAATTGATTTCAAAAGTTGGGTTCTCAAGTGGGTTTTCATCCAATACGAAGTTGTTGTTATGAATTGATTTGTTTGTGATTTATTTTTCATGCTATTAATATATTACATGTATTCTAATTTAATAATGATATATCTTGATGGCTTGTTCTAGTTTGTAAAAGAAGACCTTTACCCCTTAACCTTAGGTTATCATCTTGAAATGAATTGTGTAATGTCGGTTCAATTGACTTTGTTATTGATTGTGTAATGAATAGAATAGGATAATTTATAGTCTTATCATTCTAGTTCATGAGGAGTTGATCTAGGTTTTGAAGTATGTTGTGAGTTTAACCTAAGTATCTTGTCTTAAGTTATGAACTAGTATTGAATTGTGATGTAGTGATTCTTTTAGCCTTGTTATCGTGTTGATCATTGAATTATGATGATTTTATACCCTAATTGGGTTTATTTAATTGTTTATGGTAAGACCTTGATGATGAATTATGAAGGAGACTTGGTAAGTCTTGTGATTCCTATCATTTATTTCAAGTTATGGTTAATTGTGATTAAGTCATGATGTTGTATTGTAGTATGCCTTGTAATAGGATTGATAGGGGGGTATGATGTTCAATTCAAATGTCTTAACTATGATTTGTGAGGTGTTTGCTTAAGATTTTAATGTTATAAGGATGGTTAATGAGTTACCAACGTGCCTTATCATGAAGTGATATGTAAACGTGCTAACCTCATTTATATGAATTGTAATGAAAGGATTATACTCATGCAATTATTATTGAGCTATGTTGATGGTGAATATACAAGGGTTAGACCATTTAACTTAAAAAATTAATGATAATAAATGAAACATTAAAGACATTTCAAAATGGAATCTTACTTAGGACTGCGTGAACTATAGCGACGAGTGTCCCTTCCCACATATGGAAGGTAGTATCACTAATATACTCTTGATATTGGAGACTATAATGCTTTTAGCATAAATAGGTTTGCAACTATATCTCCTAGTTCTTGAACTATGTTTCTCCCATAGGAATACTAGGTATTTGATCCACGTAGTTGTTATGTTCATGTTTTGGTACTACCTTTGCAATTACTCTACCTTCTTTCGGTGTAGGGTTCCATGACACCAGATTCAATATTAGATAATGTGGTCGATGTCGGTTAGGCAGGATGTTCCTGAAAGGTAAAATTAAAGAAAGGAATGAACTCTAACTAGGATAACCCAAGGGGTTTATCTTAGTCTAGGCAAGGGTAGGGGACTAAACCTAAACATTGCAGTAGTTAACCTTGCGGGAAGTCTTAGAAGGATATTCTTATATATGAATATGCTTATAATTGTACTGACATTTATATGATGAACTTGCACATTGTTGATACTATGTTTATTAGTTTCACTTATGAATATCTGCTGGTCTACATTGTTAAAGTATGATGATATGTACTCCTAAATGTCATGCTATTCGAAGTAGGATATTAATCATTTTTCTTGTTGGGTTACTTTATTGAGTTAGGTTATGTGGTTTTTCTTGGTCATTGTACTTCTTGACTTGATAGGGGTTCATGGGTAATTGTCTCTCTTTTGTTATGTTAAAATGTACTATTATTCATGCTTGTTGCTATTATGACTTGATAATAGAGTTACTTGACTATGTATTCAATTATATGATATGCGTGTTGACTTGACTAAACATAGTATTTTTACTCTTATGTGTATTTAAGGAATGTATAAAATTAAGTTGTATGGTCTTATTTAATGTGCATAAAGATTTTCAATGTAAATTACACCTTTATAAAATTTCCCTTTTCTTAGCATGATTTCATAGTATGTGTTCTTATGGTCTCATACTTAGTACAAGTAGAGTACTAACCCATCTCTTCCTTTTCCCCAACATTTTAGGTTCCGGTCATTGAAGGACGTTTGTAGATGACTATGAAGAAGACTTGGAATTATACATCATCGAAGTTGTGTAGGTCCTCACTTTCTGAGGGCAATGCAACTATCAAGCCTATGATGCTTTTTTAATATTAAGACTCTTATGTCTTTTTCATTTTAGTTGAGTACTAAACGTTGTATGAACTATATATGGTTTTATTGTATTGATGTATGGCCTAGGCCAAATTTGATATACTCTTATTAGGTTGTTATGAGATGAGATGACTATTTTTAGACTTTGTTATATTCTATATATATGTGTGCATTAAAAGTAGAGACTAAGTAATCTTCCTATACGAAGGGTCTATGTATACTCGATATAATATATATACTTCTATACTATGTGTATGTATAAGTCTACGTAAACCTCCAATTAGAAGTAATGAGAACTTTTAAATTTTCTACTAAATTTGACCTATGAATGTTATGGTGTAAGCTAAGAGGCAAGTCATAGTCTTAAACGAGGACGAAGACGTCGGTTACGTGTAGGGTGTATTCCTAGGTGTGACATTCTTGGTATCAGAGCACGAGGTTAAATTTCATTGATTTGATGTCTGTCTTAACAACATCTATATATGTTTGTGTTCATAATTATGTAGCGCGCCACAATGAAGAATACCAATCTATGAGATGCTTAGGAAACTCTCACTTTCTTGGAAGTCCAATGTCGTGCCTCTAGAGTGTTATCTCTTTGTGCTTTTACATCTAAACCTATTATTTTGATTATAGGAAATCAATACTCGAAAGAATGCAGAGAGAAGACTTGAAGAAGAGTTTGCCAATGCGAGAGTTCCTTCATGTAGAGATCAAGTTCCTCCTTTTGAGGAAGATGTGAATAATGACCAAGCATCGGTCAATCCTCCTCCTTTGACGGATGGTGAAACAAGGGATTCTTTTCTCTAAATGGCCCAATACATTACTACTCAAGCACAAGCCACCACTACTCAAGCCCAAGCCATGACGGCCCAAACTAATCGGGAGGTTGTACCCTGAGTACACCAATAAGTTTCTACCATGGCCTCCCTTCTAAGGGATTTCACTAGGATGAATCCTTTTACTTTCTATGGGTCCATGGTTAAAGAAGACCCCCAAGAGTTCATTCATGAAATCTATAAGATCCTTTATGGTATGGGGTTGCCTACTAGTGAGAAGCCTAAATTAGCCATTGTTCAACTCAAGGATGTGTCTCAAGAATGACACGTCCAATGGAGAGTCAATTGGCATTTAAGGGGTAGACCCCTGACCTGGGAGGTGTTCAATAAGGATTTTCTTGATTGGTTCTTTTATAGGAAGAAGATGGAAGCTAAAAAGGTGGAGTTAATCAACATTTGTCTAGTGGTCAAGCTCAAGCTAGTGGTTCTAATGATGCTCGGAACTACAATCAGTTTTATGCCCTCCGCTCTAGGGGTAAGAAAAACACTTCTCCCAACATGTTGACCAGTATGTTGGAAGTCTTCTTTATTGATGCATATGCCTTACTTGATCCCTGTTCTACTTTATCCTTTTTATTCCTGTAGTATCTAAAATGTTTGACATTTTTCCTGATATATTGCATGAACCTTTTGTAGTGTCTACCCCCGTGGGTGAGTCGATTATTGCAAAAAGGGTGTATAGAAATTTTCCGGTAATGTTTCCCAATAGAATTTCTTACATTGAACTAGTAGAATTTATTATGCTTGATTTCGATGTCATTTTGGGTTTGGAATTGTTGCATGCTTTCTTTGCCTCTATAGATTGTGGAACAAGGGTGGTGAAGTTTAACATTCCAAATGAGCCCGTTTTAGAGTTGAAGGGGGAAAATTCTATTCCTAGAGTTTGTATCATATCTTGTTTGAAAGCATGCAAAATTATCTCTAAGGATGTTTATACCATATAGTAAGAGTATAAGATTTAGACTCCGAAATTCCTCCCATTGAGTCAGTCCCCGTAGTGAGGGAATTTAAAAAGGTATTTCCTAATGATCTTCCCGGTATTCCTCTCAAACAGGAAATTGATTTTTGTATCGGCTTGTTACTGGATACAAATCCCATTTTAATTCTTCCATATTAGATGGATCCGTCCGAACTAAAAGATTTTAAGTCTCAACTTAAATATTTACTAGACAGAGGCTTCCTTAGACCAAGTATTTCTCCATGGGATGATCCGATATTGTTTGTGAAGAAGAAGGATGGGTCTCTTAGTGCATTGACTATCACCAACTAAACAAAGTCACTATTAACAACAAGTATCCTCTCCCTTGGATTGACGCCTATTTGATCAACTCCAAGGAGAAATCTATTTTTCTAAGATTGACTTGAGATCGGGAAATCACAAACATAGGGTGAGAGGAGAGGACATACAAAAGGCGGCAAATATGGTCACTATGAGTTCTAAGTTCTCACTAATGCCCTGCGACATTTATGGATCTCATAAATAGGGTTTTTCAAAGTTACCTAGATTCATTTAACAATGTCTTCATTGACGACATCTTTGTGTATTCAAAAAATGAGGGTAATCACATGAACCATTTGAGAGTTGTGTTACAAGTGCTTAAATAGAACCAATTATTAGCCAAGTAAAGTAAATGTGAGTTTTTGTTGTGGTCGGTGTGTTTCTTGGCCATATCATCTCTACTGTGGTAGTTGAGGTTGATCCAAGAAAAAGCAAGGTTGTGAAAAATTAGCCTAGACAATTGATTTCAACCAACATTAGGAGTTTCTTGGGTCTAGCAAGTTACCATTGGAGGTTTGTGGATTGTTTTGCGTCCATTGCATCTCCCTTAACTACTTTGACCCAAAACCGTAAGAAATTTGAGTTGTCAGAGTCATATGAGAGAATCCAAATCTTGAAAGATGGACTTACTTCCGTTCTTGTGTTGATTTACTAGAGGGTACAAAGGGTTTCTTTGTGTATTGTGATGCATCCCGAGTGGGTCTAGGGTGTGTTCTTATGCAACATGGGAAGGGAATTATCTATGCTTCTAGACAACTTAAGGTGCATGGGAAGAACTATCCAACTCATGCTATTGAGTTAGCGGTTGTAGTATTTACTTTTAAAATATGGAGCCATTACATTTATGGTGTCCATGTTGATGTGCATACCGACCAAAAGAGTCTCCAATATGTGTTTACTCAAAATGAGTTGAATCTCCGACAAAGAAGGTTGTTGGAATTGTTGAAAGATTATGACATGAGTGTTCTCTATCACCTCAGCAAGTCCATTGTGGTTGTGAATGCTCTAAGTCGTATGACCATGGGTAGTCTGTCTCATACATAGGAAGACAAGAAACATCTAGTGAGAGATGTTCATAGGTTGGCTAGATTGGGTGTGAGGTTGGAAGATTCTCCAAATAGTGGTTTTTTGGTCCATCATAACTACGATTCTTGTTTCGTTGTTGAGGTGAAGTCCAAACAATACCTTGATCAACCATTGATAGAGTTGAACGAATCAATTCTTAGTAAGCTTAATGAGTCATTCTCCTTAAGTGAGAATGGTGTGTTGAGGTATCAAGGAAGTTTGTGTGCTTACAATGTAGATGGTTTGAGTAATCGGATCCTTGGGAAAGCTCATGGGTCCCGTTACTCCATTCGTTTGTGTTCGACAAAAATGTACTATGACCTTAGGAAAGTATTTTGGTGGAAAGGTTTGGAAAAAGACATAATGGACTTTGTTACCAAGTGTCAAAATTGCAAACAAGTGAAAGCCTAATATAAAAAGTTGGGTGTCTTACTACAAGAAATCCTAGTTCCCACTTTGATGTGGGAAGATATCAATATCAATTTTGTAGTAAACTTGACTTGGACCCAAAGGCAATACTACTTTATATGGGTGGTTGTGGATAGGTTGACAAAATATGCTCACTTTGTTCCGGTAAAGTTTACTTATTTGATGGACGATTATGCAAGGATCTTCATAGATGATATTCTGTGTCGCCATGGTATCCTTTATCCATCATATCAGATAAAGCTGCACAATTCACATCTAGCTTTTGGAGGTCATTCCAAAAAATGTTAGGTACTAAGGTGAAGCTAAGCACCACTTTTTATCTACAAAAAGATGGTCAAGCGAAGCGTATTATTCAACCCCTTGAGGATATACTTAGGATTGTATTATTTATTTCAATTGAAATTGGGATAATCATTTGCCTTGTGTGGAGTTTGCTTACAATAATAGCTTTCATTCATCCATATCCATGGCTCTTTATGCAGCCTTGTATGGTAGGAGGTGTAGGTCTCTTATTGGGTGGTTTGAAGTTTGTGAGTACTCTAATCTTAGTCATGATTTGATTTATAAGACTTTGGAGAAAGTTCATATCATAAGAAACAATTTGCAAATAGTGTATAGTCGGCGAAAGTCTTATGCCGATCATAAGATAAGGGATTTAGAGTTTGAATAAGGTGATAAAGTGTATTTAAAAATTTTGCTGATGAAAGGGGTTGTTAGATTTAGCAAGAAAGGGAAGTTGAGTCCTCGTTATATGGGTCCCTAAGAAATCGTGCAAGGGGTTGGTACAGTTGCTTGCGAATTGAAACTTCTTAGTGATTTGGCTTCGCTTTATCCGGTTTTCCATGTTTCCATGCTTAAGAAGGTATCGGTGATGCTAAGTCTATTCTTCTTATTGGGGGTATTAGTCTGAAGGATAAGTTCTCTTTTGAGGAAGTTTTGGTTCAAATACTTTATATGCAAGTAAAGAAATTGAGGAACAAAGAGGTGTCTTCTAGAAGGGTGTTATGGAAGAATCACCTAGTTGAGGGTGCAACATGGGAGGCCGAGGCCGACATGAAGTCCCCTTACCCTCATCTATTTGATAACTAAGGTTAGTTTTTCTTACTAATAATGAAAATAATGACTAAAAATTGAAGTTTCTTTATTTTTGGTGAAGTTTGTATAAAGGTGCATTTTTGATGTTGTTACAATGACTTACTGTGAAGTATAGTAATAATTTGCATTTTTTCTTCTTCAAGTTATGTTGTGCATTTTGATATGGTGAGTATTTATGAAATGTTGTTTAGCATGTTGGTAATTTGAACTTTGTCATAATTGACGCATAAATGCTATGTTGAGCTCTTGTTGTTGTGAGATTGACACTCCTCATAATTTGATGTTGATCCTTATGTATGGTAATTGAAGCTTTTTAATTGCCTTGTGTAGATGATGTTATTGATATTGTTATGTATTGTTGTTTGTTGGGCAGCTACTCTTGAGTCTATTCCTTCCTTCAAAATATTTTTAGTGTCATTCGGGGACGAATGTTACTTATGGGGGGGGGGGGGATAATGTAACACATTTAATATCTAAGACGCGTTCTAAAAGGTCTAGACACTGTGTTAAGGTCCATTTTGATTACTATAATTTATTTAGGAAGTGTAGAAATCAAAATGTCCATGACGTCCGCGAACAAGTTCAAGGAGGTATTAGTGTGACTTAGCTTATTTTATTAACTTTTAGGAGTCGGAAATTTATGAAATTTGGTGGAAGGATGTATAACTTGTGTTAGGCTTGATGCATGGTCGAAACGTCCGGGTACTACCTCTCAAGGACAAACAAAGGGCCCTTGAGGAGGACGCTTTAGTTTAGGGGTCAAAAGCACTGCCTTGGCAATGTGCAACCACGAGGGGAGTCACGGGGTGTGTGTGGATCGACGGGGCGTCGATGCCATCCGTCGACCAACACTTAGAACTTTTGTCTAATGGTCCATTTGGACAACTCTGTGAACTCCTAGACGAAGTGTAGCACGGGAGGGGGAAGGAGTTGTCGACCCACAAACAAATTGTTCGTCGAGCTCTCGTCTGTGAGGACCTGACTTTGCTGCACGTATTAAGTTGGTTGCAATTGATTAATTAAAGCGTTATTTGGGTGATTAGGAAGGTCTAATTAACTTAATAAACACTCCATATAGAGACCCCAACCCCATTAGACTAATCTAAACTCTCATAACTCACAATCCCAAACTCTTCCCATTCTCTCTTCTTTCTCTCTCTAGTGAAAAACTCCATTAAAGACCAAGTTAGGTGAGGGTTTAAGATATCTAATTAGTAAATTTTCACCATCAATATTCATCAATTATTAAGGTATGAGATCTCTTTCACCTTTGAGGCCTCTTTCCTCAAAGGGTTCAACCAAATTGATTTCAAAAGTTGGGTTTTCATGTGGGTTTTCATCAAATAAAAAATTGTTTTCGTGAATTTATTTTTTATAATATTTTTGGATATTATGAATATATTAACATGTATTATAACTTAATTATGATATATATTTGTTGTCTAGTGTAGTTTGTTGAAGATGAGCTTCATCCCTTAACCCTAGGTCATGATCTTGATATGAATTGTACAATGTTGGTTCGATTCACTTGGTTATTGATTGAATTACTACTAGATGATGGTATATTATCAATCATTAATGGAATAGGATGAATTATTTTCTTATAAGGCTAGTTCTTGAGGTGTTCATCTACGTCATGAAGTATGTTGTGAGTTTGACCTAAGTATCTTGTCTTAAGCTATGAACTAGTATCGAATTGTCATGTAGTGATTCGTTTATCCTTTTAATCTTTTTGATCATTGAATTATAATGATGTTATACGCCGATTGGGTTTATTTAAGTGTTTATGGTAAGACCTTGTGCTTATCCCTATCCTTTACTTAAAGTTATGGTTAATTGTAATTAAGTCATGATGTTGTATTGGAGTATGCCTTTTTTAGGATTTATACGGTAGAATGAAGTTTAATTGAAATGACTTGACTATGGTTTTGTTAGGTATTTTCTTACGATGTAAATGTTATAAGGATGGTGAATGATTTACCAATGTGCCTTATCATGAAGCAAATGTGTTAATCTCACTTATATGAATTGTAATGACAGGATTATACTCACGCAATTATTATTAAGCTAGTTTATAGTGAATATACAAGGGTTAGACCCTATAACCTACAATAAGTTATGATGATTAATAAAGACAATAAAGACATTTCAATAGGTACTCTAGGTTAACACCGAGTGAACTAGAGTTAGGAGTGTCCCTTCCCACATAGGTATGGTAGGATCACTAATGCACTCTTGAGATTGGAGACAATAATTCATGTATCATAAAGAGGGTCCCAACAATATCACCAAGTTCTTGAAATATGTTTCCCCCATAGGAATACTACCTAGTGGATCTACATAGTTGCTATTTTCCTTTTTTGGGAACTACCTTTGCAAGTAGTCCGCCTTCTTTCGGTTTACCATGACACCGGATTCCACATTAGATAATGTGGTATATGTCGGTTAGGGAAAGATCTTCCACAAGGTGAAATTAATCAAAGGAAAGAACTCTAACTAGGATAACCCAAGGGGTTTAGCTTAGTCTAGGTAGGGGTATGGGACTCTACCTAAACATTGCACTTATTAACCTTGAGGGAAGTCTTAGGAGGATGTTCTTATATATGAATATGCTTATAATGGTACATGGTATACATATGATGAACTTGCACATTGTTGATATTATATGTTGATTAGTTTAACTTATAAATATGTATTGGTCTACATTGTTAAAGTATGATGACATGTACTGTTAAATGCCATGCTATATGAAGTAGGATATTAGTCATGATTCTTGTTGGGTTACTTGATGAATTAAGGTTAGGTTGTTTTTCTTGGTTATTGAAACTTGTTTGACTTTGATTAGGGTATGATGCGTTATGGTCTTGCTTTGGTTCTGTCCAAAATGTACTATTATTTCATGCTTGTGCTTGCTATTATGACTGATCGTAGGTTACTGACTATTTATTTAATAATGATATGCGGGTTGACTTTTGTTGTTGACCTTGACTAAACTTAGTATTGTTGATCTTATGTGTATTTAAGGAATGTGTAAAATTAATTTGTATGGTCTTATTTAATGTGCATAAAGAATTTAAATGTAAATTAAACCTTTACCAAAATGTCCCTTTTCTTAGCATGATTTCATAGTATGTGTGCATATGCTCTCATACTTAGTACAAGTGGAGTATTAACCCTATCTCTTCCTTTTCCCCAACATTTTAGGTTCCGTCGTCGAAGGATTTTTAGAGACGACTTTGAAGAAGACTTGGAATTATTGATTATCCAAGTTGCGTAGGTCCTCACTTTCCGAGGACAATGCTACTATAAAGCCTATGATGTTGTTTTAGTATTAAGACTCTTATATTTCTTTCCTTTCATTTGAGAAATAAATGTTGTATGACCTATCTTGTGGTCTTAATGTATTGATGTATGGGCTAGGCCCAATTTGAAATACTCTTATTAGATTATTATGAGATGACACGACAATTTTGGGACTATGTTATATGCTATATATCGATGTGCAATTAAAGTAGAAGACTAAGTAATCTTCCTACGCGAAGGGTCTATATAAACTATATATATATATACTATTTGAATGTAGAGGTGTATGTAAACCTCCAATTAGAAGTAAAGAAAAGTTTTAAATTTTATGCTAAATTTGAAACATAAGAAAGAGATCACATAGAGTTAAGTTCTATGGCACGATATGACAATAGTGAAGAAGGAAAACTCTATCTTCCTATAGCCTCTTCATCATATATGTGTCACGACTCACCACCAATCAACGAGACTCTAATAGACGTGGCAATACAATACTTTGAACCCTAAAACCATTTTCTATAACCTTGTACGCTGATATGAAGTTTTTAGCGAACCGTAGTACCCCCTAAAAGTTAGAGTACTCTTAGATTTCCGCAAGGTGTCGTCGACCTCTCAGTGGATTAAGACAACCCTCTTAGGATTCATTCATCACATCAACAGTAGAGGTCTATGTAAACCTCCAATTAGAAGTAAAGAAAAGTTTTAAATTTTATGCTGAATTTGAAACATAAGAAAAGAAGCGATCACAAGAGTTAAGTTTCTATGGCACGATAGACGAATAGTGAAGAAGGAAAAACTCATCTTCCTCTAGCCCTTCATCCATAGAGTGTCACAAACTAACACAATCAACGAGACTCTAATAGACGTGGCAATACAATACTTTGAACCCTAAAACCATTTTCTATAACCTTGTACGCTGATATGAAGTTTGTAGCGAACCGTAGTACCCCCTAAAAGTTAGAGTACTCTTAGATTTCCACACGGTGTCGTCGACCTCTCAGTGGATTAAGACAACCCTCTTAGGATTCATTCATCACATCAACATAAAAATAGCAGAAAATTTAAAACTTTTCAAAGCACATGATATGCTAGAACATTACTTCAAAATTATATATATATATATATATATATATATATAACCTCATAACATATAGTGACTCTAAGTCTATTTGCCACCTTAAGACACAAATTGACAGAATAGAATAAGGACATGACCCTTAACAACATAACAAAGCTATTACATAAACTTAAATAAACATATTGACATAGGCAACCCTTGAATCATAAGGGTCCCTTTAATTGTACTTCTGAGATCTATCCAAGTTCTTCACTTAGTACACATCATTTAGTCATCACTTATCACCACCAACACTGTGTGTAAAAAGATTAAAAAAATGGTATTTGTACA
Source organism: Solanum habrochaites (assembly GCA_027704765.1). Lineage (NCBI taxonomy): Eukaryota > Viridiplantae > Streptophyta > Magnoliopsida > Solanales > Solanaceae > Solanum > Solanum habrochaites. Next base: position 38,216,301 of record JAKWJA010002493.1, on the reverse strand, counting down.
AGAATGGACTAAGTATGACAACCATGCAAAAAACATGCATTTAAAGAGGAAATTTCATTTGAAATCATATAACAATTCTTTTATGTAAATTTCATTAACATTGGTAAATATAAGCACAATATAGTTCACATTCATCATATTGACATAGATATTACTCATAATTGCGCATAAATCCATTTATCATATTTTGAGGGTTATTCAATACATACAATACATTACCTCTCTTTTATCTTAATTTTTTTCTAAAGTAACCCTCAATTTTACTTAGTACAATGTATCACCTTGAGGTCACCTTAGTTGTAACTCTTCTTAGCCTTTATCAATACACCCACATACATATTCATAAGTTATAAGCACATCATAGAACATAATCTTCACATAATAACCATCCCCTAACAAACCTCAAGACAAACTAGTGCAATATAAAAGTAGCATCCCATACTACTACTCATACATATTGTTCCTAAGAAGTCTCCCTAGACTAGACACATCATACTCAACAAGTCATAACACCTTCATTTATTAACTAGATATAAGGTACATACTTCATAGAATCATATAAGGACTCTTTCCTTTACTACAACCTTAGTCATAACTCATTTAGTTTATACCTCATGTAAACAACCCTCACAACTCCTTCAAAATCTTACTTGTGAAATGTACACATGGAGTCTCATTTCCTCACATATACTAAGTAAACCAATTTAGAAGCTATAAGTGAAATTCACATACATAGCATAATTCATGTGGTTACATAACAAAGTTACTTAAAATGCATTCATATAATTCACAAATAACATATCATAAGTCTTACATTCATCCATGTACTAATCTTATCCTTTCTTGAAAATCACTTGTGTGATTCATGGGTAAGGGCAATAATCCTACCTATACTACGTAATTGTCTCAAGGAATTGTGATTAGAGTCCATAATATTGTCTTTGTTCATTTCTTACTTTTTGAGACATAGGCCTAACTGGTATAGACTATGTGAGCTACATGGAATCTGGTGTTCTACTCCCACAACGAAAAGAGAGGGTTAACACTTGCCTAAGGTCTAATCTATCGTACATAGCTATATAAGTGGTATCCACAATCTATTACCTATAAGGGCACGTAGCTATGGAACATGGTAATTTCTTATAGAAACCTTGACTTACTAGGGTGGAGGTTTCCATCTCATTAGACAATATCTACGTTAGAAACCCGAACTTTCTTAACATGAAGATTCTCTTGCGAAGCTGGACTTACTAACATGAATCCCCCACTCTCTTTGTCATGTTCACTCATATCTAGTCTCTAACTCCCATTTTAGATATATTTAAGCCTTCAATGCATTATTTCATAAAGAAGGCTTTAGGATCTTGCTCCTTCATACATCATATAGCTCAAAAGATTCTAAGATCAGACTGTCCTTTCATCATAGACTCTACTTCATGTGAGAATATCCTTTCACATATTGATACAATCATTCATCATGTGTGTTCGCATAGAATGTGAGAACTACATAGCATATCCTCAACTCGCGCCATAATTGCTCCATAGTCCCTAGAAGAAACTTCCCAATTTTGTGGAGGAATATAGGGTCCACTCTGATCATTCCTATTACTATAGTTTTCCTGATAATTTTTTTTTTGCGGTTATAGGTTCTATCTCAAACGTATTTACCCTGTCGATTGTAGTTACAATAGTTTCGACCTTGATTTCCTTGACCTTGAGCAAATTCTCCTGGTTGGAGCCTTGGGCATTTGGTCGGAAACCCCCCGTCTCCTCATTCACTGCATAGGCATCTTCTTCATAGTACTACTCATCTACCGGCGGTGGTGGATTAGTCAATTAGTTCACCCCATTTACCTCCTCTACATTTCCTCTCACATGTTTCAAAATCAACCCTAGATCATCTCTCAAGTGTGCTAACTCTTCACGATATTCAAATTTCTATTAGGTTTATTGTTAGCTTGACCTAGAAAGTTATTTTATCCCAGTGTAATACGTTTCTAGTGCCTCCAAGCATTATATGCGTATATATCTTGTAAAACTTCTCTATGATTGCTACATATGTGCACTCTCTATAAGAACTCCTCACAATTGTATTTAGCACTGCTTTATTGTTATCATCATGTCCCCGGTAGAAGTAATGTTTCCACAACTCATCATCAATATATTGGTTTGGGAAGCCTCTCACAATCGCAGTAAATCTATAACAAGAGCTACTTACCAACTCCCCAGGTAGTTCAACAGTTGTTCACATTAACGTTGTGGTTGAGATTCATTGAAACTAGGTAATTCCTTTCTAAGAACGCATCTCTGATATGATCCAAGGTATAAATGGAGTTGTATGGAAGCTGAGTAAACCATATGGCAGCATCTCCTGTCAATTATAGAGGAAACACTCGCAACCTGATGACATTCATATCCATGTCGGACCTACCCATACAACTCTTACACACAGACCTTAGTTTGTCTATGTGAGCATCAGGGTACTCTGATGTCACTCCCAAGGATAAACCCCTCGCGGTGAACATCTGCATCAAATTACTTATCAACACGAATGTGTGCCCTTGTGGCAATAGAGGGTAGGAAAAGAGGTCCATCAGAGTCACTGATGTTAACATTGAACCAATAGTAAGGCTGAGGTCGTGGTGTTGGGGTTGCATCCTCGAAGTTTTCTCTTATTGATTTTCAACCTGAACATAAATGTGTGCCTAAACCGGCAATAGAGGTTGACGAATGTGCCCATCACATAGATTAGTTGTGTTCTATTGATTTTCCATCTTTCTCAATGTACGGTTAAATTCTGGATTCTAGGGTTCAACGTACCGAAATAGCTCAAGAACTACTAGCCATGTAGGTTGTAAATTCTCTTTGATGGCATAATTTCAATGATTACTCAACCATGCCTCAACACCTTTGGTCGGGTGTATTGGGTCATCTAGATGGGCGAATTTGAACGACATTTCGATCTTGTGAGCACTAGGAAACTTTTTTATATTCAGAAAATCTTTCTATAGATTAAGGGTTGTTTTGAACTATTCATATTAGTATATGAAATTAGTGGGTAGATTTACTAATTTATTGAGTAGTGGTTAAGAAAATTAATATTCAAATAAATAATGGGTCTCTTTTAGGAAAGTTGTATAAGAATTTGATATTAGGGTAGAAGTTTGTCTTTAGAAAAAGGAACAAAATAAGAAAAGGGAGACCGCATACCTGCAACGCCTATATCAGGGAAGAACAACACTCAGGTAAGGCTTGAATATACATGTTCCAAATTAAAAGTAGAGTAAGAATTATTATTATTATTATTATTATTATTATATTGTATAATTTTATTATTATGTTAGTTCGTCAATTTCGCTCTTAGGTAATTTACTTTAGTAACACATTATTAATTTAAGTTTAAGTTTTAATTACGGATATATGTAACTAAGGTATTAGATTTATTAAAAATTATGATAATTGAAGGAATTTTTTTTCAATTAATAGATTTACATTAGGTTTGAACTTAAGAAAAATTGATTATAGAATTAGATGAGTTTTTGGTCTAGTTCTAGGCTATCTATTAATTGAATGAGGTTTATTAGGGACTCATTAAACTTATATGTTTATTATATATATACATTTGATAGATTGGAAAGGTTTGAAGGCATTAAGGAGAAGGGAAAATGTTGGAAAAGTAGTTTGCTTTACTTCGGTTCTTCGGTGGAGGTAGGTTATGGTTTATGTTATTCGATAGAAAACTCTTAATAGTGACTGATATGCATTGAATGATATGGTGTGATTGTGTGGCTAGGTCGTTTGTTTTGTTATTGGTCTGAAATCCCGAGACTTTGAAATGTATAATCTTAAACCATGTCTATCAAAGTAATGCCTTGAATAATGAAGGCTCGATGAAATATTATTAATGAATTAAAAATGGTGATATTAAATGATAAATTAATGGTATTATTGGGATCGGGAGTTCACGTTCAACCACAATATTTTGGATCGGAGTGTCACCTTCCGTAAACCGCTTATTTTTGGGATGGGAGTTCACATTCCAACACGAATATTAAAGGAAAAAATGTTGAATTAATGGAAGATACTCAATCTCAAAGGAACTCAACTCCCAAAAATGGTTTGGTTGGAGGAATGAGTACTCAGGTGTATGCTGATACCTTGACTTAATTACGTGCTTACTTTAGTGTTATAGACACTTGTTCATGTTGTTTGTTGCTTATCACATGTTTAAGTGCTAGAGTTGATTTCATTACTATTATTCATTTGCTATATAAAAGTTTACTATTTTGGATTGAACCGATGATTCTTATCAGTACCTATGACTTCTGATTTTCCCTCAGTTCTGCCAAGACTCCCGCATGAATCAAGTTCTAGGCGTGAGCTATCCAGTTCAAGCTCCTGTTGGATCTTTCGGTCATGACATGATGTATCACTTACTTTCGGACAATACCATTTTATATTTTAGTTTTTAGTGTATCCCATATTATTAGACTTAGTTTGGAGATAGATGTCCTGATTGAGACTATCAGATTTTGGATGAAAAAGTATAAACTTTAGAAAAACTTATTAATTGGTTGTTAGTATCTTTGAGGCTTCCGAACATTATTTATATTATAATAGTTGAACATTGGTATATGTTGGGGTTTAGAGTGCTGGTTGCCCACTAAGGGAGGTAAGTGTGGGTGCCACTCACAACTCGTTTTGGGTCGTGACACGTATACATTGAAATAAACAATAACATCATGTTGTTTTCTTATCAATTATTGGTAGCTTTCGCAATTCACTCACACTCTATTGCATTGACCATATGTCAGTAGAGTTAGTATTTAGTCTCAACATGTTGTCATTTGGTCAATCCATTCAGTTAGCTTCATATTCTATATCTATATTATAATTAGATTGTGCTCCTGCTTAATTGCTTGTTCAATTACATGTTTATTTCAAGTTTACTATATCCTACATGATCAATACCTTTCAAGTAATGACACATACTCTATGCTAAATCTTCTTGTGATGTTGGATCACGTTCAGAACTTCAATATCACACATAAAAAAATTCCCGATCTTTAGTTTAGCAGCAAAAGTGGTGAGGCCTCATTCTTTGAAGACGAGTGACATGATTATCTTCCCTCGTTTTTTAGTCTTTAGTTTTCAATTTTTGCTATATTTACATGGGGAACGTCTCAGCACTTCTAGTACTATTAGAGGCCTATTTCAAACATATTTAGATTCATCTTAGTAATTTAGTTTGACATTCTCTTGTATTAAACTCTCATATTTGATATTTAATTTTAAGTATAGGGGTATTCCCCATTATTTCAAACTTACTTTATTATCTTTTAAATAAGTTATTATTATCTTTAGTATGCTCATGATAATACCAGTTGGGTTAGCTTGGGGTCACTTTATCGTAGGTTACGTGTCCACGTCTCGGGTAACCTCGAGGCATGGCAATTTGATTAATTTTTCTCCGAGTTTTGGAAAACCTTTAGAGGCAATTTCAAACTTATTTTTCATGTTGAATAATTTGGATACTCTTTGCTGTAACACCTCAAAAATTTGAACAATGATTAAACAAGAGAGAAAAGAAATGCATGGAGAATTCCACAAGGTGCGAAGAGGGCAACGGTCTGTCACCGAGCATGTGGTTGTGGTCCCAACAAAAGGTGAAAGACCTCAGACCAATAAATGGTCTGTAGAACACTACAAAGGACATGAAGTGCCTTGTCAAAGGGATACAGAACCACGATGGCTAATGTTGACACCCAATTGTGGACCCGCGGGCCGGTTAGATTAAGTAGGAGTTTCATGAGTGATTTCCAAATCACTTAAATTAATTAGTTTTTATAATTTGCGAAAATATAACATAAATGTTTCCATAGTTGTGGAATAGCCCGGTATATCTTGGGTATAGTCGAAACCAACCCAATTTGAAGCCCTATTCCCTTCTCATTCTCTATATCAGGCCCAAAACCCTCTTCATTTTCAGCCCACTTTACCCGATACCAGCCCTGTACAATTAACCCCCAGGCCCAACTCTTAAACATTCCCAGCCGGTCCCAACACCCAATTCTAAATTAAATCCCAACCCAATCAAGCCCAACTCAAATTCCTTAACCCATTAAACCCCTCAGCAGGACCCACCAATAAACCCAACCCCCGTCCCTTTGACCCTCCAGCCCAATTATCCCGTTCTTACCCGACCAACCCTTGTCCTTACCCCTCCACAGCAGAGTAGTAACCCGTTTCTCCCTTTTACCTACCCTCTTCCCCCCCCGATTCCCAGTACCACCGACTCAGAAAACCCCAGCAAAATTTCCCAAGAAACCCCCCCACGCGTTCTCCACGCGAGATTCTCTCCACTGTCCCTCGCTCTTCTCTGTTCTTCTTCTTTCCAGAACACTCATCCACGCGTTCCCTCCAGCAAAACGAGAAACCCAGAAAAAATGCAGCAATGAACAGCTCCCGTAAATGGAAACTTCTCCAGACGCGACCCTTCCCCCCGCGTCTCCCTCACGCTCTCTCTCCCCTCTCGTTCCTCCTCTCTCTCTCTCTAGCGTGTGGAAGAACGAGGTCACCAACGGACTCCTGCAGCTTCGTACGCAGCAACAGTGAGCAAAAGATGCTTTTTTGTCCTTTCAAGCGCGAGATTGCGCCACGTTGCCTTGCAAGGACGATGGACTGATCTAGGACGTCCACTCCCTCAATCCGTTGGAGATTTTGGCATCAAGAAATGGCATATTCCCTAGATTCGGATAAGGTTTCGGATTTCAAATTCAAAATGGGCGGAAAAAAAATCGTAGGACCAACCCCCCCAAAAAACCAAAACCCTAAAAATCTTCTATAAAAACCCCCCTTCCGCCTCAGAAAGGGGGTGGTTGTGGTTGGCTGTTGTGTTTTGATTTGGAAAACCTTCCCCGTTATGAAAACAAAAAAGACGATCGAGACTTTCGAAAAGAAGAAAGAACCCGATAGAGGATTCATATTTATTCTCTTTGGTAGGATTTTCTGTTTCGTGAATGGACTACCCGTGAGATTTTCTGAGCGATTTTGGGGTTGGCGATTTTGGGTTTGGAATTTCGGACGAATATTTTAGTTGAAAGTCGTTAGAAAACTTGGAGAGTTCTATCACGAAGATTGGAGATGAAGTTTGAGAGAGCACTCCATTTCCCTTTCTGTTTGTGTTAAAGAAATTCTGCGGAGACAGTAGACTCCGCCTTGGATTTCGTTTTCTTTTCCCGTCTTGTTGCTGTTGGGTCGTTGTTGAACCGTCAGCGAATCCCCTCGCGTTTTTGTGGTGGGAGTTAGCTGCTGGGCCTGCTACTTCACCGTCCCAGTTGCTGTTTCAGAACAGGTAATTATTCCCCTGGTCTATCATTATCTTCTCGTCTTTCATTCGAATGCTTCTTCGTTGTTTTGGGCTTCGGATGCTGCTGAATGTAGGGTTGCTGGTTTTGCTTAGTTCTGAGGATTAAATCTGTTGACTTTCGAAGTTACTACTACGGCCGCCTAGTTGTTTGGTTAGGACATTTTGTTTCTTGGTGTTCCGTCTGTTTCCGAAAGTCAAATATCAAATTAAAATCGGCATGTTATGATTATGGTGGGTCCTTTGACTGTCAAAAGTTTTTCAAGTTTGGTGTAGTTGTCTTTTGTATGAACATGATAGTTTTGCGAGTGCAATGCATCTTAGAGTGCAAAGGGTCTTTGTGTTTTTTTGTCATGTTAAAATAGACTCTCCGCTGGTTTCTGTGGGCTGTGAAAAATAAGTATTCTTATTCGTATAGACTATTATCTCTACTCGTCGAGAAGAAGTAAAGGTCGAACATTCGTATTTTCTCTTTTTCTTCTTTTAGAGTTCTTTTTAGCAGATCTAAGGTTATCTCCATCTCATTTCATTACGTCTGTGCGGTCCATGTCTTGTCTTTTACTTTCTCGATGCCATTGATATTATCGGAGTTTGTTGCTCATATGTAGTGGTTTTAAAATCTATTATAATCGGCTAATTCACGTTCTGGCGAAAGTTACCGAAAAGTATTGCTCAGTGCATTAACACAATTTAATCATTAAGTTATCATGATTTCGGTTTGTTAAGTAATTATGCTAGTCTTCTTTAGAGTTAAAGTCTACTGTCTATTCTTTTTTTTCAATTTGATGCCAGGTAGTTGGGTGTTTTTTAGTGTTATTGCTGATACGTTACTGTGGTGTTTATTTCATTATCATTGTTATCATAGGTTTATCCATCTTGTGATTGTTGATGGTCTTAACCCCATAGTTTGAATATGACTTGATATTTTGAAGGTAAACAGACATGTAATACGAGGTTGTTGGGTTCTGCTTTTCATGAATCTATGATTGGTACTATGTTAAGAAAAGTCCTTGTTTGGACTTGTGAATGTTATTCATCCTAGGGTATTTAGTTAAGATGTCAATTCTCACTTCATTTGTTTTTGGACATGTGAAAATCCCTTTCAGTCGTTTGGGACTCCGCTTTCATCCATGCATAGGGAGAGCCCATAAAGGTCGGTAATTCTTTTCATCGAATCAAACATTCAAGTCAAGATCGAGAAGAAGGAAGAACCTTGAAGAAATAAAAAATGAAAATTAGGAAGATTTCCTTACTTTGCCTTTTATATTTTTTTCTTTAATGTGCCATTAGCCCTTGTCCCTTTTATTTTTCTTGTAAGTATTGTATGGTTAGTTAGGGACAGGTACACCCCCCCCCCCCCCCCAAAAATGGGTCAAAAAACCCAAAAGGCAGGTTAGGTGGGTCCGAGTTTCGGCCAGGCGAACAGCATCCGAAAACCTTTGGACCGAATCTCCCTCTCTCTCTCTCTTTATTATTTGCGTATTGTTGTTTTTGTTTTGAATGTCGTATAGTCTAGGATTAGAAACTCCAAAACCCGCTCCGAACGCCTTGTAACTTTATCGAAATTAAAAACGAAATTGAAACTTTAAAACCAATAGGGTTTTTTAAATCACAAGTTTGCTTAGAGTTAAAAAATTTAAAAGGGTCTTTAAGTTAACGAAATGGTAAAAAATAAAGGAGCGCAAAAACTTGTCAACTTGTTTAAGTGAAATAAAGGTTCAAAACTCAGATTTGCAAAAAGTTAAAACAAAATAGTCAAAATAGTTTAATCGCCGGAAACGTTAGGTTAGCGGGAGTGTCTTAGGTGCCTTACACACCTTCCTAAGACACTAATATGAATCCCGAACCCCTCTAAAAATGTTTCAAACAATTTTTCTGTTTAAGTTGTTTAGAAACGAAGTTTTCCTTGATTTTTCTTAAAAATTAAGTGGCGACTCCTAAAAGTCGAAAATACTTTAAAAATAAAATAAACTCTTTCCGAAATTATTTTTCGATGAAACAGCTAATGTGAAGGACCACAAACTACTAGATGTTCAGTGGAGCTTAACACATGTCATGAACTGCTTTTTGAAAGAGTCTTTCTATACTATGAGGTTTGGGTCAACATAATATGATTATATCTTTCACTTCAAAATGATTTAGGCAGTCCATGACATGTCATATTAAAAATATTTTTGTTCTCTTTAAAATGCCACAAACTACTCCTAATAGTGAGCTTTGAGTAAAACCTTAAGCTCATATCATTGAATCCCTGTCGGGCAGGGTTGCATGACGACCCACTAGATTGGCTACCATTGAATTTATTGATTATGTAAAATATGTTGGATAGTTAATAATATAAAAATTCTGAAACTAAATCCTACAATCATTTGGAAAGTCACGATCCTTCATAATATTTACAACTCTATGGAAAAGTCACAACATTGAGGGAAAGTAACAACCATTCAGAAAAGTCAGAACTCTTTTCAAAAACAAGAATAATTTAATCTTAAAATTTGTATTCTTTTAATATATTTGATAGTTTATATTAAAAAAAAATATAAATATGTACTAAATATATAAATAAAGATTAAGCACTGAATGGGAAGAAGAAGAGAAAGAAGAATAGGAAGGAGAACGACAAGGAAAAGGACAAGAATAATAAAAAGGGCGAGAAAAAAGAAGAGAGAAGAAGACGAAGGATAAGGAGAATAAAGTAGAGGAGGAGGAGGAAAAGGAGAGGAAGAATAAAAAGGAGGAGGAGAAAATATTATTATTATCGATATATTAATAAAGTAAAAGGCTTATTGAATCTTTGCATTTCTTTATTTCTATTTTATAAATTTTAATAATTAAATTTTAATTACTTTACATAGGAATATATATTAAATATGCAATATGAAATCTTCATAATTAGTCAATACATAAAAAAATCATGTTAGCAAATATTACTCAAATCAATATTGACGAATAAAATTTAAAACACTATTATTTTAGTATCGTATAAGTCGTATGTTGTCACTTTTATGTATTGTAACGTTTATACCTTATATACATTATTAATATTATGATATATAGTATGTTTTGTGTATATTTGGTATTCATTAAAAGTGTGTATAAATACTATAATGTGAATATTCTCTATAATAATACATAATATATGGTGTGTATATTTAGGATACATTGTAAGTATATATTACAATGCCTAGTATAATTTAGGTGTATTTTGTATACATTTTAAGTATACACAATGTAAGATAGGAATTTTATTATTATATATAGTTATAATTATTTCCAAATCAAATCGTTAATAATACACTCTGTCGTTAATTGAATAAAACTTACCAATTAATAAACATTGATAAATAAAAAATAATTATACAATGAAAAGCTATGTTAGGTCCATTGGAACAAGGACTAATTGGCCCAAAAATTTTGGCTAATGGACTGTGGGCTAAGCGAAGCAAAAGTTTTGCATTGTTGAGCCCGGAACGACGTAGTTATTGCTTATCTAGCCTAGCTCGGGGCTGAAAATCAGTGTAATTTCTTAATGGGCTGGTCTAACCCTGTGTAACTCACTTAGTAGGCTTAATGCTAATCTATGATAAACTTCACTTTTTCTGTCCTATTTACTTTTATGGTTTAGAGGTTGCGCCATGATTGTTCTCTCCTCTAAAACCTTAACAATCAAAACGAACATGGGATTCTTCAAGGTATTTGTCCCTGAATCCAGTGCAAAGTGGCCGGTAAGTATACTCCCCACTCTTTTTATCATGCAACTTTTTTATTTTTGATTTTTTCTTCTTTTTAAAGATGTTAGCAGCAAATATATATAGATGAGGGGAAGGATTTGTTGAGATTATGATCTGGAAAACATGGATCTCTTGTGTTATTTTATATTTTCTTAATTGTTCTTTCCCTTTCATTTTTTTTGTTTTGTTATACTCATGTATTTACTCTATGACTGTTTTTGAATATTTTTTCTTATAACTTGTTCAATTAATAAATTTTGAATATATGTATTTTGAATAACGGCAGGGAAAGTAAAAGGTGGATTAGAATCCTTTTTATGGTTCAAATAAATTTTATACGTTTTTCAATAGATGTTAAATCACTACTTTTTTATAAGAAATATGTTTAATTTACTAAATCAATGATAAATCCCTACTTTTTTTTTTATAAGAATTATGTTTAATTTACTCCATCAATGACAGATATTGCATATTTTATTCAAAACTAACAATATTATTAGTGTTGAAGGAAGTAATTTTATGATGAAACATGAAAAATGCCTTGCATTAGACTTTATTGTCTCTAAAAAATAGTTACATTCTTAAATTCTATTAACAAAAGTCTAAAACTTTGAGTTTATTTGAAATATTTTTTCATCTGAAAATTGTTTTTTTTTATGAAATTATCAATGTGATTAAATGAAATTAATATTCTTCTGCATTTATTTTTTCAAAAGTCAACTTTTTTTCTTCAGAGAAACTTCATACAGATTAAAGAGAATGGAATATTACCTAGAAACATTTTCAATAGGGATCTGTTTGGAAATATGTGCCCTATAGTGAAAACCAAATCAGAAAAAGATATTAATTTTGAATTTTTATGGGGAAAATTCATTAACGATGACATCGTAGAGCTTGGAGACTTCTTTGACTATGATGGAACTAGAATTTTTGACTTTAAACTACTTGGAAGAACGGAATGTGTAAAGAAAGGAGTTGCGGGTTTAAAATTTATTATGAAGGACGAGGGTGTAGGGGAAATGAATATTGAACATCAAAAGAGTATGGAGCCAAAAGAGAATGCTAGGGCTACATATAGTAAGAACATTACTTTTTTTTATGTTAGGGATGAGAATATCATGGTAGAAAAAAATGAGGATGAAGACAAAGAATACGAAAATACAGAAGAGGTTCCAGAAGAAGACGATGAATACAAAGAAGAGGAGGAAGATAAATAAAGAACTGACATATTTAAAAACCGACAACACGTTCAAAAGCTAAACAAAAATTAAACATCTTTAAATATTCTCTGATATTTCATTTATATGAAATTCAACTCCTCTTTGGTTAGTATGTTACTACAAATATGACATCTACGAGTATTTATACATGATCTTGTATTCATAATATTGTCATGATATGTTTAACGATACAAATATTAAATGATTTTTAAAAAGGTTTAGTTATTTTATTTCATAATAAAACGAGCCTTCTAAGGGAACTTTTTGATTTTATTTTTTAGAATAAAAATGAATAATCATGTGAAATATCATTTTCAAATAAATTTTGTATGTGTTAAATAAGTCTGATTCCTTTACTAAAGTCCACGTTCAATAAAATAAAATCTTGTAGAATAATATTTGTAGACCAACTTTGAGTATCCATGTTATTTCTGTTTGTGAATATGACCATTTAAATTTCTTTTCAATTAAGCTAAATGCAAAAGTGTGACTACTAGAAAGGTGAATAATCCTCATGACCAATTTTCTAGAGATATATCAATGAGTGGAAGTGTAACTAAGCCAAAAAATCCATAATTTGTAACAAAAAATATGTCCAGATAGGAGAAATCATCTGTTAATTATTAACCTATAACTATTTAAGGTAATTTTTTTATAATTCAATCCTATACTATTTTACTATAAAAAATTATTTCCTAGTTGTAGAGTACATTCCGGCTGATGTGATGAGAGATTACCAACTTAAACTCCCTTCACGCATGACCATTCGTGACTCCCTTGGAAGAGAATGTGAGGCAAAACTCACGATTTGGCATGACGATAGATTAAGACTAATTGGAGGGTGACAAAATTTATTTAAGTGGAACGTTGTGGAGAAAAATGTTATGTGTATTTGTGAATTCGTTATAGAAAAACACAACAATGACCTTTACTTACATGTTCATGTTTTCCATGTTGGGTTTTAAAAGGTGTGAATGAAAAATGAAGCGTTACAACTTTTATGCAAAGTTGCGACTTTATGAAAGGTTGACTTTTATAAAAGGATGGTACTGTTATGAAATATTGTGACCTTTATGAAAAGTTGTGACCTTTATGAAAAAGTTGTGACTTTTATAGAAAGTTGTGACTTTTATAGAAAGTTGTGACTTTTATTAAAGGTGACGACCTTTACACAAGATTGCGACTTTTTCAATGGTTTGTGACCTTTCCTATAAGTCACCATAAAAACATTTTCGCACTACCCTTTGTTTTCCATAAATTGAGGGATTTCCTCTCATTTTTTAAAAAATAGATTTTTCTGGACTTTTTCTTTTACTATTAAATCTAGTATTTTATTTGTATTTTACTGCAGTTTATTGGCTCGCTGACACCAGCGTTTTGGGTATCAATACAGTCGTGATTGATATAATTCTATCCTAGAATGACATATTCCATATCAAACCTCAGATACTAGAGGGGGAAATTTCATTAAGGGGACACTATGCATAGCGTGGGCTTGATATTCTTTCTGTTTTTCTTGATTTTGGTATGTGTTATAGATTTTAAATTTGTGAATTCAATTTTTTTCTTTTGTTCTTCACTAGTTCACTAAACTTTGGTAACATCCTATCTCTGCAAAGTTTATCGGAATCAGTAAGAATCTTTAAACACATATTAACAACAACTCTTCACTAAGATAAACCATTTCGTATATTTTTTCTAATCTCTTTCTGGTTCTAATTTCTCTACTAGTTTTAATTTTCTAGTTGTGAAAATATTCTTAAACTTTGTTGGTTTACAATGTTCTTCAAAGTTTTATTCTAAGTATGTTCGGAATATAAGATGAACAACAACCTTAAGAAAATTATAATACTGTTAGTATTTTGTAAATTCTACTGATTTTGAGAATCTGATCATAGAAGTAGAAGATAAGTGCATTACTTCTCTACAATTCGATGCTTTTTTTATCAAGGTTGAAGTGAGAATGTACATAAAAAAATAAGGTGGTATTCCGGTTAAAAATTGCACCAAGTGACCTTCTTATTGTTTTGTCTAAGGAGGAAAATAGTTTCTAAGAGTTAACAATTGTGATATTTTATCATGTGTATCTTTGGAAAAAGTTCTACATATTATATGTTCTAGAAAGAATTTTTCTTGGCAAACACTGTTGCCTTTAAAATTCTTTAGTTTGAAAAATGAGAGATGCATTATTTTGTTTGATAAAATAGTATGTTAACATACTATAGTTAGAATACCGTTGAAAAGAAAAACATTTCTATGTGATGAAGAATATGTTTATTTAAGTTTGGAGACTAAAAAACTTTTCTAGTTTTATACTCCATGTGAAATTTCATTGTGTTTGATTTTTGTAGAATAATTTTTTTTGTAGTTTCTACTTTAGATAAATCAGACTATGCAATTGGTTTATATGAAAACTTCACATAATAAGTTAGTGTTGTACTTTTTATTTTCTATAAACTTCAATGCAATATAGTTATAAATTGTACAATTTTTTTGTCCTTATTGTTAGTATTCTAAAAACTAAGTTGCATGTCTATTTGTGATGGAGGAAAACTACCAGTGACTTAGAGTTTGTGATTTTGTGTCTTTATGAAAAAAAACTTGACATTCTGTAAACGTTGTCATAGAGAATTACCGCACAATAATTCTTTCGTAGAATAATGTTTCCAAAAGAAGTTTCATATTAAATTATGTGTAAAACTATTTTAAAATACTTAAAACATATTTATGAGATCATATATAAAATGTGGTGGTTCTTTGTGTGTAATAAAGTTACAATTTGGACTTGGTGTCTAATTTAAATTTAGAGCACAAGATAGATTTTCTATGATACTTTTGTATTATGTTTGACAGACAGAATTATTAGATTAAATTTGATATTTTGGTAGTTGAGTTTATCGTTAACTAGTAGACGGTGTGACTAGTATGAAAATACAAAATTATATGTATACTTGTTCAAAATGATTGTGTTCTTTTATGAAAAGATGTCACTTGAAGTGATGTGATTTTTTCGCGAATAGTTATGTAAATTAAATATAACTATTTGTATATACATGAATATTAGTAAATAGTCATTTATCATGTTTTGTTAAAGACTCATTTTGATTATATTGTCTTTATTGGACCAGATGAAATTTTGTTCATGGGTAGTTTTATTACAATCAAATCAAAAGTTATGGAAAGATCCTTTTGAAAAGAACATTTGACAAGGTGATGACTCTAAACAATGTTTGTATTGCACAAAATTATAAGAAATAGGGACAAAATATTGGTGAAAAAAAAACTACCTCACGAAGAGATTTTCCAACTAAATATTTTTATTTGTTCTTACTTGCTTGAGTCAATGTTTTTGACATGAACACTTGGGACATGTCATTTACAAAATTTTGTAAGGAAAACTGATCAACTTAGAAGTTTTGTCTAATTTTGATTGCCGTAAATAAAATTGTCTTGCTTTGTGGAATCTAAGTATGTCGAGCATTTTTAGAAACTGTTCAAAGGAATTCTAATCCCTTAGTGACATTTGTTATATGAATTCCACACCATCTCGTTGTTGAAAAAAGTATCTCATAACTTTCATTGATAATTGCATGAAAAATAACTATTTCTATTTTTTGAACGGTAATGAAGAAACAATATTAATGTCTAGACAATATACTATCGAAGTTGAAAATAAGTTGGAAAAAAAGATAAAAAGTGATAATAATGGAGAATATGAATCTCCCTGTGCATAAATATGTTTGGAAAGTATATTTATCCATCAAATTAGTGTCATATTCACCTCAATCTAAAGAAAAATTGAATGTTGAAAAAAATAATGGATACATTATTAAAAAGTTCGGGTTTACCACAAAACGTGTGTGGAGGAACTATCCTTACTGCAAAAGGGAACTAAAAAAAGTTGTATTTTCAGAAAAAAAAACCATTTGTGTTTGTTTAGTACAAAATCTATTTCATATGAGAAATGGAAAGGAGGAATCCAACTTGAAATATTTAGAAATGTGGAGGTTTCTAGCCAAAAGCAGTTTTTATTCCTTAAACGATTCAAATAGGACCTAAGACAATAGATTGTAAAATTGGACTTAAGTAGTCTAGTGAAAGGTCTAAACCACCTCGGAAAGAACAAAAGGAGAATGTATTTAATAAAGAGATTCAGAGGCGTAGATGAAAAGAGACATTATTCCTTTGAATATGACTTTGAAATATTTCTTGTGTCGTACGAAGATTCATCGTATTGGGAAGATGGTGTCAAAAGTAAGATTGAGTTAAGGTGTGGGTGTCGGGGGTGAGTGTCAATCCTATTGGAAGTTGGTTGATTCTCCTTCGGAAATAAACTTAGGTCAAGATTGAATCTCAAAAGGTTAATGAAAGGGATGAAACTATTGACAAAAATATAGAGCAACACTTTGGTGTTTTAAAGGCTTCGACAAAAAATAAGGTTTTCGCTCTTATTGATAGTATATACTCATTAGTACGAGATTACAATCCATTCGGATTGCTAAATTATTTATGTATATTATGACCTCAAAAATATCAAAGAAGGTGAAACATTTCTTAAATGGCCGACAATGAAGCGAAGAAATTTACAGGAACAACGCTGAGGTTATTATGGTTCTCTTTAAAAAATGTGTGAACTTCTATTAAGTCAAGTATGACTAAAACAATCAACCCAAACAATATCATAAAGATTTTGACCAAATGTCACGACCCAAATCAGGGACGCGGGACTGGCACCCACATTTACCCCTCCTATGTGAGCGAACCAAACCCATCTAACCCGTAACATTTTCAAGATATATCAACAAGAAAATAATGCGGAGACTTCAAACTCATTAATAAAACAACAATTCAATACTATATTATATCCCCCAAAATCTGCGATAGTCATCATCACAAGAACATCTTATCTCAAATTACTTAAACTAGGGAATGTCTAAGAACAAAATAACTAAAACGCTATAGTCCATGCCGGAAGTTCAAGGCATCAAGATTGAAAGAAGACCCAGTCCAAGCTAGAACGCATTAGCTCACATGTGAATTTCCGATGAATTGAGATGGCTAGATCTGCCTGTTGAGTTGAAAGTGACAGAACGTTTGCTTGCATTACACAAATTAACAAAGAGGAACACAATGAAAATAGGGGGTCAGTACAACCACACGTAGAGTAGATATAATTAGCCGACTTTCCCAACAAAACAATAGCGGAACAATATAATCAATAATAATGATAAATCAACTACAATACTCAACATGTAGAAATAACACATGAATTCATCAGTTAAACGAAAACCGAGTTCACACATTGAGGACTCAAGCCTCAATACCCTTACTCGTTTGGGAATTAAGTTTATTTAGATGCAGTATATTCATTATCTTTAAAGATTCATTTATCTTTTCTTCCTCTTGTGTCGGTACGTGGACACTCCGATCCTCTATTTAGATCTTTGGTGCCGGAACGGGCAACCCGATCCTCATTCTTATCCTGGTACCGGAACGTTGGCACCCGATCCATTACTATACTGGTGTAGGAACGTGACACCCAAATCCATATTCTTCCTGGTGTCGGAACGTGGACACTCGCGATCCTCATATTCATTTCTATCCGTGGGTACCGAACGTGGCACCGATCCATATTCTATCCTGGTGTCGAACGTGACACTCCGATCCTCATATTCATTCTATCATGGTACCGGAACGTTGGCACCCGTCCCCTAATTCATCAAGCCTTCTTTTTACCACTTAGGCATCATCATTCTCATTATATAATTATCAAAGCCTTCTTCATACTAAGGCTTATAATTCTTCTTATATAATATACAAGTTGAATTAGGGTTCTTTCAAAAATTGGGATTCAATAGCTTCATATGTTTGTTAAGTCATACAATTTTGATAATCATAATCATGCAAGATACAACTTAACACCATAGAGGGTTTACAATTTACTAATTCAACACATATATTCACTATTAAGAGTTTCACACGAATATCGTAACAGAAACCATAACCTACCTCCACCGAAGAGATTGGTTGGCAAGCAAGCAAATTTCCCAAGCTTTGTTCTCCATCGTTTCTCCTCTTTCTCGTTCGGACTTTCTCTCCCTTTTTCTTTCTGTTTTCTTTTATTCAAACCTCTTTCTTTTACCCTAAATTATATATAAATTAAGTTTTAAAAGATTGGCACTTAATAATCCACTAATTAAATTAAGGTTACCTCTTTTAACCCCCCCCCACAGTAATTAGACTTTTAACATTTAACCCTCTAACTTTATAATTAAAGCAGGGAAGGAATAGTCAAAAAACGTCCCTAAAAAAGTTGTAAAGAAATCCGACCCGAACTGGGAGTGCGGATTTAGGCCCGGACGGGCCCGTCCGCCTGCGACGGTCCGTCCCTGCTGTACGTCATACGGTTCCAAGATTGTTTTTAAGTGGATGGCCTGTGACGGGGCCGTCGAGCATGCGGGACGGTTCCGTCCTTGCATTCCCGTCATGACGTTCCGAGAGTCGATTTTCAGTACCCAATTTCAGATGTTCTAGTGTTTTCAAACGGACACCTTCCACGACGGTCCGTCGTGCCTTGACGTCGTCGTGGCCTCCGTCACATATCCAGTTTTCCAGAATAAAATCTGTTGACTAAAAACGCTAAACAGGTTTACAATAGATACCAATTCTACCATCGTTCGTCCCCGAACGATCCAAGAAGGAACACAAGTGCGAAAAGGATACCTGAATCCGTAAGTAAAAGATGTGGGAGCTTTCCGCATGATCTGCCTCCTTCTCACAAGTGGCTTCTTCAACCGGGCGATTTCTTCCATGCACCTTGATGGATGCAATCTCTCTTGACTCAGCTTGCGAACGTTTCCTTATCTAAAATAGCAACAGGTTCCTCCTCATAAGACAAAAATTCTCATCCAACAACACACTGAGTCCCAACGGATACGTTCTAGTTTCCATCTCCATGGGATCTTTCAACCATGGACACAGAAATAACGGATGCACTCCGGAACAGACCTGGGGGCAAGGCTAATTCATAACCCACCTCCCCTATTCGCTTTAGCTACCTCAACTGGTCCAATATACCTTGGACATAGCTTACCTCTTGCCAACAGCACACCCCTTTCATGGGGAATGAAAACCTTCAACAAGACTGTTCACCTTCATGAACTCTCAAGTCTCTAACCTTCCGGTCTGCATTTATCCTTTTGTCTACTTTGCGCCGCTGCTAGAAGGCTTTTCTGTTGAATGCCCTTCACTTTTTAACGAATCCCTCAAAGCTTCGGTTACCCAAGAGGCTAACCTCGAATGCATCAAAAACAACAAGGGAGATCTCAAACTACTCCCATAACAATGCTTCAAATGGAGCCCATATCACATTACTGGAGTGATAGCTCTTATTGTACGAAAACTCTGCCAAAGGTAAGGATAAAAGCTATCCCAAGGCCACCAAACTCTATCACGCATGCGCGAAGCATATCCTCCAACACCTTGAATCGTCGGCTCAGACTGACATGGTCTCGAGGATGGAAACGCGAGATGGTATAAGGTCCAACATAGTACCAATTTCTGCATGCAATGTTGTTCCCATAAACTTAGAAGTAAAACTGTGTACCTTATCTGATATAATGGATAGTGGAACCCCATGCAACTCAGAAGATTTCTGAGATGTAGATTTCTGCTAAACTTCTCGGGACATTGTGAGTCACCTTGACCGGAATGAAATGAAGCAGACTTAGTCAATTGTCCACACTGCCCCAAATTTGAATCCAAAACTTCCCCAGTGTCTTTGGACAGGACCCAACCACAAGCCATTGCATTCTTCTCCCACTTCCATTCCGGAATGGGATTAGTGGAATGTGTTCCTCCGGCTTTGGTCATATTTCAACTTGTGGACAGTTTTTGGACACTTGGCAATAAAGTCAAAACAATATTGCGCTTCATTCTATCCATCCAAAAGTGTTGTTTTAGGTCGCGATACCATCTTGGTTGCATCGGATGTATAGAATCCTTGAACTATGAGCTTCTGCCAGAATAGTGTTGATCAAATATCAATGCGGGGTACACCACCCTCCATTAATCTCAAACACCCTTCCTGTCGAATTGTTGCTTCTTTTACCCTCTCCTCGCAAAACTTTATCTCGGATTCCCGCCTTAGTTTCTCATCATCAAAACTGTTTTCCCTTAATCTTGTCAAGGAAAAAGAAGATCTTGACTCCACCACTAGCCAACAATCCTCCGTCTCATTTTATTTTCCAAACCTCATCAAGTCGTAGCCAGAGTCTGAACCTCTCTAGCCAAATGGGCGTCTAGAGGCTTGCAACTGAGCTAGGACTTCCAGCTTTCGCCTTTCTACTCAAGGGCATCTGCCACAACATTCGCCGTTCCCGGATGATAAAAATAGTGTGAGGTCGTAGTCCTTCAGTAGTTTCCATCCATTCTCCTTTGGCCTCAAGTTCCAATATTTCTGAGGTAAAGACCATACTGAAGGGACGATGATCCGTGTAGACTCACACTAACCATATAAATGTGTCTCCATTGTTCAATGCAAACACTACCGCGGGCCAAGCCAAGCATGAGTTGGGATAGTTACGTCATGCACTTATTGTCTTGAGCATAAGCAATCACGGTTCTTCTCTTGCATTGAGCACTGCACCAAACCCGAATAGGATGCCATTCACAACTAAACAATGAAGTTCTTTCCCTCACCGGCAAGGTGCGGATAGGTGCGGTGGTCAACAAAGTCTTAAGCTTCTGAAAGCTTTCACCTCCACACTCATACCGACCATACAAATGGAAATTTTGCTTAGTCAGTTAGTCAGTTGCGAAGCAATAGAAGAGAATCCTTGACAAATCGGCGGTAGTCGCTAGATAACCCAACAAAGGTCCTTATTTCTGACAACATTATTAGTAGGTCTTACCCAATTCTTCACACTTCGAGCTTAGAAGGATCCACCATCAATCCATCCTTAGAAACCACGTGCCCCTAAGAAGGACACGGAACTAGCCAAAACTCACACTTAGAGAAACTTGGCATAAAGCTTTTTCTCCTCAACGTTTCCAATACATTCTTCAATGCTCCTCATGTCCTTCTACTCTTTGGAGTATATCAGTATATCTCAATAAATACGATACAAAGAGATCTAAATATGGTTAAAAAATTTCCCGTTCATTCAAAACTCAATGAACGCAGGCACGGGCCATCTTAAGACAAAAGGACATCACCTACAAATTCGTAAGGCCCTACTCGTTCGAAAAGCACGTCGTTGGCACATCGTGCCGTATTTTCAATGATGATAAACGGATCTCCAAGTCAATCTTAGAGAAGACACAAGCAGCACCTGAATGATCGAAAAGGTCATCAATGCGAGGAAGAGGGTAACGTGTTCTTAGATAGTTACCTTGTTCAACTGTCGGTAGTCAGCACATCCGAAAACTCCCACCTTCTGCTTCACAAACAAAACCGGAGCACCCCAAGGAGATGCACTTGGGTCTAATGAAAGCCCGTGCTCAACAACTCTTGAAGTGATTGAGCCTTTAAACTCTCTTAACTCCGCCGGGAGCCATTCTATACGGGGGTATAGAAATGGGGCGTGTGCCCGGTTCAAGATTCGATACAGAAATCAATATCCCTATCTGGTGGCATAACAGGCAGATCTGCAGGGAAACACATAAAGAAACTTCACGGACCACGAAAACCGACTCATCGAAGGTACTTGGGTTCGTGTCATCCTTGGATGAGTCCAAGAAGGCTAAACCCCTTTACTAACATTTTTCTTAGCACGAAGAGAAATGAGGCGGGGGGGGGGGGGGGGGGGGGATGATAAGACCGGATTGGAGTGTAGTCACCCCTCCACACTAACGGATCTGTCCAGCTTGGCCAATGTCACAGTTTTAGCATTCAATCCAAGATCGCAAAAAATTTGGAGAAAGCCAAGTAATACCCAGAAGTACATCAAAGTCACCATTTATAAGAATAACAAATCTACATAAGTGTTGGCCTCCCCACAAAGTTCACCAAACAAAGACCTATGTACCTTTTCAACTACCACAGACTCACCCACCGGTTTTTTGTTGGAGGAAAACACTAATAGGATTGTCAAGTAATTCCCAATGCAATGTTCGAACATTAGCAAATGATGATGAAGATACATATGGAAATGTGCGAGGCCAGGGTCAAAATAATACAAGATTACCTGCAATCCACAAAACCAAAAGGATTACCTGTGATAACAGCATCAGACGCCTCCATTCAGATCTCCCAGGAAAAGCGTAACAATGGGCCCTATCGTTGTCTGTCCAGTGCCCCCTACATTGTTGCGTAGTCGTGGCTCCATTTTGCCAATCACACTCTGCCGTGTGATGGACAACATTACCTCGACACCACGTCCCCCAGAAAAGCGGCCTCTAACATGGACCACCTCTCCATCTAGCTAGTGGGGGGTCTGTAAATCTGGTTTGGACAATACCTTATTGATGTGTCCGGACCTTCCCCAATCCATTAAACACTCTCGGGGTTCATTTGCATGGTCCTCTCGGAGATAGTGTTGACCGTTTTGAGGTGGGACCCCAACTACACGTCTGTAGTGAAGACTGAATTGGTCGACGTGAAGTACCTCCGGAGCTCTGTCCTCTAGGAGTGAGAAACCATTAAAAACTCGTCCTCCCCTTCGAAACCTTTTTTGATGCCGATGTCGTGGATGAAGTCGTCTGGGGCTTACACTCCTTCAACCTCTATCACCAAAGTCTACACCTTTGGAAGGATGTTGCCGTAGCCGCACCTGTACGGCCGAATTCCGCAACAACTCTGACTCAACCCTTCACAAAACGGCGAATTCCGTTGGTGGACTGAAACAAAAGTTGGGTGGCGTATCTGGATAGTGCGCCGAAATTTGCCAATTCATACGCGTTAACTGTCATCCCCCTTGCCTCTAGACTCAAGAAAGGGTCCCTGTTTCTACTCTCAAAGTCCTTGGGAATAATATACTTCTCCATAAAACAGGGGTGGTGGTAGAGAATATTCCAAAGTAATAGGTGGTGCCTCTGTTGTTGACATCAACTGTGACCGCCACCACGTTTTGGCGTTCCTCTGAAAAATGATAGCTCACGAAACTCAACGCCCAAACCGTTCTTACATACAATTCTTGTGTAGAGTAGATCCTGACAATCAAACCCGAACAATCGTAGGGCACTCCTCTGATTCTGCGCCCTTACAGCTGGAGTTTCAATTTAAGAACTTACTGAACAGTTCATGTGCTCCTTTGTCCTTACTAGGCCCAGTAGTCAGCCGTGGGGGAGGAAATGTTGCCTATTCACAAATGATTGCATCCATGCGGGAGCCAAAGTAGTCGCATGTCGAAGTACCTCTGAAACCGGACTACAGGTTGTGGTTGTAGAAACCACGGAGGTGACTGACCCTGATCGGATTTACACCCACTATAGATAAGAAAGTACTGGTTGATCAGCTATGGGGTAGGTTGGGGGTGGCATTCCCTCATTCTGCCCTTGTTCATTCTCCCCTTCCTCACCCCTCTCTTATCCACCTCCTCGGTCGGTGGTGGAGGAGTCCCGGCCCTAGTATTAGATGTGCTAGCGTTGCTGTCCTCGTCATCTAGGGGAGTTCCTCCACACGGACCTCTCACACGGCCTATTGCCAGTTGCTCCCCTCAGCTACAGCCCAGTGCTTGGCCAGTCGTTTCTTGTCTTTCCGTTGTTGGTGTGGTGCTGGGTCGTTGGCTCTAGTTCCTAACCATCTGCGAAATAGAGTTGAAGTGGTCAGATACCAATTCGTATCGCCAGATACCAATTGTGATCAAGTAGTAGCCACGAAAGAAAGAAAGAAAGAAAAGAATGGGAAATTTTCCTAAAGTCTTATAGATATCAAAGAAAAGTAAAGGCGTCCCCCTACCGTGCCTTAAGACTCTACTAGACCTGTTCTTGTGTGATGGACCAACGAAACTAATGCGCTATGTACCAAGGTTGTCACGACCCAAATCAGGGACGCGACTGGCACCCACATTACCTCCTATGTGAGCGAACCAACTCATCTAAACTTAACCTTAAAGATATATCAACAGAACAATAATGCGGAAGAATTAAATCATTAATAAAACAATTCAATACTATGATTCTTATTCCCCAAAATCTGGAAGTCATTCATCACAAGAACATCTATCTCAATTACTTAAACTCGGAATGTCTAAAACAAAAACTAACTAAAAAGCTAGTCCATGACGGAAGTTCAAGGCATCAGACTTGAAGAGAGAAAGGATCTCCCAGGTCCAAGCTAGACGCATTAGCTCACCCTTGAAATTTCGATGAAATGAAGATGGCTGAATATGCTGTGTTGAGTTGAAGTTGACAAGAAACGTTTTTGCTTGCATTACACAAATAACAAAGAGGAGAAAACATGAAATAGGGGGTCAGTACACCACACGTGACTGAGTAGATATCATCGGCCAAACTCACAATAGGGAACAGTATTATCAATTAATAATGAAACTCAACTACAATACTCAAAAACATGTAAGCAAATAACAACATTGAATTCATCAATAAACTACAACGCGAGTTCACACATGAGGACTCAAGCCTCAATACCATTACTCTTTGGGAATGAAGTGTATTAGATTGAGTATATTCATTATCTTTCAAGATTCATTTAATCTGCTTCTCTTGTGTCGGTACGTGACCTCCGATTCCTATATTCTATCATGGGGCCGGAACGTGCACTCCGATCCTTCATTCTATCCTACGGTACGGAACGTGGGCAACCGATCAATGGATCATCCTGGGGTCGAAACGTGACACTCGATCCATATTCTATCCTGGTGTCGGAACGTGAGCACGTCCGATCCTAATATTCATTCTAATCCTGGGACCGGAACGTGGCAACCGATCCTATTCTATCCTGGTGTAGGAAACGTGACACTCCCGTTTCTCAATAGTCGTCTATCCTCTGGTACCGGAACGTGGCAACCCGATCCCCTAATTCATGAAGCTCTTTTACACTAGGCATCATCTTCTCTATTATATAATTTATCAAGCCTTCTTCATACTAAGGCATCATTTTTCATTCTCATTATATAATATATCAAGTGAATTAGGATTTCTTTCAAGTTTGGGGTTCAAGCTTCATCATGATTTGTTAATTCTCACAATTTTATAATCTAATCATGCAAGCATGACAACTAAGGCAATAGCAGTGGTTTTACAATACTATCAACACATAATATTCACTATAAGAGTTCACTACGAATATCGTAACAATAACCATAACATCCTCCACGAAAGATTGGGATTAAGCAAGCAAATTCCAAGTTTTGTTTCTCCTCGGATTCTCCCTTTCTCGTTCGACTTTCTCTTCCCCTTTTTCTTTCTGTTCTTTCTGTATTTCAAACCCTCTTTCTTTACCCGAATTATTGATATAATTAAGTTTAAAAGCGATGGATAATAAGCCACAATAACTAAGGTTACCTCTTTTAACCCAGTAATTAGACTTATCACATTAACCTCTAACTTTATAATTAAAGCAGGAATAGTGCAAAAAACGTCCTTAAAACGTGTAAAGAAAATCCGACCAGCCACTTGGTTGCGTTTAGCCCGTGAAGGGCCGTCGCGGCATGCGACGGTCGTCCGGCTGTCCGTCCACAAGGTCCAGAGACTTGTTTTTAAGGGATGGCCTGTGAAGGGCCGCTCGGAGCCTGCGACGGTTCCGTCCTGCCATTCCGGCCATGACGTTCAGAGGCGATTTTCAGTAGCCATTTCAGAATGTTCTAAAGTGTTTTGCAACGAAACCTTCCACGAGGTCCGTCGTGCCCTTTTGACGGTTCCGTCGTGGCCTCCGTCACATCTTGCCAGTTTTTCCAAGAATAAAACTGTTGTAAAACGGGGACTAAACAGGTCGTTACACCAAACCATGTTGGCAAATGAATTTAAGAATGACGGAAGAGATGAATTTGTGCACACTAAAATCACAAGGTCGTTGTTTGTTTGTATATTGGTGAAATGTTGATCATACATAGAGACACAAATGACATAATGCTACTAAATGTATGCTAGAAAGCAAGTTTGGAATAAAAACTCTTGGAGTTGGTGATGCAATCGTACGTTTAATTATCCTTAGAACTCCATAATGTTTAACATTTTCACGGTCTTGTTGCATTGAAAATGTACTTGATTAGTTAAAATTATTGGATGTAAATATTGTCAAGTCTGCAACAAAATGTGAGCTTTGCATTTCAAAAGAGTGAAAGCGAAAGGGACTCACAATTGGGTTGTTCTAGAGTATGTGGAAGTATGATGTATATCATGAAGTGTGCATGCCCAGATATATCATTTGCTAGTAATAAATAGATTCAGTTTACAATGGATCCTAATCAAACTTATAAGACGACAATAAATATTGTTTTGGACTATTTTAAAAATACATAAAACTATGACTTGCATTGTAAGAATATCCACCAATATTGAATTGATATATTGATGTAATTTTGATCACTGGTCAAATAAAGTAAAATCCACGAGTGGATATATATTAACTTTTAGTAGAGGATCATTCTCTTAGAAATGTTTCAAAAAGAGATGTATCTCAAGATCTATAATGGTCATTGAAATAGGTTCACAAGATAAGGTCGGTGACAAAGTTCAAAAATTCAGGAATTTCTTGATAGATATACTTTTTTGTCCCAAAACATTGGCATTTGTATGAATATACTTTGATAGTGAAGACGCAATAGGTAGGGCATGGATCTTGATATATAACAGAAAGTCTCATCATATAGGACATCGACATGATATTGTTAGAAAACTACTCTCTAGTGGAAATATAATAAATGCCTATGTGAAGTCAAAGGATAATGTGTAAGATCCACATACAAAAAGGCCTAACTAGAAAGAATGTTTAAAGAACATCTAAGGGAATGGATTTGCGGCTTAGTACAAGTCGTCATGGCGGTAACACTATCTAGCAGACTGGAGATCCCTAAAGCTAGATTCAAGGGGGGGAAATTGTGAATGATGGTTCGACATTTTCAATAAACTCAAACCATTCTCATGATGAAGATAATGCTCAGGAACAAGCAAACAACACTAAGTCTTGTTAATGAATTAATAAAGCTTGCTGATTTTAATGATTTGCTAAGTTTGATAGAGTTGACCAAATAATGTATTTACGCGATAAACCGTTAGAAATTATCTATGTGAGTGTCAAGTGTAAGCCGCTTCGAACAATATGAATTTCAAAAGCATATATCTCTATACATTCATGAAATCAGGAGGTGTTCATGTATGAAACAAACATAACCGTAAGAACCATAAATGGTAAAGGGTTAATTGTGCGACATATGGTTGTCTAGGTATACACCAATTGCATCTACCGATTGACCGAGTATATTTGACATATGTTCATTACGGAAAGTCCAAGGTGAAATCTACATATCCAGATGCAATGAACTCTTGCTTGTAAAGTACACATACTTGTCTGTTTCTTTTTCTTGGAGTCATTCCCCATTCGTTCTGAGGATTGTTGGGTTTCAAAAGATCTGAATGGAAAATGATGAGTTACGACTTTTATGAAGGGTTGTGACTTTAATGAAATGTTACGACTTTTATGAAAAGAAGTGACTTTTACGAAAATTTGTGACTTTTACGTAAAAATTTGTGACTTTTATGAAAGAAAACGTTATCACTTTTATGTAAAGTGTGTACTGTATAAAAGGTGACAAACCTTTCAAGAGATTGTGACTTATCCTAAATTTTGTTGACCTTCCGGTAAGACACAATAAGAACATTTCTCCACTAACCCTTTGTTTTCTCAAAATTGAGAGATTTCCTCTCATTTTTTAACAAACACGAATTAAATTGGACTTTCGTACTACTTACTAATATAGTATTTCAATTGTACTTATACACCGTTGAGTGGCTCATTGAAACCAGTGTTTTGGTTATCAATACTCAAACCTCGGATACTATAGGGGAATAATTTCCTTAAGGGGAAACAGTGCATTCAATGGGCTTGATCTTCTTTGTGCATTCAATGGGCTTGTATGTGTTACAGATTTTATATTTGTGAATTAATTTCTTTTCTTCTGTTATTTTGTTCTTCACTTGTTCACTAAACATTGGTAACTTCGTGTTTCAGCAAAGTTTATTGGAATAACTAAGATTCTTTAAACACTTTTTAGCAACAATTCTTCATTAAGAAAAAATATTTCATATATTTTTTCTAATTTGTTTATGATACTAGTTTTTCTAATAGTTTTAGTTTTCCAGATGTCAAAATGTTCTTAAACTTTGTTGTCTTACAAAGTTTATCAAAGTTTTGTTCTATGTATGTTAGGAATACATTATGAACAACAGTCTACGAAGGAGAAAGTTCTCATCCAAAAAAAAAATTGTTCCTATTTGTTAAGGCTTTTATGTCCTTCAATATGTTTATGTGCCTAAAGATTTCTAAAACAATAAGTATTATTGTTTGTTGATAGAACATTAAAGAATGTTTTGATTTGTATTGATCGATGTGGAAGTTAAGACAATTAATTTGCATGAAGACTAAAGTTTATTTTATTGACATTCAAAGGTTAAACCATTATTTGGTCTATAATCATCTATTGAAAACATGGAATGCCCAGCTTCTGCTGCAAAATCCTAAAATTCTTTTTTTTCTGCTCATATAATATATATATTTGGTAATCATCTTGTACTTGGATTTTATACACTTTTGAATAAAAAAAAGCCTAAGGCAGTGCCATATGTAGTACCCTTGATAGGGCGCGCAACGTGCCAAGCAGTGCGCCAGCATGGTCGAATTTTGTGCTTGTAAAGTTTGGCCATTGAGGTTGTACATTAATTAATTTAATTTCGTAAATAGTTTATTGAAAAGTCTACATGGGTATATTATTTTTACAAATTTTTTTGTAATATATGTATGATTGCATATACTTTCGTGGTTATTTAATTCTTTTTATTATTACAATTATGTCTTGATTTTTTCTTTAAAAATCACAATCCCTATTGGATTAGAACACTCTTTGTTCAAAAATATTTGGAAAATAAATATAATGTCCTTCAATGATTAGCATTACAATTTCCTTATAGGTTTTATACTACTTGGGATCTCTATATAGGGTATGTCGTTGAAGATTCTATAGAATTGTACACGTTTTCTATTTTTCATAGTGAAAAACAATCTCTACTTTTGCTTTGAGGATTAGTCTAGTGTAATCTCGTTTAATCCTTGTGTTATTTTCGTTTCTATTTTACTTGCTTGTGGTTGTGTTCTAGTTAATAACCCACAGTATTTCCGCAACATATTTTATCTTGTATTTTTCATTTCTAGTATGAATAGATAAACCTGTTAGTTAAGGTTGTAGACTCTTATGATATTTATAAAATCAATGACTCTTTTTTTACCTTGCTTACTTAAAACTCTGTCCTTTTAAAATTTAATTGATATTAAGTCATATTCAGGGTTGGCATGCTTCTATTTTTTGTAATAATGTCATGTTTTGCTTGCTTGATTTTAGGTTTAACGTGAACTATTTTATTTGGATTATTTGGGAGTAGTTCACTATAACTTTTGGTTAATTATTTTGGCAAATAGGGTCATGGTAATCAGTTTTTTTAGTTTTAAAAATGCATCAGGCTTTTAATTATATTGACCTCATACATCAACCATAGAAAATTTGACTCAAGAAAGAAATATAAGGGCTTAATTACTTCGTAACGTTATTAAAGGTAAGATGAGTTTGTTTATTAAACACCAGTAGCAATCAATACAACCAATTAGAGAAAAAAGAAAAAAAAAGTTTACCCAACATAGTATAATAAATGTGTCATAAGTCTATAGCTTTAAAGAGGATACAAATAATGCTTCGTATTAAATGAGGACGCAACATTGCATATAAAACAAGGAAATATAATTTAACAAGGTTATGCTTATGTGTCTTGACCCACACACTTCCTAAATATAATAACCTTTATTTTAACGAAGATGAAAAGTCTTAAATTTAGGACGTGATATACAAAGCGAGGTCACATTT
This sequence comes from Solanum habrochaites, assembly GCA_027704765.1. Taxonomy (NCBI): domain Eukaryota; kingdom Viridiplantae; phylum Streptophyta; class Magnoliopsida; order Solanales; family Solanaceae; genus Solanum; species Solanum habrochaites. Next base: position 38,185,952 of record JAKWJA010002493.1, on the reverse strand, counting down.
ATGCATTCTAATTAGTGTATATCAAAGTCACGGTTGCAACTTCACATATTAGTTAAGACTAATAAAATTGATTTACTTAAGCAAACCATAGGAATAACTTGTAATTTGATTTACCAACAGTAATTTATGCAAACTATAAGTAAGTCATTGTGTTAGAACTATGTAATTCAGGAGTGCCTCATTCCTTTTCATTTATAAGTCAAATTTCATACCTAATTCATTGTTTTCATTGACTAATGCAAAGAGTCTTTTCGTTTCATTTGAGTTTAAAAAAGATGACTTCGAACACCATAACTCAATTCTAAGTGAAGACTATATTTCCAAAAATAAAATAATATCCTCACAATAACATTATTTTAGTTGGAAAAATCTGACAAAAGAGGTGGGGTAGTGTGGCATTTTAATCCAAAAGAGGTCATATATTAATAAGGTGACCAAAGAATAAATTTTTTACAGTTGGGAGCAATCAATGAAAAATATTCTATGATGATACTTGTGTCTTGAGCTTTGAATGGAGATAGCAAGTCTTTGATGAAAGATTCTTGAAATGTTATTAGCGAGCCTCAACTACATGCTAATGCCATATAATCAGATTGAAAATAATATATTTTATTAAATTAGACGTAAGCTAATAGAACTTATACCTTGCTCTAGATAAGTTATGTAATATGTAAGCTACGCAACATAAGTTGTATAGTATATTTAAGGCATAACTTTCTAGACATAAGTTTACAAATATTTTTCTAATTATACATCTGCATTAGTAGGAATTAAATTATGAAGTACAACATAACCTATGATATCTTTTAGAGGAAACTTGTTGTTTTTTAAATTGATCTTTTGGCTCACACAACATGAGTTTTGAAGGTCTATAAGGTTATTACAGTGAGTACCGTGGGTTTAATGTCTTTTAATGTTTTTTTACTTAATTTGTGTTGGTTTCCCAAAAGCCTTTTTGTATTGATTTTTATGTAAGTTTGTCCTTATTTGCAGGAAAGCTGTCTAAAGATGAACCCGGATGTTTTTGAGCAAGAAATGCAGAAAAGTTACTACCTACATAGCTCATGACGGTACGTCGAGATTGTGACCGTCCATACGTGGCATTGTAGAGATGCCGTTGAAGGAATATGGGGAGGTCTTACCCAGTGTGGGATTACGGAAGTTTATGACGGACCGTCATAGCCACGACTGTTCGTCCTTCTAGCTTATCGAAATGATCATAGAGTAGTCCCAGTACCCAATTTCCAAGATGATTATGTATTATGGAACAGAGACCCTCGACGGACCGTCGTGCTTGGAACGGTCAGTCATACCTGCTTTTGAGGGTAATGAAGAAAGAAGCAGAAGAATTTGTTAAGTATGGGACGACGGAGGTCATGACGGCCTGTCGTGTCCACGATGGTCCGTCACGAGGTCCGTCGACCCAACCGCGTTTTGACAGATTTTCAGTAATTAGAATCCTTCTTTTATTAGTTTTTTTTATTATTATAAATAGTTTGAAAAACCATATTTTTTTGGGGTTTTAGAAGACTACTGAATTGTTAAAATTCTTTGTTATAGACTTTTTTGAATTAGACTTTTTGATTGTTAACTTTTAAAGAATCTTTAGTTCTCTTGTTTCAAGTTATTGAAGGATTAATTTCATCAATGTTACAGATTTGTCTGGATTTCTTTGTTTGGTGATTTTGTTGATTAATCCAGTAAATTTCTGGATTTATTCCTTTCCAGTAAAGTTAAGTTCATGAATTCTTATATTAAATATATGAATATTTTGATTATGCTTTGCTGGTAAACATTAACCCAAACTAGGATTGTGGAACCATGGGCGAATAATGAGTCAAATCGAACTAAAATAACAATTCCAGAATAGTTTCTTGCAATGAGATTGATAATGTCTTTCGTTTCAGAAGGAAGGTCTTTGTTAAACAGAATGTGCCAACGTTTAAATCGCCTTAATGCTCTTGCCGGAACCATGAGGTAGATACTATGAAACGAATTATCAACATATATTATGATGTATAGTCATCTAATAGGCTAAGGTCGAACTTGGTCGAATGTAATAACTTAGTTTATTCGAATACAATGCTTATCGAGGTAAGAGGTAGGGTTAGTATAGAAGCAACATACGTAGCCGACCAAGGTGGGGATTTAAATTTTTTCTAGATGTCTTACACAGGATTTGAATACATAACTTCCTCACTTTGCATGAAAAAAATACTAGGAAAGACTTGTTATTGTTAGAATTATCGAAGTTAGGAACATGTAGGGAACACTTAAACCTTATTTACTTTATTAAATGATTAAAACTCCACGATTTGATTTGTAGCTGTAATCTTTAATATAGTTATTATTTTCTTATTTAGAATAACCCCCCTCTTTTATTGTCTTGTCTTTCTAATGAAATAGTTTACTAAATATAGTAATAATAGATGAAAGTTACGTCTGAACTATTTTTCTTGTGGGACATCCAACCTCAATTAGTTGGGTTCTTTACTTGATACGACCCCTTTACTTACTTATTTGAGAAGGTATTTGAGCGTTCAAATTTTGGCGGCCTCCGGGAATGTAAGCTTTGTATATTACTTAAACTTATTACAAGTTTAGTCGATAATTTTTTTTTAATGTTATATTTTTTTATTCTTGCAGAACGGTATCTTCCTTGTATGGCTAAGGCGTACACGGAGAGGAGGAACCCTTTTTCCCTATGATCAAGAATTAGAGTAATGCACTATGCAATATGAAACGAAACTTTGGGTATTAACGAGGATGATCCAACAAGAACACATCCGATCTCCCTGTTGAGTTCGTGGTAAGTTATTACCCGATGATCTTGGTGAAAATTCACCAAGAGGAACGAAATCCTACTCCCTACATCCACAACGTCAAGAATACTACAGAGGCTATGGATAATCTTGCAAACGCTATGGGATACTTGTCTTGCCCCCTCTATAACCAGCCACACGCTTGTGGGTAAACTAGTAGTCGATGCAAATTCTTAGGCTAGACTACACTTCTGAGACCCACAGCATATAGCTAAGGTTAAAGGCAGTGTGTGAAAAGTTGTGTAGGGAGGTCTTATTTTTTGTTTTGGTATAATTAGGGCGAAGATTATTTCCTCTCTCACTAACGGGAGAGGCTTTATTTTGTTCACCACTTGAGTTCCCTTACTAAACTAAAAATTTCACATTGGATCACCAACTACGGGTGGCGTTTTCCTTATCACGTTACTCTACCCGCGGTCCTCAAAGAAACTAAACCACAAAGAACAGAGTGAGACAGACTTGTGGCACTACCAAGGATAGTCATTGTATTTCTTGGGGATAGATTCACTTCATTTATGGAAAGTGTCCGCCAATCACCGAATAGATAATTAGTCACAGAAAGGAAATCCGTCTATTGGTACATGATGATAATAGTAAAGCGGTATTGGATACTATAGCCGGGTGGTTCTTAGGTTGAGTGGTTACTTAATTCAAAGATTGACTAAACGTTAGAAATAAAAATCTCCCCAGAAGGAATAAAAGCTTGGAATACTAGGATAAATACCTTCAAAGTGTAATCCACATCAAAACCCCACCCCAGATAGATTCCGTGAAGAGATGTGGTTAGATAGATGAGACTGAGCTTGGTTTGGTATTAAAACCAAGACAATGGTCACGGGGTCAGAAAGAATAATGCAATATATATAGATTGTCCTAAACAAACTACCACATAATGATATAATGTATTATGTGTGAGAATTCCTATGCGGTAAATGATCAAGACGGGGGGTTCCGACACGCGTGCCCCAATGATAGGAATGGGGCCCTATTTCCATCCTCCAAAATTGGTGAAGTTACTCTAGGATAGGTGGTGAGATAGTCTGAGGCGGAGTTGAGGATACGTTTTCACAAAAATTGAGAGAGTTCCGTGCAGTAATGAATCACATTAAAGAGTTAAAGAGTGATTTAGTAGGTATTGGGCAGAAAGTCGATACACATGCAATATCGATTAAGCAGATTGTGTTGCAAATGGCCCAATTATCTTTGAGTGTGAACACACCTCAACCGGGAACTCGTCCTAGCAACACTGTCCAAAATTTGAAAAATTATGGACACTGTATAGAAATCACTACTCGGGGTGATAAGCAAACCATTGACCCACCTATGCAGTCTAATGCGGAAAAGGTGATAGAAGATAATGATAAAGTGGTAGAGGTTAGTGGTGAAGTAGAAGATAACATTGAAAAAGATGCTGAAGTACCTACAAAGGTAACTCCCATGCCTAGACCCCCCCCCCTTTCCTCAATGAATATTAAAAAATACCGAGGATGGTAAATATTTGCGTTTTATAACAATGTTGAAGCAACATTCTATCAATGTCCATGTGGTAGAAGCTCTAGAACAAATCCCGGTTATGCCAGGTTTATGAATGATCTGGTAACAAAGAAAAGATTAGTCACTTTTGAGGATGATGATAGAATGCAGCATTATAGTGTTATTGCTACAAGATCTCTAGTACAAAAGAAAGAATATCGGGTGCGTTCACTATTCCTTATACAGTCGGGTCATTACATTTTACGAAAGCATTATGTGATTTGGGGGCAAGCATAAATCTCATGACACTCTCGATTTACAATAAGTTGGGTTTGGGAGATCCAAAGTCCACTGAGACGCGGCTAATGATGGCCGATCGAACAGTAAAATGGCCTATAGGGATACTCCACGATGTGCTAGTAAAAGTGGAGTCGTTCATATTTCTGGCACATTTATTTTTTCTTGATTGTCAAGTCGATTTTGAAGTGCCTATTATTCTTGGAATGCCATTCCTTGCTACGAGTAGAGCCTTAGTTTGTATGGAAAAGGGGCAGATGAAATTTCGGTTGAACAATGAAGAAGCAACCTTGAACATTTGTAGGTCCATGAGGCAGAGTGGTGATCTCCAATCGGTATCTAGTATATCCTACAAAGAAAAGATGAAGAAGTACCATGACCTAAAAATTAACAAATGAGAGTTTATGGTTTTGGGAATTGGTACTTTTATACAATTCTAGGTTGCGTTTGTTTTAGTGCAAGCTCAAGTCCAAATGGACGGGCCCTTACTTGATTAACCAACTATTCCGTCATTCAACTGTTGAGTTAGAAACCAAGGAGGGTGTGCGGTTTGAGGTTAATGGACAATGAATAAAAATCTATTTTGGGCATGCTAAATCAGTGAATGAAGTGATCGAGACATACCATCTTGATGAAGTCTGAGTAATCTATTGTCTTAAGTCGTGCCGCGACGTTAAATCAGGCGCTGGTTCGGAGAAAACCTAATACTCATAGTTTTCGTTCTATTATGGTAGAATTTTGTACTGATGGGTTTTAAATAACAGCCAGTGACAGATACATCGACGGTCTGTCACGCATGCGATGGACCATCGTGCCAGGTATGTCTTTAATTTACTTTTAAAATTAAGGCACACGTGGCGGAACCCCTGACAGACCGTCGCATAAGCGACAGAAAGTCGTCAGAGACTCGTTGCAGCATTAACTAGCATACCCGACCCGACCCATTGGGGTATTTTAAAAATTGTCAACATTTAAAAACCCACCCCTTCAATTCAACCATTTCCTTCCCTTTTTCTCCCATTTCCATCCCTTTCAAACTTCCTACCTCTTGTCTCTATCAACTTATCACTTCCCCAAATCCCTGATTTTTGAAATCTCCTTTCTACTGGTCGGAGTCTGCTTTTGTGGTTCTGATCATGATAACCAAGTATCTCATTTGCTTGTTTTTCTCCTGTTCTCAGGTATGTATGTCTGATCTCTACCCATTTACATTGCATTTTTGTTTTTTTTAATTATTATTAGCCTATTTATTTTTTGTGGGTCTTCATTCTTTGATCCAATTTTGTATGACCTACGCTTAGAATCCTCAATATTGCCTTGTTAAAACTCGAGAAATAGGTGCTTTAGCATTGCTAGTTTGCTAGGTGTTTGGGTTAGAAACATGTAGTTTAACACTAAGTATTCCATTTGAGTCACATGAGATGATTGTGGCATCCTCCGCTTAGTCGGTGAATGACAGAATGAGACCTCGTTGACGGACCATCGTACCCACGACAGAACATCATAGGGTCTGGTCCAACACCCCACTGTTCATTTTCTCTAAGTGTCCACCAACGGAGTGACCCTTTTCCTAACGAATTCTAACTTTTTCTAAGTGTCCTCTGACGAACAAATTAGACGGACCGTCATACCCACAACGGTCCTTCCTGCGCAACCGTCATGACGGTCAGAAACCCCTCTCCTAAGGGTCTCTTAAAAATTTTCTAAGTGTCCTCTAAGGGACATCTAAGATGGACCGTCATTAACAAGACAGTCCGTCCTGCACAACCGTCATGGTTGTGAGAGACCCTTGTCCTAAGGGTCTCCTTTTTTTTTCAAATTTCCTCTGACAGACATCCTCGACAGACAGTCATACCTTCGACGGTCAGTCCTGCACAACCGTCATGGTGGTTAGAGACCCATCTACTAACGGTCTCCATTTTTTTTGTTCCGAGTGTCCTATGACGGACATCTACGACGGACCATCATACCCACAATTGTCCGTCCTACACAACCGTCACGAGGGTCCAAGACCCATCTCCTAAGGGTCTCCATACTTTTTTAAAGTGACTCACGACGGACATCGAAGATGAGCCGGCATTATCACGACGGTTCGTCCTACTGATCTGTCACAACTATCAGATACTCTCCTTCAAGAGTCTCCACATAACCATAGTTAAAGTAACACATGAAGGACCCCATGACGGTCCTTCGTACTCACGACGATCTATCACCTGGTCCGTCGTGTTTCACTATTACTACCGAGATGTCACTATAGATTTGCTCTTATGTTTATTTTGTGTCGTTTTTTCTTGTCTTGTTTGCTCCTTCTAGTACTAATAATGATTCTTTACAGGTACTATCTCTAGTTGCACTGAAACAAGATCGAGTTTACGCACCTAGGCGTCTAAAGTCTATCGCCCTGTCTACCCGACTTGTTATAGGCTTTGATGATGAGCATGATTCCGAGTACGTGCCCCCAGGAACTGCCACTCCAGCATGAGTTGCACGTGAAACCCGAGCTATGCCCAAAAAGGTGGCGTTCAGTGTGGTCACTGCCTCCCAGTCTTATAACGAGTACACGCAGACCGACATACCTTCTGGGTAAGCTAAACATGAAGAAGGAGAGTCTGGTTCCTTAGGAGTTTCATGGTCGGAGGAAGCCTTCGGGTCCGCAGAAGTCCCTACACCCGCCACAACTGCATAGTCTACCTAGTCTGATGAGGCTGACAGTCCTGATTGTACTCTAGGCTCATCGACTGGTGCTCTCACCCCGGTTGTCGACCATCCCAACCGGTGGTGTGTCGACGGGCAATACCTAGTTTATTCAGATACCAATTTTCTAAATGATAAAGGCGTCATGACACAGACCCTTCCACCGGAGAGGCGGGACTTTACGGGAAGTCTCCCACCATGCTAGAGATCCACAATCTCTCGTCAGACACTGGCTAGAGTGGACATCTTGATCTTTAGGCCGCTATAGTGAGGAGTTGGTCCGAGAGCTTTACGCCTTAGGAGGGCTACCCCTGCCAAATAGGCCCCACTTAAGCACGTTCGAGGATTTTGATGCAAACAAGACCCCTCTCACAACTGAATTCGACTACCGATGGAAAATGTTGATAATATAGTCACATTGGATTGCCCAATTATGATGGCGGCGATTATAGCCGGGTTTAGGTGGACTTCGCTTGGCTTCTAAACGCGGTCATGCACGAGAGGGATTTCATGGTCACAACTACTTACCATTTTCCGTGCATGATATTTTCCTTATGCAGGTCCGCAGGTGCGCCCATTTGGCACATTGATAAGCTCAAGACTCAGCTGGGCACAGTTGATATAGGACTCATCTGGATGAGGCCAATGAGTTTTCTTCACGCAGAGTGCCCCGTCTAGAGTTGCCTCCAGTTGGTGAATGCTCGAACGGCTATGCGTGTTGATTACGAAACCACTGGCATTAACCCGGTCGAGTCTATCTCGGGTAGTAGCACTTTCCCTAGATCCTCTCGCTCAGCCCCTTTACCCACTCTGTTCCCGCTTGCTAGGCTAAAAAAACAAGAGGCTTAGATAGCCCCACATATTCATCATATCCAGCCTTTGATGTAAAGGTCTATTGTTGAGGCGGAGGAGCGCTTGTAGCGTAAAATTGCACAGCACATACAACGGAAGATCGCTGAGGTTCATCAACGCTTGGACGCTTTTGAGTTGCGGGTGCGAGCTCGGCCAGCCTCTCAGGTGGACGTGTCGACCCTTTAGGCTGCTTTGAGAGTCTGCGAGTGGATATTGATATGATCCTAGAGGCTAGGGTTCCTGAGTCTGAGGCCCCTTCTTCAGAGCGTGTTTAGACACTAGATGGCTTCCTTATTCGCCACTTCTGAGATTCCACCACCTCCCCCCGAGAGCATGCCAGGAAGCATAAGGGTTGAGAGAAAGATGAGGCTAGAGCACGGATGAAGGAGTGGCGTGAGATGGAGGCTGTGAGGAGAGTCGCGCTTGTTGATGAGGAGGCGCGTCGGATAAGGGTTGTAGAGTCAGGTTCTGGGGCATCTAGCTCCAGAGATGTGGAGACAGCGGGAGGCACTAATGATAGTGTTGTTGCTGATGAGGACACTATTCAGGGTGTCCATAATACATAGGTAGTGGGTTCCGGGGAACTGGACCCACCTACTTACTGATTGCCAGCACTTTGCACCCCAGGTTAGCTTCACCTACCACTCTCGTATTCAATTTTTTTTTTGCATTGGGGACAATTGCATATCTTTTTGTTGGGGGTGGGGTAAATGGAAAGTGAGTTCTAGGGTGAAGTTTGAGTAACCCAATTTACAATCCTCTTTTTGGGTTTTCTTGCCTTTGTTCTTTTTCCCTAAGAGACTGATTTATATTATTAGGGAATCGGATTGTCTTCTATCTTGTGATACAGGGTATATTTATTAAGCATTGATGGCTAAAAAAATGGATTCCTAATGTTATGAAACGTGAATGCAGTTTTGGACTTAGGCATAGTAGATTAATTAAATGTAAGGTTTATGTGTTTTTGTGCATGGATGATGATAGAGATACACCACGTTAGACCCTATTCTAGACTCGAACTAGGTGTTAATAATCTGGTTTTGAGTAATGTGAGGTCATTAGTGTGACGAAAATTTGAATAGTTCTACTATTGTACTGAGTAGAAGTTGTCTGGGGGGTTTTTTTAAAAGGGGGGGGTCATGCTTGACGTAGTGTAATAGCAGTAGGAAGGACATAGGCCCTTGTTCAATATAGCCAATTGTGAGCATAAAAATGAGACGAATTAACCCTGTTTGATTCAAATGATTATTTTAAAATAGACATTCGTTTTAACCCCAACTAATCTTTTCTTGGAATAATGTGTTGGCCCTGGTCCCTCCTCCCCCATGACATGTGCACCTCAGCTTATGCCAACAGCATAAGTTGAGGGTGGCAATGCCAGTAAATACTTTTCGTGGACGTGACCCCAATTTTGGGTATGGTGGACGGTGAATCATTGCAATTCCATGAGTTGAGGTGGCTATTATGAGGAATACTAGGAAAGTGGGTGAAGAACAAGAGGCGAGAAAGACCAAAGAGTAAAGACTTCAAGCACCAGTTGTAAGAGAAAAATGATACTATATATATATATATATATACTCTATATAATATAGAGCTAGAGTAATATAGATATATATATATATATATAATAAAATACAAGCAAGAAAAGAAAAAGAGTCACTACACAAAGGAAGAACGAAGGAAATATATCAAGGTGACGAATATGAGGAAATGGTGTAATAAAATGATAAAACGTGGTCTGTTTAGCCCCAATATATCAAGGAGGGCAAAACTTCACAAAGTTATACCTCAATATACCCTACCTAACCCTGAGCCTATTACCAAGAAAAAGCAAGGTCCTATCGTGATACTAAGAGTGTATGGACAAACTAAAGCATGAAATAGGCAAACTTATTGAAATAACGTCTTGAATCGTGGTAATTGTCTGAGAGTGAGTATTCAAAAGTAATCCATACTCCAGCTTAAATCATTGTGTGAAAAATAAGGATGTTGTTTTGAAGTGAGGACACTAGTTATAATACCGGAAATATTAGCACCTCGGTGAAAAATCAAGAGGATAGGTGTGAGTGTGTGTTGTGGGTCAGTGTCATGGTCTGATTCCATATAATTCAAGCTTTATAGAGACAAAATACATAAAAATGATGAGATTGATCTATAATGATAGACAAATGATTGTGAAAGCTAAAATATGGATACTATTGTACAAAGATTTTGTAGTTAGTCATAGTGCATTGCTTGAGGACAAACAAAGAATTTATGTTTAGTGTGTTTATATACCATGGTTTCACGGTATTTTTAATGCTTTTTCCTTAAATTTATTGTGTCCAAAAGCCTCTTTGTATTAATCTTTATGCAAGTTTCTCCTTATTTGTAGGAAATCTATCCAAAGATTAACGCGGATGTTTTTGAGGAAGAAATGCATAAAACATACCACCTACGGAGCTCATGACAGTATGTCAAGATTGTGAAAGTCTGTAGGTGGCATCGTAGAGAAGCTGCTAAAGGAAGATGGGGAAACCTGACCCAATGTGGGATTACGAAAGTTTATGACGGACCTTCATAGCCACGACGCTTTGTACTGCTGGTTCATCGCAATGATCAGAGAATAGTTTCAGTACCCAATTTCCAAGAAGATTAAGTATTATGGAACGGAGACCCTCTACGGACCGTCATGCTTGGAACAGTACGCTATACCTGCCGTTGAGGGTAATGAGTAAACCAGCAGAAGAATTTGTGAAGTATGGGACGATAGAGGCCATGACGACCCGTTGTGTCCACGAAGGTCCGTCATGAGGTCCTTCGACCCAGCGACATTTTGACAGATTTTCAGTTATTAGAATCCTTCTTTTATTAGGTTTTGTTTTTATCATAAATAGTTCGAAAAAAAACCTATTTTGGGGGGTTAGCTTTGATGTTAGCATCTTGTTTAGTAGCTCTTTTGATATTAGCATTTAGAGGTTGACTTTTGAGAATCTTTAGTTTCTTGTTCAAGTAGGGGATTAATTTAAGCCACTATTAACTTTTTCTGGAAATGATGTTGGTGATTTTGTGTAATTATCAAGTGATTTCTTATTTTTTTCTCTCATTTAATTAAAATTAAATGCATTGATTCGGTATATTAATATATGGAATATGTTTATGGACTATGGGTAACTAAGCTCCATAACTAGGGTTGTGGAAACCATGGGTGAATAAAGACGTAAAATCTAACTAAAATAAGTATTACAGAATAGTGACTTGCATGGATTGATCACTCTTTCATTTAGAAGTCTTCTTAACGGATGGTATCGTTAGAACTCGTCTTAATGCTAATTGTCGGACCAAGGAGGTAGTGAATAAGAAAAGAATTATCAACATAGGTTAGTGTATACTATCTAATAGGCAAATGTCAATTGGTACGAGGTAATAACTTAGTCAAATATCGAATATAATTCTTAATATGAGGTAAAAGTAAGGGTTAGTATAGCAACACACGTAGCTGGACAAACGTTGCTGAGTGAAATTTCTAGAGGCCGGACCAAGGATTTAGAAAATACATAACTGTCAATTGAGCTGCAAGGATACTAGGAAAGAATTGTATAGTAGAATTATCAAGTTAGAACACCTGTGGGTACCGTAAACCCTAGGTACTTTTAATTAATGATTAAACTCAACATTAAAGTGTTAAGTGTCTCTTAAATTCGTTATTCAGTTCATTAATTATTCATAAAAAACCCCCTTTTATTTGTTGGTCTTTGTTTCCGAAGGAAATAATTGACTCTAACTTATAGTATAATAGATACGTGAAATAAGTGTTGAAACAATTTTCCTCGGGGAACGACCCTACCTTTGTACCATTAGTTTGGTCCTTCCTTGATAACACCGTGTATTTCTTATTTGATAAGTAAGTTTGACCGTATCAACAGTACTACATAACTTTTTATGTCTTTTGCAACATAAATTTATGTGTTTTCATATTTAAATTTGACCCCCATACAAGTTCCAAAAGCTCGGGTCATCTTTTAATGGATTAATTTGGCCATCCTTAAAATTTTCGGAAAGCACCTTCAAACGGCATGATGGGCAATAACCTCAATTCTCATAGAGTTATCTCTTTTGTTATTATCAAAAAATTTTAAATCTATATTGGCCTTTTTAAAATCATTTGTTTGTTTATTGCGAAGCTTATTTATTAAAAGCTAGGTAAATTTCCGCGCTACGCAGAGTTGTGAACTATGTCAATAATCCATTTCGCAACATTTGATAATATAAGTATTTCCCAATGGCTACAGCCCTACGATAAATTGTCATGAATATTTTATTCAAAGATGAAATGAATTTTTTATTATCTTAAAACCAAAAAGATTTGTTCTAAGTGTTTATGCATTTTGTTGTTATTTCTTCATTTTAATATAGTTATTGATCATTTTGTTTCATTGTCTATAATTGTATCTTAAAAAATTTGTACAAAAAATTTATTTATCAATGTGATAGTTTACTCCTATCAAAGGCCTGTACATAAAGAATTTTAATATTATAAATCTTATACACAGTTCATCCGAGGTTTCAGTCGGGTCAACCTAGTCATTAGTTGCAGGCATCATTGTATTTATCAGTGGGTGACAACACCGTCAAGATGGGTATACTTTCGATTGCGTTACGACTAACTTGGGTTTTAGACAGGTCTCTTAGGTCAGGTTGCTTGGTCACGAGTAGCGAACAAATCATCCCAGGATTTCTCCATTTGTCGGAAGCTTGGGCATTGGTCAGAGAGTACCCTACCTCGAGATCAGTATTACTAGCTCCTTAGGAAGCCAGATCCATAATATAAATAGGCCCTTTATGTAAAGGATAAGCTCAACATTGGGGTATTCGGGGAGGAAGTGGGTGCGTGTGGTAGAGGTTCCTATGGCCATTTCTTTGGAGCTCTAGTTAGAGTAAAGGTCGTGGCGTCAGATCATGTGATCATTGGTACAATTCTCTTGTGCCATTAGTATGCTTCATCCGTATTTGATGTAACACCCCGTACCCAAAACAGACAAAAAATTAGTTTTTCAGAAAAAATCTGCTGGTGCTACCAACGGCGGTATCGACGGACCCTAGCGTGAACCATGGTCCGTACTGCACAACCGTCGATGGGATCAGAAACTCTAAAAAAATTTAGCCTAGAAAAATTTTTTAAGTCTTGAACGACGAATGAACTTATGGTCCATAGGTCAAACAACGGTCCGTAGTCCGTCACTGTTGATCAATACTTCCTTCAACCACTCTTTGACAAGAGCTAAGGATGAAAATCATGGTTCGTAGGTCGACCTAGGGTCTGTAGATGGAAAATTTGCAGCCAGTTAAAGGAAAATGCATTTAGGTCAACTTAAAATGATCATAACTCTTAGCACAAAATTAATTAGGTCTCCTATGATCTACCCACAGATAGATAATTGAATTATATTTCCATCGACACCGATCATGCTAAAATATGACCCCCGAGTCAAAAGTTATGCCAATTTTAGTAAAGGCTTGTCGAATAGGCCCTCACGACGTACCCAACAATGGTGAGTCCGGCGCACGACGGATCGTCACTCCTTGCCGTCGTGAGGCCCAATATAACCCCCAGGGTTCTTCTGAACTTACCACCTCAGTTGAAACAAAGTTACGTCGTGTTTAACCCACAATCAGTAGCTTTTAGTTCAGTTTAAGCCTAGAAACATAATTAAAACATATCCAAGGATCAAAATCAGTAACTAAAAACTTAGAAAATTAAAGCAACACCCGGGAAAAAAATCAAGAACGTAGTCAAAAATGCACAAGATGCAAAAGTTCATCCCGCAAACAAAGCATTTTTTCGTGAGTTAATCACCAGGTATGTGAGATCTCACTATTGGGTTCCTTTCACCTATGGTCTTTAGTTTCAGTCAGTTCTGATTCTTTTCTCCTGATCTAAACCTAGGGTCTAGACTTGATATAACTTATAAATTTATTAATATTGTTCTAAATAAATAATCATGTGTATTACTAAATAGATGCATTAGAACCTAGCTTTGTATTTCTTTAGTTCAGTGAATATACACGTGCTAGGGCATATATTTCAGACACTTAACGATATACATGCATCAGTTGTAAATTGCAATACATTACCCGATTAATTGTTTGCATTATCAGTTGCAGTTCGTTTTGAGCTATCAGTATTTACGGATATTCATACATAAACAGTAAATTAGAGAACGTGTGATGGTCATTATGAATTATGTGTGACGGTTTGGACTGGCCAATGCCTGCCAGAGCTTTCACGGATTGATCAATAGAGTGTTAAAACAAGTACTTATGACTGTTCGTTATCGTCTTATGATGATATCTCTTTATTAGAGTGAGGAAGATATGCAAGTCATTTGGGGAGTTGTTTTGCAAGATCTCAAAGATCGCCAGGTATTCACTAAGTTAGTGAATATGGAGTGTTGGTTGCAATCCATGCTTCGCTTGGTCACATTGTATATAGCGAATGGCGTCCACGAGATTCAAAAGATAGAAGCAGTTGAAATCATAACCACTACCTACATTGCTACAGATATCGAAGTTCTCAGGTCTAGCAGGTTATATACAGAAGTTCGTGAAGTATTTCTCATAGACTCACCATTGACTAGTGACTCAAATATGGTCAAGTCCAAGGGTCAGATGTTGTTGAGAAACGCTTTTATAATTGAAAACTAGCTTGACTACATCCTATTGACTCTTACCAGAGGTTTAGATGTTATGTTAATCTATGCGATGTTGCATCAGAGTTGGCAGTGTTGTGTGTTGAACAAAGAGAATGTTATATCTTATGCCCCCACCTCTAGAAAGATTAAGGTTTATGAGAGAACCATCAAACTCATGACCTCGAGTTGCAGCAGTGGTGTTGCACTGAAAGAGATGGAGACACACTTGTACGTTGTTCATGTAGATGTTGCTTCACCGATCTAAGAGCCTCAGTATGTGTTCACCAGACAAGAATGAATCCTTCGCAAGATGGAGATGGCTTGAGTCTTAGAAATTATGATATGAGATGCATATCATCCTGGAAGGCGAAAGAATGAGATAGACGATGCTCTTAGTAGATTATCTATGTGTAGTGTAGACCATATTGACGAAAAAATAAAGGAGCTAGTTAAGGATGTCACAGGCTTGGTTGCTTGGGAGTTCGCCTTATGAGCATATCAGACAGCGGTGTAACAATTTAGAATGGGGCAGAATCGTCTTCAGTAGTGGAAGTTAAGGAAAGGAAATAGAGTGATCCGATCTTGCTTGAACAAAAGGGTGCAGTCAACAATCAGAGAGTGGAGGTTTTCTTCAAATGGGTGAGATGTTGTACTTCACTACCACGGTAGATTGTATGTTCCTGATGTGTAAGAGTTGAGGCAGCATATGGTTGCAGAAGCTCATAACTCCAGGTATTCTATTTATCCAGGTGCCACTAAGATGTACCGCGACCTGCGGAAAGTCTATTGGTAGAATGGTATGAAGAAGGATATAGCATGGTTCGTAGGTGGACCTATGATCCGTACGTCTGACCGTAGGTTGCAAATTTGCAGTCAGTTAAGGGGAAATGCAGTTGAGTCAACATAGAATGATATATTCTAGCACAAATGAATTAGGTCACCCCATGACCTAAACAAAAAAATTATCTTGAATTATTCTTTCCATAGCCACCGAACCTGATAAAATCAGACCTCCGAAGTAAGAATTTCTGCCATTATAATGATAAAGGTGTGTGAAAAGGCCTTCACGACGGACCCAACAGATGGGGGTCGGGGCGCACAGACAGTATCGTCCTGTCCGTCAGTGAGGGCCTGACAACAACCTTTTTCTTTTTAGGAGAGCTTTTTGACCTTTCCAGTCCGTTTAAACCTAAGTTACATTCCATTTACCCTAAATCATCAAAGTTAGTAAGTTAGGCGTAGTCAGAAATAAAGTTGAAACATATCCAAGTCCAAAACTCAGTTCAAATGAACATAGAAATTAGAAGCAAGAGAGGAGAAAAAATCTCAAAGAAATCAGTTGAAGAACGCACACAAGTTTCCTGCAGCTTTAAGCCCCGAAATTAAGTATTTTCGTGGATTCATCACCAGGTATGTGAGATTTATTCAAGTGGGTTCCTTTCACCAATGGGTCCTTAGTTTCAGTCAAATCTGAATCTCTTTATCATGTTAATCATAGGTATTCTATAAAATTTAATTAAATTCATGCTTTTATTACATATATGTTCCCCCCCCCAATCAGATTATCAAGTTATTACTCAAGTATCGCATGAATTTTAGAACCTAGCTTTGTATTCTTTAGTTCTTGAATTACACATTGCTAGGGTTAATCTTATTTAGACAGTTTAGATAATATCCCAGTTATAAATGCATAATTACTAGATTAATTGTGGTATTCTCAGTTTTCTTGTTCATTTTTTAGCTATCCAGTATTTACAAAAATTCAAACATAAACAGTAAATATACAGAATTCATTGGGAGTAGCATAATACCGAGTTGGAATATGGTTTTGCGTACCCAATAGTCCCAGAACTACTAACCAAGTAGGTTGTAAGTCCCCTCTATGGACAATCAGTTTAGAGATCACCCTAGCATGCCTCCCAATGTTTGGAGACCTGTTTATTTTGACTATGATGAAACTATAATTTTTTACTTTAAACTATTTTGAAGAAATATATGTGTAATGAAAGGAGTAGGGGTTTTTTAAATGTATGGGAAGAGAGGAAAACCACATCCAAATGATGTTTGAACATTGAAAGCCGGTTAGTAAACCAAAGGAGGAATATACTAGGTCTAGAGATACCAAGAACATTTCTTCTTTTGATGTTAGGGATGGAAATATCATGGTACATAAAAAGTGGGATAAAAAAAGGAAAGTCAAAAAATACAGAAAACGTTCTAGAAGAATATGAAAATAAGAAAGAAGAAGAACATGATGATGATGATGAATACAATGAAGAGGAGGAAATGGAACCTTGTAGAGAAAAAAATACTTGAATTTATGAATTTGTAAGAGGAAAGAACAACAATTACCTTTGCTTACAAGTTAACAGTTTCCATGAACGAGAATGTTCTCATCTCAACAAGAAATAATCTATTTCTATATATCGATGTTATGGTCTTATGTGTGTTTATGTGCAGAAAGATTTTGTAGACAATAAGTTTTGTTGTTTATTGATAAAACATTGGAGAATATTTTTGTTTGTATTGATGGGTCTAGAAGTTAAGGAAATTAATTGGAGCTAAGAGTAAAGTATAGTTTATTCACATTCAAATGTTAAACCATTATTTTGTGTACAATGATCTATTGAAAACATTAAGTGTCCAGAGTTCTATTGCGTAATACTAAATATCTTTTGTCTTTTTCTTCTTATATAATCTATATATAAGGAAATCATCTTGTACTTGGATTTGATTTACTTTTGACTAAAAAAGGCCATAACGAGTGTGCTATAGAGTACCCTTTATAGGGCGCGCAGCGTGCCAAGCGGTGCACCATGTAGTCAAATTTTGTGTTTTAGAAGTTTGATACTTGAGGTTGTACATTAATTATTTTCAGTTCGTAAATGATTTTAATTAAAAGTCTTCATGGATAAGATATCTTGACTAAAAATTCTGTAATATTTGTATGACTGTGTACACTCTTGTGGTCATTTGGACTCAACTAGTTTGCATCTTCTTTTTTTTTTTTAATATTTCATTTTATTTCTTATTACATTTTATAGATTATGTCTTGATGTTTTCCATAAAAAAATCATAATCCCTATAGTCTTACAACACTCTTTATTCTAATAGATTTGGAAAAGAAATATAGTTACCTTCAAAGATTGGGATAACCTTTCCTTATAGGTTTGATACTACATGGGATCAATATATAGGGTATGTCGTTTAAGATTCTAAAGGATTGTATACTTCTTGTATTTTTCATATTGAAAAACTATCTTTTCTTGTGCTTTGAGGATTAGTCTAGCCTAACCTCTTTTATTCATTGTGTTATTTTTCGTTTCTATTTTATTTTCTTGTGATTGTGTGCTAGTTAATAACCCACAATTTTTTCGAAACATATTTTATCATGTATTTTTCATTCCTTGTATGAATAGATAAACTCTTTAATTGAGGTTGTAGATTCTTATTATATTTATAATAGTAGTGGGTGTTATTTATCTTGGTTATTAAGAAATTTGGCCCTTTAAAAATATTTAAAAACAAGTAATATTTGGGGTTGGTATGCTTCAATTTTCTAATAATATGTCATGTTTTGCTTACTTATTTTAGGTTTAAGGTGAACTATTTTATTTGGATTATTTTGGTGTAATTCACTATAACTTATGATTAATTATTTTGGCAAATATGGTCATGGTAATCAGTTTTTTTAGTGATAATAATGCATTAGGCTTTTGAGTTTATTGAACGCATACATCAACAATAGATAATTTGACTAAAGAAAGAAATCTAAGGGCTTAATTACTTAATGAACTTATTAAAGGTAAGATGATTTTTTTTATCCAACATCAGTTGCAATTAATAAATGAAATTAGAAAAAAGGGTAAAAATTAGTTTTCTCAACATACTAGAATAAATGTGTCATAAGTCTTAAGCTCTAAAGAGGACACATATAATATATCGTATTGCATAAGGTCACAACTTCGCATATGAAATAAGGAAATACAATTTGAATTAGAAATTTATATTTATATTTCTTTACCTACACACGTTTAATAATATATTAACCTTTATTTTAATCAAGATTGATAGGATTAAATTTAAAATGTGATATACAAAGCGATGTCACGTTTATCGGTTATAACCAGTGTATATTGAAGCCATGTGTCACTTCAAATTATAGTTACGACTAGTAAATTAATCTATTTAAGCAAACTATAGGAATAAAAAAATATTTGATTTGTCCAAAACTATTTATGCCAACAAAAAGATCATAAAAGCGACTGTGTTTGAACTACGTGATTCAAGAGTTCCTCAAACCTTTTAATGAATCACTCGAATTCATAAAAGCAACAGTGTTTGAACTACGTGATTCAGGAGTGCCTCAAACATTTTAATGAATCACTCGAATTCCTTACTTGATCCACTGTTTTCATTCACAAATGCAAAGAGTCATTGCATTTCCATTAGATATTTTTAAATATGAGTAGGTACACCATAACAAAATTCTAAGTGACGACTCTATTTCGTTAAATAAATTAATCTCCTCACAATAACGTTACTTTAATTGGATAAATCTTACAAAAAGGGGTTTGACAATGTTATCCAACAATAGTCATATATCTAGGTGATGCAAAAAATTTACAATGATGATGATTGTGACTTCAACTTTCATATGGATATAAAAATTCTTTGATGTATGATTCTTCGGATGTTAGTAGCAAGCTCACCTACATGATAATATCATCAAAATTATTTAGAAGAAAACATATTATATTGAATGTAGACGTAAGTTACGATAACCTAAATCTTGCTCCATATAAGTTATGTAGTAAATAAGCTATGTGACATAAGTTGTGTAGTATATTTAAGATGTAGCTCGTTATATATAAGTTCAGAGGATGACTTGTTGCTTCAAAAGTTGATCTTTCACCTCACGCAACATGATTTTTTCAACGCTTAGGTTTTACAGTACGACATAACTTTTTATGCTTTTTGAGACATAATTTATGTGTTATGAAATTGAAATGTTACCTCCATAAAAGTTCCAAAAGCTCGAGTCATGTTTAGATGGGTAACTTTGGCCACCCTTAAATTTCCCGAAAAGCTCTTCAAACGACCAGATGGTTAAAAACCTCAATTCTCATCTATATATCTATTCAGTTATTACAAAAAAAATATAAAAATTTATAGAGATCATTTTTTTCTCATTTTGTTATTTATAACTATGCTTATTTCTTTCAAATGTTTCATTTCTCTTTACATCATATTTTCACTTTGGACATCATAATATAAATTATGATCCTATATTTTACTAAAATAGATTCTTAAATTATTCCTAGTAATTAATTAAATCAGTAAGTTACTAACTAGCTTATAATTACGCTTTTGGTAGCATTACTTTGTTTTATTAGGTTGCTACAACATAACTTTTTATGCCTTTTGCAATAAATTTTATGTGTTTTGAAATTTAAATTTGACCTTCATACAAGTTCCAAAAGCTCTGGTCATGTTTTGATGTGTTAATTTGGCCACCATTAACTTTTTCCGGAAAGCTCCTTCCAACGGCCATATGGTTAATCACCTCAATTTTCATAGAACTATTTACTCTGTTATTGTCCAAACTTTAAAAATCTATAGTGTTTTTTTTAAAAAAAAAATTTGTTGCGAAGCTTATTTATTTCAAGCTAGGTAAATTTCTGGCGCTTCAATTGGTGGTGAACTACAGGAATAATCTCATTCTCAACATTTGATAAAATCGGTACATTTCAATTGGTACAACTCTATGATAAATTGTGAAGAATATTTTATTCAAAGGTGAATATATATATTTTTTATCTTAAAGACAAAAAGATTGTATTATAAGTATTGATGCATTTCATTTTTATTTCTTCATTTTACTTTAGTTATTCATCGTGAAAGTCTTTAGAAAATATATGTAATTGTTTCACTTTCTATATTTGTAATTTCAAAAAGTCGTACAAAATTTTATTCATCAATGCAAGATCACCTATTCTAGGCCTCTACGTAAAGATTGTTAGTTATATACATTTTATATAATTAGGTATATACTTCATAGGTTAATTAAAATTTAAAACGACATCTTTTGGAGTTCAATGAAATAACGTATGTGGCTCAAACAATTTTAGTTAAATGATGTCTTGGCGAGTCCCTCGATCCAAATCATTCGCAGTCGATAATACAACTTTGATAGCCAAAATACATATTTTTTTATATTTCCATCAATAACGTCATGACTTATTGATGTCTTTGCAATTTTTAATCTAGTTTTCTTAAGGACAAAATTGGTTTTTAATATTTTATTGCTATAGATTCATCTAACTTTGAGGGTTAATTTATTCACACTAATCCAACATTTGAACTCCAAATATTTGATTAAGGTTTAGTACAATTAATACTTACCATCAAACTACATTCATTTAATTTTGGATGTCACTTTTCAATTGAATGACTCAATAAGATAGAAAGTTGAATAACTAATACTCTAAGGTAGTACGAAACAAACAGAACTTTTGAATACTGAAAAGTCTTTTCTTGGATATCCCATTTACTTTTCAGCCACCGAAAACACAATAAAGATCAAAGTGATTATTAAAGCAATTTAAGAATTATAATCTACATAACACTAATAGTCTAACGATTACATCAAACTCTTGATTAACATATATTTACTTCAACATAAAGATCAAAAGCATAAACATGAATAACAAACATTAAGACATATACTCAAAAAAAGAAATTAACAACATAAGCATAAATCAATGACCATAAAAAGCATACCAACAATTTCTGAGCAATAGACGGAATGCAAAAAGACCAAAAAAAAATAAATTAAGCTATTGAATGATTCATCTTCCCTTACGAAAAAATTATCTCCCTACAACCCGAGGTTTAAAAGAATAGACGATATAGAACAATTCTATTCACTAGTGTATTGATACAAAAACAATGGTGTCTGTGAGCTACTAGAAAGGATCAAAGTACACAATTATTTAATTGTGCATAAGAAGATGATGTTCTTTTTTTTTTGTTGTTTTAAGTTGAGAGGAAATTCCTCTGTATATAGAAAAAAATTTATAGTTTCAATTAATTCTTATTGTGCCTTATTGAAAATGTCACAACTCTTACAAAAAGTCACAACCCTTCACAAAATTCACACCTTCGGTGTAAAAAGTTCACAATCTTTGACTATAAAATGTCGCAACTGCGTCATAAAATAAAAATAAAAACCAAATAAGAAAAAAAAAAAAAAAATAAAAAATAAAAAAAAAAAAATAAAAAAAAACTGCCTGAAACTCTTTATGAAAGTTTCAACTCTTAATAAAAGTCACAACTCTTCATTAAATTCACAATATTGTTTATAAGAGTCACAACTTTTCATGAAACAGAAGGCTAGCTTTGGGAATAAATAAATTAAATTGGAATCCTAATTTGTGGTGACGTCACAAAGGCGGGCCTAGGGTTCTCTTTATATATATATATATATATATATGTTTCATTTTTTGTTGCATAACATTTTCACGTTGGACATTGATATATCAAGTATGTTCCATTCTTTTACAGAAATTCCTTCTCAAATTATTCCTTTTAATTAATTAATTCAAAGAGTTACTACATAGTTTATAGCTACGTTTTTGGTAGCATTACTTTCTATTATTAAGTCGCTAAATTAGTGATAGTGTTTCAATTCCAATTGAAGAAAAACTTATCTCACATACAAACTGAATACTAGAAACTGATATCTAACTGAATAAGTTCCATGAAGATGCAAATATGTTCAAATGTAATGGTAATTAAGGGGATATGATACTAATACTGAACTGTTCAAGAATAATCTGAGATGTTAGATAGGAACTATTACCTCAAGGTGAAACAGAATCAGCAAGAAATAGGTGACGATACTTGGCCATGATGGTTGCTTCTGCTTCCTAAGTTTCTCTCTATGAACTATCTCCACTACAAAACTTTTACTGAAGCCATTTTCTTATTTGTTAACGTATGAACGTGAAGGTCAAGAATCTAAACTGGCACTTCTTCATTAACGAGACTATCATTTACAACAACACTTTCTATCGGTATAATTTATGTCAGATCACCCATACACTTTTTAAGCTTGGAAATGTGAAATTTTTTTATGAACCATTGCTATTTCTGTTTGAAGATGCTATTCATAAGCCATATTGCAAACTCTTTTATGGATTTTGTTAGGACCTATACACTTAGGTCGAACCTTTCCTTTCTTTCTAAATCTCATCACCCTTTTTTTTGAGTGACACTTTTAGGAAAACAAGATTACCGGTATCAAACTCCAAGCCCCTTCTTTACCCAAGTGATAGGACAACAGATGATTATGAATTGTTTTATGTCTATCTCTAATCAGTTGAACTTTCTCCATATCTTCATGATGAAATGTTGCCCAATCAAGTTTTCTTCACCTACTTCAAACCAACAAACAAGATACCGACATCTACGTCTAATAAGGCCTCATAAGAGTCCATCTAAATACCGTAAGAGAGTGTTGCTGTGAAAGAGTATGGTGACACATTTAAGAAAACCCAATAAACGATATTTACTCCAAGTCCGTTGTTTTCACAAGTGCGTAGGACTTCAGATGATTCTGAGTTGTTTTATGTCTATTCCCCTAAATCACACATCCCAATTTATATGTTCTACCTTAACTTATAGACAAATATGACACTTTAATGTCCTTCTTCATGTCGTTCCACCAATGGAGTTCCCGTAAAGCGCATGACAACATAGTGGTACTTTGATAAATAGAATGCCTAGAGTTATGGGCTTCATTAAGGATATGTTCCCTCAACTCACCCACATTTAGAACTCATAATTAAGCGTCCCTTATAACGAAGTATACCATATTCCCCTTGGGATAAATCCTCCAATTTTTTCTGATGAATTTCATCTTCAATTGAAGTAATCTAGCAATCAATATCCTATTTTCCATAACATGTGGTACCAATGAAGATTGTGATCTATTCTGAACTATCACACAACCATGTCGCATGTCTATAAAGAGAATTCCTCATCAAGCAAGCCAGTGAACATATTTAGCTAACACTTTCTTTCTTTCTGAGCATGTGCTACACTACCCATAGATAGTGTGTTGAGGTGTAAACTACTACATTGTCCTTACACGAAAGGTAGGGAAGATTTATGTCATAGTCTTTGACGAATTCAAGTCATATCCTGTAACGGAGATTCAACTCTCTCTAGGGGAACACATACATAAGGCTCTTATGATCTATATACACATTAACATGAACACCATAAAAGTAATGTATGCAATTATTTAGGGCAAGCATAACGGATGCAAGCTGGAGGACCAAGTCAGGTACTTCTTCTTATGTAACTTAATTTCCTAGAAGCATAAGCTATGAACTTACCTTGCTGAATAAAAAAAAACATAGATTCATCCAATCGACAACATATGCGTATGAACCCTCTAGTAGAGTTAGGATTGGAGTTGTATTCAACATGGTCTTCAGTTCTAAGAAGCTTTTCTCACACTCATTTGACCACTTAAACTTGACATGTGCTTGAGTTAAGTTTGTTAGAGGGAATATGTGGATGAAAATACTTCAATACACCTCATGTTACAATAGGCTAAAGCTAAGAAAAATCTTTTATCAGTCGGAGAAGTGGGTTTGGGCCAATGTTTTACAGCCTTAATTTTCTAAGAATCCACTCGAGTACCTACTCTACATTACACTTGACCAAGGAAAGCGACAGATTGTAGAAAGAATTCACATTTGTTGAACTTAGCAAAAAATTGGAGATCGTTGGAAGTTGTAGAACAACTCTTTGATGAGACACATGAGCTTCCTCACTTTATGAATAACTAAGGATATCATGAATAAAAATGATAATAAACAAGTCCATATACTTTTCGAACACCAATTTTTAGGAGTATATGTTAGTCAGGATTACAGAACTAAAAATTAATAGTTATCATACCTAGTCTTGAAGGCTACCTTCCAAAAGTCAATATCTCTGACTCTGAGCTAATCATAGCTAGATCATAGGTATACATTAGAAAAGCAACTAGCACCATGAAGTTGGTCAAACAAATCATCAATCCTGGGGATGGGTTATTTATTTTTATTTATGACTTTTTTCAATAATCGATAATAACTGCACATTCTTAGAGAGCCTTTTTTATTTTTACCAAACATATTGGACAATCTGACGGGGAAATACTAGGTCCGATTGAAGCCTTTATCTAGAAGGTGTTTCAAGTACTTTTTCAATTGCTTTTGATCGTTTAGAGCAATTATTTATGAAGAAACCAAAATTAGGTGGGTATTCAGAACAAGATGTTTTCCGAAGTCGTTTCACTTCTCAGGAAGAACTTCAGGAAGATCTTGTGGGACCACTTTTTAAAACTACTTTACAATTTGAACTGATTCAATGGATGTGATATTGAATTTAGAATCCTTAACACGGACAATATCATAAATATACCCTATTGAAATAATTGTTTGGACTTAAGGTAAGAGATGAATCGACCTATAATCATTAATCTACTACACTTCCACTTTACCTATTTTGGTTAATTTTTCATACGTTATTGTTGAGTTGATTTCATGGGATCATTCTTTTTCACTATATTGCAGGATGTCTTGCACGCTCCATGAAAGTCAACCATGAGTTCAAGGTCGGGATATAGCATTAGCCCGAGAGAGGGAGGAGTTCCAAGCCAGAAGTGGAGCCTCTATTTGACAAGATTCCCCCCAGCCGGTGTGTCCAAGACAACCCTAAATTACTGTCATACATGTTGCGTCCCCTTATCGTCCATCTACGATTATGGATATTCTAGCAGTTATTCGGGGCATTCAATAACATTGGAAGGTCACATCACCAGTTATAGAGCAGGCTCATGTGGTGGCGGGTTAAACTACATTAGTGTCCCTAGAGGTTAAGCAACCACCATAACTGGCCTTCATTTAGTCAGATGTTTTAGATGGAGTTATTATACTGAGGGAAAAGAAGATGCTCGGGGTATTTCTGATATTGTGACCACCAAATTTTTCTAAGGATTGTTGGTGGGGATGCCTAGGAGTTTATTACTACTTACCTAGAGAGACTATAGACTTTTGAGTTATTGAAGTCGAAGAAAGCAAACTACATAGCTTATCAATCATATAGGTAGCAAGGTAGTGGTGGCACTCTTTCATGAAGAGCAGACCAATTAGCTCTCCTCGAGTGATAAACGTAGTTTTTTTAAAACTTTTCTTGCTAGATTTATCCCACGGAGAGTGAGAGATCGACTCCATGATGAGCTCACAAGATTGGAGTAGGGATCCATTAAGGTATCTTAGTATGAAGCCATATTTTATGAGGTATCTGATCACGCCACTATGATCTTGACAACAAAGTAGGAGAGAGTCAAGTTCTTCTTTAAAGGTTTGATTTTGCAGCTTCATATTGAGTCATAGTCTATCATGCCAGCTAGCTTCACTATTCAGTATGTAGTGTACCATGACTGTACACTTGACCAACTCTTACAGGAGACCGATAGTTGGAACAACAAAAGCTCAAGGTAAGATGAAAGATTGAGTGGTCCCATCAAAAGCAAAAGTGTACTCATGAAAGGGTTGATCAGAGTTGTACTCGAGTCAACCTATTTTCCAGTTGCAGGGATCATTAAAGTTATAAGTGGGTGACCGCACCGTCAATGTGGTTATAGCATCGATTTGAATCATAGACAATGTAGGTTTAACATTAATCTGTGAGGTCAAGGTGGCTGGCATCTAGTACCAAGCAGATCATCTCAGGATTGCTCAAGTGTAGTGAGCTTGGGCATTTGTGAGAAAGTACCCTACCTCAAGATCATTCTTGGTAGATCCTTAAGCAGTGAGATAAGTAACCAAAGTTTCCTTAATGTAAAGGATGACATCATCATTGGGGTATTAAGGGAGGAAGTGTATGTGTGTGGTAGAGGCACCCAGGGCAATATCTCGGGAGCTCCAGTTAGAGTAAAGGACAAGGCGTCAGATGATGTAAACAAAGGTACTATTCTTTTATGCCATTAGTTTGTTTTGGGCTTATTTGATCCTAATTCTACTTATTTGTTTGTTTATTCTTCTCACGCTCCTCTGTTTAGGGTGAGTACTTAGACTTAGTGATGTCATTGCGTGTTTTAACCTACTAATGTATTATTTAGTATTATATAAGGTTTTAGATACTCTGTGATTCTGATTAATGGAAAGATACCCATGTAGATCTTATTTTTCTTAGTATGTTGGATTTTATTTGTTCTTGGGCATGGATTGATTATCTCCTCACACAACGGTTTTGGATTGCTATGCCATGAGTATTACTTTAGCCATGCCTCGTATTCCCCAGTGATCTGTCATGTTTTTAGTATTTGTATGCCAACTTTTGTGATTTTTTATGTACATGCTTTGAGGCTAGTTGTTGTGGTTTGTTTGCATAATTGTCTTATGTATATAATATATTAGTAGATAGGGCCCTACAGCTGATTTAGTGCCTATGGCCTGAGAGTTCACAAATATGTTACCTGCTAATAAACCTAGCCTACTCGTGAGGCGGTATATTGATTTTACCATATTCTTTAAGCTAAGTATTGGTCTTATTTAATTCCTACCATATTGTATGGCCCCAAAAAAGAGTTCACTGTTTAGCTTTCAAATCTCTAGGGTAAATATTTCATTTGGCCTATTGTATCTCCTAAGGGTGCCCCAATCATGTTTAATAAAAAGAAAGATAGTACTATGCAAATATGTATTGATTATATGAAGTTTAATAAGGTGACAGTAAAGAACTTTTATCATATGCTTTGTATTGATAATCTATTCAACCAACTTCAAAGAGCCGCAATGTTTTTTAAGAATTACTCAAGATCTAACTACCATGAGATTGAGGATTACAGCAGCGGACATTCCTAAGACAATATCTAAGATTCATTATGGCCATTTTGGATTCATGGTAATGTTTTAAGGGTTGACTCATGTACCTACAACCTCATATATTTGAATACTCATGTATTTAGGTCTTATCTGGACTCATTCACCATCATCTTCATTGATGATATCTTGGTATTCTCACAGAGCCTTAGTGAGCATTCACAAAATTTGAGGATACCGGTCCAGACATAAAGACATCATCCTTTGTATGCCATGTTCTCAAAGTACAAGTTTTGGTTTGACTTTATAACATTCTTAAGGCACGTGGTGTCAAAGGATGGTTTTATGGTGGATCTAGCAATGATTGAGGCTCTTCGTGGTTAGGCCGGGCCTAGGGCTAGGCATAAACACTGGAAAACCGAAACACCGAAACAAAATTTTCTTTTGGTATTTAAGTTTCGGTAGATCAATTTTTTGTTTGGTATTCGATATTTATTTTTGTATTTTTCGGTATTTTGGTTCGGTTATCGGTATGTAATTTTTTGTTATTCAATATTTTAATTTACAGAAATAATTAATATCATATTCTGTATTTAGATTATATTATTATTAATGTAATAAATATTATAATTAAAAAATAAAAAATAAAAATTAAAGAAGGTCAAACTTTCTAATTTACTTTTTATTTATCAAATTTTCACTTTACAAGAGTACAGAGACCCATGCTTGTTGCCTACCACCAAAAAAATCAACGCTGAAAATCAATTCACTTCTATGATGTAACTATAATGCACTTCTTTGTTGTAACTATTTTTATCTCATTAAGAAGAAAAATCAAACAAAATTGTAAAATTTTAAATTTTAAAAGGCCCACTAAATAGACCCATTAAAAAAAACATAATAGCAAAACCGAACCGAAATAATATAAAATAAACCAAACCAAGTTATCTTGGTTCGGTGTTCGATACACGTTACAAGAACTGAAAACCAAAAAAACCCAAAAAAAAACAAAACTGAACCGAATTACTGAATGCCCACCCCTAGCTAGACCCACTTCTATGACTAAGAAAAAGAGCTTCCTTATACTGGCACGATATTAGATGCATCCTATCAAGGGTTTCTTTACTATAGCATCTCCATTGACTCAATTGACTCACCAAGATGTTCCCGTTGAGTTGTCGAAGACATGCAAAAACAATTTCTTGATGATTAAGTAGTTGCTTACCGTTGCTTCTATATTGACTATTCTAGTTAAGGGAAAGCATTACATGATATATTGTGACACATTCGACTTTGCTTTAGGTTATTCATTGATGCAACATATAAAGGTTATTGATTACGTGTTCATGCATCTTAAGGTATATGACTTCAAGTATCGCCCTCATTATTCCGAGTTTGCATCAGTCATTTTTCAGGGATAATATTTTGAGGAATTACCTATATGGAGATTATTGCCAGATCTACACTGATCATAGGAGACTTTAATACATTATGACCTAGATGGATCTTAATTAGAGGTATCGTCGTTGTATTGAACTCCTAAAAGGTTATGACATCTCTATTTTGTACAATATGGGAAAGGAAAATGCATAAGCGAATGCCTTGAGCCAGAAGGCGAGGGTACAAGTAGTCTAGACTTTATTTATGTGTCATATATATCTTTTTCTTTTGATATTGATCCCTTAGTCATTTAATTATCAAGATTGATGTTTAAAATTCTAGTCGGGTATTAGCTTATGTAGGAGTTGATTCATCTGCTTAATCAGTTGTTAGTTAGAGGATGAATCTCTTATGGCACATAGAGATAGAATCTTTGAAGGCGATGCAAGGAATAAAATTTTAGGTTGAGATGGGGTGTTGAGGTTTGCCGATCGGTTGTATGTTTCGATAGTTTGGGATTTGATTTAGATAAACCTTATCAAGGCCCATAATTCTATGCATTCTATTAATAAAATTGGCACTGCTATGATGTATCGTGAATTGAGGCAGTATTACTGGTAGAGTGACATGAGGAGGGAGATTTCAAAATATATGTCCTGTTGCTTATGTTGCTACAAGTTGAAGATCGGGAATTTAAGGTCTGGTTGTGGGTTGCAGAGATTAACAATTTTTTAGTTGATGTTGTAGCACATCAACATAGATTTTTTGTGGGTTTGCCTTAGACTTCTAGAGGTGTTGGCATAATTTGGGTCATCGTAGATCCATTGACCAAGTCACCGCACTTCTTATGTGTTCATACTTCCTTCAAACGTATTCCATCTTCATTTTTTTGGATGTTTATCTTATTTCAAACATAGTTCACAATTCACCTCTTTCATTTAGAGGGTATATTAGGAGAAGTTGGGCACCATTTTCGATCTTAGCACACCATTTTACACGCAGAGAAATGGCCTGTCCGAGTGTACTATTTATGTTTTTAAGGATATGTTGCGGGATAATGTTATGGACTTTGGAGGTTAGCGTGATGATTTCATGCCTATTGCGGAGTTTGTATACAAGAATACCTATTATTCTTGTATTTTTATGGCCCAATCTGATGCATAATATGGTAGGCGTTGTCACACTTCAATTTGTTTGTTGAGTACTAGGCCCCGTGGAAATTTTTTTTAGGAAACCGTAGTTCATGTGACATAAATATAGGATAGGATCAGGACGACTCAGAGTAGATATTAGAGTTATACAGATTGTAGGTGTCGACCATTGACAGTTGTCTTTGGTGACCGACTTATTCCTTCGAGTATCGCCCATGAAGGGTGTGATGAGATTTTTGAGGCAGGTCAAACTTAGCCTTAACTAAGTTAGGCATTTTTATATTTTAAGTAAATTTGGTAATGTGTCCTTTTGATATTTTGGGTAAATTAGCTTTACCCTAGTTTTCCATGTTTCAATGTTGTAAGGATATCTTTCATATGAGTGTCATGTGCTCCAATATGACTTCGTTGAGTTGGAAGAATGTCTGGTGTATAATGAGGAGCTAGTATCTATTTTTTCAGTAGATATGAGGCACAAAAGTTCTAGAGGCATTCCTATGGTTAATGTACATTAGAAATATCATGCATTTGAGGAGTAGGAGACCGGTGGAAGATGTGGGATTAGTTCCTCAACTTATGTATTTCCTTAAGTACTTCTTGACTGTTACTTTGGCAAATGAAAGTCCTTTTAGTAGTGAATGTGGTAGTTACCTTCCATGTCATTTCAATATTTTCGAATCATTTTCATCGTTCAGAGTGTCACTGTAGCGATCACAAATAACTTTCAACTTGTTGTAACTAAATATTCGTTAATAGAGTTGCTCCTTAGGATTTAATGCTAGTTTTCCTGTTTTGGAGCTTTTGAAATTTGAAAATTTTATTTCATCCATATGCTCAGGTAAAAAACCTCATATTGGGATTATAACGATTAAATCAGCTACTAAGTATCCAATTTAGCCTATATCATGGTTGGCACGAGTCTTGAGGCTTCCAGTATGACATAGGGTCCATTTAGTGCTTTATCCTTTGAATATCGACTTATGTTTGACTTTAGTAGACATTCATTGTGAACGCACTTAGATGAGAATTTTGATTGCATTTTAGTTTCATAATGCCTAGTTCGGTTTAGACCAACCCTTCGTGTACTTCCAGGGGCTTTTGGTCTTATCAAAGGGCCTTTGTGTAAAATTTCTAAAAATAGTATTTGGGAGTAAGGCAAATTTTTTGTCAAAATGACCTCGTATTTGCAATTTTGACTGGAATGTTAAGTCTGAAATTATAAATTTAGGGGGTAGCGTATCTGTATTATGTTCACCAGGTACCAAATAAATTTCGAGCGTCCATTCGGAGACTTTTGAAAATACAAAATAGAAAAATCCGGTGTTGGTGGTTTGGACCTTTATAGACGAGAATTTAGTTTCTTTGCGACCAAATTATCTGCTTTCCTATTCATTTAAATTGGATTTGATCTTTGGCCCTAGTGTAGGATAGACTAGTGTTGCCCTATACCCATGCATCTTCTTTTATTTAATGTGTATCCAACATCCATTCTGTTGGAGTAGATCCTTGTTGACCTCTATAGTATACTTGGGTCTAATAGTAGATTTGGGCTTTTTATTTCTTCTGATCCTTCTAGCTTCCCTCCCCATTTATGCGATGTCGATGAATTATTAGAGGCACAACAATTTCCTGGTTTTAGTGTTTCATGGTAAATACTGGTGTGAGGAAGTTGGTAGTTAATGTCGATTCACGATGTCTTGGATTGAATAATATTTTTTGATCTGGCTAGTAGTTGACGTTGATCCTTCATAATTTTCAATTTAAGATCTTGTACGAATTTGATTTTACTTGCACACTCTTTCTAGCATTGGGCAGCCCCAAAAGAGTGACAACTTATTCACCTTGCAGAAACTAGGCAAGAAACCCAAGGTGGTTAGTTTCTAGGTAGTTGGATATAAGTTATTTAATGTTCATCTTCAGAGTTGACAGGACCGTGCACTCGGTCTTGCTAGGGTAGGTCCTTTGGTAGTGTTAAATGGGAAACTTGGTTGGCTTGGGCAAGGAACCCAGAGTTTTAGCCTATTTGGAAGGTTAATTAAGGCTTTTGGAGGGGAATTACATACCCCCGTGTAATGCGTATTGGTATAGAACTCATGATACACTATATATCTATTTTTTATGATGCATGTCCGAGCAACAACAATTAACATTGACTTCGAGCATGCAATAGTTTGTTCTTTAGACAAGGGTGAGCACATGTCGTTCTGGGAATTAATGTCTCCATTCTAAATTTATATTTCTCAAAAGTTATAACGGAACTACGTATTCCCTACAAAGTTAAAAAATATTTCACATTAAAGTTAAGAGGAAACTACGATTTCCCCAAAGATTCTTGAACAAGAAAAGGAAACATTGATTCCAAGAAACATATTTAAATGCTCAGGTGTTGAGCTAATTATCTCAACCCAAAGAATGAAAGTTGTTTTTAAAAGCATGAGCTAAAGTATATTTTTGTAATAGTATTGAGCACCGATGTGGGCATGAGTGTTCTATATCAACTCAAGTCTCCATGTAAACCATGTAGTTATCATGGGTATTAACGAGGCATACTTTTTATATTATCACGTAAGTTAAGGTAGTGGATCCACTAAGTTAAGGAATTGTATGCGATGAAATATTATACGATATTTCTTGCTACGTGGGCAAGACGATGTATCACCACTTAGGCTTGTAGTGGTGGTTGTCGATTAGAGAATCTTCCATAGAAACTATATTACTTTACATATAAGTAAAGCTGAGTTTGTGTATTTGATTTAACGAACTAAGTTGTTTACATATTTTATATTAAATGTGTCATAAATACATTATATAAATTGTACTTCATGAGTTTAGTACGACCTATGTAAGTGTTCTCTGTTATTCTTTTCAACATTAACTTTTGTTAGCATTTGAACTTGAATACTCGTACATTCAATGTACTAATGTCAGTTTGTATGCATTGTAGCGTGATGCAGACGCAAGTAACCAGGATCAGCACCATCCAGTCCCTCGGTGATCCAGTCAAGCACTCAGAGTCAGTGCTGAGCCTCCTTGCATTCCGGAGGACTCTTTTATTTCTTTCTAATATCTACTTATAAGATGTTGTGGGGTCTGTCCCAATATCTGTTTTAGTATGATAAAGGCTTCATAGAAAGATAGTTAGTAAGATAGTCTAGTTTTGAGTCTCTCCTTAGCTTGTATTATAGATATTCTATTTTTAGACTTTAGTGTCATTTTTTGATTCGACATCTATTTTAAGTTATCCTTGTGGGAATGATTCTTGCTTTATATGGAGTTAATACTTCTACTAAGTTGAAGTAAGAGAGGTCAAGGGTTTGCTCAATGCCAACAATGGCCATAAGGTGTCAGCCACATCCAGAGTATAGGTTAAGAGAATGACAAACTTGGTATAGAGCATAGAGTTAAAGATTCCTAAGAAGTCTATTAAATCCTTTCTATAGAGTCATAGTCATAGGTGTGAAGCGTGCCACATCTATGAATAGGAGGCTGCAACATTTAGGAATATCTCACTTCTTTCATATTCTTTTTGTGCATTACAGTTTATCTCGAAAAAGCTTATCTAATATTCGTACTTGCGCATGTTTAGAATCATCAACCCTCCATAAAGAGCATCAAGAGGTTTTCTAGCTAGAAAGATTTGAGGAGCTAGAGGTACCTAATGCACATAACGTGCAACCTCAAGGAGAAGTCACCAATTCTATGTTTCGTGAGGCTATCTCGATGTTAATAAAAATAGTGACTTAAAGTCAGGAAACAAATAAATGATCAACAAAAAGAGGTAGACACCTTAAGGACTCATGAATTCTTGATAATAAATCCTCCCACTTTCACCAACTCGAGTATTACTAAGGATCACAAAAATTTTGTTGAAGAGTAAAAGAAAGTTTTTGATGTGGCACATGTTGTTGATGTTGAAAGAGTTGAGGTAGTGTCATACCATCTGAAGAATGTGTCTTGGACTTTGTTTGATCAGATTAGCAGAGATGAGGATGTACCACGTCAAAGTTGGATTTGCTTTGAAGAAGCTTTTTTTGGGTGTTTCTTTCCTTGATAAATGAAACATGTAAAGGTACGGTAGTTCCTTAAACTTAAGTAGGACTCTTTGAGTGTCCACGAGTATGAGTTGAAGTTCACCTAGTTATCCCACTATGCTGCAAAAATGGTTGAGGATATAAGGAGCAGAATGAGCTTGTTTGTTGCTGGATTGGGTCATGCTTCATTCAAATACGGCAGAGCCGCAATATTGATATGTCACATGGACATATCAAGGTTATGCAGGAGGTTGAAGAGGAAAAATGAGGGATAGAGAAGAGTATAGGTTTATGATGCTAAGACTGGAATGAGTCTGTGATGAAAAAGAGTGGTTCGAGTCCACCACAATTCAAGAAATAAAAGGGTTCTGCGCCATCATCTACTATTGCTCCTGCACCTAAAAACATAGGTGAGAATCATAGCTAGAATAAGGAGAACTTCAAGGCTAGACCAGCACATTCTCAAGAAAGTGTGGCATAAGTAGGAATTTGGGCTCCTGCAAGTGCTAACTGTGGTTTAACAAACCCAGTTAAGTGTCGTGATGGCCAAATAGGTTGCTTCAAGTGTGGTAATGAAATTTACTTCAAGTGGAAATCTGGGTAACAGATCCCAATATTCATCAACTGCTCCATCAGACAAGGTTACACCTAGAGGATCCATATCAGGTACTGTCGGAGGGGAAAATCGTCTCTATTCAATCATTATCCGCGAAAAGCAAGAGAAATCTCCGTATATTGTCACTGATATGATCAGTCTTTACTTTTGATGTTTATTCTTTACTAGAAGAAGGATCAAGTTTATCTTTTTTAACTCTATCTGTTGCAAATCAGTATGAGAGTCTTCCTGAGAAACTTTAAGAACCTCTCTGAGTTTCTACAGCTGTTGGAGAGTCTATTCTAGAGGAAAGAGTCTACCATGATTGTCCTATCTCTTTCAATCACAATAACACCATCGTTTACCTAGTGTAGTTTGACATGGTAGATTTTGATGTCATTCTAGTTATGGACTAGCATCATGCCTGTTATGCATCAACAAATTTTAGATCTCGAGTTGTCAAGTTTCATATTCCCAATGAGCCATTCATAGAGTAGAGTAGTATCTCAGTAGTGCATAAGGGTCATTTCATTTCGTATCTTAAGGATAGAAAGTTAGTTTCAAACGGATGTATGTATTACTTAATCCAAGTTGATGACTGAAATGTTGAGGTACCTTCCCTTCAGTGAGTTTCTATAGTAAAGGAGTTTAAAGAAGTTTTTTTCTGATGATCTACCCTTAGTTTCTACTGAGAGAGAACTAGACTTTCGCATAGACATCATTGATGATACTCGCCCTATCTTTATACCTCCATGTAGAATGGCACCAACACAGTTAAAGGAGTTAAAAGAACAACTGAAAGATTTGATATATAAAGGTTTCATTTGATCATCTGTCTCACCTTAGGGCGCTCTTGTCTTGTTTGTAAAAAAAAGATGGTTACCTTAGGATGTATATAGACTACTGCCAATTGAGTAAGGTTAACGTCAAGAATAAGTATCTTCTTCCAAATATAGATGATCTTTTCAATCAACATCAAGGTGACACCTATCACTCCATAATTTATCTCAGATCTAGCTACCATAAGATAAGGGTTAGGGAAAATGACATTCCAAATACCACTTTTAGAACTAGATATGAGTATTATATGTTTTTGGTTATGTTTTTTGATTAACTGATGCACCAGCAACATTCATGGATTTTATGAACAGAGTCTTCAAGAATTATTCAGATATGTGTGTTATCCTCTTCATTGATGACACACTAATCTATTCAAGGAATGAAAAATATCGTGCTAGTCACCTCAGGATAGTCCTTCAGACATCGAGAGATAAGGAGTTGTATGTCAAGTTCTCCAAGTGAGAGTTATGCGTTGGGCCACATATTTCCGATGATGGGATTAGAGTTAATACCTAATAGATAGAAGCAATTTAGAGTTGTCCTAG
Organism: Solanum habrochaites; assembly: GCA_027704765.1. Lineage (NCBI taxonomy): Eukaryota > Viridiplantae > Streptophyta > Magnoliopsida > Solanales > Solanaceae > Solanum > Solanum habrochaites. The sequence goes on along the minus strand of JAKWJA010002493.1, from coordinate 38,149,714 downwards.
ACCCACGTCTCCAACCGATATTAGGAGTTTCTTGGGTTTGGCTGGCTATTATAGAAGGTATGTTTAGGGGTATTCATCTATCTCGTCTCCTTTGACCAAGTTGACTCAAAAGACATTTAAGTTTCAAAGGTCTGAAGCTTGTGGCAAAAGCTTTCAATAGTTGAAGAAGAGGTTGACTGTTGCCCTAGTTTTGACCTTACCAAAACGTACTCAAGGTTTTTTAGTGTACCATGATGCATTTAAAGTGAGATTGGATTGTATTTTAATGCAGAATGTCAATGTTATAGATTATTCCCTTAGACCATTGAAGGTTAATGAGAGGAATTACCTAACCCATAACACGAGTTCGCTACTATAGTATTCGCCTTGAAGATATGGTGTCACTACTTGTATGGCGTTCATGTTGATATACTCTTTGATATATTCATTGATCACAACAGACTACAATATGTGTCAACCCTGAAAGGCTAAATCTCGGACAGAGAAGATGGTTAGAATAACTCAAGGATTATGACATGAGTATTGTTTACCACCTATGTAAGGCTAATGTAGTTTATGATTCTTTACGCATGTTATCCATGGGGAGTACCACCCATGCTGATGAAGAAAGAGGGAGTTATCCAAATATGTGCATAGACTTACATGCCTAGGAGTCAGACTTATGGAATTCATAGAAAGAGGGGTAGTGGTGAACAATAGGTCTGAATCATCACTAGTTTTAGAGGTGAAGGAATATAAAGCCCAAGACCCCATGTTTCTTGATTTTAAGACAAATGTTCATAATCAAAGAGTTTAGGCTTTTGAACAACGGGGAGATGGTGTGCTGAAGTATCAAGGTAGATTGTGTTGACGTAGGGTGGATGGACTCCAACAGAGGATGATAGAGGAACCTAATTTCTCCAAATATTCCATTTATCTGGTTTTGAAAAAGACGTATCGCGATTTGAGGGAGGTATATTTGAGGGAACGTATGTAGAACGACATTGCTGGTTTGTTGTCAAGTGCCCAAATTGCGAGGAAGTGAAGGTAGAACACCAAATTCCTGGAGGGTTTACTCAGAATAGAAAGCTTTTACAATGGAAGTGATAAATTATTAATATGGACTTCATCACAGGTATTCCAAGGTCTCGCGAGAAACATGATTCAATTTGGTTGATTGTCGATAGAATGACAAAATCTGCCCACTTTTGTCCAGTAAAGTCTACTATTTCGGCAGAGGATTATGCAAAGTTCGACATTTAAGAGGTTGTGAGACTTCATGGAGTCTCAGTCCTGATCAGTTCAAATAGAGGTACACAATTTATTGCATAGTTATCAAAATTTTTCTAGAAAGGTTTGGGTTTAAAGGTTAACTTAAACACTACTTTTCATCTTCATACGGATGGTCAATTGAGCGTACTATCCAGAACTTAGAAGATATATATAGGACTTGTGTGATTAATTTCAATGGGAATTGGGATGATCACCTACATTTCATTGAGCTCGCTTGCAACAACAATTATCATTCGAGCATCCAAATGGATCCATATAAAGCCCTTTATGGGAGAGGATGTAGATCTCCTATTACGTGGTTCAAAGTTTGTAAGAAAGGTTAATAGGACCAGATCTAGTTGAACAAGTCATGGAGAAGGTGATGGTGATTCAAGAGAGATTGAAAACGACATAGAGTCTTCAAAAGTCGTACGCAGACGTTAGGAGGAGGCCGTTAGAGTTTCAAGTGGATGAATGGGTATATCTAAAAGTTTCATCGTTAAGGGCGTTTTGAGGTTTTGTAAGAAGGGGAAACTTAGTCGTCGATATATTTGTCCTTATAGAATATCAAGGAGAATTAACAATGTAGCTTATGAGTTGGAACTACAACAAGAGTGAGCAGCGATTCATCTTGTATTTCATATATCCATGTTGAAGAAGTGCATGAGTGATCCTTCATTGATTGTACCAGCTTAAAATGTGGAGATTAAGGATAGTTTATCCTATGAAGAGATTCAAATTCAGATTTTAAGTCGCAAAGTTCGCAATTTGAGAATAAATAAGGTAGCATCAGTTAGGGTCCTTTAGAGGAACCAATTTTTTGAAGAAACAACTTGGGAACCTGAAGAGGACATGAATAAGAGACATCCATATCTCTTTGAATCCAGAGAAAATGGATATCAAGTAACTAATTATCTTCGTATTTTTTAGTAAACTAAGGGTAAGCATGTTATTACTTGTTTTTGGTTGCTGAGCATTAAACTTAAGGTTTTTCTACTCTAAATTTAGTTAAAGAAATCTCATTAAAGAATGAATGTTCCCAGGGGGGGGGGATTTGTAAAATCTCGTAACTCAAAATATCTAAAAATAATCAATGTTGGAAAAAGGGAAATATGGTAATTTTCTAAGTTTAAGAAGTGAGTTTTGGTCATTTTAAAAATGGCGATAGCTTCTAGATCAGGAAGAGTTGGAGGTAGTTATTTAAACTGTTGTATATTCCTTAGATAGATCTTTCAAATGCCACAAAGTTTGCGCATTTTCAATATCGTACGAGGAACATATGTCAATCGAAAGTTGGGTTGTTGAAGTGAGGAAAGTCCAATTCTGGATTTAAGGAAGGGAAAACTAGTCTTTTCACCAATCATTTCCCGAATTCGTTTTAAGGGCTTATTATATTGGAAAATCGAATTTCACGCTTAGAGCTTACAGAAGATAGAAAAGAAGAAGAGAAGGGAGAATAGTCAATAATTCACCAAGAATATCAAGAACTTCTAGTGGATTTCGTCGTCGGTAATCCCTTATCAAGGTATGTGAAATATTTCATGTTGGTTTAATTCATCCAAACACAGAAACTTGTTTCAATTCAGTAGTTTTAGAATTATTTACACGATTAGAAGTGAACACTGAATGATTATTGTCGAATCCCTATTTGGTTGAGTTGTTTGAATGCCTATTGGTATTGAGTCATAATTTCCAAGTTCTCTTCTAGTGAGATATACGGGGTATTGAATGTATTTATGATACTAAAGGTTAGGGGATAGAAGTATTGGGGTTTAGGCGATTGTCGGGATCAGAGATTGAGAAGAAGCGGATGTTCAGGGTTGGGTAGCATTGCTCATGGTGCCCCAATATGCGCCAGAAGGACTACGGCGGCGCACCTTCGGTGCGCTACAAAGGTGACTCATACCAACTAGTCTAGTATGGCACGGCACGCCACAAACGCGCCTGAATCAACATTTTTGCGTAGATTTCTTAGTTTTGCCTTTTTAGTTCCGTCTAAGGTACATTAACACCATCCAATGATTCTAATTACTTCAAATGATTTCTAAAAACCTACAAGTCATAAAAGATCACAAATTATGACCTTGAATCCATAATCAAATTCATGGAAAGTCAAAATCTAAGTCAAAGATGTTAAGAGTTAAGTCTAAAGTAAAAAAGGAAGTCAAAACAGAGTTCTTCAAGGTTTTCAAGAGTATTTATTAAACATTTTCAACTTCATTTTAAGGCTCAAGTTCCAAGTTAAAGTAATGAGTAAAGGTTGACGTATTTCCTAAAAGAAATATAAGGGAACTAAGTATTCCATAAGAGTTGATTTAAGACTCAAGTTTTCAAGTTAAGCAAAGAGTAAAGAGCTGAGTTCATTTATCAAAAGTTATAAGGGAACTAAGTATTACTTAGAAAGTTTATAAACTTTTTCACATTTAAGTTAAGAGGAAACTATGATTTCCCAAAAGATTATTGGAAAAAAAAGGAAACATTGATTCCAAGAGAGCTTTTTAAAAGCTAAGGTGTTAAGCTAATTATCTCAACCTAAGGAAAGGAAGTTGTTTTTAAAGGCATGAGCTAATATATATTTTGGGAGTAGTACTGAGCACCAATGTGGGGATGAGATTTTATATTAACTAAAGTCTACATGTGGCCATAATGGCTATTAATGGGTAATAATTTTAAGATGATCACCTAGGTTAACCTAGTGGATCCGCTAAGTTATGGAGTTATATACAACGACAAAGTATAGGATAGTTCTTATATCGTGGAAAAAAAGTTGTATCACCACTTACGCTCATAGTGGTTGTTGTCAGTTAAAGAATCTCCCACAGAAACTATATTACTTTAATATATAAGTAAAGTTGAGTTCTTATTGCATTTACTTTAACAAATTAAGATGTTTAAACTGTTTTATTAGCTTTATATAATGCATGTGTCATTATTGTTTTATATTATGTTCAGTATTTCATTATTTGAATAGATCCAAGGTAAGTGTTCATCCTTACTGTTTTCAAGCTTAACTTTTGTTAGCATTAAACCTCACATACTCATATACTGATGCCAGTTTTCCTGCATCATATCATGATGCACACATAGGTAACCAAGATAAGCTCCATCCAGCGCTCGTTGTTCCAACCAACCACTCGAAGTCAGCAGTGACCCTCATTGCATTCTAGAGGACTCTTTTATTGCTTTCTAGTCTTTATTAATAGGATCTTGTGGGGTCTATCCCAGCATCAATCTTAGTATGATAGAGACTTCACAGAAACATAGTCGGTGAGATAGTTCTCTTTTGAGTCTCTCTATATCTTGAATTACTGATATTCTATTTTTAGACTTAGGTGTCATTTTGGCTAAGACATTTATTTTAAGTTATCTTGTGAGGATGATTCTTGCTTTATATTGAGTTAAGACTTCAGTTTAGTTGAGTAAGTCACGTCAAAGGTTCTCCCAAGACCAACAATGTCATTCGGTGCCAGCCACATCCAAGGTATAGGCTCGGGGTGTGAAAAAAACTTATGATTATTTAATTGAATCACTCTTAGGTAGGGCAGCATGACGATCCACTAGATGGGCCACCATTGGATTTCTTAATTATGTCTTATATGTTGGATAAGTAATAATATCAAACGTTTTAGCCCAAACCCTACAATCCTTTGGAACGTAACAATCATTCATAAAATTCACCACTATTTTGCAAAAATTATAAACCCTACGAAAGTAACAATCTTATAAACGGCGCCAATCTTACAAAACAACCCATCATTTGAAATGAAAAGGTGTTTCTTTTATTATATTTTATATAGTTTATATTATAAAATAAGTGTAAATTATTTAATTAGTATTTAAATGCAGAATATGTACTAAATGGGAAGAAGAAGAGGAAGGAGAAAGAAAATAAAGAGGGAGAGAGAAGGAGAGGAAGAACAAAAAGGAGGAGGAGAAATTATTATTACTATTATCCATATAATAATAAAGTGAAAGGATTATAATATCTTTGCATTTTTTTATTTCTTTTTTATAAATTTCTATAAATTCAATTAAATATATTTTAATACTTTAGATAACCATATATTGTAAATAAAATATGAAATCTCTATGATGAGTCAATACTTGAAAAAATAATGTTAGCAAATATATTATTTAAAATAGTATTGACAAATAAAGTTCAAAATACTATTATTTTAGTATCGTATAAGTCGTATGTTGTAACTTTTATATATTGTAACTTTTATATCATCTATATAATATTAATATTATGGTAGATAGTATATTGTGTGTATATTTATTATCTATTTTAAGTGTGTATAAATAGTATAATGTAAATATGTTATAATGATAGATAATATATTGTGTTGTATATTAGTACATTGTAATTATAAATATTCTAATACTAGTATATTTTAGTGAATATTGTGTAATAATATCTATATGTAGGGATGGATAGATATACAATATAGATATATAGAATGAAATTTATAGATAGATATCTATATATTAAGGTATATAAGAGTATATATGGTAAACACTTTATTGATAATGAATTTTTCCAACTTCCAATTAGCAACATTGATAAAAAAAATGTGTATATTCAATGACACATGGTTACGTAGGTCCACTGGACCTTGACAAATTGGCCCGAAAAATTGGGTGATGGATTGGATGAGCCAAAAAAAAAGTTTTCATTGTGTGAAACCCGGACCAACCTAGTTATTCGTGATCAACCATATCAAGGACGGAAATCGTTGTTATTTCTTAATGGCCGATCAACCTTGAGGAAGCCACTTAACATGATAATGTCAATCTATGATTCAACTTCCTTTTTTTTTTTTTAGTCCTATCAATTTTAGGGTATAGCGGTTTGTGCCAAATTGTTCTCTACCAGCTTAACCTGAACAATCAAAAACGGAACATGGGATTCGTCAACGGTATTTATCCCTGAACCAGTGCAAAGCGGGTGGTACGTATTCTCCCCTTCTATGGTCTATGATGAACTTTTTTTCTTGAAATTTTTCGTCTTTTAGAGAGGGACCACCTATACATAGGACGGTAGGGAAATAATTTGTTGAGATTCAGATTGGAAAAATAGATGCCGACTCATGTTATTTTATATTTCTTAATTGTTTCTCCCTTTCTACTTATTTGGTTGTACTGTATTGTACTTATATTCATGTTATTTACCATGAATGCATTGTGAATTTTTTAAAATACATTTTAAACTAACAGTTTTTTAACAGCTGTGTTTTGAATACAGGGTAAGGAAAGTAAAAGATTGATGGTGACCTTTTTGTGATGCCAAATAAATTTGATATGTGTTTCTATAGATGTTAAAATCTACTTTTTTTAACAAGTATACTATTAATGCAGTCCATAAATTTATAGGAATTGCATATTTTATTCGAAACTCATACTATTATTAGCGTTGAAGGAAGTAATCTATGATAAAACTTGACAATGCCCACTTCATACATTTTATCGTTTCTGAAATAGATCAATTCTTGAATTCTGACAACAAGTCTTTAAAGTTTGAATTTTATTGAAATATTGTTTTTTTAAACAGGAAACTTTTTTTGCTTTCACGACATTATCAGTGTGATTAATGAAGTTAAAGGTTCTATAAATTATTTTCTTAAAGCCAAGCGTTTTTTTCAGTTTATGGGAAACACTTCCTACATCTTATAACGATACATAGGAGAAATATTACCTAGAAACATTTTATAGGGATGATTTGGAAATATGTGCCCTATAGGGTAAAACCAAGTAAGCAAAAAGATATTTATTTTGAATATGGATGGGAAAAATTAATTAAGGGACAACATCGTTTAGAGCTTTGAGACATCATTACTTTTACTGTGATGGCAACTAGGGGGGGGGGGGGGGGGGGGGGAATTTTTACTTTAAGCTAATTGGAAGACGTGGAAGTATAAAGAAGGAGTGGGAGATTTTAAAAACTTATTGTAAAGGGAGGAAGCAACAGGAAATAAACTATTTAAACATCAAAAGAGTGTGGAGCAAAGGAGAATATTAGGGTTTCGATATAGCATGAACAGGAAATTTATTTCTTTTTATGTTAGGGATGTACTCCCCCGTAGAAGGAAAAGGAGGATAGATAAGGAATGTGAAAATAATGAAGAGATTGCAGAAGAAGAGAGAAGGACTATGATAGAGCGAAGAAGAAGAAAAAGACGAAAAGCTTAATACAAACAATAGGAGGAAGAAAATGAAAGCACAGACATATTAAAAAAGACAACATTTTTCATTACACCCAAATTGGGATGTTTTTTTTCTATGTACACATTAAAATTTATTTCATTTAAATTATCATCCCGGAAAATGCTATTCATCCAACACAGCACCTTTTTGTCGATCACTCCTACAGGTCTAACAGGCACATGGACACCTAGATAATATTTTAACATCTAGATAAATATTACAACACCTGATAAAAAGGTAAACAACCCATCAGTATCCTCCACTTTTTATGTTGGTCTCCATGTGTCTTAACATATTCATTCTTATTCCTCATCTATATTCTATTTTAGTAAGTTTTTCTCACATTTTCAACAAGTTATGACTTATCATTTGGTTGTGCAAAAAATAAAAGGAAAATAGATGTTTTTGAATAAAAATTAAAGGGATTTTTGACCAGTAGTCTCTAAATGGGTTTTAGCGGTATTGCAAATCGGCAATAGATAGCATAGTTCAAGATTTCAGGCCAATCGATTTGCAAACTCTTTTTTCTTGATGTGGGTTTATCATTTTATTGGAGTATAAAAATAATGATGCATACCAATAAGAGTTAAGAAATGGTAAATTTTTCGATAATTACTAAGTGGGCTTTGTTGATTATTTGTCTTTGCTTTCGTTTGTTTAATTCATGAATTCGCAATAGAAATTAAGATAAAAAAGAGAGAGAGAAAATCTAAAATATGAAAAGGGAGAAGGAATTTGAGAGAATAAATAGTTAGACAATAGAGAAAGAAAAATGTATAAAATAAGAAAAATATTAAAGGAAAACATAAATTTTATGTAAATTACCATTGTAGTTTTATGACATTGCCAAAAATCACTTCCTCACGTGCCTAGTAGAATGTGATTTCAATTTCTATGCCAGGTGGACATAAAATGTGCACATGTTAGATGAATAAACAAGCTCGGCGGTAATTAGAACAGAATAAAGTTTAGGTGTACATCAAATAAAAAGTTTCAAGTTCAGGATGTAATGAATACTTTTGCCTTTAAAAAACCGACACCACATTCAAAGGTAAACAAAAATAAAAATCTTTTGATATACTCTTATGTTTATTTTTTAAGCAAATCAATTCCCCTCTTGTTAGTATGTACTACAAAAATGGCATCTAGAATATTTTACATGATCTGTATTCATACTTAGATCATGATATATTTAACGGTACCAAGTTTTGAATGATTTCTCAAAGTTTAGTGTTTTATTCATGAGAAAATGAACTTCTAAGGGAATTTTTTCTTCATAAAACTGAATACTCAAGTTAATTATCTTTTTCTAATACTTTTAGCATGTCAAAAGTCTGGTTCTTTCTTAAATTCAATGTCATAAAGGACAAATCTTGTTAGAGTAAATTATAGGCTAACTTGGAGTATCCATTTATTCGGTGCTTGTGAATATACTAGTAAATTTCTTTTTGATTTCAAATAAATGACAAAAAGTGTGCTGTGGACAAGTTGAATTAATCATCTTGACCATTTCTACAGAAACCACTACACCCCTTACCCACACCAACCTTCACCACAACCCCCCACCGCGCACCCCAACACACACCCCAAACCCCCACCCACTCCCCCCACCACTTACCCACTCCACACCCGTAAACTAGATCCTCCCTACCCAATTACATACCACCCAAAACCCCCTACATAGAACATTAACCAACGGAATTTAATAAAACGTAACAATCAACTCCTTCTCCCTGTTCATCCCCCCACCCGTCTCTTCCTATATTTAGAAGTAAGTTGCAACTAAGAACAAACCTCGTTCATCCAGATAGGAAAAAATCATATTGTTGTAAATTATTACCTATTACTATTTTGGTGATTAATTATAGTTCAATCTATATAATATTTCAATTAACAAACTCTTTGTCCCTAAATGTAGTACGTTATCGCTGATGTATTAGAGAATGTACCAGCTTGAAATCCCTTCACGCTGATGGTAGTTATAGAATATGGTTAATCGGAGGGGGACGCGTTATGTAAGTTGGGAATCATATGGAGAACAAATAATAAGTGTATTGTGAATTTGTGAGAGAGAAACACAATAATGACCTTTACATCAACAAGTTCACGTTTCCATGAAGGAGACGGTTTCTAATCCCAACAAAGAAATAATTGTTGTTATTCGCATACGACTTGTATGGCCTTCAGTTTGTTTATGGTGCCAAAAGATTTTGTATATAACAAGTTATTTTGTTTGTGGAACAGGACATTGAAGGGTATTTTGTTGTATATGAGGGGTGTAGAAAGTTAAGACAAGAAAAAGTATTGGTGTTAGACTAAAGTTAATTTTTGTACATCAAATGTTAAATCATTTTGTGGTACAAAAATTATTAAAAACAGGAAATGCCCAAATTCTGTGCGGAATATAATCTTATATGTGTTTTTTTTACACAATGTACTCTAAAACTTCGGTGATCATTTCTATTAGGATGTTATATTTCATTTTTAACTCAAAAAAGCCTAATGCTTAGTGGCACTATGTAGTAAACCCTTGATAGCGACATCGTGCCAGCAGCGCACCACACATGGTTTTGAACTTTGTCTTTTAGAAGTTTGGCCTGAGGATGTAAATTAATTAGTTTAATTTTGTAAATATTTTTTAATTAAAAAAATATTCATGGATATGATATATGGACTCAAGAATCAGTTTAATATTTTAAATGCATACAGCTTTGGTCATTTGGACGAAACAAGTTTGCCATTCGTTTTTGTTTAATATTTATTCTATTTCTTATTACATTTTAATTAAATTATGTCTTGAATTTTTGCATAAAAATCATTAATACCGATGGTTTTGAACAATATGAGTTTTAATAGTTTGGGAAAATAAAATATAAGTCCTTCAAAGTTTTGAATATCCCTTTCCCTTATAGGTTTGAGACTGCTTGGGATCTATAATTAGGGTTCTGTCAGTGAGGGATCCCTAAGGATTGTACACTTTTCTATTTTCATAGTGAAAATCTTTCCTACTTTTGCTTGATATTGTATAGATAACTCGTTTCATTCTTGTGTCTTTTCACTTCTATTTATTTTTAGTGGAATGTGTAGTAGTTAATAACCAAATTATATTTAGCAGAAATATTTTATCTTGTATTTTTCATTCTAGTATGAAACGATCAAACCCGTTAGTGTCACGACAAAAAATGAGCGCGAGTGGCTTCACAGATCATACTAGGTGTGAGCGAACCAAAAATTCTAAACCCAAAACCAGGTACCCAATATTTCAACCATAATGAACCCCCAAAAGATATGGGCGGAAGACTCAAATCTATTAAATAACAATTTAATAAAACTTCTAAAGTTTACCAAAATATTATCCCCAACAATTGGAAGTCATCACACCAAGAAATACTATCCTCCAATTTCTAAGTATAAGAGTATTTAAGAAACTAAAATAAGTAAAAGAGATGGTCCATGTCCGAAACTCAAGACATAAAGACATGCAGAGGAGAATCCAGACCGAGTAGGAATAATAGCTCACCCTGAAGTCTGATATTCTGAAGACTGGATAGTTAGAGTTGCGGACGAGTTGAAGCGATGCACGTGCTGCACTCCAAAATAACAAAGAGAAAAATACAAGGTAGGATGTCAGCTAGTACAAGGAATAACGTTACTGAGTAGCGGTATCATGGCCAACTCAAAATAGAAAGCCCAATATATATCAAATAACAAATAAAATCAAACTACAATACTTTAAAAGGCTGACACCAACAAGTATAGAAACCCTTTGCAACAAATCACGCAACCTATGAGGACTCAAGCACTCCACACCATATCATTTGGGAAAAAGGCTCTTTGAAATTTGGTAATTAACATAATTCAAGATTAATTATCTTTAACATTACCGTGTCGGAACGTGACACTTCCAATCCCTTAACACTACGTGTCGGAACGTTGGACACCCGATCCCTAATTGCTTTACATGTCGGAAACATGGGGGCACTCCGATCCCCCTAATACTATGTGTCGAACGTGACATCCATCCCCTAATTACTACATGTCGAGAATTTGACACCCGATCACCTAATACTGCGTGTCGGAACGTGACACCCGATCCACTCAATACTACGTTGTCGAACGTGACAACCCGATCCCTAATCTCATGGCTTTAGTTAATAAAGCACTCTGTTTATGTCATGCATTCATCTCATGAGCGGATTGCAGGTTTAAGATTTCAATAGCCTCATCATCTTCTTAACTCCTCACATTTCATAATCAATCATTCAACAACACCAATTAAGCTATAGAAGATTTTAAATATCACCCAATAGATATCCAAATCAATTGCTATTTGAGAGTTTAATATGAAATAGCATAAACCATAACCTTACCCACGAGAATCGTTGGGGGGGGGAAATCAAGAAAGCTACTTCTCAATGCCTCTTCTTTCCTCTTCACTTCTCCACTTTGTTCTCGATCGTTCTCATCTCTTTCAGGCTCGCTTCTTTATTCTTTTACCCTAATTATCATATAATTCAATATGATCAAAGTAACCCATTATTTATTTTAAGGTTATCTCCTTTAACAAATAAGTAAATAAGTTATTACAACTTACACTAATTTCATACAGTTTTTAATTAATGTCCAAAACACCTTTAAAACTGAAGCAGAAATCGACCAGTCGAGGTTGCGCAGCTGTAATGCCGGTTGTATTGCGGAACGTAGTTCTGCAGGTCTTGTCACAAGTTCAGGAGAGGTCAACTTTAGCGAAGATGTTTGTGACGGTCCGTCGTGTGTACGACGGTCCGTGCTGAAATTCCGTCGCAGAGTTTAGAGAGTTGATCCCAGTACCCAGATTTTTGAGTTTAAGTGTTTTGGAACGAACACGCTCGACGGACCGTTGTGCCTATGACGGTTCTTCCTACTTGTCGTCGAGGGTAATGAAGGAAAGGAATAGGAGAATTACACAAGTATGGGACGACGGAGTCCATGACGGTCTGTCGTGGCCATGACGGTCCGGCGTGGCCATGACGGTCCGTCATGTGATCCGTCGACCCAAATAGTTTTTATCAACAATAGTTATAATGATCGAAACGACTAAACAGGTCGTTACAATATATATCAATTTACCCATCGTTCGTCCCCGAACGATCACAAGAAGAAAGGCAAGGGCGAGAAAGAGTACCTGAATCTGTAAAAAGATGTGGATATCTTTCTTGCATATCAGACTCCTTGTCCAACTGGCCTCTTCAACTGGCCGATTCTGCCATTGAACCTTGATGGATGCAAATGCCCCTTGATCTCACTGGCGGATCTCTATCTTAAAATAGCAATAAGGATCCTCCTCATAGACAAATTCTTCATCAAGAAGAAAACTGAATCCCAACGAATGATTGTAGTTTCCATCACAATGGTATCTTTTTCAGTATAGACAACGAAATTTACGGGTGCACTCCTGAGAGTCCTGGAGGAAATGGAAATTCATAAGCCAACCTCCCCACGCGCCCTTTATAACTTCAAGGACCACGACCGCGGAATAAGCTTACCTCGCTTACCAAACAGCATCACCCGTTCATGGGTGAAACTTCAGCAAGACTTGTTCACCATCCATAAACTCCAGCCCTAATCTTTCGAGTCTGCATATTCTTTCTGCCTGTTCTGAGCTGCAAGAAGCCTTCTCTTGAATGAATTCACTTATCTAACCGATTCCCTTTTGGTTCCTCAAAAAAGATCGGCCCCCATGGGTCTCACCATCAAAGGCACAAACAAACCAATGGGAGAACAACATCTCCTCCCATACAGTGCCTCTCACATGGGGCCATACAAACCTTGAGTGATAGCTATTATTGTATGAAAACTCTCAAGGGCTATGAAGTTATCCAATAACACCAAAGTCTATCACGACCATGCACGAAGCATATCCTCCATACCTGAATCGTCTTTTCGCTCAGACTGTACCTCGGTCTGAGGGTGAAATGCAGTACTATGAGATCTATACTAGTACCTAATTCCGCATGCACTGTTTTCCAAAACTTAGAAGGTAAACTGCGTACCCCTATGGGTATGATGGAAGTGGGGTAACTCCATGCAATCGAACAATTTCTGAGATTATAGAGTTTGGCAACTGTTCTGCAGTGTAGGTCACCTGTAACCGAATAAGTGAGCAGACATTGTGAAAGCCTATAACAATTACCCAAATGAGTCATATTTACCTCAATGTCTTTGGAAGACCAAAACTAACAAAGTCATTGCACGTTCTCTCCCACTTCCATCAGAATGGGCATTCTATGAAGGGTTTTTTCCAAGGGGGGCCTCTGGGTCATAATTTACATGGACAATTCGGGAATTGAGCCAACAAAATCAACAATGTCGCGCTTCACCTACTCCACCAAAAATGTTTGGTTGTAGGTCCACCGATAATCTTGGTTGCAATCCACGATGTATAGAATACCTTGAACTATGAGCCTCTGGAAGGAATAGTGTGAATCAAATCATCCGACAGGAGCACCATGAACCATCTTTAATTCTCAAAACGCCTTCTCATCAAATTTTTTCTTCTTTGCCTCTCCTCCCAATAACCATATCTAGAATTCGGATCAGTTCTCATAGTAAACTGTGTTTTCCCTAATCTATCAAGAAAGGAAGACTTGCATCCACCGGCCAACAATCTCCCTTCTCTAGTCCTTCCAGTCTCATAAAGTCATTAGCCAGAGTCTGACTCTCTAGCCATATGGGCGTTAGAAAAACCTGCTAAGGAGCAGACTTCCCATTGCTCCCTGTTCTCTACATAAAGCATGAACAAAATAGCTTTCTGGGTGATACAATGATAGTGTGATATCACTAGTCCTTCAGTAGTAGATCACCTCCTCTGTATCAATTCAAATCGTTTTTTGGTAAAAGACATACTGTAAACTACAATGATCTGTATAGACTTTCACACTTAACCCCATATAGATAATGTCTCCATTGCTTAATGCAAACACTACTACAGCCAACTCCAAATCTGGGTCGGAAAATCCGTTCATGCACCTAATTGCCTCGAAGGCATAAGCAATTACATTCTTCCTTGCATTAGCAATGCCTAAACCAGATAGGATTGCATCACAATAAAACATAAATTCTTACCTTCCACTGGCAGGGTGAAGAATGGTTCAGTCGTCAACACGTTCTGGGGATTGTGAAGCTTACTTCACATTCGTCGGACCATATAAAACGAAAATTGCCTTAGTCAAATTTTCAGTTGGGAAGCATACCGAAGAAAATCCCTTGACAAACGACTGTAGAGCTAGCATATTGGGATTAGCTAAACCACACAAAGACCTTAACCGTTCTGAAATTTTCGGTAGGTCGCTTACCCCAAACTCCTCATGCTTGAATCTCGAAGGATCCACCATCACGCCATCCTCAGAGAATAGTGCACCAGAGTAAGGACACTGGAATCTAGCAAAAACTCACAATTGGAAATTGGCATAAAGTTTTTCTCCCTCAACACTTCCAATTACAATTCTAATGCTCCTCCTGTTCTTTCCGGCCTCTTGAGTAACAGTATATCATCAATGACACACAATGACAAAGAGAATCAGATATGGCTTTAAAAAATCCCTTCTTAGCTCATGAAAAGCAGCAGGGGCATTCGTAAGCCCAAAAGACATTATAAAACTCATAATTGCCAATAGCTGGTCTGAAAAGCATCTTGGGCACATCTGGTGCCCGTATTGGCAATTGCTTATAACAGCCTCAAATGCAATTTTGAGAAGGTAAAAGCCCACCTGTAACTGATCGAAACAAATCGTCAATGCAAGGAAGAGGATTACTTGTTCGTAATAGTTACCTTATCAGTTGCATATAGTCTAATGCACATCCGAAAACATTCATCTTCTTCTTCACAAACAAAACAGGGCACCCCAGGGGGATTGCACTTGCGAATAAATCCTTTACCCTAAAACAACTCTTGAGTGGGTGGCCTTAACTCCCTTAACTCATGAGGGGAGTCATTATTAAGGGGGTATGGAAAGGGGCGAGTACCCGGCTTCCAGATCGATACTAAAGTCAATATCCCTATCCAGTGGCATACCAGGAAGGGTGCAGGAAACACATCCAGGAATACAACTAACTATCGAAAAAACAGACTCAATCAAACGGTACTTGGGATGTATCATTTTGGAGATGTGCCAAGAAAGCTAAACACCCTGTAATATACTATTATCTTAGCACGAAGAGAAAGGAGATTATATGAACTGGAGGAAGCGTGTAGTCACCCTCCCACGACTAACGGATTTGCCAGGCTTGGCATGTTTACGGTTTTTGTGAGCATTACATCAAGATTGCAAAATTTGGTGAAAGAAAAGTCAACCCAGAATTAAATCGAAATTCAACCATGCTAGGATAATCAATATACAAGGGACATTTCTCCACACAAAAGTCACCACGACAAGGACGGATACACCTTCAAACTATCACGAATACCACAGGAGTAGAGACATGAATAGGCATGTCCAAGAAAAATCACATTGTACATTCAAGACCAGTAGCAAAGGAGCAATGATAATATAAAATGTGGATCTTGGATCAAAGAATACAGAAGCAGCAATCCACAAACCGAAAAGTTACTGTGATAACACATCAGATGTCTCTACTTCAGACCTTACCGGGGAAGCATAAACAATGGCCTCTACACCTGTCTGCCCGGTGCCTCACCAGTTGAGACTGCAGGTAAACTCCAGATTGCCCGCCACCCTTGGCTGATTTGGTGACCACCTTACCTGGGCCACCACGTCGTCCAGAATGGCGGCCTCTCCATGACCACATGTACCTCCAACTATTAGGGGTCGGTAACTCTGTTTTTGACAAAACCTCCTAAATGTCCAGTATTCTCCACATACATAACACTCTCTGAGTCATAATAGGTCTCTACGAGAACGACGAAAGTCTAGGGATCCCTCCAAACTATAGACAATTGACCGGTTGCGGTGGACCCCAAACTGCAGCCTGCAGCGAAGACTGAATAGGTCGGGCGGGGTGGTGGTAACCTCCTGAACTCTGCCCATCTTGGAAGTAGAACCCACTAAACTCGCCCTTCCCTTGACAAAACTTCTTAGATGTCGGATGCCATGGTGAAGTCGCTGACTTCACTCCCGCCACCTCTATCAAAAAATCTACCACTTCTGAAGGATTTTGAGGCAAGCAGCTACATGTAAGGCTGGGATATGCAAATCTGACCTCAATCACTCAAAACGGTGGGTGAATCCTCACCTTGGTGGGCTGAAGCAAAGCTGAGGGGCATACCTGGATAACGCACGAATTTAGCCTCATAAGCAGTAACCGACATCCGCCTTGCTCTTCGCTCAGGAACTCAGCTCCCTCCTATCCATCAAAGTCTCTGGGTATATAACTCTCCATAAATAAGCTAGAGAAAGATGCCAAAGTCATATGGTGGTGCCTGTGCTGGTTGACACTCAAACATAGATCGCTCACCACATTTGGCATTTCCATGAACCGATAGGTCACAAACTCAATGTGAATCGTTCTACTATGTCATCTATTGTAGGCAGCTCATGAACAATCAAACATCCACAAAATCGTAGGAATCCTCCGATTAAGATCACCCTTGAAGACTGGAAGGTTCAACTTAAAGGAATTAGGCAAAGTTTGTGGTGACACTCATCATATAGGCCCTGTAGTCAACCGGGAAACGTGCCTACTCCCAATGATGAGTGCATCCCAAATGCTTGGGGAAGCCACAGCAGCTGCATGTTTGTACTACCGGAACCGGAGGTGTGGTGCAGGAAAACATGGAGGTGTCTGGCCCTTGACAGATAACCCGCTAAATAGCAAGAACCGGTAATAATTCTCTGGGGTAGGTTGGGGTCGGTAATCCTCATCTTGCACCTTGTCATTCCACTTCCCACCCTCTTCTTACTACTCATAAGTCGGTGGAGGATTCATTCAGCCCTCCCTAGTACTAGCTAGACAAGTTGTTTTCCTATACCTTAGAGGAAGTCTCCCCGTCGACCTCTACCAAGGTCTTCTTGCCACTGCTCCTCTGCGGAAGCTACAGCCCTAGTGGCTGACTTCAGACGAACCATGTCTTGCCGGTGTTTGGTTGGTGGCACAGTGTTGCTCTAGTTCAACATCTGCGAAATAGAGTGAAGAGAGTCAGATGACCCAATTTGTATCACCTAGAGACCATTGGTTCCAAGTAGTAAATAGCACGAAGAAAGAAAGATATGGTGAATTTTCTAAAGTCTATAGCCTTCAAATGAAACAGTTAAGGCGTCCACCTACGTTCTCAATGGACTTACTAGATTCTTCTTGGTGATGAGACCAACGAACCTAATGCTCTGGATACCAAGTTTGTCAAGACCCAACACGAGCCGGAGGACACCCCCCACTTATACTACTATGTGAGCTGTCAACCAACAAATCTAAAATCCCCAACATTTACCAATATTTCAACCGATAAGACACAATATAATGCGGAGACTCAACATCTTATTAATATAACATAAATATAAAACATTCTAAAGTTTACCAACATATCCAAAATTTGGAAGTAATCACAACCAAGAAACATCTATCCTCAAATTTCAAGGTAGAGTATTTAGAAATAAAATAAGTAAAAGAGATGGTCAATGTATCGAACTTCAAGACATCAAGAAGTGAAGGCGAGGCATCAGTCCGAGCTAGAAATAATCAGCATCACCCTGAAGTCCGATATGACTGAAAGAACTGGCCTTAGCAGTTGCGAACAGTTGAAGTCGAATGCTGTTTGCGCACTCCACAAATAACAAGAGAAAAACAAGCCGGGGTCAGTACAAGGAACACGTACTAAGTAGGTATCATCGCCAAACTCAAAATAGAATGCAATATATATCAAAAATAACAATATAAAATCAACTACCATACGTAAACAGGTGTGACAACCAAAGTATTAAGAACCCTTTGCCAACAACATCACTCACACCTATGAGGACTCAAGCCTCCACCGCATACTCATTTGGGAAAAGGTTCTTGAATTTGAGTAGTATTAACATAATTCAAGATTTCATTTCTCTTTAGCATTACCGCTGTCGGAACGCTGAAACCCGATCCCCTATAACGGTCGGAACGTGACACCCGATCCCCCTAATGCGGACGTGTCGGAAGGTGACACGCCAATTCCCCTAATTACTACGTGTCGAAACGTGACACCGATCCCCTAATACTCCGGTTCGGAGTGGACACCCGATCCTCTAATACTAAGGTCGGAAAGTGACACCCGATCCCCTAATAACGACGGGTCGGAAAATGGGACTACCCGATCCCCTAATACTACTTGCGGAAACGTGACACTGAAACCCTTAAGTCTCATTGCGTTAGTTCATCAAGCCTCTTTATGTCAATGCATCATTCGTAATAGAGAGGATTAAAGGTTAAGATTCACAGCCTCATCCTTCTAATCCCACAAGTTATAAATCACCTCATTCAACCACACATTTAAGCATATTTATAAGACTTACAGATCACCCAATACATATCAATGGTATTTAAGATGTTGACTATGAACTAGTATAAAACCATAACCTGCCTCACCGACGTCAATCGTGATTCAAGCTAAGCACTTCTCAAGCCTCTGCTTTACTATTTGCTCTCCCTTTTCCGCTGTTCGCCCTCTCTTCTGTCTCTTCTTCTTCTTTACCCTTTAATTATCAGATAATTCATATGATTAAAAGTAACCCATTATTTATTGTAAGGGTTATCGCCTTTAAACCGCTAAGGTAATAAGTATTTTGAATTACCACTAATTTCAGACAGTTTGTCATAAATAGTCCAAAACTCCCCTTTATAACTTTAGCAGAAAATCCACCAAGTTGAGGTTACGCAGCTCGTGACGTGGCTCTCGTCGTACTGTGAACGGTCGTCCTGCAGGTCCGTCACAAAGTTCAGAGAGTAATTTTAGCGAAGAGTTGTGACGGTCCGTCGAGTCAGCGACGGTCGTGCCTGCAATTCCGCGCGGAGTTTAGTAGGAAGGATCCCAAGTAGCCAGACTTAGGGTTTTAGTGTTTTGGCATCGAATGAACACGCTCGACGTGACCTGTGTGCATATGACGGTCATCCAATTGTCGGCGAGGGTAATGAAGGAAAGCAACCGGAAATACATATACAGTACGGGGACGACGGAGTCCATGACGAGTCCGTCGTGTGATCGTCGACCAACAGTTTTTATCAAAATAGTTTCTACTGCTCGAAAAGACTAACAGGTCGGTACATTTAGTTATGAGTACTCTTATGCTATGTATAATATTGGATGGTTTGTTGGGATATTCTTATTTAAAAAACTATTGCTAATAAAAAAACAAGTCATATGAGGATGGAAGCTTCTATTTTTTCTCATATTCTCAGTTTTGCATTACTTGATTTTAGGTTAAATTTAAAATGAATATTTTATTTGGATTATGTGGGAATAGCCACTAAAACCTTTGGTTAATTATTTTGGCAAATAGGTGTAAGGGTAATAAGTTGTTAGTGTTAATTATCCATTAGGGCTTTTGATTGTATTCAAAGAATACGTCAAACAGTTAGAAATTTGCTCGAGAAGAGAAAGAAATCCTAAGGAGCTAATTACTTAATCACGTTAGTAAAGGTAAGATGACTTTTAGTCAAAGCAGTTGAAATCGATAAAAACAAATGAGAGAAAAGGGATAAAGTAGTTTGCCAAAACATAATAAAATAAATGTGTCATAAGTCTTAAGCTCAACGATGACACATATAATAATAGTCACATTTGGTCGCAAATTCGTATAACAAATAAGGCAAGGTATAATAATTAAAATTACAAGGTATTATTTATGTGTATTTACCTACAACTTTAATAATTATAATAACCTTTAGTTGCCAGACTAATAGGCTTAATTTAGGATGCATATACAAAGTGAGGGTCAAAACTATGTGTTTTAACCGGTGATTTCGAAGCCATGGTTGGCACACTTCACATGTTAGTTAAGATTATTAAATTGATTACTAATTAAAAACATTAGGAATAATAATTAATAATGTGATTTGTTGGCCAACACTTAATTATACCAATGATATTAAGGTGATTAAAAGATGATTGTGTTAGAATTATATGATTAGGAGTGCCACACCTTTAATGCATCAATTGATTTCCTTACCCGATCCATTGTTTTCATTGACTAATTCAAAGAGTAATTTACTTTTCATTATTGTTTTAAAAAGATGACTTGGAACACCATAATTCAATTGTAAGTGACTACTCTATTTCGGTAAATAAAATAATCTCCTCACAATAACGTTATTTTAATTGGATAAATTTGACAAAAAGTGGTGTGACAATGTTATTCAAAAAAATTTATATGTGTACGTGAACACAAGTAAATTAAAAATTTTGAGGAATGAAGCAATATCTTTATAATGATGATATTTATGGCTTTAACTTGGAATGTAGATAATAATTCTTTGGCGCAATATTATTGGGATGTTATTAGAGAGCCTCACCGACATGATAATACCATGTAAAACTATTGAACTTAATATAATATATTGAATCAATACAAAATGTAAGAGAACTTATATCTAGCTCCAGATAAGTTATGTAGTAATTAAGTTATGTAACATAAGTTCTGTAATATATTCAAGACATAACTCGCTAGATATAAATTTTGAAAATATTTTTTGAGCTACACATAAGCTTTAATAGGAATTAATTTATGAAGTACCACATAACTTATTATATCTTTTATGACACGGCCCCGACTCCTACGAGGGGCAGAAGTGGGGAATTTTCCACAATGGGCGAAAGCCTGACGGAGCAATGCCGCGTGAAGGTAGAAGGCCCACGGGTTGTGAACTTCTTTTAAGTTGTTTCATAAATTGATCTCTTTGTTCATGCGACATGAATTTTGTAGGGTTTAGGTTTTACAGTACGACATAACATTACATAACTTTTTATGCCTTTTGCAACATACTTTATGGGTTTTGAAATTGAAATTTGACCTCCATACAAGTTCCTAAAGCTTGGGTCATGCTTTGATGGGTTCATTTTAAAGCTCCTTCAAACGGCAAGATTGTTAATAACCCTAATACTCATAGAGCTATCTACTCGGTTCGTATATAAAATTTACAAATCTATTGAGGTCTTTTTTAAAAATCATTTTTTTATTTTTTCTAATATTATCTATTTCAAATGTTTTATTTCTCTTTACACAACATTTTCACGCTGGACATCGAAAAATCAACTATGATCCATTATTTTACTAAAATATCTTCTGAAATTATTCGTTTTAATTAATTAATTCATTAACTTACTACATAGTTTATAAATGCGCTTTTTGTAGCATTACTTTCTTTTATTAAATCTCGAAATTAGTGATAACTGTTCAATTCGAAATGAAGAAAAACTTATTTAATATTCCAACTGAATACAAGAAACTGAAATCAAACTGAACTAAGTTCCATGAATATACAAATATACTGCTATGCAATGGTAACTTAGGGAACATGATAATAATATTGAACTACTCAAGATTAAACTGAGTGAATGGAGAGGAAATAATACCTCAAGCTGAAACTCAATCAGAAAGAAAGAGGTGAGGATTCCTGTCCATGATGATCCTAAGTAGGTCCCTCTACGGACTAACTCCACCACAAAACTTTTACAAATGCAATTTGCTTATTTATCAACCTAAGAACATGATGGTCAAGAATCTCAACCAGAACTTCTTCATTTGTGATACTATATTCACAACCATACTCTCTAATGGTACAATTGATGTCGGATCACCCGTGAACTTTTTAAGCATGGAAATGTGAAAAGTTGGATGAACCGCTTCTAGTTCTGTTGGAAACTCTAATTAGTAAGCCATATTGCAAAACTTTTTCAGGTTCTAAAAGGACCTAACTACTTAGAAAAAATATTTTCTTCCTTTACAAATCTCATCATCCTTTTTATGGGTTACACTTTTAGGAAAACTCAATCAATGATATCAAACTCCAAGTCCCTTCACAAGTGCATAGGATTTCAGATGACTCTGATTTATTTTTTTGACTATCACTTATCAAATGAACTTACTCCATTGCCTCATGAATCAATGGCTGATAATTAAGTCTGCTTCACCTACATTGAACCAACTAACAAGAGACTGACATCTACGTCCATATAGGGCCTCATAACAGGCCATCTCAATATGGAATTAATGCTATTATTATAGATGAACTCTATGAAAGGTAGGTGAACATCCCAATTACTATTGAAATCGATCACACAAGCTCTCATGATTTCCTGTTAATTATGAATGGTACACTTTACCTAACCATTCGTTTGTCGATGAAATTTTGTAATTAGATTTACGAAGTACCTAGACCTTTTTGAAATTACTTCCACAAATGGGATTTAAATTGAAGACCTCTATAGGAGATAATAAAAAAGGGAACCCAATGAAACTTGACTATCTCATTAATATAGAATTTGGGGTAGTATTTTGCAAGGGATAATGTCCAAGTACCCGCTCAACCTATGCCCAAAATTTCAGAGACACACTTATACTATACTAAGGTCCTATTACCCCCCTAAACTTATTTTATTAATAATTTTTTACCCCTTTTGCCTACGTGGCACTATCTTGTGGGCCCAATGATGGTTGACTTTTTTTTCAAACTAGTTCCACGTAAGCTAAAAGGGGGTAGATAATTACTTAAAAATAAGTTCAGAGGGGTAATAGGACCTTAGTATAGTATAAGTGTGTCTCTGGGATTTCGGGCATAGGTTGAGGGGGTACTTGTGAATTTTCCCTATTTTGCGAATCTTTAGTCTTTACTGACAAGAAGTGAGACGAATTAGTGACTCTTTTAACTATCACCAAAATAGATTCATGGTATTTGTTAGTTCGAAGTAAACCCGTAATAAAGTCCATGTTTAGTACTTCCACCTCCATGTAGAAATTCTAATCTCCTACCTCACACCTCCCTATTTTGATGTTTTTCCTTAACATGTTGACAGTTAGGACACTTATCAAAAAAATCTATAAAATATACAAGACAATAAAAGAAACGTTTTTTTTTATAAATGAATAAATAAAAAAAAGGGAAAAATTGTTTTTAGAAAAATATAATAATATTAATATAATTTTCCTACTTTCTTTAAGACCTTTTTTAATATTACCCAAACTCTAACAATCTCATTCCTACATATATCATAATTTATAACCATTATATACCTATATATATTCTATCCATAGCTAAAAAATTATAAATAATGCGAAAAGAAAAAAAATAAATTAACGACGTTACCATATTCAAATTTGTAAATGTCCATCTTTTAATTTTACTTCAGTGTGTTTAAATAAATTTATGTGCAGAATTCAAAATTAATTTAAGTCATATATAGTCAAAAAAGTGATCGTGCTTGAACCATGGGACTCTCCGGATGCCTTGTACCTCCCCCTCATTCAACAGAATTCCTTACCTAATCTATGATTTTACAGACCATACAAAGAGTCATTTCCTTTTAATTAGAGATTAACCAAAAAGGTGACTTCCAACACTAAAACACAATTCCAAAGGGCAACTTTGAACATTTAAATAATTGTCATGCCCCGAGCCTACACCTTGGACATTCCCAGCACCCTAAGACCTTTGTTGGACTTGAGCACACTCTTGGCCAGGATTACATACACAACAACCCAACATCCGCAAGGCAAACCTCACTTATACAATATAAAGGTTTCACCATCTCAGCGTAGTTGAAAATATTATTCTGATGGATTTTCAATCATATATAGAATCACTCCTAATTCATCATGAACTAGGAGTTATACTCGTTCGAAGTTACGAAAAACACATTCTTTAACTTACTTAACATTTCCAGATTTTCCTATTCTTTGAAAAAATTGGTATTTTCACATTTTAAACTGTTTTCTAGTAATTATAATTGAGAGATGTTACAGTATCTTCCCGTTGGGAACATTCGTCCTTGAATGAAATTACTCTTACTTTACATAGGGTAGCAACATAAAGTTCAAACACCCACAAGAAATTGCAACCAAACAACATGCTTACTCAAAATTTAAAGTGTACTAAGAAGAAAATAGTACGCCTAGTACTTTCTCCATATTCGAAGATATGTGGATATATCTTCTTCAGTTCCTCTTCACCTTCCCAAGTAGATTTTTACACAAATTAGTTTCTCCAATGGACCTTGACTGTGGCTACCTCTTTTGTTATCTACTTGCAAACTTGGCGATCTAGGATTTGCACGAAAACATTCTCAAATTACAAGTTATATTTCATATCAATATTCTTTGTTGGAATGATCAATGAAGGGTCCCCCATGCACTTATTTAACTTGGAGACATGCAATACTGGATGAATTGCTGCCAACTCATGTAGTAGCTCCAACTCATAAGATACATTGTCAATTCTCTTAAATAATTTTTAGGGTCCAATATATAGTGGACTAAGTTTCCCCTTTTTACCAAAACTCAGAACACGATTTATGGGTGAAGCTTTCAAGTAAACCCAATCATCTACTTAAAACTAGGAATTCTGACGACTCTGTGTGGTCCTCAACCTCTGTTGAATCATTTTCACCTTCTCCGTAGCTTAATGAACTAGATCTTTTCCTTCAACCCTGCTTCACCAAATCTAAACAATCCAATAGGAGATCTTCATCTTCTCCCACAAAGAGCTTCATAAGGATCCATTTGAATTCTAGAGTGTTAACTATTATTTTGCGCAAATTAAATGAGAGGTACGTGATTATCCCAGTTTCCTTTGAGATCAATCACATAATCCCTCAACATATCTTCTAAGGTGTCAATAGTAAACTCTACTTGCCCGTCAATTTGAGATGACACGTAATACTTGAATTTACTTTTGAACCCAAACAACTATACAACAAATTGTGCACCTCTATATTAAATGATTGATCCAAAAATCCATGAGGTCTTACCACCTCTTGATTGTACAACCAAGCATAATCTTATGCCGAAAGAGTAGTCTTTATCGACAAAAAGTTGGCCAATTTTGTTATTCTATGAATAATCACCTAAATAGATACATGTTGCTTGCGACACCTTGGTAACCCTGTGATGAAGTCCATATTATTCATCTCCTAATCCATTATGGAAGTTCAATATCCTGAGTCAAACGTCACGATTTTTAGTGCTCTATTTTTAGTGGTTTACAATTCGGTCACTTAGCAACAAACTCAGCAACGCCCGACTTCATACCTTTCAACCAATATACTTCTCTCAAATCGCGGTACATCTTTGTGGAACCCGACTAAATGGAATACTTGGGGCTATGAGATTCCTTCATGATTTATTCTTGGAGTCCATCCACCATAATTACACAAAATCTACCGAGAGTACTTTCCCAATACACTACAAAGTCTTGAGTACTTTCTGGTAAAGTTAAAACAGATGTAGTAGTTAACCTCTTTTTCAATTCCTGGAATATTTTATCAGAAGCTTCAGACAATTGAAACTTAATTGTCTTTAAGTTAACTTGGTCAAAGAAGATAAAATAGATGAAAACCCCTCAACTAACCTTCTAGATTAGCCAACAAATCCTAAGAAACTCCTAATATCGGTTGGTGACATGGTTCTAGGCCAATTCTACATTGCTTCCATCTTTTCAATATCAACTTTAATCCCAGCACCGGAGACTATGTGGCCCAAGAATTCCATAGACTTGAGAAAAAATTAACAGTTTGAGAAATTAGCATATAAAATTCATATCTTTCTATGTTTGAAGAACTATTCTGATATGACTAGCATGATTTTGTTCATTCCTTGAGTCGACAAGTATGTCATTAATGAAGATGATATCAAGTATGTATAAATATGTTTTGAAGACTCTATTAATAAGATCCATAAATTTTGAAGGCACAATGGTCAACCCAAAGGACATGAAAAAATTTCTTAATTCCCATATCGGGTTCTAAAGTTTTCTTTCGAATATCACATTCCCTAACTGTCAACTGATGGTAGCCTGATCTGTGATCAATTTTTGAGAAGCAGGAAATACCCTGAAGTTGTTCGTAAAGATCATCAATTCTTGGACGATGATGATTACCTTTTATGGTAACCTTGTTTAATTGGCTATAATATATACATTTCCTAAGAGAACCAACTTTCTTTCTCACAAGTAAGACGGGAGGTCCCCAAGGTGAGACACTTGGTAAAATGAAACCCTTATCTAGCAGATCTTTCAAATAATCTTCAAGTCTTTAAACTCCACTGGTGCCATTCTATATAGAGGAATATATATAGAACGGGTATCTAGGATTATGTCTATGCCAAACTCTATTTCTCTCTCAGGAGGGACTCTAGGAAGATCGTCACACAAGAATTTTAGAAACTCTTTCACGATAGGATTTGAGTGAATGGGATGTATCTCAGCACTTGAGTCATTAACTCAGACTAATTGATAGATAAAACTCTTTGAAACTAACTTTCTTGCCTTAAAGTACGAAATGAAACAACCATTACGAACTATTGAACTGCTACTCCACTCAATGACTGATCACAAGGAATCTGAAACTTTACTACTTGAGTGCTACATCTATTGATAAATCACAGGCATGAAGCCAATCCTTACCTAGAATGACATCGAAATCTACCATGTGTAGCTCAACTAAATCATCCATGGCGTTATTGTGATTAATTGCAATAGGACAATTATAATAGACTCTCTCTGCTAGAAAGACTCCCCAATAGCTATAGAAATAGAAAAAGATTCATAATGTTTCTCAAAGAGGATATCAAACTTATTTGCAACATAAATGGTTACAAAAGATAAAATTTCTCATTGCTCTAGCAAAGCATAAACATCAAAAGTAAAAAGTTTTATCACACTCGTGACAACATCTGGAGAGTTCTCTTTTTTTGGTGACTCGTGATTGCATGGAGGTGATTTTCTCCTCCGCCAGTAGTGGAAGTACCTCCTCTAAGTGCAACCCTCTCTGCTGGAGCAACTAATGATGATAGGGCTCTATTGCCTGAACTTCCACCAGCATGCTTATTCTTAGGAAACTCTTTTATGAAGTCACCCTCTTGAATGCACTTGTAGCAACTTGAATGCCCATCATAACACTTACCTGAGTGGTGCCGACCACACCTAGAGCATACAAGAGCCCAACTACCTCCTTGTGTCACACTACCTAGAGACTGTGTTGGCCTAGCTTCGATTATCTGTGAATTCTAGACATGATACTACACTTTGTTTATGGATGCAGGTGCACTAGCAGATAATAGTGCAAATTCGTTTTGCTTATGAAAGGAGGAACAATTTGCATTGCCCTTATTCTACCTAGACTCACTCACTATCGTGGATTTCTTATTTTTCAATTCTTATCTATCCCTCAACTTCTCTTCCTCAACCTGGTGCACATAAACCATCAACCTTAATATGTACATGTCTCCAACCAGCATTGTTTCTTTGCCCTCTTTGCTTGATGAACGACCAAAGCCAGCAACAACTAGACTAAGCCTACTCCTCATGTCCATAACAATTTTCGGAGGTTAGCAATATAGTTAGGTGAACTTCAACCCATCCTCATGCAGACTGAGAGAATCTTGCTTAAGTGTAAGAAATTCCCTTACCTTAGCCTCTTTCAATTCTCAGGGAAATAAACGCCCAGGAAAGCTTCTTCAAAACAGGTTCAACTCAGATGTGGTTCATTCTCATTTGTACCCTCATTCCACTATTCAAACCAAGTCGTAACAACAATTTTCAGTTAATATGTTACTATCTCAAATCTCTTAGCGTTCCCAATATGTAAGATATCAAACACCTTCTTAAATTTACTCAATTAAACTACTATGGATCATTAGTAGTGCGTTGAACAGATGACAAACTGGAGGGTTAATCCTCAAAGAACTCACAAATCCTGAATTATCAGCCTCTTTTTGTCGAGCTCCTCCTTGGTTCCTGAGTTTAGGAGTTGGTTAATCACCGGTATAGATTAACGCTATAATAGCTCATGTAACTCAGGGTTAGGTAGGACTTTTCCCTTGAGGTTACAATTTCCAATGCATTGGGTTGATCTTTGGTTCGTCAACATTCCTCCTAGATGGATTGGATATTGCTTCCTTAGTGGAGGCGGTTATCTGAAGTATGCACAAGTACGAATTAAGATACGCCTTATATACTCGTATGACCTTGATGAAGTCTATGCCGTTGATCACAAAGTTTATCATGCCTCGGGTCTATTCTATGAATGTGCTGCCAAAACCTGAAGATTCATTGCTAGCGTCGAGGAGAAGTTCGACCTTGTTTAGTTTTTTTCTAAGACAGCTGAAGAAGACTTAAAAAAATGGAGGAAATAACGCAAGGAATAACTAAAAAGAACAAAATCATTAGCCAAATGGAACTCAAATTTCAATCGTGTACAAGTAAAATAGAAAGATTAAAAGAGCTACTACTATTGTCTATGAAGCCTCTAATTAAAAAAAGATTGTTTGGACAAGACCCTAATTATCCACTAACTAAAAACTACAAAAAACCAAGAAAATGGAGTGATTAAGATGTCTCTGAAATCAAAGGGGAACCTTAGGAAATGTCTTAAACTAATCACTAGATGCAACGGTACGCCGGACGGATGCTGATCCAAAGTTAAACATGAGTCCCTCTAAGATGATTGCAGACCCACCAAACCTAATGTACATTTAATGCACAAGTTGATAGTTTAATTGCTAAAACAACATAGGCTTGAAGAGTAAAGAGTTGTGAAGAAACACTTACCTTATCATTTCAAGTCCAAGGATATCTCAAAACTGTAATTGAATGCTATAAAGCTTAAAAATCAACCTGTGAAAACAATCTTAGTCATTAAAATAGGCAATAACAAACTTTACTTTACTCATTTAAAGTAATATAATTTTTAAGACCTTCTCCCCGACGACTTCAATATTGGAGCCTAAAAAAAAAGGCGATGGTACATCATTTACTCA
The DNA here is from genome assembly GCA_027704765.1 of Solanum habrochaites. NCBI lineage: Eukaryota > Viridiplantae > Streptophyta > Magnoliopsida > Solanales > Solanaceae > Solanum > Solanum habrochaites. Next base: position 38,120,330 of record JAKWJA010002493.1, on the reverse strand, counting down.
CGCTCCGAAGGACATCATATACAATCATCGGTCTGGACGTCCTTACGATAGTGCATCTCACTAGGTTTAAATTCTGTGACAATCTACCAAGTATACTTACTTTTAATCTGTCCTCGTTCCATGGTTCTATGGAGAATATTGAGTGATTATGACTTCCATCACAAATATTGGTGCTCATACTCCTCCCAAAATGTACTTACACTCATTTGTTATTAAAAAAACTTTCTTTTCTATAGGCTTGACATATTTGCTCAAACCATTTGTCTTATTTGTTGGTGTTTAACAGACTCCACCCCCTCCTCCCTCGACTTATTCGTTGCGTACTTTCTGTAGCGTACTTAATGTTTTGTTTTTGTCTCTCCTCTTCCTGGTATTGTTCCAAACGTTCTTTTTGGTGACTCCTCAGATTGTTTTTGTTAGCTCTGTTGTCCTTATCTTACTGTGATAAACCATTTTATACAGTCTTATCGCCTGGAATTTGATTTGCCTTCATAATTGTCCCCCTTGTGCAGTTCTAGCACCTTCTGGAACATTCATTGACCCTCTTCCTCCTTCTTCAACTCCACATTCTATCAGATTTCTTTACACCCACTTCTAGGACTCCTCTCACCTGTTCTAGTGCTCCTCATACACTCCCACCCTACCCTTCCCCCACTGGATCTGAATGTTTAAACAAGTTCGAAAAGTATTGTCTTTGATAAAAGTTACTATTCCTGTTCAGCCGCCTGCCTGACAACCCCTAGTTCACCATCCCCAGTCAGATTCCTAACATCCTTCTTGTGTCTGTATCTGCTCAGTGAGACCTAGGCCCTTTCTACTCTTTCCTTTCTTTCTCGTTCTTTGGTTGTGCCTATACAGCACCACTGCCTCCTATATGTTCTTGTCTTTCCACATCCCCGTTTGCCTCAACCTTCCCTTCTTGGTATCTCTTTCCTAGCCTGGGTCGCCTTTCATCCTGCATCGACTCCTTGGCAGCAAACAAGTTTTAATTGTTTCGGCCCGAAGCTGGGTGTGGTCGGACTAAACCTTCTGGACCCTTAAAAGCCCTCACCCCCGCCGTAGACACCCCACAGACACTACAAGAATATTGACATCACAGTCACTTTTACTCAGGTGGATCTTCAACTTTATAATACCGCTTCACACATCGGTCTTTCTCTGTCCCTGGATTGACGTGTATTCCTCCCGCTGCTTTATCCCTTCCCTCTTCTCTCCCTCTCTTCAGCTGCCCCTGCCCTCACATTTTGACCACAAATCAGCGACCTTTTTTCCCATTAGTGACCCACTTTCCTTGAACGCATGTACCCTTTCCGTCTCCATACACTCATTATGCCCTACTCCTTAAAACTTTCCTTCCCTAAGTGAGGTGCCCCCTCCCTCCCTAGTAGTTCACCAGGCTTTTTTCCTTATCGCAGGCCGCGTTATCGCGCCATCTCTCCACAGTTGCCTGGTGGCTTTTTTTTCTCCACCCCGCCATGTGTCGACTCATTTTACCACCGAATATCAGTCAGCTACACCCTCATCCCCTACTCTACTGTCTCTTGCTCACCCAGTCCCAAACGACTCCTCCCCTCCCCGTTACCGTCCTCTTTCTCTCTTAGTAACGACCCAGCTGCCACGTCTGAGCCTTTCCTTTTCTACCTTTTCATTCCGCGCTGATAGCGCTATGAGCCCACCCTACATTTATTCAACCAGACCCCGCCATGCTATTCCAACTTATATTTAATCGACTCCTTCAGACTGTCTTTCTTAGTCTGTTCCCTCATCCGCCTATGCTATTCTTTCGTGTTTATTCTCCAGTCAGTTTCAGTTTGGTGTCGAAACCAGCTGTTCGCTGACACTACCTCCAGTCCTCGTACTTTCGATGTCTCACTAATACCTCCCTTATTTAGAGAACACATATAAAAGTTTAACTATAATGTATCTAGGGAAGAAACACCTATTAAGTGTAATTCGAGATACTCAATGAACTCATTTACCCGTCTTCACTATATATATATAGAATAATATGCCATACACGAAAACCCGTGACCCTAAAGCACAAAACTGAATAATAATTAAATCGAAGCTAATCTATCTTCACTAAACTTATAGAAACATGTCTTGTAGAACCAAAACTCAGAAAGTGATTACTTAAAGATCTTTATAAATAAATTCCAAAAAAAAACAAATGTTTCATTCAAACGTATATGAAAATAGTACAAAAACTCTTCATCATTCACTACAGTAGATCTAGTTTACTTCTGTCCAAAATTCAAATTCAATTAATGGCATTTTCCTGCATATTCAAAATGAAATTATAAGTGGTGCAATATTAAAGATATTTATCTAGCCAATGGAAATACATAATTAAACCAAATGTTTTTTTATATATCACAGTGATGATACATCTGATATTTAGACTTCAGCCAGCAATGGAATATAGTGCGGAATGAAGTCTTATTGTCAGGCCGACATATCTTCGCAAACAAGCTAAGCCATTAATTTTGCGGCTGCATGAGAGTTGGTTGGAAACCCAAATTCAATTTTGCCACCTGTGGACTAAATGCTCTACCACTTGTCGGGTTTAAAGTTTGCCACCACCTAAACCGTCAACTGAACTGTTGGGGTACGGACTCACTTAGCAGAATAAGCAATACCTTTGAAAATTCAAGTGTTTATGTCGGAGCGGACAATGTACAGCAAGCGCACGAAGAGCAACTGTCACCATGCCAAGAGTTCTTCGCTACTAGCGCATGGATGCCCAGTCCCTCTGCCACAAATAGGCATAAGATTCAAGATTTACGGATTGAGTTTTGACCACGAAGAGGCTATGGTATCTATTGGGTTATCCTTAGTACTGATTAATACATGTTTAAACAAGTTGGACATATGCAATGTTAGTATTAAAAAAAAATCTCCAAACCTAAACGACAAGACATCACAAACACTAAAGGAGAGACCTCCGGACGAGCAAGGTCCCCAAAACAAATCGAGAAATAATTGGGCCTCGAAATTAATACAACTAATGGCGAACTGATACAAGATCAAAACCTAAGACGGTACTACAAAGAAGATCCCGTTGATAATTGAGATAGTCCCTACTTACCTGAACTCTCACCAACCACTGCCAAAGGCAACGGCAAGAATTTAAACTAACGTGAAAAATAAAGCAGCTGCAAAAAAAACTCGCTGAGACCCCAAACATTGGCAATGCTTACTAGGAATATGTACAATCCACTACAAAATGGCAAGCCAACAGAGAGTTGAAAACTAGTTAGTGGATCAAGAGAAACTTGCCAGCAGAACAAAACAACGATTTGTATATCTCAGGGGGTGAACAGAAATGATTGCTTCAAACAATTTAACACGGCCATATAAAAAGCATTACATCATCTTTAGAATTCTACTTTACTGCAATATATGGATGGCACACAGTGGACAACAAAGTTGAATAAAGATTGTCAATTACCCATTGTCGACCATTACTCACAAAAATTCTAGACAATATCATTGTTGAACAACAATTCTTTAATCGGATGGAGGGGGGAAACAAGCATTGGAAAAGCCGCAATATCAATATAATATACCTTGATTATAAATACCATAATAAATAACATATCAAATTGAAAGAAAATATCTTTCAAAGATTCAGTTCAAGATAGCATGGATAGACCGATATGAAGACTATCAAAGCAGTAAAAGAATATGCAGACCATCAAAGCAGTAAAATAATAGGGTAAAAAAGTACACAACTACAATTAAAAATAACTTCACTCCTTCTTCAACACAATACAACACCCGTACAACTAAAACAAAGTACAACTGATGTTTCAAAAATTCAATATAGTAAAATAAGCTAAGATTTTCATTACCAAGAACACCAACTCAAATAGAAGAAAGACAATATTGCTGACTATCAGCAGAGAATCTTATATACGTAATACCTTTTGAAGAACCGAATCATGGGCTGATCCCGAAGAATGTGGAAGATTTGTGCTACCTACAACATGTGCGCTACTTGCATAAATAGGTGAAGCGAGGTTAGATCCAAAACACACTTGTATATCTTTAAAATTCAATCCGTGTTTTTTTGTAGTAATTGGGTGAATAAATGTCGCATTTCTTCCCTGACTTCTTCCTTTAGAGAAGTTATTTCATTGGCATGCTTTAGTTTTAGATTTTTCATTTCCTTATCTTTATTAAAAGAACTTGTTGTCTCTGATCTACCTTATCACTAAGTCGATTAGGCTGCTTCTTTCCAAACACTGCCCTAAATGCATCATCAGTTGTTTCCCCAGAATTTTGGCATTCATACTGAATTGTAAGTAATATTTCATTTTCAGTCCTATGATAGCGATGAAGAGCTTAAAAAATAGCATAAATTTTCCTAGCAAACAATTCAGCGATATCGACAATGAATTGATATCTCATCGCACTTGCACAGGAAAGAAGAAGAAGAGAGACGTGATAAAATTCAATGGAGTAAAACTCCCTACAATATACAAATTTTATCACTAAATCAAATTCACTAATAATCCTTTTTTAAAAAGTTATAATAGTAACTTGAGTATCATCCTGGATTTCCTTTACCGTCTTTGTACGAGTTGCAGTAATATTTCAGACTTTTATGGTTCTTCGTTGTTGTCTTTTGCTAGATACTACAAAGTATATCAAAAGAAATAAGAAAAACATCAGCATGTTCTAATAAAGTACAAAAAAATGAAATTCAATTTTTTGAAGAAATGGTATGACCAATGCCACGCGTTCGATACCTCCACTTTTTTTTTCTTGTTTTGAGAGGTCCATTATTAAATAAAAAAATATAATTGATTTGATAAATTAAAAAAATAGATAAGAGAAAAAAAATTTCAATGAGTAGAAATGCAATATCTTAGCCTTACTTGAATAGGTGGGTGTTTTCAATACTCGATCAACTGGCGGAATTGAGTCTCTTGAATACCATCAGGATATTTTTCTAGCATCTCCTCAAAGGTACTGTTTTTATCAAAAAAAAATCTTTTTAATTTTTTGTTTGTATCGCCTCAAAGCATCACGAAGACTAGTCATCCCCACTTCTTTCCTCTACTGGAATGAGAAATTTTCTACTATCCCAAATAAAATATATTTATCTTCAGTAAGTAAAACCAAATAATAAAATATGCAATCTCAAGGGTGATTGTTCCTACATTTATATATTCTCACGTGTTCTTTTTAGTATCCTTTGGCACCGCATGCCAATTAGTGTACATCAAGGTGATGAATCTAGGATTCCTTGCACTGTTTCCTATAAAGTTGCTTAATTGTGACTCTATCTTATTAGTTGGTCCTAGTGCTTGTCTTTTATCAAATGTCACCTCCTTTCATTCTTCCAATTTTTTTGCATGAATATCCTTTTATGTTGTTTTTCCATAAACTTTTTTTGTCTTTGATATTTCTAGATTGATGTAAAGCACATGAAATAAGATATTTCTTTCATAACGAGTACTAAATATTACAATATTTAAGGCATACCTTTTGGATTACAAACAATGTTAATTTCCTCTTTGGCATCACATTCATATCTACCAACTTCTTGTGATCCACAAGATCATCCAATCCTTTATTGTGTTCATTAATAATAGGAGTATGAATAAATTTCACATCAATTGTTGTGTTGTTATCACGTTTTGTTTCTTCATGTAGGCGTATCCTTTGATTTTTTACAAATTGATCAATAGTACTAGCTGGTATTACCAGCTTCATCTTTAAGTGCTTGCGATTTGGTAGATAACGAATATCATGTACATTATGTACCACTCCATTGCCTAGCTGTTGCTTATCATGAAACTGACCAATACTAGTGGTTGGTCGAACCGACTTCCTCTTCACATAAATGAAGTTAAGTAGATCCTCAATAGCATGTTTTACCACTCCATTACCTAGTGTTGTTCTAGTAACATGTACTAAAGTAGTAACACCTTCCTTTAATGACGTTTGGAACCTAGAGCTCATAGAATGTTTAATTCCTTTATCTTGAGTGGACTCTTCATATTGAAATAACCTCTGTTTAGTTTGTCCTTTTCCTTCAATAATATGTGAGGTTCTATGTTTTTCCCTTGAAAATGATTGAAGTACTGATTTGTGCCAAAGTAATTTAATCTTTCCTTGTTGTGGAACTAATTCCTCAATATTCTTCCTTTTATGTTGTATTGGTGCCTGCTCTTTCTTAGTTTTATCATTACATTCATTTACTATTTGTTTTCTCTTAATCTTGAATTTGTTGGTCAATTCAGCACTTGATCGGTATTTCATATCAACATCCAGATTGTTTAATGGACTTTGAACTTTGTTTGGATTCAAACATTTTTTCTCTAATATTGTTGATTGATTCATTCTTCTCACTTTGTTTTAATCTCTTTGATTTCATTCCATGTAGTAAGTAAACCAACAAAATAATAATGTTCTTTAAGTGAAAGAAGTAAAAGCAATATAATTCTGAAACACGGTTGACAGATAGATAGCTTATTATAGCATATTACAGCAGCTGAGTTTCACGAATTTCTACTACTGTATATTATTGCGGCAATTCAGTTTCCAAGACTGCCTGTACTGTAAACTTAGTCTATAACCTATACAAACACAATATCCCTGCAGCCACAAGTAAACTGATCCTATAACCTGTACAATCATTCTTGATCCTGCTAAGTCATTATTGAGATTCAAAAGTATAAGCATAGACTGTTAAAACATTATTTTTCTTCATTCTGAAAAATCCTCTTTGGTGAATTGTAACAAGTCAAAAGATGATGAATTTGTGGTCTTAGATGGATGAAGAGGACTAGGATAACAACATTTATAACCAAATCATCACAATAATCTTTGTCAAAGGCTTGTGATGGCCCCTCTCTTTAACAAACGCGTAGAATCGTAACTTAGTGTGAATGTTGACGAAAGAAGTTCAGCTAAAGCATATTTCTACCATGCTAGAAGTATTTGTTTAGGGGTTGGTATCAACCTGTGTGTTTTGTGTCAATAGATTAAATCTTCAGGATAATTTTGACATTTGACATTTTTCTAAATGTATAATACTAACGTGTCAAAAAATACTGTGAGTTTTTTCATTTTACACTTATGTGTCATTTACTTCTGTTGGCAACTGCCTCCTTTGAGTTGCTATGTTTAATCCTTGAGTTCTTGTAGGTTAATTAACTTAGAGGTGCAACATGAACAAACATGTCAAGAATCACATACCGTGTGGTAAAAATCTTCTGATATAACGTGGGAAAGAATCGAAATCCTTGTTGATAAAAATGTAACGTTCTTAAATTGTTCATGTGTTAAAAATTTTTATTTGCTAATGGAGTCTTGCTTCACTTCATGGTTTGTAAATATAATGCATATTGTGTAGAACTGCACTCAATCATTACAACTAAGAAACTTATAATCAGTTAGAAGTACATGTTCCTCAATAAGATAATAATCAGATAAGAAGACAATATAAATCATTGGAACAAAAACATTCTGCAGATTAAACTCCAAAACAGGACAAGCTTCTCATTACTTAAATTACTTAAAAGTAAAGTGTTTTACCTCTCTCGGAGTGACGAACTTGGGACAGCAACAAAACCAGAAGCGACTTCAAACTACAAATCTCACTGTTTTGCTTCTAATGCCTACAACTTGATCATAAAAGGAAACAAATAAGTATATAAGTAACTAATAGCCAAATAAAGAAACAACTATCTAGAAGTACAGGTTCCTCAATAAAATCATAATCCGATGAGAAGCCAACATAAATTACATAAAAAAATTACAATTGGGCTCACAAAGAAACCAACATAATACTTAAACATTGTAGCTATCTAATCTTCAATTCCACATATTAGATATCTTAATATGTTTGCACCGTAACAACAATTAAATTACAAAAACAATAAGTGACCACAATGTGATCCTCAAAACGATAATGAAACTCATGGTGCATCATCTTCAAACTCATCTTCATACTCGGCTTCAAACTCATCTTCAAACTCATCATCCTACTCATTTTCAGAATCGTCTTCAAACTAATCTGCAAACTCATATTCAAACTCATTTTCAGACTCATGTTCAAGCTTATTGGTAGATTCATCTTCAAACTTCTATTCATACTCGACATCAAGCTATTTAGTGACAAGTTCCTCCGAAGGCACATCAATAATTGTTTCTACTGCATCAGTCCTTATTAAGAGTACTTCACCATTATCTTTAGGGATAGATGGTCACATTAAATGTTCAAACGGATCATTTTCATAACTTTCTGGGAAATTAGATTCAACCTCATCACTCATGTTAAAAAAGTCTCTCGGTACAATCTCATAATATAATGTTTTTTTTTTATCATATGGATCTTGCACATAGCAACATTGGTGTACTTGAAATGCAAGCACAAAAGGCTCTTCCTGAGAGGGTCTTTTGTTAATATAGACATAAGTAGTGTCATAAGCATCATTTTCAACCTCATACCAATCACACATAAAAAGAACAACCTTAAAATGACCGTAATAGTCTAATTCAACTATACAAATTATTCTTCCATAATAAGTCAAATCCGCAGCAATCGAATTTTTATCCTTCGAGCTTTCAAATATTTTAGTTTAGGCAATTAGTGTAACACCGCTATTTTATGTTTTATGCCTTGCATCACGCTGCCTAACATGGAATCTATATCAACTAATGAGATACCCAAAATATCTCTTTGCAACAGATTTTTGTCCTTTTGACAATGGTTTTATCAAATCTGGCACATCTTTTTGCAAAGAACGAGTTTCAAACCATTGAAAGAAGTTTTGACAATGATTCTTGGATTTTCTCCATTTAGATCGATGTGCCTTATTATTAACCTCTTCTCATGCTCTCTACACAACATGTTCTTTTTTGTTAAAACAACTAATAAGATAAGTTAAAAAATTAATTATACAAAAAGAATACAATATTCAAATTAAGATACCTAATATATTCTTGAGCATCGTCACAACTTCCCAATAAGTATGCATGTTCGTGACTTAGTAACTTTTCATCTAAAATTATTGTACCAGTTTTCTTTGTTCCTAAAGGAAATATTTTTTTAGAAAATAAGCTCACGGTTTCTGCATCACTTAGGTCACATTCATCATTGATTCGCGCTCTTTAGTTAACTATGGTATGCACCCCCGATACACATTTTCTGAGAATAAATTCATGCGATCTATTCCCACTCGTGTCTATTCTATGCAACCTTTTGAAAAACGCCTATTGCGAATGTATGATTTGATGTACCTATTTATCTTTCAATGGAATACATCCATTGATTTTGAATTGGACCACCTAAATTCACTTTATTAGCCAAATAAATAGGCAAATGAATCATGATATCAAAAAATGAAGGAGGAAAAATTTGATCCAACTGATTTAGTATTTCTATGATCTCTACTCTAAGCAATGTAGTTCCTCCAATGTGATTACTTTTTCACACAACTGATGGAACAAGGAACTTAGACGAATAAAAGGAATATCCACATGATCCTGAAGAATGCTTTTAATTGGTATTGGAAACAAGTAATGTAACATGAAATGAGCATCATTAGTTTTATAATTAGACACTTTTCTTTCATCCAGGTGCACACACCTAGATAGTTTGGAGGCACTACCATCCGGTATCTTGGTTTTCTTTAAAACTCAACAAAATATTGATTTATCTCTGTTTGTCATTGAAAAGAACGCATTGCGAACTTTGTTCTCTTACTATCTTCAATATCCTTTGGATGTAGGTTCTTCTTGATTCCATATCTTTCAAATCATACTGGGCTTTTGCATGATCCTTTGTTTTTCAAGAAATATCCAACAGAGTTCGATGTTTGTTATCAACTATGTTCTTCTGTATGTGCATCACATCAAGGTTGTGGTGTAACAATTTATGCTACCAGTAAGGTAACTCAAAAAATTGATTTTTTTCCATGGGCCATTATTTGATCTCTTTTTCTTCTTCCCAAACACATTTTCAGCATCATTGAAGTTATTAAGCACATCAGTTATCTTAAACGAAGTTGGGGGAGGCCTTAATTAAGTTTTTCCATTGAAATATCTTTTGTTAGATCTTCATGGATGATCCATAGCTAGAAAGACACAATGATCCATATAAATCATTTTCCAACTGTGTTTAAGATAGCTAGAATTAGTGGCATAGTTACAACAAGGGCAAGCAAACTTTTCTTTTGTAATCCAACCAGACAACATAGCATATGCAGGAAAGTCACTTATTGTCCAAGTAAGAGTTGCCCGCATTTGAAAAGTCTCATTTCTTGAAGTATCATATGCTTTAACCCCAGAATCCTATAATAATTTTAAATCATCTATTAATGGTTGTAAGTAAAGATCAATATCATTTCCAGGTGATCGCAGCCAAGGTATAAGTAACGAAAGTATAGAATATTAAGATTTCATGCACATTTAAGGCGGAATATATACACCAGCAACATAATTGACCATGTGCTATGTGATATACTCATGGTTCTAAATGGATTGAATCCATCACTTGACAAGCCAAGACTTACATTGGCACAATCTAGTGCAAAATCTTGATGCAACCTATCAAAGTCTTTCCATGCTAAACCATCAATAGGATGCCTTAACTTTAATTCTTTAGAAAGGTCATGTTCATGCCAACTCAAAGAATTTGTCATCTTTGAGGACATAAATAGCCTTTTGAGTCTAGGAATTAATGGAAAATGTCTCAAAGTATTTGATGAAACCCGATGTTGTTTTTTGAAGGCTCAAGCTCAGTATCAACTTCAGGAGATTGGATATATCGTGAAGATCCACAAGTATGAAAAAATTGATCATCCTTATGATCATTGCTGAACAATATTTTCACACCCAGATTAAGGAATCCGAATGAAACCGGTATCGTTAACCTCTGAAAGGTCGCAGACAAGCCTCTTCTTAGCTTTCATCACATTCATATAGTTAAATTTGCAGAAAATTTAACTTTTAAAACATATTGAAGTATACATAAACTTCATATATTTTCTACATAGATTAATATTCTACTAAGCTCAAATGAAAACAACCATCTACAATTGATCAATCAATTCAAAACAAGGATCAATATATAATGTAATAGTTTGCCAAAATGGCCTTAATACAAAGATTCAAAATTAACATCTGAAAAGAATCGCTAGAGACAATATCCTGTAGCCATGTCTAAAGTACTAAGCTAGATAGATAAATGTAGCATCCTTGAACATCAAACATTGATAAAAAATATGTATATACAATATCATGGTCCATTAGGTCCACTATAACCTAGACCAATTGGCCCGATAAATTGGGCTAATGGATTGTGGTTGAGCCAAACAAAACTTTTTCATTGTTGAACCCGGACCAAACTAGTTATTCGTGATCCAACAAATATCAAGGACTGAAAATCCGTGTTATTTCTTAATGGGCCGATCTAACCTGGCGTAAGCCAGTTAACATGCTTAATGTAAATCTATGATAAACTTCTTTTTTTTAGTCCTATTCACTTTTAGGGTATAGAGGTTGCACCACAATTGTTCTCTCCATCTTAACCTGAACAATCAAAACGAATATGGGATTCTTCAAGGTATTTATCCCTGAAACAAGTGCAAAGCGGTTTGTAAGTATTCTCCCCTTCTTATGGTCTATGATGTAACTTTTTTTCTTGAAATCTTTCTTCTTTTTAGAGAGGTGACAAACTAATACATAGAGGGCAGGGGAAGGATTTTTTAAGATTCAGACTTGGAAAACATGGATACCTCGTGTTATTTTATATTTTTTTAATTGTTCTGTCCCTTTCTACTTATTTTTGTACTTATATTCATGTATTTTATCTATGACTGTTGTTGAATTTTTTTTAAAAACATTTTCAATTAATAGTTTTTGAAAATATGTGTTTTGAATACGGGCAAGGAAAGTAAAAGATTTATGGTGACCTTTTTGTGATGCAAATAAATTTGATATGCTTTTCTTTAGATGTTAAATCCCTACTTTTTTACAAGTATAATTTTTAATTCAGTCCTTAAATGATAGGAATTGCATATTTTATTCGAAACTAATACTATTATTAGCGTTGAAGGAAGTAATTTTATGATAAAACTTTGACAATGACTCACTTCATTACATTTTATCGTTTCTGAAATACCTAAATTCCTGAATTCTGACAGCAAAAGTCTTAAACTTTAAGTTTATTTGAAATATTTTTTTAATCAGAAACTTGTTTGCTTTCATGACATTATTAGTGTGTTTTAATGAAATTAATGTTCTACTATATTTATTTTTTAAAAGCCAAGCTTTTTTTTTTCATTATAGAAACTTCCTACATCTTATAATAATTACATGGATGAAATATTTCCTAGAAATATTTTACTAGGGATTGATTTAGAAATATGTGGCCTATAGGGGTAACCAAATAAGAAAAAAGATATTTATTTTGAATATGGATGGGAAAAATTTATTAAGGACACATCGTAGAGCTTGGAGACATCATTATTTTTTACTGTGATGGAACTAGAATTTTTAACTTTAAGCTACTTGGAAGAACTGGAAGTATAAAGAAAGTAGTTGGAGCTTTAAAAATTATTGTGAAGGAGGAGGAAGCAAAGGAAAAAAATATTGAACAAGTGTGGAGCCAAAGGAGAATATTAGGGTTAGATATAGCAAGAACATTTCTTCTTTTGATGTTAGGGATGAGAATATTATGGTAGCAGAAAAGGAGGATCAAGATAAGGAATGTGAAAATACAGAAGAGATTGTAGAAGAAGACTATGATAAGGAAGAAGAAGAAGAAGAAGATCAGTAAAAATAAGAGGAGAAAGAAGATGAAACAACCGACATATTAAAAAAAGGCAAAAGTATTCATTACCCCCCAAAATTTGATGTTTTCTACTCTATGTACACTTATAATTTATTTCGTTTAAATTATCATCCCGAACATGCTTATTCATCCAACACATGCACCTTTTTGTCCGATCACTCCAACCGTGTCTACATGCACATGACACCTAATAGATATTTTACCACCTTGATAAATATTTTACCATCTAGATAAATATTAGCTACCTGGATAAAAAGGAAACAACCATCAGTATCCTCACTTTTTTGTCTCCATCGTTCTTCACCATATTCATCTTCATTATCATCTATATTTGTCCTCTCTAGTAAGTTTTTCTCACTTTTCAGCAAGTTTATTACTTAACGTTTGTTTGTTGCAACAAATTAAAGGAAACTAGATTTTTTTTGTTTATAAAAATTCTAGGGATTGACCAGTAGGCTAATGGGTTTTAGCGGTATTGCAATTCGTCAATTAGATAGCCTAAGTTCAAGATTTAAGGCAATCTATTTGCAACTCTTTTTTTCTTGATGTGGGTTTATCTTTTCTTGGAGTATAGAAAATATATTATTACATATCAATAAGTAGTTTAACAATGGTAAATTTGTCGATAATATAACTTATGTGATGCTTTGTTGATTATTTGTTTGCTTGTTTTGTTATTTCATGAATTTAGCAATACAAATTGAAATAAAAAAGAGAGAAAAAATCTAAAATTTGAAAAGGGAGAAGGAATTAGATAGAATAAATTGTTAGAGAATAGAGAAAGAAAAATCTTTATAATAAGAAAATAAAAATTTTATGTAAATTATTGTTGTAGTTTTATGAAATGGCAAAAAATCACTTCCTTATGTGCATAGTAGAATGTGATTTCAATTTCTATGCCAGGTGAGCAGAAAATGTGAACACATTAGATGAATAAACAAGCTCGGGGGTAATTAGAATGAAATAAAGTTTAGGTGTATATCAAATAAAAAGTTTCAAGTTCAGGGTGAAATGAATACTTTTGCCTTTAAAAAACCGACAACACATTCAAAGGTAAACAAAAATTAAAGATCATTAAATATACTCTTATGTTTCATTTTATATGCAATTCAATTCCCCTCTTGTTAGTATGTTACTACAAAAATGGCATCTATGAATATTTTGAGAGGATCTTGTATTCATATTAGTATCATGATATATTTAACGATACAAGTTCTGAATGATTTTCTCAAAGGTTTAGTTGTTTTATTCATTGAGAAAAAGAACTTTCTAAGGGAACTTTTTTTTTGTTTTTTGCATAAAACTGAATACTCAAGTTAATTATCATTTTCTAATACTTTTATCTCTGTCAAAAGTCTGGTTTCTTTCTTAAATTCAATGTTCAATAAGAGACAATCTTGTAGAATAAAATTTATAGGCTAACTTTGAGTATACATGTCATTTGTGCTTGTGAATATGACTAGTTAAATTTCTTTTTGATTCAACTAAATGCAAAAGTGTGACTGCTGGCAAACTGAATTATCCTCTTTACCAATTTATACAGATATATTTAGAAGTAGAGTTGCAACTAAGAAACAAATCCTCGCTTCATCCAGATAGGAAAAATCATCTTGTAATTATTAACTCATAACTATTTTAGTTGATTATTTTATATTTCAATCTTATAATATTTTCACTTAACAAAGTCTTTTTTTCCTAATTGTAGTACGTTCTAGCTGATGTGTGAGAGATTACCAACTTGAATTCCCTTCACGCATGATAGTAGAATATGGCTAATCGGAGGGTGGAAGAGTTTATGTAAGTGGAACCATATGGAGAAAAATAATGTGTATTTGTAAATTTGTGAGAGAGAAACACAATAATGACCTTTACTCACAAGTTCACGTTTTCCATGAAGGAGAAGGTTCTCATAACAACACGAAATAATTTATTGTTATTTAGTTTGGCTTTTATGGCCTTCAATGTGTTTAAGTGCCAAAAGATTTTGAAGATAATAAGCATTGTTGTTTGTTGACAGAACATTGAAGGGTATTTTTGTTTGTATTGATGGGTCTATAATTCATGCCAATGAATTGGTGTTAAGACTATAGTTAATTTTTTTACATTCAAATATTAAATCATTTTTTCGTCTACAACAATCTATTAAAAACATGGAATGCCAAAATTACTGTTGCGAAATACTAAACTTCTATGTTTTTTTCTACAGATGTACTCTAAAACTTAGGTGATCATCTTCTACTTGGATTTGATATAATTTTAACTTAAAAAAGGCCTAATGTAGTGCACTACGTATTACCCTTGATAGGGCGCACATATTGCCAAGCAGTGCACCAACATGGTTGAACTTTGTCCTTTTAAAGTTTGGCACTTGAGGATGTAAATTATGTAGTTTAATTTTGTAAATAGTTAATTGAAAAATATTCATGGATATGATATCTGGACTAAAAATTCAGTATTATTTGAAATGCATACACCGCTTTGGTCATTTGGACTAAACAATTTTGCATTTTCTTCTTTGTTTAATATTTAATTCTATTTCTTATTATATTTTATAAATTATGTCTTGAATTTTTTCCATAAAATCAATAATACCTATTGGTTTAGAACAATATTTATTTTAATAGATTTGAAAAAGAAATATAATGTCCTTCAAAGTTTAGAATAACCTATTCCTTATAGGTTTGAGACTGCTTGGGATCTATAAATAGTGTATGTCGGTGAGGATCCCTAAGGATTGTACACTTCTTCTATTTTCTATAGTGAAAATATTTCTCTACATTTGCTTTGACTATTAGTGTAGCCTAACATCGTTTAATTCTTGTGCTATTTTTCACTTTTATTTTATATTCTTGTGAATTTGTGCTAGTTAATAACCCACATTATTTTCTTAACATATTTTATCTTGTATTTTTCATTTCTAGTATGAATAGATAAAGTCGTTAGTTATGATTACAGACTCTTATGATATTTATGATGTGGATGGTGGTTTGTTTATGTTTCTTATTTACAACTTTGTCCCTATAAAATCATAATTCATATTGAGGGTTGGAATGCTTCTATTTTTTCTAATAATATGTCATGTTTTGCATACTTATTTTTAGGTTTAAAATGAAATATTTTATTTGGATTATTTGGGAGTAGTTCACTATGACTTTTGGTTAATTATTTTGGCAAATAGGGTCAGGGTAATAAGTTTGTTTAGTGTTAATAATCCATTAGGCTTTTGATTGTATTCAAAGCATACGTCAACAATAGAAAATTTGGCTCGAGAAAGAAATCTAAGTGCTTAATTACATAATAACTTTATTAAAGGTAAGATGACGTTTTTAGTCAAAGCCAGTTGAAATCGATAAAACAAATGTGAGAAAAGGGATAAAGTAGTTTTCCCAACATAGTAAAATAAATGTGTCATAAGTCTTAAGCTCTAACGATGGCATATATAATATATAGTCTTACATTAGGTCGCAACTTCGTATAACAAATAAGGAAATATTACTAAAATTACAAGGTTATATGCATGTGTATTTACCTACAAACTTTTAATAATAATATAATAAACTTTAGTTTGACCAAGACTAATAGGCTTAAATTTAGGATGTCATATACAAACCGGTGTATATCTAAGCCATGGTTGCAACATCACATGTTAGTTAAGATTAATTAAATTGATTTACTTAAGAAAACCATAGGAATAATTAATAATTTGATTTGTCCAACACTAATTTATACCAATTATAAGTTGATAAAAACGATTGTGTTAGAATTATATGATTTAGGAGTGCCTAACACCTTTTAATGCATCAATTGATTTCCTTACCTGATCCATTGTTTTCATTGACTAATTGAAAGAGTCATTTACTTTTCATTATTGTTTTAAAAAGATGATTTGGAACACCATAATTCAATTGTAAGTGACTACTCTATTTCGGTAAACAAAATAATATCCTCATAATACCGTTATTTTAATTGGATAAATCTGACAAAAAGTGGTGTGACAATGTTATCCAATAAAATTTATATATCTACGTGAAAACAAGTAAATTAAAAATTTTGAGGAATGAAGCAATATCTTTATAATGATGATATTTGTGGCTTCAACATGTAATGTAGATAACAATTCTTTGGAACAATATTGTTGGGATGTTATTAGCGCCTCACCGACATGATAATACCATGTAAACAGATTGAACTTAATATAATATATTGAATCAATACAAAAGTTAAGAGAACTTATATCTCGCTCCAGATAAGTTATGTAGTAATTAAGTTATGCAACATAAGTTGTGAAATATATTCAAGACATAACTCGCTAGATAAAAATTTAGAAAATATTTTTCTTGCTACACATAAGATTTAATAGGAATTAATTTATGCAGTACCACATAACTTATTATATCTTTTATGACACGGCCCATACTCCTTAGGGAGGCAGCAGTGGGGAATTTTCCGCAATGGGCTAAAGCCTGACGGAGCAATGTCGCGTGGAGGTAGAAGGCCCACGGGTCGTGAACTTCTTTTAAGTTGTTTCATAAATTGATCTCTTGCCTCATGCGACGTGAATTTTGTAGTGTTTAGGTTTTACAGTACGACATAACATTACATAACTTTTTATGTCTTTTACAACATACTTTATGGGTTTTGAAATTGAAATTTGACCTCATACAAGTTCCAAAAGCTTGGGTCATGCTTTGATGGGTTCATTTTAAAGCTTCTTCAAACGGAAAGATGGTTAATAACCCTAATTCTCATAGAGCTATTTACTCTGTTAGTATAAAAAATTTACAAATCTATGGTGGTCTTTTTTAAAAATCATTTTTTTATTTATTCAAAGCTTATCTATTTCAAATGTTTTATTTCTCTTAACACAACATTTTCACTTTGGACATCAAAATATAAACTATGATCCATTATTTTACTAAAATATCTTTTGAAATTATTCCTTTTAATTGATTAATTCATTAACTTACTACATAGTTTATTAATACGCTTTTTGTAGCGTTACTTTCTTTTTTTAAGTCTCAAAATTAGTGATAATTGTTCAATTCAAAATGAAGAAAAACTTATTTAACTTTCCAACTGAATACAAGAAACTGAAATCTAACTGAACTAACTTCCATGAATATGCAAATATATTGCAATGCAATGGTAACTTAGGGAACAAGATACTAATATTGAACTACTCAAGATTAAACTAAGTGAATGGAGAGGAAATAATACCTCAAGCTGAAACTCAATCAGAAAGAAATAGGTGAGGATTCCTGTCCATGATGATCCTAAGTAGGTCCCTCTACGGACGAACTCCGCCACAAAACTTTTACAAATGCAATTTGCTTTTTTATCAACCTAAGAACATGATGGTCAAGAATCTCAACCAGCACTTCTACATTAGTGATACTATATTCACAACCATACTCTTTAATGGTACAATTTGTGTTGGATCACCCGTGCACTTTTTCAGCATGGAAATGTGAAAAGTAGGATGAACCGCTTCTATTTCCGTTGGAAACTCTAATTCGTAAGCCATATTGCAAAACTTTTTCAGGGTTCTAAAAGGACCTAAATACTTAAAACAAATCTTTCCTTCCTTTACAAATCTCATCAACCTTTTTATGGGTTACACTTTTAAGAAAACTCAATCAACGATATCAAACTCCAAGTCCCTTCACAAGTGCATGGGACTTCAGATGACTATGATTTATTTTTTTGACTATCTCTTATAAGATGAACTTACTCCATTGCCTCATGAACCATTGGCTCATAATTAAGTCTGCTTCACCTACTTCGAACCAACCAACCAGAGACTGACATCTACGTCCATATAGGGCCTCATAAGAGGCCATATCAATATGGAATGAAAGCTATTATTATAGATGAACTCTATGAAAGGTAGGTAAACATCCCAATTACTATTGAAATCTATCACACAAGCTCTCCTGATTTCCTGTTAGTTATGAATGGTAAACTTTACCTAACCATCTGTTTGTCGATGAATTTTTGTAATTAGATTTACGATGTACCAAGACCTTTTTGAAATTACTTCCACAAATGAGATTTAAATTGAAGACCTCTATAGGAGATAATTGAAAAGGGAACCCAATGAAACTTGACTATCTCATTACTATACAATTTGGTGTAGTATTTTGCTGAATCATTAGTATTTACTAACAAGAAGTGAGCCGACTTAGTGACTCTTTCAACTATCAACAAAATAGAGCCATGTTATTTGTGAAATCGAGGTAAACCCGTAATAAAGTCCTTGTTTAGTACTTCCACTTCCATGTAGAAATTCTAATCTCCTACATCACACCTCCCTATTTTGATGTTTTTCCTTAACATGTTGACAGTTAGGACACTTATCCAAAAAATATATAAAATATACAAGACAATAAAAGAAACGTATTTTTTTTATAAATGAATAAATAAAAAAAAGGGAAAAATTGTTTTTAGAAAAATATAATAATAATAATATAATTGTCCTACTTTCTTTAAGACCTTTTTTAAAATTACCAAAACTCTAACAATCTCATTCCTACATATATCATAATTTATAACCATTATATACCTATATATGTTCTATCCATAGCTAAAATAATATAAATAATGCGAAAAGAAAAAAATTAATTAAGGACGTTACCACATTCAAATTTGTAAATGTCCATCTTTTAATTTTACTTCAGTGTGTTTGAATAAATTTATGTGCAGAATCCAAAATTAATTTAAGTCATATATAGTCAAAAAAGTGATCGTACTTTAACAACGGGACTTGGCGGATGCCTTATACCTCCCCCTCATTCAACAGAATTCCTTACCTAATCTATGATTTCACTGACCATATAAAGAGTCATTTCTTTTTGATAAGGGATTAACCAAAAAGGTGACTTGGAACACAAAAACACAATTCCAAAGGGCGACTTTGAACATTAAAATAATTGTAACGCCCCGAGCCTACACCTTGGACGTTCCCGGCACCCTACGACCTTTGCTGGACTTGAGAAGACCCTTAGCCATGATTACATACACAACAACCCAACTTCCGCAAGGCAAACCTCACTCATACAATATCAAGGCTTCACAATCTCAGCGTCGTTGGAAATAATATTCTGATGGATTTTCAATCATATATAGAATCACTCCTAATTCATCATGAACTAGGAGTTATGGTTGTTTCAAGTTACCAAAAACTGACTTTTAACTTACTTAACATTTCCAGATTTTCCTATTATTTACAAAAATTGGTATTTTTACATTTTAAACTCTTTTCTAGTAATTATTGTTGCGAGATTTTACATTATTTTCCCGTTGGGAACATTCATCCTTCAATGAGATTACTATTACTTTACATAGGGTAGACATCATAAAGTTCAAACACCCACATGCAATTGCAACCAAACAACATGCTTACTCAAAATTTAAAGAGTACTAAGAAGAAAATTAGTACAGCCTGTACTTTCTCCGGATTCAATGATATGTGGATATATCTTCTTCAGTTCCTCTTCACCTTCCCAAGTAGCTTCTTAAATAAATTACTTCTCCAAAGGACCTTGACTGTGGCTACCTCTTTTGTTCTCTACTTGCAAACTTGGCAATCTAGGATTTGCACAAAAATATTCTCAGATTACAAGTTTTATTTGATATCAATATTCTTTGTTAGAATGATCAATGAAGGGTCCCCCATGCACTAATTTAACTTGGAGACATGCAATACTGGATAAATTGCTTCCATCTCTTGTAGTTGCTCCAACTCATAAGATACATTGTCAATTCTCTTAAATATTTTATAAGGTCCAATATATCAGGGACTAAGTTTCCCCTTTTTACCAAAACTCAGAATATGATTTATGGGTGAAGCTTTCAAGTAAACCTAATCATCTACTTCAAACAAGGAAATCTAACGACTCTGTGTGGTCCTCCACCTCTCTTGAATCATTTTCACCTTCTCTGTATCTTAATGAACTAGATCTTTTCCTTCAACCCTGCTTCACCAAACTTAAACAATCCAATAGGAGATCTGCATCTTCTCCCACAAAGAGCTTCATAAGGGTCCATTTTGGATTCTAGAGTGTTAACTGTTGTTTTGAGCAAATTCAATGAGAGGTACGTGATTCTGAACCCAAACCTTTTTAAAAAGATTTTAAGAACTATAAAACAAATTGTGCACCTCTATATGAAATGATTGATACCGAATATCCATGAGGTCTTACCACCTCTTGAATGAACAACCTAGCATAATCTTCTGCCGAAAGGGTAGTCTTTATTGACAAAAAGTTGTCCAATTTTGTTATTCTATGAATAATCACCCAAAAAGAAACATGTTGCCTGTGAGACCTTGGTAACCTTGTGATGAAGTCCATATTATTCATCTGCTAATCCATTTTGGAAGTTCAATATCCTGAGTCAAACGTCAACATTTTTAGTGCTCTATTTTTACTGGTTGACAATTCGGGCACTTAGCAACAAACTCAGCAACGCCCTTCCTCATACCTTTTCACCAATATACTTCTCTCAAATTGTGGTACATCTTTGTGGAACTCGAATGAATGGAATACTTGGGGCTATGAGATTCATTCGTGATTTTTTCTTGGAGTCCATCCACCATAGTTACACAAAATGTACAGAGATATATCAATACACCATATCCCCCTTGTTCAAAAGCTAATACTCTTTGCTTCAGAATATTTTTCGTTCAATTCAAGCAAAATGGTATCTTGGTCTTGCTTTTTTTTTCACATCTAACAATAACGATGACTCAACTTCATTTTTCACTGCTATTCAACCTTCTGTGGAATCCATAATTCGGACCCCTAAGTTTCCAATATATGCACATCTTTTTCTAGTTATTTCTTTTGTTCTTCAAGATCAACAATACTACCCATAGACAACATGGTTAAGGAATCAACAACCACATTACCCTTAACTTGGTGGTAATGAATGCTCATGTTATAATCCATAGGCAATTCTAACCATCTTATTTGTCTGAGATTAAGCTCTTTTTTAGTGAAAATGTATTGTAAGCTCTTTTTATCATTGAATATATGAACATAAAAATAGTGATGCTATAATTTCAAGGAAAAAACTACTGCAACCAACTCTAAGTCATGGGTTATGAACTTTCAACTTTCTAGAGGCATATGATATAACCTTGAAATTTTTCATTTGGACACAACCCAAACCAACTCAAGATACATCACAATACACTACAAGGTATTGAGTACTTTCTGGTAATGTTAGAAACAGATGTAGTAGTTAACCTTTTTTCAATTCCCGGAATATTTTATCACAAGTTTCAAACAATTGAAACTTAATTATATTTTAATTTAACTTGGTCAAAGAAGATAAAAAGATTAAAACGCCTCAACAAAACTTCTAGATTAGCCAACAAACCCAAGAAACTCCTAATATCAGTTGGTGACGTGGGTCTAGGACAATTCTAGATTGCTTCCATCTTTTAGATATCAACTTTAATCCCAGCACCGGAGACTATGTGGCCCAATAATGCCATAGACTTAAGAAAAATTTCACAGTTTGAGAAATTAGCATATAAAATTCATATCTTTCTATGTTTGAAGAACTGTTCTGAGATGACTAGCATGATTTTGTTCATTCCTTGAGTCGACAAGTATGTCATTAACGAAGATGATATCAAGTATATATAAATTTGTTTTGAAGACTCCATTAATAATATCCATAAATTTTGAAGGCACAATGGTCAACCCAAAGGACATGAAAAAATTTCTTAATTCCCATATCAGGTTCTAAAGTTTTCTTTCAAATATCACATTCCCTAACTTTCAACTGATGGTAGCCTGATCTGTGATCAATTTTTGAGAAGCAGGAAATACCCTGAAGTTGTTCGTAAAGATCATCAATTCTTGGACAATGATGATTACCTTTTATGGTAACCTTGTTTAATTGGCTATAATATACACTTCCAAAGAGAACCAACATTCTTTCTCACAAATATAACCGGAGCTCCCCAAGGTGAGACATTTGGTAAAATGAAACCCTTATCTAACAGATCTTGCAACTAATCTTCAAATCTTTAAACTCCACTGGTGCAATTCTATATAGAGGAATATATAAAGAACGGGTATCTAGGATTATGTCTATGCCAATTCTATTTGTCTCTCAGGAGGGACTCTAGGAAGATCGTCACGAAAGAATTTTAGAAACTCTTTCACGATAGGATTTGAGTGAATGGGATGTATCCCAGCACTTGAGTCATTAACTCAGACTAATTATTTCCATAGATAATAACCTAGTGGATGTTCACGTAAATTTTTAGAAAAAATTATCTTAGAATTATGGATCACCAAAAAAAATGGCAGAGACACCAAAATCGGCAAAATAGGGGGTTTGCCCTCTCTGTGTTCGTTTAATTTTTTAAATGGGTTGTTTTGACCGTAGTGAAAAAATGGCTCCATAGAAAAGGTCTTAACCTACTCCTGTTTAAATTTTTGGCAAAAATCATCTCGCAATTCTGGATCACCAAAAAAGATGGTGAAGAAGAGTACACGAAAATTGGCAAAATAGGGGGGTTTGCCTTCCCTGGGGCTCGTTTGATCTTTAAAATGGGTTGTTTTGGCCATGGTGAACAAACGACACCATAGATAAGGTATTAACAGATGTTTGTGTAAATTTTTATCAAAAATCATCTTGAAATTTCGGATCACCAGAAAAGGTGGTGGACTATTGCACATGCAACCTCCTATAATATTCCTCTAGACCAAAGAAACTCCTAATGTCTGTTGTAGTCAGTGATCTAGTCCAAATTTTCACCGACTCTGTTTTTTTTTGGAATCAACCTCGACACCCTCACTATAGATAATATGACTAAGAAACACCACCGACCTCAACCAAAACTCGCATTTGGAATACTTGGCAAATAGTTGGTGTTCCCTAAGCACTTGCAAAACAACCTTCAAATTCCCCATATCATCACCCTCACTCATCGCATAAACCAATATATCGTCAGTAAAGACAATCACAAATGCATCAAAATAATTTAGGAACACCCTATTCATAAGACCCATAAATGCCGCCTGGCCATTAGTCAATCCAAAAGACATGACTAGGAACTCGTAATGACAATATCTAATTCAAAAGGCCATCTTGAGAATATCTTTATCTCTCTCCCTAAGTTGGTGATATTCCAATCTCAAGTCAATCTTGGAAATGTAACTCGCACCTTGGAGTTGATCAAATAAAGCACCAATCCGAGGGAGAGGATACTTGTTGTTAATTGTGACTTTGTTTAATTGACGGTAATCGATACACATTCTAAGTGACCCATCCTTGTTTTTCACGAACAATATTGGAGCACCCATGGAGAAATACTAGGACAAATAAAGCCCTTGTCTAGTAAATCTTTCAGTTGAGCCTTCAACTCGTTCAGTTCGGCAAGAGCCATCCGATAATGAGGAATTAAAATGGGATTTGTATCCGGTAGAAAGTCAATACCAAAATCAATTTCCCATTCCGGAAGAATACCGAGAAGATCATTGGGAAAGACCTCCGGAAATTTCCTCAATACGGGGACCGACTCAATGGGAAAAAATTAGAGTTTAAATCTTTGACTCTTATAATATGGTATAATGACCCCTTAGATATCAGCTTACAGGCTTTCAAACAATAAGTGATATGACCTCTAGGAATAGAATTTATCCCCTTCCATTCTAAAACGGGCTCATTTCGGTCCTCCTCAAGGACCCTTTGGTTGGTCCATTGGGAGTCGTACCCCGACGTTTCAACCATAAATTGAATTTAATACGTAGTAGGCACCTTACTATCAAATTCCATCAAATTCCGACTCCTAAAACCTAGTCAAAATCTAAGGCACAGTAGTAGCTCTTGAACTAGTTTCCGGACCTCATGGACGTTGACACTTTGATTGTAAAACTTCCTCGACGACTTATACTCATTATATTTGACCTTTAAATAGTATCCTAACCATTAGATACTCATGTTAGGCTCTAGATTACGTCTTAGACTTTTGAAGTGTTACAACAATTAGGTAAACTGTAACTATGAAAGCTAATTAAGTTTTTCCTCTTTGCAATATACGAAAATTTCCCTACCATGAATATACATATTTTCCATGACTTGATTTCTACAATAATAAAGAACTATCACAAACTAAAAGTCAAAATAACTTAACTCTCACTAATTTTTATTTTATAAAAAAATGAGTATTAATGTTACCCGTTTAGCTATATATTAAACTAGTTTCTGGGCACACACTTTGCGTGTATATCCATATAATTGAGTTTATAAGTTTAAGAATTAGTAGAGCAGAAAAAACCCATCTTTCCAATTTTCCTATGTGATAGTGCACCATTTTTTTTTTGGTGATATGAAATTCTGAGATGATTTTTGCAAAAAACTTATGTGGACGGCTGTAAAGACCTATCTATGGAGATGGTTAGTCACCATGACCAAAATGTCTCATTTTCAAGGTCAAACGAGCCTCACAGTAGGCAAACCCTATGTTTTGCTAATTTTAGTGTGCAATAGTCCACCATCTTTTTTGGTGATGCGGAAATCCGAGATGATTTTTGCCAAAAGCTAACGTGGACATACTCTAAGACCTTATCTGTGGAGTCGGTCGATCAATATTTCCAATACGGCAAATTGTCAAGGTCAAATGAGCCCAGAGCTGGCAAACTCCCAATTTTATTTATTGCCTTAAGGTACGAAATGAAACAACCGTTACGAACTTTTGAACTGCTACTCCACTCAATGACTGATCATAAGGAATCTGAAACATTACTACTCGAGTACTACATACTATTAATGAATCACAGGCATGAAGCCAATCCTTACCTAGAATGACATCGAAATCTACCACGTCTAACTCAACTAAATTAGCCATGGTGTTATTGTGATTAATTGAAATAGTACAATCATAATAGACTCTCTGTACTAGAAAGACTCCCTAATAGCTATAGAAATAGAAAAAGGTTCACAAAGTTTCTCAAGGATGATATCAAACTTATTTGCAACATAAGTGGTTCGAAAAAGATAAAATTTCTCATTGCCCTAGCAAAGCATAAACATCAAAAGTAAAAAGTTTTATTATACTCGTGACAATATCTGGTGAGTTCTTTTTTTTTTTTGACGACTCGTGATTGCATGGAGGTGATTTTCTCCTCCGCCAATAGCGGAAGTACCTCCTCTAAGTGCAACCCTCTCTGGTGGAGCAATTAATGATGATTGGTCTCTATTGCTTGAACTTCCACCATCATACTTATTCTTACGAAACTCTTTTATAAAGTTACCCTCTTGAACGCACTTGTAGAAACTTGACTGCCCATCAAAACACTTACCTGAGTGGTGCCTACCACACCTAGCGCATACAAGATCCCAACTACCTCCTTGTGTCACACTACCTTGAGACTGTGTTGTCCCAGTTGTGATTATCTGTGAATTCTAGACATGATACTACACTTTGTTTATGGATGCAGGTGCACTAGCAGATAATAGTGCAGATCCATTTTGCTTAGGAAAGGAAGAACGATTTTCATTGCCCTTATGCTACCTTGACTCATTCACTGTCGTGGATTTCTTATTTTTCAGTTCTTATCTATCCATCAACTTCTCTTCCTCAACCTGGTGCACATTAACCATCAACCTTAATATGTCCATGTCTCCAACCAGCATTGTTTATTTGCCCTCTTTGCTTGATGAACGACCAAAGCTAGCATCAACTAGACTAAGACTACTCCTCATGTCCATAACAATTTTCGGAGCTTAGCAATATAGTTAGGTGAACTTCAACCCATCCTCATGCACAATGAGAAAATATTGCCTAAGTGTAAGAAATTCCCTTACCTTAGCCTCTTTCAATTCTCGGGGAAATAAAAACCCAAGAAAGCTTCTTCAAAATAGGTCCAACTCAGATGTGGTGCATTCTCATCTGTACCCTCCTTCCACAAATCAAACCAAGTCCTAACAACATTTTTCAGCTAATATGTTACTATGTCAACTCTCATAGCGTTCCCAAAATGCAAGATATCAAACACCTTCTTAAATTACTTAATTAAATTATCTGGATCCTTAGTAGTGCTTCAACAGATGAAACTTGGAGGGTTCATCCTCAAGAACTCACAAATCCTTGAATTATCAGCCTCTTTTTTTTGAGCTCCTCATTGTTGCCTGAGTTGGTTAGTCACCAGTTGGATTAACATACTAATAGCCTCACGTAACTCAGGGTTAGTGACTTCCCCTTGAGGTTTCAATTCCAATGCATTGGGTAACTTTGGTTCCTCAATATTCCTCCTAGCTGGATGATCTCTTGCTTCTCTTCGTTGAGGAATGGTTATCTGAAGTATGCGAAAGCAAGAATTAGACACGACTTCATATACTCTGTATGACTCTTGAACTCTATGCTTTGATAAAAATTTTATCACGCCCTGGGTCTATGCTATGAATGTGGCCAACACCCAAAGATCATTGCTAGCGTCGCACAAGAGAATATAAATCAAGTAATAACTAAAATAAAATCACTAAGCCAAAATGGTAACTCAAATCTCAATCGTTTACAAGTGAAATAGAAAGATTAAAGAGCTACTTCTATCTGTCTATGAAGCCTCTAATTTAAAAAAGGGATGTTGTGACAAGACCCCAAATTATCCTAATAACTAAAAACTAAAAAAAAGATAATTGAGTGATAAAGATGTCCTCCAAAATCAAAGGAAACTTATGAACTGACTCTAAACTACTCACTAGATCAACAGTACGCCGGATGCTTATCCAAGTAACATGAGTCTCCATCATAATACGATGCAGACCACCAAACATAAGTACATTTAATGTACAATTCTCAGAGTTTCATTGCTAAAACAACATAGGCTTGAAAGAGTTGTGAAAGAAACACTTACCTTAGCTATTCTCAACTCAAGGATACTCAACTTTATATAACGCAATAAATCTTAAAAATCAACTGAAAACAATCTTAGTTCATTAAAGATAAGGCAATAACAAACTTTACTTTACTAAGTTAAAGTAACATAACTTCTATGAGAGATTCTCTCACCGACGACTATCACTATGAGCTTAAGTGTTGTTACAAAATTTTACCTCACGCTGCGGAGGACCATCATATACCATGCCATCGGTATAGGACGTACTTAAATTAGTGGATCCACTAGGTTAACTTATGTGACCATCTAAAAAGTATAATCCTTTAATGCTCGTAATCGTTACATGGTCTATGGAGAATTGATTTATTATGAACTTCCATCCCCATATTGGTACTCAATACTACAAAGGAAAATGTACTTAACTCATGTGTTATTAAAACAACTTCTTTCTCTGGGTTGAGATAATTGCTCAACACTTAGCTTCAAAAGCTCTCTTGGAATCAATGTTCCTTTTTATTGCTCAAAACTCTTTTGGGAAATCTTAGTTTCCTCTTATCTTAAATGTGAAAACATTTATAAAGTCTTAGGGAATACTTATTTCCCTTATAACTTTTTTGAGAATAAACTCAACATCCACTACACCATTTTAGGCCTACGGCCACACCACTAAAGTTTAACCTTAACTAGCGAAAAGTATGGTATTTGATAAAAGGATACCACTTTGGACTTTCAACAACACTTTTTAGGGGGTGTCCTAAAGAAGCGTAACCTTTGAGATTAGGCAACACTTTTTAAACGTTTCCATCTTTGGCTACACTTATAAAGCCTAGCCAAAGAGGTATAAAGTCATGCTTTGTTGAGATGGGTATTAATTAAAAACTCCGATTTTCATAGGACCACACTTAACAAGATGGCCCTTACAGTGTTATTGGTCACATTACAAGTGTTTTCTTTTATCGTTACTAGAAAACACTACAAAGTGTTGCTTTTCATATAGGTAACATTTATAATAGGTAATTTATATCTCAGCTAGAGTACCAACTTAATAAGTGTAATTTTCTGTCTCATTAGGAGCTAACCATTATAAAATGTAACTTTATTTGTTATCTAAGAGAAAACACTTATAAATGGTGTAATGTATATATATATATATAAGATTATATATATATATTCTAGGTATTGTATGTATGCATGTATGTATGATGCATACATTACATTACAAGTGACCTAAAGCACAAATTTAACTAATAATTAAATCGAAGCTATATTTTTCAAATAAACTTCAAGAAACATTTCTTGTACAACAAAAACTCAGAAAGTGATTACTTAAAAATCTATATAAATAAATTCCAAAAAAAATTGTTTCATTCAAACGTATATGACAATAGTAGAAAAACTCTTCATCATTCACTACGGTAGATCGATTTTACTTCTATCCAAAACTCAAATTCAATTACTGGCATTTTCCTGTACATTGAAAATGAAAATATAAGTGGTGCAATATTAAAGATATTTATCCAGACAATGGAACTACATATCTAAACCAAAAGTTTATTATCACAGTGATGACTACTTCGTATTAAGATTCAACAACAATGAATATAGTGATGAAGTCTTATTGTCAGGCCCACATATCTTCGCAAACAAGCTAAGCCATTAATTGTTTGTGTGTTGGAACATAACTTCAATTTTGCCAACGTGTCACTAAATGTTGTACCACTATGGGTAAAGTTGCCAAACCTTCCACTAAACTGTTGGGGTACGGACTTACTTAGAAGAATAAGCAATACCTTAGGAGATCCAGTGTATGTCGATGAATGTACAAGCAAACAAGAGAGAATATCATATGCCAGGGTTCTTATAGAGATGGATGTCATAATCCCTCTTCCACAAATAGTCAAAGTTCAAGATTCTAGTGGATGAGTTTTTGACGAAGAGGTATGGTATTACTGGTTTCCTTAGTACTTTAATACATGTTTACAAGTTGGACATGAATGTAGTATAAAAAAATCCAAACCTAAAACAACAACACATGAGAAGCAGAGGGTCAAAAACCAGAGAAAAAATTTGCCTCCGAAAAGCAGAAAATGAGGACAGCGAATGGGCAACTTGAACAAGATCAAACCAAGAGGTACTAACAATAAGAGATAATGAGAAGTCTAGTATGAATTCAACATGAAAAAAAGGAGGCAGAATTTCATAACGTGAAACATAAATCAGCTGCAAAATATAGTTTGAGCCCCAAAGAATTGGCAATGCTTACTGAGAATATTTACAGTCCACTAAAGAATGGCTAGCCAACAGGGAGTTCAAAACTAGTCAGTGGAGCAGGAGACTGCAGCACAACCAACAACAACGATTGTGTGATCTAAGGGCGGACCGCAATGACTAATCAAACAATACACGGCCATATAAAAAGATTACATCATCTTTAGAATTCTACTTTACTGCAATATATGGATGGCACATAGTCGACAACAAAGTTGGACAAAGATTGTCAATTACCCACTGTCAACCATTACTCACAAAAATTCTAGACAAAATCATTGTTGAACAACAATGTCTTTATCGCATGGAGGGAGGGAACATAGCATGGAAAGACAATCAATATCAATATAATATACCTTGATTATAAATACCATCATAAATAACATATCAAATTTAAATCATATCTCTTAAAAAGATTCAGTTCAACATAGCATGGACAGACGGATATGCGGACGATCAAAGCACTAAAGAATATGCAGACTAGCAAAGCAGTAAAACAATAGGGTAAAAAAGTACACAACTATAACAAAAAATCACTTCACTCCTTCTTCAACACAAAACAACACTTGTACAACTAAAACAATGTACAACTGAAGTTTCAAAAATTCAAGATGATAAAATAAGCTAAGAATTTCATTACCAAGAACACCAACTCAAATATAAGAAAAACAATATGCAGACTATCAGCAGAGAATCTTATGTAAATAATACCTTTCGAAGAATCGAATCATGAGTTGATCCCGAAGAAAGTGGAAGATTTGTGCCACCTAAACTTTTGCGCTACTTGCATAAAAAGGTGAAGAGAGGTTAGATCCAAAACACACTGGTATATCTTTAAAATTCAATACGTGTTTTTTTTGTAGCAATTGAGTGAATAAATGTCTCATTTCTTCCCTCACTTCTTCCTTTAGAGAAGTTATTTCATTGGCATTCTTTAGTTTTGGATTTTTAATTTCCTTATCTTTCTTCAAATAACTTGTTATCTCTGATCTACCATAGCACCTAAGTCGATCAGGCTGCTTCTTCCCAAACACTGCCCTAAATGCATCATCAGTTGTTTCCCCAGAACTTTGGCATTAATACTGAATTGTAAGTACTATTTCATTTCCAGTCCTATGATAGAGATGAAGAGCTTAAAAAATATCCTAAATTTTCCTAGGAAACAATTTAGCGATATCGACAAAGATTTGATATCTCATCGCACTTGCACAAGAAAAAAAGAAGAAGCCAGACATGATAAAATTCAATGGAGTAAAACTCCCTACAATCTATAAATTTTAAGTCTAAATCAAATTCACTACTAATCATTTTTTAAAAAGTTATTATAGTAACTTGAGTATCATCCTGGATTTCCTTTCCCGTCATGGTATGAGTTGCAGTAAACATTTCATACTATTATGGTTCTTCGTTCTTGTCTTTGGATACATGCTACAAAGTATATCAAAAGAAAAAAAAATCAGCATATTCTAATAAAATACAAATAAATCAAATTCAAATTTTTGAAGAAATGGTATGACCAATGCCACGCGTACTCTAGAAAAATTAATAGGTCCCATTCGATACCTCCATTTTTGTTTTTTCTTGTTTTGAGAGGTCTATTATTAAATAAAAAGAAATAATTGAATTGATAAATAAAAAAAATAGATAAGACAAAAATATGTCAATGAGTAGAAATGCAATATCTTAGCCTTACTTGAACAGTTGGGTGTTTTCAATACTCGATCAACTGGCGGATTTGAGTCTCTGGAATACCATCAGGGCGTTTTGCTAGCATCTCTTCAAAGGTACTGTTTTTATAAAAAAAACTCTTTTTAATTTTTTGTTTGTGTCGCCTCCAAACATCACGATGACTAGTCATCACCCACTTCTTTCCTCTTCTGGAATGAGAAATTTTGACTATCCAAAATAAAATATATTTATCTTCAGTAAGTAAAACAAAATAATAAAATATGCAATCTCAAGATTGATTGTTCTTACATTGATATATCCTCACGTGTTCTTTATCCTTTGGCACAACATGCCAATTAGTGTACATCAAGGTGATGAATCTAGGATTCCTTACAATGGTTCTTATAAAGTTGCTTAATTGTGACACTATCTTATTAGTTGGTCCCACTGATTGTCCTTTATGAAATGTCACCTCATTTCTTTCTTCCAAATTTTTTACTTGAATATCCTTTTATGTTGTTTTTCCACAAACTTTTTTGGCTTTGATATTTCTAGATTGATGTAAAACACATGAAATATGATATTTCTATCATAACGAGTACTAAATTTTACAATGTTTAAGACATACCTTTTAGATTACAAACAATGTTAATTTTATCTTCGGCATCACATTCATATCCACCAACTTCTTCTTGATCCACAAGATCATCCAATCCTTTATTGTGTTCATTAATAATAGGAGTATGAATGAAATTTCACATAATTTTTGTTTTGTTATCCGTTTTGTTTCTTCATCTGGCGTATCCTTTGTTTTTTTACAAACAGATAATAGTACTGCTGCGTATTACAGCTTATCTTTAAGTGCTTGCGATTGGTAGGATAAAGAATATCATGTGCATGATGTAACCCTCACTTGCCGAAGATGTTGCTTATCGTTAAACTGACCAATACTAGTGGCCTGGTCGAAACGACTTCCTATTCACATGATGAAGTTAAGAGATCCTCAATATAAGTTGTATACTCCATTACCTAGTGTTTTCTTAGTACCATGTACCGAAGCACAAAAAGTAACACCTTCTTGAATGACCGTTGGAACCTAGAGCTCATCAGATGTTTAATTTCTTTTATCTTGAGATGGAACTCTTCAATTGAAATAAACACCTCTGTTTACGTTTGTCCTTTCCTCCAATAATATGTGATGTTATATGTTCTTCCCTTGAAGATGATTGACACGACACCTAATTTGTGCCCAAGTAATTTACTTTCCTTGTTGTGACTAATTCCTCAAAATTCTTCGTTTATGTTATGTATGGGTGCCGGCTTGCTCTTAGTAGATTTAATCATCACTTCATTGCAATTTGTTTTCTTCTGAATGCTTGAATTTGTTGGTCAATTCAGACTTATCGGTTGATTTCATAACAACATCCAGATTCTTCAATGGACTTGAGCTTTGTTTGATTCAAACCTTTTGTGTCCTCTAATATTGTTTATTGAGGTCAATTTCTTCTCACTTTGTTTTAATCTCTGATTACTTTCCCTGTAGTAAGTAAACCAACAAATAATAAGGTTCTTTAAGTGAAAGAAGTAAAACAGCAATGTAATCTGAAACGGACAGGTTGATAGATGGATAGCTTAATTATAGCATATTCCAGCAGCTGAGTTTCAGGAAAGTTCTAGTACTGGATATTATTGCAGCAATTTAGTTTTCTGAGGACTGCCTTCTGTAAACTTAGTCTATACACACATATTACAAAAAACCCCCCCCCCCCATATCCCTTTTAGCCACAAAGTAAACTGATCCTAGAACCTGAAATATCTGCATCCTGCTAATCATATTGAGATCAAAAAAGTATAAGCGTAGATATTTTAAGTCAATATGTTTCTTCCAATCTGAAAAATCCTCTTTAGTGATTTGTAACAAGTCAAAAGATGACGAATTATGTGGTCTTAGATGGATGAGAGAGGATCGAGGATAACAACATTTATAACCCCCAACATCAAATTATCTTTGTCAAGAGGCTTCTGATTTGCCCTCTATGTAACAGACGCGTAGATAGTACTTAGTGAATGTTGACAAAGAAGTTCAGCTGAAGCATATTTCACCATACTACAAGTATGCGTTTAGGGGTTGGTATCAACCTGTGTGTTTTGTGACAATAGATTACAGTCTTCAGGATAATTTTGACATTTGACATTTCGCTAAAGTATAATACTAACGTTCAAAAAATTCTGTGAGTTTTTTTCATTTTCACTTATGTGTCATTTACTTCTGTGTGGCAACTGCCTCCTTACGTTGTTATGTTTAATCCTTGAGTTCTTGTAGGTTAATTAACTTAGAGTTGCAACATGAAACAAACATGTTCAAGAATCACGTTACCGGGTGGTAAAAATCTGCTGTAATATAACCTGGGACTGGGACAGATCGAAATCCTTGTTGCTAAAAAATGTAAGATCTAAAGGTTCGTGTGTTAAAATTTGATTATTTTCTAATGGAGTCGTGCTTCACTTCTCGTTTCGTAAAGATAATGCATATTCTGTAGAAACTGCACTCAATCATAACAACTAAGAAAGTGATAATAACTAGAAGTAATGTTCTCAATAAGAATTAATTAGATAAGAAGACAACATTTAAATCATTGGATGGAACAAACCATTATGCAGATTCAACTCCAAGAACATGACATCTTGTCTCACACCGAGAAAGTATTAAAAGAAAAGAGTTTACCTCTCTCGGAGTGACGAGCTTGGGGACAGCAACAAAACCAGAACTACTTCAAACTACAAATATGATGTTTTGCTTCTAAGCCTACAAATTGATCATAAAGGAAACGAATAAAACTATATAAATAACTAATAGCCAAATAAAGAAACACCAATATCAGAAGTACATGTCCACAATAAAATCATAATACAGATAGAAGCAACATAAATTACATAAACAAAATGACAATTGGCACTGAAGAAGCCAACAGAATACTTAAAATGGTTAGCGATTTAATCTCAATCACATATTAGATATCTAATGTGATGGCACAGTAACACATTAAATACAAAAACAATAAGTGACCACATGTGATCCTCAGGAACGATAATGAAACTCATGGTGCATCATCTTTCAAAATCTTCTTCAAAACGCGGTTTCAAAACTATCTTCAAACTCATTATCTATCTCATTTCAGAACCGTTTCAAAACTAATCTGCAAACTCATATTCAAAACTCATTTCAGACTCATGTTCAAGTTTATGGTTAGGACTCATCTTCAAACTTCTATTCCTACTTGACTCAAGTGTTTAGTGTAAGTTCTCCGAAGGCGCAAACATCAATAATGTTTTCTAGTACATCAGTCCTTATTAAGAGTACTTCACCTTATCTTATAAGTATAAATGGTCACATCAAATGTTCAAAGGATCGTTTTCAAACTTACTGGGAGATAGATTCAACATCATCACTCATGTTAAAAAAGTTTCCTGTACAATCTTCATTAATAAAATTGTTTTTTCTGATCATATGGTCTTGCACATAGCAACATTGGTTTTGTGTGTATTGAAATACAAGCACAAAAGCTCTTTTTCATAAGAGGGTCTTTGTTAAAAAAGAAATAACTATGTCATAAGATCCGTTCAACCTCATTACCAATCAAACATAAAAGGAATAACATTAAAATGACTGTAAATAGTCTAATTCAACAATATAAACTATTCTTCCAAATAAGTCAAATCGGCACGCAATCAGATTTTATCCTTTGAGCTGTAAAAGCTTTTAGTGAGCAAGTAGTGTCACACCGTATTTTCTGTTTTTGCCTGCATCACGCTGCCTAAAATGGAAAATCTATATCCACTAATGAGATACCCAAAAATATCTCTTTGCAACAGGAATTTGGTCGTTTCGACAATTGTTTTGTCAGATGAGGGAACATCCTTTTGCCAAAGAACGAGTTTCAAAACCATTGAAAGAAGTTTGAACAATGGATTCTGGCTTTTCTTACATTTAGATCTCTGTGGCTGATTATTAACATCTTTGGTAATGTTCTCTACACAACATGGACTCCCCTTTTTTTTGTTTTTAAAACAATAATAAAATAAGGCTAAAATTATTATACAAAAGATTATGATATATTAAAATTAGGTACCCTAAATTATCTCAAAACATCGTCACAATTCCCAATAAAGTATCATGTTCGGGGACTTTAGTAACTTTTTCATCTAAATGATTGTATCAGTTTCTTTGCTCCTAAAGGAAATCCTTCGTTAGAAAATAAGCTCACGTTTCTGCATCACTTAGAGTCACATTCATCTTATTTCGCGCGCTAGTTAAACTCTAGTATGCACACCCCGATACACATATTTGGAGATTAATTCATGCGATCTATTCCCACTAGGGTCTCTTCTATGCCAACCTTCTGGAAAAACGCCTCCGATAGAATGTATGATTGACATTTACCTATTCTCTTTTGTGGAAAGACATCAAGTGATTTTGAATAGGACCCACCTAAATTCACTTTATTTGACAAAGAATAGGCCAAATGAATCATTGATATCAAAAAAATGAAGGAGGAAACATTTTCTCCAACAGATTTACATTCTATGACTCTACCTCTAAGAAATCTGAGTTCCTCCAATGTGATTACTTTTTCACACCAAAGGATGGAACAAGGAACTTAGACGAATCAACGGAAAGCCACCATGATCAGGAAAGAATGTTTAATTGGTTGGAAAAAAACGAGTAACTAACTGAAATGACCATTCATTGTTTTATAAGTAGACACTTCTTTTCGTTCATCCAAGTGCACAACATAGCTATTTTGGAGGGCACTACCATTGTGTACTTGGTTTTCTTTACAAAATCCCAACAAGATTGATATCTCTCCGTTTGTCATGTGAAAAGAACGCATTTGAGAACTTGTTCTCTTACTATCTTCTATATCCTTTGGATTATAGGTTTGTCATGATTCAATACAAATAATTACGGGGCTTTTGCATGTCCTTTTGTTTTACAAGAAATAGCAAAAGAGTTTTTTTCCATGTTTGTTATCAACTATGTTCTTCTTATGTGAATTCACATCAAGGTTGTGGTTGCTAAACAAGTTATGCGCCAGAAAGGTACTCAAACATTCATCTTTTTTCTAGGGCACTATTGACTCTTTTTCTCTTCCCAAACACAATTTCAATCATTTAAGTGTTTAGCACATCCGTTACCTGTAAACGGAGGTGGAGGAGGCCTTTAATCAAGTTTTCCATGGAAAGATTTTTTGTTAGATCTGCCATGAATGATCCATAGTAGGAAAAAACAAACGCATACAAAAATAATTTCCGGACTAGTTAAGATACCTTTAGAATTAGTTCCATAGTTTACAATAAGGGCAAGAAAACACTTTCTTTTTGTAATCCAACTAGACAAACATAGCAATCGCAGGAAAGTCATGATTGTCCAAAATAAGAAGCCTGCCAGGCGTTTACTTTTGAAACTCTCATTTCTTGAAGTATCATATGTTTCAACCCAAACTTCCATACTAATTTTAAATCACCGTCAATGGTTGTAAGTAAAGATTCATCAATGTCATTCCAGGTGATCGCAGCCCAGGTAATATAAGTAACGAAGAAAGTATGGAATATTCAGATTTATGCTCATTCAGGAGGAAGATATAAACCAGCAAACATAATTGTCCAGTGCTATGTGTATACCATGGTTTGATTTTAATGGATTGAATCCATCACTGAAAGCAAGACTACATTGCGACAACTAGAATGCAAAATCTGGATGCCAACGATCAAAGTCTTTCCATGCTAAACAATCAGCATGATGACCTTAGCTTCATTCTTTAGAATGGTCCTCCTCTTAATGCCAACTCAAAGAATTTGTCATCCTTGAGGACATAAATAGCCTTTTAAGTCTAGGAATAATGGGAAACTGTCTCAAAGTCTTTGATGAAAACCGATGTTGTTTTTGAATGCTCAAGCTCAGTATACAACTGTAGGAGATTGGATATATTGAAGTCCACAAGTATAGTATGACAAATTGATCAATCCTTGATCATCTTGAACAATATGTTCACACCGGATTGTGGATGGAAGCAGATGCAATCGGTATCGTTAACCTCCTCAAAATAGCAGACAAGCCTCTCTTAGCTTTTCATCACATTCATATAGTTAAATTTGCAGAACATTTAGAACTTTTAAACATAGTGAATGTATACATAAACTTCATATATTTTCTACATAGATTAATATTCTATTAAGCTCAAATTAAAAAAACCATCTACAATTGATCAATCAATTCAAATCAACGATCAATATATAATGTAATTGTTTGCCAAAATGGCCTTAATACAAAAATTCAAAATAAACGTCTGAAAATAATCGCAAGGGACAATATCCTGTAGCTATGTCTAAAGTACTTAGCTAGATAGATAAATGTAGTATCCTTGATCATCAGGAGGACCTACCAATGTCAGGAGATCGACAATCCAAACAATTTCGATGAGTCTTCGACCTCTCTCACCCGCACCTATAAAGATAATAATAGTTTAGTGTTAGTACACAATTAGACTAAGTATGGGTGTATGCACACATACACATACACACTATGCATGATCAAGGAAAGTTTTTCCTATAACAACATGCCATTTCTTGAATGTGACATCACTAGATTTTCCTAATTTATTAATTAATAATTGTGGTATGAGTATGACGTATTTTAATACATTCAAACCACACAACTCATTTTCTATATGAACATAAGACCGTAGAATCATCAACATAATTTTAGAACAACTCGAACGAAAATTCTAAAATTACTTCTCCAAACTCGAGAGCCCCTTTTTTATACTTAGTTCATATTTCAATCTTTTTCTTCTTGTTGTTGTGTAGTTCAAAGATATCTTTAATCTCATATTTTACTTACAGGTTCAACGGTTCATTATAGTCCCATACCTATGATGAATCAAGTAAGTAATCCAAGAGACTAAGGAAATGATTCGACTACCTTTACTAAAACTTATTATTTCCATTCTTGTTAGATTGGGCATCAATTCTTTATAAGCCAATATTTATTGGCTAGGCCACTTATGTCATCATTTTCATGTTATAGAGAATGTGGGACATTGAATTGTCATTATGTTTTATTCCCCTTTATTGGCATAATGTAATAATTCATTATAAGCCAATTTTCTTTGGATTTGATCATTTTCATAATAAAAGAAGTCATTAGTGCCTATGCTCATTATTTTCTAAAAACTTAATTCTTATCAAACATTGACAATTCATATTCTTAAGCTCTTACTTTCTTATCTCACTTTGAACATACATATCTTCTTTCTTTCTTGCTTTCTTAAGGACATATTCAGAATTAAGATCATGCGAGCTAACATGAAATCCAGTGTCTTCACCACAATGACAACAAGGTGATTCACCAATCAAAGTGAATCTAGAGAATGTGAGCTAACATGAAATCTAGTATCTTCCCCAAACCAAAAAGGGGTGGTTCACTAGCTAAAGTAATACGTTCAGTGTTCTCCCCACACCGAAAAGAGGTGGTTCACGACTAAAGTGAACCGAATACTTTCTTTGAGAATTTAACCGACATAGATCATGTGATTAAGACATGATATACAGTGTCTTCCCTACACCAAAAAGAGGTGAAATCACCAAACAAAGTGAAACCGCTTCGTACCAAGCTCGCTTAGGTGGAATCCACTGGCTAGTTCCTATGCTGGCAACATAGTTTGAAGACTAGGAGACATACGGATACTACTTATCTTCCTTTGTGGTAGCCTCATCTCATGACGCTTACATGTGTTGGAACAAGCTCACTCCTAGTCTATCAGGGCTTTGCTGAACTTCTTTTTCTATACATATTTTATAGTTGACTCAAACATTATGGAAGCTTGCTTCTAGTTTGTAGGTTTACTTAACTCTTTGGATAACCTGTCATCCCTTTCTTTACTTCATTAAATGTAAATTTAACCATACGTTATCATCTTGGTGTTAATGAGACTTGTCTCACGATTATTAACACCATCATATGTGAGTATCTTTAACATAGTTGTATTAGGTGTAAGTGAGACTTGTTTCACTTCCTTTAATACCTCATTCTAGTCATTTTCATAAGTCAAAAGACTTTAATTATGTCATTACTCACCTTACCTCGTTTCATGTCTTTTGGTAGCTTTATACCATTATTTATAACCGTTAAAAACATTGTTCAATGTACCTACTATGTTCATAGTTCATTTGGAAAGGGTATGTTTGGACTTGTACCAATGATTGGCATGCTCTTGGTTATGAGTTTAAAGATACATTGGTCATGCTTAATTTTGTTTGCATTAGTCATTAGCCAATCTTTTCATCATACTTTTAAAGCAATATTGTAAGCCAATTTCAATCAACTTTTTGGGCAAAACATTGTTGGCCAATTTATTGGCATGAACCAACTTTACTAAAACTATTTCCATTATGTTATCACTAACCAAATCAATTAGTTTCATGAATGTAATATAGTGATTCCTCAACATGAACAAGTCGAAACTTCTACATTTTAACTGTGACTAAACATCATAGCCAATTTATAGTAACTTCATTTTCTCGAAACATAAGTATAAATTTATATCATTTCTTAATTCGTGTAACTAACACTCAAATCATTTGAATCCAATCTATAGGCCTCATTAGTAATTAACGAATCAAAACACTTACACATAAAAATCAGTAAGCACCACCAACCAACAACATGTTCAAGATTTAAATCTACATACTTATTAAAATAAAAAAACAAGGATAACTATTGAGATGGACGTTCAACAATGTCATTGGGAACAAGCGTAGCTTCGAAATTCACGAGTTCTGAAGCGCTTGAAAAGCCTCTTGGAGAAAGAATTCCATGAGATAAAACCTATACCTTATGTAGAATTGAATCTACGAAGATCACCTTGCATGAAACCTTGAATAAAACCTTGAAATCTCCTAAGAGAACCTTTGTCTTTATACTCTTTTTCTTACTGCCTTTGAGTCCCGTTTCTAAGTGAATGAATCGTGATTTCTAGGTCTTTGGAACTGATGTTTAATAATTCAAATTTATACTAATTAACATAATAAATAAATAAATTAACTAATTACTAAAACAACCCTCCTAAATTTTCTAGACATAGGAGAACATTTGACTTAACCAAATCTGAAATTTTTCCTAAGTGTCTCAGCCTAGCTAGTGAATTTTCCTTAATTTAATTAATTAAGGGACCTAGTTTAATTACTAAAGTATCCCTAAGTCTTTGGGACTATAACTAACCTTTTGGACCATCCAAGGTTAGGTACTAGGTTGTCTCTTTAACTAGTAACTAGGTTAGTGTCACCCAATTAAGTCTTGCGTTGTCGGGTTTACGAGATGGTTTATTTTTGTTTGTTCTATGATTTTATCTAGTTAGTTAAGTTAGTTAGAGTCTAGAGGTTGTTATACAGTTAGGCCACAGAAGGGGGAACCCATACACATGCCTGCCCCCTAACTACCCTAACCGAATTCGGTTAGGGTGGTCCCCTCCCTTGGTCATTCCTTCACATGTGCTTGCACATGTGTTTCTTGTACTTTCCTAACTAACTATTAATGATGGTTCATTTGGAATGTTTACTTATTGTCCCAAGGATCCTCACTATGTCCTTGGGCAATGCTTAATCTACATGACCATTTTAAGTTGTCATGTGCTATGGTGCCTAGGCTTGACACGTGGATGCCTCGTACCTAATGTGCAAATGTTGGAAAATCTATGTGTTTACCTTAGGGTCTTCATTGCAGGTACATTTCTTAAACAATCTCATTAATACTTAGAAAAATTGACTAACACCCTTTAAGCCAATATTTTCTAATATGCCCAATATTTTTCTTATTTGGGTATTTCATAGAAATTGGATAATACCCCTTAGCCAATTTTCTATACTATGCCCAATATTTTTCAATATTGGGCATTGGAATTCCTCTGTATCCCTAAAACGCATTCTTAAAGAATTATTGGGCTCTTCACTAGACATAATTTTTAGGAATGTTACATTACACGCATACTTGAAACTTTACTCTTTGTGAATATCTGATTCACAACTTACTCTAGATGATTCACATTACTCTAAGATAATATGAAGCTTCATATATAAGATTGAGGAACTTCCTTCTCAATCTTACCTTAACATAATGAACATCACACTCATGCAACACATAAATCACACAAACACTATACAAAAACAGTAACATGAACGAAACCATGAAGTCATATTAACTCATATAGTACAAGTATAAAACACACAATTATGGACTTAAAACACCAAAACCACCTAATTGTCACGGACTGGACGTCACATAATGCACTAAAATTTAGAGTAATTGGACTAAGGAAGAGTATGTCTACCCTCAAGAACTGAATAAGTGAGGGTAACGGGATCTCATATCGGCCTCGTCCTCCCATGTTGCTTCCTCAGCAAGGCGGTTCCTCCATAACGCCTTTACGGTGGCAACTTCGTTGTTCCTCAACCGTTTCACTTGGCGATCTAAAATTTCAACGGAAACCTCTTCGTAATAAAGGTTCTCATCGACTCCTAACCCATTGGATAACATCTTGTTGGCTTTAAGATTAGAAATTATTTGGCTTGTTGGAATTAAACCACGCCCTTCCCATTTCAACTCTAACTCATTTGGCAACTGAAACCTTACTACCCTGTTTCAATGGTCTATGGTAGCATAGCATTTATGAAGCCAATCCATACACAAAATTATATAAAAATCAAGCATGGTTAATTCTATTAGATCTGCATGAGTAACTTTATTGAGAACATTTATTGTGCAATATTTATTTAGTCTTTCTTCCCTAACATTGTGTCCTATGGGAGTACTAACTAGAAGTGGTTCATGTAATATCATAGGAAGCGAGTTACATTTACTATCTACTAAAGGAGTAACATTTGACAAACTGGATCTTGGATGTAACAATGCATACACAAGAAAATAGAGGACATGAATGTCCCAGTGACCACATCAGGCGACTTCTATTGCTCTTTACTACCTTTCAAAGCATAGAATATGTTCATGTTGGGAGGTTCAGCTGCAGCAGTAGGGAACTTGTCCTTGTGCTCAGCCATCTCGCCACATCCTGTGCCACACCTGAGCCATATCTTTGAGTTGGTTAGTAGCCAACTCAGCCTTTTCCTCTTTATAAACACCCATAGCGCAGAGAATCTTATGAACCGCATCAACAAACTCTTGGGGATCCTCATAAGTCTTTGACCCTTAGTATACTGGAGGATTCATTCTAGTGAGGTCCCTCAGTCTGCTAGCCATGGAACTAGCATGTGCGTTCTCACTGGGAGCTCCTTCTCTAGTGGTCTGGGTTGTGATAGCTTGTGCCTGAGTAGTGATGTCATGGGCCATCAGAACTAGTGCTTCTCTTACTTCTCTATCCGCCAACGCAACTGGGTTGACAGGCACTTGCACACCAGCAACTGGGGATCGAGGAGGAGCTTGGTTTCCCCCAGCAGCTGCTTCTCCAACAATCCTGCCTGCGTTTCTCCTTGTGTTCATTTTTCTACACGCAGAAACAAGAAGGGAATTAGATACTATCATGACAAAAAATGTCAAAGCTCTAAACGATACGATAAATAATAGAAGAAGGGAAGATCCTTAACATCACCTAGTCTCTTAGTCATGATTGTGACACGCTTCACAACCATAAGTTAGAAACTACATAACGTGGTTGTTTTTAGATTTAGTTCCTAGGTAATTTAAAATCATGCTCTGATATCAAGTTTGT
This sequence comes from Solanum habrochaites, assembly GCA_027704765.1. Lineage (NCBI taxonomy): Eukaryota > Viridiplantae > Streptophyta > Magnoliopsida > Solanales > Solanaceae > Solanum > Solanum habrochaites. The sequence goes on along the minus strand of JAKWJA010002493.1, from coordinate 38,076,942 downwards.
CACACCTGTATTAAGGAATCCGAATGCAACTTCCATCGTTGACTTCTCAAAGATCGCAAACAAGCCTCTTCTTAGCTTTCATCACACTCATATAGGTCAATTTGCGGAAATTTTAAAACTTATTCAATATAATCAAGTATACATATAATTCATATATTTCTTACTTGCATTAATATTCTTCTAATCTCAAATTACACAAAAATCTACAGTTGATGAATCAATTCAAATCAAAAAGTAATATATAACGTAATAGTATGCAAAAAAGGCCATAATACAAATTTTCAAAATAAATGTCTGAAAACAAACGCTATGGACAGCATCTACTATCTATGTCTAAAGTACTAATCTAGATAGATAAATGTAACATCCTCGAACATCTAGAGGACCTACCTAAGTCTGGAGATCGACAATCTAAACAACTTTGATAAGTGTTCAACCTTCTCTCTGCCTTGCACCTATAATGATAATAATAGTATAAGGTTAGTACACACTTATACTATGTATAGTTGTATGCGCACATACACATAAGGACTATGCGTGATAAAGGAAAGTTCTTCCTATAACAACATGTCATTTTTTGAAAGTGACATCACTAGACTTTCCAAATTCGTTATTTGTGAATTGTGGTACGAGTATGACGTATTTTAATACAATCAAAGCACACAAATCATTTTCCATATGAACATAATACCTTAGAATCATTACCATAATTTTAGAATAAATCAAATGAAAATTCAAAAAATTACTCCTCCAAAACCGAGAGCCCCTCTTTTTATATGCTTAGTTTAGTTTTCAATCTTTCTCTTCTTGTTGTGATGTAGTTCAAAGATATCTTTAATCTAATATTTTACATTTGAGTGCAATGATGCATTGTAGTCCCACACCTACAATGAATCAAGTAAGTAATCCAAGAGACTAAGGAAATGATTAGGCTACCCTTACGACAAGTTATTTTTTCCATTCATGTTAGATTAGGCATGAAATCTTTATAAGCAAATCCTTATTGGCTAGGCCATTATGTCATCATTTTCATGTTATGGAGAATGTGGGACATTGATTTGCCATTATGTTATACTCCCCTTTATTGGCATAATATAAGAAGTATTTATAAGCCAATTTTATATGGCTTTGATCATTTTCATAATAAAAGAAGTCATTATTGGATATGCCCATTACTTGCTAAAAATTTCATTCTTATCAAAGAATTACGTTTGATATTACTAAGCTCTTACAATCTTAGCTCACTTTGACCATACATTTCTTCTTCTTTTTTTCTTGCTTTCCTAAGGACATATTTAGAATTAACATGAAATCCAGTGTCTGCCCTACACCGAAAAGAGGTGGTTCACCAGCTAAAGTAAAACCTAGGTCACTGTTCTCCCCACACCGGAAAGAGGTGGTTCACTGCGAAAGTGAACGAAATACTTTCTTTAAGCATTTAACCTACATAGATCATGTGAGATAAACATGATATCAAGTACCTTCCCCACACAGAAAAGAGGTGGAATCACCAGCGAAAGATAAACCGCATCATAGCTAGCTCGTTTAGATGGAATCCACTGGTTAATTCCTGTGCTTGGAATATAGTTCGAAGACTATGAGACATACGGAGACTAATTATTCACCTTAGTAATACCCTCATCTCATGAGACTTACATGTACTGGCACAAGCTCGTTGCTAGTCTATCGGTGCTTTGTTCAACTTCTTTTTCTTTAAATCTTTTGGAGTTGATTCAAACATTATGGAAGCTTGCTTCTAGTTATTAGGTTTACTTAACTCTTTGGATAACCGTTAATCCCTTTATTTAATTGATGAAATATGAATTTAACCTTACATTATCATCTTGGTATTAATGAGACTTGTCTCACAATTATTAACACCATCATAGGTCAATATCTTTATAATAGTTGTATTAGGTGTAAGTGAGACTTGTCTAACTTTCTTTAACACCCCATTCTGATCACTTTCATAAGTCAAAGACTTTTAATTATGTTATTACGCACCTTATATCATTTCATGTATTTTGTTATCTTTATAGCATTCTTTATAACCGTTAAGAACTTGGTCAATATAGTTACTATGTTGATAGTTCATTTCGAAAGGGTATGTTTGGACTTGTCCCAATGATTGGCATTCCCTTGGTTATGAGTTTTAAGATATATTGGTCATGCTAAATTTGTTTTACATTAGTCATTATCCAATCTTTCCATCATACTTTGAAATCAATGTTGTAAGCCAATTTCATTCAACATTTTGGGCAAAACATTGTAAGCAATTTATTGGCATGAACCAACTTTACATACGCTATTTCAATTATGTTATTACTAACTAAATCAATTAGTTTCATGAATGTAATATAGTGATTCCTCAACATGAACAAGTCAAAACTTTAGCATTTTAAAAGTAACTAAACTTTATAGCCAATTCATAGTAACTTCATATTCTCGAAACACAAGTAAATATTATATAATTCCTTAATTCGTGTAAGTAACTCTCAAATCATTTGAATCCAATATATAAGACTCAATAGTAATTTAAGAATCAAGAAACTTACACATAAAAATCAGTTAACTCTACATACCAACAATATGTTCGAGATTTACATATACATACTTATTAGAATCGTAAACAAGGATAACTAGAAAGACGGAAGTTCAACAATGTCATTGGGAACAATCCTAGTTTCCAAATTTATGAGTTTTGAAGCGTTTGAAAAGAATCTTGGTGAAAAAAATCTACGAGAGAAAACCGATACCTTATGTAGAATTGAATCTACAAAGATCACCTTGCACGAAACCTTGAAGAAAACCTTGAAATCTCCTAAAAGAACCTTTGTATTTCTAAGTTTTTGCTTAATGCCTTTAAGTCCCAATTCTAAGTGAATGAATCATGGGTTGTAGGTCTTAGGAAACTATGTTAAATAATTCAACTTTAGACTAATTAACTTAATAAATAAATTAATAAAGCTAATTACTAAAACGCCCCTCCTAAATTGACTAGACATAGGAGAACATTTGACTTAATCAAATCTGAAATTTTTTCTAAGTGTCTCGGCCAAGTTAGTAAAAATTTTTTTAATTAATTAATTCCTTAATTTAATTAATTGAGGGACGTAGGGTAATAACGAAAGTACCCCTATGTGTTTGGGACCATAACAAACCATTTTGGACCATCCTAGGTTATGCACTAGGTTGTATTTTTAACTAGCTACTAGATTAGTGTCACCCAATTATTTCTTATGTTGTCGGGTGAATTAGACGGTTTATTTTTGTTTGTCCTATGTTATTTAGCTAGTTAGGTCAGTTAGTTAGAGTCAAGAGTTTGTTAAAGAGTTAGGCCCCACATGGGGGAACCCTTGCACACGCCTGCCCCCAACCCCTAAAAGAATTGGGTAGGGTGTGGTCCCTACCGTGGTGTCTTACATGTGCTTTTGCCACATTAGGTGTTTTAATTTCCTAACTAACTATTCATGATGGTTCATTTGGAATGTTTACTTATTGTCCCAAGGATCCTCATTATGTCCTTGGGCACTTCTTAATCTACATGACCATTATAAGTGGTCATGTGCTATGGTGCCTAGGCTTGACACATGGATGTCTCTTACCTAATGTGCGAATGTTGGAAAATCTATGTTTTTAGCTTTGGGTATTCGTTGGAGGTACATTACTGAAACAAGCTCATTAACACTTAGAAAAATTGGCTAACACCCTTCAAGCAAATATTTTCTAAACACCCTTAGTCAATTTTCTATACTATTCGCAATATTTCTCAATTTTGGGCATTGGAATGCCTATGTATCCCCAATACGTATTTTTAAACACCTTAGGCTCTTCACTAGACATATAATTTTCCGGAATGTTACAAAAATATCATTGGGACATGCAAAAAATTTCTCATAATCAAGACCAAGATTCATAACATAGGCTTGGTTTTATTGTAAGACAAAGGAATGTTACACTCAGGCATAGCCTCTTTCAATAACTCTAAAAGAGAAGTTAATGAAGCATTTCGACCATCAGTGTAGCACTCAACAAATGATAAAAACAAAGGGGTGAATGATAATTTAGAGACTTGTGTACAACCAGGATTATAATTCTTGGGTTTCCTTTTTTCTCTTCAACTAAATTATCAGAACTGCTGGCTCTTAATTGACCATCATATACTCCTTCAGCCTGTGCAACATCTCTTAATTGATCATTCAACAACCCATCAATATCATCACCAAAGTAAATCATATCAGCGTCAACATTCAACTTGATATCCCATTCCCAGGTGATTGATCCATAGAGTACAGCCTTTCACGAATACATAGCATATAAAACGATCATACACTTCATTCCTTCGAGTCAAACGAATATTACAACATTTTGCACATGGACACTGAATTTTTTCTCCTTGAGGATCTCTATAAGAGTAAGCAAAATCTAGAAATGATTCAAAGTCATTGATATACTCTTTGTTATACCTTGATAAATTAATCCAATCCTTTGATGGAATATGTGAATTCCTAGAAGAAGTTATAAATACTTAATCTTTGAGTAACAAGCATAAACTACTGCACATATAAGTTTTACAAATCACGAGTAACAGAGTAAGTTGTTAGAATCATGTGTCATGAGATGATAAGAGTTTTTTACCTATTCATCACATTTTTGCTATGCCAAATCAGATCTTGAATCCTCCACAAATATTTTTCAGTGTTGATAATACTTCTAAGGAAAAAATAATTAGTACACCAGAAGATAATTAGTACACAAGAAGGTCATTAAACAAATATATTTTATTTTATCTGTAGTTAATTAATACACAAGAAATATTCTTGAAACTTGTGATTTTGAACATAGACGAATAATTATTTAGCTAAAATAACATGTTAGTAAGTATAAATGAGAAAAAAATGTTGTGTACTTACCTAACAAGTAGTAGTAAAACCAGCTACAACAGAAATCGTGTTCGTTAGCAAGAAGTTCTCCAACATATTAATACTTGTCCTGTTTTAATCAATTTTCTAAAAGAATTATACATTCTCAATTTCAACATATTAATTAAATATAATGCATATTATTTTATAGTTCTATCATTTAACAGAAAATATATACATTAGATAAAAGATGCAACATGTTAGAAGAAGTTGATGGAAATTGATAGTAAATGCTTTTATGGAAATTGATGGTGGCGCACTTAAACATACATATTCAACAGAAGAGGAGGTTTATCTGACTAACATACCAACTAATCTAGTGCAAAAACACAATCAAAATGCAATTAAGGCAAGTTTGGCAATAAAACAACAATCAAAAATTTAAAGAACTCAATACCTAGGAGGATATATAGGGAGGCAAAAACACAGTCAACATTTTTCCAACCCCTAATAGTGTAAAAGAAGTTTATATAGGGAGACTACTCCAAAAATTCGTATAAATACACAAGAATATCAAAACACTGAATGAGTGAAATTAGATTTTCAAAATGATGAATGTCTTACCTGGATGAACCCGGTGAGCCCAAACAAAATTTGCTCTGAAAAATTGTGATTTAAAGTGGGAAACACACGAACGACGCAACTGTGTGCGCCCAGACGGTGGGGCGCCCGGACGATTGACGTGGAGAGACAGAAGACTAAGCTTCAGTTCATCATCTTGCCAAAAAAAAAAAAAACCAAAAAAGTATTCAATTTCTTCTAAATGCAAAACAAAAAATCAATCAGTTCATCTAACAAGATGACTATTTTAGTACGAAATCTTGATGAAATAGGTAGAAGAAAAGACAACATTAGTTGTCCTTCAAGAAGTTTTTATTGGAGAAGATGACTTGAGTTACAGTTCTTCGATTACTTCAACTATTCAGCTCAGTTCTTCGACGACTTCAACTCTTTTAGCGTGTATCGGGAAAGTGAATTGATTCTTCAATTGTCTTCACCTCTCTTCACCTTGGTTCATCATCTCTTTGGTTCATCAAATACTTGTATAGAAAGCTGCATGAGGAAAGTTGAACGAGGAAACTTAACTTAGGTCTTGGAATACAAAAACATACACAACATTATCACACCAGTGGATTAAGCGGAGTGTAGAGTTAATATGAACTGAAAATTTAACTAACATATAAACAAAAAATGTGCACTAGTAACCTAACTTACTTATCTTATTAAAATAATCATATTATAGTCTAAACCAAAGGCACCATAGAGTAAAAATAATCATAATAACCATAAACGATGAAACATAACACAAAAGTATAACCATGGACACCAATAGAAAAACTGAAAAGTATATGTTTATCGCCTCGTTTATAAATATTTAATCCATCCATACAGGAAAAGGGTATTTCCTCTATTTGAAAAAGACATAACTTGGTCAAAGTCTCATGATTCTCCGATAATTTCAAACAAAATCATACTTTAATACTTAAACGTCCTATACATCAAAGAAGAAAAATTAAAGCATCTTGGCCCATAAGTAACAACTTTTAGCTTGGAATAAACCTTACCACTAGGAGACCCCATAATGAGACTACAAAGTGAATCTCTAGCAATCTTAATGTTCAAAGATAATCCCAATATATGTATATTACGGTATGCAATTACCATCCTAGTCTTTGTCGCATTCTCTATAGCAAATTTCGCCTTTCCTCCTTTCCCAAACAATCTGTCACTATCCCTAGACAAATACTCTCCTCTTAGCATCTCACATCCTTGATCATAGTGGTTATCCAAAAGAAGCCAATTTAACACAAACAATCAGATGAGATTCATCTATGTACCTATTGTATAAAAGTCAATCAAGACCATAGAACCCCTGCTTTTACCCAAAGCATCACATCCATAATATACAACAAGTTCTAGAGAGGTCTCGGTTTAATACTACAAGTTATGATAAAAAATATTCCCTGCATTTACAAGTTTTTGCCTCAACTCAAATGTCACTGAACGATCTTTGAATACTACTCCTACAGAAGGGCAATGAGTGGAACTAGAAACTGGAATATAAATAATCAAATTGAAGTATCACGACTGTTCCACAAAATGAAAAAACAATCCTATCACACGTAGGTGGTGATGAAAATGCAAAACTTGAACTGCTGGGAGAGCAGGAGCAAATGGACAGAGATAAAAGTGACGATGGATGCTCAGATATAGAAGCTTTCGACTAGATATTCTCAAACAACAAATTCTACTTTATGTTCTGGTTGCAGAAAGAAAATAGTTGGTGACAAGGAAATGAACCAACTAGAGAAAGAATTAAACTCCAAACATTACACTACTATAGCTAGACAAATCCAAGCACAATTCCAAACCTCATGCAAGCAAAGTCTATAAGAAACACTGAAATCTACTCTAGAAGTCTCACTAATCTCTGCCTTCGTGATGTCATGCAAGGCAATGTTTCAGCAAGTAAACTCAACATTTCAGATAGGCATTGTTGACCACGCTCACAACAACATTTTGAGTTTGTGCATTCACCATTGGCAATTTCTCTAAGAGAAGTCATCAATTAAACATCGGCAATGACACAGACATTAAGCAGAGAGTTTGCTTATAGTCAGAGACAGTTGCTTTCTCTTGCAGTTTCTGAGGTAAATTCCCAATCAACATATCCACTCAAAAACATGAACAATGGATCATTGCTACATGAAAAGATTGAGACACCTCCACATAAAACAAAAAAGATATCTAGACAGTTAGGGGAGCACAAGTATGAGGAAGCATTCACTATAGCATAACAAATGAATGATGAGTGAATTATGTCATGGTTATGCTCTCAGGTTGATTTGTCTGAGATTTTATTCTTGAATCCCCTCCCTCTTTGCCAAGGAGTGCTTTTTCACTGCATAACAGCTAAATATCCATAGTTACGAGCTATTCCTTACCATTGGTCGAGGATGTTTAATTTACTTCACTAGTATAAACCAAAACTTTACTATCACATAGTACAGTGGTCTACAATAGGCAAAGGTTGGGTAAAGTCTAATACAGATGGCACTAGCAAAGGCAACCCAGGAGAGAGCTATTATGGATTTTTTATTATAGGAAGCCAAGAAGATTTAGGTTATGAAGAAACACAAAGCATAGGCAACACGACAAGGATGGAAGCTGAAATCACAGCAATTTGGAAAGCATTAAGTTAGTGAAAGAGGTGTGGGATCAGAAAGGTCATTTTAGAGATTGACTCGCTAAGTCTCAAGAACATGATTCAAAGAGAGTAAAGGATACGTTGGACTTTAATTGAAAATATAAAGGAGATGCATATCTTTATGGAAAAAATTCAAATACGGATAGTGCATTTATTTCGAGAAGCTAATAAATTAGCTGATTGCATCACACACGTAGCTATTAACCAAGAAAACAGGCAGATGTATCATATATTTCAAGATCTACCTAGTATAGACAGAAATATCTTAAACATGGACAAGCAACATATACCAGCAATAAGAATAGGAATAAGGAAAATCTTAAGCATATGCAGAAATTAACATGAAAAGCAAAGGAAGGATTACAGAGTCAACAATATACGGAATCATTTGTGGCCAAGTGGGGGAAAAGTATTCGTTTACAAACAACCAACCCCCACCTAAAGATAGACCGATATTTGATATCTAACCAAAGAAAAGAGATTGTCTTAAATGTGCAGATTGTGATATATTACTAATGATGTAACACCACAAATAAAAAGTTTATGGTTCTCATCAATGTACAGATTGTGATATTCAACTATGTGCACTACTATTATTATAGTAACAAAAAAAGGATAGTTTAACCCCATGAGTTAGGTTTGGGGATACAACAACATACACAACATAATCACACAAGTGGAGTAGGTGGATGTTAAAGGTAATATGCACCGGAAACTATAAGGAAAACAACATTCCCTTTTTCAGGCAGTGAACTACAACGGGACAAGTAGGGAAACGATCTTCACCAAATAAATTTAACACTTACGACGGATGAGAAGTCTGGGTAGAATCTGGAATTCGAACAAAGCTTGGGAAAAAAGATCTGCGAAACGAATTAGAAAATGTGATACTCTTATCGACACTTACGTCTCCTTGTCTGGAATGTGTGTCTGTGTGATATATATATCTATATGAATATAGATATATAATTTCAAAACTATTTTTCAGCTTCTCAAAAGTTTTTGCTCAAATAAATCCCAACTTTTTTCCAACACCAACAGTTAAAAAAGAGGTTTTATTAGGGAGGATATAAAATAGGAGGCTACACTCCAAAAAATACAAATCTCCAAAAAAATATAGATATAAAAACACAAGATATCAAAACCCTACAAGCTAAAATTTACACTGTCATTAATGAAATTCTTAGCTACATGAAAACCTACTCCAACAAAAATATGTTTGAATGAAATCTTGTTCAGTGAGACAACTTGAGCGAAAAGTGTGTGGAAGGACAGACTTTTTGCTTTTTGTTTCATTCATCTTAAAATAATCCAAAATTATTCATTTTTTCTAAGTACCAAAAAAAAATTTAAACACTTCAGCTAACAAGAGTACTGGTTTGAGTGCTAATGCTTGACGAAATAGGTATCGAAAATAGAATAATACTTACTCTTCTAGAAATCGTAATTGGAGAAAATGACTTGAGATATTAGTATGACATTAACTCTTCGACTCTTCAAATAAGTTTTTTGTCGACGTCTACTCTTCAGCCTGTTTTTCTCAAAATTAGTATCGGAATAGAGAAGTTATTCTTCATCTCTCTTCTCGTTGGTTCTTCAGCTCTCTTTGGTTCATCACAAATTGAAAAGTGAAAGAGGAAAACTGAAACAGGAAAGTCAAGTGAAAGAGGAAAGCGTGAAAAAGTTAAATGTTTTATGATTTTTTAATTTTTTTTGGCCAATTAAAGTAGGAGGGATAGTTAACAATAATGGGAGGGATATTAAATGTTTTAGTGAAAAATTTTAAGGCAACAATTATAAGGAGTTGGTTTTTCAATTATAAAAATAGGACATTTTAGAAGTGTGGTCATATATGTAAATAGGTGTTGTCAAATATATCATATTGTAACAAATCTTATAAATGGTAGCCTATACCATTAAAGAGTACATTTTTTAAGTGTTGCCAAAATTATTGTAGCTAAAAGTTAAAAAATTTTGCCACGCTTTAGAAGTGTTCCCAAACTACTTTAGGCAACACTGTATAAGTATAGTTCAGAATTAGTGGGGTGTAGACATAAAAAATGGGGTAGTGCTGTGTAGTGGGTTAGTTGTAGCTTTGTTGTTGTAGTGACCTCTTACTTTTACTGTAACACTTCGAAAATCCAATACGTGTTCTAGAGCCTAACATAAGTTTCATAAGTTTTAGACATTGATTTAAGGTCTATTTAAATGAAAATAATTCATTTAGGAAATGTAGAAACTAAAATGTCCAAGAGCATCCATGACGTCCGAAAACTATTTCAATGATAAACTAACATTTCTTAGCCTATTTAACTAGCTTTTAGGAGTCGGAAAATGATGAAAATTGGTGAAAATATGTCTGACTTGTATTAGGATTAATTAATAGTCGAAACATCAGGGCATGACTCCCAAAGGACCAATCAAGATCCCTTAACAAGGACACTTTCATTTTAGGGTCAAGGGACTGCCCAAGGTTGTGTGCACAGGACTATGCATTCCACGGGGACGGTGTCAAGGACGAGAGGTACGATGGACAGTTTAATCAATTGTGCCAAGTGTTTTTTCCAACTCCCTAACATAGAGTGGAGGGCTTTCACAGAGGGAGCAGTGGTGGTCATCTCACAAACGAGCCACCGATCGGGTCTCGTCCGTTGGGGCCAAGTTGTTGCACGTTTTGAGTTGGGTTCCATTAATTAATAAGTAATTAATTATTTAGTTGCTAGTGAGGTTAATGAAGTAGTGTAAAACCCCTATAAAATCCCTACCGTGTAGACTAACTAAACTCTCATAATTCCAAAACGCAAAACTTCTTCCTGTTCTCTTCTTCTCTCCTCCACAAAGGACCCATTGAAGACTAAAGCTTGAGGTTGGATTATTCATGAATTCATAAGGTTAAAGGTTATCGTTCCAATAATCATAAATAAGTAAAGGTTGGGATCTCTTTCACTTTGAGACCTCTTCCTCAAAGGGTTACGCAAATGATTTCAAAAAGTATTAAAATTCCAAGGGCTGTTTTCATTTCAATACGAAAATTTGATGTTATGAATTGATTTGTTCATGATTTCTTTTGGATATTATGAGTATATTAACATGTATTTTAACTCAATAATGTTATATCTTGATGAATTGGTCTAGTTTGTAGAAGATGACCTATCCTCTTAACCCTAGGTTGTGATCTTGATGTGAATTACTAACCTAAGATATTGTTGTATCAATCATGAACAAATTAAGATGAATTATAGTCCTATAATGCTATTTCTTGAGAAGTTGATCTAGTTAATGAAGTATATTGTGAATTGACCTACATATATTATCTTAAGTCATGACCTAGTGATGAATTATGATAAGTGATTCAATTAACTTTGTTATCATGTTGGTTATTGATGAGTGATGACATCATACCCTAATTGGGTTGAGTTAAACCGTTGATGTTAAGACATTGATTATGAATTATGAAGGACACTTGATAAATTTTGTAATCCCTATTATTTTGTTTTATTATGATTAATTTTGATTAAGTCATGATATTATATTGGAGTATGCCTTGTATTTGGATTTAAAGGATTGGTATGATATTGAATTGAAATCTATTGACTATGTTTTTGGAGGTGTTTTCTAAGATTTAAATGTTATAAGGATGGTGAATGATTTACCAATGTTCCTTTATCTATGAGAGTGATACGTTTAAAATGGATATATTTCTGAACAATCTTGTTGAGCTAGAATGATGATGACAATATTAACAAGGGAGACCCTAATGACCTACATAAGTTATGATGATAAAAGGACTGTGTCAAAAAGAGATAGCCTTCGCACTGAGTAAAATGGACCAATGGGAGGTGATGACTTTCCATAGAGAAAGATTCACACTATAGTTCCACATGTATTGTTGACTCCTAATGATGGATACTCATCCATTGGTATCCCATGAGAAAGTCCCTAATTGTCAAGTGGTATGCAGAATGATTACATCTATCTCGTAGTTCTTGAACTATGTTGGCCCAATAGGAAGACTAGCTAGTGGATCCACCAGAAGAGGAAAGATACGTTTTGTCTGGTTTTACTTATGCGGTAGACAACATTCATTATTTATTGGTTTACAACCCGGGATTACAACCTAAAACAGATCTTGTGGTCTATGTCGATTAAGGCTAGTGTTCCCTAAACTAAAATGAAGTATTGAAGTACAAACCAACTAGGGTGACTTGAGAGGTTGCTTAGTTTAGGTCGGGGTATGGGACTCTACCTATGCCTTGCACTAGTTTGAGTTGAGGTAAACCTTAGGAGTATGTTCTAATTTATATATATGCTTATAATTGTACATGATATGCATATGAGGAGCTTGCACATTGTTGATACCATATATTAATTAGTTTCACTTATGAATATGTGTTGGTCTTTATTGTTTAAGTTGATGATGAATGTCTCGTAAGTGATGATAGTGAGTGGGAGTTGTTAATGCTTCTTGTTGAGGTAATTGATGAGAGTAATGTTATGGGGATTGCTGTTCATTGACCCTGTTGACTTATTAAGGGTTCATGGGTAATTGTCTAGCTTTGGTAATGTTATAATGAACTCTTATTTATGCTTGTTGATGTTAGTACTTGATGATAGAGTTGCTTGAATATGTGTCCAATTATATTATGTGCATGTTGACTTGCCTATGACTTAATGAATATGTCTAAATGATTGGTATATTCTTGTTGAATGTGCATAAAGGTTTTTAAGGTAAATTGCATATATAATGAAATGTCCCTTTCAAGCATGATTTGATATTATATGTTTGCATATGATTTCATACTTACTACAAGTGGTGTAGCAACCCCATTTCTTCCTTTTCAATCATTGAAGGGCTTTTAGAAATGAATTTGAAGAAGACTTGGAATTCTTAATCATCCAAGTTGGGTAGGTCCTTACTTTCCGGGGGCAATATCACTATTAATCCTACGATGTTGCTTTAGTTGTAAGACTTTTATATTTTTTTCCTTTTCATTAGGATATTAAACATTGTAACACCTATATGTCCTCTTATTTTATTGATGTATGGTCGAGGCCCAATTTGATATACTCTTATTAGATTGTTATGAGATGAGACATGCTTTTGAGACTATATTATATTTGATATATACCTATATGCAATAAAAGTAGATGACTATGTAATATTCATAAACAAAGGGTGTATGTATAGTAGATATATATATATATATTATGTGTATGTAGAACTCTATATAAACTTTAAGGTTTAATTAGTAAAAAAAATTTGACCTATGAATGTAATGGTTTAAGTTAAGAGACTAGTATTAGTCGTCAAAGAGGCCGACAACGCCAGTTATGTCTTATGGGTATTCCCTAATTTGACAAACTTGGTATCACAACATGAGTTTAAATATCTTGAATTCAATGTCTCTCTCAACCACGGCTATATATATTTGCTCTCATAATTCTGAAGTTCTCCACACATATGAATAGGAATCTATATAATGCTTAGAAAACTCTCTCTTTCTTATCGTCACTCTAGAGTTTAACTATATATGTTTTTGTATATAATACTCTTACAGTGATTATAATCAATTAATACTTGAAGGAATGCACCACGAAAACTTAAGGGATAGATTGCCAATGCGGGAGTTCCTCCTCGTGGTGATTAAGTTACTCCTCTTGAAGAAGTTATTAGTGATGACCAAGCTCCGGTCGATCCTCTTTTTTATGGATGGTGCCATATGGGCTGCTCTTTTTAAAATAGCCCAAGTCATTAATACCCAAGCACAAGCCGCCACTACTCAAGCTCAATCAATTATGGCCCAAGCTAATCGAAAAATTATACCCCGAGCAAACCAACACGTTGCTACCATCGACTCCCGTTTGAGGGATTTCACTAGGATGAATCCCCCTACTTTCTATAGGTCCAAGATTGAAGAAGACTCCCAAGAATTCATTGTGAAGTGTACAAGATCCTTTATTCTATGGGAGTTGTCTACTAGTGAGAAGGTGGAGTTAGCCACTTACCAACTAAAAGATGTGGCCAAAACATTGTATGTCCCATAGATGGACAATAGGTCATTAAGTGGTGGACGGATGACTTGGGAGGTCAATTTTTCTTGATAGGTTCTTTAATAGGGAGAAGAAGGAAGTTCAAGTGATAGATTTCATGAACCTTTGTCAAGGAGGGTGTAAGTGTGCTTGAATACTCTTTGACATTCACTAAATTGTCAAAATATGCCCCTTCTTTGGTTTTCGACCCTAGAGATGAAATGAATCTCTTTGTGATGGGACTGTCGAATGAATTGCATGAGGAGTGTCATTTGGATATGCTACATCACAATACACACATTTATGGTATCATGGTTCATTCTCAACAAGTGGAAGAGGCAAGAGCTTAGAGGAACAGTAAAGATGCAAATAGGGAAAGATCATTTTATGGTGGTTGTTCAAAGGGTAGACTTGATATTCAAGAAAATCCTAGGTTTAATAAAAGGGTTTCTAATCAAGATCCTTCCAAGTTCCCTAAGGCTAGGGATGATAGGGTGTCTAACTCTAAGACTAAAAGGGAAGGGGTACTTGTTCACCGAACAAGAAACCTACTTGTGCCAAATGTGGGAAGGGTCATCTTAGTGAATTTCTAATTGGAAAAGCCAATTGCTTTGGTTGTGGAATGAGTGGCCACGAGGTTAGGGATTTCCCTAATGTGAAGGGTTAAGTCAAGGGTAATTGTCAAACATAAGCAAATGGTTCTAATGATTCTTTAAAGAAGAATCGTTTTTATTGACTTGGTGACCGGTGTGTTGAAAGTATTTTTCATCGACGTATATGTTTTACTTGATACGGTCGCTACATTATATTTTTTTTATTCCTTAATAGCTAAGAAATTTGAAATCTTACTTGACACTCGATGTGAATATTTTATGGTGTCTACATTGGTGGGTGAGTCGGTTATTTCAAAAAGAGTGTATAGAAATTTTCCTATAATATTTCCCAATAGAGTTACTTATGATGAACTATTAGTACTGGATATGTTTGATTTTGATATCATATTCAGTATGGATTGGTTGCATGCTTACTTTGCCTCTATAGAATGTAAAAAGATGGTAGTAAAGTTTAACTTTCAAAATGAGCCCGTTTTAGAGTGGAAAGGGGAAATTCTATTCCTAGAGGTCGTATCATCTCTTGTAAGCTTTCAAAATGATCTTTAAAGTGTCTTTATACCATATAGTAACAATCCAAGATTTAGACTCTGAAATTCCTCCCATAGAGTTTGTCCCGGTAATAAGGAAATTTCTGGAGGTCTTTCCTAATGATCTTCCCGGTATTCCTCCCGAACGGGAAATTGATTTTGGTATCAAGTTGTTACCAGATACAAACCCCATTTCAATTCCTCCCTATCAGATGGCTCCGGCAGAATTGAAAAAGCTAAAGGCTCAACCTAAAGACTTACTAGACAAAGGCTTCATTAGACCTAGTATTTCTCTATGGGGTGTTGCGGTTTTATTTGTGAATAAAAAGGGGATGGATCCCTTAGAATGTGAATTGATTATTGCCAACTCAATAAATTCACTATTAAGAACAAGTATCCTATCCCTCGGATTGAAGACTTGTTCTATCAACTCCAAGGGGCAAGCTAATTTTATAGGATTAACTTGAGATCGAGATATCACCAACTTAGGATGAGAGGTTAGGCTATACCAAAAAAGGCATTTCGGACTAGATATGGTCACTATGAATTCTTGGTAATGTCCTTTGGTCTCACTAATGTACCAGCGGCATTTATAAATCTCATGAATAAGGTGTTTCGAAGCTACCTAGATTAATTTGTCGTTGTCTTCATTGATGACATCTTGGTATTATTTAGAAAATGAGGATGATCACATGGACCACTCGAGGGTGGTGTTACAAGAACTTAAGGAGAACCAATTAATGGTCAAGTATATCAAATTTAAGTTTTGGTTGAGGTTAGTGGCATTTCTTGGTCATATCATCTCTACTGAGAGAGTTGAGGTTGATGCAAGGAAAACTGAGGCTGTCAAGAATTGGCTAGAACATTGACTCCAATCGACATTAGAAGCTTCGTGAGTCTAGCGGGTTATTCTCAGAGCTTTGTGGATGGTTTGTTTCCATTGCATCTCCCTTGACTACTTTGACCCAAAAGAGTAAGAAATTTTAGTGTTTAGAGGCATGTGAGAGAAGCTTCCAGATCTTGAAATATACGCTTACTTCTGCCCCAGTGTTGACTTTACTGGAGGGTAAAATGGGTTTTGTTGTATATTGTAATGCATCCCGAGTTGTTTTAAGGTGTGTGCTTATGCAACATGGGAAAGTGGTACCTTATGCTTCTAGAAAACTTAAGTTACATGAGAGAAACTATCAAACTTATGATGTTGCGTTAGTGGTCATCCTTGAAAATATATGGAGGCATTACTTTTATGGTGTTTATGTTGATGTGTATACCGACCACAAAGTATCCAGTATGAGTTTACTCAAAAGGTGTTGAATCTCCGACAAAAAAGGTGGTTGGAATTGTGAAACGATTATGACATGAGTCTTCTCTATCACCCCGACAAGACCAACATGGTTGCGGATGCTCTATGTCGTATGATCATGGGTAGTGCATCTCATGTAGATAAATCCAAGAAAGTCCTAGTGAAAGATGTTCGTAGGTTGTCTAGATTGAGTGTAAGGTTGGAAGATTCTCCTAGTAGTGGTTTTAGGGTCCATCATATCTACGAGTAATATTGGGTAGTTGAGGTGAAGTCAAAACAACACCTTGATCAACCATTGATGGCGTACAAGGACTTGGTTCTTTGTAAGCTTAATGAGTCATTCCCTTAAGGGGGATGGTTTCTTGAGATATAAAGGAAGGTTGTGTGTTCACAAGATAGATTGTTTGAGGAACCGGATTGAGGAAGCTCATGGGTCCCGTTACTCCATTCATCTGGGTTCAACAGAGATGTACCATGACCTTAGGAAAGTATATTGGTGGGAAGCTTTGAATAAGGACATAGCGGAATTTGTTGCTAAATGTCCAAATTGCCAAGACGTGAAAGCCAAACACCTAAAGCGGGATAATTTACTTCAAGATATCAAAGTTCCTACTTGGAAATGGGAAGAAATAAATTTGTATTTTGTGTTAGGTTTTCCTCTGACACAAAAGCAATATGACTCTGTATTGGTGGTTGTGGATAGGTTGACATAGGTTTTTTCTATGACACAAAAGCAATATGACTCTATATTGGTGGTTGTTGATTGGTTGATAAAATCCGCTCATTTTATTCCAGTCAAGTCTACTTATTCGGCGTAAGATTATTCAAGGATATTCATATATGAGATTGTGTGTCGTCATGGTATTGTGTTATCCATCATATCATATAGGAATGCACAATCCATATCTAGGTTTTGGAGGTCTTTTCAACAAGGGTCGGGTAGAAGGTTAAGTTAAGCACCGCTTTTCATCCCCAAACAGATTGTCAAGCGAGCGTACTATTCAAACAATTGAGAATATGCTTAGATCTTACATCATTGATTTCAAGGAAAATTGGGATAAGCATTTACGTTTGGTGGAGTTGTCTTCAAAAAAATATCTATCATTCATTTATATCCATGGATCCTTATGAATCCTATTGGATGGTTTGAAGTGGGTGAGTCTTCACTTTTGGGTCTCGATTTGATTTATAAGACTGTGGAGAAGTTCCATATTTTAAGGAATCAGTTGCAAACATCCTATAGTCAGCAAAAGTCTTATGTCAATCATAGAAGAAAAGATTTAGTGTTTGAAGAATTTGATAAAGTGTATTTGATAATTTCGCCTATGAAAGGGGTGGTTAGATTTGGAAAGAAAGGAAAGTTGAGTCCTCGTTACGCGGGTCCCTATGAAATCTTGCAAAAGATTGGTAAGGTTACCTATGAGTTAATGTTGCCTAGTGAATTGGCTTCGATTCATCAGGTTTTTCATATTTCTATGCTTAAGAAGTGTATCGGTGATCACGAGTTTATCTTTCCTATTGAGGTTTTTTGGTGTAAAGGATAACCTCTACTATGAGGAGGTTTCGGTTCAAATCCTTGATAGGCAAGAAAGGAAATTGAGGAACAAACAGGTTGCTTCTGTAAATGTGTTATGGAAGAATAACCTAGTTGAATGTGCGACATGGGAGGCTGGGGACAACATGAATACCCGTTACCCTCATCTATTATAAGGTAAGTTATTCTTAATAATAATGAAAACAATGACTACAAATTGAAGTTTCTTGAGTTTTGGTGAAGTCTTTCAAAATGTGCATTTTTGGTGTCACCAAAGTGAATATTACAGTGAAATGTGCATTTCGACTTGAAAATTTGCAATTCCTCTTGTTTTAGTTATGTTGTGCATTTTGATGTGGTGAGTCTTTATGAAATGATCTGTACCATGTTGATAAGTTAAGATTTGGCATAATTGACTAACATATGATACGTTAAGCTCATATAGTTATTGTGAGAAGGGAATTCCTCATAATGTGAATGATAGTATTGATGTTTTTCTATATTGTTGGCTGTTGGGATGCTAGTATTGACTCTATTCCTTTCTTTCTAAGATTTTAATGTCATTCGGGGATGAATGTTCCTAGGGGGGGTGGATAATGTAACACTTAGAAAATCCAAGATGTGTTTTAGAGCCTAGCATAAGTTTCATAAGTTTTAGACACCGTTTTAAGGTATATTTTAAAGAATATAAGTGATTCAAGGAGTCTAGAAACCAAAACGTCCAAGACTGTCCATGACGTCCGGAAACTAATTCAATGAGGTACTAGAGTGCCTTAGCCTATTTGACAAGCTTGTAGGATTCAGAAAATGTTGAAAATTGGTGGAAAGGAATCTAGCATGTATTAGGGTTAATTCATGATCAAAATTTCCGAGCACGACTCCCCAAGGACCAACCAAGGGCCCTTGAGGAGGACCCTTGAATTTTGGTGTCAAGGGACTGCCAAAGGTAGTGTGCACAGACAAGTGCCATCGACGGGGCATGGATGGCCTCTGTCAAGGGACACTTAGCCAATTTGGCCAAAACATTGTTTCGGCAACTATCTGACCTTAGCGATGGATGTGCAACACAGAGGGAGAAGTGACCGTTGTCTCACAAATGGACCGTCGATCGGGGTCTCGTCTGTGAGGGCCTAAGTTGCTGCATGTTTTAAGTTGTGCTCCATTAATTAATTAAATGGTTAATTAATTTTTTTGGGCATAGGAAGGTCCAATTAAGTTATTTAAACCCCTATATAAAGCCCTAACCTAATTAGACTAACCTAAACTGTCATAATTCCTAAACCCAAAACTCTTTTCCTTCTCTCTACTTTCACTCTCCCAAAGAAACACCATTAAAGACCAAGCTAGAAGTCGTCTCAAGGGATGTAAAGGGTCAATTTTATCTTTCAATCTTCATCAATTATTAAGGTATGAGATCTCTTTCACCTTTGAGACCTCTTTCCTCAAAGGGTTCCATCAAAATGATTTCAAAAGTATGAATATAGGTTTCATCCAATACGAAATTAATGTTATGAATTTATTTTTTTATGATTTATTTTGGATATTATAAATATATTAACATGTATTTTAACTCAATTATATTATATCTTGATGACATGGTATAGTTTATAGAAGATGACCTATTCCCCTTATCCCTAGGTTGTGATGTTGATGTGAATTGAGTAATGTTGGTTCAATTGAATTGGTTATTGGTTGAATTACGATACTAAGATGTTCTTTTATCAATCAGGACTAAATTCGGATGAATTCTAGTACTACCATGCTAGTTCTTGAGAAGTTGATCTAGGATATGAAGTATGTTGTGAATTGACCTGAGTATCTTATCTTAATCCATGAACTAGCGATGAATTGTGATATAGTGATTCAATTGACTTTGTTATCATGTTTGTTATTGATGAGTGATGATATTATACCCAAATTGGGTTAAGTGAAAGGGTTGATCGTAAGACCTTTATGATGAATTATGAAGGATACTTGGTAAGTCTTGTGATCCCTATTATTTACTTTAATTATGGTTAATTATGATTAAGTCATGATATTATATTGCAGTATGCCTTGTATTAGGATTTATAGTATTGGTATGATGTTTAATTGAAATGTCTTGACTATGGTTTGTGAGGTGTTGCCTAAGATGTAAATGTTATAAGAATGGTGAATGATTTACCGATGTGATTTATTCTGAAGTGATATGTAAATGTTCTAACCTCACCTATAAGAATTGTAATAAAAAGGCTATACTCATGCAATTATTATTGATATATGATGATGATGATGATTATACAAGGGATAGACCCTTTAACCTACATTAAATTATGAAGATTAATAAAGACATTTCAAAATGGACTTAGCTTAGCACCGACTGAACTTGACAATGGGAGTTTATGACTTTCCGTAGAAAAAGATTCACCCTATAGTTCCAAATGTTATGTTGACTCCCCAATGAGGGATACTCATCCATTTGATTCCCAATAGAGGGAGCCCAAATTGCAAAATGGTATCTACAGGGATTATAACTATCTCTTATTTCTGGAACTATGTTTCTCCCATAGGAAGACTAGTTAGTGGATCCACATATAAAGCTAGTTTATGTTTGGTTTAACTTTAGCTGGTAAACCACCTTCATTTGGTGTAAGGTATTACAATGCCGAATTTCACACTTAGATCTTGTGGTCTATGGCGGTTAAGGCGAGTGTTCCCAAAACTAATATGAAGTGATTAAGTAAAAACCAACTAGGGTTACTTGAGAGGTTGACTTAGCTTAGGTAGGGGTATGAAACTCTAGCTATGCCTTACACTAGTTTGCCTTGAGGGAAACCTCTAGAGGATGTTCTTATGTATTTATACGCTTATAATGGTACATCATAGATATATGACGAACTAGCACATTGTTGATACTATATGTTGATTAGTTTCACTTATGCATATATGTTGGTCTAGATTGATAAAGTATGATGATATGTACTCGTAAATGTTATGCTATGTGAAGTGGGATGTTGGTCATGATTCTTGTTTAGTTACATGGTTGACTAAGGTTATGAGGCTTTTCGTGGTCATTGCACTTGTTGACTTAATATGGGTTCATGGATAATTGTCTTGCTTTGGTTATGTTATAATGAACTCTTATTCATGCTTGTTTATGTTAGTACTTGATGATAGAGTTGCTTTGATATGTGTACAATTATATGATATGCATATTTATTTGACTATGACTAAATAAATATGTATAATTGATTGGTATGGTCTTGTTTAATGTGCATAAAGTTTTTCAACGTAAATTGCATATTTAATGAAATGTCCCCTTTTAGCATGATTTGATATTATATGTTTGCATATAGTCTCATACTTGTACTAACCCCATTTCTTCCTTTTCCACAACGTTTTAGGTTCCAGTCATTGAAGGGCTTTTGGAAATGACTTTCTAGAAGACTTGGAATTCTTAATCATCGAAGTTGGGTAGGTCCTCACTTTTCGAGGGCAATGCCACTATCAAGCCTATGATGTTGCTTTACTTTTAAAACTCTTATGTTTCTTTCTTTTCCATTTTGGATATACACATGGTCATGACCTGATGATGGTGGTCTTATTTTATGATGTTTGGGCTAGGGCCATTTTGATTATAGTCTTGTTAGATGGTTATGAGATTCAGATAAGCTTCTAAGATATGTAATATTTTTATATGTTATGTGTAATAAATGCAGAAGAACTTAACTAAGTAATCTTCCTATACGACTGGTCTATATAAGATTAGTATATATATATATATATATAATATATATATGATATATATATATATATATATATATATATATAGATATATGTATATATTATTTGTATGTAGGTCTATGTAAACCGCAAATGTTCGAAGTAGTAAAAAAGTTTTAAATTTCGCTAAATTTTGAAAAACCTATTGAATTGTTAAGTCTGAAGATAAGAGGCCTGATCTAGTTTTCACAAGTGGAATGACAATGTCGGTTACATCTAGTGAGAATTTCTCGGATATGTGACATTTTACTTATCTTGAAACTTTAATCTTAAAAAAAATTAGGGAATTCTTGACCCTTATATGTTTTGAGAAATGAACTCTTTTCTGTTTATTTAACTTGAACTTTTAGTCCTGAAAACAAAGTAAAAATGTTGGTAATGACTTTGGAAAACCTTTAAGAACTTTGCTTTGACTTGCTTCTAAAAATCTAGTCTTGACTCTTGACTTCTTTTACTTTGATGTTAAGTTTCTTTGGAATTGGGATAATGGAGAATTCAGGTTTCATGATGCTCATGTGATGGGATAATTTTCTGGTCTTATACTACGTACCTTATAGTTTAGATCAACTCTGAAAACAGTACATCATTGGAGCTAATACGAAAAGACGGTGGATGAATGGGGAGAATTGGCATGCCTGGCGCTCTCAAAGGAGAAAAGTGCAAGCCCTCATCATTGAGAGAGTACGTTGGGGCTCTCTGTAGGCGCGGCACGCCAAGGCCTTACGTACAGAGACTGTCTTTTGGAGCTATACAAGGCGTGGCGCCCCAACTTCTATCCCCAGGTGTTCTCGACTTTTCTTCTTCATTTTTTATCCATAAACACTCTAACATTACATGGTTCTTTACCCAAACACATATGATCATTATTACCGAAATAACCAATAGATTCAACCAGAATGATACCCATAAACATGAATCAAAACAGCACTAACACAACTATCATGAATTCAACAAAAAACTTCTGCAATGTTCTTCAAGAATTCAATTTCTTAACATTCAAATAGCTTAGATTCGCTGAACTGAACAATATTGGCGTGTGGGTGAACTAACCCAACACGATGTGATCTCACATACCATTTTAGGGATCACCCTCGATGAATTCCACATGCAAAGTTTGAATGTTCGTGGCAAATTCTTAGTTTTCTTCTCTTTTCTCTCCACTCCAAGTAAT
The DNA here is from genome assembly GCA_027704765.1 of Solanum habrochaites. Lineage (NCBI taxonomy): Eukaryota > Viridiplantae > Streptophyta > Magnoliopsida > Solanales > Solanaceae > Solanum > Solanum habrochaites. The sequence continues at coordinate 38,053,871 of JAKWJA010002493.1, read as the reverse complement.
TCTAAATCATTCTAAACTGAATAAAGTCTTATTTACCCCCAATTAATCCCTAAAAATAAATTAGCATGAGTAAGTAAGGAAGCTACAACTTTGCCCCTCCCAAATCCGGATTGGACTTTTCTTAATCCAACAACCCAACTTTCAAATGGCATAAGTCACTCATAACATATCGAAATCGCGCAAACTCAGCGATATTTGAAATATTGTTCTTTGTATTTTCCAACCATATCTTGAACCTCTCCTAATTAATCCTGAGCTAGGAGTTACGGTCGTTTTTTAAGTTTACCAAAAACTCTTTTTTTATTCATGGATATTTTATTCACCTATCTCGATTACAACTATAACATCTTGCAACCATAAGGAATTAGAAGTGTAAAAATCTGGAAATAGTTACTTTAGGAAAGTATAAGGAAACCTTGAATTTTTTAAGTAAGAAAGTGATTTTCAGTCAACTTCAAATGACCATAACTACTAGATAAGGATGATTTAGGTGTAGTTCCAGATATGATTGGAAAGCTGTTAAAATAATCTTTCCAGCGCCGTCAAGTATGTACGATTCCAAGTTTGTATGATTGAGTTATGCCTTTCAGAAAATGGGTTGTTTGATTAAGAAAAGTCTAATCCGGATTTTGGAAGGGCAATTTGATAGTTTCCTTACTTAATAATATTAATTCATTTTTTTGAATTAATAGGGGTAAAAACACGACTTTTTCAATCTTAAGAAAACTAAAATTCATGTTAGGGCTTAAAGAAAAGAAAAAAAAAGGGGGAAAAAAGAGTAATCAAGATATAGCCTAGAAATCTTTGAGTTTTGACTGTTGATTTCATCGGGGTGATTTCTAAGAAGGTATATGGGTCTCTCACAATATTGAGTTTTTTATCCGGGTGAGAAGAATGTTTAATTCAGCGTAAACTGGTTCTAAACGATTTGAATTTGAATGTTCTTGTTGGTTGTTCCTGAATTTCTTTCGTTCTTGAACAGGAGTTGAGTTTTATGAAATTCCTAATATAGAAAGTGTTGTTTCTTGATTTTATAGATAAGATCCTTTTGTATATGATGTGTGTACATGAATCTAAATAGAATTTGAGAAAACAAATCGAATTATAATGATTTAAAGTCAGAAAAAGCGGGGAAATTTTTGCTATGAGTCACCTAGGGAATGTCAAGCGTAGCGCGCTCCATCTACGCCGGAGGGGCTGTGGCGGCGCACCTGCGCTGCGCCCAAAATGGGCTTCTGAAATCTAGGGCTTGCACGACACGCCCCGAATTCGCCAAAATCGATATTTTCACTCACTTTTTGTTATTAAGTCTGTTTAAGTCCTTTTAAAGTGTATTAACACTTATCTTTGATTCTAATTACTTCAAATGTGTCACGACCCAAATTCAGGTAAAGCACTGACCCACATTACCCCATGTGAGCGAACCAGACCACTCTAACCTTAACATTTTCAAGATATATCACGAAATAATGCTGGAAGAACTTAAACTCATTAATAAAAACAAGTCAATACTATTATTATTATACCCAAAATCTGGAAGTCATCATCACCCGAACATCTAGTCTCAAATTACTTAACTAGGACTGTCGACGAACCAAATAACTAAAAGCTAGTCCAATGCCGCGGAAGTTCAATGGATCAAGATTGAAGAAGAAGAGCCCAGTTCCAAGCTAGACGCATTAGCTCACCCTGAATTTCTCGATGAGTGAAGACCTGGCTAGATCTAACTGTTGGTTGATTTGACGAACGTTTGCTGCATTACACAAATAACAAGAGGAAAACATAAAAAGTAGGAGGTCAGTAAACAAACTCTGAGTATACATATCCATCGGCCACTCCCAATATCAGGAACAAGTATATATCAATAATAATGTAAATCAACTACAATTACTCAACATGTAGCAATACAAATGAATTCCATCAATAACTACAACCGAGTCACACGTGAGGACTCAAGCCTCAATACCATACTCATTTGGAATTAAGTTTCATTAGATTGAGTATTTCATTTATCTTTCAAGATTCATCTATCTTTTCTTCCTCTTGTGTCGGTACGTGACACTCCGAGCCTCTATTTCTATCCTGTTGCCGGAACTTGGCACTTTCGATCCTCATTCTATCCTGGTACCTCCGGTAACGGTGCACCCGATCCTTTTCTAATCCTGGTTTCGAACGTGAACACTCCGATCCTCATCTTCTATTCCTTGTCACCGGAACGTGCACCCTATTCCATATTCTCTCCTGGTGTCCGGAACGTGACACTCCGATCCTCAGATTCATTCTAAATCCTGGTACCAGGAACGTGGCACCCGATCCATATTCTATTCCTTTTGTCCAGAACGTGACACTCCTATCCCTCAATATTCATCTATCGGTACCCGGAAACGTGGCAGCCCGATCCCCTAATTCATCAAGGCCTTTCTTTACACTAAGGCAATCATCAGTCTCATTATATATTTATTCAAGCCTCTTTTAATACTAAGGCAGCAATCCAAACAATTAATTTCCTCATTCAAAAAAAAAATTCTTAATTCCCCCCTCAGTATATAATATGATCAAGCGAATTAGGGTTCTTTCAAGATTTGGGATTCAATAGCCTTCATCATGCTTTGTAATGCCGCAATTTCCCTAATCATAATCAGGCAAGCCATACAACTAAGCACATAGCAGTGTTTACAATACGATAAACTAAAATTCCTATTAAGAGTTCCTACGAATACGTAACTAAACGCATAACCTACCTCCACCGAAGAATTGAATCAAACAATCTATCTTCTCAAAATCCTTGCTATCGCCTCTTCGTTTTCTTCTCTCTCCTCTACCGTTCGTTTCTCCTCCATTCTGTTCTGTTTCTTTTGGTTTGTTTATTCAACCCTCCTTCTTTTTTACCCTAATTAAAAGTAAATTCATGTAAAGGGAGGACATAAAACCCCACTAATTAACTTAACGTTCCCTTTTTTTAACCCACAAGTATTAGACCTATTAATATGAACCCATCACTCTTTATAATTAAGGAAGAATCCAGTCCAAGACGACCCCTAAAAACGTGTAGAGGACTAATCCTATTTTTGTGCCTGTGACTCGCAACCTGTGATGGGCCGTCGTGCCTTGCGACGGTCCGTCCCACTTCTTCGCACTCCCCCGGTCGAACTCACGTAGCCTGTGACAAAGCCCGTCACAGATGTGACGGTCCTCCTGTTCCTCTCCGTCATAACGTTCAGAAACTCATTTCTTGTACCAATTCTCAAAAGTTGAAGTGTTTTGTTTGCAACTAAAATCACGACGGTTCGTCGTGGAGTGACGGCACGTCCTGCAGGTCCGTCACAATTACAGTCGCGTCCCGATTTTCAGTACCCATTTCAAAATTCCTAAGTGTCATATTGACGCACCTCCTCGAGCAGGGGCCGTGTGACTATGACGGTCCCGTCGTTACAATTCCGTCGTCCCAGCCAGTTTTTGCCAGAAAATAACAATTCTGTTGCTCAAAACGACTAAACAGGTCGTTACAACAAGATACAATTTACACCCATCGTTCGTACCCTAACGATCAAAGAAGCAACACAATGGCGAAAAGAAGTAATCTGAATCTGTGAACAACAGATGTGGGTATTTTTTCCTTGTATATTTCCGCGCCTTCTCCCAAGTACTCTTCAATCAACCTTTCGTATTTTTTCCATTGAACTTTATGGATTCAATCTCTCTCGATCTCACTTGTCCGAACTTCTCTATTCTCATATAGCAACGGTTTCCTCTTCATAATTCCAAGTTCTCAATCCAACACACTGAGTCCCAGGATATGTATTTTCCATCTCCATGGGTATTTTTCAACATGACACGATGAAATACCGGATGCACTCCGGAAACAGCCCTGGGGCAAAGGCTTAATTCAAGAGCCACCCCCCTTATTCGCTTTAGTACCTGTTTGCAATGGTCCAATACCTGGACTTATCTTACCTCTTTTTGCCAAACCGCATCACCAATCACCCCTTTCATGGGTGAAACCTTCAACAACTTGTTCACCTTCCAATGACTCCAAGTCTCTAACCTTTCCGGTCTGGGCATACTCCTTTTGTCTACTTTTGCCGCCGAGAAGCTTTTCTTCTGAATGGCCCTTCTAACCGTTTCTAAAAACGAATCCCGTCAAGAGATCGTACCCAAGGTCTAACTCGAATGCATCAAAAACCAACCAAAGGAGATCTACACTCCTCCCATACAATGCCTCAAAGGGGAGCCAGAATTAAATACAATCGGCACGTGAGAGCTATTTATTGTACAAAACTCTGCAAAGGTAAGAAGGCTATCCCAATGGCCACGCAAACTCTATCACGCATGCGCGAACCTATCCTACACAAACCTGAATCGCTCAGCTCAGACTGTACCATCGGTCTGAGGATGGAACGGGTACTAAGGTCCAACCTAGTACCCCAATTCTGTCAGGCAATGTTTTCCAAACTATAAGTAACTGCGTACTCCATCTATATAAGGATAGTGTAACCCCCTGCAAATCGCACATGTTCTAGATGTAAGATTTTTGCTAACTTCTCTGCATTGTGAGTCCCCTTGACCGGAATGAAATGAGCAGACTTAGTCCATCTGTCCCACAATTAACCCCATTGATCAACTTCCCCAGGGTCTTTTGAAACCAACCCACAAGTCCTGGCAATTCTCTCCACTTCCATTCACAATGGCATTCTTTGAAGTGTTCCTCCGCGCCTTTGGTGTTCATATTTCACTTGTTGCACAGGTTGGGACACTTGGCATAAGTCAACAATATTGCACTCATTCTCCTCCACCAAAAGTGTTGTTTTAGGTCTCGATACCTCTTGGTTGCCACCCAGATGTATGATACCTGGAACTATGACTTCTGCCAGAATAGTGTTGTCAAATCATCAATAGCGGGGGGGTACACAATCCCTTCCCTTATCCTCAACCCACCTTCCTCGCGATTGTTGCTTTTTAGCCTCTCCTCGGCACCCTTATCTCGTATTCGCCTTAGTTTCTCATCATCAAACTGTTTTCCCTTAATCTTGTCAATAAAAGAAGCTCCTTGACTCCACACTAGCCACAATCCTATCCTCCCTCTCATTTATTTTCCAACCTCCATCAAGTCGTTAGCCAAGTCTGAACCTCTCCTAGCCAATGGGCGCCTAGAGGCTTGCAAATGAGCTAGACTTCCCATCTTCCGCCTTTCTACTCAAGGCATCTTTTCTGCCACAACATTCTTCGCCTTCCCGGATGATACAAAATATTGCGGATGTTCTGTAGTCCCATCTTCAGTATTTCCATCCATCTCCCTTTGCCTCAATTCAAATCTTTCTGATAAAGACAATACTGAAGGCTACATGATCCGTGTAGACCTCACCTAACCCCATATAAATAGTGTCCTCCAATTGCTTCAATGCAAACACCACACGGCGGCCAAATCCAAGTCATGAGTTGATATTACGTTCATGTTGTGCACTTTGTAATTGTCTCCTCGTAGGCATAAGCAAGTCACGTTTTGCTCTTGCATTAAGCCTGGCAAATCCCAAACCCGAATCAGGATGCATCACAATAACAATGAAGTTCTTAACCTCTCCAAACTGCAGGTGAGGATAGGTGCGGTGTTTATAAACCACCAAAAAAAAAAAGTACAAGTCTTACTTCTATTCTGAAAGCCTTTCCTCACATTATCTGACCATTAACAAATGGCCCTTCGCTTAGTCAATTTCGTCATTGGGAAGCAATAGAAGAGAATCCTTTGACAAGCGTCGTTATAGCTCGCTAACCCAACAAACTCACACGTTATTTCTGACACTTAGTGGGGTCTTACCATTCCTCGACTGTCTCAATCTTCGAGATCTACCATCACCCCAGTCCTTCGAAACCACATGCCCCAAGAAGGCACTGCATCTAGCCAAACTCACACTTAAGAACTGGGCTAAAGCTTTTTTCTCCGTCCCTCCAACATTTCCAACACAACCCTCAAATGCTCCTCATGTTTCCTTCTTTACTTTTCGAAGATCCTTATATCATCTCTAAATACTATCACAAAGAGGTCCAAATACTGCTTAAATCTCCCGTTCATCAAGCTCATGAACGCCAGCATGGGCGTTCGTAGACCAAAAGACCTCACCTTACAATTCGTATTTCCATACCCTCGTTCGAAAAGCACAAATTCTTTGGCACATCTCCGTTGCCCGTATTTAATTGATGATAACCGGATCTCAAGTCACTCTTAGAGAAGACACAAGCACGGGGTAATTGATCGAATAAGTCATCATGCCGAGAAGAGGTCTTGTTCTTAATAGTTTACCTTTTCAACGTCGGTTCTATGCCACATCCGAAAACTCCTATCCTTCTTCTTGTCACAAACAAAACCGGATAGCAACCCAAGGAGATGCACTTGGTCTAATGACGCCCTTGCTCAACAACTCTTGAAGTTGAGCCTTTAACACTCTCTTAACTCCGCGGATCCATTCTATAATGGGGTATAGACATGGGGCGTGTGCCCGTTCAAGATCGATCCAGAAGTCAATATCCTATCTGGTGGCAACCAGGAAGATCTGCAGGGAACACCTCCAAAAACTCCGACTACCGTAAACCGACTCAATCGAAGGTAACTTTGGGTAGTGTCATCCTTGAGATGGGCCAGAAAGCTTAAACACCCTTTACCTCAATCACATTTTCTTAGCACGAAGAATGAGATGTATACGCACCGGATTGGAAGTGTTAGTCACCCTCCAATACTAACGATCTGTCCCAGGCTTGGCCAATGTCACAGGTCTTTATCATTCGATCAATCCAAGATCGCACAATGTGAGAAAGGCCATCATACCCAAATTACATCAAGTCACCCGTTATAAATAACCAAATCTACATAGTGTTGCTGGGGGCTCCCCACAAATGTCACCAAACCAAGAACCTATGTACTTTCAACTACCACAACTCACCCACCGGTGTAGAAACCCACGAATAGGCATGTCAGTAATTCACAATGCAATTTTAGACCATTAGCAAATGATGAAGATACATATAAAGAACACGTGAGCCAGGGTTCATAATACAGATGCCATTCAATCACAAACCAACAAATTACCTGTGATAACAGCATCAGACGCCTCCGTCCCCCGGCTTCAGTCTCCCAAGGGAAGAGTCGGTACAATGGGCCCTATCGTTTGTCTGTCCTTGCCTCCCATGTGCGTATAGTGCTTCCATTTTTGCCCATCCCCTTGCCGTTGTGATGACCAACCATTACCCGAAAACTTCGACCACCACGTCCTCTCCCAGAAAAGCGGCCTTCCTACCATGACCACCTCTACCTCTAGCTATGGGGTTCTGTACTCTTGGTTTGGACAATACCTCTGATGTGTCCAACCGCCCCACATCCATAACGACCTCCCCCCCTCGGAGGTTCATGCATAGGTCTCTCGGAGTAGTGTTGACCGTTCTGAGGTGACCCCCCACTATACAGTCTGTAGTGAAGACTTGATTTGTCGACTTGAGTAACCTCCGGAGTCTGTCTCCTTAGAGTGTGAGGAACCATTAACACTCGCCTCCCCTTCAAACTTTTCGATGTCGATGTCGTGGTGAAGTCGTCTGGCTTCACTCCTTCCACCTCTATCACAAGTCTAACACCTCTGAAAGATGTTTGGCCGTAGCCGCCTACCTGTAAGGCTGAAATCGTCACTTACCTCAACCCTTCACAAAACGTCGATCCGTTTCTTGTGACTGAAACAAAGTTGGGTGGCGTATCTGATATTGCGCGAAATTTAGCCTCATAGCGTTAACTGTCATCCTCCCTGCTCTAGAACTCAAGAACTCGTTCCCTTTTTCTATCTCTCAAGTCCCTTGTAATATCCTTCTCCATAAACAGGTGAGAGAATGATTCCCAGTCATAGGTTGGTGGTGCCTCTGTGTGTTTTTGATGGCGAGGTCAACATGTGAACTGCCACCCCTAACGTTTTTTGGCCGTTCCCTTGAAACTGATAGCTCACGAACTCACGCCAAAACCGTTCTACTAACCCCATCTTGTGTAGTAGCTCATGACCAATCAACCAGAAAATCGTAGGCATCCTCTTATTCCTGCGCCCTTAAGACTGAGGGTTAAATCCAATTTCAAGAACTTACTGAAAAGTTCATGCTGATCATTTGTCATAATAGGCCCAGTATTCAGTACGTGGAAATGGTGCCTATTTCCCAATATTGTTCATCCATGCGAGGAGCCATAGTCCGCCGCTGTCGTACCTCTGAAAAACCGTGAGGTGTTTGGTGCGAACACTGGAGGTGTCTGACCCTATTCGGATAACCCACTAAGTAAGCAGTACTTTGGTTTGATCATCTCTCAGGCGAGCGATGTTGAGGGTGGCATTGTTCCTCATTTCTTCTGCCTTGTTCATCTCTCCCCTTCCTTTCCTCCCCCTCTATTATCACCTCCTCGGTCGTTGGAGGAGTCCCGCCCAGGTATCATATGGGCTAGGCTGTCTTGTCCTCTTCCTCTAGAGGACGCCTCCCACTACCTCTCCCACGCCCTCTTGCCGTTGCTCCTTCCTCGAGCTACAACAGCCCCAGTGGCTGGCTCAGTCGTTTCTTTGTCTTTCCGTTGTTGCTGCTTTCGGTGTCGGTCGTGCTCTAGTTCAACATCCTCTGCGAAATAGAGGAAGATGGTCAATACCAATATCGTATCGCCCAGATACCAATTGGACTCAAGTAGTAGCACGAAAGAAGAATGAAGATTGAAATTTTCCTAAAGAGTCTTATAGCCTCTCAAGGAAAAAGTAAAGCGTCCCCTACCGTTTCCTTAAGAACTTCTACTAGACCTGTTCTTGTGTGATGAGACCAATGAACCTAAGGCTCTGATACCAAGTTTGTCACGACCCAAATCAGTGACGCGACTGGCACCCACATTTACCCTCCTATGTGATGCGACGACCACACCCATCTAAACCTTAAATTTCAAGATATATCAACAGAAAATAATGCGGAAGCCTTACACTCATTAATAAAAACAATTTCAATACTATTATTAGTATCCCCAAAATCTTGAAGTCACATCACAAACATCTATCTCAAATCTACTTAACTAGGAATGTCCTAATAAACAAAATACTAAAAAGCTAAGTCCACATGCGAAGTTCAAGGCATCACCACTTGAAAAGAGACTCCAGTCCAAGCTAGACGAATTAGCCACCCTGAATTTTCCGATGAAGTGGAAGACTGGCTATATCTACTGTTGATTTGAAAGTTTGACGGGGACGTTTTGCTGCTTACACATAATAACAAAGAGGAAACATAAAAGTAAGGGGGTCCGTACAAACCAACACGTACTGAGTAATATCATCTGGACCAACTCAAAATAGGGAACAGTATATATCACTAATAATGTAAATCAACTACAATACCAACATGTACAATAACACATGAATTCATCCAATAACTACATACAAACCGAGTCCACGTGAGGACCTCAAGCCAATACCATACTCATGGGAATTCATTTCATTATTTAAGATTGGTAATATTCAGTATCTTTCAAGTTCATTATCTTTCTTCCTCTTTGTCCCGGGACGTGACACTTCAACCTCGATCTTCTATTTTCTTATCTGGTTCCGTTGAAACGGGCACTGCGTCCGATCCTCATTCTATCCTGGTACCTTTTCGCAATACACATTAAACGTGTTTGTCTGTGGCACTGTTGGTATGTATATTATTGTAGGTCGTAAGGGAAGAGGGAAGTTCAGTGGTGATATGGGGTGTGGAAGGGGAACGTTGCACCGATCCATTGTTTCCTATCCTGGTGTCGAACGTACACACTCCGATCCTCATATTCTATCCTGGTACCGGAACGTGGCCCCCGATCCATATTTCTATCCTGGTGTCCTGGAACGTGACACTCCGATCCTCTCATATTCCTCTATCCTTGGTACCGGAATAACGTGGCAACCCGATCCATACTTCTATCCTGGTGTCGGAACGTGACACTTCCCGATCCTCATGCATCTAATCCTGGTACCATATGTTGGGGGGTGATGGAACTTGGCACCCGATCCCCTAATTGCATCAAGCCTTTCTTTTTACACTAAGGCGACATCATTCTCATTCAAATATTTATCAAGCCTTCTTTTATCTATACTTGGAAGGCATCATCATTATTTTCTCATTATATAATAGATCAAGCGAATTAGGGTTCTTTCAGATTTGGGATCAATAGCTTCATCATGCTTTGTTAATTCATCGCAATTTCATACTCATAATCATGCAAAGCATACAACTTAGCACATAGCATGGTTATTACATCTATCAACACATAATATTCACTATTAATAGTTCCTACGATTCGTAACATAAACCATAACCTACCTCCAAACCTACCTCACCAAGATTAAATCAACAAGCTATCTTCCTCAAATCCTTGCTAATCCTCTTCGTTTCTCTCTCTCTACCTCTCTACTTCGGTCTTTCTCCTCCCTTTCTGTTCTTTTCTTTGTGTTTTGTTTTATTTATTTGTGATTCAAACCGTCCTTCTTTTTTACCCCTACTTAAAAGTAGATTAAGTGTAAAGGAGGACCATAAAACCCACTAATTAACTTAAGGTTAACCTCTTTTACACCCCAAGTTCAATTAGAACTTAATATTAAACCCCATCATTTATAAGTAAGGAAGAATAGTCCAAGACGACCTCCCTAAAACGTGTCGAGGAATCCTATTTTGCTGGACTTGCGCACCCTTTGACGGGGCCCTCGTGCCTGCGACGGTCCGTCACACAGGTCTCGCAGCTCCCTCGAACCCGTAGCCTGTTACAATACGCCCGGCACACAAGATGTTACGGTCCGTCCTTTCCTAGCCGTCATGACGGTCAGAACCTCGTTCTTGTACCCAAATTCTCAAAGTTTAAGTGTTTTGGCACGAAAACTCACGACTCTGTCGGGTTTCGTCGTGGATTTACGGCAACGTCCGGCAGGTCCCTCACAATTTCCGCGATTCGATTTTCAGTACCCAATTTCAAAAGTCTAAGTGTCATGGGACGCAACCCTCCTCGACGGGCCGTCCGTGACTAGACGGTCCGTCGTTACATCCGTCGTCCCAGCCAGTTTTTCCAGAAATAAAATCTGTTGCTCAAAACGACTAAACAGGTCGTTACAAAATGATTTCTAAACACCTAGAAATCATCCAAAAACATGAAACTCATCCTTTAATTCATAATCAAATTCAAGGAAAGTTAAGATCATAATCAAGAGAAGTTAAGAGTCAAGTCGAGAAGTTAAGAAGCAAGATAAGTAAAGTTTATTAAGTTTTCAAGAGTACTTTGACAATGTTTTAACTTTGTTTTTTTGGACTCTATTTTCAAGTTAAGTAAAGAGAAGAGAGATGATTTTGTTTTGCTTGAATTGAACTCAAATGTTCATAAGTAAAGAGTATAACTTTTAAACAGGGCGAGATGGTGTTTTGAGATATCAAGGTAGATTGTGTGTACCAAAATGGTGGATGGACTCCAACAGAGGATCATAAAGGAAGCTCATAGATCAATATATTCCATTCATCCGGGTTCCACAAAAATGTATCGTGATTAAAGAGAAGTATATCGGTTGAATTTTATGAAGAAGGGATTGCTGAATTTATTTCTAAGTGCCCAAATTGCCAATAAGTTAAAGTAGAGCACCAAAGACTCAGTAGTTTGGCTCAGAATATAGAACTTCCGTAATGGAAGTGGGAGATGATTAATATTGATTTCATCACAGGTTTACCAAGGTCTTGTGGAACGCATGATTCTATCTAGGTAATTGTCTACAGGATGACAAAATCAATCCACTCTTTGTCGGTAAAGACTACCCATTCAGTAGAGTACTATGCTGGGTTATACATTTAAGAGGTAGTAAGACTTCATGGGGTTCCAGTCTCCATTATTTCATATAGAGGTGCATAACTTGCTGCACAATTCTGGAAATCTTTTTAGAAAGTCTTGGATTCGAAGTTTAACTTGAGTACTGCTTTTCATCCTTAGAAATATAAGCAAGCATAGCTTACCATTAATGCATTAAAAGATATGTTTAGGTCTTGTGTGATCAATTTCAAAGGAAATTTGTATGGTCACCTATCTATGAGATTGTTTACAACAACATTTATCATTCCAGCATTCAAATGGCTCCATATGAAGTTCTTTAGGGAAGAAGATACAGATGTCCTATTGGATGGTTTGAAGTTGGTGAATAAGAGTTGATAGGACTAGATTTAGTTCACCATGCTATAGAGAAGGTGAAGGTTATTAAAGAGATGTTCAAAGCGGCGAAGACTCATCAAAAATATTATATGGATATTAAGAGGAGGTCATTAGAGTTCAAATAGATGGTTGGGTATACATAGAAGTTTCACTCATGAAGGGTTTTATGAGATTTGGTAAGAATGGGAAGATCAGTCCCCGATATATTGGACCTTATCGAATATTCAAAAGGGTGGGAAATGTAGCTTATAAGTCAGAGTTACCACAAGAATTAGCAGCATTCCATCCGGTGTTTTACATCTCTATGTCGAAGAAGTGCATGGGCAATCAATCATTTATCGTACCAAGTATAATTATCGGGATCAAGTATACATTATCTTATGAGGAGATTCTTGTTCAGATTCTAGACTGCCAAGTTCGCAAATTGAGAACAAAAGAAGTAGTTTCAGTCAAAGTCTTCTAGAGGAACCAATTTGTTAAAGAAGCTATTTTGGAAGATGCAGAGGACATGAAAAAGATATATCCACATCTCTTTGAATACGGAGAAAATGCAGATGAAGGTATTAACTTTATTCTTAGTACTATCTAAATTATGAGAAAATATGTTGTTTGTTTTTAATTGCTTGTTAGGTGTATGAACTTGATGTTACTATCCTTAGCTTAGTAAAAATAACCTCATTCGAGAATATGTTCCACAATGGGATATCCTTGCTAAGCATCCTGAAAGTTATAAAGGAACTAGAAAGGAAGTGTACAAACTGTGGCCATAGTTCATTTATACAGTCTCAGGCAAATATTGCAATATTTAAGTTAAAAGTGAGTTTTTGGTTAACTTCAAACATTCATAACTCCTAGATCAGGATAAGTTAGGTGTAGTTCCAGATATGTTTGGACATCTCTTGGAATAATCTTTTCAATATTGAAAATTTTGCACGAGTCCAAGTTCGTATGAGTGAGTCATTCCTTTTGAAAGTTGGATTGTTAGACTAAGGAAAGTCTAATCCGGATTTGTGAAGGGTAATTTGGTCTTTTCCACACTTATTTCTATTAATTTGTTTTTAGGAATTAATAAGATTAAAGTCAATATTTTTTAAGTTTAGAAATATTAGAATTCACGCTAGGGCTTGGAAAGAGAAGAGAAATAAATAAATCGCCAAAAATCATTCGAGCTTTGAATGTGGGATTTTCGTTGTTTCGAGTGATTTCAAAATGTAGCTGTCTTTGGGTATTTTCTTTAACATATCGGGTTTGCTCAGACAACCTGCAAAACCGTTTATTTAGCGTAAACTAGTTCTAAAATGATCATAATTTGAATGATCTTGTTGGTTGTTCTTGAATTCCTTTCGATTTTGAACCGGTTTGAGTTTAATGAATTCCTTGTTTTTAGAAAGCTATTGTTTTCTTCTTGAGTTCATTGCTGTTAGTTCTCCATGTTATTATGTGTTAACTGAAAATGAATTTGAGCAAAAAAAAATCAAATTGCTAATGTTTAATCACGCAAAAACGGAGGAGTCAATTTTCATTAGGCGTCACCCTGGGGAAGTCAAGGTGTAAACGCCATCATTGCAGTTACATAAGGGCCTGGGAGGCACACATGCATGTGCGCCCTATGGGGTCCCTGAACTATTGTGATGGCGTGGCGCGCCGGTGATAACGCTCTGGATCGCATTTTTCCACCCAGTTTTCATTATTTATAGTCCGTTTAAAGTTCGTTTAAAGTTATTAACCGCTTCCATTGACTATGGGCTACTACTTTAAAAGATTTTTTAAACATTACCTGTGTGGCTTCTTAATCCCACGTGTCTACACGATCATTTTAACGTTTAAATACCAATCCTAATCCGAGTATCCAAAGAAAAGTTAAGTATATCAGAGAAAAGTTATCATTTCAAGAAGTCGAGCGTAATCGTAGAGAAAGCATAATTAGACGTAGACTTTTAATTTATGATTTCACGAGTCCTTAACAGTTTTGACTTTGATTTTTTAAGACTCAGTTTCGTATTAAAGGAAAGAGTTGAGTAGTTGATTTCATTTCTGCAAGTCTATAACTGAAACTCAATGTCATTCCCTATGAAGTTTTTAAGTTTTTTTTCCATTTCAAACAAGGGAAATCATGATGCTTTCAAAAAGAGTGCATTTATCCTAGTTTTTTTCAGAAAGATGGAAACTATGGTTTTCCAAGAGAGTGTATTTTATAAGCTAAGGTTGTATAATAAAGAAGCAATTTATTCTCAAACAAGAGAGAAGTGGGTTTAAGCACATATAGCCTAAGTATATTTTGGAGTACATTGAGCACTGATAATGGTGGAACGGCGAGTGCATATTAAACTCAGGACTCCTCCAAACACCGATGAATGCCATTCGATGGGCAGTCAGAAATGATCATACTTTTTTTTTAGATATTGCACTTAGTGACTTGTCTTTGTTCGCATTAGAGGGCGATTAGCCTATGTACAAAGTATACAATGGTCCTTGCACACGTAAGTAATCACATTGTACCATCACGTAAGCACTCAGTGATATTATCAGTAGAGAATCTCCCACAAAATTTTATTCTATTGATTTATATACAATCAGTTTGTTCTATTTGTACATACATTTAGGTTAGGTTGTTCCTTTTATATAGATAGAGTTGACAACATTGTAATTTAAACTAAGAATTTTCTTCATATTGCATTCTTACACTTCTACTGTTATCATACTATTGAAATAAGTTAGTTTAAAATCATGAGTTGAGGTAAGAGTAGATAAGTGTTTCTTTTCAGAACTCTAATCGAGTCTATGTTTATTAGTAGTCATTCTTAAACTTGGCAGTAACTGGTACCAGCTCAATGTCTTCATAAGCCAGTTTCTCATCATCTATGATGCTATTTCATCACCATGATCAGCACCATCACCCTCGTTGATTTCCCTCTTGAAGCATTCAAGTCTGCTTTGGACTGTCTCGTTGCTTTTTTTAGGACTCCTTTTATTTTTCTTATGGTATTAGTATTATTGGGGGTCTTGTCCCAACATTTCTCTTTATACCAGAGGCTTCACAGATAGACAGTTTGTAGTTCAGTAGTCTTCACATTATCATTTACATGTAAAAGACTTAAGTTGCCATTTTGGCAAATTTGAATGTTTGATTCTTTTTACATTTTCCATTGTTTGTTATTTCACTATATCATTTGAGATAAGTTTAATTATACAATCATTGTATGATGGCTTCGAGTTTTTTCCACTTGCTGTTAACTAAGCCACGCCAATAGTTTGCTTCGGGATCAACAATGTTCTTCTAGTGCCAACCACGTTCCGAGTGTAGGCTCGGGGCGTGACAAACTTGGTATTAGAGAACAGAGTTTAAAAGTCCTAGGGAGTGTATGAAGAAGTTTATGTAGAGTCCTAGTTATTTGTAAGCAGCGCTCCACAACTATAATTAGGAGGCTACAACATTTAGAAATATCCTGCACTAATCGAACTTTTAAGAGTTTCCTTCTAAAATAGTTTCTCTCTTCTACTCTTTGCAATGTTAATCCCATATTTTTTTCAGGACCTGTGCATCCCGCCGATAAAATATTTATGTCAGCATGTGATAATCTGATTCAAGTTAGCAGGTATTAACGTGGCAATCTGATCTCTAATCACACACCACAATCAATATCATAAATACATCATCAAGATTGTACATTTAGATCATGATATCACGGATATATACTTCATCTATCTCGATTAAAATGACATGATCAATATTGATACATTCATATACATACATTCATAACATACATTCATTATACATCATCATTAAATAAACATTCATTAAACTACACATACACAACTCAAGTACACCGGATTTTAATTACACCACCGTGCACAACAAACACCAAGCCATCAACCTACGGTCTTTCCTTCCCATTCATTTTCCTATTATGAAGAACGAATTCAACCCTTGTTCGTTCCCTTCTGATGTTCGTCTTCAAGGTTTTGGCCCTACATTACTAAACATTCAAGAATGAGTTACTTCGATAGGCTTAAAACAAGCATCAAGATACATAAAAATTCCTTTACAGATACCATTGATGAATATAATGACGATGAAATTATTACACACCCATAATAGACGAGTAGCACTCGATCAATTCAGCAATTCCTAAATCAGAGGCACTAACACCAATTATGTTGTCAATTCTACAATCTTATTTCTTCTTCATTGGAAGTTTACTCGTATAACGACAACTCCAGAACCCACCATATATATCTTATTATTAATTTCATATATTACATAATAACCACCTAGTTTATTAGCACTAATCATGCACAAAACTGGGTAAATTTAATAGGAAACAAGTGGTGGTAATTGGTGAAAGTCAGCTTGCCCATGATTATACTTGGAATGCGTTTTTCTCCAGTTAGGGTGTTATTTGGAATTGAATAACTTGCTAATATTCTGTGATTCTATTAGGGCTTTAATTAATAAAACTCTGAAATAATGAAAATTTGATAAATATCAGTAACTGAAAGGATCTTGGTGATGAGGAGCAGGTCCATATTTTTCATCATCTGAAGTTTCATCACAAATACAGTGCTTCGTTTTTAGTGGCCGAAGCTCATCTCCCACTTTAGTAGGGGATTGCTGCCCGGTGCATATGGGATTGTGCCACCCACAAGACTCTGGAACCTTTTTCCCAAAAAAAATTCTTTCTTCTGCCGCATCTAGGCTTTCCCGACTCTTGGTCGATCTTTGCTATTTTAACTTTCGCGAACTTCATTCTTAGACGGTTTGTCTAAGAAATTAGACTGTCAACTAGTATGCACGTATAATCGCACATTTCATTAGGTTTCCAAATGCCTCTAGTCGGGAGAGGCATCACGACTATCATACTATAGGCTTCTGCTGTGAGAGGGCGTTGGTATTGCCCAATGTGAATAAGAGAGCTCCAACTTCCTATGCTCTTTTGATTAAGTTTGGGTGGTTACCGCTGATTGAGCCTCCCTCAAATGCCTGCTCTACTTGATGAGGAAGTTATATTCTATTCTCCCTATCTTACACTAAGATGACCCTCACCCAGTTATTCGGTTCAAGGAGTCGACATTCCCATGAACGCCATTACTATGAATGAGGTGTTCGAGGTGCCTGAGGTACCAAACCTGCTTTATGTGGCCGAGCTTAGGGAGATGGATTTAAAATGGATTTGGGACACTATTGTGGATCTTGCAAAATGAGATCAGGTTTATTGGGCTATAGAAGAGGGAATCAGAAGTGTTTATCAGTTGGAGGATGCTAAGAGGTAGCTACATCTGGTATCGAGGAGGATTTATCCGTTAAGAAACCGTACTCACGTCACCTTTCCTCGGCTCTGGTGGTGGCAAGTGATATATAGGGCATACAACTAAATGTGTGGGCACAAATTATTTCTTAGTGAAAGATGTTCTACCAGGGCAACAAGAAGGCATTCTTCCTTCCCGACCTTATCACTTCCCTAAGCAAGAGGGCAGGAGTGTCGTTACTCGATGTTAATGAGGTACTCCCTTTGGATCCCCGATTCACCCCTTTATAGTTCAGATAGGTTCTACTTCTTTAGGCAAGAGGAGGAGGACGAAGCAAGCTAGTATAAGGCAAGGGATGCCGCATGTGCGAGACTACGAGGACCCACCTCAGATGCCTAGTTCCCTAATGGCTACTGCAGTGAGAATGGTTCGGTATAAGATTGTAGAAGCACTATGACACTTCCCAACCCGATACCACCCTAACATTTTGCCGCTTGAGGAAGATTTTTCCGATGCCAACTGCGGCATGAGAGGAAGAAGAACCTGGAGAGTATGATGATTCAGCTTTAGAAGGAGATGAGGAGTATTTTTACCTTTCGTTCCCGGGCAGGAACTGTAGCTGATGAAGAATGGCACTCCTCAAGTTTGTCCTAGTCTACGGAGTCCAAGATTTTGGCTCTAGTAGTTCGCAAAGGTCACTGGGTTTGGTCTCCATGCTGGGGTTATTTGAAAACACGGAACCACATGAATTTTTTGGCGAATTTTTGTCCCACTTAAGCGGGATAATCCCTCTATAGCGGCAGCGCGCCAGTGGGAAAAAGTGTGTTGCAACGGCTAAGACGGAACCAGAACCTTGATTTCAAACTTTTGGGTACTTTTAAACTTTCCAATATTTTTTCGACCTTCCTTTTGCACCATCAAATTGGGATTCTGAATTTATTCGACTAGGAAACACGATGTTCGGGTTGTAAAGCAGGAATGTATTATTCACATTCCTAGGATACACCCAGACATCAAATCATGCACCACTTTAACAATTTGGTAAGAAATTTAGGCAATCAACTAATACTACCACATAATTGATTCATTCGACGAGCAAGGTACCGTATAAATAATTCAAACAACAATGTACAATATAGTTAAATATAAACAGCAAGGCACATGTTTCCAATTATTTCATATAGCAAGAAACGCACATTCACGATTCTCCAATTACGACGCACATGAAGTTTCACTTCAATTAGTTTTAGTTCTATACCATATTTCAGGTCCATATACAAGACATTCATTCTCTTTATAGCCCCTAGAGTTAGATACCAATTGGACCATTCCAGTTCCAGTTGACTTGTTGGTTGAAGGACTAAAGGAGTAGAACGACTTCCTAGAATGCTTCCTAGCCTCTTGTAGAGTAAATGTGGACGTCAACACACCAATCCACAAAAGACTACGTCGCATTTTTCTCCTGTAGGGAAGACCAGTAACCGAGGATCTAATACAAATTTATCACGACCCAACCCACCGGGCCGTATGGGCACCCACTCTAACACCTAACTATGAGAACCCTCATATGCTATTACAGAAAATATGGGGAAATTAAAGAAGACAAACAACAAAGTTAAGGATATTAAATAAATAACTCTTTTTAAATACACTCTTTTTAAAACTTGTAAGTTAATTTAATAAACCCAGGGATCTAATCTAGTAGGTACAACAGATACTACGGATAACAATGGACAATAATTAAATAAGAACACAACTCCTACTATGCAGAAGGAAGAGTCGAAGCTGCTAGAGAAATTTTTCATCTTCACCTAATAAAAAACTACCAATCCTGCATCAAGACTATGTCAAAAAGACAGTGCAAGAGTAGAGGGGTCGGACTCAATATAATACACAGACGGGTCTTCATCAATCATCAAACGAGCCACACGCATAAATATTAGAAACTGAATAATAGGATTTCATAGTATCGTACAACTCGTGTTCTTCTCTCCATGCGCTTCACCCTTACCCCTTCTTACAACACCCTAAACTTAAACCAATGTTCTAGACTCTAACCAATTTCATTCAAACTTCTAACACTTCTAGTTTTATTTAATCATAGCCTAAATATTGCTAACCACATTCGATAATCCAAAGTACCGCTAACATCCTTTTATACCAATAAATCTTGTCACATACTAAAATTGTCATTACCTTATCTTCCCCCCAAGCCACATAATTTTGCCTTACTTACCCAAACAACGGCTCAACAATTCTCTCTCTTTTTATGACAAGTACACTACATAAGGTATTTACAGATCACCCCATGCTCAAACTATACATATGGTTCCACCTATACCCTATCATAATTAGTTAAAGAAGAATAATCACAAATGTAAATGTATCGCAATAGTGGAATATAACATGTTTCTCATTAAAACTTATCACAAGTTGTTGGTCCTCTCACGGAATCCAAACTCAAACTGTTAGTGCACAAGTGTGGTATTCGATCCCAATTATATTGACAAAACATAGTAATCCTATCCCATATTTATGTCAACCCATAGAAATCTGATCCAATATTATACTAGAACTTGGCAATTCGATCCAAGTTTGCTTGTCAAAACCTTGCAATGCAATCCCAAATCACAGACCACAATCACAATCATAAGTACATCATAAAAATCATATATTTACATCATGATTTCATGGATATATTCTTAATCTATTTTGATTATGATGACATGATCAATATTGCCACATTCATATACGTACAAGAATCATAATAAAGCAAGAACATACACACATCACACAGTTCATGAAATCACAACCATTACCTACGGTTATTACCCTTGATTCTTTTTACACAAGAAACCAAGTTTTGCCCTAGTTCTTTCTTAGGGTTCATATTTAGGGTTTTAACCCTACATTACTAAACATTCAACAATGAATTACTTTGAAGGTTAAACCTAGCTTAGACCGAATTCATTTTCTTCTATCAGATACCCTTTATTAATGAGGGAATTCTACTCAAAAAATAACTAAGACCACTTGATCAATAATCAATTCGCTACATCAAGAACTAACCATAATTATGTTGCAAGTCTATACATTTTTTCCATGGAATTTACTCAGTGCACGAAGGTCCACATATATCTCTTATTATTAATTTCATATATTACAATATAAGAAAGAATATACAACTACTCAATCCATAAAAACCTAACTACATGGGCACCACGCAATATGTACAAAAAATTATCTCTTTTCTAGTTTTTCCAAATTCGTTGTAGTGAATTTGGCCAAGATCTTTAAAGATTCCTCCATCCCCAGTTCCCCACTCTAGAAAGCTTCTTTTCCTTCTTTCTCAAACTTGAAATAACTTTTGTTGGTTTCCACGTTAATTTATGACCTATATGTTATTTTTTTAAAGATGATAAAATAAGGATTTCTCGAGGTTTTGATTTTGACTCGCCAAACCCGCTGCAGTGGGGTAAGTTGTCGAGTAGCATTATTGCATGAGCGACAAGTTGTATCGGGACAGTTGCCATTTTTTAGGATTTTTTCCTTCTCCATTAACGACGGTTCAGGTTGTTACACCATGTAACCAAAGTGGGTAGAAAGGGTCATACTTTTTAGATGACTCATTTATGTTTTTTTTGTATAGAGTAGTGGATCCACTTAAGAGTGGGTTCAATACTCCGGCAAAATATAAGCCAGTTCTCGAAGTGTGGGCTAGACGGTGTATCATCTCTTAAATGATAGTGATGGTTGTCGATAAGAATACCTTCCACACATTGTTTATTTTGCATTTTTTATTTACAAAAAGAGTTTATGTTGTATTCTTGCATACAAACTGAAATATATCATATTTTTAAGTACATGAAGTTATTATCTATGATTTAAAAAGTATTTCTTTATAATGTATCTTTACTACTACTTATATTGAAATGTCATGAGTAAGTTGAGTTGAGATGAGGTATGTTTTTTATATAGTTAAAGTTCAAGCTTATGTCTTGTTTAAGATTTCCCTTCACATTCTTGAACATTTCATGTATTGATGCCATTTGGCATGCATCTTTCATCATTCAGATACAGGTGATCACGATCAACATCCAGCGCTTTGTTGATCCAATTGAGTTCTAGAGTTGTTTGGTGAGCCTCTTTGCTTCTGGGGATCCCTTTATTTTGTTTTGTGATATCAGTTTGTTATTATAATCTGGGGTCTTGTACTAACACCTCTTATAAGATTAGGCAAGGCAGAGACCGAACAAACAAACATAGAAATAGACGAATGAATAGGCGTGAGTATATGCGGAGGACCGGCTAATGAGGCTGATATAAGGAAAAGAACGACCATATTAGCTAACGGTAGAGGAGACGTATAATCACAAGTAAATGCAATGTGCCTCAAAGGATCGATGAAAATTATGGACGAAGTATCACAGCGCTGGAGAGGGAAGATCAAGTTAATATCATGGTTTACATGAGTCCCAAGGTTTTTGGTGTGACTTTGTGGCCATTTAGTGCTTTAGCCTTTGAATTTGTTATTATGTTTAACTTTGGTTAATATAGTTGATAAACACACTAGGATAAAAATTGTGTGAGTGCTCTTAGTTTCGAAATTACAAGCTTAGTCTAGAATAACCCTTCGTGCGCTTCTCGAGGCTTCTGGTCTTATTTTTTGGGTTGTTGTTGAAATAGTCTAAAAGTGACATTTGGGTTTGGGGATCACTTTTATCGAAATTACTTCGTAGTGAAATTTTGCGGTTCCATTGAGTCCAGAATGTTGAATAAAGGAGGTAGCATATCTAGTTAATCTTTAGCGAATCCTGAACGAATTCCAAGGGTCCGTTTGGAGACTTTTAAAAATAAAAATATTAAAAAAATTGTCATTGGTGTAGCCATTTAGCCACTAGAATTCAGTTGTTTATATGGAAAAATCTCATATACAAACCCATTTTGAAACTTCGGTATCTCGAGTTCTAGACCTTTGTTTTGGGTAATTCAAAGGCAGTGTATTTGGGTTTGCATTTGCTCTATGGGTGACTTTCTGGAGCGTGTCAAAAATTTCTGAGGTGGTGTATATGTGTTGTAAGTGATTTCCTCAAGTGTTTTTTCTTGTACAGTGTTTTTTTTGTTTGTTGTTGACTAAAGCTTTTCCAAGACACTAGAGGTGCTCCGTTTTGGACACAAGTTGGGGATAGGGTTTAGGGACCTCTTCACAATGTCATTTCCAAAAATTCTGAAGCAGGTCTCATATTTCCCAATTTTGACTCCATAATCGATCTTTCTCTGATTTCCCATAAATTAGTTTCTAAATGACCCTGTTGATAATGTGATTATATTTTTTTAATATGTGGTAAAAAGTTAAGGTCATTGGATAAGGAAAAACTTTGGCAGATTGATTGAGTTTTATTGTGTAATTACATGCTGAATTATATGAATCTAGGTGGGCAACTAGTATTTTTCTCTTATTCTTCTTCTTCTTACTCTTCTTCTTAGCATCCATGTTTTAGGGTTGATCTTTCGGTTGTTGAGTGTTAGGACCATGTTGCGGCGGATTTTTTATTTAAGGGTATTTGTGAATTACCTGTTGGGATGTTTTTTTGTTGCATGCATATTTTTTAGTTGGATGTTTATTTATGTTGGAATCTATATTTTTCCATCGTCTAGGATAGACTAGCGTTTCCTTACAACCATGCACATGGTTGACTTTGCTATGTATCCGACATCGATTTAGCTGGACTAGGTCCTTGTAGATCGGCATACAGAAATTGGGTCTAATAGTTGAGCCTAGCTTTGGGCTTTTTATTCATGTGATCCTTTTGTCTTCTCTCCTCAATATTGTGATGTTGATGTTTTATCATAGGCTAAGTATTTTCCTTGTTTGGGTGTTTCACTGTCTGTTCCTGTGTGATGTAGTTAGTAGTGGACATCAATCCATGATGGCTTGGAGTTGATTCACCCATTTTCAAATGGTTGGTAGTGGACGTCGATCCACGATATCTTGGAGTTTGAGATCCTTTTCGGAGTTGGTTTTACTAGCACACTCTTGCTAGCATTGGTAGGGCCCCCGAGGGTGATAGCTGACTCACATGACTTGCATTGTTGGGTAGGGCCCTCGTAGGGTTAGTTGGGTGGGTACTACAAGGGAGAATGGATTTGCCAACAAATTATTTCGTTGCAATATATTTAATGTTGTTGCCAAAAGGTCTTTTAGTAACAAAAAAAATGCATAACATTGTGGCCTAAAATGTTGATGGGAAATGTTTTTGCAACACTCAAAAAAATATTGTGGTCAACTTTACTTACGCAAAAACCACTTAATCACCATAAATTTATGACTACTTTATTTGGAAAAATTACACTATTGTTGTTTATGTAAATCTATAGCAACCAAAAATATTGTTGCAAGAAATTATTATTTTTCCCAATAAAATTAGTAGTTGCAAATAATGTGGTAAGAAATCCGTGAACAATCTGTTATTTAGACTGTAGCAAAAAAAATTATTGTGGCTATAATTACATTTTTT
Source organism: Solanum habrochaites (assembly GCA_027704765.1). NCBI lineage: Eukaryota > Viridiplantae > Streptophyta > Magnoliopsida > Solanales > Solanaceae > Solanum > Solanum habrochaites. The sequence continues at coordinate 38,029,910 of JAKWJA010002493.1, read as the reverse complement.
ATCAACAATTAGTCATAACATTTAAACTATTTGTGAATAAATATTTCTGGAAAATGTTTATTAACAACTTATAATTAGTTGATACATGTATAGTTTACATTATAAATTAAATATAATCAATAAATGCATAATAAATCAATGCTACATGCCTCTCTCTCTCTCTCTCTCTCTCATCTCTCTCTCACTCTCCATTTGCTCTCAATCTATATCTCACTCCTCTCTCATCTCCTACTCTCCTCCTCTCTCTCTCTCTTCTCTCTCTCTCTCTCCTCTCTGTCTGTCTACCTTTCCCTGTCTGCCCCCGCTTCTGGCGCCCCCTTTCCTATGTTCGTCGTCTCGCTTCCTCGCCCTTCCTGCTCTTTCTTCTCTTCTTGTCTTCTTCCTTCGTAAATTAAGACATCCTATGTAGGAAGTTTAGTTTGGAATGTATTGACGTTTGATATTTCTTATATAGGATGTCTTAATTAACGTAATGAATATAAACATAATATAAGAAATATCATTAAGTTGTACTAATCTACTAGTAACTTAACAAGTAAATGTTTCTCCAATATCTTGTGCATGACATGAATCATATAGTAAGTAGTGTAGGTTTAAGCCGTTATCGAAAAAGATAGATACATATAAGTTCATCTTTTACAAATTATTGAAGAGAATATACTTCAATGTAATTTAGAAGGAAGCTATGCCAATAATATATATGTAATTTTATGTTTACCTTTGTGGGGGTTGGGAAGATAATTCAAATAGATCTTTCACTTAGATGATAAATAAGACTAAATAATGACACATGAACTCATATAATATATGCAAAACTATAATGGGGAAAGTAAATTATAATACAATCAACTCATATTTTCAATGACTACTCAATATCGAAAAAGAATACTCTTTTGACTATCACATGAGCACAATGAGCTGATTTATTAGAGAACAAGACATCTTTTTTGTTTGATGTATTATTCTGTAACAACTAAACTTATGGTGCTTATTTGGTAGTAAAAAGAGAAGATTTGAAGCCTTATCTTTATAGAAGTTTAACTAATAATAACAATCATATACTTATGCTATTAAAAATAAATAGATAAAACATTAGAGGTTAACTTTTCAATTTCACTAGTCATTCAAATCAACAATCCAATAATAAGACATAAAGAACATTAGCATATTGAAATTGGATTTTCTTACCAAATGGACAGGTCATTGTACAGTCAATCATTAAAAAAATATATTAACAATCTAAGCACTTTTTTAATTGTTTTATAAATTTTACATTGTAGTTACCATATCAAGATACTATGACCATTTAAAAAACAAATCAGATATTTTTTTTAAAGAATCTACCTAAAAATTATATGACTTGTTTAAGAAGAGCCTAGTGTTTCTCTTTGTTTTGATGATTGCCTCAGAAGTGCGGAGACCCGGCCCTCTGCAGAGTATGAAGAACTCGTCTAGTTGTCAAAGTGGTGGAATGCTTAAAAAGTTGTCTACGTCAAGAAGTTGGTGAAGCGGCAGAGTAATTCCCCAATTTGAAGTGACGAGGTTGTTTCTTTGATGGGTAAAATATCTTCATGGTGTAAATAAAATAAAAAAAAACAACTCATTTACTCATTCATTGAAAGAGAAACATTTTCAAGCTTCAAGAACAACAAGTGAACTGATAGAAGTACTTTCATTTCTTTTTGTACTTGCTACATTTGTTTTCATGTAATCGTTCTTATATTGAAGGATTTATTTCAATTATTATAGAAGCATTTGAAACCCGGGTGAATCATTGTAAGGGCTAGTTTAAGGGTAACTTAAGTCTCTATTAATCAGGGAGGATTATTATAGAGAACAATATTGTATATGCTTAGGCTAAGCTAAGTAATAGGAAGTATTACATAGTGGGAAGATTAGCAGGATAATCTCTTATTTCAATCGGCTTTTACTTTTGCTTTTTCAAGATTAGTGGAAGCGGTTTGAGAAGTCCTATTGAGAACAGGTCGTGGTTTTCCTCCCTTGAGCAAGGAGGTTTTCACGTAAAGTTGTTTGTCAATCTTTACTTTTTGTATTTGTTCTTTATTGTTGTTATTGGTGTATTGAGGACCTGGTCCCATCAATATTAGTGGATGTATACATTCCAACAAGTGGTATAAGAGCTTTACTTTTCATATTGGTTAACACCATGAAAAGGAATATCCTGAAGGAATGGCTACTCCCCCGAATATGGTGGAAGGACGATCATCTACTAGGCCACCTCATTTCATCGGCCAGTACTATGGATGGTGGAAAAATCAAATGCATGAGTGCATCAATGCAGAGGACACCAAGCTATGGGATGTCATTCTTGATGGTCCTTATATTCCCCTTAAAAAGGTAAAGGTCGGAGATCTCACCACTACTGTGGTCAAGATAGAAAGGAATAGAGTGAAGTTGACTGGAAAAAGATTGAAAAGTACTACAAGGCGAAAAAGATTCAAATATGTAGTATTGGTGTTGACAATTACAATAGAATTTCTCTTGTTAAACTGCAAAGGAGATTTGAGAATGTCTTCAAACGGAACATGAAGGAACTAAACGGGTGAAGGAGTCGAAGGTTGACACTCACCACTCAATATAAGAACTTTGTAATGAAGGAGGGTGAAACCATTTTTGAGATGAACATTTTACTACTATCACCAATGATCTCAGAGGCCCGGAGAACCCATTCCAATTCGCAAGCAAGTTCGCAAAATTCTTAATGTGCTTCCAAAAACCTGGGAAAGCAAGGTGGACTCAATCAATGAAGCTAAGGATCTGATGACACTTTTTATGGATGAGTTGATAAGGAATTTGCAAAAATATAAGTTAAAAGTAGAGAAGGACCTCAGTGAAAGTCAGGAAGAAAGAGAATTTCATTGTAATGAAATCGTCTCAAAGTGAGATAATTGAGGAGGGAGCTGAGATGGCATATGTCACAAAAAGGTTTCAAAAGATCATAAAAAGCATGGAGGATTTAAAAAGAAAGCATCAACCAGCAGAATTATTACAAAAGTGATTTGTTCCATAAGTGTAGTAAGCCTAGTTTTATGGGAGAATAACCTATTCAAAAGAAGGAATCTCATGAAACCAAACATCGAAAGAAGGACCTAGTCCCCGAAAACTCTCAGAGGAAGGCTTATGCTGATCAGTTGGTGAGAAAGGCTTTTTCTGTCTGGGGAGATAATTCAAGTGAGTCAGAAGGAGATTTAGAAGACCATGAGGATGTCTCAGTGATGGATATTGAAAATGATGAGAGGGCGTTCAACCCAATATTCTCCTTGATGGAGAAATCTGATGACGAAGAAGACTCCAATGAGTTATCTGATGACGAAGAAGACTCCAATGAGTTAACTCTCTTTGAACTAAAAGATGATCTAAATTATCTTCCAGCAAAAAAATTGAGAAAAATTTGTTGCTTTGCTAATTGATTTTTTGGATGAGTATACTATTTAAAACTTAATGTTGAATGAAAATTAAGTTTGTGCTGTGATGAAAATACAGATCTGTATATTTCAAGTTTCCTAAATAAGTGCCAGAATAGGAATGTTAAAATTTAGCAACATAACTCTTGAAAAAAGGGCCTAGCACCTTAGTGAATGATAAAGAAAACTTAGTATTTTATAGGAAGAATTGTAGGACAATCTTAAAAATCTCTGAATCTAAGTTAGTTGCTTCTCTTTAAACTAACTCCCAACTGAGAAAAGATCTTAGTAGGATAAAGGAAGAGTTGAGGGACACCCTAAAATGGACTGACTCTTCCAAGATTCTTTTTGACATGTCTCAACAGAGTTTCAATGGGAAAAAAGGGTTGGGATGCTGACCTATAGAATCCACTTACAACCCTCATAGTAAATATATGTTTGTAGTTGATAATCTCTAATGTACCCATTGTGGGTGTAATGGCCATCTAAAAGAGAATTTTGACAAATTGAAAGGAGTTAAAGAAAGGTATATGAAGTTTGTCAAATCCAAAAATGATAAAGAAAAGAAATAATGGGGACCTGGTCCTCGTGCTTAATTTGTCAGATCTGACAGAAATGTTTAAAAGAAACAAAAGAGACCTGGTCCTCGCTATCATTTTAGAATGAAGACCTTGCCTTGTTTGATGAGAAGGTTTCGTATTAATCCTTTTGACAACTATTGGGAACTCTGTTATAAGTAATTCTTTTGTAGAGGAGAGGAAGAGGTCAGTGCTGGTACATGGATAGTGGATGGTCTAGGCACATCAAAGGTGATACTTCAAACTTCCTCTCTTTGCAAGCACACTAAGCTAGTGGTGTTTAATTTTGTAATGAAAAGAAACACTATTTTTTTAAAATCAAAAGGATAGGGAGATCTGCTAACAATTCAATCAACAATGTGCACTATGTGGAGGGTCTCAAGTACAATCTTTTGAGCATATCTCAGATTTATGATAGAGGAAATAAGGTCAAGCTCATGACCAATAAGTGTTTGGTTACACACAATAAAACAAAGAGGGTCACGATGTCTGCTACAAGGGTCAAAACATGTATCTTTATGATCTTGAATCTATTGAAGGAGATGATCTTTTCTGCCTGAGTGCTCAAACCGATGATGTTGATAAATGGCACCGACGTCTGGATCATGTAAGCTTCTCCTTGTTGAACAAACTTGTTGTAGGGGACCTGGACTGCCGTTTTCCTAAATTGTAGTTCACATATGATAGAAACGAATGCCTGTGCAAAGGAAAAACAAAATAAATCATCATTCAAAGCCAAGAAAGAAGTCAACACATACGTACCTCTAGAGCTTCTTCATATGGATTTCTATGGACCTGTTAGAGTGTAGAGTGGAGGTGGTTAGAAATTTATTCTTGTTGTTTTTGATGATTTCTCCAAATATACGTGAACATGTTCTTGAAAACAAAGAATGAGACAGCTGGAAAACTGATCATCTTCACCAAATCCATTCAATCTAAGCTAAATTGCAAAATCGGGAGCATCAAATTTGATCATGGCACAGAGTTTGAGAACTCTCATAGAAAAAGTGTTCTGCGCTGAATATGTCATAAACCACAACTTCTCAGCACCTATAATTCCTAAGCAAAATGGGGTTGTTTAAACAAAGAATAGAACATTGGTGGAAATTGTCAGGACCATGTTGATTAACTTACAGCTTGCTGTGAATTTCTGGGCTGAGGCAGTTAACACACCTTGTTACATGACAAATAGGTTCCTTATCAGACCGTGATCAAGAACACACCTTATAATGTATTAAATGATAAAAGTCCCTCAATTGTTCATCTTAAGCCATTTAGATGCAAGTGCATTGTGTTGAACAGTGGAAAGATGACCTACGGAAGTTTGATGTCAGAAATGATAAAGGTGTTTTCATTGGGTACTCATCTACGAGCAAGGCATAAAGAGTGTTCAACAAAATAACTCTCTATGTATAAATTAAGCAAACAATAACTCATTTAATCATTCATTCAAAGACGAACATTTTTAAGCTGCAAGAACAACAAGGAACTGATAGAAATGCCTTCATTGCTTTTTCTACTTGTTGTATTTGTTTTCTTGTAATCTTTTTTATATTGTAAGATTCATTTTAACTGTGAAAGAAATGTTTTAAACTCAGGTACTCATTGTAACGTCTAGGTTAAGGGTATTTAGGTTCTTACTTCAAGTCTATATTAATTAGGTAGGATTAGCATAGAGAGCAATATTGTATCTGATCAGGCTCAGCTAAGTGATAGGAAGTATTACTTAGTGGGAAGATTAGCATGCTAATCTCTTGTTGTAATTAATTTTTACTTTTTCTTGTTGAATATTAGTAGAAGCGGTTTGAAAAGTCTTATTGAGAACAGGTTGTGGTTTTCCTCTCTTGAGAATGGAGGTTTCCATCTTTAGTTCTTGTCAATCTTTACTTTCTGTATTTGTTCTTTATTTCTGCTACTACTATATTGAGGACCTGGTCCATTAACATAAGTGGACGCATACATTCCAGTCCATTAACATAAGTGGACGCATACATTCCAACACTTCTCATAGATGAATAAGCTATAACTATCCTTCATTAATAAAGTCTCTTGTAATAAACTTGAAATTTAAAATTACTTACCCCAATGTCATTCATGAGACTTGGAAGACTTGCAACATATGCATCACTGTAATTGCTAATAATGTTGAAAATTGCATATTGAAGAACTCTCAATTAAGAATAGGTAATACAAGGAATTGAAAAGTGAGTGATATAATAAAGAGAAACTATTTTATAGCATCAAAATAACCCAGACAATCTTTTTAAGAATAGCATAGTTAAAATACTCCTTGAATCAAAAGAAAGAAACAGAATCATTATTGCTTGTACCTTAGAAATTTTCATTTGGGATACCAGTGTCTTTATGCCCTCTTTTACCATTTTATGATTAAGCACTAGACGGGCTTCCATAACATTTCAATTTTGTTACTCCTCTTCTAGTTTTTTGTAAACTTTAATTAGCATGTCTTCAACACTCTCACATTTTCGACGCTCTTCTTATTTCTCTTTTTGTTGTGCTTGTAGTTTCTCTTGAATTGAATTCATAGATCTCCCCTTGGCTTAATTCCTAAGCTTTGACCACGATAATATATATCCCGACTTTTCTCCCATAATTCTCACAAATGTTGCATTAGCAATAGGATCTACATCAATTTCCTCCTCATTTTCTATTGATCAGAAACAATTTATTTCACCTTATCTTGCAAAAGATTAATACAAATTCACGATTTTAACATAATTTTTTAATAGTTTTATGCTCTTTAAAGATAAGAGTTAAGCATGTACATTCAGTTCAAAAGATACATCATTAACCTAATGTTCGTTCTTCATGTGAGTCAACTCCCAAAGTTTCTAAAAATGTGGCTCTTTTCAAATGTTTGCATCTCTCTAACAAAAGAAATCAAATTGTGAAGTTTAATGAAGAATGATTGAAATTCACAAACATAGAAAAATCATCGATAAATAAGCCATATAGTCAATATTCCTAAGACAATTATTAAAAAAATTTATAGTTTAAAATAATTGTTAAAAATGTCAATATGTTAAAAAATAAAGTGTATCCTAATATAATTATTTACCTTCCTTTTATTTCTCAGTTTGACTTAATTTAAAAGAAAATGAAAAAAAACTTCATTGCCCACTTTTCTCTCTATCAATTTTTTACCCGGATTTTCTCCTTTCTCTCACTATTATTACTCTGTTAAATTGAAATATCTCCATTCTTCTAATAAATTTCACTAATAATTTCAACCTTTGATACGTTTAAATACACTGTCATGAGTTTGAATGTACTATGGTTTGACGGTACTTTCCATGTTTATACCTTAAGTTTTAGTGTGTGGCTAAGGCCTCTTTAGTATTTTAAAGGTACTTTTTAATCTATGGTTCATAAGGAGCACTGTCAGAAGAAAACATTGAAAATTTTCTGAAAAATGACATAAGATTACCTACCGAGGCTCGCGGGCCGTAGTGGCAAACCGTCGCCTAAGTGTTGTGCTGTGCCAAGGAAAAGAATCGGGGGAATTCTGACTATGTGTGGGGATAGAGAAGAGATGATGGTCCGTCGTCTCATTGACGGTCCGTCCTGGTGATCCACTGGTGTTAACAGAATGTATCCCCAGTACCCGATTTGAAAAGATTCTATGTGTGGAGCAACGAAAGCCATCGACGGACCGTCGTCATGTCAACGGACCATCGTCTTGGTCCTTCGATGTAACAGAGAGTTTGAGAAGAAAGCAGCTGAAAATAGAGTTGAAGTATGGACCAACAGAGTCGTCGATGATCCGTCGTTGCTTCGATGGTCCGCCGGTCAGGTTGTCAACAGAAGACGCGTTTTTTGGACTGATTTTCCTTATTTAGGTTTCCCTTTATGTTTAGGATTTTGTTATTATAAATAGGACCAGAAAACCTCATATTTGGGGTAGGACTCTTTGTTATTTTTATGATTTGTAATATTCGTTGTTGAATATGGGGTTTTGGAAAATACTTCATTATTCGGGTATCATTTATTGCATTTTTTTTTCGAATTCAAGTGATGTTTTGGATTTTCTTCAATCAAATCAAAGTAAGTACATGAATTCTTGTCCAAATTAATATGAATCGTGTAATTATGACCATGGGTAACTCCCATCCACACTAGGTTGGGGAACCCGGTACCCTCAAAGTAGAAAAACTAGAAAAAATAACAATTCTGAATAGTGTCTTGCATTATTTATAATTCCTTTCGCTTTAGACAGTCTTTTTAAAAAAAACCGGCGTCCCACCGTTAGAACTCTCCTTGTTTTGCTACTTGCCAGACCACGGAGTACATAATAAAAAAGAATTAGCAACATATATTTTAGTATACATATCTAAAAGATGCTATTAGTGTCGATTGGTGCGAATTAATACTCAGCCAGCCATCGATTATATGTCCTTATATGGGTAAAATGTAAGGTATTAGTAAAATAAACGAAACGTATCCGGACCAAGGTGTCGTGATGGAAATTCACTAGTTGTCGGACCATGAATTCGGGATACATAAACTTATCACTTTGCATTCAAGATACGAGAAGGGTTGTTATGCTAGGTTATGGTTATGACCTATGGGGAACACTTACACACCCTAGTTTTCTTCATCATTTGATACTCAAATATTTTGAAAAATAGCTAGTTGTTTACTTAGACTTAATTAATTGCTTTTGTTACACAAAATCCCCCCATTAATTGGTTGTTTCTTGAAAGGAATTAACTAAATAGAAGTAATCGTAGATTAAAGTTAAGTTTAAACCATTTTCCTCGAGGGATCGACCCCAACATACCATTTGGGTTCTTTACTATATATGACCGCGTATACTTATTTAGGGAAGTATAGTTTGAGCGTATCAAATTTTAATGCCACTGTTGGGGAAAGTGGCTTTTAGATTAACGTTAAGAACATTACCAAATTTTAGTCAACAATTTCCTGATTTTACTTTTTCTTTTTTGTGTTTGTCTTTCGCAAGTCTAGCTTTAGTGTATGCCAAGTACACGGAGCTGAGGAGAACCAATACTTCCACTTGATCCAGAACTAAACCGCACTCTTTGCTGAATGAATATTCAAAACAATCATGCTTATATCGATGATGAGATCAACCCTCAACTTTGCTCGGCGGTTGATGCTCATAATAAGTGGTTTTTGATAACCCTTGTGAAATTGTACCAAATATTATGAGGACTGATATATACCGATGGTTTCAATCATCACGGTATTATTATACTTTTTCCTTAATTTTAGTGTGTCCAAAAGCCTTTTTATTTATGCTATGTTTTATATAAAAATTTTTTTGTTTTTTGGTTTCCTTTGTTCTGGGTCAGGAAATCTGGTGTCCAGAGCTGAATACGGAGATTTGGAGCGAGAATGCAGAAGAAGACCCCTACAAAGCTTTGAGGGTCCAGTCGTTCTTGTGACTTTCCTAGGTGGCATCTAGTGAAGGCTGCTTGAAGTAATATGGGGAAGTCTACACGTGTGGGGTCCGAAGTTGTGACGTTCGTCGTGTCTATGGGGGGGTCCATCCTGCATGTTCACTCATGCAGTTCAAAGAAGTAATCCCTACAGACCCATATTCTAAGCCGTTTGAAGTGTTTTGGAACGAAGACCCTCGCGGACCGTTTCCCTATGATGGTCCACATACTTGGCCGTTGAAGGGTAATGAAAGAAGAGCAGCAGAAGAAATTGCCAAGTATGGGACGACCGAGTCCATGACAGTTCCTCGTGACATGATGAATCCATCGCGAGGGCCGTCGGCCCAGCTGCTTTTTGGCATATTTCCAGCAATAGCGTCCTCCCTGTTTAATGAGGTTTTTATTTTTATAAATATTTCAAAAACCTCGTTTTTTGAGGTTAGACTCCATAAGTAGACCTCGTATTATAGTTAGACTCTGGATCATTGTTAGACTCGCCCGTAATTGTTAGACCCCGTATTATAAACTTGTATTATTACACTTTTGGATTATCATTGGTTGTGTGGTGATTTTTGGTGATTAATCAAAAAACTCTCACGGATTTTATACTCTTTCCCATTGAGTACGTCCATGACTTCTTAGTTTAATTATATTTGATATTGTGAGGATGACTATGATAACTAAACCCAATAACTTAGGGTTGTGGGGAACCATAGGCATTAATTAGATAAAACCTAACTAAACATAACAATTCTCGAATGGTGTCCTTGCATGTCTTAATAATTCTTTCTTTCGCTATAAGGTCTTTAATGGATGCCACTGTGAACTTCCCGCCTAATGCTACTTGCTGGACCAAGAAGGTAGAATACTAGGAAAAGAAATCAAAATCAACATATATTTAGTGTATACTACTCGACATAGGCTAGTATTGTTGTACGAGTCATAACTTAGTCAAATATCGAAATCCAATGCTTAATATGAGGTAACTGATAATGGTTAGGATAGCAGACCGTAGCCCGGACCAAGGCGGAGTGAGATTTTCTAGAATGCCGGACCAAAAGGATTTAAAATACATAACTTATCACTTTGGCTATAAATACTAGAAAGAATTGTTATAGTTAGAATTATCAAGTTATGAACTTGTGGGGAACACGTAAACGCCTAGTTACTACTTTGATTAATTGATTAAAATCCACATTCCCAAGATGTTAAGTTTTTCTCTTTCAATTGCGTTAGGTATTTTCATTCATTTAGAAATAGAACCCCCCCCCCCCCTTTTATTGTTTTTACTGTCCAAGGAAGTCATTGAACCAAACAATAGTAATAACAGGTGAAGTTAAGTCTGACTATTTTCCTCGTGGGAATTATCCAACCTCACAAAGTTGGGTTTTACTTGGACACGACCGCTACTTCTTATTTTGAGAAGTACATTGAGCGTATCAAATTTTGGCGCGCCTGCTGGGGATTGATATCTTTTAGCTTAACTTGAAACTTATTACTATAGATTTAGTTAATATTTTTCTTGATTTTACTTTTGTTTTGTTTGTTTTGGATTTTTTTAGAACTATCCTCCTTGTATGGGCCCAAATCACGTAAGGAAGAGAACCCTTGTTTCTTCGATCACGATTAGAGCTTACACTGCCAATATTCATCTAAACTTGGGAATAAATTACAATGACCAACCAGAACATCCCCAGCTCCGGGTGATGTTCACGGTCGAGATGTTACCCGATTGCTCCTGTGAACACCCAACAAGGGGACAAAATCCTTTCCACTCACGGCCCAGGCATACAATATAGGCTATGAAATTTACATAGCCGCCTCGATGGGACACTTGTCTTGCCTCCTCTACCCACAGGCCACCCCTTTGTGTAACTATGTAGCCTGAATGCAAATGCTCACTGCCCGAGGTTTTGTTTTCAGGGCCTACCTTCCTGATGATCCCCTGCCCCATACTAGCTACAGGTCAAGGGCAAGTGGGTAAAGTTGTTGTTAGGAGGCCTGAGTTGGGGAATTGGGATTTAGATGTAATAGGTCCTCATAGTGTTTCCTCTCTCACTGACGTAGAGGCTGCTATGATGTGGGTTCACTGAGCTCCCATACAACCTCATCTCACTTGGAACCACCTAAGGGATGGTCTCTTAGCAACGCTACTATCCGGTCCTCCAAGAAACTAAACCACAAAGACAGAGTGACTAACTTTGTGGAACTACCATAGAGTTATTATAGCTCCTTGGATTTTTTTCCACACCTCATTCTTGAGAAGTGTTCCAAATCACCCGTAATAGATTATATCACTGAAGGCATACTTCTATCGGGGACAGGATGATAATAACAAAGCAGTGTTTGGACACTATACAGGTGGATCTTATGGGATTTCCTTCTGCTGAAAATTGCCAAAAACTTAGAAACATCTCCCGGAATAATAAAGCTTGGAGTACTAGGAAGTCTATCTGGGAGAAACACATTCTCAGTTAAGTCCACTCACCCCAGCCAGACAGATGATATTCGTGAAGAAATTGGCTCAGATTAGAACTGAGCTTTGGGTGGTACTAAAATGTGTCCACTAGGACGGGGTGTGCATAAAATAAATGCAGTCAACTACTTGTCGAAACCAACGCCACAAAATATGAGTGTTATTCTGAGGATGATTCCTATGCGGTAAATGAGCAGACGAGGGGTTTCTGACTCGAGCGCCCAAGGCTTCAAATCAGGATAATTGGCGCCAAGGTCAAGGAAACCAAGGTCGGAACGATGGTAACTCTAATCGGTAGGGTCATTATGTCCGAATGGAACTACAACGCGACAACAACTTCAATAGGGGTAACTATGGTCTAGGAAATGACAGGAAATGGACCCTATGTTTCCTCCTCAAATTGTGAAGTTACTTACTCCTAGCGATGTTGATGTAGTATTCGCCGAGTTAGGATATGTTGCCTAAAAATTTATGAGGAGGTTCTATGCTAGTGATGAGAATAATAAATATTTAGGAATGTCTACGGGTATTTTTGGGCAAAAAGTCGATACCATGCAATATACGATTAGCAACTTGAGTTACAATGGCCCAATTTAATCTGTGTCAAGTTTGAAACACACGGCAACCGGGCACTCTCTACAAGTACGTCAAAAGCCGAAAATGATGGACATTGTATGGAAATTACTACTCGCGGTGGCAAGCAAACCAGTGACGCCACCCTATGCCATCTTAATGAGAAAAAGGTGACAGAAGATACTAATAAAGTATGTAGATGTTGATGGTGAATTAGAGGATAACACTGGCAAAACGATGCTGAAAATCCTAAAAAGGTACCCAAGTGCCCATGCCACCACCCCCCATTTCCTTCCTCTAAGATTGTTTGAAAAAGACCAAGGATGGTAAAGATCGGCAATTTTTTAACATGTTGAAGCACTTTTCTATCAACAGTACCTTTGTATAACTTTAGGAACATATGCCCGTTACGGCCAAGTTTATTAAAGACTGGTCCACAAGAACAGATCGGTCACTTTTGAGGATATGGGATATAAAGCCCATTATAGTCTATTGCCTACAAGATCTCGGTCCAAAAGAAAGAACATCCCTGTGAGTTCACTATTCTTGTACTCGGGCTATTCTTTTTTCGAAAGCATTATGTGATCTGGGCAAGCCTAAATCTCATGCCCCTCTAGAATTTTACAGAAATTGGGTTTGGGTGATCCAAGCCCACTGGATGCGGCTACCTGGATGGCTATCAAACCGTAAAAGGCTCTATAGGGATACTCCACGATGTGCTAGTAAAAGTGTGTCGTTCAATATTTCGCAGATTTTGTTATTCTTGATTGTGAATTTGATTTTGAAGTGCCCATTATTCTTGGGAGGGGGCCATTCTGCTACGGGAAAGCCTAAGTAGACATGGAAATGGTAAGATGAAATTTCGGTTGAACATGAGGAATTGACCTTTAAACATTTATAGGTCCATGAAGCAGAGTGGTTGAGCTCCAATTCGGATATCTGCTAATCCTACAACTTGTTGAGACATCTGAGACACAAATAGAAACTTCTATAGTGTAGACGCATTAGCGGACCGTGATAATGAATGTTGATAGAGATTTGTCATTGAGAGTATGAGTCATTAGTCCGCGGCTTTGCCCAGGTGATGTTTCTGTTTTAAAAACCCGAAGAAATATGAGTTTTCTAGATATGAAGAATCGCAGTTCCCCACCACCCGCGAAAGTCGGTGTTCGATCGTATAGGAGGATGCTCTAAAATTAGGAAATCAAAATCTCTTCGCGCGTATCATCTCCTCGAGGGATGAATTCTTAGGAAATGGTGACACTTTTTCCAGTAATCATTGCATCAGACCGAATGACAAACAATTTTAGAGGTTTGGGTTGGTTGTAGAGGTGCTAATAAGGTTCATGAAGTGGCAGCTATTGGGTGTGGGTGGTGGGGGTACTATGTGCGGACATTATTGGGATCCCCCTATTATTTGCTCTATAAAATTCCAACTCATGCCTGATCATAAGCCAATTATTGAGCACCAGAGATGCCTTTAATCCTCCTGATCAAGAGTTCGTTCAGAAGGAAATCAATTAAGTGGGTAGTAATTGTATCCAGTCACCGATAGTAGTTTTGGTATGCCCGTCCAGTGTGTACCTAATAAAGATGCATGACTTGATCCCCAACGAAAAAAATGAACTTTTTTCCAATGAGACCGGTTAACTGATGGAGGGTGTGTATGGATTACCGGCAAACTAAATTCTTCATGGACCTGAAAAATACCATTTTCCTATGCCCTTCATGGATCAGATGTTGGATAGCTTTGCGAAAAGGGTGTACTATTTTCTTGATGGATATTCAGGGTATAATCCAGATTTCTGTTGCACCAGAATATCAAGCAAAACCACTTTTGACTTGTCCATATTGGACCTTTGCCGTTTAGAAGAATGTCGTTGGGTTGTGCAATGCGACCCGCCACCTTTCAGAGAATGTTTGATGTCGATATTTTTCTTACATGGTGAGGATACTAAGATAAAGTTTTTATGGATGATTTTTCGTGGTTGGGTGATATCATTCGAGCAGTGTTTGACCAATTTATCTGAGGTCCTTAATAGATGTAAGACTGCACTTTTAGTACGCACTGGGAAGTGTCATTTCATGGTGAAAGAAGGGTATTGTGTTGGGTCATCGCATTTCAGAACGGGCATAAGGTTGATCACAAGCTAAAGAGTCGAGGTATAGCGAGACTGACTTCCCCCACTGATCTTGTGAAAGTGTGAAGAAGCTTTCGGAGGAAAAAGGAGGTTAATGAAGGAGGCGGGCAAGGGCAACTGGAAAGAGATCGGGTCAGGGGAGGGTATAAAAAAAAAGGGGGGAAAGGAGAGAGGGGAGAAAAAAGAAAAGAAGTTGAAACTTTGAGAGAGGCAGGGGGAAAACAGCGCGGTTAGATGGTGAAGCAGGCCGGGGGGGGCCGGGTATGGTTGAGGAAAAGCGCGCGGGAAGCAAAGGTTGAAGAAAGGGGCGTGGGGAGGGGGGTGAAACTGAGGAAACACGTGGGGGGCAAGGGAGAGTGCTAGCACCAATGGCAAGCGGGTGTGAGGGGAAAAGAATGCAAAGACTGGGGGCGCAAAGGGAGACAAAGACGAAAGATAAAAAACTTTCTGGGCATGCAGTTTTTTTACCGAGATTCATCAAGACTTTCAAAAGATGCACATCATTGGGTAAACTGTGAGAAGATTGTAAATTTTGTTTTGATGAATCCGTCTTTAAGCATTCATTGAGCTAAAAGAAAATTTGTGTGTCGCGCTATCATTATTTCTTTCTCCCGGGATTGGAACACCCATTTAGGTGATTCGATGCTTTGGGGTGGCTCTTGGTGTAGTATTGGACAGAGAAAAAAACAAAATCCTCACCCCATTTAAAATTGCTAGTAAAGCCTGGAATGAAGCACAGAAGAACTACACAGTAACCGAGCAAGAACTCTCCTCAGTAGTCTTTGCTTTTGAGCACTTTCACTCTATTTGCTATGTAACTAGAGCTATAGTGATACTGACTACTCAGCACGGATATATTTGATGTGCAAAGAAGGATGCAAAACCTAGTTGATTGCTTGGGTAATTACTTTCTACAAAATTTGACTTTGAAGTGAATGGATAGAAAAGGAAACTGAAAATTAGTTCCTGATCACTTTCTCGTCTAGAGGATGAAGCTTATGAGAGAGTTGGGGGATAATACTGACATTGATGATACTTTCCCCGATGACATGTATTGGCTTGCTTCACAAGCCCTTGATCCCATGTTCGCGATTTTGGTCTATATGGCTAGTTATATTGTTTCCAATCAGACTTTTCTTTCATCAACAAAAAGTTCATGTACGATGTGAAAAAAAGTTCTTTTGGGCTGAACCATACTTTGTATAGGATTGTGCCGACGTCGATTCGGCGTTGTGGGCGAGATGTGGATATTGATGTGTTGGAGTCATGCATTCCTCACCCTTTGGTGGACATCACAGTGGTATCCGAACCACTCATAGAATATTACAAATGTGGTTACTCATTGGCCAACCTCTTCATCAATATGCTCATGAATTTGCTAAAGCCTGTGACAGATGCCACGCTATGGAGGCATTTCAAGAAACAAAAGCCCCTCTAAACCCATTCTTGTGATTGAGTTTTTGATGTTGGGGTATATGACTTTATGGCCACTTTTGTGAGTTCCATTGAATGATTACATTCCTATTGCAGTTCATTTATGTAATCAATGGGGTCGAGGGTCAACAGCCCCTCGCAAATCAATAAGGGAAGATGTCAACTCAATTCTTGAAGAAGATATATACTCCTTGTTTTGGCACCCCAAGGGCCTTATTAGTGATGGGGACTTCCCACTTCGCAACAGATTTTTCAAGGGATTATTGGAGAATATGGGGTCGCCATAATGTGGTCCCAACATCCTGTACCACCCTCAAACCTAGTGGGGCAAGTTGAAGTGTCCAAATGGGGATCAAACATATATTGTCAAAACAGTGAAATGTTAGTAGAACAATTGTCAAGGAGCTTGATGATGCTCTTTGTGCCTACCGGACAGCATATAAGACTCCCATATGTAGTCTCCATACCAACTTGCATATTTGAAGCTTGTCATCTTCGTTAGTTAGAGCAATAAAGCCATGTGGGGCTATGAAGAAGTTTAAAATGGTTTTGAGCGAAGCTGAGAGCAACGGTTAATGGGTTGAATGAACTCACAATTAATTTTTCCTGAAAGCCTATTAAAAGCTCAGCCCTATACAAAGAAAAGATAAGAAGTACCCATGACAATAAAATTGAAAAACAGAGTTTAATGGTCGGGGATTTGGGGCTTTATTCAATTCCAGGTTGCCTTGGTTTCCTCCTCCTCCGGGGCAAGATCAAGGCCCAAATGGACAGGTGCTTACTTGTTACCCAACTATTCCCTCATGGAGAAGTTGAGTTGGAAACTAGTAGGGTGGGTGGTTCAAGGTGAATGACAGCAACATAAAATCTATTTCGGGCATGCTGAAATCGCGAATGAAGTGATTTAGCATACCCTCTTGATGAAGTCTGATTAATCAAGTGTCCCCAGTCGTGCCGGCTACATTAAATTAATCAGGCGCTTGTTGGGAGGCAAACAATACTTATAGTCCTTTTTAAGTAATGGTAAAGCATTTTTCTACTAATGGATTTTAAATTTTCAGGCACATCACATGAAATCTTCTGCAGAACATTAACTTTGCACAGTCATGACCGGATACGTGACGACCATTGCGCCTGCGAGCGGGACGGACCCCTCGATATACCTCCTCGTACCGGGAGTTTTTCTTTCTTGTTATTTTCAAACTAGGGCACCACGACGAACCAATGACTTGGTCGTCACAACTCTAACTGCGATGGACCTCATCTGATCGTTGCGTGATTAAATGAGGTGTACCCTACCCGACCCACGGGTGGATTTAAATTATTAAATTTCACCTTTAAAACTCCCTCTAACCCCTCATTTCACACCCCCAATCCTTCATTATTCTTCCTCCATTACCCTCTCTTTTCAACTTCCACAATCTCTCCCACTATCAACTGATCATTGCCCCCCCAACCCCCCCACCCACATTCTCCAAGCCCTAAAAGTGATAAGCTAATCTCTAGTCGAGTGCTGGTGTGGTTTGTCTTCCTGGTCACCGTACTTGTCCCTTTTTGTTTTTTCCCCACTTCTAAGGTAAATGTGTCTCTAATTCTTCTACTCATTTATCTTGCATTTTTGTTTTAGTAATTAGTATTAGCTTGTTGTTCGTGATAATCTCTTTTTTTTTTTATATAAGTTCTGTCTAACCTAGGTAAAAATGTGGAATTACCCATGTTTACAACCCTAGACATAGGGTGCTTTCGCAATTACTAAGTTTTCCCCTAGGTAGTTGGGTTAACAAGTTAGGTCCAAAACAACAAGGTTTTGATTTTGGGTTCATCGGGATGAATGGGGTACACCAGTTCTGTCACTGATCTACAGAATGAGACCCCATGACAGACCATCGTGTCCCACGACTAGCCGTCGTAGGGTCCGTATCAAAAGCCCTATAACACCCCACTTCCCTGTTTTTTCCAAGTGTCCACCCAACGGACACCTGTGGATTGAACCGTCGTCTTCCCACGACGGTCCGTCCTGCACCACCATTCTGGTTGTCAGAGACCCTATTTCTTAGGGTCTCTCACTTTTTCTAAGGTCCTTCACGACACATGTGAGGGACCGGTTGTCTTTCACGACGTCCTTCCTCAGAACCCGTTCTGGTTTGTCAGAGACCGTGTTTCTGAGGTCTCTCTCTCTTCTTTTTTCTATAGCTTCCTTCCTTCCGGACACATGTGACGGACCGTCGTACCTACGACGTCCGTCCTGCTGCCGTTTATGACGGTCAGAGACCCCTGTCCTAAGGGTCTCTCACTATTATCTAAGTGTCCTCACTGACACATTTGACGGAGCCGTCGACCCACGACGGTCCTTCCTGCATTACCTTATGCGGTCAGAGACCCCTCTCCTAAGTTCGCTCCTTTTTGTTTCTAAGTGTCCTCCTAACGGACACCTACTACGGACCGTCGTACCTGTGACGGTCCGCCTGCACATAACCGTTCAACTAGTCAGAGCCTTCTTCAGATGGGAAAAAAGATACTAGCGTGAAATTCAAATGGGGGTGGGGAGGACTAGTAGGAGGAGGGTAAAAGGATAGGTTCTCCATATATACGTAGTTTAAGTAAAACACGACTGACCCCAGACATTCTGTCATAGTCACGACGAGCCTCACCCCCAGGCCCGTTCGTGTGGCCCTGTTAACATAGTAAATGACATACTATTTTTGTTTTTGTGGTTTTTCTATCCTTGTTGCCACTTCTCATACTAATATGCTCCTTTAACAGTACTATCTACTAGGCACCCAAGCATGACCGAATCTATGCCGCATTGCAATCGAATCTGTCTCCCGCATGTCATGTGGCTTCGATGATGAAGCGTGCCCCAAGTAGTGGCCCCAGCACTATCCACCCCCTTCCCGTTCTGTCACGGCTTCCAGAGCCACAACCACAAAGGTGGCGTCCAGTTAGTCACTGCCACTGCTCCCAATCTGATGAGTAGCGGCCCCTGACCCGCAACACAAAAAAGACCCTCTTGGTCAGCCACAATGAAAAGGAGTGTCTGGATCCTTAGGAGTATATCGTGGCCATGGAAGCGCCTTCCGGCTCTGCTGAGTTTCCCCGCACCCGCCCACCCGCTCTGCAAAAGTCTTCAGCCCGTCTATTAGGGCTGACAATCGTAATCCAAATCAGGTTCATCATGCTCAGGCCCCCCACCTCCACCACGACCAGCCCAACCGTGGTGTGTCGACGGGCAACTGTCAATATACTCCGCGCCAAGTTCCTAACTGATTAAGGAGTGATGACTCAAATACTCCCCTTGGAGCGGGCAGTCCTTACAGGATCTCCCGAATGATTCCTGAGATCCACAATCTCTTCACAAAGGCATCGCTGGGAGTGAGACAGCACGTCCGTTGGGACGTTACAGTGAAGAAATGGCCATGAGAGTTCTACGCATCCTACGACCGACTCTCCTATCCCAGATAGATAGGCGGGGCTCCTCCGCTCAAAGTAGTGATATGCCCCACTAGAGCAGTTCCGTGTACTGGGCGTACAGTTACTTTCCTGCCTGCCATCCGTCGTTCTCTTACGGCGAGGATGTTGATGCTACTACTACTTCTAACTCTACTACTCTAACTCGGACCCCTCTCACTGTCGAGTTTGGACTACCGCTGGCAGATAGTTCAAGATGGCCACTTCTTGCGCGAGGCCATCACTGAGAGATACCACCAAGAGGTTTATGGGCTCTGCACCTTCATTGATGGAGAGGGTTGCCGACTGGTTGACTGAGCCCAATGGGGGCCATCACTAGGCCACCCGCACTTTCAAGGCGACGTTCCTTGTGTCTACTTGTCCGTCACTGCCATTTTCCCCCACAGCGGCTGATAATTTGTGACAATTGTAATAGAGCAGTGTTGATGGCGGCGATTATAGTCAGGTTTTGAGGTGTAC
The DNA here is from genome assembly GCA_027704765.1 of Solanum habrochaites. NCBI lineage: Eukaryota > Viridiplantae > Streptophyta > Magnoliopsida > Solanales > Solanaceae > Solanum > Solanum habrochaites. Next base: position 38,009,933 of record JAKWJA010002493.1, on the reverse strand, counting down.
TTCGCGTGGCTTCTACGGCAGTCAATACACGAGAGAAGAGTTCAATGTCACTACTACTTCCCTCTTCCCCGGGGGGAGCGTGCATGATCTTTGATCTCTGCGGTCCCGCAGGTGTGCCTATCTAGCACGTAATCACAAGCTCAAACCCCGCAGGACACTGTTGACGTCGGCCTCATCAAGATGAGGCCAATAGTTGGTCACGCAAGGGCCCCATCCATAGCTTCCCCCACTTTCTGATGATCTTGCTGATGATCGTTGCTGATAACGGTATCCCAGGACCGCACGGCTACACAGGCGGCGGCTCCACTGACACTTACCGCCGAACCCCACTACCCCGTCGAGTCTATCCCGGGTAGTAGCACTGAGCACTGGCTTGAGCTCCCTCTCGCACAGCCCCTCTATCCGACCTGTCCCGCTTGCTAGGGTCCCAAAATTAGAGGCACACAACTGGCTACACTTCTGCATCATAATTCCAGTTCCATCGTGGATGCAGAAGTCTATTCTGATCAGAAGAACGCCTAGACACGAAAAATGTCCATTATCCAGAGTGAAAGAATCGCAGAGGTTCACCCAGCGTTGGAACCCTTTGAGTTTGATGGTGTTAGCCCGCAAGCCCCTCCTGTGGATGTGTCGACTCTTCAGGCTGCACTTGACAGTCTTTGTGCCGATATTTACACATCTAGGCTAGGGTGCGGAGTCTGAGGCCCCTTCTGTCGAGCCGCGGAGACACAGTTTGGCGGCCCTATTTGCCACTTCAGAGTTCCATCACCTCCCCCTGAGAGAATGCCAACATGCGTAGGGGTCGAGCAGAAGACGAGGCGCGAGCCAAAAGAGGAGCGGCCGAGAGCTGGAGTCGGTCAAATGCGAGGAAAGCCTCACTTGCTGAGGATGAGGCGCACCAGATGAGAGCATAGAGTTAGCGGCCGGGGCTCTAGCTCCCTCACCTGTGAAGATAAGCAGGAGGCACTACTGATGGTGCCGTTTATTTGCTGAGGACACCACTGCGGGTGTCCAGATTGCATAGGCAACGTGGGTTCCTTCCTGGGAACCGGGACCCACCAGCTTGCCTGATCGACAAGCAGCTTTGCGCCACAAGGTTTGCTTACCTACCATCTAATAGTTAAAAAATTTTTATGCATTGGGGACACTGCTGTTTTTTTTGTTGGCGTGGTGGTAATGGGAAAGTGAGTGTTAGGGTGGAAGTCTGATTATCTCCAATTCCTAATCCTTTTTTGGGGTTTTCTTTCCGTTTTCTTTTTCCCCAAAAACACACTGATTAACTTTTTCCCTGTTTGAATCGGCATTTTTATATCTTTTGTACATAGTTTAATTCTGAGCATGATGGCTAAATGATATCCTGAAAACTTTAAAATGATGCATGACAGGCAATAGTACGCTGATATTGTGTGGTGACCCTAAGCATGACATGAGTACACATTGCATTACCCTAAGTCTAAAATTCAAAACTAGGTGTCTGTAATCTTATAAGTGATAGCTGTCAAGTGAGTGTGAGAAAATTTTAGATAGTCCCCCTATTTGGTACTGATCTGAACCTTGTCTGGTTAGTCCTGCTAAAAGTGAGTTATAATAAACATTAGGAAGGATAAAGCCCTTATTCAATCTCGCCCCTTTCTAGCCTAAATTAAGAAAACCAATGAAATTTATCCGTCTCCTTTGATCTAAATGATCTGAGCTTAAATTTGACCTTTCTTTTCACCCCACTGATCCTTTTCGGGGAACAATTGTTGGCGTTGGTCCCTCCTTGGACATGTGCACCTCAGCTTATGCCAAAAGATAAGTTGATGGTGGCTAATGCATTAACAACCTGCATTATGGCCCTGACCCAACTTGGGTATGTGTACCTTGACTCATGGCAAGCCATGAGTTGAGGGTGGCTATTATGATGACGATCTGGAAAGTGGGGTGAAAGAACAAAGAGAGAGAAAGAACAAAAGTCAAGTGACTCAAGAATTAGTTTAAAGAAAGTAAAGAACCTAAAATATTCAAGAAATACAAGCAAGAAAGAAGAGAGTCCACTTACCCAAATGAATAAGAATAGAAATAGCAAGTGAAGAGAATATAGAACTGGCGAGATACAATGATAGAAAGTGAAAGGTTTAGAGTGATATGTCAAGGAGGGCAAAAGGTCACTAAATATACCTAAATATAACCCTACCTGACCCTGAGCCTGGTTACAGCTAAAAGTCCTATCGTGATCCTAAAGGGTTGTATAGCGAACTTAAGGAAGTGAAAATAAGAGGCAAGCCTTATGGGCAATAGGTAGGAATGAGTATGACTTTTGTTTAGAGAGAATATTTTTGAAAATTAATCCTTCTACTCAAACTGAAATCATTGTGTGAAAAGTAGGATTTTGTTTTAGAAGTGAGGACACTAGTTTGCAATACCGGAATTGTTTACACCTCGAACGTGAGAAATTGGAGAGGATGGTTGTAGCGTGGTGAGTCTGTGTCATGTTTCTGAATCCCACATAATTCAATGCCTAAGTAGTGATAGCATGCATAGTTTGCATGAGATTAATCGGATTGGAATAGCCAAATTATTGCAAAGATGAAACATGGATACTATTGTACAAGATTTTGTATTGAGTCCATAGTGCGTCGCTGAGGACAACAAACGAATTTAATTGAAGGTGTTGATAGACCGTGTTTCACGTAGGATTAATACGTTTCTTCCTTATGTTTTAGTGTGGTCCAAAATCCTTTTTGTGTTCTAATTTTTATTAAGTTTACTTGGTTTTGGCAGGAATCTGTCCAAAGTGGAATGCGGAGATTTTTTAGCGAAGAAATGCATAAGAGACCACCTACGGAACTTAATGACGGTCCCATCTGCTTGTGACGGTCCCGTAGGTTGCAGATTCGTAGTGCAGATGCTGAATGAAGATGGGGAAGTCCTGACCAAGTGTGGTTCCGAAGCGTGTACGGTCCATCGTGCATGATGTTCCATCCTGCAGGTTCGTCTGACGTTCAGGATGTAATCCCAGTACATATTCCAAAGAGTTTGAAGTGTTTTGGGAACAAGACCCTCAACTGACCGTTGGCACTATGACGGTCTGTCATACTTGCCGTCGAGGTAATGAAGACGAGCAGCAGTAGAAGAAAATTGCACAAGTTATGGGAACGACGGAGTAAAGCGTATTAAATTATCTTATTTTTATATTATGTTTTTGGTTGGGTTGGGTTGGGGTACTTCCCTCTATATTTATCTCATCGTCTGCATTTTGCCCACTTCCACCCGTCTTCTATTTTGTTTTCCAGCTTTTTCCCTTCCCCCATCCCTTCTCTTCCTCCCTGATATTATTGAATTTGAATTTTGACGGTCCCGTCGTGACCATTGACGATCCGTCGCAAAGTCCGTCGACCCATCCGTGTTTTGGCAGATTTTCACGAAATAAAGTCCTGTTTTTAATTATGTTTTTATTTCTTATAAATAGTTCAAAAAACCTCATTTTTGAGGTTAGCTCAATAAGTTAAGAGACTTGTATTATACGTAACTCTCTGGAATCATGTAGACTCCCGGATTGTTAGAACACAAAAAAAAAAAAACCGTATTGTAACATTGGTATTTTTAGAAGACTTTTGTTATCATTGATTTTGGTAATTTTTGGGTGATAATCAGAAACTCCTCGGAGTTACTCCTTTCCCTCATTGAAGTAGTATGAATTCTTATTAATAATGTTTGATTATTTTTGATTATTACTATAGTAAAAATTAACTCCATAACTACTCAGGGGGGGGGGGGTTGTGGGAAACCATAGGCAAAAAATGAGATAAAAACCTAACTAAAATTACAATTCTAGAATGTGTGTCTTGCATGTCTTAATAATTATTATTGCTAAAGTCTTTTTTATGGATGGCCCACGTTAGAACTCGCCTTACATGCTACCTTACCGGACCAAGTAGGTAGATATATAGGAAAACGAATTATCAACATGATTTTAGTGTATACTATCTATAGGATAAGGGTCGATTGGTACGAGGTACTTAACTTAGTCAATATCGAATACAACGCTTAAATAGGATTAAAGATAAGGGTTAGGATAGCAACACAACGTAGCCGGAGACCATGTGCTATGAGATTTTCTTCTAGATGCCGCCAGGATTTTAGAAATCATAACTTATCACTTTGCATGCAAGATACTAAAAAGAATTGTTATAGTTAGAATTATCAGTTATGAACCCTGTGTTGAACACGTAAAACCTAGTTACTTTGATTAATTGATTAAAACTCCAACATTCAAAGCTGTTAGTGTCTCTTCAATTCCGTTAGTTATTTTTCATTCATTTAGGAGAAAAACAGAAACCCCCCCATTTATTTGGTTTTACTTTCCAGGAAAGGTCATTGATCAAACAATAGTAATAACAGGTTGAAGTTAAGTCTAACAACTATTTTCCCTCGTGGGAACGTCCCAACCACCTCACAGTTGGTTAATTTACTTGACCACCCGGGCTTACTTCTTATTTATAAGGTAAGTTTGAGCTGTATCAGAAACTTTCCCCGTCCCACACGCCTCAAGAGTACCTTAGTGGAATTTTAAATCACTAACTCTGATGGCCACTTTGTCCTACCTCCTCTCACCACATGGTCAACTTTTGTGGTACCTAGTAGCGTTGATGCATGCTCACCCGCTAATTGTTTTTTTTTTTTGGGCTACCATCTAAGGATCCACATGCTTACATCGCCAAAAAACTAATTTCGGTATGTTAAAGTTTGTGTAAAGGATCCTCCAGACTTAACCAATAAATTTAATTGGATAAAGGGGTTCCCTCCTCTCACTGACGGGGGGGAACGCAATTTTGTTTACTGGTTCCCCTACAATTTCATTCTATACGTGGGAGTATTGATGGATGTTTCCTAGCAAGGTATTACCTGGTTTCTAAAAATCTAAAGCAATACCGATCGGGTGAAACAACTGTCGGGCATTACCCAGGGAAGTCAGTAAGCATTTCTTGGGATAGGTTTCACCTCATTTCATGAGAGTGTAACCAAACTACCGTATGATGATGAACATACGGTAGTGGTAAAGGAGTAGAAAGAGGAAGAAAAAGTAAACAGGGGCGAGGGGGAGTGCTGAATAAAAAGCCGAAAAAGGGGGGAGTTCACTAAAGAGTAACTTTCTATCAGGGGCAAGATGATAATAGTAAATCAATGATTGATACGATTGTGGGTGGTTCTTAGAGGGAGTGTACTTATGCAGAGATCACTGAGAAGTTAGAGAATATCTTCCGAAATAATAAAGCTTGAAGCACTCTGAAGTCGGATACTGGGAGAAATTCTTTTGCAGTGCAAGCTTCACATAACGCAACTATAGATGAGATTTGTTCAGATATGGTTCAAATGAGAACTCAGCTTGGGTTGCGGTTAAAAAAACATGTCAATCGGGTGCCAAAAAGTCAATGTGGTTGAACATTTTGGATAACCCCCACCAACTGGTTTGATGAGGTACTACTATGAATACGATTATTATTCAGTGAATGAGCAATGGGGGGTTTCTGCCGAACGCCCAAGGCTACAATCAGTAAAATTGGCGCAAGGTCAAGGAAATCAAGTTCGGAACTATTGGAATTAAACAACCGATAGGGTCCCTAAGTTCGAGATGTCAAATACAACTCCACAAAGACAAACGTAACCCATGTTATTATGGTAATAAAAACGCGAGTGTCCTATGTTCCACCTCAAAATCAGGAAGTGTTGCGGTCCCTCAGGGCATGTTGAGGTAGGTATGGCACATTTGAGATATGTTTTCAGAAGATGATAGGAGGTTTGAATGCTAGTGAGTGATCACGACAAAGAGTTGAGAGGTTGATTTAGTAAATGTTCGCAAAAGGTTTGATGTACGTATCTTCATAAAAGCATCTTGATTTGTAAATGTGCAATTGTCTATCTACTGTGACCCACGCCAAACGGGTCTCGTCCTGCAATACTATCCAGGAATCCAAAAAATGATGGGATTGTATGAAATTTACTACTATGAGGGGGTAAAAGACCTGGAGTCCACCTATGCTGTCATGGCGTCGAAGGAGAAGATAGATGTGATGTGAGAGTTATTTGTGAGTTTGTAGATAAATCGTATGAAATAAGGCCGAGACAACCAAACCCCAAAAAGTGACCACCCCCCATTCCTATCCCACCACTCCCCTTTACGGGGCAAAGATTTGGTAAAAACGGACAATGTTTAAATAGCATGTTTTTTAATACTAGTTGAAACATCTTCCCACCAATGGTCCCTACAATAGAAAGCTCGTGACAATTCTCGATTACGCCAAGTTTATGAGAAAATATGGTTCTAAAGAAATAATCGGATAGTTTTGAGGATGGATGATCGGCTGCAACACTGTAGTGCTATTGGCTACAAAGGTTTCTTGTGCAAAAGAAATAGATGCGGGGTGCTTTCACTATCCATTTAAAATCGTGTATGTTACATCTGCTAACGCAATTATGTGAGCTTGGTTGCAAGCATAAACCTCATGCCTCTCTTTATTACAAGAAGTTGAGTTTGGGTGACCCAAAATCCCACTGCGATGCGCCTACTTTATGGCCCAAATCGACTGTGAAGAGCCTTTTTGGGATATCCATGATATTCTGTAAAGTGGAGTCATATAATTTTCCCTTTTTTCTTTTCTTGGCCGATTTTTGTGATTCTTGATTGTGAGGTGGACATTGAGGTGCCTATTATTCTTGGGAGGTCGTTCCTTGCTACTGGTCGTGCCTTAGTTGAGATGGAGAAAGAGGATATGAAGTTTCGATTGAACAATAAAGAAGCAACTTTCAACATTTGTAGGTCCATGAGGCATAATGGTGAGCTCTAATTGGTATCTACGATATCCTACAAGGTTGAGAGTTCATCCGAGATACAAATAGAAGAGCATCTTGGTGTTGAGGCACTAGCGGCAGTGATCATGAATTTTGAGAGTGACTGTATCAAACAATATGGTTCATTGGTTTCAGCACTTGATCGAGGTGAAGTTCTGTTCAAACACAAGAAAGTAGATTTAATGAAGCATCGCGAGTCTCCACCCACGAAACCATCTATTGAGGAGGCTTTAAAATTGGAGCTTAAGGCTCTACCACCTCATATGAGTTATGTATTCTTGGGGAAATGTAACACTTTGCCGGTAATTATTACATCAAATTTGAATATGCAACGAGTGTTTGGTTTAAGTGTTGAAGAGGTTCAAGAGAGATATTGGGTGGACTATTGCGAATATTATTGGGATCTCTCCCGGTATTTTTCACATAAAATCCAACGCATGACCGATCATAAGCCTAGTATTGAGAACCAGAGACTTTTTAATCCACCTATGCAAGAGGTAGTGAAGAAGGAAATTATTAAGTGATTGGATTGCAGAGTCATATATCCGATCACTGATAGAAGTTGGGTATGCCTTGTTCAGTGTGTGCCCAAAAAAGGGGGAATGATTATGTTCCCGAATGAGAACAATGAGCTTTTTCTAATGAGGTCGGTGATCGGATGGAGAGTGTGTGTGGATTACCAAAAATTATATGCATGTACTGAGAAGGACCTTTTTCCTATGCCCTTCATGGATCATATGTTGGATATGTTTGAAGAAAAGGGGTGGTATTGTTTTCTTGATGGTTATTCGGGTTACAACCAAATATTTGTTGCACCAGAATATCGAGAGAAAACCACTTTTACTTGTCCTTATGGAACTTTCGTGTTCAAGAGGATGCCCTTCGGGTTATGTATTGCATCGGCTACTTTTTAGAGATGTATGATGTCCAAATTCTCCGATATGGTGGGGACACCATTGAGGTATTTATGAATGATTTTTCTGTTGTTGGTGACTCGATTGATCATTGTTTGAATCACTTGTTCGAAGTTCTCAAAAGATGTGAAGATTGCAATCTTGTGCTAAATTGGGGAAAATGCCACTTTATGGTGAAAGAGGGTATTGTATTGGGTCATCGCATCTCAGAGAAGGGCATAGAGATTGATCGAGCTAAAGTCGAGGTTATAAAGAGACTCCCTCCACCCATCTCTATAAAAGGTGTGAGGAGTTTCCTTGGTCGTGCGGGTTTCTATTAGAAGTTCATCAAAGATTCTCATAAATTACACATCCTCTTTGCAAGCTTCTTGAGAAAGAGTGTAAATTTGATTTTGATGAATCCTGTCTGAAGGCATTTGGAGAGTTGAAAAAGAAGTTGGAGTTTGTGACCATCATTATTACGCCAGATTGGAGCAAGCCATTTGAGATGATGTGTGATGCTAGTGGGGTTGCACTTGGTATGGTATTGGGACAAAGAAGGGATAAAATCCTTCACCCCATTTACTATGCTAGTAAATCCCTTAATGAAGCCCAAAAGAATTATACTGTGACTGAACAAGAGCTCCTTGCGGTGGTATTTACTTTCGAGAATATTTGCTCCTATTTAAGTGGAACTAGAGTTATAGTTCATACTGATCATTCTGCCTTCAGATATTTGATGGAAAATAAGGATGCGAAACCGAGGTTGATTCGTTGGGTAATACTGTTGCAAGAATTTGACTTTGAAATGAAAGATAGAAAAGGGACCGAAAATCAAGTTGCCGATCACTTGTCCTGAAAAAGGGACCGAAAATCAAGTTGCCGATCACTTGTCCCGACTAGATGATGGAGCTATGAAACAATTGGGTGAAAAGACTGAAATTGATGATACTTTCCCCGCTGAGCATGTATTGGTCGCTTCTCAAGACTTGATTCCATGGTTCGCTGATTTTGCGAATTACTTGGCTAGTGATATCGTCCCATCGGATTTGTTCTTTTATCAAAGGAAAAAGTTCATGCATGATGTGAAAAAAAAAATTTGGAATGATCCATATTTATATAGGAGTTGTGCCAATGGGATTATTCGGCGTTGTGTGCCAGAAGTTGAGTTGTTGAGTGTGTTGGAGACATGCCAATCCTAGCATGTGGGTGGGCATCATAGTGGTATCTGGACAATCCATAAAATCATGCAATGTGGATACAATTGGCCAACCATCCACTAAAATGCTCATGAGTTCGCCAAGGCATGTGATAGGTGCCAAAGAGATGGAGGTGTTTCTAGATGGCAAGAACTCCCTTTAAATCCAATTTTTGTTATTGAGTTTTTTGACGTGTGGGGTATTGACTTTATGGGCCACTTTGTGAGTTCTCATAGGATGAAGTATATTCTTGTGGCGGTTTATATGTGTCAAAATGGGTGGAAGCCATAGCACTTTCAAATAATGAAGGGAAGAGTGTCACCGCTTTCTTGAAAAACAACATATTTTCCAGATTTGGCACCCCAAGGGCCATTATTAGAGATGGGGGATCCCACTTCTGCAGCAAGTTGTTCAAAGGGTTGTTGGAGAAATATAGTGTTCGCCATAATGTGGCCACGTTGTACCATCCTAATACTAGTGGGCAAGTTGAGGTGTCAAATAGGGAAATCAAGCAGATTCTAGCAAAAGTGGTGAATGTGAGTAGAACGTATTGGTCAATAACCCTTGATTATGCTCTTTAGGCCTATTGTGCAGCATACAAAACGCCCATAGGTATGTATCCATACCAACTAGTATATGGGAAGGCTTGTCACTTGCCGGGTTGAGTAAGAGCATAAGGCCATATGGGCAATGAAGAAATTGAAGATGGATTGAATGAAGCAGCGCAACAAAGGTTTAATGGGTTAAATAATCTTGATGAGTTTCGCTTGAAGGGATATGAAAGTTCAGCCCACTACAAAAAAATATGAAAAACTACCATGACCAAAATATTGAGAAGCGTGATTTTGTGGTTGGGGATTTAGTGCTTTTGTTAACTCTAGGTTGCGCTTGTTTCTGGTCAAAGTCAAGTCCAAATGGACTGGTCCATTCTTGATCACCCAACTTTTCCCTCATGGAACGGTTGAGTTGGAGAATAAGGAGCGTGTAAGGTTCAAGATGAACGGGCAACGAATCAAAATCTACCTAAGGTTTGTTTAAAAGGCGAATGAAGTGATCGAGGCATACCATCTTGATGAAGTCTGAGTAATCAACAGTCTTGCGTCGTGCCACGATGTTAAATGAAATGCTGATTGGGAGTCAATCCAATATGTATACTCTACCCAACAATACGTTTTTTCATGATATTATAGGTGTAGTTGCATTATTTTTGTTTTTCTCACTTAATGTCACGTATTAATTTTATTTTACTTTTTTAAAAAGTGTTGGCTAGAGAGTAAACTAGGGTCTGTGTCTAAAAAGTGTCCAGAAAATACAAAAAGATTATCTTATTGGGTGTTCAATATGAGGGACCAAATCCCCAGAAACATGCAGAAAATTGGTTTGGTGCAATGATCGACGGACCGTCATCTTGTTGACGGACCGTCGGTAGGGTCCGTAGATCCCAGGTTTGTTTCTTCAATTTTTTCTAAGTTAGGTCACATTCGACGGAGCAGTCGACGAACCATCGACTGACTTACGATTCATCGACGAGGAATCGTCGACTCCTCCGACCCACTAACCCAACGTGACCCGACCGGCTATATATTAAAATTTTAAACTTTTTAGTTACCCACACTTTCAAAACCTTCCCGAAACCGTTTACCTCACCATTTCCCTTAAACTTCCCCACTTTCTCACCCATTAACTCCCATTTCTATCAGTCATATTCTCCTCTTACCTAAATCTCCATCAATTTCCCAAATCCCTTCTCTTCCCCAATCTTCCATCTTCGTCTGTCTTCTGCCTGGTCGGTGTTTGAGGTCGCTCTTTGGTGTTTCATACTTGCAAGAATTCATCTCCCCATTCCCTACACTACAGTATACATGTATGTCTTTCTGATCTGCTTTATTTACTCTTGTTACTTTACATGCTAAATTACTGGAATACGATAGTGGGTCTTGAATCTGGGACACCGTTTCCTGCATAAAATCTTCAAACTAAATTCCTAGTCCGTTAGAACATTGAAAGTGAATGGGATGGGGATGTATTGTCTAGTAATTATTGTGTTTTGAGTGTTGTTGTTTCCGACTTAGGGTTTGATAGTCTGTGAGAATCTATGTCTAAAACAACGATAATTCATACCCTAGGATAGATGAAATGCTTTGTTAAACGCTAGAGGAACTTAATGTTTCTTAGATTTCTCTGAAATTGTTCTTTGGGGGTAATTATGGCTGCAAAAATTCTTTCCCTGAAAGACAATGAGACCCAGTTGAGGACCATCGGTCAATCAACGGACCGTCATTGGGGTCCATTAACAACGTATCCCCTTATTTGTCTAAGTGTCTACCCACGGCGGTAGACGACGGTCCGTCGATCTATCAAGGGACCATCCTGCATGACCGTAGACTCTATCAGAACCCTTATTTCTGAAGTTCCTCAAAATATTTCTAAGGGTCTATTGACAGACCCCCACTGACTGACTATTGTTCGGTCGATGGTCTGTCCTGCAAGTCCATTATTCTAAATAGAAACTAAGTATTTTTAAGAATCTAAAAGAATTTCTAAGGTTCCATCGACGGACCCCCACTGACGGACCGTCATTACGTTGACAGTCCGTCCTGCAATTTCGTTGTCCTTAACAGAAATTGTTTTTTAAGAATCCAAAAATGTTTCTAAGGTTCCATCGACGGACCCCCACTGACGGACTGTCGTTCCGTCGACAGTCCGTCATCCGTCGATTGTTCGTCCTACTCTTCCATCGTCTCTAACAAAACATTTTGTTCTTGCAATGTCTAAATAAATTTTCTAAGTGTCCACCGACGTACCCGCACTGACGGACCGTTGTTCAATCGATGGGGTCCACCAGTCAGTTCTGCAGTTTTTCATCACCACTCTCTTTGTGTTTCCTCCTCTGTGATTCATTCTTTTGTGTGTGTGGCATGCTTACATTGGTACTAATAACCGCTCTTTGCAGGTACACATGGCACCTAAGTAAGACTTAGTCTACTCTCGAGAACGTTCCAAGTATGTCGCCCCTTTCCTCCAGTTGGTTATTGGGTTGTCCGACAATGAACGCGACCCCGAATACTTTCCCCTTGGCACCCACTCACTGTCACGTGATGCTAGGACCTCTCGGATCAGGCCAAAGAGGGTGGCGTTCGGCGTAGTCGCTGCCTCCTATTCTGATGAGTAGCGGAGACATACCGGCACACCATCGGGGTTTGCAGCAATTTTGAGGGAGTGTCCGGTTCGGCGGAGGCTTCCAAGTCTGAGAAAGCTTCATCTTCACATGGGGCCATTGCTCCAACTACATCGGTCCACTCTGCCTCTTCTGAGGAGACTGATAGTGCGGATATCACTCCAGCACCCCTGACCGACGTCCCCGCACCGATTAGTGATCAGCCCAACCGATGGTGTGTCGAGGTCCATTATCAGATATAGAGCAATGTGAATCTTCTCAATGACAAGGGGGTCATCACTCGAACTCTGACACTCAAGTGGCGAGTTCTTACGGAGAGTCTTCCCACGATGCCAACTATACATGACCTTTTCATCCGCCATCGACTAGAGTGGACGGCTAGGAGTTTGGGATATTACAGCGAGGAGATGGTACGAGATTTCTACGCCTCTTATATGGCGAATCTCAGGGCTAGTTTGGACAAGCGGGCTAACACCGAAAAATATGCACCACTTGAGCATGTTCATGTCCGTGGCAAGCGGTTGGATATCTCTTTGCCCGCCATTTGCAGATTTTTATATTGTCTAACACTGATGCCACCAGGACCCCCTCACTCCCGAGTTTGACTATCGGTGGAAGCTTATAAAGGATGGTCATTTCCAGCGTGAGAAATTGCTGAGAGACCACCAAAAGGTGGATAGCCCAGAACAACTCCGTGGACGGCGAGGGTGTTGATTGGGTGCTAGATCCCAATGGAGGTATAAAGAAGGACACCTCACATTCATGTCCAAATTCTTATGGCTCTTGGTCCCTCAATGCCTCTCCCCCTCTGTTGCTGATAATATTGTTACATGGGATAGAGCAGTGTTGATAGCTTCCATGGTTGTTGGGTTTGAGGTGGATTTCACGTGGCTCTTACAAGCGATCATTCATGAGAGGGCCTTTAAGGCCACCACTACTTACCCTTTCCCTCGTATGAGTTTTGAGTTGTGCAGGTTTGTTGGAGTGCCCATGTGGCACATTGATGTTCTAAAGACACCGACTGGCATAGTTGATATCGGTCTTATCTGGGATGAAGCCAATGAGTTGTCTCCCAACATAGGGTCTAGAGTTGAGGTGCAGCCGTTCGTGGAGAAATTTGCGGACACGGTAGAGCAAGCCTGAGGGGATGATCAGGCTACATCAGAGCCTACTGACACCACCCCAGTTGAGTCTATCCCTGGTACTAGCAGAGCTCCGAACTCCTCCCTCTCCACCCCATTTGCTATACTGGTCCCAATCGCTAGGGTCCAGAACTTAGAGGAACAAATGGCCACACTTCTGCATCATATCCAACCTTGGATGCAGAAGTCCATTGTTGAGGAGATAGAGCGAATCGAGAAGAATATGGCCCAGCGGGATGAGAGGCAGATTATTGAGGTCCACTGGTGCCTTGAAGCATTTGGGTTGAGTAATCTCGCCCTGCCAGCCCCTACTGTAGATTTGACGAATCTCCAGGCTTCTATGGAGAGTCTGAGAGCAGATATGGATGCCATACTGGAGGCCTGGGTGCTCAAATCTGAGGCCCGAGCCTGTTGAGGATACGGTGATGGTTATACTGTTGTCCACAACTACAGCATCATAACCTCAACCACGTCAGCAGACCAGAGGCTCCGATCTAGAAAGGATGATGAGACTCGAGCTAGGAAGAGAGAGCGTTTTGATTTGGAGGCTGCGAGGAGAGCCTCGTTGATTAATAAGGAGGCCCGACAGATGAGGGCTCAAGTGGTGGCTACTGGGGAGTCTAGCTCCAGGATTGTTGATGTTGAGAAAAGCACTACTGAGGGTGTTGTAATTGCAGCGGACACTACTGATGGTGTCCTACTATAGGGAGTTGCTTCCGGGAAACCAAACCCGTCATCTTATTGATCATTCGCGCTATGCGCCTCAGGTTTGCTTCACCTACCACTCGGTTTTATATTTTTTATGCATTGGGTACAATTGCATGCTCTTTTTTTAAGGGTGGGGTAAATGGAAAGTGAGTTCTAGGGTGAAGTCTGAATAACCCAACTCACTATTCTCTCTTGGGGTTTTCTTACCTGTGTACTTTTTCCCCCAAGAGACTGTTTACCTTACTATTGAACCGGCATTTTAGTATCTTGTACATAGTATTGATATGAAATCTGAAGCATGATATCTAAATAAATATCCTGATTTAAAGAAAATGCTTGCATGATTAGGCATAGTGAATGATGAATGTGTGGCTCTAAGCATGACATGGAGATACACCCCAGCATGACCATCAATTTTAAGCTCGAACTAAGTGTTTGATAATCTGGAAGGGTAATGAGGTGTTAAGTGAATGTGAGAAAGTTGAATAGACCACCATTGGTAATGAGCTAGAACATGCCCGGTTAGTCCTCCTAAAAGTAATTTGTAATAGACAATTAGTAAAGGATCATAGGCCCTTGTTCAAGATAGTCAATCTTTATTCTAGAAAAAAGAAAACCGAATGAAATTAATCCCTTCTTGATCCAAATGATTTGATCTTACAATGAAACTTTCTTTTCCACCCCAACTTATTTTCTGGGAACAATGTGTTAGCCCTGGTCCCACCTTGGACATGTGCACCTCAGCTTATTCCAAAAGCATATGTTAAAGGTGGCTAAGCGAAAAAAACCTTGTCGTGGCCCGACCCAACCTGGGTATTGTGTTACTTTGTGTTCTACTTTGATTCAGGGCAAGCCATGAGTTGAGGGTGGATTATTATGAGAAATGCTCCGAAAAAAAAATGAGCCAAAAAAAATAAAGAGAGAGAAAGAAGAAGAAAAGACAAGGACCAAGAAAAGTTGAAATCAAGTATGAAAAATTGCAAATTTGAAGATAAAAAAAAGGTCACTTACACAGAAAAGATGAAAGGCGAACAAAAAGCAGGCCAATAATAATTAAGAAAATTAAGGAAAATTGTTAATGTGGGAATAAATGATTGAAAAGGTAGGATGCTTAGTTTTTATGTCAAGGAGGGAAATAAGTCATTAAAATACATAAAAATGTACCCTACCTGAACCTGAGCCTACGTTAGAAGCTAAGAAAGTCCTATCGTGATCTTAAGAGTCTAATACATTGAACTTAAAGCAGTGAAAATAAGGCAAGCCGATGGCGACAAAGTACCAATGAGGTGACAAGTTGTTCTTAGAGTGAGTGTTAAAAAAATAATCCTTATACTCAAACTGAAATCACTGTGTGAAAAAGGAGTACATTATTTTTAAAGAAAGGACACTAGTTTCAATGCTGGAAAGTTGGTACCTTAATGAGAGATAAAAAAAAAGGAGAGGTGTCAGTGCGTGGTGAGCCTGTGTCATGGTCTGATCTACATGAGTAAGCCTAATAGTGATATCATGTATGAACATAAAGAAAATAATTGGGATTGATAGTCCGATGATTGTGAAAGCTAAAATAAGGATACTATTGTACAAAGGTTTTTGTAGTGAGTCATAGTGCGTCACTTGAGGACAACAAGGGAATTAAGTGGGTGTGATTGTACCGTGGTTTCATGTACTTTCAATATTTTTTTTTCTAAGTTTAGAGTGTGTCTAGGCGCCTCTTTGAAGTATGTTTAATGCCCATTTTCTCTCTGTGTTTGCAGGAAAACTAGCAGAAAGAAAGCACTTAAGTAGTTCTGAAAATTGAAGAAAAACATTGACCACGGACCAATTCGACGGTCCGTAAGTGGCAACCGTCGCAATGAAGATTGTTCTAATTTATGCGGCCAAAGGACTATGATCGGGGGGGGAATTCGAATAAAGTGTGGGGCTAGGAAGGGATGACGCGTCGTCGCTGAGACCGGACGGGACCGTCCTGGTGATCCGTTGGTGTTAATTAGCCACAAATACCCGATTTGAATAGACTCTAAGTATGGAGTAACGGAGGCCACGAAAGACTGTATGTCGTCCGACGTCCAAGGAACCGTCGTCTTGATCTGGCGATCGGTAACAAAGAGTTGGAGAAGAAAGCAGCTGGTGTTTGAACATAGAGTTGCAAGTAGGACCGACAGAGCGTTTTTGGTCGGAAATCCGTCGTTGTCCTGACGGTCCATCAATCAGGGGTCGACGGCAAGAGGCGTTTGGACAGATTTTCCGTATTAGGTTTCCTTTTAGTGTTGGATTATTTTTATATTAAATAGGACCAAAATACCTCGTTTTTGGCCCCCCCGTGGTTTGACTTTTGGTTATTTTCTCATTATTAATATGGTTGTTGAAGATGAGGTTTTGGAAAATCTTAATTTTTTTTCTCGAATAGTTTATTGCATTAACTTTCTATTAATTCGAGTGATTTTTGGATTGTCTTCAATCTCATCCAAGTCAGTACATGAATTATTGTCAATGAATATGAATTGGTGTATTATGAACATGGGTAAACTAAATCCACAAACTATAGTTATTGGAAAACCATGGGGTAACTAACACAAAGTAGAGACACTAGCTAAAATAATAATTCTAGAATAATCTCTTACATTGTATTGATAATCTTTCGTTTAGAACGTCTTTTAACGGTTTTGCCAAATGGTAGAACTCCCTTGCTGACTACTTGCGGGACCAAGGAGGTAGATAATAAGAAAAAGAATTATCAATGTAGATGTAGTGTTACACTATTTAATAAGGCCTAGTGTCGATTGATGCGAAGTAAAACTAAGTCATAATCGGACGTGACGCTTAATATGACGGTTAAAAGGTAAGGTTTAGTAAAGTATACACACGGTAGCAGAAACAAAGGTGAGGACGTGAAATCACTTAGTTGTCGGCACCAAGGATTCGGGATTAAATATAACTTACCACGTTGCAGCAAGATACTAGGAAAGAGTGTTATACTAGGGTATGCGCTATGAACCTATGGGGACACTTACACCCTAGTTTATCTCATCATTTGATAACCATCCAATATTTTAAACTAGCTACTTGTTTACTTAGATTAATAATATTTTGTTACACAAAAATCCCCTTTAATCTTGTTCCGGAAAGAACGTGACGAAATAGAGTAACATAGATTGAGGTAGCGTCTTAAACCGTTTTCCTCGTGAGATCGACCCCAACCTAACATTTGGATTCTTTACTTGATACGACCGTTTATACTTCTTTAGGGAAGTATAGTTTTGTATTCCATTGTTCTATGTTTTCGTTTCAAGCTTTTTGATTTTTTATGTGTTCTTGTGTTTTTCAATCTCCCTCTTCTCTAGTTAAGATTTTAAATAAAGGGGAAAACACAAAAATTACAATTCAATGTTTGATTCAACTTTTGGGGATTTTTTCTTTTTGATTTATACATTACTCAAGGATTATATAAAAATGTAGGTTATGCAACTAAAATGGTCTAAGAGATGAGATCTCACTTGCTCTGATTCTTTTGATTCAGTGAAGATAGAATGTCAAGCAGGGTAATATACACGATTAATAAAGAAGAAAAGAAAATCGGGTTTGTAGGAAGATTTTAAAAAATTTGTTTGTGAAAGACCAAAGTTGGGGAAGACAAATTGCTATTTAGTTTGTTAGTATTCTAGTTATTTTTTGAATTGATATTCTTATCAATTTATATTCAAGTCACTATGTTTGCTTATAATATGTGTGTACCTATTAAAAATTCATATTGCATGATAGTTTATGAATCTGTATTTTGTCACTAAATTTGTAAAGAATCACCAAAGGTTGTCAGCTATTTATGATTTTATTTGATAGGAAACATTTTCTTATTAGACTTTATTTTGTTTTTATTTTTTATAGTCTGTTTCTGTAGTTTTTAATCCTTTCTCAATTCGTATTCATAATAGTACGTATGCTATTAATATTTGTATTAATCAAAAATCTCTGTTTCACTTCCTTATGTGAATCTTCATTTGTTCCTATTTTATATTTATCTAAAAGGTAAGCTGACTAGTTTTGTATTTTATTTAAGAATGACTGCAAAAAATATTCTCATATTCTTTTTAATTTTATATTTCAATTATCACTTTTCAATCATACTATTTTTATATTTTACATATCATTATACAAAATACAATATAAAAACTAGAATGAATAGAAATACAAATAGTATACATATTGGAATAAATACGACTTAGGAAAGGAAATAATATTCTGAAGAGAAAAATAAATACACAATGAAAAAAATATACTAATACAAATATGTTTCTTAAATGGCTACATATTTATTTGACAAACATATTGGAATGAATACAAAAAAATAAAGAAATATAAGTTTCATTATACAAAATACAACATGAAAACTAGAATGAATACAAATACAAATACAAATAGTATGCATATTGGAATGAGTACGATTTAAGTAAGGATACAAAATTCTGAAAAAATAAAACAAATATAGAGTGAGAAAAGTATGACAAATAATAGATAAAACTATGGGTGTTCAAATTTCTAGATTAAAAAAAATAAATTTAATATAGATAAAACTTAGTGTATCTCATAAAGGTTATTAACAGTTAATACGTGATTAGTGTCCCCCACTCTTGTGTGAATGAAACCTTGGAATATGAATTTTTTGGTTTAATGATTGTCATAAGAATAATTAGTGAAAACTGAATATTAAAAATTTTGTAGATTGCCTTGCCCTCTGAAAAAATCGAACTTTAAACAAAAAATTTTGATTCAACCATCTCTTTGTCTACATGAATCGGATATTTTGAATACCAACTAAGATTTTGTGGTACTTCTTTAATTCCTTGATTTTCATAAAAGTAATTAGTGAAAATTGGATATTTAATTTCGTGATTTTCATAACAATAATTTGAAATAAAAATAGTATATATATTGGAATAAATACTAAAGGAAAAAAGATTCTGAAGATTTTCATAACAAAAATTTGAAATAAAAATAGTATACATATTGGAATAAATATGACTTAGAAAATGAAACAAGATTATGAAGAGAAAAATAAATCCACAGTGAAAATTAAATACCACTACAAATGTTTCTTCAATCGCTACATATTTATTTGATATACATATTGGAATGAATAATACCTAATAAGGAATTACAAGTTTTATTATACAAAATACAACATGAAAACTAGAATGAATACAAATACAAATGGTATACATATTGGAATGAATATGATTTAAGCAAGAATAAAAAATTCTGAAAAATAAAATAAATATACTGTGAGAAAAGTATGTCAAATAACAAATAAAACTATGGGTGTTCAAATTTCTATATTAAAAAAATTTAGATTTAATAGATAAAGTATATTGTATTATCATAAGTTTCATAACAGTATTTAGTGAAAATTGACTATTGAATTTTTTTTGTTTCGTGATTGTCATAAGAATAATTAGTGAAAATTGGATATTGAAAATTTTGTAGATGTGGTACTTCTTTAATTCCGTGATTTTCATAACAATAGTTAGTGACAAATTGGGTTAAAGGTTATTGGTAAATAGGAAGTATCTACAATAAAAAGATAAGGAAAATTGAATATATTAAATTTTTCAGAAAGTGTTGAAGGCGGTTAGAAAGGTGAAGAAGAAGAAAGCGATGATGAAAGTTGGGTATTTTGATTATAAATTAGAACTAATGAGACTTGGAATATGTTTTTAAAAACAAAAATAATTCTCTCCCATAAATTCCGACAAGCTATTATATAACTTTGACTTTCTTAAAGGAAAAATGCATAAGTAACCTCTTAAACATTGTCAGAAATCTCAGAGGGACACGCGTATACTATACAACGTTACATGACCCCCTTAACTTATTTTTATAAGAATTTTCTATCCCTTTTCGGCCTACGTGGGACACTAGTTAAAAAAAATAACCAACGTGGATCCACAAGAGAGTGTCACGGTAGGCCATGAAAAGGGGGTAAGGTAAAAAATTATTAATCAAATAAGTCAGGGTGGTTAGACCTGAGTATAGTTATCAGTGTGTTTCAAGAGATTCGTTGCATAAGTTGAAGAGGGCTACTTGTGTATTATCCCTTTTTTAAATAAAAACATAAATAAGACACATAACAAACTAAAATTTTGACATTTTTATTAAATATTGAAGTGTTGCTAATAAGCTTTATTAAATGTTAATGTATTATCATTTTAAAAATTTCTCAAAAATATTTCATCACTTTTTCAAAAGATACTGCGTGGAAGGGTTTTCTTCCCCAAAATATGAGTTATTTCTAATTTTGCTTTATTAACTTTACTTCTTTCACTCTTTTTCTGCACTAAATTTAAATTTTTAAGTGTCATAAATTTGATTAGGCAGAATGACTTGGGATACCCATGTACTTGAGTCTATTTGTCAGTTGAACACTTTTACTCATCACTTTATCAAATGAACTCTTAAACTCATTCAAACACAATATTTTGAACTCGTCTCTCATCTGATATGTGTACGTGTAATACACTCATTTTACACATGAAATACCACGTCATTTTTAATAAAATATTATTATTATTATTGGTATGATTATTATTATTATGATGTTCCCCTGCCTGTCAACCCATTCCTTTCCCAATACACTCCTCCTCACACCTACGAAGTGTTCTCTCTCTTTCTGCCCATCCTACTTCATCTTCTTCATTTCCACCCACCACCCTCTATGCCTCGCATGCTCTCGCCCACACACACACCCCCCCAATTAACACCATCATTCTTCTTCTTCCCTGTTCCTTTTCCCGTTTTCTCACTCCACCCTCTCATCGATGGTACTTCTCTCTTGATAGCCATGCTTGAGTTCCCCCACTTTCTTTGTCCCTTGTCTTCCCAGCCCTTCACGCCCCTTCAAGTGGGCCCCCCCTGTTTCTGCGTCCCTTCCGCCTCGTCCGCTCTTCCCTTTCTCCCTGGGTGTGCCTGCCTGATATGTTTCTTGCCACAACTTTCTTCCCCTTCTCTCATTGGGCTTCTGCTGTGGGTGTCTGTTCACGAATACCCCTCTACCCGGGCTCGGGGCGGGGGTGGGGTCTGGGGCTCCAGACAAAGCCACACGGGTAGGATTATGACTTGGGGTGCGGAACAGGAAGACGAGATAAAGGATGGGAAAGAAGAACAGAGAAGGGTGGGTGTGGGTGTGGGATGGGTGAAATGAAGAAGAAAGGATTTGGAATTTCATCCTTTTTTAAAATAATTTTACTATTTTAGTATTGTTGTCTTAGTAATGTGTGGAACACCTAATTTTTGATTGTGATTTTACTCATATAATATCTAGAAGGCGGGGGGTATATTGTAATATAGGAGATAGATAGATATATATAGATATGACTATCGAGATAGAGAAGAGATGAGAGAGAGATTATATATTATATATATATAGATATAGATATAGATATATATATATAGTTATATTATATGATATATCTATATATATATATATATATATTATTACTTTATATTTTGGGGTGTTTGTTTTTTAGTATTTTATTGGTCTCAAATGCCCCAATTTTTTTGAGATTGGGCATTATTTAGATCAATTTTGATTGCCCAGTCGATTTTGATCCGTTCAATAAAATTGATCAAGATTGAATCTCAACCATTGATAATATTTTTGTCCAAGGGCTATTATTGGACCCAAACAAAAATAAAAAATTCCAAAATTAACATTTTTTTATTTAGACTTTTATTTTTCTTCTTTCCTTTGCTCCCATTCTTCCGTCGGCCACCATTACCGCCGCCACTGCCGCCGTCACCTTTTTGGCCAAAAAAATCTTCAAAAATTTACCATATTTTCCTTTCACCTTCATCTATACAAATCCACAAATCTTTCATCCATATTTATAGCCAAACTCCGTAGATCTAAGGAAAACAATATATGAATCTTCACTTTTTTTGTTAAATTTATGAAGTTCCGAACATCCCCATCCCAAACTCTTTACATAAATGAGTAGAGCTCTTCAAGGGCTATCATTTGATATAAATTTTAAGTCCAAAATCTATCAAAAAATATTCGGCGAAGTTTTTCTGCGACCTTCATTTACTTGGAATTTATGTCAATCCCCCCACCCCTCTCAATCATTACCCAAATCCGTGCTTATCTTTTTTCGTTTGACCATATAAGTCGTTTGATGTTGAATTTTGTATTTTTTTTGTTAATGTTCTATAAGTTTATCATGTTGATGTTGTTACTTGAAGTATTATTCTTTTAATATTTTTTCTAAATTAATGTTTATGTTACTTATTTTTTCTGCTTATTTTGTTGTGTTGATCTTCAAAAATAGTTAGATTTTGTGTTAAGTGGTCAATTGTTCTAGGTCTTGATGAAATGAAGTGTCAACATTTGGGCCTATTTAGGAAGTTTTCAGATGTTCATTACTATATGTCAACCAATGAATAAAAGAAATGGGTCATCTAAATGACATTTTGGGCCTAATTTTTAGCAGATGGCCCATCAGCTAATTGAATCAATGGATAAAAGAAATGGGTCATCTAAATAACATACGAGCCTATTATTTTCTGATGACCGACATGATTATTATTCAAATAAATAAAATAAGAAAAAATTAGCAAACTAGTCAAACTTCCTAACATAATTATTAAAAACATCAATACTTTAAAATAATTAGTGAAAATGTCAATATGTTAATATTTTACCAAATAAAATGTATCCTAATATAATTAATTTTCTTTCCTTTAATTTCTCAAGTCAGGCCCCACATTCCACTAATTTTACTCAGCAATACGTGTGAAAAAAGAAAAAAAACTCGCATTACTCACTTTCCTCTCTTTCTAGGTTCTTACACTCAATTTCATCATTTTCTCTCTTGAGTTTTTCATCATTGTTCACTTATTTCCTGGCGAAAAGCACGGGGGCGAGGGGCGACAAAGGGGGGCAAAAAGGCACGCAAGGCCGGCAGAAAAAGAAAAAGGGGGGGGGGGACCAAGGAGAAAGGTACCTATGTGCTCATATATTTTGAGATTTAATCTATTATGTAAAGAATATCATTAAAATATAAATAAATTTTTGGTGCCTGATGATTTTGGAAAACACTGTGACCTACCAAGAACAATTCGTATAGTTGTTTTGTATTTTAATTTTTCGTAGAATTTTGCTATCATTTCTCAATTAATATCAAATTAGTACGATGCTATTATATTTGTGATTCATTCAAAATCTCATGTTGTAAGGTATGAATCTTGTATTGATTCCTAAGTCAAATCTATCCCACTCCCCCCACAAAGTTATACCACTAGATATATATTTTATTTAAGAAGAAAAAATCTATTAGGTTTTTTGTTTTTTATTATTAAAAAAATAAAAATTGTAGCTTTCTCATTTGGATTTAAATACTATATCAATTAATATTTGTATTCATTCAAAAATAAGTGGAATAATTTTGAATCTTCGTATTTGTCCTAATTTGTATTCATTCGAAAGGTTCCAACTAGTGATGTATTTAATTTAAGCATGATTACACCAAAAATATTAACTTTTCACTTTTCAATGTTATATTTCATTCTCCAACTTTTTTATATACTATTTATTTGTATTTTATATATTATATACAAAATTCTAATTTTAAAACTAGAAGTGATAGAAATACAAATAAAATATATATTGAAACGAATATGAAATTCAAGATTCTTAAAGAAAAAAATAAATACATAGGGAAAAATATATAAATACAAAGATATTTATTAAATAACTATAGATTCATTTGGTATACCTATTGGAATTAATACAAATTAATTTAAAAAAAATACAAGTTTCATTATACGAGGAACAACATAAAACTGTAATGAATATAAATAGAATACATATTAGAATAAATACAATTTTAAAAAGGTTAATATTCTCGGGGAAAAAAAGAGTTTGAGTTTTCTTTGAAAATGTAAGAATAGAACAATTAAGTATCCTTACTTTTTTTGAAATGTTCTCTCAGCTTGATTTCTTCTTCTGTAATGAAATAATTGTATTCTGTAAATAAAACACTAATAAAACCATAAAAAGATACATAACAACTAAAAATTGTGACATTTTTACTAAATTTGAAATCGTTGCTAATAAACTCTTAAAGTACAAATATTGACCATTTGAAAATTTACCAAAATAATGTAATAAAGCTATTAGTCATCTAAAAGGGCAAAAGAGTCATTTAATTAATCTGAAGTTAAAAAAAGGAATATTTCATTGGCCAACTTGGATGGTACCTTGGAAAAACAACGAGTCCAAGAAGATTTTGGGATATAATGTTTAACACCTATTTAAACCCCTTCATCATTCGTTCGGGTTGTGGGGGGGGGGGGGGGGGGTGGGGGCAGAGAAAAAAAAGACAGAGAAAAAAACGAAGAAAAATTGCTAGAAAAAAAACATAAGAAATTTCTTCTTCTTTAAAAAATATTTCATATTTGTGTGAATTCTTGAATAAATTATAAAAAGTCTGCTTCAACATTTATTTGCTTGTCATAAACTTTAGGTATTTTTTTACAGATCACATGTAAGTTTTTATTTAAATATTTTCTTTTTTGATCACGTTTTGGTATTAAATTGTTTTTCATTTAGTTTTAATCTATTTTGAGTCGTACTAGGATTCGGTATAAGATAGGTTTAATTATATATATATAGTTGTTAATCGTGTTGGTTTAAATTTACCTTTTATTATAAGCTAGACTCTTGTTTTTGCCAAAAAAAATGAAAACATATAACAATCTAATTTTAGGTTCTGGTCATTTTTTTTTAAGAAAAATGAATTAAAAATTTTAAAAAAATGTAAAACTTGCTATTTTTCCAAAAAGGATTAATGTGGTCATTTTTGGAAAATAAAATAAAAATATAAATCTGGTCATTTCTGCAAAAGTGTAAACCTGGTTATTTCTGCAAAAAAATGTAAATCTTTGTATTTCTACAAAAATATAAATCTTTTTGTTTCTGCAAAAAAATGTAAATCTGGTTATTTCTGCAAAAAAAAAAAAGAGGGTAAATCTGGTTATTTTTGTAAAAATGTAAATCAGTTTATGTCTGCAAAAATGTAAATCTGATAATTTCTCTTAATTAAATTTATGAAATGACTATTAAAATAAAAATATAAATTTGACTAATTTGACTTAATAATCTAACAATTAGAAAAAATTTGTTATTTTTTGCAATATTATTTCAAATAAGTCAGTGCGGTCTATTGGTATAAAATAAAATTTTTTACTAAATTTCTAATTTTCTGAAATTTTATCAATATAAGAAAAAAAAATTAAAATTAGTATAATACTAGTTTGAAAAGGGTGTTTAATTATTATTTTGTAAAAAGAATTCTTTGTTTCTTTTGTTGTTATTGTCAAGTAGTAATACTTGAATGTTTATTTTTTTCTTTTGATAAAAAATTTATTAATAAGTGGGAAAAATCATTTTCTTGTCTATATGTTGCAATATATTTATTTTATTTATTTTAGTCGTTATTCAAAACATTGTGTAATTAGTTATCAGTTTTTTTTGGAAAAAATAAATTTTCAAATACCATCATGTGTTCGTTTACGATCCTTGGTGTGTATTCTCTTTCTAAAAAAAAAGAGGATCTTGTGTGCGATTACGCTCCTAGGACAATAAAAATTTTCAAAAAAAAATAGTAATTAATACAAAATTTCCCCTTTTTATCCAAAAAAATATTTTTACCCAAATATAAGTTAATAAAACGATCGTGCTAGAACCAGGGACTCAGAGGGTGCCTCATACCTTCCCTCTGGTCAATAGAATTCCGTTCCCAATATATGTTTTTCCTAGACTAAAAATAAAAATTTCCCCTTTTTATCCAAAAAATTATTTTTAGCCAAATATAAGTTAATAAAGCGATCGTGCTAGATTCAGGGGACTCGGAGGGTGCATCATATCTTCCATCTGGTCAATAGAATTCCTTACCCAATCTGTATTTTTCGTAGACTACAAAATAAAGATTTTTTGATTTTGATTATAAATGTTTGGGATGTTCTTGGAACCCCTAAACAACTCATTTCAAGGGGCGGACATTGAAAATAAAGATTTTTTTAAATGTTTAATCCTCACTTATTTGGTGGTTGTTTTTGTATTGTGAAATTAAAAATGGAAGAGTGTGACAGATCTGACGACTCCGCTGTGGACCTTTTAGAATTCGAGCTTTGTACATTGACTATATTTTTTATTTGGAACAAGGTTATGTTTGTTGGCTAATTGTGTTATATTAATAATTCATTGTTTTGATATTGATAGTCTTCTCTCATACACCATCTAAGTTTCTGGATACTGTTATACACGGTGTGTGTGGATACATTCCACAAGACTTCTGTCAAGGATGAGTCAGTGTGCAGTTATGCTCCTGATTTTAGGTTTTCACACATGTTAGGCGGGGATAGACCACCAGTTAAGCCAGAATAGCTCTGCTACAGGTACGATGTCGCTCGAGTAAGTTAGTCTAAAAATCTTTCATGAATGCTAAACCTATAAAAACTGTCTCTAGTATGCTATGTTTTTTTTTTGCAAAATCTAAGATAGGTACTCACTCTAGATCAAGATGTTAATTTTATGTGCTATGTGAAAATAATTGGTTTGGAAGGCCTTTACATTTTTGACCAGCTTCAAAATAGCTTGTGAGTTTTGTTTTTTTTTTATAAAAAAAAACAAGTTGAAATAAAGGGGGTAGTCATCTAAGGGGGCATGTTTTGTTATGAACTACGCGCACCTGATTATCACTAAAAAGAGATACGAAGGCATCCCTTCTCGTGTTTGGTGCTTGTAAAAATGGGTGTTTTATTTTTTTTATTTTAAAAAACAATGTTTTTACTTTTCTTTCCTTCCTTGGTTAGAGTTTATCATAAAACTTTAATTAGATTCTTAGGTACAAATGGCACCTTCTACCAAAGGACAGGGTTCAAAAATGTTTAGAAGTGAAGGAATTCCAGAGTTCATGATCGTTGACACCTACTGAATGATTTATGAAAATGGTGGACAGATATGGCGAGTCATGAGCAAACAAGAGTAAAGGATCACTTGGGGAATCTAGTACATCTAAAAGAGATTGACCCTAGAAGGGATGTGATCGAGGCATTGATTCCTTTTTGGGATCCAAAAATTAATGTATTTTGATATTATGACTTTGAAACGACACCTACTTTGGAATAAATTATCGGCTTCACAGGGAAGGGGTCTAGTGTTCAAGGTATTCATCTACGTATAAAACACCTATAATTCTGAAACATGTTTATGCCAAAAAGATCTTAGAACTCCTCAAGATCAATCAAATAGCGAAAAAGAGTTTGAAAAATGGGTGGGTCTCATTGGACTTTCTATACCAGATGTAAAGGATGGATTCAAAAACTATTGGAACCAGCTGAGCAACCAATGGGGGTAAAGAGGCTTGGAAGGAAAATGGATATTTTACCTTTATGGTCACATTTTTAGGGCTCATTGTTTTCCCCAAATGGGACAAGCATATTGACATTCGTCTGGCTGGTGTGGTGAAGACGTTGACCACAATGGAAGTCCAACTATTATTCTTATGATCCTGGCAGATATGTTTCGTGCATTGAGTAAATATTTAAGTGGGGAAAAATACTTTGAAGGCTGTAATATTTTGCTCCAATTATGGTTTTTGGAACACTTTTATCACCATTATCGTGCGCCGAGGTTTACTCCAAACTGGATCAAGATAAAGGAAAGGTGGTTCTTGGGTACCTATCCTGGTTTCGTGATTCAATGGCATTTGGTTACACTCCCAAAAAATCCAGCAGAAAAAAAAGAGATCAACGCATTATAATACACTTGGAAAAAGAGTTGGAAAGTCCAAAGCAAACCATTCCGGCAAGAGTTCAGTCAAAGAGGAAGAAATCCAGTTAGAGTTGACCCAAGATATGGAAAAAGGAGAATTGAAGCATTGCCAGAGGGGGAGATTAGGCCCTGTTAGAGAAAGAATTGGATTTAGTATAAGCATTTGGCAGATAGATTAAAAAAGGAGACAGTTGTTTGAGATCTCTGATAGAAGAGGGAATTAGTGTTACCGAACGAAGAGCTCGTGCACATTCAAAAGGGAGGGAAGAGTTAACGCGCAGAAGGAAAGAAGAAACAGAAGGAGAAATTTGAGAAAGAACGGTCATGTTGGATTCATTCGTTAGAAGAGTGTAAAAGAAAAATCAATCATTGTGTTGATATTGAAGAGGGGCAAAGACAAATGATAATTGAGAGAGCACTACTTCGCCATCAACTTGAAGTAGCACAAGGGCGAGAGGCCCTCTTGAGGAACAATCTTGGTGATCATAAGCCTTTGTTAAATTACTGTCATCAAAACATTGGAAGGGCTAGGCGTTCATACTCCAACTGGCAGAGCACCCTTCGATTATTAAAAATCATCGCCAAGGAAGATCACAGAGTGCTCAACGAAAGCATGGACCATTGTTCCCTATTGCCGCCGTGTGCTGCTGCTTGTATGAGCCTGTAGGGCGCGCCCCGCCCGCCCCCGGCCCGTTGATGAGGCTTGCGCGCGTTTAGTTGTTCTTTTGTTGTTTGTTTCCTTCTTTTTTGGTTCCCCAGCCTTGGTCTTTTCCGTCTCCAACTTGGTGTTTTCAAGGATTCTTCTGTTGATCCGGATTTGGGTTTTAAACTTGGTTTTGTCATTGTGTGCTGTTTTTGGCCAATGCATGACAGGGTTTCTTTTTTTCTTCCACATCTCTGTGTTTAGTTGTCTCAATTTCTGCCCTCGTACTGCTCTGCTCTGAGGGACCAGGGTAGGGGACCGGGAGACGGCTGGTGGGCAACCGTCAACGGTGTTCGATAAACAGAGTTGGGGGCAAAACTGGGGTCGAGGCGGCAAAAAAAAACCACCAAGAATAAACAATAAGCAAAGAAGCTCGGGAGGAATGAGACAATGGCCTTCTAAACTCTTGTTACTATGTGATTAACAAATTTTTGATTGATTTAGAAAATTGTCTAACCCCTAAAAAGTTTGCACATTTCACTTCAACTTTAGTAAGGGAGATCAGTACCGGTGAATGAGATAGGATGGAAAAAGGAACTCCATCCATTATAAAAAAAAAAAAAAAACTCTACCATATCCCTCTATTATGTATGAAGTTTATGGTTTTCGTTGGTGTAAATCCAATCACGTGAATTTAAGATGATAAGAAATTCTCCATTGGTAACAAATGGTTATCCATTAAGCGGATGAAATCTTATTTTAAAAGGATAAAAAATAACGATTAGGTAGGCTCCCAATCGGTTGGGGTGGTGGGTGTGGGGTGTAACCAAGGACCAAAAACCCCTGTTAATTGCCAAGTCGAAGGTAAGAGCGTAAAGACAACCAAGACGCGAAGTAGAAGAAGACGGCGGAAGAAGAAGAAGAAGAAGAAGAAGACGAAGAAGAGAAAGAAGAAGAAGAAGAAGGAAGAAGAAGAAGAAGAAGATAGCAGAAGGAGAAGAAGAAGAGAAGAAGAAGAATGAAGGAAGCAGAAGGAAGAAGAAGAAGTAAGAAAAGGAAGAAGGATAGAAGGAAGAAGAAGAAGAAGAAGAAGACGAAGAAGAAGAGAAGAAGAGAACGAAGAAGACAGAAGGAAGAAGAAGGAAGAGGAAGAAGGAAGAAGAGAAGAAGAAGAAGAAGAAGAAGGAAGAAGGAAGAAGGAAGAGAGAAGAAGAGCAGAAGAAAAGCAAGAAGAAGGAGGAGGAGGAGAAGAAGAAGAAGCAGAAAAGTAATAGAAGAAGAAACGGAGGGAAGCAGAAGAAAGGAGGAGGAGGAGGAGAAGAATGAAGAAGAAGAAGAAGGAGAGAAGAAGAAGAGAAGAAGAAGAAGAAGAAGAAGAAGAAGAAAAGAAGACGAAGTGCGGAGCAGAAGAAGAAGAAGAGACGAAGAAGAGATAAGAAGAAGAATAAGAAGAAGAAGAAGAAGCAGGAAGGAGGAGTAAGATAATCAGACTGCTGAGGAGGTGGACGAAGATCAGAAGCAGGCCGAAGAAGAATACGCAGACTACAGAGAAGAAGAGAAGAAGAAGAAGACGAAGAAGAAAAGAAGAAGAAGAAGAAGAAGAAGAAGAAGAAGAAGAAGAAGAAGAAGAAGAAGAAGAAGAGAAGGGTGAAAAAGGGGGGAAAAAGAAGACAGAAGAAGAAGAGAGAAGAAGAAGACGAAGCAAGAAGCAGAAGAAGAAGAAGAAGAAGAAGAAGCAAGAAGAAGGAAGAAGAGAAGAAGAAGAGAAGAAAGATAGAAGAAGAAGAAGAAAAGAAGAAGAAGGAAGAAGACGAAGAAGACGAAAGAAGAAAGAAGAAGAAGAAGAAGATAGCAAGAAGAGAAGAAGAAGAAAGAAGAAGAAGAAGAAGATAGAAAGAGAAGAAGAAGAAGAGAATAAGAAGGAAGAAGAGAAGAAGAAGAAGAAGCAGAAGAATAAGAAGAGAAGAAAAGAAGAAGAAGAAGAAGAAGAAGAAGAAGAAGAAGAAGAAGAAGAAGAAGAAGAAGGAGAAGAAGAAGAAGAAGAGAAGAAGAGAAGGAGAAGAAGAAGAAGAAGAAGAAGAAGAAGAAGAAGAAGAAGAAGAAGAAGAAGAAGAAGAAGAAGAAGAAGAAGAAGAAGAAGAAGAATGCAAGAAGAAGAAGGAAGAAGAAGAAGAAGCGAGTAAGAGAAGAAGATAGAAGGAAGAAGACGAAGAAGAAGAAGCAGAGAAGAAGAAGAAGAGAAGAAAGAAGATAGAAGAAGAAGAAGAGAAGGAAGAAGAAGAAGAAGAAAAGAAGAAGAAGAAAAGGCAGAAGAAGAAGAAGAAGAAGGAAGAAGAAGAAGAAGAGCAGAAGAACGAAGAAGAAGAAGAAGAAGATAGAAGAAGAAGTAAGAAGAAGACGAAGAAGAAGAAGAAGGAAGAAGACGCATGAAGAAGAAGGAAGGAAAAGAAGAATAATAATAATAATAATAATGAATAATAATAAGAATAATAATAATAATAATAATAAGAAGAATAATAATATAGAATAATTAATAATAATAAGAATAATAATAAGAATAATCATAATAATAATAAAATAATAATACAATAATAAGAATAATAATAATAATAATAAGAATTAATAAATAATAATAAATACTAATAATAATATAATAAAATAGAATAATAATTAAATAATAATAAAATAATAATAATAATCATAATAATAATAAGAATAATACTAATAATAATAATAATAATAAGAAATAATAATAATAATAATAAAATAATAATAAGCATAATAATAATAATATAATAATAATAATAATATAATAATCATCATATAATAATCATAATAAAATAATAATAATAATAATATAATAATAATAATAATATTTGTTGCCTCCCCTTGCTTTCGCGTTCTGTTTCCTGCTTGTGGTCTTTTTGCCTTTTGTTGTTCCCTCTGTTACCTGCTATAAAAGCTTACTATGCGTGTTAAACGGTCGAAGGTCACCTCCTATTGGTGATTTCAATACTCCGTAGCTCCACCATACGAGTTTTCCTCCCTCTTTGTTCAATGTAATATATGTCCCTTGGGCTGATTGTTTTTTATCGCTTTTAAATTTCTTCTCCTCCCTCCTATTATGTTGTCTGTGTTAGTAAAGCGGATATGTGTTTCTTTAACGTTCCTCTTTGCTTCACTTAGTTGAACTAACGCCTCACAGGGTTAAAATAAGTGGTTTTGCTGACTATAATATGAAAGTTGGATTTTATTTTGTGCTCGTATTTAAAGTCATGTTCGTTCTTTCTTGTGTGTTCGTTTGAACCTCCTTTTGCTGTAGTCATTTCCTGTTGGCTTGTGTTCTAACTGTCACATTTGCCTGTATTTTCTTTTTCTTAAAAACTAATAAAAGATAGTAGAGCATCCCTTGTTTCTAGCTGCTAATAGTAAGTTGTTACCCAGAATGTGTGCTTAAAGTATTTTCTTGATCCAAATTTGACTTGTACCCGCTCATTCCTGTGTACATACTATCTATGGTTGGCCTTAGCGAAGTTCTCACGGAGTAAATTTAAATTTCAAGTGTTTTACGTTGGTCTTCTAGTAGTCGCAACATGCATCTGTTAAAATTTTTTTAGGCTTTGGTATGAGATTTTAATTTATTTATCTTATTCTTTTATTTATTTTTCTAAATAATAATATTAAATAAAAAAATCCTGGATCATGCTAATCATCGTTGCTTATCGGTTTGCCAACTTGATTTATCCCTTTTGGTATAAAATTCTTGCATTAACAGATTTCTTAAAAAGATTTCAAGTGAATCATGTACTGTTCAAGATATAATCTTTTATGTTTTATTCGTTCTTGCACTAATCCTTGTTTTTTTTAGTTGAATGTAAAATTTGCTCGAGCTCACTATGAACTCCTCTACTTGATTTTTTGAGAGAATCGCCAGACTCCAATTCCTTTCTATCGAGTCAACCAGTCGGAAAGGGTGGACAGATTCCAAAGTTTTAAGGAAATTGAAGAAAGTCAAAGAAGTTGGATTAGAAGCCCCCTTCATTTTCATGTTATCTTTTTTTATGTAACGGGCCTAAGCCCTTATTGTTTTGTACTATTATTCTTTTAGACTAGGACAGGTACAAAAGAAAGTCGAATGGGTTAAAAACCCAAAACAGGTGGGTCCAAAATTCCGGTCAAGGCGAACAAAACCCGGATTTGTACCCAAATCTCTCTCTCTCTCCCTCACCCCTTTTTTTTTTTTACCTCTTTTACTTTATTCGTTTATCGGTTTTATTTGTTGTTTGTTTGAAATTAGAAAAGTTCAAATTCCCCGCAAATGTCTCATATGCTTTATCGACTTAAAACCAATAAATTTTGCAAATAATTCACTTAGATAATAAGTTAGTAATTTAACTCACTACTATTTCAACTATTTTCCAAGTCAAATCATTTTTTTAGCCAAAATAGTGGGTTGCGAAAAACCGTTTTAGATGGATGTTTTAGGTGCCAAGAAACCTTCCTTAAAACATTAATCTGGCGAATCACCAAACCCTTTAAATATTTTTCCAAATAATTTTTCGTTTAAGTTATTTTGAAAACAATAGTTTCTTGATCTTTTTCTAAAAAAAACAATTACAGTGGCGACCTAAAAAAATTCAAAAAACTCCCAAAACAAAATACTTTTCCTCTTTTCGATAAAATAGAAAATCGCGGACACTACACTATGGAATTGGCGGATTTCTTTTACCTTAAAACTAACAAGTTATTTGGCTATTAGTATAATGTTATATGGTTTTTCTCCTTATTTGAACTATTTCATTCATGGCATGACATCTTCCTCGTCAAACGACAATATCTTCATTTACCACTAAAGGATGTTATGCAGGTTCGCCAGTCGTTCATTATCCAAAAAATTATCGGGGCACCCCTGACTAGTGTAGTTGGCTTACCTGTATAGTCATTACGGATCGTTAACTGTCCCAGCCCAAGTAGTCCGCTTGGGTTACCCTTTCCACTTTAAATACAAACCCATTTAGTTAACACTAAACATAGAGCCAAACCCATCCCGAAAAAAACTAGCGCATTCGGCCCTAAGACGAGAGCCAACACCCAAGGAGCTGTCGACCCAATTATAAAAGGACCGCCTTGAGTCAAACCAAAGATCCCAACGCTTGACTAGGACGATCATTTAATTGTGTGATAATCTAAAGGATGTGTGCGCTTGTTTAAATTTTGTTTGTGTAGTGGGGGGAATGACAATTAAATGGTTGTACGTTTGTATATTCAAGGTCAGTCTTTCATTTCACATAGAAGCGTACAATGCGCACTATGAATCGAAACTTGGGGAATACATGATGAGGACCCCAAACCAGAACATCCAAGATCCAGTTGGGATGTTCCCATGGTCATGATGTTACCCGACGCTCTGGGTGAACATCAAGAGGGGACAAATCCCGTTCCACGGCCCCAAAGCATACTACAGAGGGCTATGATACCTAGCAGACTCGGATGGGCGCCTACTGTTTCCCCCTCTACCCAACAAGCCACACTTTTGTGGGTTAAATTAGTAGCATGATTGCAAATGCCTCACGCCAAGAGGTTTGTTTCAGGGCTATCTTCTGAGGATCCACATGCCATATAGCTTAAGGTAAGGGCAGTGTGTTAAAAAGTTGTGTAGGGAGGCCTGATTTGGAATCTAGAGTAATAAGGTTCAAGAGTGTTTCCTCTCTCACTGATGGGACGAGGTGTTGCTATGTGGTTTACTGACCGCTTCCATACCAAACTCCATCTTCAACTTGGAACCAACTACGGGATGTCTCTTAGCAAGCTACTATACCGGTCTCACAACGAAATTAACCACAAAGCAAGGTGAATAAACCTTGTAGGCACTACCAGGAGAGTCACGCTTAGTAGTTCTTGGTGATAGATTCACCTCTTCTTGAGGAAGTGTTCCAAAATCACCTATTGATGATGAGTCACTGAAGGAAAGACTACTATCGGGGACCAGATGATAATAATAAAGGGTGTTGGAAAATATAGCAGGTCGGATTCATATGGAAGTAATGCCCTTTATGCTGAGATTGCTGAGAATAGAAAGTAGAGAAAAATCTTCCGTAACAAAACCCAAAAGCTTGGAGTACTAGGGAAGTCCAATACAGGGGAGAAAAGAAACACCTTCGAGTGCAGTCCACTCACAACCAGCCACAGATGATTATTAGTTGAAGAAATGGCTCAGATGGAACTGAGCTTCCCGGTTGCGTACTAAAACATGTCACTTGGCGGGGCAGAAGAAACAGAAAAGGGAAAGATTAATGCAGTTCCAACTTACTTGGCTACTTAAACCCCACCTCCTACGATGAGCTATTATTATGTGAGGAGTGAGTCCTTATCGCAGTGGAATGAAAAGATGGGGGGTTTACGACCAAGTGCCCAAGGCTTAATCAGGGACCCGACATTTGGCGCAAGGTCATAGCGGAAACCAAGGTGCGCCAACTATGGTAACTACAACGTGAGAGTCATTATGTCCGAACCGGATGGAAATACACAATCCTGCGACAACAAACACTTCTACAGGCGGTAACTATGGTAATGAAAACGACCAGGGAATGGACCCATATGTCCTCTAAAATCGTGATACGTTCCATCTATGCGGGGGGGAAAAAATCGTGGATGGTAGTACCCTTGGAGGTAGATGTGCGCAGTGAGGATTCATGTTGCATAAAATGATGAGGAGGTTCACATGCTAGTGATGAGCACAAATAAAGGTTGAGGAAATTGACTTTAACGGTTATTGGGCAAAAGTTGATATTACAGCAAATCGATTTTAATGCAACTGGAGTTACAATTGGCCCCGCAATTATCTGCACTGGGATACCACCGGCAACCGGGCACTCTTCCATCGCAACCACTGTCCAAATCTGAAAACATGATGGACATGGCCAGGCAATTACTACGCGCAGTGGGCAAGCATACACATTTGAACCCACCTTATGCCATCTAATGAGAATAAGGGTTGACAAAAAGAACTGATAAAGTGTTAAATTTGATTGCTGATTTAGAGGAAACATTGCAAAAGATGGCGATGTGAAGTGCCTAAAAAGGTAACTCCATGCCTAGGCCACCACCCCCATTCTCAAAGATTAGTGAAAAACGGACCCGAGGATGGGCAAATTATCAGCGTTTTTTAACAATGTTGAAGCAATTTCTATCAATTGCTACCTTTGGTAGAAGCTATTAGGAATCACATATGCCCCAGGTTTTAGGTTACGCCAAGTGTATTGAAAGATTCGTTACAAAGAAAAGATCGGTTTACCTTTGCGAGGATGCTATGATAGAATGCAGCAATGGAGGGCTATTGCTTACCAAGATATTGGTCCAAAAGGAAAGAAGATCCAGGGTGCGTTCCCTATTCTTGTCCAATTCGGGCTATTACCATTTTGAAGAAAAGCATTATGTGCATCTGGGGGCAAGCTATAAATCTCATGCCCCTCTCGCTTTACAAGAAGTTGGGTTGGGTGACACAAAGCCCAGTGCGATGAGCTACGATGGCTGATCGAACAGTAAAATGGCCCAAGAGATACTTTCCATTATGTGTTGTAAAAAGTGGAGTCATTTTCATCTTCCGGTTTCCCATTTTGTTCTATTCTTGAATTGTGAGGTTGATTTTTGAGTGCCTATATCTTGGGAAGCCATTCCTAGCTACGGGTAGAGCCTTAGTAGACATGGGAAAAAGGGGAAGAGAAAATTTCAGTTGAACACATGCAGGAAGTGACCTTTAAACACAAGATTGTAGGTCAATGAGGCAGCGTGGTGAGTCTACCAATCGGCATCTGCTATATCCTACAAACATGGGTGATGAGACCATTTGAGACACAAATAGAAGGAACGTCTAGTGTCGAACCACGTCATAGTGAGTATTAGCGGACATGATATGAATGAACTTTGATTTAGCGATTGCGCATTGAATTTTTGGAGATGAGTCATTACGCGCGGCTCTTGACCCGAGGGTAAGGGTAATGTTCGGTTTACCAAAGTGAATCTTCGAGCTTGATCTGATAGGAAAGGCAATCCCCAGAGACAGTCCCACACCCGCTAAACCATCTATAAGAGGAAGCTCCAAAATTAAGGATTCAACTAAAAGCTTTCCCACCCTCACCCCTATCAGGTATGAAAGCTCTTAGGAAAGGGTGACAATTTGCCCCGGTACATCATTGCATCAGGCACGGCCCCCATTCATGAAACAACAGGTTCAGGAGTTTGGTGAACGGTTACCATCCTTTTAAAAAGGTTTTTTTTACAAAGAGCTATTGGGTGGACAATTGCGGACATATTGGGAATCACCCTTCCTCGGTATTTGCTATTCATAAATCCAACTCATGCCTGATCATTAAGCCGTGGCCCTATTGTTTGGCTGTTCGTTATTGAGCACCGAGACGCCTGAATCCTCCTATGCCAAGATGTTGTGAAGAAGCGAAATATCAACGTGGTTGGATGCCGAGTAATATATACAATCGACCGGTAGTTTAGTTGGGTTGCCCGGTTCAGTGCTCTGTTTACCTAAGAAAGTGGGGAAACCGGGGATGACTGTGGTCCCCAACCGAAAAGAATGAAACTCTGTTCCAATGAGACGGTTACTGGATGGCCCCGAGGGTTGTTTATGGATGACCGTTAAACTGAACTCATGGACTGAACAAAAGACACCATTGTTCCTATGCCCTTCAGGATAAGATGTTGGTTCTTAGACTTGCCGGCAGAAAAGGGTGGTTTATTGTTTTCTTGATGGGTAACTTCGCCGGTATAATTCACGATTTATATTGCACCAGAACCGACTCCAAGAGAAAACCAATTTTCACTTGTCCCATAGCGGGACTTTTGCGTTCAGACAAGAACAATTGCCCGTTTGGTTGTGTGAATGACACGCAACTTCAGAGATGTATGTATTGTCAATGATTTTTTGACATTGTGGAAGGATCCTATAGAAGTTTTTAGGGATGATTTTTCTGTGCCCGTTGGTGTATTCATTCGAGCGGTGTTTGACCAAATTTTATCTGAAGGTTCTTAAGAGATGTGAAGACTGCAATTGGCGTACTAAAATGGGAAAAGTCCAATCATGGTTGAAAGAGGGTATTGTGTTGGGTCCCCATCGCATTTCGGACAGGGCTAGAGACCCCATATAGAGGTTTCCAACCATAGAGGCTAGCTCAGAAGATAACCCAGTGCACTCCGCGGTAATAGAGAGGACTTCCCCCGCCTGATCTCTGTGAAAGGTGTGTGAAGAGCTCCCTTCTTGGGCATTGAACCGGTTTTCTACCAGGAGTGATTAATAAAGACTTTTAAGATTGACACCCATTGTGCAAATTTCTGGAAAAAAAAGAAGGTAAATTTTTGTTTTGATGAATCCTGTCTTAAAGCATTCGGTGAGCTAAAAGAAAAGTTAGTGTCTGCGCCTATCATTATTTCTCCGGATTGGAACAGTCCATTTGAGGTAATGTGCGATGCTAGTGGGGTGGCTCTTGGTGTAGTATTGGGACAGAGAAGAAACAAAATCCTTCACCCAATTTACTATGCTAGTAAAGCCCTAAATGAAGCTTAGAAGAACTACACAGTGACTGAGCAAGAACTCCTTCCAGTAGTCTTTGCTTTTGAGAAATTTTGCTCCTATTTGCTAGGTACTAGAGTTATAGTGCATACTGACCATTCAACATTGACATATTTGATGGCGAAGAAGGATGCGAAACCAAGGCTGATTCGTTGGGTATTACTGCTGCAAGAATTTGACTTTGAAGTGCTGGATAGAAAAGGGAATGAAAATCAAGTTGCTGATCATTTGTATCGTCTAGAGAATGAAGCTATGAGAGAGTTAGGGGATAAGACTGACATTGATGATACTTTCCCCGATGAACATGTATTGGCTGCTTCACAAGACTTGATTCCATGGTTCGCAGATTTTGCGAACTATCTGGCTAGTGATATTGTTCCATCAGACTTGTCCTTTCATCAAAGGAAAAAGTTCATGTACGATGTGAAGAAGTTCTTTTGGGATGAACCATACTTGTATAGGAGTTGTGCCGACGGGCTTATTCGGCGTTGTGTGCCAGAATGTGAAATGTTGAGTGTGTTGGAGGCATG
This sequence comes from Solanum habrochaites, assembly GCA_027704765.1. Lineage (NCBI taxonomy): Eukaryota > Viridiplantae > Streptophyta > Magnoliopsida > Solanales > Solanaceae > Solanum > Solanum habrochaites. Next base: position 37,971,404 of record JAKWJA010002493.1, on the reverse strand, counting down.
CCATTCTTCACCTGTTGGCGGACATCACAGTGGTATCCGAACCACTCACAAGATATTGCAATGTGGTTACTATTGGCCAACTCTTCATCAAGATGCTCATGGGTTTGCTAAAGCATGTGACAAATGTCAACGAGATGGTGGTATTTCAAGAAAGAAAGAGCTCCCTCTAAACCCCATTCTTGTGATTGAGTTATTTGATGTGTGGGGTATTGACTTTATGGGCCCTTTCATGAGTTCTCATGGGATGAAGTACATTCTAATAGCAGTTGATTATGTAACTAAATGGGTCGAATCCATAGCCCTCGCAAACAATGAAGGGAAGAGTGTCACTGCATTCTTGAAAAAGAATATATTCTCCCGTTTTGGCACCCCAAGGGCCATTATTAGTGATGGGGGCTCCCACTTCTGCAACAGATTGTTCAAGGGGTTATTGGAGAAATACGGGGTTCGCCATAATGTGGCCACTCCTTACCACCCTCAAACTAGTGGGCAAGTTGAAGTATCGAATCGGGAGATCAAACAGATATTGTCCAAAACAGTGAATGCTAGTAGAACGGATTGGTCAAGGAGGCTTGATGATGCTATTTGGGCCTACCGGACAGCATATAAGACTCCAATAGGTATGTCTCCATACCAACTTGTATATGGGAAAGCTTGTCATCTTCCAGTTGAGTTAGAGCATAAAGCCATGTGGGCTATGAAGAAGTTAAAAATGGATTGGAGCGAAGCTGCAGAGCAACGGTTAAATGGGTTGAATGAACTTGATGAATTTCGCTTGAAAGCCTATGAAAGCTCAGCCCTATATAAAGAAAAGATGAAGAAGTATCATGACAACAAAATTGAAAAATGAGAGTTTATGGTCGGGGATTTGGTGCTTTTATTCAATTCCAGATTGCGCTTGTTTCCAGGCAAACTCAAGTCCAAATAGACTGGTCCTTACACGGTTACCCAACTATTCCCTCATGGAGCAGTTGAGTTGGAAACTAATGAGGGTGTGCGGTTCAAGGTGAATGGACAACGCATAAAAATCTATCTCGGGCATGCTGAATCGGCGAATGAAGTAATCGAGGCATACCATCTTGATGAAGTCTGAGTAATCAAGTGGCCCCAGTCGTGCCGCAACATTAAATCGGGCGCTTGTTGGAAGGCAACCCAATACTTATCGTCTTTTTAATAATGGTAGCATTTTTCTATTAATGGGTTTTAAATTTGCAGGCACATCACCAGGAGATTCTGCAGAAAACTACTCCGCAGCAGCCACTAACGGATACATCGACGGACCATTGCGCATGCAACGGATCGTCGTATGCATCCGTCACACCAGGTACGTTTTTCTGTCATTTTGAAATTAGGGAACACACGACGGAACCTACGACGGGTCGTCACAATTGCGACGGACCGTCGTCGGGGAACCGTCGCGTAATTAATGAATTCTACCCGACCCGACCCGGCTGGACCCTTTTCAAAATCTGACCGTTTATACTCCCCACCCTTCCATATTTCACCCCATTACTTCCTTATTCCTCTCATCTCCCCTCTCTTTTCAACTTCCACATTTCCCCCCCACTGATCATTGCCCCCAAAATCCTCCTAAGCCTTATAATTATCATCTACTAGTCGGTGCTGCTGCTGTAGGTGTCTATCTTGACAACTGAATCATTCTCCATTTGGTTTTTTCTCCATTTCCAAGGTATGTGTCTCTAAATTTATACTCATTTATCTTGCATTTTGGTTTAGTAGTTAGTATTAGCTTAGTTCTTAGTCGTATATTGTTTCCTTTCTAAACCTAGGCTCAAAATGTTCGAATTTACCATGTTGATAACCCTAGACATAGGTGATTTTGCATTGGTAGCTTCCTAGGTAGTTGGGATAGACACATATAGGTCCAGAACACTACAAGACCATATGGGTTCATCGGGGATTCATAGGGTACCCCCAGTTCTATCACTGCTACTCCGAACGAGACCCCGATGACGGACCGTTGCACACACGACGGACCGTCGTAGGGTCCGTTCCAAAAGCCCTAGCACCCTGTCCCAACGACGCCTGTGATGGACCGTTGTCTTCACGACGGTCCGTCCTACACAACCGTTCTGGTTGTCAGAGACCCTGTTTCTAAGGGTCTCTCAAAATTTTCTAAGTGTCCTACGACAGACCGTCATACCCACGACGGTCCGTCCTGCACGACCGTCATGATGGTCAGAGACCCCTCTGCTAAGGGTCTCCCAACATTTTCTAAGTGTCCTACGACGGTCACTTACGACTGACCATAGTACCCACGATGCTCCGTCCTGCACGACCGTCATGATGGTCAGAGACCCCTCTGATAAGGGTCTCCCAACATTTTCTAAGTGTCCTACGACGGACTCTTACGACGGACCGTCGTACCAACGACGGTCCGTCCTGCTCGACCGTCATGATGGTCAGAGACCCCTCCTTCAGGGTATAATACATAGACTCAGTACAACACGACGGACCTCATGACGGTCCGTCATAGCCACGAAGAGCCATCATCTGGCCCGTCGTGTGATACAGTTTCAATATCACTAACACACTATTTTCAATGTTTTATGTCATATGCGCTCGCTTGTCTTGTTTGCCACTACTCGTACTAATAGTGATCCTTTGCAGGTACTATCTACTATGGCACCCAAGCAAGACCGAACCTACGCATGCGGGCGATCAAAATCTGTTGCCCCGTCTGCACGCTTGATCATCGGCTCTGATGATGAGCGGGACCCTGAATATGTGCCTCCAGGCACTTCCGCACCTTCCCGTGCTGCACGTGCTCCCAGAGCCACACCCAAGACGGTGGCGTCTGGCGTAGTCACTGCCTCCCATTCTGATGAGGAGCGCACACTGACCGGCACACCCTCTGGGTCAGCCACAAATGAGGAAGGAGCGTCTTGCTCCTTAGGAGTATCATGGTCCGAGAAAGCTTTAGGCTCTGCTGAGGTTCCTTCACCCGCCACTGCTGCAGCGTCGGCCTCGTCTGATGAGGCTGACAGTTCAGACTCTACATCCGGCGCACCAGCCCAGGTCCCCACCCCAGCCTCTGACCAGCCAAACCGGTGGTGTGTCGAAGGCCAGTTTCAAGTTTACTCCGACGCCAAAATCCTGACTGATAAAGGAGTAATGACTCGGACACTCACCTTGGAGCGGCGGGTACTTACAGGGAGTCTCCCATCGATGCCGGAGATCCATAACCTCTTCAACAGGCATCGCTTAGAGTGGACAGCCCGTCCGTTGGGACGATACAGCAAGGAAATGGTCCGAGAGTTCTACGCATCCTATGTAGCGACTCTCCGATCACAGATCGATAGGCGGGAAGCTCCCGCTAAACAGGCCCCACTGGAGCAGGTTCGAGTCCGGGGCGTGCAGATTGACATTTCCATACCAGCTATCCGCCGGTTCCTATACGACGAGAGTGCAGATTCTACGAGGACCCCCATCACTGCCGAGTTTGACTACCGCTGGCAGATAGTAAAGGATGTACAGTTCTTGCATGAGCCAGCACTGAGAGAGACCACCAATAGGTGGATGGACAAGCACCTGTCAGTAGATGGAGAGGGTGCCGATTGGGTCACTGAGCCAAAGGGGGCCATCAAGAAGGCCAACCTCACGTTCGTCGCGAAGTTCTTGTGGCTGCTCGTCCGTCACTGCCTTTCCCCCACAGCTGCTGATAACATCGTCACCTAGGATCGAGCAGTGTTGATGGCGGCGATGATAGACGGATTCGAGGTCGACTTCGCATGGCTTCTCCAGGCAGTCATGCACGATAGGGCATTCAAGGTCACTACTACCTACCCCTTCCCGTGTATGATCTTTGCCCTTAGCAGGACCGCAGGTGTGCCCATATGGCACATAGATCAATTGAAGACCCTGCAGGGCACCATTGACGTCGGCCTCATCAGAGACGAGGCCAATGAGTTGGCCCCACGTCGAGGGCCCCATCCAGAGCTGCCACCACTTGCTGATGATCTTGCGGATACGGTGGCCCAGGCCCGCGCAGCTACATAGGCATCCACTGACACTACCCTAGTCGAGTCTATCCCGGGTAGTAGCCCAGCCCCGAGCTCCTCTCGCACAACCCTTCTACCGTTACTGGTCCCGCTTGCTAGGGTCCAAAAACTGGAGGCACAAATGGCCACTCTTCTGCATCATATCCAGCCGTGGATGCAGAAGTCGATCACTGAGTCTGAAGTGCGTCTAGAGAGGAAGATGCAAAGTTGAGAGTGTTAGCTCGACCAGCCCCTCCAGTAGATGTGTCGAATCTTCAGGCTGCAGTCGATAGTCTTTGTGCAGACATCGACACGATACTGGCGAGGGTGCCGGATTCTGAGGCCCCTTCTGTCGAGCCTGCTGAGGACACAGTATTGGCGGCCCTGTTTACTACTTATGAAATTCCACCACCTCCCCCTCGAGAGAGTGCCAAGAGGCGTAGGGGTCGAGTAGAGGATGAGGCGCGAGCAAGGAAGAAGGAGCGCCGAGAGATGGAGGCTGCGAGGAGAGCCTCACCTGCTGAGGCGGAGGCACACCAAATCAGAGCATTGCAGATAGCGGCTGGGGCATCTAGCTCCCGCACTGTAGAGACAGCAGGAGGCACTACTGATGGTGCGGGTGTTGCTGAGGACACCACTGAGGGTGTCCAGATTGCAGAGGATGTAAGTTCCGGGGAACCGAACCCACCAGCTTGTTGAATCGACGGCGCTTTGCGCCATAGGTTTGCTTCACCTACCACTCTAATATTTAGATTTTTTTAATGCATTGGGGACAATTGCATGCTTTTTTGTTGGGGGTGGGGTAAATGGAAAGTGAGTGTTAGGGTGAAGTCTGAGTAGCCTAACTCACTATCCTCTTTTGGGGTTTTATTTCCTGTGTTCTTTTTCCCCGAAAGACTGATTACTTTTTATGTTGAACCGGCACGTTATATCTTTTATACATAGTTTAACTCTGGATCATGATGGCTAAAGTGATATCCTGATAAAACTGGAAAATGTTGCATGACTAGGCGTAGTAACTGATAATTGTGTGGCTCTAAACATGAAATAGAGTTACACCATTGCATTACCCTAAATCTTCAAGTCGAACTAGGTGTCTGATAATCTGGTATAGTGATGAGATGTCAAGTGAGTGTGAGGAAATTTGAATAGTCCACTACTGGTACTGAGCTAGAACTTGCCTGGTTAGTCCTGCTAAAAGTAAGCTGTAACAGACAATTAGGAAAGGATCATAGGCCCTTATTCAAGATAGCCCATTTCTAGCCTAAATAAAAGAAACCAAATGAAAGTTATCCTTCTTTGATCCAAATAATTTGAGCTTAAAATTAGACCTTTCTTTTTCACCGCAACTGATCTTTTCTGGGAACAATATGTTGGCCCTGGTCCCTCCTTGGACATGTAAACCTCAGCTTATGCCAAAAGCATAAGTTGAGGGTGGCTAATGCATCAACAACCTTCGTTATGGCCCTGACCCGACTTTGGGTATTGTGTACCTTGACTCATGGCAAAGCCATGAGTTGAGGGTGGCTGTTTTGAGGAATGCTCTGGAAAGTGGGGTTGAAAGAACAAAGAGAGAGGAAGAACAAAAGTAAAGTGACTCAAGAACTCGTTGAAAAAAAAATATATAATAAAGAAAAAAAAAGAAAGAGAAAAAAAAGAAGGGAAAGAGTCACTTACACAAATGAAGAAAGAAGGGAAAATAGCAAGGTGAAAGAATGGGAGAAACTGGGCGAGATAAAGTGATAGAAAGTGGAAGGTTTAGCCGATATGTCAAGGAGGGTAAAAAGTCACTAAAGTATACCTAAATATACCCTACCTGACTCTGAGCCTATGTTACAAGATAAGAAAGTCCTATTGTGATCCTAAGGGTTGTATAGTGAACTTAAGGAAGTGAAAATAAGGGCAAGCTTATGGCAATAGGTATGAATGAGTGTGACTTTGTTCTGAGAGCGAGTGTTGAAAAGTAATCCTTATACTCAAACAGAAATCATTGTGTGAAAAATGAGGATTTTGTTCTAAAGTGAGGACACTAGTTGCAATAACGGAATTGTTAGCACCTCGGTGAGAAATTGAAGAGGATAGGTATAAATGCGTGGTGAGTCTGTGTCATGTTCGAATCCCACGAAAATTCAAGCCTAATAGTGATAGCATGCATAGATTTGATGAGATTAATCGGGATTGATAGCCAAATGAATACTATTGTACAAAGATTATGTAGTGAGTCATAGTGCGTCGCTTGAGGACAAACAACGAATTTAAGTTGAGGGTGTTGATATACCGTGGTTTCACGGTATAATTAATACTTTTTCCTTAAGTTTAGTGTGTCCGAAAGCCTTTTTGTGCTAATTTTGATATAAGTTTCCCTTTGTTTTGCAGGAAATCTGTCCAAAGCTGAAAGCGGAGATTTTGAGCGAAAAAATGCAGAAGAGACCACCTACGGAGCTTATGACGGTCCGTCGTGCCTGTGACGGTCCGTAGGTGGCAGCGTAGTGCAGCTGCTGAAGGAAGATGGGGAAGTCTGACCAAGTGTGGGATTACGAAGCTTGTGACGGTCCTTCATGGCTATGACGGACCGTACTGCAGGTTCGTCGTGAAGATCAGAGAAGTGATCCCAGTACCCAGATTCCAAGAGATGAAGTATTTTGAAACAAAGACCCTCGACGGACCGTTGTGCCTATGACGGTCCGTCACACTTGCCGTCGAGGGGAACGAAGAAAGCAGAAGAAGAAATTGCACCAAGTATGGGACGACGGAGTCCACGACGGTCCGTTGTGACCATGACGGTCCGTCGAGTGGTCCGTCGACCCAGCCGCGTTTTGGCAGATTTCCAGTTATAAGAATCCTTGTTTAATTAGGTTTTTATTTTTTATAAATAGTTTGAAAAACCTCGTTTTTGAGGTTAGACTCTGCTAGATTAGACATCACATTATTAGACTTTGTGTATTAGTGTTTGATTTTTGGAGATTCTTACAAGTGATTTTTGGTGATTAATCAAGCAAATTTCAGACTTTATTCTTTCTCATTGAAGTAAGTACATGAATTCTTATTTAATATATTTGAATATTGTGTTTATGGCTATGAGTAACTAAACTCCATAACTAGGGTTGTGGGAACCATAGGCAAATAATGAGATAAACCCTAGCTAAAATAACAATTCTAGAATAATGTCTTGCATGTATTAATAATTCTTTCGCTTAGAAGTCTTTTTAACGGATGATCAACGTTAGAACTCGCCTTAATGCTACTTGCCGGACCAAGGAGGTAGATAATAGGAAAAGAATTATTAACATAGATTTAGTGTATACTATCTAATAGGCTAGTATTGATTGGTACGAGGTAATAAGTTAGTCAAATATCGAATACGATGCTTAATATGAGGTAAAGATAAGGGTTAGGAAAGCAACACACGTAGCCGGACCAAGGTGCGGAGTGAGATTTTCTAGATGCCGGATCAAGGATTTAGAAATACATAACTTATCACTTTGCATGCAAGATACTAGGAAAGAATTGTTATAGTTAGAATTATCAAGTTATGAACCTGTGGGGAACACGTAAACCCTAGTTACTTTGATTAATTGATTAAAACCCAAAATTAAAAGCTGTTAAGTGTATATTTCAAGTTCGTTGTTTATTTTCACTTATTTAGAGATAGAACCCCCCTTTTTATGTTTTTACTTTCTAAGGAAGTCATCAACCGAACAATAGTAATAACAAGTTGAAGTTAAGTCTAGACTATTTTCCTCGTGGGAACGATCCCAACCTCACTAGTTGGGTTATTTACTTGACGCGACCGCTTTACTTCTCATTTGAGAAGTAAGTTTGAGCGTATCAGATGTGCACGATTCTGAACAGGACCATTACGAGGAACAGGAAAAGGAACGGAGGGCAAAGGAAGATGTAAAGGTCGATATAAAACAAGAGATCAAGAAGGCATTGAAGGAGTTCCAATGCATCCCCGATATCGCTGGACTTAGTTATGAGAACTTTTATATCCACCCAAATTTGGACCTTATAGAAGGGTTCAAGATTCCAAAGTTTGACACCTTCGGAGGAGTGGGAAACCCTATGGCTCATTTGAGAGCCTACTGTGACCAGCTTGTGGGAGTTGGAAGGGATGAAGCTTTATTGATGCGGATCTTCAGTCGAAGCCTTTGTGGAGAAGCTCTTGAATGGTTTACCTCGCATGAAACCATACAATGGCCCAGCAGTAATGCACTGGCCAAAGATTTCATCGATCAATTTGCATAAAATGTAGAAATTTTTCCCTATTGATACTCTTCGGAGAAGATGAAACAAAAGTCAACCAAAAGCTATAGGGAGTTCGCCTATAGGTGGAGAAAAGAAGCGGAAAGGATGAGGCCACCCATGACTGAGAAAAAAAATCGTTGAAGTGTTCGTGCGCGTGCAAGAGCCAGAATATTATGATAGAATTATGTTGCTCGTTGGAGCAAAGTTTGCCGAGATAGTCAAGATTGCTGAGACTATCGAAGACGGTTTAAAATCAGGAAAGATAGCCCGTGTATCCGCATCACCTGGATCTTCAGGGTTGTTGAGAAAGAAAAAAGAAGAAGTTGTTGCTATTTTATAGGGGGAAGGAAAAACCTCTGAAGCTCATCATATTCCCAAGGTCGTTCCCGGCATTCCCCAAAGTCCTACCAATCTTGTTACACGCAATCTAGTCATCCCGATAATCAGAATGCTACCTCCATTTATCCAAAAGTCCAAGCTCCCATATACCAAAGTCCACCCCTCAATTACCAAAGTCCATCTCCCATTTACCCAAATCATCCTCCACCCTACCAAATTCCATCTCCCTACAAGGGTGTTGCTCCTAATTGCGCTAACGTGCAGTCGAGCTACCGAGCACCCCCTCCTGTTTATCAAGTCCAAGCTCCACTATAAAAAAATTCCCCGCTGAATTACCAAGCTCCATCGCCAAACTACCAAACAAATCCATATCCCAGAAGCCAAGCTCCCCGTCCAAGTACCATAAATTATCAACAGCTGCCTCCTCCTCAACAAAGCAGTTATGACCCTCCCCGGCCCAAATTTGAGAAGAAGCCTTCAAGGAACTTTAGTGCATTCGTAAAAAGCTGGGAAACACTGTACGAGCGACAGGCTGAGGCTGGATACATCCACACTGTGGGGCCCAAACCCGTGGATGTCAATTCAAAATTCTACAAACTCGATCAGAGATGTGCTTATCATTCCAACAGTGTTGGGCATGATATTGAAGATTGTGTCAACCTCAAGCACAAAATTGAGGATCTGATTGATCAAGAGGTAGGCTCTCTCCAACCGGTGGCACCAAATGTCAACACCAACCCGTTGCCGAATTATGGAAGAAGCAATGTCAGTATGATCGAGACAGACAAAGACTGGTATGGAACGAAGATGATTACTCCCATCATTCACGATGATTTGTAAAGGGTTGTCGCTTCTTTAAGCATCAAAGAAAAGAGAGAATTTGTTATTTTGACACCTGCAAAGGTTGTTGCCTTGGTGCCATCAGAAACTCTCATCAAGCCTAAGTTTGTTATTGAAACTGCTGCTGCTCAAGGCATGACCATGTGTGGAAGGTGTTACACTGCTGACGAGCTTGATCTCAGAGGACAAAAGAAGGATCAGTCCAAAAGTCCGAGAAGCGAAAGAGAAGCAGAGGAATTCTGGAGAAGGATGCAACCAAAAGATTATTCCATCGTCAAGCATTTGGAGAAGACTCCAGCTCAGATCTCCGCATGGGCCCTGCTGATGAGCTCTCAATCCCATAGGCAGGCCTTAATAAAAGCTCACGATGATAAGTACATATCCGCAGGCGCAAGCAGTGATAAGGTGGCCGCCAGGATTCCCCAGGTTATTCGAGGGCACCAAATTAGCTTTTATAAAGATGAGCTGCCTTTTGAGGGGAGGTCTCACAACAAGGAATTGCAACATCACTGTGATATGCCGCGAAAAGGCTGTCAACCGCGTCCTAGTAGATGATGGATCTGGTCTGAATATCTGCCCGTTATTGATGTTGAGGAAGCTAAGGTTTTATCTTGGGAAACTGGAGCAAAACTAAGTCAACGTGAGAGCCTTTGATAGGGTTCAGAGAGACACGTTGGGAGCGGTGAATTTTACCATTCAAATTGTCCCAACAGAATTCAGCGCAATTTCAAGTATTAGATATCGATACCAGTTACAACCTTCTTCTGGGAAGACAATTCATCCATATGGCTGGAGTCTTCCCCTCTACTCTCCATCAGATGATGAAGATCGTGTGGCAGAACGAAGACCTTGTTATTGATGGCGAGGGGAGTCACCTAGGCAGACAGGTGCCGATCATTGATGAGATACCGCGAGGCACAAATTTTACATGGTGGAGCTGGTAAATGCCACTGGTGACGACTTGGACCCATAGACTCTAATGCCTGCCATGTACAAGATGATAGCCACTGTGATACTTCAAAATGGTTTTGAGCCAGGTTCGGATTGGGAAGAGATTCCTAATGAATTATTGAGCCTGTTTCGGTCCTCGTTAAAAGATCTAGATATGGTTTGGGGTACATCCCAACAGACGATGACATGAAGATGAAGAAGAAAAATAATCAAGCATTGGCGAGGCCGATCCCACATCTGTATTAATCCTTTCCAATCCGGGAGTATGCCGAGCATGAAGACCTTGGGGAAGGAATATGTGACCTCTTCGAGGAGATCGATGTTGTTGTTGAGGAAAAGGTCGAGCTAGATGGTATTCACGATGCTGAACAAGGGGAGGTGTTGCGGAACTGACCTCCACGCCCATCCTGATACCCCAAACTTCTCGGTAGAAAGGCGACATTTCATGCACATTAAAATCGGTGGTAGTCTGGAAGAGGCCTGAGACCCACCAATTTGCATTTTCTTAACTTTTAAATTTTTTGAATTTTCATTTTGATTTTCAAAAAAGGTCAACATGGCCCCATGCCATGGCCAAAGTTTGCATTGTTTTTAGATGAAAGCCTCTTTGTTTTTAACTTTATTTATTTAGTCGTTTGTTATACCTTACTTTCCTAATTTTGTCTGTTTATGATTTCAGTAACATAAGTTACAGACCTGCCAATGTCATGTCATGTCACGAGCTAAATGAACAAAATGAGGCAGGAGACGACGAGGTTGATGATTATGAAGAAGAAAGTGAGGAATCAGATTATGTCGCTGAGGAATTTCGGCAATTTGAGAATCAACATAAACCAAATCTAGAGGAAATGGAAATAGTGAATTTGGGAGATCCAGAATGTGTCAAATAAATTAAGATTAGCATCCACCTAAATGAAGCTCAGAAAGAGGGCCTAATTCATATGTTTGCTGAATATACTGATGTGTTCTTTTGGGAAGTTGGTGATATGCAAGGGTTGAGTATCGATGTCGTATCTCATAAGTTGCCGATCAAATCGGGGTTAGATCCGGTGAAGCAAAAAGCTCAAAAATTCAAGCCTGATCTGAGTTTAAAGATTAAGGAAGAAATCACCAAGCAGATAGAGTCCCGTTTGGTGAAAGTGACATAATATACAACTTGGCTGGCCAATGTTGTTCGGGTCGCCAAAAAAGACGGGAAAATAAGGATTTGTGTTGACTATTGAGATCTCAACAAAGCTAGCCCAGAGGATAACTTTCCGATGCTGAATATTCATATTTTGATTGATAACTGTGCAAGGCATGAAATGCAGTCATTTGTGGACTGTTACGCAGGCTATCACTAGATTATGATGGATGAGGAGGATGCAAAAAAGATGACTTTCATTACACATTGGGGTGTATATCAGTATAGGGTGATGTCGTTCGGCCTCAAGAATGCTGGTGCCACCTACATGAGAGCTATGACAACCATATTTCATGACATGATTCATAAGGAGATTGAAGTGTATATGGATGACATCATAATCAAATCCCGCGAGAGTTCGTATCACTTGACACATCTAAAAAAATTCTTTGATCTATTGCGTTGTTACAACCTGAAGTTAAATCCAGCCAAATGCGCTTTTGGAGTTCTAGCCAGAAAATTGTTGGGATTTATAGTTAGCAGAAGGGGTATTGAGCTCGACCCTTCTAAGATTAAAGCAATTCAAGTATTACCTCCACTGAAGACGAGAAAAGAGGTGATGAGTTTCTTAGGGAGGTTAAACTACATCAGTCGATTCATAGCTTAATCAACCGTGATATATGAGCCTATTTTCAAGATGTTGAAGAAAGATGCCCCGACAAAGTGGACTGAATAGTGTCAGATTGCTTTTGATGCTACCAAGAACTATTTGTCCAATGCATCGGTATTGGTTCCTCCGCAAGAAGGGAGTCTGTTGCTGCTGTACTTGTCTGTCTCAGATAGTGCATTCGGATGCGTACTTGGTCAACACGACAAAACAAGAAAGAAGGAAAGGGATATATATTATAGAAGCAAGAAGTTTAATCCATACGAGTCTCGTTACACTTTGTTGGAGAGAACATGTTGTGCTTTGACGTGAGTTCCCCAGAAACTGAGACATTATTTGTCTTCTTATGCTACATACCTCATTTCTAGAATGGATCCACTGAAGTATATCTTCCAGAAAGTGATGCCGACCGGAAAGTTAGCTAAGTGGCAAATGTTGTTGAGTAAATTTTACATTGCGTATGTGACTTAGAAAGCGACAAAGGCACATGCTTTGGCTGATCATCTTGCAGAAAATCCCGTTGATGAAGAGTAAGAACCACTTAAGACTTATTTTCATGATGAAGAAGTGTCATTTGTAGGTGAGGATATTTCTGAAGTATATCCAGTTTGGATATTATCCTTTGATGGAGAGGCGAATCATCAAGGTAAAGGTATTGGAGCAGTCTTAGTGTCAGAATACAACATGGCCGAATACGAAGCTTGTATTCTAGGTTTGAAAATGTCCATCGACATGAATGTTTATGAGTTGTTGGTTATTGGAGATTCAGACTTTTTAATTCATCAAGTTCAAGAAGAATGTCCTGTGAAGAACCCAAAGATTATACCTTACGTACAATATGTGCAGAAGTTGTGCAAAAGGTTTTGCAATATCGAGTTCAGACATACTCTCAGAATACAAAATGAATTGGCCGATGCTCTTGCCACCATCGCTTCGATGATTAAACATCCGAATACTGATTATATTGATCCTCTGTATATAGACCTGAAATAACGTTAAGTCCATTGTTCCCATGTTGAAGCAGAACCGGATGTCTTGCCTCATTATTTCGATATAAAGAAGTATTTGGAGTCTGGAACTTATCCCGAAGATGCTACGTCCAATCAGAAGAAGTCGATACGCCATATGACTCTCAATTTATTTTTGAGTGGGGAAATCCTGTATAGGAGGACTCCAGACTTTGGTCTTCTTAGATGCCTGTTATTTTTGGATGACTATAGATAATGATTGTTGCAAGTTTGTGCAGAAATATCATAAATGTCAGGTGCATGGTGATCTGATCCGAGTGCCACCTCATGAGCTCAATGCTCTAGCTTGGAATATGGATGTCATAGGTCTGATAGAGCCGACCGATTCTAATGGACATAGATTCATTTTGGTTGCCATTGATTACTTCACCAAGTGGGTGGAAGGGGCTTCATACAAGTTGGTAACCAAGAAAGTTGTAGCTGATTTTGTTCGCAACAATTTGATATGCAGGTTTGGAGTACGACAATCCATTATTACCGACAATGGTGCGAATTTCAACAGTCACTTGATGAGAGATATATGTGAGAAATTTAATATTACTCACCAAAACTCAACCGCTTATCGTCCCCAAATGAACGGATCTGTAGAGGCCGCCATTAAGAATATCAAAAAGATTTCGAGGAAAATGATTGACAAGCATCGGGGTTGGCATGATATGTTACCATATGCTATATTGGGATACCGTACGACTGTCAGAACATCAATTGGAGCCACTCCATATCTTCTAGTATATGAAACAGAAGCAGTCATACCTGATGAAGTCGAGATACCGTCTTTGAGTGTCATCCATGAAGCTGAGTTAAGTAATGCTTAATGGGTTAGCAAGAGGATTGATCAACTAACTTTGATTGATGAGAACAGAAGGGTTGTTGTCTTTCATGGTCAGTTGTATAGACAAAGAATGATAAGTGCCTTTCACAAAAGAGTAAGATCCAGAATTTTCGAAGCAGGTCAGTTGGTTCTTAAGCGTATTTTTCCTCATCAAGACGAGTACAAAGGAAAGTTCTCACCAAACTGGCAAGGTCCTTACATGGTTCGTAAAGTATTATCTGGAGGTGCTTTGGTCCTGTCGGAGATGGATGGTACCGCATGGACTAAACCTATCAACTCGGATGCTGTAAAGAGATACTACGTGTGAAGCTTCAGTTTTCATTTTTGTTATTTACTTGTAATCATTCTGTTTGCTTGTATTTGTTTTTCTTACAATTTTATCCCTTATAATGAACTATGTGTGACATGAATTCTCAAGAATGACATACGTAGGCAGCCTATGGCAGCCTCGATCACCCTATTTATCCCCTTTAATTATTTTCGTTGTATTTGAACTACGTTCGACCTAAATTCTCAAGAATGAGATACGTAGGCGGCCTGTGTTGGCCTCGGTCAGTTTTCTTTGTAAATTATTTTTATTTTGTTAACCTTTGAGGGGGAACTACGTTTGACCTGATTCCTGCTTTAACGGGATACCTAAGCGCCACAAGGGTTCGGTCATATCTCTCATAAGATTTCTATTCCTCTCTACAATAGAAACTGGGACAAAATTTTTGAGATGGACTCAAAAATTCTCAGGAAGAAGATTCTTCCTCACCATGTCAAACAGAAGATATTCCGGGATTTGCAACTGGGACAGAATTTGTGAGAAGATCTCAAAATTCTGTAATCTACTCAGTTATAATGGAAAGATAAGCAAGACATTTAACTGGGACAGAAATTTTGAGAATGACCTCAAAATTTCAGCACGGATTTATCAACAAGTTCAGAGAGACTCTGAAAATGCCCCAGCGAATGATCAGATAGGCCTTCAAGCATTAGACTCAAAGAAGTTTGTTAAGCCTGATATGACATGACTTGGCAGAGACCTTCTTAGATACTGTTTGTCAAAAATTTATTTCTCTTAAATTTTCCCTTTTATGTTTCATTTGTTTTGGCATAAAATACTTTGTCTTATCTATCAAGAGTTGGGAGATCAGGAATTCAACCGGAGATAGAAAGATAAGGAGCAAACAACTGAAGAAATTGACAGTTCGTTTTTAAAACTAACAATTTTTCTAAGGACGCACGTTTACAGTTTTGCTCTCAAATCAGCAAATTCTTCTGATGGATGAATATGGAAAGGTCCAAAAAGGAGAAAATTATCCCAAAATCAATAGTTTTCCTAGAAGCAATAGGCATTTTATATCTCTTATGTCGGAGACTTGGGAATATGAATTGTTTATTTCAATCAATTTCCAACAACATGAAATTTATAAAGGACATCATTTGCATCATAATGTTGGATATGATACTATGCATTATTATGAGAGGGTCAGCTAGTTTATTATCGATCTAGACGAGGTATTACCTTGAAGACGTTTTACTATTATCATCGTTGGAGGCGATATGATTATTAATGCATCGCAAGTCAATACTCATGCATCGCGAGTCAATACGCATGCATCGCGAAAAATCATGCATCACGAGTCAATACTCATGCATCACGAAAGATTGTGCATCGAAGAGTCAACACTCATGCATTGCGTAAGACCATGCATCGCGAGAAGATTTTATGCATCGCAGTAAATTATGCATCGCGAGAAGGTTTCATACCTCGCAAAGAATTAGGCATCGTGAGAAGGTTTCATACCTTGCAGAAATTATGCATCGCGAGAAGGTTTCATACCTCGCAGAAATTATGCATCGTGAGAAGATTTCATACCTCACAGAAATTATGAATCGCGAGAAGATTTCATACCTTGCAAATTTACGCATCACGGGAAGATATTCATGTCCCATGAGAAATCATGCACTACCGGAGAAGGAATCGTGCATCCAAAGAGAAATATTTATCCATCGGCATCTACTGCATTCTTTTATTTTGATAAAAGCAAACATCAAAAAGAGCATCGAAGACGACATCAAGAGAAATACTAGCACTGCATCAAATTTCCTTTATGTTCACATCATATGAAGAATACATTGAAGATTATATTGTAAACACAAGACGTAATCTTTATTTTCTTTACCTCAAACCAATCGAGTTGACGTCAAATGTCGAAGAGAACAATTAAGTGTTGACATGGTAAAAGATAATGTCTCCCATTTTAATTGAATTTTTATGCTGACGAGTTTTATCTCAGCCTTGTCGAGAGCATCCAAAAGTATGAATTATCCAAAAATAAACCACAGGTGCGGACGACATAAAAAAGGATGCAGTACGATGTGGAACTTTTTCTTGGTAGCGAACTGGGACATAGTCCAACGAGGAGTGTCTCACTCTTAGGACGCGAGCAGAGGAGCAACTTCCACCACAATCAAACCACACCCCTATCATAAGGCATGCGGGTTTTTCTTTCAGTTTGTCAGCTTCGGTTTTGCATCAAGAGATTTAGATATCGCCGGAAGCAAATCTCCAGTCTGAGCGACAATGCACCAAGGGCTTTGGAAATTATGTCCGTGTAAGTTCTTAACTATGAGTGTGAAGTGCACCACATTCATGGTAAGAGGTTACATACCTCCTTTTCATACTCTTTTGGATTTGTCACTTGTCCGAAGCCAAAGGTTATCTAGCATAATACATTTCATTTTCTACCGATTGAGTCAAACTAAAGGCAGCCAAATTCCTAGCTTAAGGATATGTAATCAAGCTCATTGTTGAAAAGTTGGTTGTACTCTGACATTCGATCTCGAATCTTATTCTCGAGCATTTTGGTACCTTCATAATTTGGTATCAAGGTGGATTTTGAATTCATTATAAATCATGCGTTAAATCAAGCTTATTGAACTACAAGTGGCCTGAGTTCTCATATAGCCTAAGATATGTAGGAAAACCACTTCTGGGGTTCAGCCATAATTATGAAAGCCCGTACCAATATCCCTTTCCTAAAGATGAATAAGTGTTATGTCAAAATTAGTTTGGTCAATTTTATTTTCTTTGAATTTCTTGCATCAATCCACGTAAAATGAGGGACAATAGTTGACACCCGATTTTGACCTTCGACGATATGAATTAATTTACAAGCCTCATAATACTGCACAAATAATAATAATAATAATAATAATAATAATAATAATAATAATAATAATAATAATAAGAATAGTAATAATAATAACAATAATAATAATAATAATTAGATTTTGTAAAGTCTAAAATATTTTAAGTTACTTTTAATAATTTTAGATAATATATGTTATACATAATTATGTGTATAATTAGCATATTTTATGATTATGTAAAAATCATCTCAAAAGAAATTTTATTATATGCAAATATTCTACTAACTAAGTTTAGATACATAACGGTTCACGTTTTCGATTAGTTATTTCATAATTAAGTTAATTTTTTATTTCTTTAATATTAAGAAGCTCGCAAATTAATTTATTACTTAATTCCTACCGCCCATTTTCAGCTCAGTTCTTTAGGTTAAATTCAACCTAACCAACCCTTTAATTCCCATCAAAGCGTAATCGTGATCTTGAACCTTTTGCCATTTTCCTGCACAACCCTTTTATTTCCAGCCCACTTCCCCTACCTAGACCAGCTCCATTTCCTTTCACAAAAGGAAATCAGAGAATTCAAGTTGACCCCACCAGTTTTTTTTTCTTTTGGCGGAAATCCAGAACTTTGTTAAACTTTTTTTCAGCGCCTCAACGACTCTTTCCCTCTCTCCAGTCGTACAACTCTCTCATTAGCTGTATCTCTGCTAATTTTTCCTTGCAGCAAACGTGTTTTCATCCTCTTAATCGTGAGATGATGCCACATCAAACAAGAAGGACGAATCGTCGATCCCAACCGTCCATGTTGTTGGCCTCGTACAGATTCACAGGGATAAGGGTGAATCTCGTACAGAGGCAACTCTTTTTTTTTCTTTAAGGATGAACAATTTTAATTTGAAAAAGAGAAGGGAAAGAGGTGAGTACCCAATTTTACCCTATGTTTACTGATATACCGTGTTTTCACGGTATTTTTAATGTTTTTTCCTTAAGTTTAGTGTGTGTCCAAAACCTTTTATGTATTGATTTTTATGTAAGTTTCTCTTTATTTCCAGGAAATCTGTCCAAAGATGAAGGCAGAAGTTTTTGAGTAAGAAATGCAGAAAAGTTACCACCTACGGAGCTTGTGACGGTCCATCGTGCCTGTGACGGTCCGTAGGTGGAATCGTAGTGAAGCTGCTGAAGGAAGATGGGGAATTTTGACCAAGTGTGGGATGATATCCCGTGGTTTCACGGTATAATTTATACTTTTTCCTTAAGTTTAGTGTGTCCGAAAGCCTTTTTTGTGCTAATTTTGATATAAGTTTCTCTTTGTTTTGCAGGAAATCTGTCCAAAGCTGAATGCGGGGATTTTGAGCGAAAAATGCAGAAGAGACCACCTACGGAGCTTATGACGGTCCGTCGTGCCTGTGACGGTCCGTAGGTGGCAGCGTAGAGAAGCTGCTGAAGGAAGATGGGGAAGTCTGACCAAGTGTGGGATTACGAAGCTTGTGACGGTCCGTCATGGCTATGACGGTCCGTCCTGCAGGTTCGTCGTGAAGATCAGAGAAGTGATCTCAGTACCTAGATTTCAAGAGTTGAAGTATTTTGAAACGAGACCCTCGACGGACCGTTGTGCCTATGACGGTCCGTCATACTTACCATCGAGGGGAACGAAGAAAGCAGCAGAAGAGAGTGTACAAGTATGGGACGACGGAGTCCATGACGGTCCGTCATGACCACGACGGTCCGTCGCATGGTCCGTCGACCCAGCCGCGTTTTGGCAGATTTCCAACAATTAGAATTCTTGTTTGATTAGGTTTTTATTTTTATATAAATAGTTCGAAAAACCTCGTTTTTGAGGTTAGACTCTACTAGATTAGAAATCATATTATTAGACTTTGTTTATGAGTGTTTGATTCTTTGGAGATTCCTACAAGTAATTTTTTGTGATTAATCAAGCAATTTTTTGGATTTTACTCTTTCTCATTGAAGTAAGTACATGAATTCTTATTTGATATATTTGAATATTGTGTTTATGGCTATGAGTAACTAAACTCCATAACTAGGGTTGTGGGAACCATAGGCAAATAATGAGATAAATCCTAGCTAAAATAACAATTCTAGAAAAGTGTCTTGCATGTATTAATAATTCTTCCGCTTAGAAGTCTTTTTAACGGATGATCAACGTTAGAACTCACCTTAATGCTACTTGCCGGACCAAGGAGGTAGATAATAGGAAAAGAATTATTAACATAGATTTAGTGTATACTATCTAATAGGCTAGTATTGATTGGTATGAGGTAATAAGTTAGTCAAATATCGAATACGATGCTTAATATGAGGTAAGAATAAGGGTTAGGAAAGCAACACACGTAGCCGGACCAAGTGTCTCTTTCAATTTCATAAGTTATTTTTACTCATTAGGAAATACAAACCCCCCATTTTTATGTTTTTACTTTCTAAGGAAGTTATCAACCGAACAATAGTAATAACAAGTTAAAGTTAAGTCTAGACTATTTTCCTCGTGGGAACGATCCCAACCTCATTAGTTGGGTTATTTACTTGACGCGACCGCTTTACTTCTTATTTGAGAAGTAAGTTTGAGCGTATCAAATTTTGGCACCGCTGCCGGGGAATTTAGCTTTTAGATTAACTTGAACTTAATACTATAGTTTTGTTGATATTTTCTTGATTTTACTTTGTTTTATTGTTTTTGATTTCTTTTCAGAACTATCCTCCTTGTATGCCAAATACACGGAGAGGAAGAGAACCGTTGTTTCCCTACAATCACGAGTTAGAGCGTACACTGCGAAACATGAATCGTAATTTGGGAATCAATGATGAGGATCCAAACCAGAACATCCCAGCTCCGGTTGATGTTCATGGTCAGATGTTACCCGATGCTCCGGGTGAACATCAACAGAGGGGACAGAATCCCTCTCCACGGCCCCAAGCATACTACAGAGGCTATGATAACATAGCAGATTCGGATGGGCCACTGGTTTTGCCTCCTCTACCCACAGGCCACACTTTTGTGGTAACTAGTAGTCTGATGCAAATGCTCACTGCCAGAGGTTTGTTTTCAGGGCTACCTTCTGAGGATCCACATGCCCATATAGCTAAGGTAAGGGCTATTGTGTAAATGTTTTGTGGGGAGGCCTGATTTGGATCTAGATGTAATAGGGCTCAGAGTGTTTCCTCTCTCACTGACGGGAGAGGCTGCTATTTGGTTCACTGAGCTCCCATACAACTCCATTTTTACTTGGAATCAACTGAGGGATGTCTTCTTAGCACGCTACTATCCGGTCTCCAAGAAACTAAACCACAAAGACAGAGTGAATAACTTTGTGGCACTACCAGGAGAGTCAGTTAGTAGTTCTTGGGATAGATTCACCTCATTCTTGAGAAGTGTTCCAAATCACCGTATAGATGATGAGTCACTGAAAGAATACTTCTATAGGGGACAAGATGATAACAACAAAGTTGTATTGGACACTATAGCAGGTGGATCTTATGGAGAATGTCCTTATGCTGAGATCGCTGAAAAATTAGAAAAAATCTCCCGGAATAACAAAGCTTGGAGTACTAGAAAATCTGATACAGGGAGAAACACCTTTGCAGTGCAGTCCACTCACAACCCATCCACAGATGAGATTCGTGAAGAAATGGCTCAAATGAGAACTGAGCTTGGGTTGGTACTAAAACATGTCACTGGGGGTGCAGAAAAGATTAATGCAGTCAACTACTTGGCTAAACCACCACCTCCAAACGATGAGTGTTATTATGAGGAGGATTCCTATGCAGTAAATGAACAGATGGGGGGTTTCCGACCAAGCACCCAAGGCTCGAATCAGGATAATTGGCGCCAAGGTCAAGGGAACCAAGGTCGAAACTACGGTAACTACAACCGTGAGGGTCATTATGTCCGAGATGGTAACTACAACCGCGACAACAACTTCAACAGGAGTAACTATGGTAATAGAAACGACAGGAGTGGACCCTATGTTCCTCCTCAAAATTGTGAAGTTACTCCTAGGGATGGTGGAGATAGTATGGCGCGAGTTGAGGATATGTTGCACAAAATGACGAGGAGGTTCGATGCTAGTGATGAGCACATTAAAGAATTAAGGGGTGATTTAGCTAGTATTGGGCAAAAAGTTGATACACACGCAATTTCGATTAAACAGATCGAATTGCAAGTGGCCCAATTATCTGCGACAGTGAACACACGGCAACCGGGCACTCTTCCTAGCAACACTGTCCAAAACCCAAAGAATGATGCGCACTGTATGGCAATCACTACTCGGGGTGGTAGGCAAACCATTGACCCACCTATGCTATCGGCCGAGAAAAATATGAGAAAGGATAATGATAAGGTGGTAAAGGGTAGTGGTGAAGCAGAGGAAAGTAATGGAAAAGATGCAGAAGTACCCATCAAGGTAATTCCCATGCCTAGGCCACCACCACCTTTCCCTCAGAGATTAGTGAAAAAGATCGAGGATGGTAAATACCGGCGTTTCATAACTATGTTGAAGCAACTTTCTATCAATGTCCCTTTGGTAGAAGCTTTAGAACAAATGCCCGGTTACGCCAAATTTATGAAAGATCTGGTCACAAAGAAAAGATCGGTCACTTTTGAGGATGATGAAAGACTGCAGCATTGTAGTGCTATCGCTACTAGATCCCTCGTACAAAAGAAAGAAGATCCTGGTGCATTCACTATCCCTTGTACAGTTGGGTCATTACATTTTGCGAAAGCATTATGTGATCTGGGGGCAAGCATAAATCTCATGCCCCTCTCAATTTACAAGAAGTTGGGATTGGGGGATCCAAAACCCACTACGATGCGGCTACTGATGGCTGATCGGACAGTGAAACGGCCTATAGGGATACTCCATGATGTGCTAGTAAAAGTGGAATCATTCATCTTTCCGGCTGATTTTGTTATTCTTGATTGTGAGGCCGATTTTGAAGTGCCTATTATTCTTGGGAGGCCATTCCTTGCTACAGGTAGAGCCTTAGTTGATATGGAGAAGGGACTGATGACTTTCCGGCTAAATAATGAAGAAGCGACCTTCAACATTTGTAAGACCATGAGGCAGAGTGGTGAACTCCAATCGGTATCTTCCATAGACCACAAAGAAAAGATGAAGAAGGAGACTGAACAGAAAAATGAAAAACAAGAGTTTATGGTGGGGGATTTGGTACTTGTAGACAGTTCTGGGGTGCCTTGTCTTCCGGGCAAGCTCAAGTCCAAATGGACAGGCCCTTATTTGATTACCCAAGTATTCCCTCATGGAGCAGTTGAGTTAAACTCCAAGGAGGGAGTGCGGTTTAAGAGGAATATAGATAGAATAAAACTCTATTTTGGGCATAAAGCATCGGGGAATAAAGTAATAGAGGCAAACCATCTTGATGAAGTCTGAGTAATCAAGTGTCCCCAGTCGTGCCGCGACATTAAATAAGGCGCTTGTTGGGAGGGAACCCAATACTTATCGTCTTTTTAATAATGGTAGCATTTTTTCTATTAATGGGTTTTAAATTTGCAGGCACATCACCAGGAAATTCTGCAGAACACTACTCTGCAGTAGCCACTGACGGATACAACGACGGACCGGTGCACATGCAACGGATCGTCGTATGCATCCGTCACACCAGGTACGTATTTCTGTCATTTTGAATATTAGGGCACACACGACGGAACCTACGACGGCTCGTCAAAAATGCGACGGACCGTCGTAGGTTCACCATCGCGTGATTAATGAATTCTACCCGACCCGACCCGGCTGGACCCTTTTCAAAATCTGACCGTTTATACTCCCCACCCCTCCATATTTCACCCCATTACTTCCAAATTCCTCTCATCTCCCCTCTCTTTTCAACTTCCACACTTCCCCCACTGATCATTACCCCCACAATCTTCCCAAACCTTATAATTATTATATACTAGTGGGTGCTGCTGCTATTGGTATCTACCTTGCCACCTGAATCATTCTCCACTTGTGTTTTCTCCATTTCCAAGGTATGTGTCTCTAAATTTATACTCATTTATCTTGCATTTTGGTTTAGTAGTTAGTATTAGCTTAGTTCTTAGTCGTATATTGTTTCCTTGATGTGATTATGACTCGGACACTCACCTTGGAGCGGCGGGTACTTACAGGGAGTCTCCCATCGATGCCGGAGATCCACAACCTATTCACCAGGCATCGCTTAGAGTGGACAGCCCGTCCGTTGGGACGATACAGCGAGGAAGTGGTCCGAGAGTTCTACGCATCCTACGTAGCGACTCTCCGATCACAGATCGATAGGTGGGCTACTCCCGCTAAATAGGCCCCACTGGACCAGGTTTGAGTCCGGGGCGTGCAGGTTGACATTTCCCTGCCAGCTATCCGCCGATTCCTATACGGCGAGAGTACAGATGCTACGCGGACTCCCCACACTGCCGAGTTTGACTACCGCTGGCAGATAGTGAAGGATGGCCAGTTCTTGCGCGAGCAGGCACTGAGAAAGACCACCAAGAGGTGGATGGCCCTGCACCTATCAGTCGACGGAGAGGGTGCAGATTGGGTCACTGAGCCAAATGGGCCATCAAGAAGGCCAACCTCACGTTTGTCGCGAAGTTCTTGTGGCTGCTCGTCCGTCACTGCCTTTCCCCCACAGCTGCTGATAACATCGTCACTTGGGATCGAGCAGTGTTGATAGCGGCGATGATAGCCGGATTCGAGGTCGACTTCGCATGGCTTCTCCAAGCAGTCATGCATTATAGGGCATTCAAGGTCACTACCACCTACCCCTTCCCGTGTATGATTTTTGCCCTTTGCAGGACCGCAGGTGTGCCCATATGGCACATAGATCACTTGAAGACCCCGCAGGGCACCATTGACGTCGGCCTCATTAGAGAAGAGGCCAATGAGTTGGCCCCACGTCAAGGGCCCCGTCCAGAGCTGCCACCACTTACTGATGATCTTGCGGATACAGTGGCCTAGGCCCGCACCGCTACACAGGCGTCCACTGACACTACCCCGGTCAAGTCTATCCCGGGTAGTAGCCCAGCCCTGAGCTCCTCTCGCACAGCCCCTCTACCGTTACTGGTCCCGCTTGCTAGGGTCCAGAAACTAGAGGCACAAATGGCCACTCTTCTGCATCATATCCAGCCGTGGATGCAGAAGTCTATTACTGAGTCTGAAGCGCGTATGGAGAGGAAGATGCAGCGGAAGATTGCTGAGGTTCACCAGCGCCTAGATGCATTTGAGTTGCGAGTGTTAGCCCGCCCATCCCCTCCGGTAGATGTGTCGACTCTTCAGGCTGCAGTCGACAGTCTTCGTGCAGACATCGACACAATCCTAGAGGCGAGAGTGTCGGAGCCTGTCGAGCCTTTTGAGGACACTGTATTGGCGGCCCTGTTTGCTACTTCAGACATTCACCCACCTTCCCCTCGAGAGAGTGCCAAGAGGCGTAGGGGTCGATCAGAGGATGAGGCGCGAGCAAGGAAGAAGGAGCGCCGAGAGATGGAGGCCGCGAGGAGAGCATCACTTGCTGAGGCGGAGGCTCACCAAATCACAGCATCGCAGATAGCGGCTGGGGCGTCTAGCTCCCGCACTGTAGAGACAGCAGGAGGCACTACTGATGGTGCGGTTGTTGCTGAGGACATCACTGAGGGTGTCCAGATTGCTGAGGACACCACTGAGCGTGTCCAGATTGCAGAGGATGTGGGTTCTGGGAAACCGGACCCACCAGCTTGTTGATCGACGGCGCTATGCGCCACAGATTTGCTTCACCTACCCCTCTAATCTTTAGATTTTTTTTTATGCATTGGGGACAATTGCATGCTTTTTTGTTGGGGGTGGGGTAAATGGAAAGTGAGTGTTAGGGTGAAGTCTGAGTAGCCCAACTCACTATCCTCTTTTGGGGTTTTCTTGCCTGAGTTCTTTTTCCCCAAAAGACTGATTATTTTTTTCTGTTGAACCGGCATGTTTATATCTTTTGTACATAGTTTAATTCTAGAGCATGATGGCTAAAATGATATCCTGATAAACTGAAAATAACGCATGACTAGGCATAGTAACTGACAATTGTGTGGCTCTAAGCGTGAAATAGAGTTACACCATTGCATACCCTAAGTCTTTAATTCGAACTAGGTGTCTAATAATATGGTATAGTGATGACATGTCAAGTGAGAGTGAGGAAATTTGAATAGTCCACTATTGGTACTGATCTAGAACTTGCCTGGTTAGTCCTGCTAAAAGTAAGCTGTAACAAACAATTAGGAAAGGATCATAGGCCCTTATTCAAGAAAGCCCATTTCTAACCCAAATAAAAGAAACCGAACGAAATTTATCCTTCTTTGATCCAAATAATCTGAGCTTAAATTAGACCTTTCTTTTTCACCCTAACTGATCTTTTCGGGGAACAATGTGTTGGCCCTGGTCCCTTCTTGGACATGTGCACCTCAGCTTATGCCAAAAGCATAAGTTGAGGGTGGCTAATACAGTAAACAACCTTCGTTTTGGCCCTGACCCAACTTTGGGAATAGTGTACCTTGACTCATGGCAAAGCCATGAGTTGAGGGTGGCTATTATGAGGAATGCTCTGGAAAGTGGGGTTGAAAGAACAAAAGAGAGAGAAAGAACAAAAGTAAAGTGACTCAGAATTAGTTGAAAGAAGAGTAAAGAAAAATAAAAATCACTTACACAAATGAAGAAAGAAGAGAAAATTGAGCAAAGGGAAAGAGTATGAGAAACTGGGTGAGATAAGATGATAAAAAGGGAAGGTTTAGCCGATATGTCAAGGAGGGCAAAAAGTCACTAACGTATACCTAAAAATGTACCCTACCTGACCCTGAGCCTATGTTACAAGCTAAAAAAGTCCTATCGTGATCCTAAGAGTTGTATAGCGAACTTAAGGTAGTGAAAATAAGGGCAGCTTATGGCAATAGGTATGAATGATGTTGACACCCAATTTTGACCGACCTTTAACCATTTTTAGGATTATATTCGACTAAATACGTATTTTAAAGTTTTAATCAATTTTTTTTCTCAAAATTATATATTTAGTATCATTTACTTTATAGAATTATTATAAATATAATTATATTTTTAAAATTATTAATGAATTTCAAATGTTTTAAAATTTAAATGATTTTCAATTATACAAAAATATTTTAGAAATTATTTAAGTTCTAGCCTATTTTATTCTAATTTCTTTCAATTCTAGCCACTTGAATTAGAATTTTATTACAATCATAGCCATCTCTTCCTTTCAAATCTTGCCAATTTTAATTGCAATTTTAGCCATTCCGTATCTAACTCATCTAATTTCAAGAAATCATCTTTTGATCTCATCCGTCTATTAATTTAATAAATCCTAGATCGAATCCTAACCCTTCATCTCTATCTAGACCGACGGTTGTGATTAAATCTCCCATTCTCTTTCTTCAACCCTAAAACCTAAAATTTTAATTCATTTTTCTCTTCCTCCCCTCTCTCCAAGTCACCACCCCCATTCTTCCCCTCCCTCTCTCCAGCCGCCCCCCTCTCTCTTCCCATTCTTTCCAGCGAACCTCCCGTTTCCATAGCCGCCGTCGACCAGCCTTCCCCTCTCCACCTCTCTCATTTTGTTTCCCCCTCTTCTCTTCTCCCTCTCGTCTTCCTCCCTTTCTCTGTCTCCATTCTCTTCCTCTCCTCTCTTTCCGACAAAAACCAGCAGCAGCCGCAACTCCGGCAGAATTCCATGGCCACCAACAGCTCCGGCGACGGCGAAAGCAACAACAACTCCAACAAATGAGGAGATAGCAATCACGGACTTGGATATAGTTTGCCGAGATCATCAATCAATTTATAATAAACGGATCTTTTCATATCCGTCGAGCAAGTTTTTCTTTCTTTCTTTAATGCGACTATTACATTCTCTAGTGTTTGTCATGTTGCTTTCTTAGAGTATATTGCGTGAAATGTGGGTTTCTCCTGATTTGAGATCATAGTGTTTGTCACTGTTTGTGATTACTGGTGTTGTCTGAGTTTAAACCTCTTTATGTTAGAATGAACAAATTTTAGGTTTGTTTGACATTAAACTGTTGCGATTGAAGATTCGTGGCTCGTTGATTTTCTATCTGTGTTCTAATATGAAATTGCTTTCCTTTGTCTAATTTGGTGGTGAATATGCCTGTTAAAGTTAGTCATTTTGCTAGCTTAATTTTGTAATAAACTGCTCTAAATCTTTGATTTGTGGAAGTTAGTTGTAATATACCCATGTTAGGGTGGTACATTCATAGCAAGGAATGATGAACTAATGTTTGGTCCCTTTAATCGTGTTAAGCCATGAACTGATTTTTTCGTATTTAAGATGATTATAGGGTAAACTTTGATTGACTTCACTGTAAATTTGTTAAGGATATACTAGTGAATCCCAATTTATCTCTTCTCTTAAACCTTATTTGATTCCTTATGTTAATTAGAACTTAAACCAATGTCCTACTTGCTTTACATTTGGAAAATTGTCTTAAATCAAATATAATTTTGGTCCTTCTTTATCTAAGAAAAATGTTTCTCTTCCTTGGTTAATTTTGGTAAAAATATATATATATATATTTTAAAAATATGATTCAATGCTATTATTAAGTAAAATATATTAATTGATTGATCATTTTTCCTTACTTGAAAAGTGATTGATTTCTTACTTTTTTTTAAAAAAAATAATTAAAACAAAATCTAATTTTTGACTCTACTTTATTTAAGAAAATATTTTTTTTATTCCTAATTTTACTTCTTATTTATTTATTTTTGGTAATGGTATATTTTTTTAAAAAATCTGATTTTGGCTCCTCTTTATTTAAGGAAAATAAATATTACTCTCTTTTGATTGATTCTTACTTGCTTATATTTAGTAAAAATAATCAAATTATTTTTCTGATTTTGGCCCTCCTAGAAAATAAGGAAATAGTATTATAATTTACTCCTTAATTTATTTAGTTTCCTTATATGCTCCCCCCTCTTTGCTATATAAATAAGACCCCTCCTCCTCTCACTTTCAACACTCATTCACTTTCAATCACAAATTCTCTCATCACTCTCTCTTCTTTCATTTCTCTCTTGCTACTCTAACAACACATTAATATTCCGTTAAATATTCAAGTATTCTTCTTCGCTATTTTGCTACTTTGTTCGAGTAAAAGGTGAATCATTCTGTTTTGCTTAACCGGTTAGTATTCTTAACATTTACACTATCTTTACATTCACACATTTGTGTAAGCTATTGTTTTTCTTATATGTAGAATTCGTCATTAAACGATTGCATATTGTCTCACCTTGACTAATAAGTGTGATTACTTGTGTAGTTATTTGATTACTTTGACAGGTTTCAAACTTGAAGTTCAAGTTGCAGATTAATTGGAGAAAGATTTATTTGTTTATTTGAATGTATACATATATATTTTTTATTTTTTTTTATTTTATTTATTCGAATGTTGTAACAATTGTAACACTAAAAATCATATATATATAATTTATTTGGGGGGTCGTCTAGGGGAGGGGGATTTATATGCTTACTTGTTCATTAAATTTTTAGAAATCATGCCTATAGGTTTATCTTTAACCACCTAGATTTATTGTTTGTAGGTGTTATATCAATTTTCAATTTGCTTGACGCCTTGTTAATAAGTCTTAAAGAAATAATAACTAGATTCCATTAATTTTTAATGTTAAAATCAAATCATAATAATTTAGTAGGTTGATTAGGTGCTAACTTTTAGCATTGTCTTGTCATGTAGAAACCATGCCTAAGGATTAAAATTGTTCATAACATTTAAATTTACAAAATTATGCATATATGTGTTATTTTTTTTTTGAACACCTAGAAATCATGTCTATAGGCTTGTAAATAAATTCTTAACATATCCATAAAAAATAGAACTTGTTTGTGCATATTTGTGCCCTCCCCCTAAATTTAGTTAATATTATTAATAATCCTATTTGTCTTTTTGAAGATTTTCGCATTCCTTACAATATGTCTTTTTCTTAAAATAATAATGATACTAGAATCATTTCATGCATTTAACAATTTATTTGGCTTTAAATATATTTCATCATAAAACCTTTGCATTTAATAAACTTACCACCTTAATGTTTTACTAGTTTTTTTTTACTTACAAAGTTTTACAACCTAATTTTCTTAAAAGTCATTATTCAATCTTCCTTTGAAATTTTGGATTGATTATGACATTATTTTTGAAATAAATTACAAGTACTATCTCCTAACCTATCGTTAGTGGGAAAGTCAAAGGAACTATGAGGTCTAGTTCCAAATTTTAAACCGACGCATCCTCGGAAGTACCGCCTACCCATGAATTTCAAAAAGAATTATGTGCATTTATGTGTAAATATTTATGTGCCTACATGTAAACTAAATATTATAAATCATTTTCAAAAACATAAGTCTTTTTAAGACCGACCTCAAATCAAAATTGTTTCTATGATGGAGGAGCGCGATCAACAATATCGTGGCATCATCCCTATAAAGAAACAAACATTTTTTAAAAAAATTCATATTCAAATCTTGCTCAATTTTCAAACTTTACTTTCGCACATACTAATTGCTTAATTTTTGCCAATTTTGTTTATAACTTAGTCTCATGTGCTAAATACAAAATAAAACTTGATTGTTTATTTATTGCTATCACCTAGCCTTACATGTTCAAAATAATAAAAGAAAATAAAATAGTATTAATTGTTATCACTTAGCAAGATTAAATAAATTAATAAATTAAATGACCTTGATTGCTACTTGTAACCCCCACATAGATTGCATGAGATATGGCCGGGACCCACACTTGTGGACCTCGAGGGATGTCTAACACCTTCCCCTCGAGGTAATTTGAACCCTTACCCTAATCTCTAGCTCGTTACCTTAGTTAGACTTAGTTAGGTTAGATAGGTGCCCTAACGCGCCTTAATTCGTTAGGTGGCGACTCCAAACTCGAAATCCCAAAAGAGTTGTTAGGTCATGCACAAAACCCGTTTTCTGCGAAAATGGGGCGCGACAAATGAGTGTGACTTTGTTATGAGAGCGAGTGTTGAAATGTAATCCTTATACTCAAACTGAAATCATTGTGTGAAAAATGAGGATTTTGTTCTAAAGTGAGGACATTAGTTGCAATACCAGAATTGTTAGCACCTCAGTGAGAAATTGAAGAGGATAGGTGTTAGTGCATGGTGAGTTTGTGGCATGTTCTGATCCCACAAAACTTCAAGCCTAATAGTGATAGCATGCATAAATTTAATGAGATTAATCGGGATTGATGGCCAAATGATTGCAAAGGATAAAACATGAATACTATTGTACAAAGATTGTGTAGTGAGTCATAGTGCGTCGCTTGAGGACAAACAACAAATTTAAGTTGAGGGTGTTGATATACCGTGGTTTCACAGTATAATTAATACTTTTTCCTTAAGTTTAGTGTGTCCGAAAGCCTTTTTTGTGCTAATTTTGATATAAGTTTCTCTTTGTTTTGCAGGAAATCTGTCCAAAGCTGAATGCGGGGATTTTGAGCGAAAAATGCAGAAGAGACCACCTACGGAGCTTATGACGGTCTGTCGTGCCTGTGATGGTCCGTAGGTGGCAGCGTAGAGAAGCTGCTGAAGGAAGATGGGGAAGTCTGACCAAGTGTGGGATTACGAAGCTTGTGACAGTCCGTCATGGCTATGACGGTCCATCCTGCAGGTTCGTCGTGAAGATCAGAGAAGTGATCCCAGTACCCAGATTCCAAGAGTTGAAGTATTTTGAAACGAGACCCTCGACGGACCGTTGTGCCTATGACGGTCCGTCATACTTACCGTCGAGGGGAACGAAGAAAGCTGCAGAAGAGAGTGTACAAGTATGGGACGACGGAGTCCATGACGGTCCGTCATGACCACGACAGTTCGTCGCATGGTCCGTCGACCCAGCCGCGTTTTGGCAGATTTCAAGCAATTAAAATTCTTGTGTGATTAGGTTTTTATTTTTATATAAATAGTTCGAAAAACCTCGTTTTTGAGGTTAGACTCTGCTAGATTAGAAATCATATAATTAGACTTTGTTTATGAGTGTTTGATTCTTTGGAGATTCCTACAAGTAATTTTTGGTGATTAATCAAGCAATTTTTTGGATTTTACTCTTTCTCATTGAAGTAAGTACATGAATTCTTATTTGATATATTTGAATATTGCGTTTATGGCTATGAGTAACTAAACTCCATAACTAGGGTTGTGGGAACCATAGGCAAATAATGAGATAAACCCTAGCTAAAATAACAATTCTAGAAAAGTGTCTTGCATGTATTAATAATTCTTCCGCTTAGAAGTCTTTTTAACGGATGATCAACGTTAGAACTCGCCTTAATGCTACTTGCCGGACAAAGGAGGTAGATAATAGGAAAAGAATTATTAACATAGATTTAGTGTATACTATCTAATAGGCTAGTATTGATTGGTACGAGGTAATAAGTTAGTCAAATATCG
This sequence comes from Solanum habrochaites, assembly GCA_027704765.1. Lineage (NCBI taxonomy): Eukaryota > Viridiplantae > Streptophyta > Magnoliopsida > Solanales > Solanaceae > Solanum > Solanum habrochaites. The sequence continues at coordinate 37,939,766 of JAKWJA010002493.1, read as the reverse complement.
AATACGATGCTTAATATGAGGTAACGATAAGGGTTAGGAAAGCAACACACGTAGCCGGACCAAGGTGCGGAGTGAGATTTTCTAGATGCCGGACCAAGGATTTAGAAATACATAACTTATCACTTTGCATGCAAGATACTAGGAAAGAATTGTTATAGTTAGAATTATCAAGTTATGAACCTGTGGGGAACACGTAAACCCTAGTTACTTTGATTAATTGATTAAAACCCAACTTTCAAAACTGTTAAGTGTCTCTTTCAATTTCATTAGTTATTTTTACTCATTAGGAAATACAAACCCCCCATTTTTATGTTTTTACTTTCTAAGGAAGTTATCAACCGAGCAATAGTAATAACAAGTTAAAGTTAAGTCTAGACTATTTTCCTGGTGGGAACGATCCCAACCTCATTAGTTGGGTTATTTACTTGACGCGACCGCTTTACTTCTTATTTGAGAAGTAAGTTTGAGCGTATCATGGGATTACGAAGTGCGTGATGGACCGTCGTATCCGTGATGGTCCGTCCTGCTGGTTCGTCATGATGATCAGAGAGTAATCCCAGTACCCAATTTCCAAGAAGTTAAGTGTTATGGATTGGAGACCCTCGACGGACCGTCGTGCTTGGAACGGTCCGTCTTTCCTGTTCGCCAAGGGTAATGAAGAAAGCAGCAGAAGGATTTGTTAAGTATAGGATGATGGAGGCCATGACGGCCCGTCGTGACCATGACGGCCCGTCATGAGGTCCGTCGACTCGGACGCGTTTTGATAGATTTTCAGTAATTAGAGTCTTTCTTTTATTAGGTTTTTGTTTTTATATAAATTGTTGGAAAAACCTCATTTTGGGCGTTAGACTCTCATATAGTAAGACTCTCTTATATTTAGACTTTTTGTTAGTAGACTCTTTTATGTGAGACTTTTGATTGTTAAACTTTTGAAGAATCTTTATTCCTCGATTAATATCAGTAATTGATACACTTTTTCTGGAATTAATTGTTGGTGCATTTGTTGATTAATCAAGTGAACTTCTGGATTTTATTGTTTCTCATTGAAGTAAGTGCATGAATTCTTATATTACATATATGAACATTGTGATTATGACTATGGGTAACTAAACTCTATAACTAGCGTTGTGGGAACCATGGGTGAATAATAAGGTAAAATCTAACTAAAATAACAATTCTGGAATAGTGTCTTGCATGTACTGATAATTCTTTCGATTAGAAGTCTTTGTAACGGATGGCCAACGTCAGAACTCGCCTTACTGCTACTTGCCGAAAAAAGGAGGTAGATAAAAGGAAAAGAATTATCAACCCAGATTTAGTGTATACTATCTAATAGGCTAGTATTGATTTGTACGAGGTAGTAACTTAGTCAAATATCGAATACGATGCTTAATATGAGGTAAAGGTAAAGGTTAGTATATCAACACACGTAGCCGGACCAAGGTGCGGAGTTAAATTTTCTAGATGCCGGACAAAGGATTTAGAAATACATAACTTATCATTTTGCATGCAAGATATTAGGAAAGAATTTTTATAGTTAGAATTATCAAGTTAGAAACCTGTGGGGAACACTTAAACCCTAGTTACTTTTATTAATTGATTAAACTCCAATATTTGAATCTGTTAGTTGTTTACTTTAATTTAGTTTGTCATTTTCATTCATTTAGAAATAACCCCCCCCCTTTTATTGACTTTTGTTTGTAAGGAAATAATTGACTAAATAATAGTAATAATAGATTAAAGTTAAGTCTGAACTATTTTCCTCGTGGGAACAATCTCAACCTCATTAGTTGGGTTCTTTACTTGATACGATCGTTTTTACTTTTTATTTGAGAAGTAAGTTTGAGTGTTATCAAATTTTGGCACCGCTGCCGGGGAAAGTAGCTTTTAGATTAACTTAAACTTATTACTAAAGTTTAGTCAATATTTTCTTGATTTTACTTTTCTATTGTTTTTTATTCTTGCAGAACTATCTTCCTTGTATGCCAAATACACGGAGAGGAAGAGAACCTTTGTTGTCCTAAGATCACGAATTAGAGAGTTCACTATGCAATATTAATCGAAACTTGGATATTAATGATGATGATCCAAACAAGAACATCCCAGCTCTGGTTGATGTTCAAGATCAGTTATTACCTGATGATCCGGGTGAAAATCAACAAAGGGGAAAGAATCCCGCTCCACGCCCTCAAGAATACTACATAGGCTATGATAATATAGAAGACTCTCATGGGCCACTTGTATTGCCCCCTCTACCACCAGGCCACACCTTTGTGGTAACTAGTAGTCTTATGCAAATGCTCACTGCTAGAGGTTTGTTTTCAGGGCTACATTCTGAGGATCCACATGCCCATATAGCTAAGGTAAGGGCAGTGTGTAAAAATCTGTGTACGGAGGCCTGATTTGGATTTGGATGTAATTGGGCTAAGAGTCTTTTCTCTCTCACTGACGGGAGAGGCTGCTATTTGGTTCACTGAGCTCCCTTATAACTCAATTTTCACTTGGAAAAAACTAAGGGACATTTTCTAAGCACGTTACTACCCGGTCTCCAAGAAACTAAACCACAAAGACAGACTAAACAACATTGTGGCACTACCAGGGGAGTCAGTTAGTAGTTCTTTGTATAGATTCACTTTATTTTTGAGAAGCGTCCCCAATCACCGCATAGATGATAAGTCACTGAAGGAATACTTTTACCGGGGACAGGATGATAATAATAAAGCGGTGTTGGATACTATAGCGGGTGGTTCTTATGGGGAGTGTCCTTATGCTGAGATTGCCGAAAAGTTAAAGAGAAAATCTCCCGGAATAATAAAGCTTGGAGTACTAGGAAGTTAGATACTGGGAGAAATACCTTCGCATTGCAAACCACTCACAACCCAACCACAGATGATATTCGTGAAGAGATGGATCAGATGAGAACTGAGCTTGGTTTGGTATTAAAACATGTCACTAGCGTGCAAAAAAGATAAATGCAATTAACTACTTGTCTAAACCACCACCACCAAATGATGAATGTTATTATGAGGAGGATTCTTATGCGGTAAATGAGCAGACAGGGGCTTTCTGATCGACTTCCCAAGGCTCTAATTAGGAGAATTTTCACCAAGGTCGGATCTATGGTAACTATAACCGTTGAGGGTCATTATGTTCTAGATGGAAATTACAACCACGACAACAACTTCAACAGGGGTAACTATTGTAATAGAAATGATAGGAATGGGACCTATGTTCCTCCTCAAAATCATGAAGTTACTCCTAGGGATGGTGGAGGTAGTATGGCGCGAGTTGAGGATATGTTGCACAAAATGATGAGGAGGTTCGATGCTAGTGATGAGCACACTAAAGATTTGAGGAGTGATTTAGCAGGTATTACGCAGAAAGTCGCTACACATACAAAATCTATTAAGCAGCTTGAGTTACAATTGGCCCAATTATCTGTGACTGTGAACACACGGCAACCGGGCACTCTTCCTAGGTGTAGAAGCATTAGCGGCAGTGATAATGAATTTTGATGATGATTGCATTGAAGAGTATGAGTCACTAGTTGCGGCTCTTGATCCAGGTGATGTTCGGTTTAAACCGAAGAAATATGAGTTAGACATGAAGAATCGCGAGTCTCCACATGTGAAACCATCTATAGAGGAGGCTCCAAAGTTAGAACTAAAAGCTCTCCCACCTCATCTCAGGTATGAATTCTTAGGAAATGGTGACACTTTTCCAGTAATCATTGCATCAGACCTGAATGAACAACAAGTTGAGAGTTTGGTGAACATGCTAAAAAGGTTCAAAAGATTTATTGGATGGACTATTGCGGACATTATAGGGATCCCTCCTGGTATTTGTTCTCATAAAATCCAACTCATGCCCGATCATAAGCCAACTATTGAGCACCAGAGACGCTTTAATCCACCTATGTAAGAGGTCATAAGAAGGAAATCATTAAGTGGTTGGATGCCGGAGTAATCTATCTGATCGCCGATAGTAGTTGGGTATGCCCTGTTCAGTGTGTACCTAATAAAGAGGGAATGATTGTGGTCCCCAATGAGAAAAATGAACTTGTTCCAATGAGATCGGTTACTGGATGGAGGGTGTGTATGGATTACCGTAAATTAAATGCATGGACTGAAAAAGACCATTTTCCTATGCCCTTCATGGATCATATGTTAGATAGACTTTCCAAAAAAGGGTGGTACTATTTTCTTGATGGATATTAGGGGTATAATGAGATTTCTATTGCACCAGAAGATCAAGAGAAAACCACCTTTACTTGTCCACATGGGACCTTTTCATTCAAGAGAATGTCGTTTGGGTTGTGCAATGCACCCGCCACATTTGAGAGATGTATGATGTCGATATTCTCCGACATGGTGGAAGATACTCTAGAAGTTTTTATGGATGATTTCTCTGTGGTTGGTGAATCATTCGAGCGCTGTGTGAACAATTTATCTGAGGCCCTTAAGAGATATGAAGACTGCAATTTAGTACTAAATTGGGAAAAATGCCACTTCATGGTGAAAGAACGTATTGTTTTGGGTCATCGCGTTTCAAAAAAGGGCATAGATTTTGATTGAGCTAAAGTCGAGGTAATAGAGAGACTTGCCCCACCTATCTCTGTAAAAGGTGTGAGAAGCTTTCTTGGGCATGCAGGTTTTTACCGGAGATTCATCAAAGATTTTTCAAAAATTGCTCATCCATTGTGCAAACTATTGGAGAAATATTGTAAATTTTATTTTGATAAATCCTGTCTTAAAGCATTCGGCGAGCTAAAAGAAAAATTGGCGTCTGCACCTATCATTATTTACAGTCAATTTAAGGTGATGTGCGATTTTAGTGGGGTTGCTCTTGGTGTAGTATTGGGACAAAGAAAGAACAAAATCCTTCACCCCATTTATTATGCTAGTAAAGCCCTAAATGAAGCTTAGAAGAACTACACAGTGACTGAGCAAGAACTCCTTGCAGTAGTCTTTGTTTTTTAAAAATTTCGCTCCTATTTGCTAGGTACTAGAGTTATAATGCATACTGACCATTCAGCATTGAGATATTTGATGGCAAAGAAGGATGCGAAGCCGAGGTTAATTCGTTTGGTATTATTGCTACAAAAATTTGACTTTGAAGTGAGAGATACAAAAGGGACCGAAAATCAAGTTGCCAATCACTTGTGCTGTCTAGAAGATGAAGTTATGAGAGAGTTAGGGGATAAGAGGGGATAAGACTGATATTGGTTATACTTTCCCTGATGAGCATGTATTGGCTGCCTCATAAGACTTGATTCCATGGTTCGCAGATTTCTTGAACTATATGGATAGTGATATTTTTCCATCGGACTTGTCCTTTCATCAAAGAAAAAAGTTCATGTACGATGTGAAGAAGTTCTTTTGGGATGAACATACTTATATAGGAGTTTTGACGATGGGCTTATTCGGTGTTGTGTGCCAGAATGTGAGATGTTGAGTGTTTTAGAGGCATGTCATTCCTCACCCGTTGGTATCCGAACCGCTCATAAGATATTACAATGTGGTTACTATTGGCCAACTCTTCATCAAGATGCTCATGAGTTTGCTAAAGCATGTGATAGATGCCAAAGAGATGGCGGCATTTCAAGAAAGCAAGAGCTCCCTCTAAACCCCATTATTGTGATTGAGTTATTTGATGTTTGGGTTATTCACTTTATGGTTCCTTTTGTGAGTTCTCATGGAATGAAGTATATTTTAGTAACGGTTGATTATGTATCTAGATGGGTGGAAGCTATCGCCCTCGCAAACAATGAAGGGAAGAGTGTCACTGCGTTCTTAAAAAAGAAAATATTTTATCGTTTTGGCACCCCAAGGGCAATTATTAGTGATGGGGACTCCCACTTTTGCAACAGATTATTCAAGGTATTATTGGAGAAATATGGGGTTCGCCATAATGTGGCCACTCCCTACCATCCTCAAACTAGTGGGCAAGTTGAAGTGTCAAATAGGGAGATCAAAAAGATATTGCCAAAAACAGTGAACGCTAGTAGAACGGATTGGTCAAGGAGGCTTGATGATGATCTTTGGCCTACCGGACAACGTATAAGACCCCCATAGGTATGTCCGCATACCAACTTGTATATGGGAAAGCTTGTCATCTTCCGGTCGAATTAGATCATAAAGTCATGTGGGATATGAAGAAGCTGAAAATGGATTGGAACGAAGCTGCAAAACAACGGATAACTGGTTGAATGAACTCGATGCATTTCTCCTGAAAGCTTATGAAAGCTCAGCCCTCTACAAAGAAAAGATGAAGAAGTACCATGACCTAAAAATTTAAAAACGAGAGTTTGTGGTTGGGGATTTGGTGCTTTTATTCAATTCTAGGTTGCGCTTGTTTCCGGGCAAGCTCAAGTCCAAATGGACTGGTCCTTACTTGGTTACCCAACTATTCCCTCATGGAGCAGTTGAATTGGAACTAAGGAGGGTGTGCGGTTCAAGGTGAATGGACAACACATAAAAATCTATTTCAGGCATGCTGAATCGGCAAATGAAGTAATCGAGGCATACCATCTTGATGAAGTATGTGTAATCAAGTGTCTTGTGTCGTGCCGCATGTTAATCAGGCGTTTGTTGGGAGGCAACCCAATACTTATAGTTTTCTTTATAGTAATGGTAGAATTTTCTACTAATGGGTTTTAAATTTGTTGGCACATCACCAGGAAATTCTGCAGAAAAGCACACTTCTACAGTCACTGACAGAAACATCGACGGACCGTCACGCACGCGATCAACCGTTGCATGAATCTGTCGTGCCAGGTAGATCTTTCATTGATTTTCAAAACTAGGGCACATGTGACAGAACCAATGACGGACTGCCGCATCTGCGATGGACCGTCATCGGGGACACGTTGCACCATTAATGAGCATACCCAACCCGACCCGATTGGGGTAATTTAAAAAATTGGTAACATTTAAAAAACCCACCCTTTCATTTCACCCATTTCCTTTTCTCTTTCTCCCATTTCCCTCCCTTTTCAACTTCCAACTTCCTACCTCTCTTCTCTATCAACCGATGACTTCACCAATTCCCCAAATTCTTAAAATCTACTCTCTACTAGTCGGAGTCTGCTGCTGTGGTTTTGTTCTTGCCAATCAAGTGCCTCACTTTCTTGTCTTTCTCCTGTTCTCAAGTATGTGTCTCTGATTTCTACCCATTTACATTGCATTTTTGTTTATCAATTAGTATTAGCCTATTTCTTATTGATAGCTCTTCATTCTTTGATCCAATTTTGTCTGATGTAGGTTGAGAATCTTCAAATTGACTTGTTAGAACTCTAGAAATAGGTGCTTTAGCATTGCTAGTTTACTAGGTATTTGAGTTTGAAACATATAGGTTATCACTAAGTATTCCATGTGAGTCACAGAGGATGAATGTGGCATCCTCAGTTCTGTTACTGAATGACAGAACGACACCCCGATGACGGACCTTCGTACCCACGACAGACCGTCATAGGGTCCGTTCAAATACCCCCAACACCTCGCTGTCCAATTTTCTCCAAGTGTCCACAAACGGACACATGGAACGGACCGTCGTTCCTCTGCACAACCCGTTCTGGTTGTCAGACCCTATTCCTAAGGGTCTCCCACTTTTTTCTAAGTGTCCTCTTACAGACATCTATGACAAACCGTCATACCCGCGATGGTCCGTTCTGCACAACCGTTCTGGTTGTCAGAGACCGTATTCCTAAGGGTCTCCAACTTTTTATAAGTGTCCTCTTACGGACATCTACGACGGACTGCCATACCCTCTACGGTCTGTCCTGCACAACCGTCATGACAGTCAGAGACCTATCTCATGAGGGTCTCTATACTTTTTCTAAGTGTACTCTGACGGACATCTACGACGGACCGCCATACTCTCGACGGTCCGTCCTGCACAATCATCATGACGGTCAGAGATCCTTGTCCTTAGGGTCTTTTTCCAAGTGTCCTCAGAAGGACATCTACGACAGACCGTCATACCCAGCATAATCATTGTGACGATCAGAGACCCCGTCCTAAGGGTCTCCATACTTTTTTCTAAGTACCCCACGACGGACATCAACGATGGACCGTTATTGTCACAACGGTCCGTCCTGCTTAGCCGTCATACTTGCCAGAGACTTTATTTCAGGGGTTTCCACATCAACATAGTTAAAGTAAGAACGACGAGCCGTCACCTGTTCCGTCGTGTTTCACTGTTATTGCAGAAAAGTCATTACAACTTAGCTCTTATATTTATTTTGTGTCATTTATTGGTCGTCTTGTTTTCTTCCTCTCGTACTAATATTGGTTCTTTACAGGTACTATCTGTAATGTCACCAAAATAAGATCGATTTTACGCACGTGGGCGTTCAAAGTCTGTCGCCCCGTCTGCCCGACTAGTTATAGGATCTAATGATGAGCATGACCCCGAGTATGTGCCCCCAGGCATTGCCACTCCATCACGAGCTGCATGTGCTACCATAGCTAAGCCCATAAAAGTGGAGTCTGGCGTAGTCACTGCCTCCTAGTCTGATGAGGAGCGCACACTAACCGGCACACCTTCTGGGTCGGCAACACATGAATAAGGAGAGTCTTGCTCCTTAGGAGTTTCGTGGTCGGAGGAAGCGTCTGGGTCCTCCGAAGTCCCAGCCCCTGCCACATCTGCACAGTCTTCCTCGTCATATGAGTCTGACAATATTTATTCCACTCCAGGCTCACCGACTGATGCTCTCACCCTGGTTATCGACCAACCCAATTGATGGTGTGTCGAAGGGCAATATCAAGTGTATTCAAATGCCAAGTTTCTAAATGATAAAGGCGTCATGACACGGACCCTAACACTTGAGAGGAAGGTCCGTACAGGAAGTCCCCCACAATGCCAGAGATCCACAATCTCTTCACCTAACAACGGCAAGAGTGGATAGCTCATTCTTTAGGCCGTCATTGTGAGGAGTTGGTCCTAGAGTTCTACGCCTCTTATTTGGCTATCTCAGATCATAGGCAGCCCTGCCCTCGCCAAACAGGCCCCACTTGAGCATGTCCGAGTACGTGACATTCAGGTCGACATCTCCTTTCCCTTCATCCGCCAGTATCTATACGGTGAGGATGTTTATGCCAACAGGACCCCTCTAACCGCCGAGTTTGACTACTGGTGGTAAATTGTAAAAAAATGGCCAATTCTTGCGTGATCCATCGTTCAGAGAGACCACCAAGAGGTGGATGACCCTGTACTTGTTTGTTGATGGAGAGGGTGAAGACTGGGTAACGGAGCCAATGGGATCCATCAAGAAGGCTAATTTGACCTTCACGGCTAAGTTCTTATAGTTGATAGTTTGCCACTGCCTTTCCCCCACAGCCGCTGATAATATAGTCACATGGGATCTTGCAATTCTGATGGAGGCGATGATAGCCGGGTTTGAGGTAGACTTTGCCTGGATTCTAGAGGCGGTCATGTACGAGAGGGCTTTCAAGGTCACAACTACTTACCCTTTTCCGTTCATGATATTTTCCTTATGCAGGTCCGAAGGTGTGCCCATCTCGATCATTGATCAACTCAAGACTCCGCTGGGCGCTGTTGATATCAGCCTCATCAGGGATGAGGCCAATGAGTTGGCTCCACGCAGATGGCCCCGTCCAGAGTTGCCTCCACTTGGTGAAAATCTGGCGGATACGGTAGCACATGCTCGAATGGCTACGCATGCTGCTTCTGAAACTAATGACACTATCCCGGTCGAGTCTATCCCGGGTAGTAGCACTGCCCCCAGCTCCTCTCGCTCAGCCCTGTTCCCCGCTCTGGTCCCGCTTGCTAGGGTCCAGAAACTAGAGGCACATATGGCTACACTTCTGCGTCACATCCAGCCTTGGATGCAGAGGTCTATTGCTGAGGCAGAAGAGCACTTGGAGTGTAAAATGGTCCAGCACACAGAGCGGAAGATTGTTGAGGTTCATCAGCGCTTGGATGCTTTTGAGTTGCGGCTGCTAGCTCGGCCAGCCCCTCAGGTGGATGTGTCGACCCTTTATGCTGCGGTTGAGAGTTTGCGAGCGGACATTGATATGATCCTAGAGGCTAGGGTGACAGAGTCTGAGGCCCCTTCTGCAGATCCTGTTGAGGGCACAGTGATGCGGCCTTATTTGCCACTTCTGGGATTCCACCACCTTACCCTCGAGCGCGTGCCAAGAGGCGCAAGGGTCGAGAGGAGAATGAGGCTAGAGCACGGAAGAAGGAGCGCTGTGAGATAGAGGCTGCGAGGAGAGCCTCACTTGCTGATGAGAAGGCGCGTCAGATTACTGCTGTAGAGTCAGCTGCTGGGTCATCTAGCTCCAGAGATGTGGCGATAGCGGGAGGCACTGTTGATAGTGTTGTTGCTGATGAGGACACTACTGAGGGTGTCAGACTACAGAGGTAGTGGGTTTCGGGGAATCGTACCCACCAGCTTGCTGATCGTCGGCGCTTTGCGCCCCAGGTTTTCTTCACCTACCACTCTCATATTTCAATTTTTGTATGCAATGGGGACAATTGCATGTCTTTTTGTTGGGGGTGGGGTAAATGGAGAGTGAGTGCTAGGGTGAAGTCTGAGTAGCCCTATTCACAATCCTCTTTGTGGGTTTTCTTGCCTGTGTCTTTTCGCCAAGAGACTGATTATTTTTATTGTTGAACCGGAATGTCTATATCTTGTGTACATAGTTTAACTCTGAAGCATGATGGCTAAAATGATATCCTGATTAAATGAAAATGATGCATGACTAGGCATAGTAATTGATAAATGTGTGTCTCTAAGCATGGCAAAGAGATACACCACTGCATGACCATAAGTCTAAAATTCGAACTAGGTGTCTGATAATCTGGTTGAGTAATGAGATGTCAAGTGAGTGTGAGGAAGATTTGAATAGTTCACTATTTGTACTGAGCTAGAACTTGCTTGGTCAGTCCTGCTAAAAGTAAGCTGTAATATACAATTAGGAAAGGATCATAGGCCCTTGTTCAATATAGCCGATTTTTAGCCTAAATAAAAAACCAAATGAAATTAACCCCTCTTAGATCCAAATGATTTGAGCTTAAAATAAAAGTAAAGTGACTCAAGAACCAGTTGAAAGAAAAGTGAAATAAGAAAAAAATAATAAATATAAGCAAGAAAAGAAGAGAGTCACCTACACAAATGAAGAAAGACGGGAAAATAGCAAGGTGTAAGAATATGAGAAATTAGCGAAATAAAATGATAAAAACTGATATGTTTAGCCTATATGTAAAAAAAGGGCAAGAAGTAACTAAAGTATACCAAATATACCCTACCTAACCCTGATCCTATGTTACAAGCTAAGAAAGTTCTATCGTGATCTTAAGAGTTGTATAGCGAACTTAAAGCAGTGAAAATAAGGGCAAGCTTATGGCAACATGTATGAATGAATTGTGAATTTTTCTTAGAGTGAGTGTTGAAAAGTAATCCTTATACTCAAACTAAAATTATTGTGTGAAAAATGAGGATGTTGTTTTGGAGTGAGCACACTAGTTGCTATACCGGAAACATTAGAACCTCGATGAGAAATTGAAGAGGATAGGTGTTAGTGCATGGTAAGTCTGTGTCATGGTCTGATTCCACATAATTAAAGCCTAATAGTGATAACATGCATAAACATGATGAGACTGATCGGGATTGATAGCTAAATGATTGTGAATGCTAAAACATGGATACTATTGTACAAATATTTTGTAGTGAGTCATAGTGCGTCGCTTGAGGACAAACAACGAATTTAAGTTGAGGGTGTTGATATACCGTGTTTTCACGGTATTTTTAATGCTTTTTCCTTAAGTTTAGTGTGTGTCAAAAGCCTTTTTATATTAATTTTTATGTAAGTTTCTCTTTATTTGAAGGAAATCTGTCCAATGATGAACGTGGAAGTTTTTGAGCAAGAAATGCAGAAAAGTTACCACATATGGAGCTTGTGACGGTCCGCGTGCCTATGACGGTCCGTAGGTGGCATCGTAGTGAAGCTGCTGAAGGAAAATGGGAAGTCTGACCAAGTGTGGGATTACAAAGTTCATGACGGACCGTCGTAGTTGTGACAGTCCGTCCTGCTGGTTCGTCGTGATGATCAGAGAGTAATCCCAGTACCCAATTTCCAAGAAATTTAAGTGTTATGGAACGGAGACCCTCGACAGACCGTCGTGCTTGGAACGGTCCGTCATACCTGTTCGTAGAGGGTAATGAAGAAAGCAGCAGAAGGATTTGTTAAGTCTAGGATGACGGAGGCCATAACGGCCCGTTGTGACCACGATGACCCGTCACGAGGTTTGTCGACTCGGACGCGTTTTGAACGATTTTCAGCAATTAGAGTCCTTCTTTTATTAGGTTTTTATTTTTTATCAATAGTTGAAAAAACCTCGTTTTTGGGGTTAGACTCTCATATAGTTAGACTCTCTTATAGTAAGACTTTTTGTTAGTAGACTCTTTTATGTAGGAATTTTGAATGTTAAACTTTTGGAGAATCTTTAGTCCTCGATTAATTTCAGTAATTGATACAGTTTTTCTGGAATTGATTTTTGGTGCGTTTGTTAATTAATCAAGTGAACTTCTGGATTTTATTGTTTCTCATTGAAGTAAGTGCATGAATTCTTATATTACATATATGAATATTGTGATTATGACTATGGGTAATTAAACTCCATAACTAGGGTTGTGGGAACCATGGGTGAATAATGAGGTAAAATCTAACTAAAATAACAATTCTAGAATAGTGTCTTGCATGTATTGATAATTCTTTCGCTTAGAAGTCTTTTTAACGGATGACCAACGTTAGAACTCGCCTTAATGCTACTTGCCGGACCAAGGAGGTAGATAATAGGAAAAGAATTATCAATACAAATTTAGTGTATACTATCTAATAGGCTAGTATTGATTGGTACGAGGTAATAACTTAGTCAAATATCGAATACGATGCTTAATATGAGGTAAAGGTAAGGGTTATTATAGCAACACACGTAGCCAGACCAAGGTGCGAAGTTAAATTTTCTAGATGTCGGACCAAGGATTTAGAAATACATATCTTATCACTTTGCATGCAAGATATTAAGAAAGAATTGTTATAGTTAGAATTATCAAGTTAGAAACCTGTGGGGAGCACTTAAACCCTAGTTACTTTTATTAATTGATTAAACTCCAATATTTGAATCTGTTAGTTGTTTACTTTAATTTAGTTAGTTATTTTTATTCATTTTGAAATAAAAATACCCCTTTTATTGTCTTTTGTTTTCTAAGGAAATAATTGACTAAATAATAGTAATAATAGATTAAAGTTAAGTCTGAACTATTTTCCTCGTAAAAACGATCCCAATCTCATTAGTTGGGTTCTTTACTTGATACGACTGCTTTACTTCTTATTTGAGAAGTAAGTTTGAGCATTATCATTTACCACCCCTCTTCCAATTCGGAAAAAAGGTAAACCTTTCGATATATATTCTTTTGTTTTTAATGAATCACCATATTTTATTCTTTTTGAAAATTTCTATATATAACTTTTAAAACTAAGGAAGAAAAGAAAAAAAGGTTTTTTTTTTTTTAATTTTGGAGAAACACAAAGAGAGAATCACTAAGTTATAGTGCTCTACAATATATACCTCTTTATATATATTTCTCTTTTTTTTTGTGATTTTGTGGAGGATTTGTTCGAATCCACAAGAGCTTTTGAAGTTGAAGTTTTGTGGTTAAATTGTTCTATAAACTCGTCCTCGTCCAGTTCTGCTGCACTACAAAAGGTACCGCTCATTTCGCTTCGAACATGTTATTCGATTGTATCGCCAGCTTGATTCTCTGCTATGCGAAGTTTAGATTTCATAGTATTTCGATTCACTGTTGGGTTGATGATTAATGGCGGGATTGTAGGGCTGCAGGGTGGGTCTTTGTGTTTTTGTTCTCTTTTCATTTTCTTTGTAGGCTTGTTGCATCACCTTGCTTTCGAGTTCTGTTTCATGCTTGTTAGAGTTTTTGCATTTTGTTGCTACCTCTGTTAACCTTCTATAAAAGCTACTATGCGGTTAAAGGTCGCAGTCACCTCCTATATGGTGATTTCAATCTCCTGTAAGCTAACACATACGAGTTTTCTCCCTCTTTGTTCAATGTAATATATGTCGCTTGGGCTGATTGTTTTTTATCGTTTTATTTTCTCCCTCCCTCCTATTATGTTATCGTGTTAGTAAAGCGGATATGTGTTTATTTGACGTTCCTCTTTGCTTCACTTAGTTGAACTAACGCCTCAAGGGTTAAAATAAGTGGTTTTGCTGACTATAGTATGAAAGTTGGATTTTATTTTGTGCTCGTATTTAAAGTCATGTTCGTTCTTTCTTTGTTGTATTCGTTTGAACCTCCTTTTGCTATAGTCATTTCCTGTTGGCTTGTGTTCTACCTGTCACATTTGCTCGTAATTTTCTTTTTCTTAAAAACAAAATAAAAGATAGTAAGAGCATCCCTTGTTTCTAGCTGCTAACAGTAAGTTGTTACCCAGAATGTGTGCTTAAAGTATTTTCTTGATCCAAATTTTACTTGTACCCGCTCATTCCTGTGTACATACTATTTGCATATCTATCCATGGTTGACCTTAGCGAAGTTCTCACGAAGTAAATTTGAATTTTAAGTGTTTTACGTTGATTTTGTAGTAGTCACAACATGCATCTGTTAAAATTTATTTAGGCTTTGGTATGAGATTTTTATTTATTCATCTTATTTTTTTATTTTTTTAATAATAATAATAATAAATAAAAAATCCTGGATCATGCTAATCATCATTGCTCATCGGTTTGCCAACTTGATTTATCCCTTTTTGTATAAAATTCTTGCATTAATAGATTTCTTAAAAAGATTTCAATTGAATCATGTACTGTTCAAGATATAATCTTATATGTTTTTATTCTTTCTTGTACTAATCCTTGTTTTTTTGTTTTTTTTTGTTGTTGTTGAATGTGAAATTTGCTCGAGTTCACTATGAACTCCTCTCCTTGATTTTCTGAGAGAATTGCCGAGACTCCTATTCCTTTCTATCGAGTCAACCAATCAAAAACTGTGGACAGATTCCAAAGTTTTAACAAATTGAAGAAAGTCAAAGAAGTTAGATTAGAAGCCCCCTTTATTTTCAAGTTATCTTTCTTTATGTAACGGGCCTAAGCCTTTATTGTATTGTACTATTATTTATTTAGACTAGGACAGGTACAAAAGAAAGTTAAATGGGTTAAAAACCCGAAACAGGTGGGTCCAAAATTCCGGTAAAGGCGAATAGAACTCGGATTTGGACCCAAATCTCTTTCTCTCCCTCTCCCCTCTTTTTCCCCTCTTTTACTTTATTCGTTTATCGGTTGTATTTGTTGTTTGTTTGAAGTTAGAAAAACTCCAAATTCCCCGCAAACGCCTTATATCCTTTATCGACTTAAAACCAATAAATTTTGCAAACAATTCACTTAGATAATACGTTAATAATTTAACTAAGTACTATTCCAACTATTTTCCAAGTCAAATTATTTTATTTTTTTTAGCCAAATAGTTATTTGCTGGAAAACCGTTCTAGACGGATGTTTTAGGTGTCTAACGCCTTCCTAAAATATTAATTTGAATCCCCAAACCCTTGAAATATTTTCAAACAATTTTCTCTGTTATGTTATTTGTAAACAATAGTTTTCTTGATTTTTCTCAAAAATTAATTGGCGACCCTAAAAAAGTTGAAAATCTCCAAAACAAAATACTTTTCCTCTTTTCGATAAAACAACACATTACTTCATTAATGGTCAATACACACCATCCTTTGTGCATAAGCAATATGCACCAATCTGAATTCCGTGCAATCTGCATCAATCTGAATTTATGTGCAGTGCACATCAATCCTTATACACATCCAACACAGATCAATTCTGTATTCATGGGCAATACATACCATATGCCTATCTTGGGCAATACACACCAACATAAGTTATACACACCATGTTCACATTTTCGGGATAAACCCAATCTTAGGACAATCCACAAAGACAATGCGTATTATTTGAAATTCTCAGGGCAACACACTTCACTTCTAATATCCATTCTAGGGTTATACTTCCTAGTTCAAGATTTTGATTTGTTTTTTTTCTTCTTCTTCCCTAAAGGAAACACATTCTTCATGGGTTCTTCATTTTGTGATCTTGGGTTTTGAGTTGCAACAACCAACTCAAGTTAAAACATATACTTAAGAATGATCCACCAGCCGCCAAGAGAGCATGAAGATCTATCTCAAAGATAATGCATAGAGCAAGTGAAAGATCATGACAGGATTCTAAGAAGACACATCAATTAGGGATCATGTAACATATATAATGTAGAGAGACATATTTCTCTAGTTCTTATAACTATAGGCAATAAATGATGACAAGCAATATGAAGTAATTTTTGACCACCGTTTTTGATAGTTTCAGCTAGCAAAGTTTCTCGAATTACAGTGACTTGATTTCCTTATAATCAAGGATATGTAGGCAACCTCTGAAGAAAGGTTCGGTCATCTTTTACAAAATGGCTTCATCGAAGTTTGAAATAGTAAAAAATTAGCCACGTCGTTCACTTTCATTGCTTGAAAATTCTTCATGTTTCCCAGCAAAGAGGGACATGCTGTGAACACCTAATTTTTTACGTGTTTATTTTACTCCTAAAATATATAGTAAGATATTTTTATTTTATACATATTTTTTTATTTGTATTTTAGGTTTATTTGTTTTTATTATTTTATTGGCTCAAATGACCCAATTTTATTTGAATTGGGCTGATTTAGATCAATTTTGATGGCCCGATTGATTTTGACTCAGTCCAATAGAAATGGTCAAAATTGAATCTCAACAGTTGATTATATTTTGATCCAAGGGCAATTATTGGACCTAAACAAAAATACAAAACCCCAAAAATTAACATTTTTTTAATTTAGATTTTTATTTTTCTTCTTCCCTTTTCTCCCATGCCGTCGGCCGGTCGCCATGCGGCCACCGCCTTCTTGGCCGGAAAAATTTTCAAAAATTTACCATCTTTTCCGTTCACCCTCCTCTACAAAAATGCACAAAACTTTCCTTCATATTTATAGTCAAACTCCGTAGATCTAAGGAAAACCAAATATGAATCTTCACTTTTTTTCCTTAGATTTATCATGTTTCGTCCATCTCATCCCAAACCCTTTGCATAAATGAGTAGAGCTCTTCAAGGGCTATCATTTGATATATATTTTAAATCCAAAATTAGTCAAAAATTTTCCGGTGAAGTTTTTCACCGACCTTCATTTACGCGAAATTTATGTCAATCTCCCCCCCCCCCCAATATGTATCCAAATCTGTCCTTATCTTTTTTCGTTTGATCATATAATTCATTTGATGTTGGAATTTGTATTTGTTTTGTTAATGTTCTTTAAGTTTATCATGTTGATGTTGTTGCTTAAAGTATTTTTTTTTTTAATTTCGTTTTATGTTTTTTTTATCTTATTTTTTTGTGTTTGATCTTCAAAATAGTTTAGATGTTTAAATTTTGTGAAAGTGGGTCAATTTGTTTGGGTCTTGATGAAATGAGTCAACATTTTTGGCCTATTTTAGAATTTTTCAGATGACTCATTAGCTATTATTCAATCAATGAAATTTAGCTAACTAGTCAAAAAAATTCAATTTATTTAGTGATAATATCCATTCTTAAATAATATTAGTAAACATGTCAAAATTGTCATTATTTTAAAAATAAATAATTATTCTGATATTATTAATATTTTCTCTCTCATTTTTTACACCCTTTTTTTCTCTCTCATAGATTAAACATTTTCCTATATTTACGTAATTGGATAGATATTAATGTCATTTTAATTTTTTCTCTCTTTTCTGAAGCTTATCAATTTCTCTCTCTTACTTTCTTCCTAATGAAATCCCCAGATTTTTCTTACTCTTCTTTTCAATTTCTCTCTCTAACATTCTTCCAAATCAATTTCACAGATTTTCAATTCAATATATTAATATTTTCTATTATTTTCATTTAATTTCGTTGCAAGATTTGATTTGAAAATTAACATTGATTTGGGTATTATGTTTTTTAGATTCCTTATTTATTTACTTACTGATTTTAGTGTTTTTTTTTAATTTTTTTTTATTTTGTTGTTCTTCTTAAAACATTTTTTAAGGTTTGAGACTACATAATTCTCTCTTCAATGGACGTTTTCAAGAGAGTTACTATAGGTATTGAACAAATTAATCAAAGTTCTTCCAATTTTTTATCATTTAATTTTTTTTCACTCAAGAATTAAACAACAATGTAGGTTCCGCTTCTAAATCTAAGGAGGATATACGACGGGGAAATATGTGTGAATCCGTCGATGTGCAAAATCCAACACAAATTCATAACCATGAAGTTGAAGAAGACCAATTTGTTGGAGAAGAGGTATTTTTTTGCATGTTCTATGTCTTGCATGTTTAGTTTAATTTGTTTAGTAATTTTTAAGATTCAAAAAAATTCATGTTACAATGCGTTTGGAAATATATAAGTAATTTTTATTATGTTATAGTTAGTATTTATTTTTGTATTTCATATATTTATTGTATTTTGTGTTGTGTTTTTTTGTGTGAGTTAGTTATGTCAATGTAACACATCATATGAGTTTGATTGTGTATATTTCATAGTTTTAATATTTTTTGTATTCATAGATTTGGAAGAGTATATTGAATTTTATTGCTATTTTAGTCAATATGTATTTTTGTATTTCATTGTTTTACTGTATTTTGTATCCATAGATTTTGAATTGTATTTCATATATTTAATTCATTTTGTATTCTGTTTTTTTAATGATAGTTATGTCAATGTACCACATTTAGTATTTATTTTTGTATTTCATAGTTTTATTGTTTATTGTATTCATAAATTTGAAAGTATATATTGAATTTTGATACTGTTTTAGTCAGTATTTATTTTTATAATTAATAGTTGTATTCATTTAAAAATTATGTTGCATTGTTTCTGAATTTGACATTTTTTCTAATTTGTATTTATTTAGAGCTATGTAAACTAGTTATGTATTTTATTTAAGAATGAGTACACCAAATATTCAATTATTTCTTTTAATTTTATATTTCATTCACTTTTTCATCATACTAATTTTTTGTATTTTATATATTATTATACAAAATTCTAAATAAAAACTAGAATAGATTGATATACAAAAAAAAATACTTAGTGAAATGAATACATACAAGATTTTTGAAGAAAAAAATAACTATATAGGGAAAAAAATATGAATACAAATATATTTCTTAAATGACTATATAGATACATTCGACATACCTATTGGAATGAATATAAACTAATAAAAAACTATAATAAATATAAATAACATATATTGTGGAATGAATATAATTTTAGAATGGTAAGAATTCTGGGAAAAAAAGAACAAATTAAATTTTATTTGAAAATGTAACTGATGAGAAAATTAAGTGATCCTTACCTTTTTTTGAAATATTCTCTCCCTTGATTTTCTCCCTTTTGTTATTAAATAATTATATTATTTAAACAAAAACAAATAATAAAAACATAAATAAAATACATAACAAACTAAAATTTGACATTTTTACTAAATATTGAAAGTGTTGCTAATGAGCCCTCTGAAATGTTAAAATATTGACATTTTGAAAATTTTTCCTAAAAGAAATGGGTCATTTAAATGACATTTTGGCTATTTTTAGAATTTTTCAGATGACTCATTAGCTATTATTCAATCAATAAATAAAAGAAATAGGTCATCTAAATGACATTTGGGCCTATTATTTTCTGATAAACCACATAACTATTATTCAGATAAGAGAAAAGATATAAAATTACTATTGAAGTTGTCTCGAATTTTCAAAAAGATACCTTAACTTTGTGGGTGTCTTATTTCCCCACTGTACAATTTAAGAGTGTTATAAATATTACATTTTTTACCCAACCTCAATCGCAAGAAAAGAGGTGCAATCACGCACCAATCGTTATTCACGTATTAAGTTCTTTTAATTTTAAATTTTAAATTTCATTTTCATTTTATTATTTTTTATTTTTATTAAATTTATTTTTATTTTACCCCCTCTTTCTTCTTAAATCTTCATTACTCAAATCTTTGTTCTTTATTGTAAATCCTCCAAAAGTAGTAGTCATAATCACCTTTAAAGTAGCCTCCATGATGCTTCGATGTTACAACACTATTTTCGCCATCAAAACATCACTAAATAAAATCAATTCAACTCTCAAGTTACTAAAGCAAGGTAATGAGATAAAAAAAAAAGATGGAGTTTCATAGTATTCTCTAATCAATGGACTTCTTTTTTTTTTAAAAAAAATGATAAAAGAAGAAAAAGAAACAAAGAAATGCAAGAGACAAGAAAAAAATGATAAAAATGGATGAAGTAAATGGATCTTCTAAGTTGAAGAACATGAAGAAAAGGTAATTGAATTTTTAAATTTGGATGAAGAAGATAATGAGGAAGATGATGTAAATTAATTAAATAATTAATATTAAATAAATATAATAGCAGCTGGCACTTTATAGCTGGTTAAGACAGTGAAAAGATTGGGTCACGCGCTCCATTTGCGTGATAACAACCCAGATGAGAAAATGGGTCAAAATGGTCTATTTACAAAGATATTAAATAGTTCCATGGGGTGATAGGTCACTTTCAAAGTTAAGGTGTCTTTATGCAAATACTGGACAACTTTAGGGATGACTTTATGTCTTTTCTCTTCAGATAATGAATAAAGCAACTGAGTCATATAAAAGGGAAAAATAGTCATTTAGTTCATTTGAAGTTTAAAAGAAGGAAATATTTCATTGGTCATCTTGGGTGGTTAATTTGAAGTTAAAAAGAAGGGAATATTTCATTGGTTATCTTGGGTGGCACCTTGAAAAACAAAGAGTCTAATGCATGAATTGACTATTAAGTTTTCAAGAAGAGTTGGAGTTTAAGGTTAAACACCTATTTAAACCCCCTTCTTCTTTCATTTGGAGGGCAGAGAAAAATACAGAGAGAGAAAGAAAAGAACAAAAATTTCTAGACAAAAAAATCAGAAATTTCTTCTTTAAAAAATATTTCATCTTTGGTGGTTTTTGAATTCAAATAAGTCTGCTTCCACATTTTTGCATGTCATCAACTTTGAGTATTTCTTTTACATATTACATGTAATTTTTAATTTAAATATTTTCTTTTATGTTTTGATAAAGTTGTTGGTATTAAATTGTTTTCTTATTTAGTTAAGTCTATTTTCATTCTTAGGTGATTATGTTTACTACTATGTTATTTAGTTTGTATTTTTTTTATTTAGCTTAGTCTTTAGTGATTCTTATAAGATTATGTTTATTATTATGTACATGTATATTGTTAATCGTGTTTAGTTTAAATTTTACCTCTTTATTAGTAAGTAGACTCTTGTTTTTGCTAAGAAAATGAAAACAATATAATAATCACAATTTTTTAGGTTCTGGTCATTTAAAAAAAATTAAAAAAAATAAAAAATGTAAAACTTGCTATTTTTACAGAAAAGATTAATCTGGTCATTTTTGCAAAAATAAAAATAAAAACATAAATCTGGTCATTTCTGCAAAAGTGTAAATGTGATTTTTTCTATGTAAATCTGGTTATTTCTGCAAAAAAAAATCTAAATCTGATTACTTCTGCGAAAATCTAAATCTGGTTATTTCTGCAAAAAATGTAAATCTGGTTATTTCTGCAAAAAAAAAGTAAATCTGGTTATTTCAGCTAAATAAATATATGAAATGACTATTAAAATAGAAATACAAATTGGACTAATTTGACCTAATAATCTAACAATAAGATAAAATTTGTTATTTTTTGCAATATTCTTTCAAATAAGTCATTATGGTCTTTTGGTATAAAATATAATTTTTAACTAAATTTGTTATTTCTGAAATTTTATCAATGTAGAAAAAAAAATTAAAATTAGTATAACACTTGTTTTAAAAGGGTGTTTAATTATTATGTTGTAAAATGAATTCTTTGTTTCTTTTGTTGTTATTGTCAAGTAGAAATACTTGAATGTTTATTTGTTTCTTTTAATTTAAAAAATATTAATAAGATAAAAAAAATCATTTTCTTCTATATATGTTGCAATATATTCATTTTTGTCATTATTAAAAAAAAACAATTTGAGTAATTAATTATCAGTTGTTGTTTTTTTTTTTGAAAAAATAAAATTCAAATACCATCACGAGTTCGGTTATGATCCTTGGTGTGTATTCTCTTTCTAAAAAAAGTCTTGTGTGCGATTATGCTCCTAGTCCAATCAAATTTTTCAAAAAATATAGTAATAAATACAAAATTTCTCCTTTTTATCCAAAAAATTATTTTTAGCCAAATATAAGTTAATAAAATGATCATGCTAGAAACAGGGACTCGGAGGGTGTCTCATACCTTCTCTCTGGTCAACAAAATTTCCTACCCAATCTGTGATATTCGTGGACTAAAAATAAAGAGCTTTTTTTTTTATTTTGATTTAGAAATTAACATGTGACTTGGAACATCTAAAAAAACTCATTTCCAAGTGGCGATCCAAAATAATAAAGAAAAATATTTTTTTTTTAAACTGGTCATATCCTCAATAATTGTAAAAATAAAAATGGAAGAATGCTTCTTTTTAAATAACAACATCGCATTCACGTGCTTTGAAACACATGTGGTCACACATTTATCCAACTTAACTATTTTAATGTCACATTAGGTCGATCAATGGTCAAAGAGGTTTAGAAAATAGAGTTTCATCGAGTTTAAGTGTTCATTTGGCTAAATGATGAGTAGAAGAGTTCAAGTGACAAACGAAGCCTAGTACAGGGTCTCCAGATCATTCTGACAAGAAAAACAATAAGGTAGATAATAATAATATTAAATTCATTTAATTCCACTGTACTCTTAATTACCTTAAAAGAATCTGAGCTGAAATACTCCACCAAAAATTTCCATTCAACTTCATTAACCTCTTTTGGCATGTTCATAAAGCTCTACTCTTTTGTAGCGTATTTCTTGAAATGATCATGGAGTCTACCACAACGATAGCGATACAATTTATTATCTTGATCCATGATAGTATCCCGAACGTGTTGTGTATCGGATAGTTGGAAGGTGTCATGCTCAACAACAAAACATAAGTGAACTTACTTGAAATGAACTTTAATTGTATATGACTAATTAAAAAAATAAATACTTTTTAGGATCGAATTCACGCACACACACTAGATGAATGAAGAACACAAGAACTTTCAAGAGAAAATAGATGAGAGATCTAGAGAGAGAAAGAGAAAACCCAATATTTCGTGGTAACACCCCGTAAGTAAACTTCCACGGCGGTGAGGTATATTTATATTAATAAATCAGAGTATTTTTTATTACAGAGAATATATAGAGAATAAATAGGAAAGCTTAAAATTTATATATTAATCAGAGAATAAACCGCGTAAACAGTTATATATATTAATCAGGCTCCACTACCTAACAATTCTCCCACTTGGAGACTGACTCAGTCATTCAAAAAAATACATTCTAAAAAAAAAATCTATTCATCATCAACATCTTTACCTCACCGCAACATCTGTAGCAACAACTACAGAAGACCAACCGAGGTTTTACTATCCTCAGTTTCCCAACATCAACACATTTCGTCAACATGTCTGCCGGGTTCTTTGCACCCTCTATCTTCTCCAAGCACATATCACCATCCTTCACTTCCCTGCGAGTGAAATGGTATCGCCTTCTGATGTTCTTTGTCTTCGAATGATAGACTGGATTTTTCACCAACTGTATGGCACTCTGGCTATCTGAGTAAAGAATCTTCTCGCTCTGCTTCTTGCCCAATTCCTCAAGATAATCTACCAGCCATATCATCTCTTTCTCAGTTTCAGCTATTGCCACATACTCAGCTTCAATAGATGAAAGAGAAACACACTTCTGAAGCCTGGATATCCAAGTCACTGCTGTTCCACCTATGGTGTAAATGTACTCAGATGTACTCTTGCTTGAGTCAACATCCCCACCAAGATCAGCATTGACAAAACCCTGTAGAGTCACCTTGCCTTTGCCAAAAAAAAGTGAAGTACTGGATGTACCACTCAGATATCTCAGAAGCCACTTCACAACTTCCCAATGCTCTTTCCCAGGGTTCGCCATGTACCTGCTAACAACTCCCACTGCATGTGCTGTATCCGGTCTAGTGCAGACCATAGCATACATCAAACTACCAACTGCTGAAGCATATGGAACAAGTGTCATGTGATCACGCTCCTCGGCAGTCTTGGGTGACTGTTCCTTTTACAATTTAAAGTGATTTGACAATGGAGTAGTTCTGGGTTTAGCATCATTAACCCTGAATCTCCTCAGCACCTTCTCAATGTACAACTCCTGAGATAGATTTAAAGTACCAGCAGATCTATCCCGAGAAATCTTCATCCACAAAATCTGCTTCGCTGGACCCAAAATTTTCATCTCAAATGTTGCAAACAACCTTGTCTTCAGATTGTTAATCTCCCTCATACTAGATCCTGCAATCAACATATCATCCACATACAAGAGTAGAAAGACATATAAATCAATGTATTTCTTGAAGTAACAACAAGGATCCTTTTCAGCTTTGCAGAATCCACTCTTGGTCATGAAGGAGTCAAACTTCTTGTACCACTTTAGTCCATACAAGCTCCTGGTGAGCTTGCACACCATGTGTTCCTTGCCTGGAACCACAAATCCTTCTGGTTGCTGCATATAGATCTCTTTGTCCAAATCTCCATGTAAAACTGCGGTTTTTACATCCATTTTCTCTAGATGCAAATTTTTCGATGCAACAATACTCAACAGAATTCGAATAGAGGTTAACTTCACAACATGAGAGAATATTTGAGCATAATCAATACCTTTCCTTTGTGAATATCCTTTAACCACTAAACGAGCCTTGAACCTTCTTTTGTCATCTGGTTCAGTCTTGATTTTGAACACCCACCTGTTCAGCAAAGCTCTCTTTCCTGCAGGTAACTCAGTCAACACCCATGTGTCATTCTTCTCACGTGAGTCATCTCATCATCCATGGCTTGCTCCCACTTGATCGAATCCTCCAACTGTAGGGCCTCATCAAAAGACTCTGGTTCCCCCTCATTAGTCATCAATAGATAGTGTAATGAAGGTGAATACCTATATGTTGCCCTGATGGATCTGGATGATCTCCTTAACACCTGCTCAGGTGTAACTTGCTCCACTTCATATTCTTTAGTAGGATTTGGTTGAGTATCTGCTTCGACATCTCTGGGGTTACTCTTCTCCAACTCAACCTCAACTCCCACTTGCTTTGTAATCTCTAGAACCTTCTGCTCTCTGTCCTTGTACAGGACAGACTCATCAAATGTCATGTCACAGTGTCTCAGGATCTTTCTGTTCTTTTCATCCCAAAATCTGTAACCAAACAAATCAGAACCATAGCCTATGAAGTAACAGTTCACAGCCTTGGCATCAAGCTTGTCTCTCTTTTCTGGATCAACATGAACATAAGCAGTGTAACCAAAAGTCCTCAAGTGTGAGTACTTGAGTTCTTTCCTGTCCACACCTCCTCTGGAATCTTGAACCCTAAAGGAACTGATGGTCCCCTGTTGATCAAGTATGCAGCTGTGCTCACAACATTCGCCCAAAGTGTTTTGGGCAGCCCACAGTGTATCCTCATACTCCTTGCACGCTCATTCAATATTCTGTTCATCCTCTCAGGAATTCCATTCTGCCTTGACTTACCAGGAGCTGTTCTCATCAATCTGATTCCCTCAGCTGCACAGAATGCCTTGAACTCTGATTTGTCATACTCTCCTCCATTGTCAGACCTTAGGCATTTGACTTTCAAACCGGTCTGATTCTCAACTTCAGCTTTCCACTTCTTGAAAGTTGCAAACACATCTGACTTATGCTTCA
Source organism: Solanum habrochaites (assembly GCA_027704765.1). NCBI lineage: Eukaryota > Viridiplantae > Streptophyta > Magnoliopsida > Solanales > Solanaceae > Solanum > Solanum habrochaites. Next base: position 37,913,843 of record JAKWJA010002493.1, on the reverse strand, counting down.
AGAAGTAAACCAATACCTTCCTGCTGAAATCATCAATGAAGGTAACATAGAATCTGGATCCTCCAAGTGATGATATTGGAGATGGTCCCCAAACATCTGTATGGACCATTTCCAATCGCACTTTCTTTGGCTCTCTAGGAGTCTTTGTGAAGCTTACGCTTTTCTGTTTGCCCATAACACACCTCTCGCAAAGACTCATATCAACAGACTTCAGACCCTCTAATGCTCTTTTTGCAACCAGCATCTTCATTCCTTTAGTACTGATGTGTCCAAGTCTGTTGTTCCACAGACATAAACCGGAATCACCTTCAGCAAAAGCGGCCATGTTTATATACCCTGCAGTGGTGTACAAGGTTCAAGATTTGGTGCCACGAGCTACTACCATAGCACCTTTCACGATCTTCCACGAACCTTTCCCAAACTCTGCTGCATATCCCGTGCTATTAAACTGACCAATAGAGATCAGATTTTTCTTGATCCCAGGAATATATCTGACATCGTCCAAAGTCCACTGGTTTCCCAAGGTGGTATTTATGCAAACATCCCTCTTTCCTTCAATCTCTAAGGCTTTATTGTCAGCAAGATATACTTTTCCAAAATTTCCAGATTTTAAATTTTGGAACAACTCCTTGCTTGGAGACGAATGGAAAGATGCACTTGAATACAAAATCCATGATTCAACTGGGCAGTTCACACTAAGTATTAGAGCATCCCCAATGTCCTCTGCTGAATTTAAAGAATCATTGTCGTCTCCAATTTTTTTATTCTGTTTCATCTTTGGCTTTGTACAGTTCGTCCGAAAGTGCCCTTTTTCTCCACAGTTCCAACAAGTCACGTTTGATCTGTTCAGGGATTTTCCTCGATTCTTTGATTTTGATCGACCATGTTGATTTTGGCCTTTCGTCTTACTTCTCCCCCTTCGATCAACGCTTAGAGCACTGCCTGATGAATCTCCCACTTCTCGTTTGCAAATACTTTCTCTAAGAACAACATCACGGATTTCATCAAACTTCAGTTTCTCAGATCCACGAGAACTGCTAATCGCAGCAACAACAGTATCCCAAGACTCGGGCAGAGATGTCATCAAAATCAACGCCTTAATTTCATCTTCGAAATTAATATCCACGGAATTGAGTTGACTCACAATCATATTGAACTCGTTTATATGATCAGAAACGGATACATTCTCAGACATCTGTAAATTGAATAATTTACGCATCAAATATACCTTGTTCATAGCCGATGGTTTTTCATACATGTTTGATCATGCCTTCAACAGTCCGGACGTAGTCTTCTCCTTCACGATGTTGAACGCCACATTTCTTGACAAAGTCAACCGAATCAACCCTAGAGCCTGGCGATCCTTGAGTTTCAACTTCTTCTCCGTCATGGATTCCGGCTTCACCCCAGTCAACAGCTCATGAAGATCTTTCTGGTACAGATAATCTTCGATTTGCATCTTCCAGAAACTGAAATCGGATCCATCAAACTTCTCGATTCCAAGCTTCGAACTATCCATCTTCAAGTGATCATGTTGAATCTCCTTAGCTCTAATACCAGTTGTTAGGATCGAATTCACGCACACACACTAGATGAATGAAGAACAAAAGAACTTTCAAGAGAAAAGAGATGAGAGATCTAGAGAGAGAAAGAGAAAACCCAATATTTCGTGGTAACACCTTATAAGTAAACTTCCACGGCAGTGAGGTATATTTATATTAATAAATCAGAGTATTTTTGGTTACAGAGAATAAATAAAGAATAAATAGGAAAGCCTAAAATTTATATATTAATCAGAGAATAAATCGTGTAAACAGTTATATATATAATCAGGCTCCACTATCTAACAATAATTATAAGTTGATTTTTGAAAAAAATAGGAAAGATATATGTAAGTTGCTAATAAAAGGATAAGAACCATAAAAATAATCAGATTAATACAGTTAATTCGTGTAAGAATGAAGAGAAATATCAAGGTCATAGTAATTACTTGTCCGCAAATTTGTTTATTAGAAGATATCTACAGCTTATAACAATAACATAGTTAGGAAATTAATTGTCATTGACAAATATATATAAGAAAAATTTAGTCTTAGCATAACTAGAGTTCAAATAATTCTTGATTTTTTTGACGACTATCTTAAATTATTGAGACTATAATATTTAGACAAAAAATAACGAGACAACAATTGTTCAACATGAGAAGAAAACTTAGCGTTAGATAGTATATCAAGTTTAAATTTTCAATGCTACTTAACTGTACAATAAAGATTGGATGTGTGATATAAAAAAATACAAATGTTTGAATTGTTTCTTTGTTTTTCAGATTATTGGTATGTGTTTATAGTGCTTGCTTCATCAATTAAGCTTCATCTTATTTCTAAGTTCAAAAGTTGTCATGATTTGTCAATTGTTTCAATCTGTCGAACAATTTGGACAAGTAATTTGATTACTTCTAGTAGATAAAAAAAAGTGTTGTATGTCATTCCTTATCAATAGCTTATAAGGAATTAAAATTCATAAAATCTCATGTTTCAAAACTTTCTTCCGCATTAATTACTAGAAGCGTTTTATCCAAAAGATATTTTACTCTTACAATTAAATTCAAGTAAAGATTTAAAAGAATCAACCCTTTTTTCTTCTCCTAAGAAATAGAGTTGACATTCCAGTGAACATACATACTAACGAACTAAATCAAGTTATTCTGATGATATGCTCGAAAATACAAAAATTACTTTGTCTAAGCTATCAACATTTATACTCTACACCTAATTTTAAAAGTAAACAATGAAATTAGATTAGTATTATTTGAACAAACACTTATCATCTATTATGATGTTACTTTCACTAATATTCTTTTCAATGTGCATTACATCTAAATTATGTCTCAATAACACACTCTTCCATTATGGAAGCTCAAAGAATATACTTTTCTTCTTCCAATTGTCAGATCTTCCAGCATCTTGTTTTCCTTTTTTTTGTGTTGGGATCAATTGAACCTTGTGAGAATGTATTTACTTGTGCAAGTACATCATCTCCACTCAAACCTTCTGGTACAATTCATTATTCTCTTGTGTTGTCAAAACAACTTTTATTTCGACGATAAGAATGATCTTTCTCCAACCTACGATGACCCATGTAGCAAAACTTTCGACCATGTTTTAAGTAAGTGGAACAAGTATGTACATGAAAAACCAGACAAGCTAATTTAACATCAGTGCTCCAACCGGACAACATACCATAAGATGAAAAGTCATCAATTGTCCCAACAAAGAAGCATGCAATTTAAAAATTTGTTTCTTAAAAGCATCATAAGTGTCAATTCCACTCTCCCATAAGATTTTCAAATCATCAAATCAGAGAATGGAGATACACATTGATATTCATACCAGGGACCTTTTGGGTAGGAATAAGCAAGGACAACAACATATTAGATTACTTCATGCATAGCCATGGAGGAAGATTATATGGAATCAAGACTACCCGCCAAATGCGATAAGAATTACTCATAGAACCAAATGGATTAAGACCATCTGAAGCAAGCCCAACTCTTACATTACGTGGATCTAAGGAAAATGTTGTATGCTCTTCATCAAAAGTTTTCCACGCTAATGAGTCAGTTGGATGACTTAATAGTCCATCATCAACTCGCTTATTTTTATGCTATTCCATATCTTCTGCATCTTGTTTGTCATAAATAATCTTTGTAATCTTGGTACCGAAGGAAAGTATCTAAGAATCTTTCTAGGAATTCCTTTATTTTTCTTATTCAAATTTCTGGAAGTAGGCTCATCATCACTATCTTTTTCTTTCTTAAAGTCCATAGTTTCTGACCGCATTTAGGACATTGCTTAAGATCAACATATTCCTTTCTATATAAGATGCAATTATTAATACATGCATCTATATTCACATAATTTAGACACAAATTTTTATAATCTTTTTAACTTCATAGATTGAATTAGGAAGCACATTTTACTTTGGAAAAGCATCACTTAATAATTTCAACAAAGAGAGAATGAAGTATTACTCCTAACATGTAGACACTTCAGTTGAAACATGCGCACTACAAAGGAGAGTTTAGAGAACTTTTCACAATCTAGATATAAATTTTGTTTTGCATCCTTTAATAAGTTATAAAATCTCTTGGTTTCTATGTTAGGCTCTTCATATCTAGGCTCAGTGGTCTCATCAAACTCATTATTATTAATGGGGATATACCACGATACATGTTATTTAACATTTCAAAAGTGGATGTATCATCGTTGTCAAAATTTATATCTGCACCAGAATTCATTTTGTCAGTTGAAGATGCCTCTGACTCACCATGAAAAATCAATCTATCATATGTTGGATTTATTCCCAATTTATGCAACTACTTCTTCTCTTGTTTTCCAAAACACATTATTACACTTAGCACATGGACATTGAATTTTTTCACCAAGCACTTAACACTATATCTTAAATTGATTTTGTTTATAGTAAAACAAAAAATATAGTATATATATATATATATATATATATATATATATATATATATATAATATATATATATATATATATATATATATATATATATATATATATATATATTCCCATTAATGGAGGAAAAAACAACTAAAAAGAAAAGTTGAAAAGTAGATATTAACTAGAAAATTTACCTAATTGAGCAACAGTTTCAGAAATCTTATAAATGTTGGAATTAATGTATCAATGATTAGTCTTCCGAAATTGTCTCTCAGTTTTTCAAGAACTCTTTAGAATTTTGTACTACATGTATCTAGTAAATTGTGATACATGTATTTAGTCATTTGTGCAGGACTTTTCTGTTTTCTATCTTGAGTAGTATAAATAGTAATATAGTTGATAATTGTAGTCATCTCAAGTGGCCTTAAGTAGTCAATAATAAACTTGAACATTCTCTAAAGATATTTTTTTCCTTCCATATTTCCTACAAATTGGTATCAAGAGCAGATTTTCATTCTAAATCTGGGTTATGTGAAGAAAAAAATATGGTATCCAAAAAGTGAAGGTGTTGATTTTGGATACTGGAACATAAGAATGAGAACACATTTGAAAGCTGAAGGTTTGTGGACTACTATGGCAAATGGCTTTGAAGAGCCAGATAATGATGGTGATCTTACAGCAGCAGAGATGAAAAATCTTGAGGCTAAGTATCGTCAAGATGTAAAATCCTTGAGAGAAATCCAAATGGGAGTCTCAAGAGCATATTTTGCAAAAAAATTGCTACTTGTGAGACTGCAAAGGAAGCTTGGAATTTTCTGAAAACTGAGGTGTATGGTGACGGAAAGGTACGCACTATAAATCTTCAAACTCTTAGAAGAGAGTTTTAAAATTTAAAGATGATAGAATCTGAAAAATTGATCAATATTGCACAAGAGTCATGAATATTGTTAATGAAATGAGAAATCATAGTGATACAATTTCTGACCAACAAGTTGGGGAAAATATTTTAATTAGTGTCAAAGAAAAGTATGAGTACATCATTTCTATCACTGAGGAGACAAAATATCTTTCTAAGGTTTCCATCAAATAGCTAGTTGGATCATTTCGTGCACACGAGAAGCAAAGAATTTTTGTGAAGATCAACCCAAAGAGACGACTTTCCACTTTAAAACAAATCAGAATTCTCAAAATTTTTCAAAAAATCATCATCAGAAGAATCCCAAGCGAAAAAAGAAGCAGGATCATGATTAAGACTGGTCAACGAAGGAAGCGGTTCACCGGACCGGAACGAACCGGTATCGGACTGGAACGGGACGATTTGATCGGTATATTGACCGGTATCGGGATGAATCAAGCCGAAATTACCGGGACGAATGGAACCGAAATGGACTGGAATGAAAAGGGACGGGATAAACGGGATGAAATTTTTTGGGATTTTGAAAATATGATTTTTTTTATTTTACTAAGTTTATATTAATAGTTTTTAAACTTATATTATAATTTTTTACTTAAATTTATTTTAAAGATATTTTTCAATTTTTTTTGGTTATTAAGTTTGCAAGTAAAGTCTAATAAAATTTTCAAAATTTAAATCTTTTGAAATTTATACTTTATAAGTTATTACTTATTATTCATTAATATTTATTTTATAAGTTATATTCATAACTTGTGTCTTGTAAATTATAAATAAATAAAATTTATAATTTTAAAAAAATTAAATTAAAATAATGATAAAACAATTACAAAAATTAAAAAATATCAATTTAATTTATTTTAATTTGTAAAAACTTACAATTTCAATTTACTACTATTAGTAGAGTACATAGTTTACGCAGGCACTTTCTAGGAAGGGTTGTGTTTCAACTAAGTCTCGAATATAATACTAATAGTTGTATAGTCCCGTAAATCCTCTTTCTAACTTAGCTATAGATTGATTGTAATCAACTCTGGTCTTAGTAAGCTTGTTGACGATGTTGAAGTTTGATGGCATCGTCACTACCACATCCAATAGCTGAATCTACGAAAAGTTCAAAATGACTATATAACTTTGGAAGTCCTTGATTTCTACGCTCACCATTTATCTAGTCTCTAAATAACACTGATATCTCCAAGTTGTCTTCTGCTAACGAATATCTGTGGTTTCTAATTTGAAATCTTGTCGCGCTGAAAGCTGCCTCTGAAGCTACAGATGATCATTGAATTGCAAGCACATCCTTCACCATCCTACTAACTTGGACATTGAGTTTCATGATTCCACCAGTTCGATAGTTGCGTATACCTTCATCGTTTGTAATATCATCCTAACCCTGTTCAAGATATTTAAAAAATTCACATTTATTAGAAGAGTGAAGACCAAGTTTATGTTTCACTCGTCCATCAGCACCTACTTGATTCATAGACGTTTGAGAATTTTCAACATTATCTAAGAAAGAATGTTTATTACATTTCTTTAGCAAAGAATTTTATACTATTTTGACATATTACAAAATCAGGTTCTTCTTCAGGTTGAATATCTAAATTCTGATAAATGCATTCAACTAAAGCTTTTGCACCATATTCTTTATATTTGGGGTTGAAAAGAATTACAGTTAAATAAATTTGAGGGATAGGAAAAAAGTATTTCTTAAATTTTGTAACCATAACTTCAATAGCAGAGGTAAATAATGTATTTGTTTTATATTTAGAAAAGATAGATGAAATCTCACATATGTGTATTAAAATTTCAGAAATAGTAGGATAATATATTCCAAAAAATTTTTTAGTAGCATCATAAAATGATTTCAAAAATATTCTAAGTTCATTTACTTCATTCCAATTACTATGATGAAGTTTTAATTTAGGATAAGCGTTATAATTATTAAATAGCATAGTAATAGGTTGCCTATATGCATAAGAACCTTCAAGCATATCATAAAAGGAATTCTATCTAGTTTTTACATGCTTTAGAACTTTTCTAAACGGAAGTGTAAATGCAAATTACAAATTTCTTTAAATTGATTAATTCTAATGCTACTATTCATATGAAAAATGTAAAAACAAGTATTATTAATTTTATCATAACTATTTTCAAATAATTTCACACCGTCACTAACAACAAATTTAATATATGTGCGGCACATCTAACATAAAAAGCATATTTAATAGGACAAAGTTTAGCTTGTAGCATATTAATAGCATTTAAATTAGCATAAGCATTATCTAAAGTAGTACTAACGACTTTATCACAAAGACCGAAAAATCTAAAATTTCCAACACAGCAGTAGCAATATAAATTCCGGCTTTTTTCTTTTGACAAATTTTATAACCAATAATTCTTTTTTGTAAATTCCAATTATAATCGATCCAATGCGCAGTAACAGTTAAATAATCAAAACCATTAGGACTACGACCCATATCAGTAGTAATAGCAACTTTACAATCCATTAGTTCAAAATAGGCACATAAATATTGACAATATTTTTCTTGAAATTTAAAAATATATCTTCTTACCTTTATAATTAGGATTATATGTTTCACTAATATATGCAATAAAATCCATATGTTCTCCAAAACTAATAGGTAAACCACAAACAACAATCAATTTAGCGAAGTTTTCACGATCACGATCCTTGTTATAGGTTTGATGTGTAAAAGGACCACTTGGGTTCGAAGTATTTAATTCACTTTGAACCATATTTGATCCTCTATGCGATGCTTCAACACTACAATTTTCAATAACTTCAAGAGAAGACATATATGAAAACCACTATTTACTATGCCTTTACTCAAATGTTTTTTTAGTCCCCCGTTGAACCTCCAGTCCCACCAAATATATATATTTAAAATGTTGTTTACAAATATTGCATCCTTCATTCAAGTAACAAAGTTTCCACACATGTAATTTTAAAAAATGTTGTACCTTGGTCTTACCTCTAGTTGGAATAATAGGGGGACGAGTAGTTCCAACCGGAGGTGGAGCTTCAGTACCTATACTATTGAGGTCGGGGCTAGTCGGTGTATCATCTAAATCTACTTATTCATCTAAATTTAATTTTTCATCCATTTCCACTTCTTCATTTTCTTGATTAATATCATAATGTCTTTCATAGAATTCATGGGGAATCAAAGGAGTATTCGCATTAATATTTATAGGACCGGGACGGGAAAAAATAGTTTCATTCACATGCGTAAATTCATCTGTATTTATTTTGCAAAAGGAATTTTAGATTTAGAAGAACTAGTACCTTTATTAGTTTTTTTAACTAAATTTTTTATTGATTCTACTAGAACTTTTTTACTTCTAGTTTTCTTAGAAGACTCCATGATATAAAATTATAAATTATAAAATACGAAACTTAACAAGAATAATAATATAATAAGAACAACTTACAAGTTTAAAATGATAAATACAAAAAATAAATATAAGATTAGAGAGTTGGAACAAAGTTACCAAACGTTTGTGTAAGAACAAACGATCATAATGAAAATTAAAATATTAATGTCGAAACTTGAAATTTGAAGAAGATTCCTCCTCTAAAATACACCAAATGACCAAATCAACAAATGATATTAAGAATTTAGAACTTGAATTGAATATTGAAAATCTGAAATTTTATAATTTATAATCCGTAATAGCTAAAACTTAGAAATATGGATGAAAATATCTATTCTCTCAAACTAAAGTATGTATATATAGTTTTAGAAATTACTTATGATTTATAAAACAAAAAAAGTAGTCGTTTTAATATTATCGTTTTAAAACGACCATTGGAAAAATGGAAGGGGAAATGGGGGGTTGGATTGGAAAGGGGGGCTGCAGCTTTTGATAAAGCTGCAAGGCAGCAGGGGCAGCCGGGCAGGTCAGGGGCTCAGGGGTCAGGCAGGATAGCTTTTAATAAAGGTGTCGCCTGCCAAGTATCAGGGAAGGGGAGGGTGTGGTAGGTAATTAATTTTAATATATAGAAATTATATAAAATATTAAATATAAGATATAATTAATATAAAATATAAATTATAAATTATATAAAATATAAAATATAAAATATAAAATATATAAAATATAAAATATATAAAATATAAAAATATAAAAAAATTAATATATATTAAGTAAACCGGAAGGGAACCAGAACGGACCGGACTAGAACCAGAACGGACCGGACCGGGATGAACCGATACCGGTACATCGGTACGAAACCACGGTTTCATCCCGTTTCGTGTACCGGTTCAGACTATCCCATTCCGTCTCGTATGCAATCAAAACAGGACGAATCAGAACAAATCGGAGCGGTACCAGTACGTCCCTTTCGTCATCCAGTCTTAATCATGCTGGTTCTTCCAAGAAGGTTGAAGAAAAATGTGAGAAAAACTCTAGTCTTTTTTGTAAAGTTTGCAAAAAGACTAATCACAATGCAGAAAAATGTTGGCACAAAGGCAAGCCCTAATGAAACTTTTTTGCAAAAAGTTTGACCACGTTGAAAAGGATTGCTGGCACAAGAAACGGGTGCAAGAAATTTTTTGTTAAAACAGGAGGAAAAAAGGAAAGAAAACCTTTTCTTTGATTCTAAATCTGATGCTTCAACAAAAAGCAATGAATGGTATGTTTAGTGGTTGTAGTAATCACATGACTAGAGATGAAAAGACTTTCCTCTCAATTAATAATATCATCAATACTAAAGTGAAGATGGGGAATAGAGCCTTAGTTGATGCGAAAGTTAAAGGTACTATTTTGATCAACATGAAAGAAAGAGGTAAGCAAATTCATGATGTTCTTTATGTTCCTGACTTAGAAGAAAATTTGTTTAGTGTTGGTCAACTCATGGAAAATCGTTATTCTCTTGTGTTTAGAGATAATTATTATAGGATTTATGATAAAATTGAGCAAAATCAAGTCATTGTTGAAGAAAAGATGATAAAAAGAAACTTCCCTTTGCAATTTCATTACAATGCATTAAAAAATGAAATTGTAGATGATTCATGGCTTTGGCACAAAAGATTTTGTCACTTGAAGTTTCATGGTTTAAAGCTTCTCAAGAAAAAGGACATGGTGCAAGGCCTTCCTGAGATCCATACTGAGGTAGATACATGTGAAAGTTGTATAAAGGGAAAGCAACACATGAAGTCTTTTCCAAAAGGGGCATCTTGGAGAGCAAGTGTACTGTCACGACCCAAAATGAGCCGCGAGTGGCACCCACAATTACCCTCCTATGTGAGCGAACCAACCAATCTAAACCCCAACATTTCAACCATAATAAACATAATATAATGCGGAAGACTTAAAACTCATTAACGAAAACAATAACTAACTTCTAAAACTCAAAACTTATCATTATCCCCAAAATCTGGAAGTCATCATCACAAGAACATCTATCATCAAATTACTAAATCTAAGAGTATCTAAGAAGCTAAAATAAGTAAACAGATGGTCCATGTCCGAACTTCAAGGACATCAAGACATGAATGAGAGAGAATCCAGCCCGAGCTAGGAACAATAGCTCACCCTGAAGTCTGATTATGCTGAAGTCTGGCTAGAGTTGCGGTTGAGTTGAAGATGATGGCACGTTTGCTGCACTCCACAAATAACAAAGAAGAAAACATACAAATAGGGGTCAGTACAAGGCACAAGTACTGAGTAGGTATCATCGGCCAACTTAAAATAGAAAGCAATATATATTAGATAATAGCATAAAATCAACTACATTACTCAACAAGTGACAACAACAAGTACCATAACCCTTGGTCACAACCCAAGCACATCTATGAGGAATCACGCCTCCACACCATACTCATTTGGGAAATACGTTCTTTAAACCTGAGTATATTAGCATAATTCAAGATTCATTCTTTTAGCTATCTTGGTGTCGGAACGTGACACACCGATGCTCTACTACAATCCTGGTGCCGGAACGTGACACCTGATCCTCTACTACTATCCTGGTGTCGGAACGTGACACCCGATCCATTATTACTATCTTGGTGTCGGAACGTGACACCCGATCCATTATTACTATCCTGGTGTCGGAACGTGACACCTGATCCATTATTACTATCCTGGTGTCGGAACGTGACACCCGATCCATTATTACTATCCTGGTGTCGGAACGTGATACCCGATCCACTATTACTATCCTGTTGCCGGAACGTGACTCCCGATCCACTAACCTCATTCTTTTAGTTCATCAAGCCTTCCTTTATACCAAGGCATCATCATTAACAAAGAGGTTTTAAGGTTTAAGATTCAACAACCTCATCATGCTTATTTTATCACAATTATATATAATCACATCATGCAAGCACACAATTAAGCATATAGAAGACTTTACAATACTACCCAATACATATCATTCGCTATTAAGAGTTTACTATGAAATAGCATAAACCATAACCTACCTCCACCGAAGAATCGTGAATCAAGCAATCTACTTTCCCAAAGCTGCGTTCTTCTCTTTCTCTCGCTCGTTCTCTCTTCTTCTTTCTGATTTTTCCTTATTCAACTCTTTTTCTTTCACCCTAATAACCATATAATTAAGTATAAAAGATGGTAAAAGTAACCCACTATTTATTCCAAGGTTATCACCTTTAACCCCCAAGTAATTAAATTATTAACATTAAACCACTAACTTTATAATTATAAGCAGGAATAGTCCAAAACGCCCCTTAAAAACTTTTAACAGGAATCCGACCCAGTCAGGTTTACGCAGCCTGTGACGGCCCGTCGTGCCTGTGACGGTCCGTCCGGCTGCTTCCGTCACAAAGTTCAGAGAGTTGATTTTATTTAAGACTCTGTGACGGTCCGTCGTGCCTACGACGGTCCATCCTTCCATGTCGTCACGAAGTTCAGAGAGTTGTTCTCAGTACCCAAATTTCCAGAATCTAAGTGTTTTGGAACGAGACCCCCTCGACGGTCCGTCGTGCCCATGACGGTCCGTCGTGGGATCCGTCGACCCAGACAGTTATTACAAGAATAAATTCTACTGCTCAAAAATGACTAAACAGGTCATTACAATAGATACCAATTTACCCATCGTTCGTCCTCGAACGATCATAAGAAGAAAAACAGCGGCGAATAGGAGTACCTGGATCTGAAAACAGGTGTGGGTATCTTTCTTGCATATCAGCCTCCTTCTCCCAAGTGGACTCTTCAACGGGCCGATTCTTCCACTGAACCTTGATGGATGCAATCTCTCTTGACCTCAACTTGCGGACTTCTCTGTCTAAAATAGCAACAGGCTCCTCCTCATAAGACAAATTCTCATCAAGAAGAACTGAATCCCAACAAATGATGTAGTTTCCATCCCCATGGTATCTTTTCAACATAGACACATGAAATACCGGATGCACTCCTGACAATCCTGGGGGTAAGGATAATTCATAAGCTACCTCCCCCACGCGCTTCAGAACTTCAAATGGACCAATATACCTTGGGCTAAGCTTACCTCGCTTACCAAACCGCATCACCCCTTTCATGGGTGAAACCTTCAGCAAAATTTGGTCACCCTCCATAAACTCCAAGTCTCTAACCTTTCAATCTGCATATTCTTTCTTCTACTTTGAGCCGCTAGAAGCTTTTCTTGAATGCATTTCACTTTATCTAACGATTCCCTCAGAAGGTCAGTACCCCAAGGTCTAACCTCAAATGCATCAAACCACCCAATGGGAGACCTACATCTTCTCCCATACAGTGCCTCAAATGGGGCCATATCAATGCTTGAGTGATAGCTATTGTTGTATGAGAACTCTGCTAAGGGTAAGAAGTTATCCCAATGACCACCAAACTCTATCACACATGCACGGAGCATATCCTCCAAAACCTGAATCGTTCGCTCAGACTGACCATCGGTCAGAGGGTGAAATGCAGTACTAAGATCCAATCTAGTACCTAATTCAGCATGCAATGTTTTACAAAACTTAGAAGTAAACTGCGTACCTCTATCTGATATGATGGAGAGTGGAGCTCCATGCAATCGAACAATTTCTTAGATGTAAGTTTTGGCTAACTTCTCTGCATTATAAGTCACCTTGACCGGAATGAAATGAGCAGACTTAGTCAATCTGTCAACAATTACCCAAATGGAGTCATACTTACCCATTGTCTTTGGAAGACCAACCATGAAGTCCATTGCAATTCTCTCCCACTTCCATTCAGGAATGGGCATTCTCTGAAGTGTCCTTCCAGGGCTCTGGTGTTCATACTTTACCCGCTGACAATTCGAGGATTGAGCAACGAAATCAACAATGTCCCGCTTCATCCTACTCCACCAAAAATATTGCTTTAGGTCACGGTACATCTTGGTTGCACCAGGATGTATAGAATACCTTGAACTATGAGCCTCTGTAAGAATAGTGTGAATCAAATCATCGACGCGGGGTACACATACTCTTCCCTTAATTCTCAAAACACCTTTCTCATCGATTTTTGCTTCTTTAGCCTCTCCTCGCAATACCTTATCTCGAATTTGGATCAGTTTCTCATCAGTAAATTGCTTTCCCTTAATCTTGTCAAGAAAGGAAGATCTTGCCTCCACACAGGCCAAAAATCCTCCCTTCTCTAGTACTTCCAGCCTCATAAAGTCATTCGCTAGAGTCTGAACCTCTATAGCCAATGGGCGTCTAAAAACCTGCAAGTGAGCTAGACTTCCCATGCTTCCTGCCTTTCTACTTAAAGCATCTGCCACAACATTAGCTTTTCCCGGATGATACAAGATAGTGATATCATAGTCCTTCAGTAGTTCCATCCACCTTCTCTGTCTCAAATTCAAATCTTTCTGAGTAAAGACATACTGTAAACTGCGATGATCTGTATAGACTTCACACTTCACCCCATATAGATAATGTCTCCATTGCTTTAATGCAAACACTACTGCAGCCAACTCCAAATCGTGGGTCGGATAATAACGTTCATGCACCTTTAATTTCCTCGAAGCATAAGCAATTACATTCTTCTCTTGCATTAGCACTGCACCCAACCCCGAATAGGATGCATCACAATAAACAATGAAATTCTTACCTTCCACTGGCAGGGTAAGAATTGGTGCAGTAGTCAACAAGGTCTTGAGCTTCTGAAAGCTTTCTTCACACTCGTCCGACCACACAAATGGAACACTCTGCTTAGTCAAGTTTGTCAATTGGGAAGCAATAGAAGAAAATCCCTTGACAAATCGACGGTAGTAGCTAGCTAAACCAACAAAGCTCCTTACCTCTGTAACATTAGTAGGTCTTACCCAATTCTTCACTACTTCAATCTTAGAGGGATCCACCATAACTCCATCCTTAGAAACCACATGCCCCAAGAAGGACACTGAATCTAGCCAAAACTCACACTTAGAGAATTTGGCATAAAGCTTTTTCTCCCTCAACATTTCCAATACCATTCTCAAGTGCTCCTCATGTTCTTTCTTGCTCTTTGAGTATACCAGTATATCATCAGTGAATACAATGACAAAAAGATCCAGGTATGGCTTAAAAATCCCATTCATCAAGCTCATGAAAGCAGCAGGGGCATTCGTAAGACTAAAAGACATTACTAAGAACTCATAATGCCCATACCTGGTCCGAAAAGCAGTCGTGGGCACATCCTTTGCCCGTATTTTCAATTGATGATAACCAGATCTCAAATCGATTTTTGAGAAGGTACAAACACCTTGTAACTGATCGAACAAATCATCGATGCGAGGAAGAGGTACTTTTTCTTAACAGTTACTTTATTCAGTTGTCTGTAGTCAATGCACATTCGAAAACTTCCATCCTTCTTCTTTACAAACAAAACAGGAGCACCCCAAGGGGATGCACTTGGTCTAATAAAGACTTTGCTTAACAACTCTTGAAGTTGGGCCTTTAACTCTCTTAATTCAGCGGGAGCCATCCTACAAGGGGGTTTGGAAATGGGGCGAGTACCCGGCTCCAGATCAATGCAAAAGTCAATATCCCTATCCGGTGGCATGCCAGGAAGGTCTGCAGGAAACACATCCAGAAACTCACGGACTATCGAGACCGACTCAATTGAAGATACTTGGGTAGTATCATCCCTGAGGTGTGCCAAGAAAGCTAAACAACCCTTACTAACCATTCTCTTAGCACGAAGAAAGGAGATAATACGAACTGGAGTGGAAGTGTAGTCACCCTCCCACACTAACGGATCTGTCCCAGGCTTGGCCAATGTCACGGTTTTGGCATTACAATCTAAGATTGCAAAGTTTGGAGAAAGCCAAGTCATACCCAAAATTACATCGAAATCAACCATTTCTAAGATAACCAAGTCTACATGAGTATTGCTCCCCATAAAAGTCACAAGACAAGACCTATACACCTTTTCAACTATCACATACTCACCCACCGGAGTAGAAACACGAATAGGCATGTCAATCAACTCACAATGTAAATTAAGACCAGTAGCAAATGAGGAAGATACATACGAAAATGTGGATCCAGGATCAAACAATACAGAAGTCATGCAATCACAAATCAAAAGATTACCTGTGATAACGGCATCAGATGTCTCCGCTTTAGATCTCCCAGGTAAAGCATAACAATGGGCCCTATCACCTGTCTGTCCGTTTCCCCTACCATGTTGCGCTGCAGAAGCTCCAGTTTGCCCGTCACCCCGGCCGTTTTGGTGACAACCATTACCTCGGCCACCACGTCCTCCCGAATAGCGGCCTCTTCCATGACCACCTCTACCTCTGACTATTGGGGGTCTGTAACTCTGTTTTGGACAATACCTCTTAATATGTCCAGTTTCCCCACATCTGTAACACTCTCTAGGTTCAAACATAGGTCTCTGTGAGAATGATGAAGTCTGGGGTAACCTCCAAACTCATAGAAATGTTGATCGGTCTGCGGTGGACCCCAAGCTATAGCCTGCAGTGACGACTGAATAGGTCGGGCTGGGTAACCTCCTGAACCCTGCCCTCTGGAGTAAGAACCATTAAACTCTCGTCCCTTATGAAACTTCTTAGTTGCTGATTCCATGGTGAAGTCATCTGGCTTCACTCCCTCCACCTCTATCACAAAGTCTACCACTTCCTGAAAGGATTTTGCTGCAGTAGATACGTGTAAGACTGGAATCTACAAATCTGACCTCAATCCCTTCACAAAACAGCGAATCCGCTCTTGTAGACTGAAGAACAGCTGGGTGGCATACCTAGATAATGCACGAAACTTAGCCTCATACGCAGTAACCGACATCCTGCCTTGCTCTAGGCTCAGGAACTCATATCTTATCATATCCCTCAAAGTCCGGGTATATACTTTTCCATAAACAAGCTAGAGAATGATGCCCAAGTCATAGGTGGTGCTTGTGCTGGTTGACACTCAACATACGATCGCCACCACATTTTGGCATTTCCCTGAAACTGATAGGTTACAAACTCAACATCGAATCGTTCCACTATGCCCATCTTATGTAGCAACTCATGACAATCAACCAGAAAATCATAAGCATCCTCAGATTCTTGAAAACTGGAGGTTTAAACTTCAAGAACTTACTAAAAAGTTTGTGCTGGTCACTTGTCATTATAGGCCCTGTAGTCAACCGAGGGAACGTGCCTATTTCCAATGAGGCGTCCATGCGGGGAGCCACAGCAGCTTCATGCTGTACTCCCGGAACCTGAGGTGCTGGTGCAGAAAACACTGGAGATGTTTGGACCTGATCAGATAACCCGCTAAGATAAGCAAGAACCTGATTAATCATCTCTGGGGTAGGTTGGGGTGGAAATTCCTCATTCTGCACTTGTTCATTCTCCCCTTCCTCACCCTCTCTTAATATTTCCTCAGTCGGTGGAGGAGTCACTGCCCTAGTACTAGATGGGCCAGGTGTTTGTCCTCTTCCTCTAGAGGACGTCCTCCCGCGACCTCTACCACAGCCTCTTGCCACTGTTCCTCTTCGAGCTACAGCCCCAGTGGCTGGCTTAGACGCATCTTGTCTTGCCGGTGTTGGTGTTGGCGCCGTTGTTGCTCTAGTTCTAACCATCTAAGAAATAGAGTGAAGATGGTCAGATACCAATTTGTATCACCTAGATACCAATTGGATCCAAGTAATAGCACGAAAGAAGGAAAGAAGGGAATTTTTCTAAAGTCTTATAGCCTCTCAAAGAAAAGTAAAGGCGTCCCCCTACCGTTCTTCAAGACTCTACTAGACTCGTTCTTGTGTGATGAGACAAACGAACCTAATTCTCTGATACCAAGTTTGTCACAACCCAAAATGAGCCACGAGTGGCACCCACAATTACCCTCCTATGTGAGCGAACCAACCAATCTAAACCCCAACATTTCAACCATAATAAACAGAATATAATGCGGAAGACTTAAAACTCATTAACGAAAACAATAACTAACTTCTAAAACTCAAAACTTATCACTATCCCCAAAATCTGGAAGTCATCATCACAAGAACATCTATCCTCAAATTACTAAATCTAAGAGTATCTAAGAAGCTAAAATAAGTAAACAGATGGTCCATGTCCGAACTTCAAGGACATCAAGACATGAATGAGAGAGAATCCAGTCCGATCTAGGAACAATAGCTCACCCTGAAGTCTGATTATGCTGAAGTCTGGCTAGAGTTGCGGTTGAGTTGAAGATGATGGCACGTTTGCTGCACTCCACAAATAACAAAGAAGAAAACATACAAATAGGGGTCAGTACAAGGCACAAGTACTGAGTAGGTATCATCGACCAACTCAAAATAGAAAGCAATATATATAAGATAATAGCATAAAATCAACTACATTATTCAACAGGTGACAACAACAAGTACCATAACCCTTGGCCACAACCCAAGAACATCTATGAGGACTCACGCCTCCACACCATACTCATTTGGGAAATAGGTTCTTTAAACCTGAGTATATTAGCATAATTCAAGATTCATTCTTTTAGCTATCCTGGTGTCGGAACGTGACACTCCGATCCTCTACTACTATCCTGGTGCCAGAACGTGACACCCGATCCTCTACTACTATCCTGGTGTCGGAACGTGACACCCGATCCATTATTACTATCTTGGTGTCGGAACGTGACACCCGATCCATTATTACTATCCTGGTGTCGGAACGTGACACCTGATCCATTATTACTATCCTGGTGTCGGAACGTGACACCCGATCCATTATTACTATCCTGGTGTCGGAACGTGATACCCGATCCACTATTACTATCATGTTGCTGGAACGTGACTCCCGATCCACTAACCTCATTCTTTTAGTTCATCAAGCCTTCCTTTATACCAAGGCATCATCATTAACAAAGAGGTTTTAAGGTTTAAGATTCAACAACCTCATCATGCTTATTTTATCACAATTATATATAATCACATCATGCAAGCACACAATTAAGCATATAGAAGACTTTACAATACTACCCAATACATATCATTCGCTATTAAGAGTTTACTATGAAATAGCATAAAAACCATAACCTACCTCCACCGAAGAATCGTGATCAAGCAATCTACTTTCCCAAAGCTGCGTTCTTCTCTTTCTCTCGCTCGTTCTCTCTTCCTCTTTCTGATTTTTCCTTATTCAAACTCTTTTTCTTTTACCCTAATTACCATATAATTAAGTATAAAAGATGGTAAAAGTAACCCACTATTTATTCCAAGGTTATCTCCTTTAACCCCCAAGTAATTGAATTATTAACATTAAACCACTAACTTTATAATTATAAGCAGGAATAGTCCAAAACGCCCCTTAAAAACTTTTAACAGGAATCCAACCCAGTCAGGTTTACGCAGCCTGTGACGGCCCGCCGTGCCTGCGACGGTCCGTCCTGCTGCTTCCGTCACAAAGTTCAGAGAGTTGATTTTATTTAAGACTCTGTGACGGTCCGTCGTGCCTACGACGGTCCGTCCTGCCATGTCGTCGCGAAGTTCAGAGAGTTGTTCTCAGTACCAAAATTTCCAAAATCTAAGTGTTTTGGAACGAGACCCCCTCGACGGTTCGTCGTGCCCATGACGGTCCGTCGTGGGATCCGTCGACCCAGACAGTTATTACCAGAATAAACTCTACTGCTCAAAAATGACTAAACAGGTCGTTACATGTACTTTTTGAACTAATTCATACCGATATTTGTGCACCAATGAAGACTCAATATCTTGGAAGTCAAAGGTATTTTCTAATCTTTATTGATGATTTCTCAAGAATGACTTGGGTTTATTCCTTGAAAGAAAAGTCAAAAGCATTTGCTACATTCAAGAAATTCAAAGCCCTTGTTGAGAAGAAAAAAGGTTGCAGCATCAAACCCATTCGCAGTGATGGAGGAGGTCAGTACTCAAGTCGAGAATTTGAAGAATATTGAAAAAATGAAGGCTTTCAGAAGCAACTTACAACAGGGTATACTCCTCAACAAAATGGTGTATATGAAAGAAGAAATAGAACAATTGTTGAAATGGCCAGAACTATGAGAAATGAGAAAGGGCTGCCAAAATATATTTGGGCAGAACCAGATCATACAACAGTTCACATCCTTAATAGGTGTCCCACAAAGGCACTAAAGGAAAAGACCCCGGTTGAAGCTTGGAGTGGAATTAAACATTCTATAAGTCATTTAAAAAAT
Source organism: Solanum habrochaites (assembly GCA_027704765.1). Classification (NCBI taxonomy): domain Eukaryota; kingdom Viridiplantae; phylum Streptophyta; class Magnoliopsida; order Solanales; family Solanaceae; genus Solanum; species Solanum habrochaites. The sequence continues at coordinate 37,893,851 of JAKWJA010002493.1, read as the reverse complement.
TTTGGGTGTATTTTTATGCTCATGTACCTGCTGAGAAAAGAATAAAATTGGATGAAAAAAGTTAAAAATATGTCTTTCTTGGTTATAGTGATGTCACAAAAGGATATAAGCTTCTCGATGTCAAAACTAACAAACTTGTTAGTAGAGATATCATTTTTTATGAAAAAACAACATGAAATTGGGAGGATAAAAAGATAGAGAATACTGCTATCATATCTTCAAATCAAGAAGAGGATGAGAAAGATGAAGATGTCACTCAAGGGGGAGAAATCTCAGATTCAGATAGTGAAGAACTGCCTCCAAGAGGAACAAAAATGTTGAGTGACATTTATCAGAGATGTAATTTGCAGGTGTTGAGCCAGAAAATTATGAAGAAGCAATAAAACATGATATTTGGAAGAAAGCCATGGAAGAAGAAATTCGAATGATTGAAAAAAAAAATACTTGGGAGCTGGTGGCTATTCAAAGAGAAAGAAAAGTTGTAAGTCTAAAATGGATTTACAAAATCAAACACAATCAGGAAGGAGATGTTCAAAAGCACAAACCAAGGTTGGTTGCTAGAGGCTTCACACAAAAACCAAGTATTGATTTTTATGGAACTTTCTCTCCAGTTGCTTGTCTTAAGATAATTAGAACTGTAATTGTTGTTGCTGCACAAAAGAAATGGAAGATATTTCAACTTGATGTTAAATGAACATTTTTGAATAGAAAACTTGATGAAGAGATTTATGTTGAGCAACCTCAATGATTTTTTGTTCAAGGGGGAGAAGAAAAGGTTTACAGGCTAAAAAAAGCTCTTTACGGGCTGAAGCACGCTCCAAGAGCCTGGTACAATGAAATTGATACATACTTTTTGAAAAATAATTTTCAGAGAAGTAAAAGTGAAGTCACACTGTATGTGAAGAAAGAACATGAGAACATCATTATTATTTGTCTCTATGTGGATGATTTGCTCTTTATAGGAAATGATTTAAAGATGATGCAAAATTTCAAACAAAATATGATGCAAGTTTATGAAATGAGTGATCTTGGGTTGCTAAATTATTTCTTGGGCATCGAAGTTTCTCAAGTGAAAGAAGGAATTTTTATTTCTCAAAAGAAGTATACTAAAAGTATTCTTCAAAAATTCAAAATGATGGATTAAAGGTCCGTGGTCATACCATTAGCAAAAAATAAGAAGTTTTGAAAAGATGATGGAGAAAAGAAAGTTAATAGCTCACTTTGAAGGAGTTTGACTGAAAGTTTTCTATATCTTACTTCAACAAGGCCATATATTATGTTTGTTGCTAGTTTATTATCCAGATTCATGCAAGAACCAAGCCAAGTGCTTTTTGGAGCTGCAAAGTGTGTTCTAGGCTACTTACAAAGGAACAATGAATTATGGGATAATGTAAAAATTGGACTGGTAGTATAGATGACATGGAGAGTACTTCTGGTTATCTTTCTTATTTGGATCAAGTATTTGTTCTTGTTTTTCATAAAAGCAAAGTGTTATTGCTCAATCCATTGCCGAAGCAGAATATGTTTCATCTTCCAAGGCTACTTCTCAAGCTATTTGGCTTAGGAGAATATTTGAAGACATTGGTGAAAAAAAGAAGAAGAGATTGTTCTGTATTGTGATAACAAATCAGCAATTACAATTGTCAAGAATCCAGTCAGCCATGAAAGATCAAAGCATATTTCCGTCATATATCATTTTATCTGAGAAGCACAAGGGAAATGCAAAATTCAGTTGCATTATTGTCAGATAGGAGAACAACTTGATGACATCTTCACCAAAACTTCCTAGAGAAATTTGCTATCTTCGAGAACACATTTGAGTTATCAAGCAAATGCATTAAGGGGGAGTGTTGGAATTAATGCATCAATGTTTAGTCTTCTGAAATTGTCTTTTAGTTTTTCAAGAAGTCTCTTTAGAATTTCGTAGTACATTTATCTAGTAAATTGTGATATATGTATTTAGTTATTTGTGCAAGACTATTTATTTTCTATTTTGACTAGTGTAAATAGTGATGTAGTTGATGATTGTAATCATCTCAAGTGGCCTTAAGTAGCCTATGATCATCTTGAGCATTCTCTAAATATATCATTTTCTTTCCATATTTCCTACAATAAAGTTCATAACTCCCCTTTACTGAGATTTGTAAAAAAAATAAATAAGCAACTACTATTTTTTATATATGTTTATGTGTCTCTCTATTGTCATATATGATCGTCCTAATCCATCGTTGGCCCCCTAAAGTCGACACTTTCAGTTAGAAATCTCAACTAGGCTTTGTCCGTTTTAGTCACCTTATATCATGTTTTCGTGTGTCATTTCAACACCTTTTTTATAATCAGCTAGATAATTAAGGCGTGTGTAACACACTCGTCGATGACGTGTTAAAAAGACGAATTAAACAAATAAATGTGGCATATACATTGAAAACAATTTTATAGTGATGAATTTTGAGTTGTTTACGAAAAATGCCAATGACGTAATGGCGTGTCTAATTTTTATTCAGATAATTTTAAAAAGAATTAACCACCTACAAGCCCTATGTTGTATTCTCCACCACCACCACCCCTGATCCTCAACCTCTCCCTCACCAGATTATCTTCTCCACATTCCACAACCCCCTACCCCAGATTATTTTTCTCCAATATACTTTCATAGTAATTTAACTATTTGAAAGGAATTATTTGCTTTTCTTTTCAAAAATTGATTCCTCTTACTTATAACTTCAAATAAAAACAAAGAGTTCCCTATACGAATTTTCTAGATTTATTTTAAGAAAATATATTTGGATTTTTTTCAAAACTTTTCAAGGGGGAAGAATGCCACCAAATTAAGAAAAGTTGTTAAGAATAAAATCTCTTGGTGTTGTAGCACAATTAGATCTATTTCTCCATGGAAGGAGTTTAAGTTTTGAAAAATGATGGCTAAAATGGGGAATAATAAGAGAAAGATTGAATAAAAATAGGTTAAATATAAGCTCTCCATGCGCTGGTAAGGAGTGAATCACACTCACTATGTCATGTCAACAGAAAATGTCAAAATGACACAGTCGGACATGACATGAGATGTCTAAAATGAATAAAGTCTAGTTGGAGTGCCTAAGTGAAAATTAGTGTCATCTTTAGGGAGTCACGATGAGTTAAGCCAAAATGATATATACAACGAGAAAACAAGAAAGAGATAAAACAAATTCAGACACAATGTGCAATTTTACATTCTGTCAGACACAAGCAAGATAAAAACAACCCTAATTTTTTTGTGAAGTTTCGTACAAAGAGGTTAGCTGGTAAGATCTCCCAACCAAGAATGATTTATCAGTTTGTCAAGAAAGTCATGTAAAAATTGATCAACTTAACCAAGTAACTGGTGGCATCAATGCACAATATGAATATGTTATTAATCAGTACCAGATTGAATTCAAGAATGCTTTCTATAACAATTTGTTTTTGCCAGAATCAGAAAATGAAAAATATGCAAAAAATTAATAGCGGAGAAAGTTAAAAAATCAAATTGTGCAAATAGTCCAATTTGATAAGAGGTACTGTTTTTTTAATAGTCATTTTTTTTTGCATAAGTGCAAATAGTCTCAAAGATAGATGAATTATTTCTAATAGACTCTCGACCCATAGAAAATAGTCCAAAGCAGTCTAGAAATATCATTTAAATAAGAGCTAATATTGTTTTATGATGTTGGTGTCAAGATCAACTTGCACACACTTTGACTTTTCTGCTTAATATACGGCCCACCAGTGCAAATACTAGATTACTCTAGTGTCATGATCAACTTGCACACACTTCGACTTTTTTGCTGAATATATGGCCCACCAATGCAGATACTAGATAACTCTACCTCTAGGTTTAGTCAAAAGAAGGAGTGTACACGTTTGAATCTGAGATCTCATTATTCACGACCCACTTCATTGACCACTAAGCAAGGGAGGGTGTTTCAACATTTGAACTCGACATCTCATTTCCAGATTTGAAAAAGGATTGTTGGGGGGAGGGGGGAGGAGATACTCAGTTGACCTGTTTATGGAATACTGGAGTATCAGTTAGTGAAGCAATGAAGCTGAATGATGAGTGTTTTGGTAACATTTTTATTTCTCCCAATGACTTTCCAAAAGCAGCTGGAAAAAACTGACAGTAGATTACCACAAGAACAACAACCAGTAGAGATGGTAGACAGATGGGATGAAGCCAAGAGCATCCGGAAGACATGGAATCCAGACGGGAAAAGTAGCCAGAAGGGATGACAGAGACACGAGGGCAATGGAAGCTAAATCAGTAGATATCCCGAAGATAATCCCTCTGTAGGAAATATGGAAGGAAAATAATATCCTTAGAGAATACTCACGTTTATTATAGGCTACTTAAGGCCACTTGAGATGATAACAATCATCAACTACATCACTATTTATACTACTCAAAATAGAAAACAAAAAGTCTTGCACAAATAACTAAATACATGTATCACAATTTACTAGATAAATGTACTACGAAATTCTAAAAAGACTTCTTGAAAAACTAAGAGACATTTTTGGAAGACTAAACATTGATGCATTAATTCCAACACTTCCCCTTAATGCATTTGCTTGATAACTCCAATGCGTTCTCGAAGATAGAAAAAATTTTCTCTAGGAAGTGCTTTGGTGAAGATGTCTGCAAGTTGATCTCCTGTCTGACAATAATGCAACTGAATTTCGCCTTTCTCTTGTGCTTCTCGGATAAAATGATACCTGATGGAAATATGCTTTGATCTTTCATGGCTGACTGTATTCTTGGCAATTGCAATTGCTGATTTGTTATCACAATACAGAACAATACTTTTTTTTGTTTTTAACCAATGTCTTCAAATATTCTCCTAAGCCAAATAGCTTGAGAAGTAGCCTTGGATGCTGAAACATATTCTGCTTCGGCAGTGGATTGAGCAACAACACTTTGCTTTTTGATAACCAAGAACAAATGATTGATCCAAATAAGAAAGCATAACCAGAAGTACTGTTCATGTGATCTATACTTCCAGCCCAATCACTATCAGAATAACCAATTATGTTCAAATTTCCACCAAATTTGTACATTATCCCATAATCTATTGTTCCTTGTAAGTAGCGTAAACACGCTTTGCAGCTCCAAAATGCACTTGGCTTGGTTCTTGCATGAATCTGGATAATAAACTAGCAGCAAACATAATATTTGGCCTTGTTGAAGTAAGTTATAGCAAACTTCCAATAAAACTCCTAAAGAGTGAGCTATTAACTTTCTTTTCTCCATCATCTTTTCTAAACTTCTCATTTGCTGCTAATGGTATGACCAAAGACCTGCAATCCATCATTTTGAATTTTTTAAGAATACTTTTAATATACTTCTTTTGAGAAATAAAAATTCCTTCATTCACTTGAGAAACTTCGATGCCCAAGAAATAATTTAGCAATCCAAGATCACTCATTTCATAAGCTTGCATCATATCTTGTATCATCTTTACATCATTTCCTGTAAAGAGAAAATCATCCACATAAAGACAAACAATGATAATGATGCCATGATCTTTCTTCACATACAAAGTGGCTTCACTTTTACTTTTCTGAAAATTATTTTTTAGAAAGTATGTATCAATTTCATTGTACCAGGATCTTGGAGCTTGCTTCAGCCCGTAAAGAGCTTCTTTTAGTCTATACACCTTTTCTTCTCCCCCTTGAACAAAAAATCCTTGAGGTTGCTCAACATAAATCTCTTCATCAAGTTTTCAATTCAGAAATGCTGATTTAACATCAAGTTGAAATATCTTCCATTTCTTTTGTGCAGCAACAACAATTACAGTTCTAATTGTCTCAAGACGAGCAACTGGAAATAAAGTTTCATAAAAATCAATACCTGGTTTTTGCGTGAAGCCTCTAGCAACCAACCTTGCTTTGTGCTTTTGAATATCTCCTTCCTGATTGAGTTTGATTTTGTAAATCTATTTTAGACTTACAACTTCTCTTTCTCTAGGAACAGCCACAAGCTCCCAAATATTATTTTTTTTGATTATTTGAATTTCTTCTTCCTTGACTTTCTTCCAAACATCATGCTTTATTGCTTCTTCATAATTTTCTGGCTCAACACCGGCAAAATTACATCTTTGATAAATGTCACTCAACATTTTTGTTCCTCTTGGAGGAGGTTCTTCATTATCTGAATCTGAGATTTCTCCCCCTTGAGAGACATCTTCATCTCTCTCATCCTCTTCTTGATTTGAAGATATGATAGAAGTATTCTCTATCTTTTTATCCTCCCAATTCCATGTTGTTTTTTCATCAAAAATGACATCTCTACTAACAACAAGTTTGTTAGTTTTGACATCGAGAAGCCTATATCCTTTTGTAACATCATTATAACCAAGAAAGACACATTTTTTACTCTTTTCATCCAATTTTGTTCTTTTCTCAGCAGGTACATGAGCATAACAAATACACTCGAAATTTTTAAAATGACTTACAGAAGGTTTAATTCCACTCCAAGCTTCAACTGGTATCTTGTCCTTTAGTGCCTTTGTTGGACACCTGTTAAGGATGTGAACTGTTGTATGCACTGCTTCTTCCCAAAAATATTTTGGCAGCCCTTTCTCATTCATCATAGTTCTGGCCATTTCAACAATTGTTCTATTTCTTTTTTCATATACACCATTTTGTTGAGGAGTATACCCTGATGTAAGTTGCTTCTGAATGCCTTCATTTTTGCAATATTCTTCAAATTCTCGACTTGTGTATTCACCTCCTCGATCACTGCAAATGATTTTAATGTAGTAACCTTTTGCTTCTCAACAAGGGCTTTAAATTTCTTGAATGTAGCAAATGCTTCGGACTTTTCTTTCAAGAAATAAAACCAAGTCATTCTTGAGAAATCATCAATAAAGATTAGAAAATACCTTTGACTTCCAAGAGATGGAGTCTTCATTGGTCCACAAATGTCGGTATGAATTAGTTCCAAAAATACACTTGCTCTCCAAGACACCCCTTTTGGAAAAGACTTCCTGTGTTGCTTTCCCATTATATAACTTTCACATGTATCCACCTCAGTATGTACTCTCAGGAAGGCCTTGCACCATGTCCTTTTTCTTGAGAAGCTTTAAACCATGAAAATTCAAGTGACATAATCTTTTGTGCCAAAGCCATGAATCATCTACAATTTCAGTTTTTAATGCATTGTAATGAAATTGCATAGGAAAGTTTCTTTTTATCATCTTTACTTCAACAATGACTTGATTTGACTCAATTTTATAGTAAATCTTGCAATAATTATCTCTAAACACAAGAGAATAACCATTTTCCCTGAGTTGACCAACACTAAGCAAATTTTCTTCCAAGTAAAGAACATAAAGATCATCATGAATTTGGTTACCGCAATCTTTCATGTTGATCGAAATAGTACCTTTACCTTTCGCATCAACTAAGGCTCCATTCCCCAACTTCACTTTAGTAGTGATGCTATTATTAATTGAGAGGAAAGCATTTTCATCTCCAGTCATGTGATTAGTACAACCACTATCAGCATACCATTCATTACTTTTTGTTGAAGCATCAGATTTAGAAGCAAAGAAAATATTTTCTTCCCTTTCTTCCTCATGTTTTTCACAAAAAATTGCTTGCTCCCGTTTCTTGTGCCAACAATCCTTTTCAACGTGGCCAAACTTTTTACAAAAGATACATTGGGGCTTGCCTTTGTGCCAACATTTTTCTGCATTGTGATTAGTCTTTTTGCAAACTTTACAAAAAAGACTAGAGTTTTTCTCACCTTTTTCTTCAACCTTCTTGGAAGAACCATCATGATCCTGCTTCTTTTTTTGCTTTTGATTTTTCTTCTGATGATTTTTTGAGAAATTTTGAGAATTCTCATTTATTTTAGACTGGAAAGCCGTCTCTTTGGGTTGATCTTAACTAAAAAATCTTCGCTTCTCGTGTGCACGAAATGATCCAACTAGCTCTTTAATGGAAAGCTTAAAAAGATTTTTCGTCTCCTCAGTGATAGCAACGATGTACTCATACTTTTCTGTGACACTAATTAGAATATTTTCCACAACTTGTTGGTCATAAATTGTATCACTATGATTTCTCATGTCATTAACAATATTCATGACAATTGTGCAATATTCATCAATTTTTTCAGATTCTATCATCTTTAAATTTTGAAACTCCCTTCTAAGAGTTTGAAGATTTATAATGCGTACCTTTTCGTCACCATACACCTCAGTTTCCAGAAAATCCCAAGCTTCCTTTGCAGTCTCACAAGTAGCAATTTTTGTAAAATATGCGATTGAGACTCTCATTTGGATTTTGCTCAAGGCTTTTGCATCTTGATGATACTTAGCGTCATGATTTTTTATCTCTACTGTTGTAAGATCAACATTGTTTTCTGGCTCTTCAAAGACATTTGCAACAATTGTCCACAAACCTTCAGCTTTCAAATGTGTTCTCATTCTTATCTTCCAGTATTCAAAATCAGTTCCATCAAAAAATGGAGTAAGAAAAACTGAAGAATCAGCACCTTCATTTGTTTTGGATGCCATTTTTTTTTCTTCACCTAACCCCAGATTAAGAACAAAAACCTGCTCTTGATACCAATTTGTAGGAAATATGGAAGGAAAATAATATCCTTAGAGAATACAAGTTTATTATAGGCTACTTAAGGCCACTTGAGATGATTACAATCATCAACTACATCACTATTTATACTAGTCAAAATAGAAAACAAAAAGTCTTGCACAAATAACTAAATACATGTATCACAATTTACTAGATACATGTACTACGAAATTCTAAAAAGACTTCTTCAAAAACTAAGAGACATTTTTGGAAGACTAAACATTGATGCATTAATTCCAACACCCTCACTATTACAAGATTATCCTCTCTCCCATCCTCTTAATTACACATCCCTAATGAATTAATAATCGACCATGGCACAAATATGGAGATATTGTGTTGCTTGAGGTCCCAAATGGTGTGGTATGGAAAGTAAAAGTGCTAAAAATTATTGGCTTGAAATGGTTAAATTGGAACGAATTCAAGGAGTACTATTCAATCTGTTGTGATTACTTATTAATCTTCAAATATAAAGAAAATTTCCAGTTCTTTGTGTTTATATTTGAGTTAAGTGCTTCAAATATATTTAAGGCTAGTTTATCTTTTACTTTTAGATTTGCACGATATCTATAAGTATTTAAGTTATGCCCTGGAAATGTAAATATCTTTTTTATACAATTAATGGATTCTAATCTACAACACCAAGTTAGTGACAAAAAAAATATGAGATCTCACTATGCCCATCCCACTTTAGTGGTCACATAGATTGAATATCCTCCTGGCTGAAGATATGGCATTAGAGAATTACTATAAGAAAAATGATTATTAGCGGCAATTAATTCATAATTGCCGCTAAATATGTATGTTTAGCGGCAATTGACACTCTTTGTATATGTCCCTAAAGCCTTAAGCAACATTGGTTCTAATGACACTTAATTGATGCCGGTAAAGACTATAAAACTCTATTAATATCAATATTTAATGTCGCTAAAAGTTGTTTTTGTTGTGATGAATTGATGTGTTTTGTGCATGGTTGCATGCCACCAGAGGAAAACTAGATAAACTTAGTGTAATCATTTAAAATTTATTAAATATAAATTTATAAAATGATTCTAATTATATTAAATTCGTAAATATATTAATCCAAATAAATACTGTGGATTGATATAATTGAGTTAAATATTTAAGTCCAATAAATATGGATTTAATTAAAGTCTAAGTTAATTAATTTGGACTACAATGGATGAACCTAATTTGTTAAGCCCAATTCCATCTCATTCTAGAGCCCATCTTCGCACACTGTGCAAATGATGTGGCATGCCAAGTCAAATAAGAAACCAATAGAATCATGACATGTTTCAAAGATGACAAGTCCGCTCCAGAAAGCACATATTCCATGTCACTTTAATCTGATTGGCCGAACGGAATCATATTCCAATCGCAACTCTTCTGTTCTAAAATTATAAATATTGGTCCTCATAATTCAGAAAAGGGACAAAAAATTCTAAACAAGAAGCTAGAGAAAATTCGTGGTACAAATGTCATTTGATTCTCGACAAAGCTACAAGTTTAAGATTTCAAGCATTCAAGTTCAAGAACGATCATGATCAATACCATCAAATTTCAGAACAAGCTCGAAACCCTTGAATTCAAATAAAAATCAAGATCAATATAAAGTTCAAGTTCAAGTTCATCAGATATTCATGAATAAGCTTTAAAACCCTTGAATTTATATTTGAAAAGGCGAATTTAGAGGAATTATTGAGATTGTAATACTCACATTTGAAATAATAAAATCGATTGTTGATAACATTTTCCATTCTTGATTACTGTTTTCTCGATGCGAATTTTATTGTCTTCCTTTAGCCCCACCCATTGAGCCACATAAGAATAAGAAAAACATAACACCACCCAATGAGCCACCAGAATAACTCAAATAGCGAATTTTTACGTATCAAAATAACACAGTATACAAGATCCATACCGAATAATAAAATCGAACAAGAAAAATTTCACCAAATCGAAGCCAATTCACTTGATATATATTATCGAAAATTGAAAATCAAAATCAAAGTACCAATTGAAATTCGTAAAGAATCGAAAGGAAGAATCAAATGCCCACTTAAAAAACTACTATCAATTTGGAGAAGAGATTTCATCCTTCCACACCGAACTAAAATTTGTCTCTTACCCATCTTCATTAAACCCCTATAATAGAAGAGTTATAACCATTGTTGGGGGTAAATGAGTTATATGATTCCAATTCAATACAATTAAGAACCCTATTCACAAAAGACCATAAAAAACCTATGCAATAGTAAATATCCGTCAATAGCAAAAGAACCCAACAACCGAAGATATAGATGATGCAACAGAGGGAAAGTTCAATATAGCGCAGAGAAAAAAAACCCTTCAAATTTGGCGCATTTTTTTGGTGAAAGGTTAAAAAATGAGCAATTATTCTAATGCCACAATTAACTTACGTTGTTGGAAAAACAAAATTTATAGTCAACCATTCTAATTTGTTGTTGCCAACTCTATTTGTATTTAATGTTTATTATATTGCCCAAAAGTATGGTAACAACTAATTCAACATTTTGTAACAATAAAAAAATTGTGATTAATATTTTTAAGGGATGATTTGAGAGACCTCCCTCCGAATTTTGTTCTATAACACTCACATTCCATATGGTTTACAATATTACATCTCCCTATCTTGTTTTCATTTTATTGTAACCATTCTTTAAATATATCTAAAATAAATATAAAATAATTTAGATTTGACAATTTTTTACCCTTCTATTTATTAATTTCTTCGTATTAATAAATATTATATAAATACAAAATAATTCATTTAACTAATACTTAAAATCAACACAAAATATGTTTCGAAATTACAAATTCAGTTGCTTTGAAAAACTAACAGTTTCCTCGATTATTAATCATCATGCAATCTTAGATCTAATTCTCAACGATTTAAATATATTTCATGGATCATATTTCTTCTTAACCTGTGGAAATGTTTAACCAGAACAAAATTGTATCGTTCTATTGAATTTCTCATTTGGGAGTTCATTTTTATCTTCTATGTTTGAAGAAATTGTTGCAAAAAAAATGATGGGTTATTGTGGGAAAAAATCATCAGTGAATTGGTAAAGGTGAAATGGAGATGAAAGAGTTAATATATGTATATATATTTGTGATTATTTACTTTTTAAAGAATTTATCAAATGAGTTATTTTGTTATATAATACTTGTTAATATGAAGAAATCAACATATCGAAGGGTAAAAATGTCAAATCAAAATTTATTTATATTTATTTTAAATAGGTTTAAAGAATGGTTACAAGAAAATGAAAATAAGGGAGGTAGAAGTAATATCATAAACCGCATAGGAGGGGAGTGTTATAGAGCAAAACCTGGAGTGAGATCTTTGAAATTATCCCTAAAAACCTAATTTTTTTACAATATATCAACAATTAATTAGGGTTGTTATTTATTCAAATGTGCTAACAATGCTATGGATTGTTGCTAAAATGTTGTTGAAATTTTTTATAATTTAATAGTTATAATATTGAGTATATAATATTGCAACAACGTCAACATATTTGCTAACAACAAAGTAGTCGTGCATAATAGTTTAATGATATAGCAATAATTTTATTAAGTTGTTGCTATAAAGCCAACATTTTTACTGTTGTTGCTTAAAAATTGTTGTGAATTATGTAATTTCTTGTAGTCTAGTGCGATATAAGTTACTTGATTTCCTCTTCGGAGTTGACAATTCCACGCACTCTCTTTTACTAGAGCAGGACCCCCCGAAGTGTTAGATGGCACACTTGACTGACTTGGGTAGTGCGCGCGAAGGGCTAGCTTATTGGGCAGTTTGATTAAGTCCATTCAAAGAGATGCATATACCCTTGGGTGACATCATCTTGTATGGTAATTTCCAAAAGTTGTTAGCGAGTAGATGTCCCTATGTGGAAGTCAGACTTGTTGACTCGGTTGGAGTTTTTGGTTGTGTTGGTCAAGAGTTAGGTTTCCTTTGAGTTACTTAGTTGTGGCTTCTCTAGGTACCTATCGGTCTTATGGGAGTCCATTCAGGTTCGTGTTTCTTTATGCATAAGTGTACCTAGTCAGTCTTGTGTGGGTCTAGCAGGATTTAGGTTAAATAACCTTAGATTAGCTCTCTGATTGTTCTATTTTTATTTATATTGACCTCTATTTGTATTTGATTGTATATTCTCCATCTAATTTTATCTTTCTTGCTTAGTCAACCTATGATACCTACCGGGTACCTGTTGCTTTGGTACTCATGCTACACTCTACGTCTATTTTCACTATGCAGGTCTGAACACCAACTATAAGCGTTGAGGTCAACCCTGTAGCGAACAGTTCTCGAGACGAGGATAAGCACACGACCTTCTGGATTTACTATCTCTATTCCATATTCCATTTGACTTGCCATTGCTTTTTATAGGCAGTCTTGTTTCTATGGTCCTGTTTTGGAAATTGTACTCTTATAGTTTTATACATGTGACTTCTAGATTTTAGGAGGTATATTTTGTATACATATTTTTTTCGGTTTACTTCCGTCTTCCTCTTATTTGTTCTATTAATTTATGCTACACATAGTTGAGGATAGTTTCCCCCCCCCCCCCTCAGTCATATTACCCTCAAGCTATAACATAAGGTTTGACTTGGCTACTTGAGGGGGGGGATTGGTAGGTACCAATCATGGTTCAAGAAATTGGGTCATGACAAAGTTGGTATTGTAACACCATCTTTGTCAATCTCACTTGTACACAACTTACATCTAGTTGAATAAAGAGAATCGACACAAAGACATTTGTGACTTATCTTCGGGGGGATACATGATGTCCTTTGGGAGTTTTCTTATTTTGTTTCATTTTTGTTCATTTTTGTCTAGTTGGTTTCATGGAATCTTACTTGTTTCATTTTAATAAAGGATGGCCTGCACGTATAATAAAAGTACACCCTGAGGTCAAGTTTAGGCATCAACACCAACTCGAGATAAAGAGGGGACTATGGAGCAGGAGGTAGATCCTCACATAGACCAAATTTCTCCCTAGTTGCTGGAGCCAGAACCTTCACATCCACCACTTGTACCAGCTACCGCCCCTGATCTTCAGGCTATGCTTACACATATTCTAGCGCCTATTTGGGGCATTCAGAAGCAAGCCCCAGCATAAGTTCCAAAGTAGGCTCTAGTACAGCAGGTTAACCCTGCAACAGTTGCCCTAGAGATTTAGTAGTCATTAGCACTAGACATTGTTCAGCCAGATGTTTTAGATAGAGATATGCTACCGAGGGAGAAAAAGATACTTAGGGTGTTTCTGAGACTATCGTCATCGTGGTTTACTAAGAAAGTTAGCGAGGATTCCAAGAATTTCCTTACTACTTGTCGGGAGCGACTACACACTTAGGGGTTGGTGGAGTTGAAAGAAGCCGTCAAAGTAGTGGTCACAGCCTTTCATGAAGAACAGACTAGTTGGATCCTTGCCTGTGACGTGAATATGATTTTTTTCTGGTGAGATTTATCCCACGGATCTTCAAAGATACGCATCTTAATGATTTCCCAAGGTTTGATTAGGGCTCCATGACGGTACCAGAGTACGAGGCCATATTTCATGAGTTATCCTATCATGCCATCATGATCATTCCCATAGAGGAGGAGAGAGTCAAGTGCTTTATTATAGGGTTGAGGTTGCAGCTGCATATTGAGTCACACTATATGGTTTCAATGAGCTAGTTTTTCAGGATGTAATGGATCATGCCCACACGAGTGACAAGCTCCGTCGCGAGGCCCATGGGGCAGCATCAAGGGGACCAAATAGGATAACAACTTTATTAGGGCTCGTCCTAGGCCTAGGGATACTCGAGACCAAGGTTCAAGAGAGGTTTCAGTTGAGTCAGCCTAGTCGCCCATTTCAGGAATCATTATAGTTATTAGAGGGTGACCAACACTGTAAGGATTATTATAGTGCAGGTTTGAGTCAGGGCTGAGGTGGGTTTCAGACATGTTCCTCAGTTCAAGGTTGTTGGCCTCCAATAGTGTGCAGTTCATCGCAGGGTTGTTTCACATGTGGGGAGCTTTGAAGTTGGTCTCAAGAGTTTTATAGCTCAAGATCATCCTTACTAGCTCCTCAATAAGTGAGACAGTAACAATAGTAGACCCTCCAGCTAGAGGAGGACGTCAATGTGAAGGTGTTTAGGGGGTCTCGGGGGAGGTGGGATGAGTAGCACAGTTGATGCGCTGGTAGAGGCGCCTTGGACTAATACTATGAAACTCCATCTAGAGTAGAGGTCGAGGCATCAGATGATGTGATCATAAGTACAATTATTTTATGCCATCAGTCCACGTTAAAGTTATTTGATCCTTGTTCTACTTGTTCATATGTGTGTGCTTATTGTACTCCTCGATTGGGGTGAAACCTGAGCCTTTAGTGGTATGTTTTCATGTTCTGACCCTAGTAAGTTCTCTTAAGTGGTGGATCAAGTTTAAAGGTCATGTGCGGTAACCATTTAAGGGTAGGACGCCTAGGGTAGATCTTATTGAGCTTTGTAAGGTGGATTTTAATTGATCTTCGCCATTAATTGTAATCCCCTCAACAAAGAGTTCTGGATTTATATGCCAAGATTGTTATTTTAGCCATGCCTGGTATTTTTTTCATGGTGTGGCAAGGTTCTCATAGTCGCACATCAATTAGGGTGATTTCATATGTATAGGTGGGTGTTTAGCATATTTGGCTTATGTTAGATATGTTACTACATAGGGCCCTACCATTGATTCAGTGCATATGGTCTGAGATTTCGCAAATGTGTTTCCTCCTGACTTTTCTAGCCTACTCCTTGAGCTGAATATTGATTTTGCCATTTATTTGGAGATGCATACTCATTCCATTTCCATCCTACCATACTATATGGCCTCACAAAGCTCAACTAACTCAGTGTTCAGCTTCAGAATCTTTAGGGTAAGGGATTTATTAGGCGTAGTGTATCACCTTAGGATTCCCCAGTCCTGTTTGTGAAGAAAAATGATAGTACTATGTAGATGTATATTGATTATACGCATTTGAATAAGGTGACATTGAAGAGTCGTTATCATATGCCTCGTATTGATGATCTATTTGACTAGATTCAGGGAGCTGCGGTGTTTTCTAAGGTTGACCTGATATCCTACTCTACCATAAGTTGAGGATTAGAACATTGGACATCCCTAAGACATCATTTAGGACTCATTATGGCCATTATGAGTTCCTGATGATGTCTTTTCGGTGGACTAATGCCTTTGTAGACTTTATGGATTACATGACTTATGTATTCAGGCCTTATCTAGTTTCATTTGTTATTGTCTTCATAGTTGATCTTAGTATACTCGCGGAGCCATAGTGATCATGAGCAACATATGTGGATAGTGCTCCAGACTTTGAGGTATCATCGGTTGTATGAAAATCTAACAAAGTGCGACTTTTGGCTTCATTTTATAGCATTCATGAAGCACGTGATATCCAATGATTGTACTAATTTGGATGCTGCGAAGATTGAAGCTATTCGTGGATGGTCCAGGCCTATTCTGTGACTAAGATACGAAGCTTCGTTTGATTGGTAGGATATTACAAGAGTTTTGTCAAGGGTTTCTTTAAAATAGTAGTTTCGTTGACTCAGTTGACTCGCTAGGGTGTTCCCTTTGTATGGTTGGAGAAGTGTAAGAGGAGATTTCAGAGGCATAAAATTTGCTTACAAACACTCCAATATGGACTCTTCGAGTTGAGGGCGAGGGCTTCACGATACATCGTGACACATCAGACATTGGTTTTGGTTGTGTGTTTATGCAACAGAGCCGGGTTACTGTTTACGCATTGACGCAACTTAAGATCCATGACCGCAACTAACCCACTTATGACTTGGATGTGGAAGTTTTAGTTTGGGTGCTTAAGACCTTGAGACATTAGATATATGGAGTTCATTGCGAAATCTACACTTATCACATAAACCTTTAGTACATTCAATACCAAAAAAAACTAGTGGTTAGCGACGGATATCAATGAAAACATATATTCCATCACTAAATAGCAACAGATCAGCAACGAAATAGCCATTTTGATGCAAAAATTACTATAAATTTTTTGAGTTACACTATAGCGACGGATTGGCGACAGAATATTTTTTTGGTCGCTATAAAATAGCGCGAAACTTTGGCACCCTAATTTTTGCTACGGATTTTGCAACAAAGTGGGTGTAACGAAATTTATCAATTTTTTGCGACGAAATTTTAGACGGAAAATCGTTGCTATATTAATAAATATATTTTATAAATTTTAAATTGTATAGTGATGAAATTTTTCATCGCCAAAATCTGTTCTAAATAAATAATTTTTTAGTAGCAATGGATGTCATAATCCGTCATTAAGTTTGTTGAAAATATTTTTTAACTTAGTTGGAACTTTATTACCTCATCTCAAAGTAAAAAGGAAAGAAGAGATCATTTTCCCTAAAAAATAGGGTTTTCTTCCTCGTGTGAACTCCCGTTTCTCAGGTGAACTCTCATCTCAGCTTATGTCTTCTTCATCCTCACTCTAGAGATGTTCCCACGCTTCTATTACCTCAGCTTAAAGGTAGTATCTCTTTGTTCATCTATGTCCATCTCCTTTATGTAAGGAATGATGGTGTCGTGATTCTCTTGCCGAGATTTGTGGTTGTAGGGATGCATACCCCTTGAGAAACCCTTGAAAGGGGTGGAAGTGGTATTTGTAAGAGAAAATCAAATCTTTTTTGTTTTAATTGAAATTCTTACCATTTCCGATGGAATTTTGTTTAGTGATACTTTTACAAAATATACTTATGTTCATATCCTCTATACATATAAATGTTTTATTTTTTCGGGTGCTTTTTTAGATTTGGATTAATATGGTGTTTATGGTATGAGTGTTATTTTCACAAAGTTTAATTTTAGGGATATTGCTTTATTACCCTGGTGGAAAATTGCTAATTTTGTGTTTCTTGGATGAAAACTTGTTGTATCTTTGTTGATGCTGAAGTTTCGATAGTTTCTATATCATCTGAGCAAACTTTATATGTCCTTTGTTGAGTTGTGGTTTGATGTGTTCTTATTTTGGCTCTTTTGGTTCATGAATCAATTGAAAATATCTCAACCCGAATTTTGGAACTAGTTGGTATCAATTATATGAATCGTTGGTAGTCGTTACAAGATTTGTCGTAGTTTAACTATAGTAACACTATTTCCAACATGATAATCAACCCACTGCAATCCTCTGCTTTATGCTATGCTTGTATAGAAAAAGTTGTTTTCTGTTCATTGTATTAATTAAACAATTAGAAGGTGTTGAAAATACAATTTTTAGGTGATTTGGGGTTTATATTGTGGTTATGATTGAATTTTTCTTCTGTCTCAGCTTTCAATCTCAGAAGAAAGACATTGTCATTCAATGTATGTGAAACTAGAAGAAAAACATTGACATCCAGTAAGTGTTGTATTACCCATTTTCCTTCTTCTTTCTACCATCATCCTTCTTAATGTTCCCGTTTTAAGATCTCATAAAAATATTTTCTGTTGAACTTAGAAAAGAATCTCATATAAGAAATTAATTTATTTTGAAAGAACAGGTTTAATGTTATTTCTTATGAGAAATATCTATAGTTTTATACTACTAGTTGTGTACAACAACTCATTTATATTAAGTGTTTAGTTGTTACTTGTTTTGTTATTGTTTCTTGTTCTTGAAAATAAACAAGACAAGTTGATGTTATTGTTATATGTTCTTGTTAATAACCAAAATAATATGATGTTTAAATACAGTGATGCTTTAGATGCCTAGGAAATCTCCACATTTATAGAATGCTATACATATGAGGTAACTGAATATTTCATTTGAATGAGAGGTATTTTGTGATGCTTTAGATGCCTAGTAAATCTCCACATTTACCTTTTCCCCTCTTTGAGCTACCGTTTTTTAATTATCATTGATGGATAATTCAAAGAGAGTTTGTGTTCTCTTCCTTGCTACAGGGAAAATTGAAACAAATGTTATGCTTTGTGGTCATTTTACATTAGTGTTTTACATACCATCTTTGATGAAAGAATGTAAGCATTAGGTCTAGGTGCCTTATTAGAAACACATAATATGATGGTATTAAACTTTTAAGACTCTTTAAAGACTTCTGTAGTTTCCTAATATTCTTTTTTGTGATTGTATTCAAATTTCAGAATCTAATATAGATTTTTGAAGCTCATTCTTTGTGTAAATCTTCTAACCAAACACAATGATAATTATTTCACTTTTTTGTATGCAGACATAAGTTTTTTTAACTTGTTCTACAATTTTTTAGTGGTATTTTTAATATTTTGTCACACTTCAGTGAGATAGCTTAATTATATATGTATACTAGCAATAAATCTTTGAGTCTAGTTTTTGTTGTTGTAATATTTTTTCATCTAATGTAACTAGTATATTCTCTATCCATGTTCTATTTGTTACATGTTTGTCTCTTTGGTGCATTCCATCTGCAGTGGATAAATGCTGCTAGCATTGTCAACAAAGAATACTGTTCTCATCACATTGTGAAAAACATTAGACTTGCTTTTTTTTTTTGTGATAGTCATTTGTTAGTCTTCTTTCATTTTTATACATGATACTATGTGGGTTTGCTTGTTTTTTTTTTCATGTTATATAGGTCTGTCAATATTTTGTTTTGACATCGGATAAGAAGCTCCCATGCCTGTGGTGTATGTTGTTCCACATCACTAAAAGTTTCTTTGTGTAGACATGATAGTACATTTTTCAGGGAGCCAACTACGCTGTTATATTTTCAGGAAGCCAACTACACGCTACACTGTTATATTATTTTATAGGTGTTGATCGAGACAGAGGTCGTGGGAAGTCTTTATATCAGCTCAAAGTACCACCCCAACTATCTCCGAGATACCTCTAGCAACGCTAAATAAAAGCAATCCCATATTTCAGGGTCTGTCTCTCAGAGCATCCCAACAAATTGTAGTAATCCAAATGTTGTAGGGGATCTATCTACTCAAATCAAGTCAAGAGGTCATACAAACACAATTATTGATGCTGATTCTAGTAGTAGCCACTCACACACACTTATAGATAAGTTTTAAAAGTGTATTCAAGGTTATTTTGGAGAATTCAAGGTATTACTTTTCATCATAGATAAGTTCAAAAAGTGTATTAATACTAATAGATAGGATATTGATATATTACTTTCAAAATTTATTTCAAAAAAAAATTCTATTGTGATGTTTCTATTAGTGAAAGTGAAGTGAAAAAACACTGGTTGGTCAAGACGGTTACAAAATGCAAAAATTTTGTTTCTACAATAAAAAGGGGAGGAGTTAGGCCAAGTTATGTACCTGAGAATTTTTTGAAAAAATAGACACAACTTTGGGAAGTGATGAGTCTACTAAAGTCAGAAACAAATGCAAAGAATCGTTGTGGCGGCCGTGAAGTTGTTGTTGCGACTCACACAGGTGGCTCCATCTCAACTCGAGGACATCGCAAGAAACTTGTAAGTATATATTTCACAAATTATATATGTAACATCTTTAGGTTGTATGATATATATACAATATTTTTGTATCTAAAAAGTATTTTTTTTTCTTTTGTAAAGGCTATTGAAAAGGGACGATATCCAACATCGAGCGAGTTACATTTGCATGTCTATATGCATGGTCATGATGATAAATCTTTTGTTGGATAAAGCTCTCGAATTTTCCATGTAAGTCCAAAACTTTGAAACCTATCTGAAGATATACATGTCATTTCTTATTAGAAGGGAAAACTTGTCTTAAAATGTTGTTCAAAATAGTATATAAAGATATGGTTGGTTTATGATCTTTGGATTTCTGTCCTCTTTTTCTTTGTTCTCAGGTTGTTGATCCTTTTTCTGTTCTGGAAATGCCTGTTCATTTTTGTTTCTTTTCTCAGCTTCATGCTCCTTTCTCCTTTGGTATTCCTCATGTATCTTCTTGATTGTGCATACATCTACCAAGTGTCCACGATGCTTGCAATACATACAATAGTTCGGTTCATTGCAAAATCATTGACCAACAGTCATTCTTTATGTGAGGTTTTGAGTACTTCCATTCTTGGTGAAGTCGATAAACTAAATTCAAATTATTTTCTTGGCTCAACAAAAAGCAAAAAATAAATAAATGTAACTTCAAGGCTTAGAATAGTTTGACATGGCATGAGTAACCTTCTACACAAGTTGTTGATTATTTTCATGACCAATTTGTTGTTTGCCTTTGTTTTTTTTATCATTGTTTTCATCACCCTTATTTCTTACCTGATCATCTTCCCTGTATGTTTTCATTATGAGAAGTCGTCTTTCATTCTTGATTCTTGAAAGAAGAGAAGTTCTAGAATGTCTTCAATGAGTATGGCTAATAAATTTCATGTGTTTGTTCTAGACCATAGTTGTCCAGTGTAATTTCACCCAAAGTCTAGTGTATTTCATCTTCTGTTGTAACCTTGTAAATCAATAGTAATTGTTCCCTATTCAAAGTTGATCCCAATTCCATGGGGGTCAATTGCTTTGCTGCACATTTAATTAAGCTAAAATGTTATGTATGTTTTTGACTTTTTCTTCCATTATAATTTTATTCCTTATCTTTAATATTCTCTTTATCGCAATTTATTATAGGAAAAATTTGAAGAAATATTACGGGAAAAAAACCCTCTCTATCTGCTAGGGATACTTGTGAAGCATTCTATAAAGCTGCTGGGGAAGAGAAAAAGAAAAGAATATACAGACTTGGATCAGAAGGCAAAAGTTACTATGGGTAGAATCTTTGTGCCTCATCTGTAGCACCTTCAGTTTCTCAATCAACAACGACAAGAAATATGGATGTGTTTGTAAAGGAAATGATTCTTGCCCTTACAAATAATTTCTTTAGGTTATTATGGATCGGGTACAACAAGTAGTTACTCCTATTGACAATCCATCACTTGTGACACCCATAGTGCCTCCTCCTACTACTACTACTAATGAGGAAGTGGTTGATCCCATAGTTTCAAGTGAATAAGGTATCCCTTAATTAGTCTCTTGTAGTTTTTTTTTTTTTTTATATTGTCTCTCTTTTTTAAAAGTACAAATTGTGCATATAATGAATTGGGTTCTCTAAAGAATAATTGATAAATTATTTTGATATTTTGGACCGTGAGTATCTTTTATAAAATATTTGTTATTTAGAGGTATTTAATAATATTTTAGTGACAAATTTATTGACGATCTGGTGGTTGCTATAAAAAATATTGGCGATGCATTAGCAACAAAACATTTTAGTGATAAATATTTTGGTTCGAATAGTAGAATATCTTGTGACAGATTAGGGACAACAATACTGTCGCAAATTTATTTGGAATGACGAAATTAAGGACAAAACTGGCAACGAATATTTTGTGACGGATCAGTGATGCAAATTTAGTCGCAAATTTATTTCAAATGACGAAATTAATTATGAAATTACTATGAATTATATAAGTATAATGACAGATTAGTCTGTCACTAACAAGTAGCGACAAATATCATTCGTCTCGAATTCATCGCTAAACTTGCGATATAACTCATTTTTCATTGCTAAGCGATTACTAACGAGGGAAATAGCAACAACCAACAATAGTTGCAAATCTATTGCAAATTCGGTTTAGCAACGGAAAAATAATAATTATCGACGCATGAATACTGTTTTGTAGTGATTATGACCCATAGGGATCTTAATTTGAGGCAGCACCATTGGATTGAGTTCCCACAGGACTATGACCTTTCTATTCTTTACCATAGGGGCAAGGCGAATGTAGTAGCGGATGTCTTGAGCCAGAAGGTGGGGAGTATCAGTAGTCTAGCCTTCCTTTTTCTTTTTTGGAGCGACCTTTGGCTTGGACATTCACATGTGCCACATTCTAGTCGGGTGTTAGCTTAGGTGGAGTTCAGTCATCTATGTTTGATCTGCTCTACAGTCGTTAGTTCGAGGATGAGTCTCCGGGGGAATTTAGGAATAAAGTCTTGGCAGGCGATGCAGGGCAGGATACTTTAAGAGTTTTGATGTTTCTTGGTCAGTTGTGTGTACCCATATTTGGGGATTTAATTTGACAGATCCTTTTTGAGGCCCATGATTCTATGTAATCTATCAATCTGGGCAGTGCTAAGATGTATCATGAGTTGAGGTAGAATTACTAATGGAGCGGTATGAGGAGGAACATCTTAAAATATATGTCGCATTTCTTGTGTTGCCGCAGGTGAAGGCCAATCATTTGAGGCCTGGTGGTGATTTGAAGAGATCACACATTTTTTACTGGAACTGGGAGTGAATCACCATGGATTTCGTGGTGGGTTTACCTAGGAATTCTATAGGTGTTGACACTATTAGGGTCAACATGGATCAATTAGTCATGTCAGGACACTTCCTTCTAGTCCATACTTCCTTTAGTTTTGAGACGTTAGCTAGTATTTCCATTCGAGAGGTAGTCTATCTTTATGATGTGCAAGTGTGTATCATTTTAGACCAGGGTTCACAAATCATCTCCAACTTTTGGGAGGGTATTTCAGGAGGATTTGGGCTCTTGTGTCATTCTTAGAAAAATAATTCACTTGAAGACTTATGGCCAGTCAGAGCATACTATTCAGTTTCTTGAGGATATTTTGTTGGTCTTTGTTATGAACTATAGAGGTCAGTGGTACCAATTCTTGCCTTAGGAAGAGTTTACGTACAACAACAACTATCATTCCAACATTCATATGGACTAAGTTGAGGCCTTGTACGATAAGAACTATCACACTCTAATTTGTTGGTATGAGTCTATGAAGCCTAGGTTGCATGGTATAGAATCATTTCAGGAAACCTTAGTTCATGTGAGGTTAATTCTGGATAGTCTCAGGACTACTAAGAGAAGACATTAGAGTTATGTCGATCGTAGGAGTCGACAATTGATATTTGTCGTTGGAAACTAGATATTCCTCTGACTATCGCCCATGAAGGGTGCGATGAGATTAGGAAGGTGGGGCAAGCTTAGCCCCAAGTAAATTAGTCCTTTAGAATTTTTAAGGACAGTTGGTGATGTGGCCTATGAGTTTTCTTTACCCCAAAATTCTTAGTTATTCCGAAGTTTTTGATGTTTCAATTTAGTGTCGGTATGTTACGAATGAATCTCTGGCTCTAGTATGATGTTGTTGAGTTATATGATTGCATGACCTATATTGAGAAGCCAATTGCTATTTTTGCCAGACATGTGAGGCAGCTCAGGTGTAGAGCTATTCCTGTGGTGAATGTCCATTGGAGGTATCATCTACTCGAGGATGCTAACTGGGAGTAGTTTCCCAGCTTAAATAGCCCTTAAGATTCTTGCCTCTTGCTTTTGTGAATGGAAGTCCTTTTACTAATGGATGTTGTAATGACCCTCTAGGTCAATTCTTTATTTATGCCTTTTTTGTCGTTTAGAGCATTTATGTAGCGACCACAAGTCATTTATGACTTGCTTACACTCATTGTTTGGTCTCTTGGTCGCTTTTTTGAGTTTTATGCACTTTTTCCTGTATTGGAGCTTAGAACTTTAAAATTTGATTTCTATCATACCTCATGTAAACGACCTCACATGGGAATTTTGAAAAGTTTAGACCCGGTTTGGTAGAGTCATATGAGACCTTAAGTTGTGATGGTAAGGTTGATTGTGAGAAAGAGTTGCTTAATGAGGACCTTCCTAGTTTAGAAGTACCGGTTGGGATCTTAAAATGGCAAGTTAACAAATAGGATGGTAAAGAAGTTCCATCCATGGAAAATGTTGAGGATTTGTATCCTAGTAAGGATTTTAGAAAAAGATGCTACTAAAGTTACAAAGGAGCTCTTTCGAATGAAGGCACTGGTATGTTGATAGTTCCTTGTGGTTGTGAATGTCTTGTTAAGTTCCCTATGTTATTTTTATGTTAGACTTAGTATGGGTTTACTCCCGTAGGGGAGATGTAATATGAATTGCAAGATTTCTGAGAGTTCTGATATCCTTATCTCTTTCCTTCTATTCCTATTCAAGTTTGAGACCAATAGTTCCATTTTAGCTTTTTCATGTTTTTGAGTTATGTTTGATTATGTGTTTCCATGGTATCGTTATATTATGCATATTCTTGATGAAATTATGTTTAAAATGATAAAATGATTTTTTATGATTTATGTTCCTCATGTGATTTGCATTTAGTACGAGTTGTCTATATGTTTCATGAGGTGAACTGATGAACAACTCTAAATATTCTTTTGAGAGTAATTGCATATTATGATTAGTATTATTATTATGAATATGCTTTTACCTGGAGAAGGTAATTCCTCCAATTTAATGAGAAATATTGAAGTTTTCATGCGTAATGAGTTTGTATATGTAGTTCCTACTTTCTTGTGTTGCATGGAGTATGTTTTAGACAGAGTTGATGTTTACTCCTAGTTTTGTGCATTGTTTATGATGTTTCATGCATGATGAGCTGATAGTTTTAAGTATTTATTTCCCTAAAGTGTTTAAAGTGTCATTCGAGCACAAATATCCCAATGGGGAGATAATGTTACAACTCAGAAAACTAGTAGATGAAACTAAAGCCTAACGAGTGTGTGATTGAGTTTTATATGGAGGTTAAATTTGTAAAATAAGTTCTCGGTCTTATATTTAGGGGCTTAGGGATAAATAAGGTACAACCCCCAATAACCACCCAAGGGTCCTTCAGGAGGACCCTAGAGCCTAACCCCAAGGATGCCTCATTTGACAAAACGATGTCAATTTAGGGTCACCTATAGATGGCACCTACGGACAGTAGGTGGACCCAAGCTCCGTAGGTGGGGGTAGTGGGGTAAGGCCCCAATATAGGAGTTGTATCCACCATCTACAGACCTACAGGACAGGGCGTAAATGCACCCACGGTCCGTACGTCCATGGGGCGTGGATGGAACCGGGAAAGTTGTCCAATTCGGCCATGGTAAGGGCAACATGGTAAATTCATCAATAGTTTATTATGTGTTGGGGAAGGTTTATTATGATTAATTAAACTTATTTAAGGCTTTTAAAACTATTGAACTCGCTTTTTCAATTCATTATTTCCTAAACACAAAAATAGAAACTACCCTCGCCAAAATAATCCTCTCTCCAGAAACCATCTTTGGAGAAGAAAGAGTCAAGGTTTGACGCTCAAGATTTTATATTTCTCACTCAATTTTTGTGGAATTTTTAAAATCAAGGTATGTTAGTCTTCATGCTTGATTAAGTTTCATTCAAGGAGCTCTTTGATCATAAGATGACCAGTTTCCAAAATTCCCTAGAAAGCTAGGATTTCAAGCTAAGCATGGTTTCATTCCAAAATCATTTTAAAGGCTTATATGTGATGAATTATAATAGTATTGATGAATTAATTATCAATTATGATGAACTTCTCTTATGAACCCTTGATTTCCCCCAAAGTACTAAATTGTGAATTGTGGTATAGGATTGATTGATTATGAAAGCATATTGAATTGTTTATGTCCATATTGAATTAGTTATTGAGTCATGATATTACACTTATCTAATATACTATGGTAGATGTTTGGGTTTAGATTGATTCATAGCCTTGAAGGGAAAGCTATGAAGGATATATGTATGATCATGATGTGAAGTATATAAGGTGAAAATGCAATTGTATTATTTTTTAAAGCATATTATCAAATAACACTTATGAATGATGATTGTAGAATGTGAAAGGTTTCGTCAATATAATGTATCTTGAATTGGTAGGCTTTTGCATCCTCTTCTTTAATAAATGAAAATGATGTTGATTATTGTATAGTGAACTGGTAGTCTTAGGCATCCTCTTCTTGTGTAATGAATGTGTGTTGATTTAATAAATATGAATCGATAGGCCAATGGAATTCCTTTCGTAAATGACTAGTAAATGTGTTTTGAGGATATGTTTTGAATCGATAGGCCAAGTATATTTTTTCATAATGAGACAATGAACTAATGTAATGATGACTCTTGAATTGATAGGCTTATGGCATTCTTTTCCGAAAGAGTCAATGAACCAATGTAATGATAAATCATGAATCCATAGGGTTATGACATTCCTTTCGTGAGGATTCAATGAGATATGTTAGTAATGTACTATAAATAAATAGTCTTATGTATTTCCGTTCATGTTTAATGATGTACCTTGGGTCGATAGACCAATGACATTCCTATCAAGTACAATAATGTTAATGTGAATGAACTACTTTATGGGAATGGACGCCAAGTATCAAGTTGATATGGTAAGATGGAAGCTATCTCAACATAAGGTCGAGTTTCAGTGAACATATTTCTTATCTCATAATTATGTTCCCCATAGGTTATTAGCTATTGGTTTACCTAAGCAAAAATATTACCGGTCCTACCATAGGCAAGTATACTGGCAAGTATACTGTCACACCCCGAAATTACATGACTTATACTAGAGTCTTATATGTTGAGTAATAGTTATTTTAGACCTAAATAAGTGTGAATTAACTGTTTTAGAAGTATTGTTTCCATAGCATTAACGAAATGCCTTAACGTCCGGAAACTACTAGAATTTAACTAGTTGACGTGCCTATGTTTGGTGAATATTTTGGAGGGTCATATAAAGTCCAAAACTTTTAAAAGACTTTGAATAGTTATAATTTAGTATATAGAGTCAAAAAATACCGTCAGACACCCACATGACCACCGGAAGGGTCCTTTGGGAGGACCCAAACTTGGGCGAGCAGGCAACCAAAGCAGCCTGGTGCAGCAGGATTTTGCTGGCTTCTGCGCGACGATCAGCCATCACGGGGAGATTTGAATTTGTCCTAATGATGTGGGTCTTACACTAGGATCACTTCATCAATCTGGATTTCAAAAAGAAATCATAAAATTAAACCCGCGACGCGCAGCCACTTCCCAGATTCGTAAAAATCGTATTTTAAGCATTTTGACTTCACAAAAAGATCCATTTAAGTTAGGTGTCTTTTGGGTAATTTATGGAGTGACTATATAAGGTATTAGGCTCAGTTTAGGTCAATTTTAACACCAAAACCAAGTACCAAAAGTTGAAATAAAAAATCAGTCTCATCTCTCTCAAATTCTTTCTTCCTCCAAACCTCCATTGAAAACCAATAGAGCTCCAAGAAGAAGATCAAGCTTTCAAGTTTCCAAACCAATTTCATGGATTTATAATCTCTAAGGTATTGTTTATTTCACTCTTGGGATACTTTTCTCCAAGAGGTTCCTCCAAAAGATGATTCCTAAATCTCCCAAATCTAGGTTTTTCTTCTACACATGTCTCTACTTTGAAAGTAAAATTATTAATCAATTGTGATAAATTATGATGAATTAATGTTGTTTAAGTATATATTGATGGTCAATTGATTATTTCCTAAGATATTTCCCAAGAACCATGTCTTTCCCCCAATCTCATGAATACCTTGAATTGATATGGTGAATTGTGAAGATTATGAACATGTAGATTGACCATATTGTTGTTAATATGTAATTGCCTCATGAATTTACCTTGTTTATATATTTGGTTATGTATTCTTGGTGATGGAAGTATGAAGTTTCTTGGAAGGGACAAAGCGGTAAGTTTATTGGTTCTTCTTGGATTCAATTGTTAATTATGAGTTACTTAGATAGTAATTCTCATGTGTCTAATGTGTGGTTGTGATGTTGATGCTAGAAATTCCTCTTCCTTAACCCTAAGGCATTAAATTAGATATGAATTATGCATGTGTGTTATGATATGAATATTATATGATTGACTCATGATTATAATAAAGTGTTAAATGAAAGGTTTACTCATTTGTATGTGGTTTCTAAAGTGAAAGGGTAGTTCTCACTTATGAATACCTATGATCTATTATGACAAAATGTTCACATACGGGTCTAAAGGAGACTAATGTGATATTGTATAACGATTATGATGATTACTAAAGGGAATAAATGTTTAGAACCAAAAGGGAATGCAAATGAGATGGAGGTCTCACGTTTAGCAAGTACGGACTCCCACATGGGTTTCTTCACATTTAGCAAGTCTGGATTCCCACAATATGTGTTGTCTCACGATATGGAACCTCCACGCCTAGCAAGTCAAGGTTTCTAGTAACAATCTCCTTGATCCTTAACTATGTTACCACATAGGACACTAGCTTAGTGGATCCACCTACATATCTATGTACGAATGGTTGCACCTTAGGCAAGTGTGAACCCTCTCTTTTTGGTGTGGGAGTAGAACACTAGATTCCATGTAGATTACATGGTGTCATATCGGTTAGTGCACTTCTTTCCCTAATGTAAAAGTAATGAATAGTATGCATGTTAAATCTCATTAAGGTTGTCTTGAAGGATACTACATAGGGTGAGGGAGAGTATGAGACTTCTCTTACTCATTGCACTTGTGGGATACTAAGGAATGGTTCAAGTAGTGTTCTTTTATGGTTATGGTTATGTTGATAATCTATGAGTAAGTATTGATGTATAATCATGTTATGAAAATATTTTGTAAGTATGAAGTGGGTTGCTTAATCTGATACTAGCCTAGTCTAGAATAATGGGGTTCTATCTTTGGCATTGCATAAGTATTGTTTGGGTGATCTACTTGTTGAGTTGCTATTATGTTGAATTGACTTATTATGCTTCTTATATATACATGTTTAGTTAAATTGATCTAAAGCATGGTTTTGAATAAATTTTTCTTTTCTCATATATTGATGATTTTGTGCATAGGAGTCATACTTAGTACATATGTTTTATAGTACATATGTTTTATACTAACCCATATTTCTCCCTTTTTCCCAAACATTTTAAGTTCGGGCCATTGAGGAGATTCGTGGTCATTGATGAAGAAGAGTTGGCTTTTTCCTAAGTCAATTTGTGAGTTCGCATGAGTTCCAAGGATAAAACCACTTATCATGCCTTATTATTTTTCTCTATGTTATGAGACAATTATTCCATTCTCATGTTGAGACTTCATTGTAGCCTCTATGGGAATATTGTAATAGACTAAGGGCTATGACAAAACCATTATAATTCATTCTTTAGATGGTTAATGTGAGATAAATATTTAGACTAAATTGTTATCTATTATTATGTTTTTCAAGCGAGAAGCCTAAGTAAGATTCCTGTGTGAGAGGTTTATGTATAACTCATTACGTATATGTGAAAAGTCTTAAATTTATCTATGTTTATGACCTATGATATGAGATGGCGTATGCTAAGAGGCTTGTCTTAGTCCTCTCAGAGGATGATGACTCTGGTTACGCTTAGGAGTACTTTAGGTCATAACAAATTATGTATAAGAGAATTAGGTTAAAGTAAATCTTACGATGGATGTCTCACAAAAGCACGTCTTTGTAGTGTCTTATTCATTGTGAAGCGTGCTACACTTATGAATGAGAGACTATGTGATGCTTAGGAACTTTCACTCTCTTGTTATTCCCTAGTCGTTCCTAAGAGTTCTAGCTCTATTTAGTCTTTTCTTCTAATCATTTCATTGTGCTTATAGGCAATGTATGCAAGGAGGAACAATGCTCGAAGGATTGTAGAGGAGAATTTGAATGAGGCGTTTCCTCCTTAAGCTCCTCAAAACCCTCAAGTTCCTGTTGAAGAAGGGGTTATGTCTACTGTTGATATTAGGTCGGCCATTCATAACTTGACTCAAGTGTTGGCTACCCAAGTTGCTAGGGATGCAAGAGTGCAAGTGAATCCCAATTCTAACACTACTACTTCAAGGATTAGGGATTTCACATGGATGAATCTCCCTACTTTCTTTGGTTCCAGGGTGGAGGAGGAATTACAAGGGTTCATTGATGAAGTGTTCAAAGTTCTAGATATTATGGGGGTGTCTTCTCTAGAAAACTCAGAACTAGCCGCCTACCAACTCAAAGACGTAGCTCAAGTTTGGTATAAGCAATGGAAGGATGAGAGTTCGGTTATAGAAGGTCGGATTACTTGGGGAGCTTTTAAGACGACTTTCCTTGATAGGTTATTTATCTTGGAATTAAGAGAGAGGAAAATGCAAGAATTCATCAACCTTCGTCAAGAGGGTATGAGCGTGACGGAGTATAGCCTCAAGTTCACTCAACTATCCAAGTATGCTCCGACTATGGTTGTGGATTCTAGGGCAAAGATGAACAAATTTGTCATGGGGATATCCGATCTTGTGGTTAATGAGTGTAGGTCAGTTATGCTGATTCCTCTCATGGACATCTCTCATCTCATGCTTCATGCCGAACAAATTGAAGAGCAAAAGCTTAAGCAAGTTTGTAAGGAGTTGAAGAAGGTAAGAGCCGAAGATGGGAATTCTTCTAAGACTAAATTTGAGGTTCAAGAAGAGGTTTTACAATAAAGGCTCTTCTAGTGCTCCAAGGGTCAACAATAGTAAGGTTCCTACTCCCAAGCCATAAGAGGGAAAAGGTGGAAGATATTATGTTAAGAAGCCTCTTTGTGCAAAATTTGATAAGAGACACGATGGTAAGTGCCTAGTTGGCACGGTTAATTGCTATGTTGTGGAAAAATAGTCACATAAAGAGAGATTGCCCTATGATGAAGGCTCAAGGAAGGGAAAATGCTTAAGCACAAGCTAGTGCACCAAATCCAGATGCTCCTAAGAAGAATCACTTTTATGCTCTCCAATCCCTAAGTGATCAAGAGGGCTCACCGGACGTGGTTACCGGTATGTTACAATTATTTTCCTTTGATGTATATGCTTTGTTGGATCCGGGGGCTATATGGGCATATGTTAATAGACTAAGGGCAATGCCCAAATTATTGTGATTCATTCTTTAGATGGTTAATGTTAGACAAAGATTTAGACTAAATTCTTATAGATTATTATGTTGTTTAAGCAAGAATCCTAACTAATCTTCCTATGTGAGAGATCTATGTATACCCTATTACGTATATATGCAAAGTCTTAAATTTATCCGCGTTTTTGACCTATGATATGTGATGATAAATGCTAAAACGCTTGTTTTAGTCCTCTTAGAGTACGACGACATCGGTTACACCTAGGGGGTACTTTAGGTCGTAACATATACCAACCCTTTACGGCGTAGGAAAGACACCAGATTCTGTGTTAAGCTCACATGGTCTATATTTTTTAATTATCATTCCCATCATGTGAGATATGTTCTATGGTTTCTTGAGAAGTTCTATGAAGTGTGGGTGGTAGTATGGGATGTCATCCATGCATTGCACAAGTAAGCTTTGAGAGGGCTATGGTGTGATTCTCCAATGTCTTATTGTGTAATGAATGTGTGCTCTTAATGAAGAAAACGAAGAATGACAACTTAAATGCTTAATGTAATAAAGCATGCTTTACTTGGATTGTATTATAAGTTACTTCCTTGTCATGACTTATGAAATGAATATGTTCCCTATGTATGATTATTGACTAAAGATGAGTATGAGAAATGGTAATTTAATCTATGGTGGCCTTAAAGTGAAATTTAGTAGGAATAGTTGTATGGGATGTTATTCTTACATTGCACAAATATAGTTTAGTGTTACTTAAGGTGAATGCTCTAATGTGATGTAATGACTTATGTGGTGATTATACTTTTGTCTTATGCCTTTGTCTAAAGTTCATGAGTTTTTCTAAAAATTGGCATATAGCATGGTTTTCAACCAAAATGTCTTTTTTAGAATGATTTTTGCATTGCTATCATACTTAGTACATTTTTGTGTGCTAACTCATGTTTCTTCATTTTTATAAAAGTTTAGGGTTTGAAGACTTGATATTCTATACTTTGGAGGATAGGTTTTTAAGGAGTGAGGAGTTGAAGATTTGGTCATTCCTCATAGTTTTGAGAATGAACCCACTATTTCCCTTATGTCTTTTGTCTCATGTTTAGAGATTTTGTATGGGCTATCCTAAAGTTTTATTAAAAGTGTGTAGATGGTTTGAGACAAAGTATAGAAAGACTTTCACTTGCTTTTATGAAAATGACTTCGATTGTGACGAAAAGTTTTAAATTTCAGACTATTTCTATTATATTATGTAATGACATGCTATGAGGCTTGTATGAGACTTTTCGGAGTCTTGGACATCGTGTTACTTATAGGGTATACCCCTGGGTCGTAACACCTTCTCTGTGTAACTATCGGGCTTATGAAAGTCCGTTTTGGTTCTTGTTTTGTTGTGTAGGAGTGTACCCAATGGATCTTATGGGTGTCCAAGCTGTGTTTAAGTTAAAAATCCTTGGACTACCTCTAAAATTGTTTTGCTCTTATTTCTGTTGAACATTCTTCGTGTTTGACTCTATCTTTTCCTTTTGTTATTTCCTTTCTTGCTAAACCGGCCTATGATGCCTACTAGGTACCTATTGCATTGGTACCCATTATACAATGTTATATGTTTTTGTGATGTAGGTCCGAACACCAACTATCATCGTTAAGGTCGAGGCTAGACCAATCCGTTTTGGAGACGAGGTGAGCATATGATGCTGTAGGATTTCCTGTCTCCACTTAGTACATACATTTTGACTTGACTTTTTCCTTTTTTTAGGTAGTCTTGTTTCTGTGGTCCACTTTGGGAACTTGTTCACTTTCAGTAGTTCTATACATTTGCCTTCGAGGTTATGGGAGGTACATCACAAAACATGGGTCATTATACAATTTTATATAAAACGCTATACAACATATCGAATTTTCAATTACCTATATCAATATATCAAAACATGGGTCATTATACAATTTTATACAAAAAAATAATTACAATTATATTCTAACTCTCAATTTACACCCTAATTATTGGAATATTATTACCACCAATTATAAATAATCATTGTTTTACATTGAATAGTATTCACTACTTAGTATTAGTAAAACAGTAGGCTCCAAGCCCTCGACAGATCGTGTTAAACAAAATGGTACATATCTTCATTCAGATGTGTTTCATTCCTTTTTAAAAATCAAATACACTAATGGCGACCATTGATTATGATCCACTTTTCAATACATGATTGGTTAAAAGATATTAAAATAATAATTTAAAAGGATGAGCATATCAAACTTTGCATTGTTAGGATCTTGTTTTAGTAGTTTCAGTGTCCACCGCAACATGTTGTGACTAAAAATTTGTCAACTCCTATAGAACTTATTTTAATATATATGGTCCAAAAGTTACATGGTAATAATTACATGATGAAGTTGGTCATTATCCACAAACTTAATTAATTATAAAAAAAATATCATTTATCGATTAACTATTATTAAACGAATAGTTCAAAATTTTCAAACCAACTTTCTCAATAATCTGAAATTACTCGGGGTAACTATTGGGAGCAGTAAAATGGTAACCTTACAAAAATTTGTTTAGATAACCTTTTGGGACATAATACTAGACTTGAGCTTTCCTTTTTTAGTATTATTCAAAGTCACACAATCTAATTGAACAAGTAATCAAAAATAAGATTCCAGAAATAATAACATACATATCATACTTTGAAAAATGTGTCAAATTAACTCAAAAATACAATTTCAAAAAAGGGCTTGAAATCCAAAATCTTGACTTGAAATGTTATCCAAGGCATTTTGAACTCATTCGTGAAAACCATTTTGAAAAAGGAGTTAAAATTAGTTCTCAAATAACATTTTACTTTAAGGGTATGCATGGAAAACATTTTCCTTAAAAATATTTTATTGGAAAATAAGTGCATTTCTAACTTATTTTCCCAAACTAGGATAAGACTTGCTGACAGTTCCAAAATCTAAACCATTGAAAAAAAATTCAGAATAAATTTTTTAAGAAAAACAACTTTAATAGGGTCATGGGGTGGGGGAGGGGTTTCGCGTGTGGGGACTAGGGTACGGTGCCGGGGGGAGGTGGCATAAAAATGGAATACTTTTCAAAAGCAATTTTTTTCAAAAAAAAAAAAGAAGAAATAATTGATGGGTATCCTTGGATGGGTGGGGAGAGAGAAGGGCGTAAGGGTAGGTGTGGGGTGGCTTTTAAAAATGAATGTTTTATAAAATTTTAAATATAAGCCCAAATAATTTTTTTTACCGAAATGGCAGGGGTGGGGGGTTAAAGGGGTAGCAACGCATTAATAATGAAACAAAATTGAAATATTTTCCAAAAAGTATTTTTTTTAAAAAAAATAATAATCGAGGTGGCCTGGGTGGGGGTGCAGGGGGAAGGGATGGGGTGGAGTAAAAGTTTAAATTTTTTTGTATTTGAAATATTTCCCAATAAAAAAATCTTAAATTGTTTTTGACGGGAATGACCCTGGGGTAGGAGGTGTCGGGGGCCGGGGTAACGTGAAGATGAAAAGAATTTTAAATTTGAAATACTTTCCAAAAAAAGTTTTAATGAAAATGACAGGGGTGGCCTTGGTGGAGGAGGCGTTGGAGGGGATAGGGTGTAGGGGTTGCTTAAAAATGAATTTTTTTAAAAAATTGAAATATTTTTCTAGCTTAAATTTTATATTAAAGAATGATGGGGTGGCGGGGGAGTGGGTGTAGCCTTATTGGGGGGGGGGGGGGGGAGGGGAATTGGGGGGAGTGACATAAACAATATTGAATCCACTTCAAAAGCAGTTTTTTCGTTCTTTTTTTTTTGGGAGGGGGGGGGGGGGGGGGTAGGGGATAGGAGTGGTAAAAGTTGGGTGAGTTAAAAAAATCTAAAAAATTGAAACATATTTTAAATAAAATAGGAAAAAGGGTCTGAAAAATACTTCGACTTTGGCCTAAATTGTTATTACGATATCAAAATTTATGGAGGACCTTTTACCCCCCCCCCCCCCACCCCCAAAAAAAAAGCACTATTTGATAGTATATTTTAAAGATATATAGTTGTCCACGTGGATACATTATTGTTTATAATGATGCAATAGGCATGATGTTTACGTGGACGCATATATACCTTTAAAATATATTATTAAATGGTGCAAATGGTAAAAAAATCCGTTCCAAAGTTTGGTATTATTACAACAATTTTGATCAAAATTTGTATATATTTCAAACCCTTTATCCTAAAAACAGTTGTTAATTTTTTTATTTTTTTGTTTGATGGGGGAAGGGGGCTGGTTTGGGGGTAGAAATACAAATGTATATGAAAAATTGAATTTTTTAATAGGGAGGGTTGGATAGTAGGTGGTAAGAAAAAATTTAAAGGATGAAGTAGAGTTTTGGAAAACAAAATTTCTTAATTTTGGAAGGAAAGTCATTTTTCTTAAATTTGAGGAATATGAATTGATTGGGTAATTATTTTCGAAACATTCAAGCAAACAAAACATGGGAGAATTCAAAAACCAAAAACTCAAGTTCTTGAAAACTTTTCACTTGGCCAATCAAAAATCGAATTTGTGACGTTAAAATCCACAAATGATCAAAGGGAATTGATTTTTTAGGGTTACAAAGATAGACCAAATGATTCACCATAGAAAATCTTTTTAAAATTGCCTCTAAGGTTTTTCCAATTCTCAAAAATGAAGAAGAAAAATGATGTAAACCCCAAAATTTTAGTCAAAAGACCCGTATAATATGGCAAAGGTAACTCAAGTTCAGTTTTAAGAATACTGCTAAAGTGAGCACTGGGTTGCAAAAGTAAACCCCGAATAAAATGTGACTCTCGCTTCGTGAACCAACCTTCACTTACGCAAAATTCGCGAAAGCAAGCAAGTTCTCACGAACCCTTTGGTCAAACAACCTGACCCCAGGCAGATATAAGCTAGGCTTTGCTGACGCGAAGGTCACGAATGTGATGACCCTTTGTGAAAGCAAGGCACACTTGACATCAGAAAATTAAACCAAATCTGAAATTTCTAAATGGACCCTCAAGATTCGTTCGCAATTCAGTACACACAAAACACTTATGTAACTTTGATAAACTTGACAATTCTGACTCAATGAAATAACCAAAACATGAATATGAGGTTTTCTTGAACAGAAACTCGTGAAAATTGCATTGAACAAACATAACACCTTAGAAGGCCATAATAAGCTTCATACCTCTAAAAATTCAACCAAAACCCCCTCTAGGCCTAAAGTATTCCCTTATCCGACGGTCTATAAGAAATCCAATCCAAGCATATGAACGCCAAATATTGACCAAAGTCTACCTAAAGACTAAAATTTCACACTTAGGACCGTAAATCAATAAAAGGACTCTGAATCTGAAACATACAGTTCTCTTGGACAAAATTACCCATTCTAGGACGGTTGTCATTAATGAAAATCCATCTAATATCCAAAACTGCAAAAGACAACGAAAATAACTTTCCAAAAATTGTAGCCTTTTGAATTCTAAAAATTTCATAGCCCAAAATTTTTACTCATAGTTCAAAACAAAATTCAAAATTCAATCAGAAAAGACTTGGGATCAATATCTGGTGGAGTAAAATGTTTATTTTATAAAAAAATCAACAAATAACCTTCCAGACATTATACTTTGGTTGTCAAACTTTTGGAGGATTGTGGAATTCACGGTGCAATCATGACAACCTATATGCTGATTTATATTAAAGAAGAAAATATAAAGAGAAGAACGTTTTAAAATATGAAGATTCCTATATATTGACCATTTGCATTTTTCCTCTGCTCGTGTATGTTTTTGTTTTGAAAACATATAATTATTTTATCACATAAAGGTATGGGGAGAAGAAATGAAGGAAATGATTAAGATATGGACAATTGAATCATCGCTAATAAGATAATCAAAATTTAGGTAGTCAACTAACTGACCTAATGACTTCTAATGTATTGTAAATAATGATATAGTTATCATAGTTTCCTATCATGCAACAAATGCAGAATAACAATCATAGAAAAAGGTAATGAGTTCTTAAAAGTGAGATAGTTTTTCCTCATCTAAAATTGAATAATTATAAATAATGTGACAATTTAATAAAGAAAGTAATGCTAAAAACAGTTCTTGTTGAAGTTTTCGTTGAATCCTTAAAATGAAGCAAGCAGTGAAACTGAGATTTCCAAGATAAACTTTGAGCTAAGTTGTTTTAGCATTAATCTCAAATCACATAAGAAGCATGTTTTAAAAATATAAGAGTTTGTATATCCATAAATCATGTAGCCACCATAAACCATGTAGCCACTATTGGTAGAATGGGGTCATACTATTTAGATTAACCCTTTTCACAGTATACTAGTGAATCCATTAGGCAATTCAGGTCTTATACCTTTTGGCCGGGTATAGGATGTGCGGGCAACATGAGGTAGATCGTTGAATCATCATTGTAGCTCTTATGTGATGGTTTTCAGTTAGAGAAACTCCAATAGAAGTCATTATATCTTATATAAATGGTTTGTTTGTACTTTTACATATATATCAGAGTTAATTCTATCTATGCATACCTACAGAGTTCACAACATGTTTTTAAACAACTTTTGTTTATATTGCACTTGTTTTTAAATTGTTTTATATTGAAATGAGTTAGTTATGAGTTGAGTTGAGCCAGGTAAGTTCTTTAGTTTCCTTTAGACTCTTTCTAGCCTATGTTGTTTAGCATTCCAACTCGATACTCGTATATTCAATGTATTGATGTCAGATGGCGTGCATCGTAATATGATGCAGACATAGATAATTACGAGGATCGGCATCCAGCGCACCATTGATAAAGTTAAGCATTTCAAAGCTAATTGGTAAGCTTCCTAGAATTTCAGATGACCCCTTTTTATTATTTTTGATATTTTTCTCTAATTATTTGGGGTCTGTCCCAACATCCAACTCAGTTTTAGAGGCTTCATAGATAGACAATCAGATGTTAGTCCCTCTGTCTTTACATTTTCTTTTTATTTGTTAAGACTTGGGTTGCCACTTTTTGCCAACTAAATGTTTCATTTAAAAACATTCTCAGTTTTATCAATTCAGTCTAGTTTTTGATAATTACATAACTATGTGTATTATCTTCATGAGTTAAGTAAATTAGGTCAAGGATCCGCTCGCGGCCAGCAATGGTCGCTGAGTGCCAACCACCCAGGTTGTAGGCTCGAGGCGTGACAAAAATAATTGATCATCCTTTAAATTTTGTATGTCCAAAGAGAAAATGTGATGCAAAGAAAAATGAAAATTTTGAAATAAATAAGCTTAGTAATATATTAAAAAATGAGGAAAAAATACCCCTATAGATTTATAAATTTTAGATAATAACAAAGTACATAGCTCTATGAAAATTGGGATTTTAACCATGCAACCGTTTGAAGGATCTTTTCAAGAACATTAAGGGTGGCCAAATTAACCCATCAAAACATGACCCGAGCTTTTTGCACTTTTATAGGGGTAAAATTTCAATTTCCATAATCATAAATTATGTCGCAAAAGGCATAACAAGTTACATCGTACTGTAAAACTTATTTTCTATAGAACTCGTGTTGAGTGAGGCAAAATCTTAATTTCTGAATTAAAAAGTTATCTCCTAAAATATATAACAGGTTATGTGTGTTGTACTGCATAACTTAATCCCTACTAAATCTTATGTTGAGTGAGAAAATTATTTTTTAAACTTACGTATTACAAAACTATGTCCTAAAAAAACTACACAACTTACGTCACATAACTTAATTACTATATAACTTATGTGGAGCGAGCTAAAAGTTCTCTTAACTTACGTCTCGATTTGATTAAATATATTTTGTTGAATCTTATTATAGGGTATTATCAAGTAGGTGAGGCTCGCTAATAACATCGCACAAATCTTGACTCAAAGATTTGTTATCTCCAAATCCAAGTTGAAGTCACAATCAACATTATTACAAAAATTCTTCATCATTTCTCAAAACTTTCAACTTACTTGTGTTTGCCTAGATGTATGACTTTTGTAGGATAACATTTTCACAGACCTATTTTCAGAATTTTCCAATTAAAATAACACTATTGAGAAGAGATTATTTCATTTTTCGAAATATAGTCGTCACTTCGAATTAAGTTATGATGTTCCAAATCTTTTTGAATCCCTAATCAAAACAATATAACTCTTTTCATCAGTCAACAAATAATAAAGGAACATGTAAGGAATTCTACTGATCCATGTAAAGGTATGAGTCACTCCTAAATCACGTTGTTCTAACGTAGTCGCTTTTATCAACTCATAGTTGACATAAGTTAGTGTCGGGTAAATTAAATCGTTAATTATGCATATGATTTAATTAGATTGTTCAATTTTATTGGTATTAAGTAAGACGCGAAGTTGAAATCATGGCTTCGATATACACCTGTTAGAATGCATAAATGCAACCTTACCTTGTCTATCACATCTTAAATTTGAATAGATTTGTCTTGGTTAAACTAAAAGTTATTATTGTATTAAAAGTGTTTAGGTGAAGACCCGCAAATATTACCTTGTCATTTTATTTATATTTCCTAATCAGAAACGTGAAATTGTGATCTCGTGCGAGGCTATACATTATTTCTGACCTATTTAGGGCTTAAGGTTTATGAAGCATTTATTGTACTATATTGGGACAACTAGTTAAGTCCCTTTCTCTTACTTTTGTTATTGATTGCAACGGGTGTTGAATAAAAAAATGACCTTACCTTTAATAACTTTATTAAGTAATTAAGATATTAGGTTTCTTCCTTGAGCAAAAATTTCTATTGTTGACATATGAGTTCAATAAACTCAAAAGCCTAATGCATTATTAAAATTAAACAAACTGATTACCATGACCATATTTTTCAAAATAAGTAATCAAATCTTATATTAAACTACTCCCAGTCAATCCTAATTAAATAGTTCAGTTTAAACATAAAATAAAGTAACACATGAAAAATTATGAGAAAAAATTGAAGCCTGCTAACCCCGAATATGATTTGTTTTTTTTAAACGGGCCAAAGTTATAAATAAGTAAGATAAAGTAATATCATTCATATTATAAGTATCATAAGAGTCTACAACCTCAGCTAATAGGTTTATAAGTTATTCATACTAGAAATGAAAAATACAAGATTGAATATGTTGCAAAAATATTTTCGATTATTTTAACTACCAAAAAATCAAAAGGAAACATAATAGAAATAAAAAAAATACGAGAATTTAACGAGGTTAGGCTAGAACAATAATCCAAGAAAAAGTACAGAGAGTTTTTCTGTAACAACCATTTTCGGTCATTTTGAGCACTAGAACTTTTTATGTCAGAATATACTTTCCGATAGATTTAAAGGGATGTTTTGAACTATTCGTAATTATAATTATAGAATTAAAGGGGTAGTTTCAATAATATATTTAGTTGGTGGTTAAAAAAAATAACATTAAAATTAATAGTGGGTCACTTTTACTATTTTTATTATTAGCCTTATATAATAATTAGGGAGTAAATAGTTTGTAGAAGAATAAGGGTTTGGATGAGAAAGAGGACGTCCATATTGTCACCGTATAAACACATGGAGAATATCGTGGACTCAGGTAAATCAATCACGCCTCCTAAATCTAATCTTATTTACATGGTGTGTTGTTCCATATCAATTATTATATATGAGTAGTGAAGAGAATGTTGAAAAAGTGAATTGGAAAAAATATTACAAACGGACTCACTAATACAAATTAGACTTGAGGGAATATAGTATATATTGTTATGGGAGAATATGTTAGTTTGGAGAATTTGGTTTGATAGTTGAGAGGACATTATGAATTTGTGTAACTTAAGGGTGTTCGGTGCACTTAGAAGATATGAACGTAATAAATAATTGGAGCAGCAAATTAAAATAAGTTGTTATCAACACATGGGTTTATAGGTTCCAAATAATTTTGTGATTAATGTTTAGCTAAGGATGGAGGTGATGTATTTATAAATTGTTTAAATTTTGGTGGTTGAAAAAAAAGTGGATGAAAGTTTTCTCTTTGCAAAATTTTTCTGTGTTGTGGCCATTTTTTTTTTTGCTGCTGCAACATTCTTCCTTGCAATCATTGGTAATGATTACCAAATGATTGAGGCATTCATTTTAAGAAATGGAAAATACAAGTGTAGGCATCTATGGGTGGACTTTTCGCTGCCACTTGTTTCGCAATCAGTGGCTTCCAGTTTTATAGTTTCGTTAACATGTTATTCAATAAGTTTTGGTATATTGATATAGGTAATCAAATATTAAGTGTAACATATTATTTGAATGACATTAAGGTTATGTTATTCAGAGAAATAAAGACTTAATCTTAGGCTTGAATATAAGAAATAAGGTTATGTTATTCAGAGAAATAAAGACTTAAACTTAGGCTTGAATATAAGAAATAAGATACTTGACATATTAATGGACCTCAAGATATGAACGTAATAAATAATAGGAGCAGCAAATTGAAATAAGTTGTCGTCAACACATGGGTTTATAGGTTCCAAATAATTTAGTGATTAATGTTTAGCTAAGGATGGAGGTGATGTATTTATAAATTGTTTAAATTTTGGTGGTTGAAAAGAAAGTGGATGAAAGTTTTCTCTTTGCAAAATTTTCTGTGTTGTGGCCATTTTTTTTTGCTGCTGCAACATTCTTCCTTGCTATCATTCGTAATGATTACCAAATGATTGAGGCATTCATTTGATCAATGACAGTAAGAATTGGAAAATACAAGTGTAGGCATCTATGGGTGGACTTTTTGCTGCCACTTGTTTCGCAATCAGTGGCTTCCAGTTTTATAGTTTCGTTAACATGTTATTCAATAAGTTTTGGTATATTGAGATAGGTAATCAAATATTAAGTGTAACATATTATTTGAATGACATTAAGGTTATGTTATTCCGAGAAATAAAGACTTAATCTTAGGCTTGAATATAAGAAATAAGGTTATGTTATTCAGAGAAATAATGACTTAACCTTAGGCTTGAATATAAGAAATAAGATACTTGACATATTAATGGACCTCAAGACTAAGAATTTAAGTATAGATTTGTGTTTGATGATTTTTGGGTCTACACTAGACATAGTAACGTGGGTGTTTATAGACTCGTTAACTTACAAATATATATATATATATATATATATATATATATATATATATATATATATATATCTTCGGTGGAGGTAGGTTATGGTTTATTGCTATTTGATAGATAAACTCTAAATAGCGATTGATATGTATTGAGTTATATTATAAAGTTTCCTATGTACTTGATTGTGTGGTTTGTGGTTGGCCTAAAATTATGAGACTTATCTTGAACCCTCTCTATTAAAATGACGCCTTGAATAAAGAAGACTTAATGAAATAAAATAATGAGATAATTGGATCGGAGTACCACGTTCCGACACGGTATTATTGGATTAGAGTGTCACGTTTTGATACTGTATTATGGGATCGGAGTGTCACGTTCCGACACGGTATATAGGATTGGAGTGTCACGTTCCGACACAATAACATTAAAGGAAATGAATCTCGAATTAACTTAATATACTCAATCTCAAAGAATCCATTTTTCAAATGAGTATGGTGTGGAGGCATGAGTCCTCATAGGCGTGCTTGATGTTGTGATTGATGGTGTACCTACTATGGTGTTGTGGTCATTGGTTAATGTATTTGTTGCCTGCCACCTGTTAAGTATTGTACTTGATTTTATGTTATTATTCAATATATAGTTGTTTCTATTTTGAGTTGACCGATGATACCTACTTAGTACGTGTTCATTGTACTGACCCCTACTTGTATTTTCTTCTTTATTCTTTTGTGTAGTGCAACAAGTGTACTATCGACTTCGACTCGTCCTCAGCTCTAGCCAGTCTCCAGCACATCAGAGTTTGGGGTGAGCTATTAATTCTAGCTCGTGCTGGATTCCCTCATTCACGTCTTGATGTCTTTGAACTTCGGACATGGACCATATTTTTGCTTATTTTTGTTTCTTAAAAACTCTTGGACTTGGTAATTTGGAAATAGATGTCCTTGATGTGATGACTATCAGATTTTTGGATGATAACTATTAAACTTTATAAACTTTTTTAAATTGGTTGCTTAGTATCTTTTGGATCTTCCGCATTATTTATATTATTTACAGTTGAACTATTGGTATATTGGGGTTTAGATGTGTTGGTTTGCCAACCTTAGGAGGTAAGTGTGGATGCCACTCACGAATCATTTTGGATCGTGAAATTTTCACCATGAAAAAAAAAGATACAATCCTTTAGAATCTCCAACCACATCCCCTGTATATAGATCCCAAGTAGTTATATTCATTTTCCAAATCTATTAGAACAAATATTGTTCTAAACCAATAGGGATTGTGAATTTTCATGGAAAAAATCGAGACATAATTAACAAAATGTAATAACAAACATAGTTAAAAATTAAACAAAGAAGAAGATGCAAGCTTTTTGAGTTCAACTGACCACGCAAGTGTACGCAATTGTACAAATATTATAGAACTTTTATTCCAAATATCATTCCCACATAGACTTGTCAATCAACCACTTACATAATTAAACTAATAAATCTGCTACCTCAAGTGCCAATCTTCAGAAACACCAAAGGCCATAAAAGCCATGTTAAATAGCACGATATTATTCTTGTAAGTATGAAAATATTCTCCTTCATGGACAACGTGAACTTGTAAGTAAAGGCCTTTATTATATTTTTCTCTCACAAATACATAAATTTATATATCATTCTTCTCCAAAAGTTTCTACCTACACAAATTGCGTCATTTTCCAACTATCCATATTCTACCATCTTGCCAAATCTTGAATTTGCCTCAAATTCTCTGTCAGATGAGTCATGAATGGTCCAGATTGAACAGAGTTCAAGTTGGTAGTCTCTGATCAAACCATTTGGAACATACTACAATTAGGAAAAAAGACTTTATTAAATGAGAATATTATAAGATTGAACTATAAAATAATCAACTAAATTAGATAAGGATGTTCCAAATGGTTTGATCATATGACTTCTCCTATCTAGAAGTTATTTTGTTACAAAATAAGGATTTTTTGGCTTAGATGTATGTCCACTTCTAAATATAT
Organism: Solanum habrochaites; assembly: GCA_027704765.1. Taxonomy (NCBI): domain Eukaryota; kingdom Viridiplantae; phylum Streptophyta; class Magnoliopsida; order Solanales; family Solanaceae; genus Solanum; species Solanum habrochaites. The sequence continues at coordinate 37,849,358 of JAKWJA010002493.1, read as the reverse complement.
CCATAGAAAATTGATCATGGGGATCATTCTCCTTTCCGTCATTCGCACTTTTACATTTGAATGAATTAAAAAAAAAAGTTAAAAGTAAACTTCACAAAGATAAATACCATGAATACTCAAAGTTATTCCATATATTTTATTTTACTATGTCTTCTTTATTGAACATGAATTAAAAACAAAAAATCTGACTATCGACACATACCAAAAGTATTAGAAAAAATATTTAACTTGATTATATTTGTTATTCCAAAAGTTTCCCTTAGCAGGCTCATTTTGTCAGCAAATCGAACGACAAAACCTTATAAAAAATTTTGAAACTTCTATCCTTAAATCTATCATGACACTGACATGAATACAACATCATGTCTAAATATTTTAAGATGTAGATTTTGTAGTGACATACTAACAAAGAGGAATTAAATTGCATATAAAATTAAACAGGATAGTAAATTTAAATATTTTTTATTTGTGTTTACCTTTTGAATGTGGTGCATTTTTCTTGAATATGTCAATCCTTTCTTTTTCTTCCTTATCCTCTTTTATGTATTCATCCTTATCATCTACTTCTTCCTTATCATCTTTCGATTTCACCTTTTTATCTTTTCATATTCCTTGTATTCAACCTCTTTATCATCTACCAAGTTAACCCCATCCTATGATCAATTAGAAAAAAAATGTTGTTGTTATCTCTAACCCAAGCATTATTCTTTGTATCCGCACTCTTATGATGTTCAAAATTCATTTTCTCTGTTTCCTTCTCCTTCACAAAATATTTTAAACCTCCAACTCTTTCTTTAACATCCATTTCTTCCAAGTAGTTTGAAGTCAAAAGTTTTAGTTCCACCACAGTAAAAAATAAAAAAGTCTCCAAGCTCTATGATATTTTCCTAAATAAATTTCTCCCATCCATATTCAAAATAAATATGTTTTTCTAATTTGGTTACCCCTATTGGACACACTGTATTTTCAAACCGGTCTCTAAGAAAAAAACATTCCTAGGCTGTTAGGATCGAATTCACGCATACACACTAGATGAATGAAGAACACAAGAACTTTCAAGAAAAAGAGATGAGAAATCTAGAGAGAGAGAGAAAACCGAATATTTCGTGGTAAAACCCCGTTGAGTAAACTTTCACGGCGGTGAGGTATATTTATATTAATAAATCAGAGTATTTTTTGTTACAGAGAATAAATAGGAAAGCCTAAAATAGAGAATAAATAGGAAAACCTAAAATAGAGAATAAATAGGAAAACCTAAAATCAATCAGGCTCCACTACCTAACAATTCTCCCACTTGGAGACTGACTGACTCATCCAAAAAATACATTCTCAAAAAAAAATCTCTTCATCATCAACATCTTTACCGCACCGCAAAATCTGTAGCAACAACTACAGAAGACCAACCGAGGTTTTACATAACCTCAGTTTCCCAACATCAACACATTTCGTCAACATGTCTGCCAGGTTCTTTTCACCCTCTATCTTCTCCAAGCACATATCACCATCCTCCACTGCCCTGCGAGTGAAATGGTATCGCCTTCTGATGTGCTTTGTCTTCGAATGATAGACTGGATGTTTCACAAACTGTATGGCACTCTGGATATCTGAGTAAAGAATCTTCTCGCTCTACTTCTTGCCCAATTCCTCAAGATAATCTACCAGCCATATCATCTCTTTCCCAGGCTTCAGCTATTGCCCCATACTCAGCTTCAGTAGATGAAAGAGAAACACACTTTTGAAGCCTGGACATCCAACTCACTGTTGTTCCACCTATGGTGTAAATGTACCAGGATGTACTCTTGCTTGAGTCAACATCCCCACCAAGATCAACATCCACAAAACCCTGTAGAGTCACCTTGCCTTTGCCAAAACAAAGTGAAGTACTGGATGTACCTCTCAGATATCTCAGAAGCCACTTCACAGCTTCCCAATGCTCTTTCCCAGGGTTCGCCATGTAACTGCTAACAACTCCCACTGCATGTGCTATATCAGGTCTAGTGCAGACCATAGCATACATCAAACTACCAACTGGTGAAGCATATGGAACAAGTGCCATGTGATCACGCTCCTCGGCAGTCTTGGGTGACTGCTCCTTTGACAATTTAAAGTGATTTGCCAATGATGTAGTCCTGGGTTTAGCATCATTAACCCTGAATCTGCTCAGCACCTTCTCAATGTACAACTCCTGAGATAGATTTAAAGTGCCAGCAGATCTATCCCGATAAATCTTCATCCCCAAAATCTGTTTTGCTGGACCCAAATCTTTCATCTGAAATGTTGCAGACAACCTTATCTTCAGATTGTTAATCTCCCTCATACTAGATCCTGCAATAAACATATCATACACATACAAGAGTAGAAAGACATATGAATTAGTGTATTTCTTGAAGTAACAACAAGGATCCTTTTCAGCTTTGCAGAATCCACTCTTGGTCATGAAGGAGTCAAACTTATTGTACCACTGCCTTGGCGCTTGCTTTAGTCCATACAAGCTCCTGGTGATCTTGCACACCATGTGTTCCTTGCCTGGAACCACAAATCCTTCGGCTGCTGCATATAGATCTCTTTGTCAAGATCTCCATGTAAAAACGCTGTTTTTTACATCCAATTTCTCTAGATGCAAATTTTCCGATGCAACAATACTCAACAAAATTCGAATAGAGGTTAACTTCACAACAGAAGAGAATATTTCAGCATAATCAATACCTTTCCTTTGTGAATATCCTTTAACCACTAAACGAGCCTTGAACCTTCTTTTTCCATCTGGTTCAGTCTCGATTCTGAACACCCACTTGTTCAGCAAAGCTCTCTTCCCTTCAGGTAGCTCAGTTAACACCCACGTGTCGTTCTTCTCAAGTGACCTCATCTCATCATCCATGGCTTGCTCCCACTTGATTGAATCCTCCACTTGTAGGGACTCATCAAAAGACTCTGGTTCCCCCTCATCAGTCAGCAATAGACAATGTAATAAAGGTGAATACCTATCTGGTGCCCTGATGGATCTGGATGATCTCCTTAACACCTGCTCAGGTGTAACTTGATCCATTTCAGATTCTTCAGTAGGAGTTGGTTGAGTATCTGCTTCGACATCTCTAGGTTACTCTTATCCAACTCAACCTCAACTCCCAATTGCTTTCTAATCTCTAGAACCTTCTGGTCTCTGTCCTTGTACAGGAAAGACTCATCAAATATCACGTCACAATGTCTCAGGATCTTTCTGTTCTTGTCATCCCAAAACCTGTAACCAAACAAATCAGAACCATATCCTATGAAGTAACACTTCACAGCCTTGGCGTCAAGCTTGTCTCTCTTTTCTGGATCAACATGAACATAAGCAATGCAACCAAAAGTCCTCAAGTGTGAGTACTTGAGTTCTTTTCCTGTCCACACCTCCTCTGGAATCTTGAACCCTAAAGGAACTGATGGTCCCCTGTTGATCAAGTATGCAGTTGTGCTCACAACATCAGCCCAAAGTGTTTTGGGTAGCCCACAGTGTATCCTCATACTCCTTGCACGCTGATTCAATGTTATGTTCATCCTCTCTGCAATTCCCTTCTGCCTTGCCTTACCAGGAACTGTTCTCATCAATCTGATTAAATCAGCTACCCAGAATGCCTTGAACTCTGATTTGTCATAATCTTCTCCATTGTCAGACCTTAGGCATTTGACTTTCAAAATCGGTCTGATTCTAAACTTCAGCTTTCCATTTCTTGAAAGTTGCAAACACATCTGATTTATGCTTCAAGAAGTAAACCCATACCTTCCTGCTGAAATCATCAATGAAGGTAACATAGAATCTGGATCCTCCAAGTGATGATACTGGAGATGGTCCCCAAACATCTGTATGGACCATTTCCAACCGCACTTTCCTTGGCTCTCTAGGAGTCTTTGTGAAGCTTACTCTTTTCTGTTTGCCCATAACACAGCTCTCGCAAAGACCCATATCAACACACTTTAGACCCTCTAATGCTCCTTTTGCAACCAGCATCTTCATTCCTTTAGTACTCATGTGTCCAAGTCTGTTGTGCCACAGACATGAACCGGAAGCACCTTCAACAACAGCGGCCATGTTTATACACCCTGCAGTGGTGTACAAGGTTCCAGATTTGGTGCCACAAGCTACTACCATAGCACCTTTCACGATCTTCCACTAACCTTTCTCAAACTCTACTGCATATCCCGTGCTATCCAACTGACCAACAGAGATCAGATTTTTCTTGATCCCAGGAATATATCTGACATCCTCCAATGTCCATTGGTTTCCCGAGGTGGTCTTTATGCAAACATCCCCCTTTCCTTCAATCTCGAAGGCTTTATTGTCAGCAAGATATACTTTTCCAAAATTTCCAGATTTAAAATTTTGGAACAACTCCTTGCTTGGAGACAAATGGAAAGATGCACCAGAATCCAAAATCCATTATTCAACCGGGCTGTTCACACTAAGGATTAAAGTATCCCCAATTTCCTCTGCTGAATTTACAGAATCATTGTCATCTCCAAATTTCTAATTCTGTTTCTTCTTTGGCTTTGTACAGTTTGTTCGAAAGTGTCCTTTTTCTCCACAGTTCCAACAAGTCACGTTTGATCTGTTCAGTGATTTTCCTCGATTCTTTGATTTTGATCGACCATGTTGATTTTGGCCTTTCGTCTTACTTCTCTCCCTTCGATCAACGCTGAGAGCAATGCCCGATGAATCTCCCACTTCTCGTTTGCGAATACTTTCGCTAAGAACAACATCACGGATTTTATCAAACTTCAGTTTCTCAGATCCACGGGAACTGCTAATCGCAGCAACAACAGTATTCCAAGACTTGGGCAGAGATGACATCAAAATCAACACCTTAATTTCATCTTCGAAATTAATATCCACAGAATTGAGTTGACTCACAATCATATTGAACTCGTTTATATGATCAGAAACGGATCCATTCTCAGACATCTGTAAATTAAACAATCTACGCATTAAATATACCTTGTTCATAGACGATGGTTTTTCATACATGTTTGACAGTGCCTTCAACAGACCGGACGTAGTCTTCTCCTTCACGATGATGAACGCCACGTTTCATGACAAAGTCAACCGGATCAACCCTAGAGCCTGGCGATCCTTGAGTTTCCACTTCTCCTCCGTCATGGATTTCGGCTTCACCTCGGTCAACGGTTCGTGAAGATCTTTCAGGTACAGATAATCTTCGATCTGCATCTTCCAAAAACTGAGATCGAATCCATCAAACTTCTCGACTCCAAGCTTTGAACTATTCATCTTCAGTGATCGTGTTGAATCTCCTTAGCTCTGATACTAGTTGTTAGGATCGAATTCACGCACACACACTAGATGAATTAAGAACACAAGAACTTTCAAGAGAAAGAGATGAGAAATCTAGAGAGAGAGAGAGAGAGAAAACCCAATATTTCATGGTAAAACCCCGTTGAGTAAACTTCCACGGCGGTGAGGTACATTTATATTAATAAATCAGAGTATTTTTGTTACAGAGAATAAATAGGAAAAGCCTAAAATAGAGAATAAATAGGAAAACCTAAAATTAATCAGGCTCCACTACCTAACATAGGTAATATTCTTTTCTTGTAATCAGCATAACTTGCAGGAATTTTATGTGAAGGAAAAAAATTGACTATTAAAAAGATAGATGTAGAGAAACATTAGTTTATTTAAATGACATCGACCATATTATGTAAGAAACAAGTTTCACATGAAAAAATATTTCAAATATACTCAAAGTTTGAGACTTTTGCGGTTAAAATTCAAGAATGTACCTATTTTAGAATCTATAATATGAAATGTGAGGCATTTTCATATTTTTACCATAAAATTACTTCCTTCAACACTAATAATACTATTAGTTTGAAAGAAATATGCAATTTCTAACATTGATTGGCTAAATTAAACATTTTATTGATAAAAAAAGATTTAGGGATTTAACATCCATAGGAAATCGTATAAAATTTGTTTGCCTCGTAGAGAGGCATCTATCCACATTTTTACTTTTCCTCCCCTTATTCAAAGCACATATATTCAAAAAGTATTAATTGAAAATGTTTTAAGAAAAAAGAATCAACTACAATCATTGATCAAATACATGAATAAAGAACAAAAAAGAGGATGCAAGGGAAATTGTAGTAACAATACATACATATATACATACATATATATATATATATATATATATATACATATATATATATATATACATACATATATATATATATATATATATATATATATATAACACGACGTATCCGAATTTTACAAGTCTAAATCTCAACAAAGACTTCCCCTCTCCCATATATATTTGTTGTTTGCATCTCCGCAAAGAAGAATAGATTCAAGAAAGAAAGTATCATCAAAGACCATATATAATAGGGGGAGTTTATACACTAGTTGTTTCGCACTGGTTTCAGGAATGAAAACCTTGAAGAAGCCCTTTTCCATTTTATTTCTTATTGTTAGGGTTTAGGAGGATAGCAAAGTTGAGGTGCAACCTTTATAAAAAAATTTTCATATAATCACATTAAGCTTGTTGAGTGAGTTGCCCCAGTTAAACTATCCCATTATATATAATTATACTGGTTTCCAGTCCCAGACTGGCTGGATCTCACATAACTGGGCCAATCTAGTCAAGGCTCAACTGTGCAAAACGTCCATCTGGCCCATCCCACAATATGTTAGCCCAATTTTCTCAGCCCAACTAAGTCTAGTCAAGTTTTGGCCTTGTGGACTAAATGGGCAGAGTCGTTATATAACTTTTAATTTTTTTAATCAATATTTATTAATTTGAAAGTTTCATTCAATCATCAATGTAGTGTACTGCCTATTTAATTTTAAATAATTATAATTATATATAATAATAGAATACTTGTATTATATATGTTTTTGGGTGCGTTCCTAAAGACAAGTGACATGTCGAGAGGCATATGGGTCGACATAGAATATATCTCTTGTATGTATAAAAATGAAAGAAAAACTATCTATTTTTTACTATAAATTTTTTTAAGAGTTTTAAGTTAAATAACTCAAGTTTTATAATATGTAATAAAAAATTTATAAGAATACTTAAGTTATGTATTGCGAACAAATGGTTGAAACTTATTAGCTAAATTAATTTATACTTCAATAAATAATAATAATAATAATAATAATAATAAGAGGGATAAGTCATAATTACTCCTAAGTTATGACTGAAATTTCAGAGACACACTTATACTTAACTATGGAGTTCGCTGCTTTTCCCAGGCCGGCCGGAGAAGGGCTTTATAGTGCTCGCCTTTGTTTTGATATGTTCATTCAGTATCAATACAAATGAAAACTACACCGAAGTGGAAGGGCTAGTATAGAAGCTAAAAGTAGCTAGCTTATAGTAGTCAGCCTAACCAAAGTCTCACGGCAACATAAAATTAGCTTTATGAATTGAATCTTAAGTAGGGGGCATAGCTGGAAGTCAGAGGGCCCATACTACCTGTCTAACCCTTCGCTCCGAGGGACCGTAGATTGGAAAGCGTCTTCTAAACCATACCTTGAACTCATTTTTTCATATTTTGTGCACCTTTTGTGCTGACATGGCACCTTCAACACCCAAGTTGGTTGTGTTTGAACACACTCGTCTGCGACGTGTGTAAATATAACTTTTTTATTTATTTAAGTCAAAATTAATTTTTTTCAAAAAAAAATATTAGAAAAAGATAAATATTTATTGTTTTAATTGAATTTTAATTTCTTTTTACAAAAATTTAATTTAATTTTTTTTACAAAAATTAAATTTTTATATTTTTGGAAAAAATTAAATTTTTATATTTTTGGAAAAAATATATTCTTATTTTCTTTATCTTGTATCTAAATTAAGTTAACACGCATTTTTTACCTTGTAACGGAACTTTTTTAACCTACATTCATTGCTTTTTATCTTTTATTTTTCTATTTATTTTTATTTTCATTGTCTTTCATTTTGATTTGATTTCAAATTTAATTCCAAATATCTTGTATTTAAAATAAGTTAACTATTAACTGATATAAAAATAAGTGAATAAAATCAAATAAAACATAAAATAATTAAAATTAAAGGACACTTTTTAAATTATTATTTTTAAAAAAAATACACACAATTTTTTAAAAATAATTAAAAGTGAAAAGGATGATAAATTAATTAAAAAGGTATAAAGTGACAAAAAATTAAAATAAATATTTTACAAAGTAAGAAATAAAAATAATTAAATACATAAGTTTTAATATCAATAAAAATATGTAGTAACTAATTATAAAGTTACCAATTAACAAAAGCATATGTTCAATTTGTGCACTTATCACTCGCCTTCCAGTGAGTGTCCGCACTCTCTTTGTCATTGTCACGACCGGAGTCTAGACCCCAAAAGAGACCGGCATCGTTGACCTCTCAGAGGTCGCAGACAAGCCTACATACGTCATACTTACTTCATCTAGGTTAATTTTAGCGGAAAATTTGAACTTTTTGTTTTCTTATTTCATGCGAAACATATTATACTTAACATCATAGGCGTTCACAAATCACCTATCTAATATAGAGATAATCAAATAAAAGAAGCAGTTCATAATTTCATTAAACATATTCTTGCCAAAACGGCACCAATACAAAGTCTGAAATGAAATGGGAAATGAAGCACTAGTGGAACATGCTCCACTAGCTAAAGCCTACATCTAATCTAGATAATAACGGTAGACATCCTCGAAAGCATGAGGACATACCAAGTCCGGATGTAAGCTCCAAATCTGGATAACTGCAACGTCGTACCGTAAGCTCTAACGTCCACCTGTTCCTGCACCTAAAAGTAGATATTGTATGGTATTAGTACACGCTTGCACTAAGTATGTGTATATGCAAGCAAACACCAAGGAATGATTTATGGAAAGTCAAGCCAGTAGACTTGCCAACATGATTAGGAATGTCAGTGGACTTGCCAAAATGGATTAGGAAAGTCATGCCATGAGAGTAACATGCATCATCATACGTATCATATTGCACACAGCACTTAACGTCTTACACATAGCACATAACATATTGCATATAGCATAACATCTTTCATATCATTCGTTCATACGCCATGAGAATCAAGAATCATGGACTTGACATCAAGACATCCCAAAAATGAGGGCTCAAAATATGGGACCTCAGCTGGGAAGCCTTCTTTAGCAAACACAGAGTCTGCTTCATTCATTCATACGTACTTGACTTCATACATTCATAAACTAGTGTAAACACCAGCTATACCTACTATGTAGTTTAAGACTCTCATCGAATTTGTTAAGCAATGATCAAGAATAACCTAGTGTTATTACTTGAGTCTAGCTCACCTTTTTATTATCCTATCCTAACACCTTTGGTATCGTTCATTTCATTATGTGTATCATTTGAGGCTCGCTTCATTCATTCTTTGGCAACTTTAACTTTAACTGATAGAGATCATGTGAGAATCATGAAATCCAGTGTCTGCCCTACACCGAAAAGAGATAGAATCACCGGCCAAAGTGACCCAAAACATTCTAGCGTGTATAGGAGATTGAACTCAGTTAGATCCCTATATTGGCAGTATAGGTTCAAAGACTAGGAGATATAAGGAGACATATACCCGGCATGCCGGACTGTCTCATCTCATGAGAGTTACGTGAACCTTCTCCCTTCCCGAAAGAAGGCACCACTACTCATAGCTAGTCTCTCGGTGCTCAGTAGTTCAATTACATTCAACCCATACGTCATAGAAGCTGGATTCTAGTATGATGACATCATAGCTCAGTAGATGATTTCTCATCTCATCATTAGTTTTAAGTGTATGTTAATCTCAATACTTTCATTAGAGTGTTCATAGAGATTGGTCTCTTCATTAACTTTACACTATCATAGGTGAGTACTTCTTGGTAATATTTACTTAGGCTCTTTTGAGATTGCTATGATCTTTTACATTAGCCTCTTATCATATTGTCACCACATTCATTAACTTTAGCATATTTTCTCTTCATAATTACTCACCCCTTGTTACGTGAATGTTCATTTCATCATATGCGAATTCACTTGGTCATTTAGTGAGTTTCACACTCTTACTTAACCCTCTTAGGGTTTCTTCATTTCATTGCATACATCTTAGGTCCCTTACTTTTAAACGTATGCTAGAATTATAGGTCTATACATACAAGCCATGAGGCTTCATTCATAGTTTGTTTAAGTGATTCATATCTTCTTAAGATTATGTGGTACAAGACTTATGCATCTTGTATGTATTCCAAGATCTCGATTTTGATCTATGTGGGCAAAATTATTTTTTAACATTTATTCACGTATGACTTATTCATCAATACGGAATTCGGGCAATGGAACCCGATTTCGAATCCCTTGGAAAACACTTACCTTTTTATCTATTTTGGTTTGATCGGCACGGCTTGGGGACCCAAGGTCGAGCCCCAACGCCTTCATAATATTTTTTTCTTAATTTCTCTGTTCATTTTTTGTTCATTGGGACTGAGAGAATGTGGGATCGAACCCCCACAACCTCATTTCCTTTTTTTTCTTTAATTTCTCTCTTCATGGGAGAGAGGGTGTGGGTTCGAACACCACAACCCCACTTTAATTTTTCTCCTTAAGTTCCATTCATTCTGCCTAGAGGTCGTGGGTTCGATTCCCACATGCCTCAACCTCTTATTTTTCTTGTAACTTTTCCTTAAATTTGACTGAGAGGTAGTGCGTTCGATTCCCACTCCTCTCATTTCTTTATTTCTGTTTTTAGCTTAGGGAAAATCGGCTAAGGGCAGTCGGGTTCGAATCCCCTATGCCTCACTCATTTTAACTTTTAATTAATTATAATAAGCCTTAGTTAAATTCACCAAATTTTCCGTCAAGGGTACCCTGGTTCGATCCCCCCTTCACCCCATTTTTTATTTTCATTTTTTGAAGCTTTTCACGTGTAAGGTCTCAGGTTCAATCCCTAGTGACCTCACCTATTTTTCATTCATATAAAATCTCATTTTGTTATCCTTGTTTTGACCGAAACTAAGCTAATACAATACTGGAAATTTTGATCACATTTTTTAAGCCTATTTTCTCACCTCTTTCACGTTACGTTTGGAGTAGTTTTTACTGAGTTCTTGAGGTGCATCTTCAAGATGACATTCGATAAAGAGTTTGCACTCAAATCAGAATTTTTACGTCAGTTATGAACATCACGATTTAAACAAGTTTGTGCACGTGAAATACAACCATAAAACAAGTCATTTTCATGCTTCAATCCGTGTTCAAAGTCACGACTACACATAAACACATATTTTTGGAAAACATAGGTTATCATTCATACTATTCCAAACATACATTTATGAACATATTCATCACGAAAACACATTACATTCCTAATATCTACCAGCAAACATACCCAACCTACGAATCAATGGGAGCTAGTGACTGGGACATGTAACGGGGACCAACCCTAGTTTTCTGAATAGATTCATCTGAGTCCTAAGGGTATCTTGGGAAATGTACCAAGAGTAATAAAACACATACTTTTTATGTAGTTCAAACCTTGACTTGATTCCCAAAACCTTTTCCAAAAATCACGTCCAAATCCACTCAACTTCAACACCTATTCGACGGAATAATCCTCCCTCTTACATAACATTTTTTATTAGTTCTTTGTTTGTAATTTTCGTTGTGAGTTCTTCAAGTGTGAATAACTTTGGTTATGATTCTGTTCTTGTACGTGGTTTAGGTAGAACATGAGAAAAAGAATGGTTTGATCGTGAGTGTTGAGGAGATAGACATGAGAAGTGAGAGTTTTCCTAGGATTAGGAGTTTTAGTTTGGGAATTAGTCAAACTAGGACTCCTTCAAATCTTAATAAAAATATGATTTTATTTTTTATTAAATCAGATAATAAATATTAATTAATTAAGTTAATTTACCAATTTAAATGAAAACAATTTAAATCATTGCTTCCACCTAGGTTCAAACCCGGGTGGAGCAGGATTTCACTCAAAAAGCAAATTTTTGGCCCTCTCTCCCCAAAATTCCCCTCCAGCTTATTAATTAAATAATTAATTACATATTTAGGGTAATTATGATACTACCCTTAGCTTGAAAAAAGACCATTTTTGCCCCTAGACCCTCCAAACTTAAGATTTCCCCTGTTTAAGTTCGGTAAACACTCATCCAGGTAAATCTTCATATTCGGGAGCCCTAAATGGATGGACCCAACCTTTCCTAGCTCAACTAACATCCCAAGTTATCTCTCTTGGTTGTCGCAAGGGTTCAAAGGTCTGTAACTACGCAGATCAATTCGTGTGAACCCGGTCTAATCATAGGCATTCTAGATACATTAAACATTACTTAGCATATCCATTTTTTTAGGGTTGTTACAGTCATGTCAGCATTTATGGTGTATTTATTTCATTTTAAATTAGTTTGGGGTTAATAGGATCCTAGTAAAAGTAATACCTCAACAACGACTTAGGTGAAACTAGACCCTAGCGCTTGTGTGTTGATATTTTGAAGTCCTTAAATGAGTTAAAATGCGTTTAGGATGCATTGTCTAAAGTTTCATAAAGTTTGGAGGCCAAACGTCCAAGAACGTCCATGACATTCAAAAGGTTTGCCTTGGATTACCTTGTGTGTCTTAGTATATTTCATCGAGTTTTATGTATTCATTTTTGATGAATTGATGTGAGAGGCCCTAAACTCGTATATGGACATATTCTGGTTGGTAATGTCCGGTGAAACATCCCTAAGGATCAACCAAGGGTCCTTTGAGAAAGGACCCTTTACAAGAGCCTAAGGCTGTCTAGACCAACCCAAACGATTGAGGCAATCGATGGTCAGTAGGTTGGTCGACGCCTCGTCGATGGTCGACGTGGGTCAAGACTAAGCCTAGGGAGCTTAAGATCCCAAATTCAAGTTTGATCCCATCGACGAACAGCCAGTATGGTCCATTTGTGGACCTACTCCCCGTCGATGGGCAGTCGTGGGTTGAGTCATTCTTCCTGTGAGTTCACTGTAAAATGCAAGGGTGAATTGGTAAATTCACCAATGTCTAAATAATTAATTTTGCGGTTTATTAAAGGTATTTTAGGTATTTTAAGTGTGTTTATAAGTCCTAAACACCTAGATGAATTCATTGTTCTAAAATCAAATGCTAAAACTTCTAAAGAGCTCTCTAAAGCTCCATTGAAGCTTGAAGGGAGATTGAACCTTGAAGGTTGATTTCTCCACAAAATTCTATTAATTTTCGTTGATTAATCAGTTAAGGTATGATTCTTCATCCTTGAAACTCTTTTCTTCAAGGAGTCAATCTTCAAAGTGATTTCTAAATTCTTCAAAAAATGAACTTGTCCAATTTTGTAATCTATCCATGGGTTATTGAATTAAAGATTTTGAATCATTGAATATTGATTGAATTGTTGTTAATTAGATGATTTTAACTCAAGAACTCTATGAAACCATGTAATTCATGTAACCTCTAGATTTGAAAACTTTATGGGTGAATTAATTATGTCTTAATGTTATTGAATTATTGTGTAGATTGATTAGAACTATTAAATTATGAATGAATGATACTAGAATTGTTAATATGGTGCCCTAATTTCATAAATTCAAGTTGAATTATCTTTGATTCATTATGTATTGGAATTATTGGATTGAATCGAGGATCATGGCCATTGGTAAGGGCCTTGGTATATTTTGTTGGTTGAGTTGACTATGGATTGAAGTTGTAAGGTTGGACTCAATGGTTGTTGACCTAACTTTCTCTATATTTTGTAGTCTATTTCTTAGATGATGATGATTCTTGGTATGGTCCACTTATGGTGACGGTGCTATGTGCTTTACTTGTGAATTATGTGGCCTCATCGGCGTTACTTTATGAATTATGATGATCTTGGCCTTGTCGGCATTACTTGATATATTATGATAATTTGTGTAGTTGATTTATGTGAAGTATGATCATATCCATCTACTTGCGAGTAATGTGAAAGTATGTGTTCCTTCTATTGTCATTAGTTGATCATGTTAGACTATGACTATGTCCTTATGTGTGTAGTCTTAGAGTTGATGCATGATTCTTCCTAATTGGCTATATGAGTCTTGTGATGGTTATGTTGATGATTCTATGGTAGTGTATATGGTGACCTAAATTTGACTTGGTTGTATATAATTATGTGTTACTTGAAAGATATGTTATATGTGATAAGATGAAGTATTGATGTGTCTTGGTTAGGTAGACTTAAGTACCTCTTCTTGATGCATGAATTATATGTGAATGTGTGATCTTTTGACTAGGTAAGCTTAGTGCACCCTTGTCTTGTATGTGAGACCTTGAACTATGTAAAGAAGTTCATTACGTGGAACCTTTTAGAAAGAAAGTTATGATATCCTTGAATTCAAAAGTCGTAAGGTATCCTTCTTGTGTGAATGGTGGACTTAGGGATTGATTGGCTGGAACTGCATGAAAATCATCCTTAGGAAAATCATTAAGCTATCCTATTGACCATTGTAAGGCAACCTTAGGGGACCTCTTTGGTAATGTGAATGTGATTGGGTTATGAAGTAGATATGGAACCTCTTCATGTACTCCTTTATGTGAACTACTCCATGAGAACAAAGGCTAGAACCGAGTGAGTATGGTTTGAGAAGTAACTCTTGCTAAGGATGAGGCTAAAGTACAAAGAATACATTCATATTCCTTAACCATGTGCCTACATGGGATTTGTCCAAGTTCTACCATTGGCAAGTAGAACACCCTCCATCGGAGTAGGTTACAACTCCAGATTCTATGCCTAGATACCATGGTCTATGTTGTTTATTGTCTATTCTCATCATATGGGATACCTTCTAGTATTGGAGAAGTTATATGGAGTTTAGGTGGTAGTATGGGACGTTATCTATACATTGCACAATAAGCTTTGAAGATGTTAGTGAGTGAGTCTCTAAGTCTTCTCCAATACTATTACTTGAATGTCCTTATGTGATGAATGTCTCTTAAGTGAACTAATCACTAGAATAACTTAAGTTGAAAAGCATGTAAATGAATAAGTACTTACCTAGAGTAGTTTAAGGGTTGTCTAGTTAAGGTGTGAAGGGGGCATAGGAATGGTCACTTCATATCTTACCTAGGGAATTCTTAAGAAAGACTCTAGATAGGGAAGTTGGTTGATACATTAGACATGATCTAAACTTAGGTAATCTTAAGGATTATTTAGTTAATCTTGGAGAGGGTGTATGGGCATTCTCTTCTTGAATTACTTAAGTAAGTCTTTTGATAACCTTTGGGGAGGATAATGTCATATTATATATGTGTTATTTTATGAAATGAGAATGATCTTATCCTAGGTAATCTAAAGGATCTCTTAGGTGCGTGTGAAGGTATATTATGGGCGGTCGCTACACAACTCACCCAAGTGAAACTTAGAATCACCTTTGGTAGGAGGATCTCATGTTATGTGTGTTGGGGTATTTTAAGTGTATTTATCTCATTTTAGGTGGTCTTAAGGATCATTTAGGTGTGCCTAGAGAGGGTATATGGACGGTCTCTCTTTGTCTCACTTATGTCTTAGGATAACTTTTAGTGAGGGGATTGCATGCTAAATGGGTTCACTGTGAAGTTGAGCTTAGTTCATTGTAATGTTCATTAAAAAGTGATAAAATGCTTATGTGATATCTTATGTGTTTCTAAGGAGTTAAATGTTATTCTTATGCTTATATTATGATATTTTAATTAAAAAGAAGCATATTTCCATTAAATGTCCATTTTCATGATTTTATGCATTAAGTCATACTTAGTACAAGTGTTCGTACTAATTCCATACATTTTGTTATATCTAAAGGTGTAGGTGGAAGGTGAGAAAGCGTCTTGAAGGAAAGCTTGGAATCTAGTTATCGTTCAAGCCAATTGAAGTATGTCCTCACTTGACTCGAGGGCATAATCATCTTTAGACTTCTTATTTCAACGTATTGTAATAGATATTAGATTGTTATATTCGTATTTTATGGGTCGTGTCCCAAGTTTTCTTGAGTCTAAGAATGACATATGTTGAGACTTATAGTTTTCTATGATTTTTAATATGAAAGATGTTTTAAGATATTTCGTGTGAAAAGTTTTAATTCCTCACTACTTTTCATACATGTATGCAATGAATGATGTCAAAGCTTGTACAAGACCTTCAAGAGGTCAAGTACGTCGTGCCACAATCTAAGAATACCTTAACTTCTAGGGTATACATGCAGATGGTGACATAAAATTTGGGTGTGTCTCTGAAATTTCTATCATAATTTAGGGGGTACTTTTACCTTATCCCATAATAATATTATTATGTAAAGTTTAAGACTTTATGTGTTTTTTTTAAAAAAAAAAAAGAATACTAAATACAAGTAATATATAAGAATGGAAAAACTCTAAATTATAATTATTTTGTGTGTATACACATATAAGGCCTTTTATTTAAAATAGTTTTTGATAATTAATTTTACTTAGACGTTCTTGGTGAAATTATTTCAATTGTGTCCGAACGATGTAGTCAATGGTTAATATGCATTGATCTAATGTAGTCAATGGTTAATATGCATTGGTCTGTTCAAATTCCAAAAATATTATAGGTAAAAATATGTATAGAATATTTTAATTTGGCCTAATACATAAATATACTCTATAACTTTGTCTTATTTTATATTTATGTGCTTCAACTTTGATTGTGCAGAGTAGACACTTAAATTTGTATATACTTGAACAAATAGACACACATGTCCTATGTGGTATCCTACACGGCAATTTGCTTCCTACTTGGTGTCCTATGTGTAATGTGTCACATAGGACTAATGTGTACTTGATAATTTTATACAAGTTTAAGTGTATATTTGTGCACACCCGAGGTTAGAGGGTGAAATGTGAAATGAGTGATGATACACAATTTCGGAGCTCCACGATATAAATTAATCATCGAGTTTCTTCAATTTCAAAAGATTTGAAATAATTAGTTTTTAAAAAAAAATTCAAAAATTATAGTTTGTAGGTTATTTTAAATACCTTTTTCACCTTTTATAACTTTTGATAATATACGTGTTTTACATAATTATGTATATATAATATATTTTATGAATATTCAAAAATTGTAAAAAAAATACTTGATATTTACTTAAATATTTTATCAATTAGTTTTGTTTAAGTAATAATTTATATTTTAAATTAATCAATTTATAATTAAGTTAATTATTTTATTTCATCAAAATTAAGAAGTTCATTAATTAATCTATATTAATTCGTCCTATTTAATTATTAGTCAAATTCACAAATTTAATTAGTTTGACTAAGTTCTTAATTTCAATTGACTAAAATTTCAATCAATTAGGCTAAATCCTTAATTCAAAACTAATTATTTTATCTCACCTTGAACCCACTCAATTAATAAGATCGGGCCCTTATTCCTCAATGGAAAATTTAGCAGTTAAGTCAACATTAATAACCTAATCAATCAAAATAACAACAATTTAAAAAATGTAATTAAAATAGCAGAATGACACATGTTTATAAAATTTATGTATTCAGATTTTAATATATTTTTGTATTATTAATTTAATTTTATTTATAAAAAGTCGTTTATTTGGACCAAAATATCGACCAATAACGATTTTAATATAAAAAAAATTAACTAATTCAATTTACCTTTTCCTTCACATGTAATCTTTATTCCCCATTTTCATGTTTCATCTTTCCACAAATTTCAAGATTCTTTACTAAATCTCTTGGTTAAGTTTAGATTCATCCGAACTCACCAAGGATTCTTATAATCTAAATCTATGTATTATTCAAGCAGATTGCTAGGTGGCAAGGTTAGTTCAATCATCCGTTTTGATTTTTTTGATTTGTTGTTTAAAGCGTCGATTATATACATCACGGATTTCTTGATTATTGATGTGATTTTGTTTAAATATTCATTTTATATTTATGATTTTGTATTTTTCAATATTTTTTATCATTATACAAAATATAATATAAAAACTAGAATGAATACAAATACAAATAATATATCAATTAAGATGAATACGATTTAGGAAAGAAAACATAATTTTGAAGAGAAAAATAAAATACACAATTAAAAAAATAAAATGAATACAAATATGTTTCTTAAATCACTACATATTAATTTGACATATCTATTGGAATGAATACGAACTAATAAAGAAATACAAGTTTAATTATATAAATTACAACATGAAAACTATATTGAATGCAAATACAAATGACATACATATTGAAATGAATATGATTTAAGAATGAATACAAAATTCTGGTAAATAAAATAGATACATTGTGGTAAAAATATGTTAAATAACATATAAAAATACAACATGAAAATCAGAATGTATACAAATACAAATAACATACATATTGGAATGAATACGACATAAGAAAGGATACAAAATTCTGGTAAATAAAATAAATATACTATGAGAAAAGTATGTCAAACAACATATAAAACTATAGGTGTTCAAATTTGTAAATTTTTAAAAATCAAACTTTTAATAGATAAAACTCTAAGGTATTATCATAAAGTTTCATAACAATAACTAGTTTTGAAAGACAATGACAAATAATAAGCTTTAGGAACAAGGAAGAGACCACTTATTATAGGTTTATAATCTTTTGTTAAGAAAGTAATAAACATTTTCAGCAACTTAATTTAATTTGAAATATTCACCTTGATTTTCTCTAGGTTGTTATTTCTTAAATATATTATGTTAATTATATTGCTAAGGAATCCTGTTAAATGTCAAAATAGTGTTATTTTAAAAAATAAAAAATTAGCAAACTAGTCACAATCCCTAATTTAATTAGTAAAAACATCTACACTTTAAAATAATTATTGAAAATGTCAAAATGTCAATAATTTAGAAAGTAACTTGTATCCAAATTTTATTTCTCAAAACAGTCCACTATTTAATCAAATACTACATCTATACCCATTTACACTTCTTCCTATGCTTTAATACCATTAAATTTATTTTTCATCTTTCTCTTTTCAATTTTTTTCTCTTCCATCGACATTTCAGTTTTCACCATCCTTATCATTCACTTTTCTCTTCTTTTTTTTTTCTCTCAATAAAATTTCACCATTATTCTTTCTCATTGTTGAAGAAGAACTAATTATTCAAGTTCATAACAATTTCTTCAGATTTATCAATTAATCAAGAAATCTTCTGAATTGATAAAGATATTTTTGAACTCATCATTTATTTTGCGAGATTTTATTTTCAAAATCACACATTATGTTGAATTTTTTTGATTTATGTATTGAAGATTTTTTGTCATTTTTTTATTTTTATGTAAGCTTGTTAACATTATTCATCAAATATTTATGTATTTCATATTTTTAGTATTTTAAATAAATTTTTTCGATCTTTTTTATGATTTGTTTTTATATTTCATATTTACTAGAATCTACATTAACATTTAGGTATTGAATTATTTCGCAAAAGTATTTAAAAGTATTTTGAATGTTATGTAGTTTGTATCAAATTTATTTTTACAAAGCGATAATCTAAATACAAATATGTAGTTTGATTATTTAAAATTGTGAATGAATACGAAATCAAAGATAAACTAATTGGTATAAATATATAATGAGCAAAATGAAATACAAAACTATTTGACTGATGCAATTCGGATGAATACTCATATAATAAATGCATAAATAAACTGTATTTTGGCTATTTATAGTTGAGAATGAATATGAAATCAAAATATAAATACAAAACTTTATGGTATACATTAGGATGAATACGAAATCCAACCTAAATCTTAACTTTATGGTATACATTAGGATGAATATAAAATCAAATCTAAATACAAGTTATTTGGTATACAAAATGATATTGGAAATAAGCAAAATAAATGCATATATAAGATGGATGAATACCTATACCATGAATATATATATGAGTATTGTAGTCTAAATATTAGAAAATTTCTTAAAGGAGAAACATAAACTTTATAACCTTAACATGATAGCCAAATAACTTCATAAAATTTAGACATTTTTAAAGATAAATTATAATTTCATAACATCAAAATGATGTCTTAGTAGAATAAATTGCTTCAAATATGATAATGTATGATAAATAACACTTTGTTTGGATCATTGTTACCCGTTGTTTCATAATGTATTATATTGTATTGTACTCTATTGTACTGTATTATATGGTAAATATAATGTTTGGCTAAATCGTATTGTTTGTTGTTGTTTAGTAACATTCTAATTGTTTGGTTTGATTATATCGTATTGTATTATAATTTATAAATTTTTTACTTAAATATTCTTAATTATTCTAGGGTAGAAGGTTTGACTAGGTTTAAATAATTAAGGTAAAGGGTAAAATAATATTTTGAAATATTATGTAAATATATAATTGGAAAAAGAAATTAAGTAACAATATGAACGCACCAAATTGGTTGTTCCATAAACTAGGAGTTTTTATTGTTACGGAACAACGAAATTTAATAATACAGTACAATACATTTTAATTAACAATCAAAACAAACATTGTAGGTATAATAACAATACAATACAATACAATGAATAACAATGATCCAAACATAGTGTAAACGTGTTTACAAACAAAAAAAATTAAGAAAATTGATTATTAAATTTTTAGAACAATGGTGATAGGCGTGTTTTTTAGAACATGGTGAAAGAATAAGAAAGAGATAGAAGTTGGCATATTTTGATAAATTGTCAATTAGTTCTTTATCTTTTCAATTTTTATAACATATAAGACTTTTAAACAATAATCTTTTTTAAATATTTTTCTCTGCCTTTAATTTCTGCTTTATGTTTTTAACAATTATTTCTTTTTTGACATTTTTATTAAATATCGAAAATATTGACAGGGAGTGACATTTTGAAAATTTTCTTATACATTAAACAACAATAACCACATTCACAAAAGCAAACATACCCGACCCAGCCCTGGTCTTCTTCTTCCTCACGAGACCAGATGACCTCATCTCGTCCAAAATCAGACGCAAGACGAAATACTAGCGGAAATACCGGTGCAAACCCAGAAATCTCGCCCAACTACCCTGCAAAACCCATACCCTAGCAGTCTCAACGTCAAACCCTCACGTACCCTTTTCCCCCTTTTCAGGGATTTTCAAATCTCTTCACTGGTGGCCTTGGAAAAAGGGAATTCGGATTTCAAATTCAAAATGATACCCGATTTTCCCCCCAAAATCAGTCCACCTTCATCTAATTAAGATTGTTTTTCTCTTTGTGTTTGAGAGAGGTAAGTCGGGGGATTTTTTTCCTTAATTTTGATTGATGAATATAGTATCAAAAACCATAAAGCTAGGTCCAGATTTTTGGAATTTCTCTTCATCTCGTCTGAAGCTTTTAGCGGAGTTCATTAGAATTGTCGATGTTCATCTCTTGTTTGGTGTGGAGTTTGATTCATAGTTAAGTTCGTCTGGTCTCATTTTGCTGCTACGGTAAAGGTAACATTCTTATTCCTATGTCTCATTCTTTCTTTTTGAATGGTATGTGTGTTGCCATGTCATTGTCCGAAATAGTCTACTATCGTTTCTCATAATATGACTGGAATGCTAATTGTTGTATTTTGTGTTTGTTGCTGGTGTATTGTGACCCGAGTCATAAACTGTTTTATTTAATATTTCTTAGTTTCATTCTATGGTATTTTTTTTTTTTTAAAGTCTTTAGTCACTGCTCAGTAAGCATAGTCGACTGGTCTTCTTCTTTTCTTTTTCTTTTTTCATTTTGAGTTTCACTGGTATGATCGCCTTTTTTTTAATGAGTCGTTTCTACGAAGATATCTCGGATTAATTGGGCATCTTGTTTAACTTACACTATGATGTTACTCGCCTTTGTTGAAATTAGTTATTGCCTATTTAGGAAGTTCATTGTAGATATCGTCTAGTTCTCTGTTTGTGGACCAATACTTGTGTTCCTGGGTTGTCTAATGTGTTAATCCGCAAAATGTAGATTTTGTAGATCATAAAGTGAGAATAAGTCAGTCTTACGACTTTAATTGTCACGGTTTAATTTAAAGCCTAGGATGTCATTTAAATTTTTATTTCTTGCCATTATATCACTCATATGATAGAACAAATAGAATGCAAAACCATTAGCCATGGCTTCGTTTTCTTGCCGTTATGATGTTAGTTTGCTTTGTTATTAGTTGTATGGGGTCATATGAGCTTATTATATAAGGATTTTTTTTAAAATGTCAATATTTTAACATTTAAGAGGGTTTATTAACAACATTTTCAATATTTAGTAAAAATGTCAAAATTTAAGTTTGTTATGTATCTTATTTATGTTTTTATTATTTGTTTTATTTTAAAAAAATATAATTTTTATATAACAGATTGAGAGGAATTTAGGGGATATTATTATTTTTGAAAAGGAACAAATATTAAAAGTTTCATCAGTTACAATTTATTAAAATACACCAACTTTTATCTATTTCTTTCTTTTTTTCATCATGTTATAAAAAATTCTTTTTTTTCTCCATTGTTCTAAAAAAATTCAATATCCAATTCTGGTAATCTTTTTTTATTTTTTTGTTTCTCAACACTTTTATTAACCAAAATAAATATCCAATTTTCACTAATTATTGTTATAAAAATCACGAAATTAAAGAAGCACCACATCTATAAAATTTCAATATCAATTTTTCACTAATTATTGTTATGAAAATCATAATCAAAAAATATAATATCTCATTCCCACTAATAATTATTATGAAACTTTATGATAATACATTATAGTTTTATCTGTTAAATTTATTTATTTTTTAATTTAGAAACTTGAACACCTATAGTTTTATTTGTAATTGCCATACTTTTCTCACAATGTATTTGTTTTATATTTTAAAATTTTGTATCCTTGCTTAAATTGTATTTATTCAAATGTGTATATCGTTTGTATTAGTATCCATTCTAGTTTTCATGTTGTATTTTGTATAATGAAGCTTGTATTTCTTTATTAGTTTGTATTTATTCCAATATGTATGTCAAATAAAATGTAGCTATTTAAGAAATACATTTGTATTTGTATATATTTTTCACTGTGTATTTATTCTCTTTTCAAAATCTTGTTTCCTTTTCTAAGTCGTATTCATTCCAATATGACTATTATTTGTATTTGTATTCGAATACAAATAAACTAATAGAAAGTTGTTCTTCTTATAAATAAAATACATAACTAGTTGACATACATTTGGATGAATACAAATTAGGGACAAATACAAGATTCATAAACCATGCAACATGAAATTTGTAATAAATACAAATATTGATAGTATACATAGTGATTTGAATACAAAATGGGAAAGCATATCAAATTCTAAAAAAGAACTATAAATACAAAATAAACTAATAGAAAATTATTCGAAAACTATCCGATCTTCGTCGTCTTTTTCAAGATCCTCACGAGTAGACAAAGATTCTACATTTGCATTCTGAATTTGAGGAAGGTTTTTTCACACCAATGAGTCTTGTAAATGTTACTACCCTCTTTCTTCCCTCATTTTATCAGCGGATCATACATTATACACTATTTGTTAAGTAATAAATAAATTAAAGGATGAAAAATCACAAGAAATTGATTGATTAAGATGAATACCTCTAGTAAGCCTCTTGGATTCAGCCATTGGAGAGTAAATCATAACGGAAATTGAAAAATACAAACAACATTTTTTTAAGATTTAAACAAAAATAAAATTAGAAAACAAAATCGAAAATAAGATAAAGATTAGAGATACCTTAATCAAAGGGATTCTTGTTGATCCAATTTTGGATTAAAAAAAACAACCAAAATATATGGCAGAAAAATATTTGCAACTTGAATGTTGGAGAAAAATCAGAAAAGATAACCATGAGAGAGAAAAAAATTAAATGGGAGAGAGAATTAATAATTTGAAAAGATAAATATGAGAGAGAATGATTTTTTTTTTAAAAAAAGGATATATAGAATTAATTGAAAAAGAGAGATAAAATAGGAGGAAAATTGGGACACATAAATTTTTTAAAATAATGACATTTTTGACATTATTGCTAATACTTATAAAGTATGAATATTTTTACTAAATATGTTATTTATTTTGACTAGTTTACTAATTTTTCCTATTATAAATATCGTATATACTTATGGTCTTTCTGTTCTAGTTTCGTGTTAATTCCTCGATATTTGGATTAGCATTGAGTTGTAGATAAAAAGGATTGCCTATAAATTGGATCAATTTTCGTGCTAAGCTTGAAAATGGATGTTCACTGTTGCATGCATTTTCCAGGTCTCTGTTCTATTTTCTGTTTGACCAATTTTTCATTGTATTCTTTTCCTCAAAATGACTTCTCAATTGCATAATATACCCAAAGAGACATGCTCTATGCTCAACTAGCTGCATCCATGTTGTGTTTATTTTATATTTTTTATTTGAGTGTGTGATGAATACCGTTTTGTTTCTTGCTGTCCACATGTACCTTTACCCGCCATATCGATTCATCAGCTCAAATAAGATCAGTGTGTTCTTTAGTCAACTCATTAAAGTTTCCAACTTGTCTGTTTGTTGATCAACTTAAATAAAATGTGATTTCTTATTGTCAAGTGTATGCTTCTTCTTTCTTAATTTGTATCCCTTCAAATCTACTAAGTGTACATTGGCAATAGTTTCATTTTGTTGTAAAATGTCTAGTTTGCCTTGTTATGAATTAAAATCATGTCTTCTTGTATTTTTATCAAATATGTTATTCTTTGTGAATAAGTTTAAGTGTGAATACTAATCTCGACACACTTTCTTTGCATGTGAAATTTGCTCCAAGTTCGCCATGAACTCCTATCTCCTATCCTTGCCGCTTGAGTTGTGTCGAAACTGAATATCTCTCGAATATCGAGTCAGCCAAGTAATGAAACAGGCTGAAGGCAGTGAATATGGGCTGAAATTAAAGTAGCAGGCCCCAAAAAAAGCCCAAGTAAGGGTTGCATACCTTCTGTATACAGCAGTATACACTTGTTATATGGTGATATACAGAAATACAGGTCCGAGGCTGTGGTCCAGGCGCTGGAAGGTTGAGGTAGACTGTATGCAGTTGCTATACAATTTGATTTACAGAAAAATGGTTTAAGTTACGACCTGTATAATAGTATACACTCGGCATATACACATGATTTTGAAGGCAAAAATGGGTACAAAGCCCAATACAATTGCAGCAGTAGCCCAATTAGTTGGGCAGTGAGTAGTGAGGGTTTGGGGCCAAGAATAGCCCAAACTCATTAATTTATCTTCTTTCATTGCTTGATTATTTTACGGGAAAAAAACACAAGTATACACTTTTTTATAAATAATTACACACACACACACACACACATATATATATATATATATATATATATATATATATATATGTATATATATATAGCCGTATTCGGTGAATAACAATTATGACATATTTAATATTTACTTCTATAGCCTTTTTACATTCTGAATAGATCGTGGGTAAAATTAAGTAGAGATTCAAGGAACCAGCAACTCTGCGGTTACTGTATTTAATGCTAATCATAACTACCTTTTATCTTTAAGAATTCCATTATATCGATACACTTCCATCTACAAATAAAGCGAAAGATTATTTTCTGCAAGAATTTTTTTTTTTTTCAAATCTAAATTTCTGTAATGGAAGAAGTAATTGTAATTTTGGTTCAACATAGCGGGTAGATGGGATAATGAACATAATTTCATAATTGATGGCTTGAAAGTAAAGGAGAGTTCCAATTAGGATACCATTCTTGATGAAATAACGAAGATACTTGGTATTTATGCTTCTATGGATACAATTGAAATTAAATATTCCATGAAGCAGAATTATACTCCTATGAAGATATACAACGATAGGAGTTTGAGATGGTATTTGAATTTGAAGAGGAAAAGTTGCTTCACTGATTTTCCTCTGTGTATAACATTGAATAAGAAAAGTTGTGACGAAATTTTGTCAAATTCGATTCCTACCAATTCAACTTCAAATTGTAGCCAGGATATGCAATTGGTACAACGTATCGAACTCACACAGCCAAATACATGGAAACTACTCAGTAGTAGATGAAATAGAAATTGACGAGGATGGAATAATTGAAAACAAATTTCATAAATACATTTAAAAAGGTCAGTTGTATATGAAAAAAGAGATACTCCAAGATGTTGTAAGTCACATTGCAATCAAGGAGAACTTTCAGTTCAAAGTTAAGCGTAAGTTGTTGTCAAATTCAAGTTATTACTTGTTATTCTGTTTGACGTCACCGTACTTGAACTTTAGTATATAATATTTGATAGATTATTTTTTTTTTTAGTAGAGTACTTGGTATCTTAAACAATTAGTATGTAATACTTAGTGTCTTAAACATTTAGTATATAATATTTGGTATAAAACATATTCTAGTGTATAATACTTGATATGTTAAACATTTCAGTGCAAATTTAAGCGATCAAATTCGACGAGGTAATATATGAATTTCAACTAATGTTAACAACTGTATTTATAAGTTGGTATCAAATATCCCATTATTACTTGTTATAGTGTCTGTTGTCACCATACTTTTAAAATTTCTAGTATATAATACTTGGTAGCTTAAAATTTTAGTATAAATTACTTGATATCTTACACATTTAATATATAATTCTTGGTATGTTAATCTTTTAGAATATTATACTTGGTATATAGTATATTCGAGTATACAATACTTGGTATAGCAAAGTTTCAGTTGAGATGAAAATTTGTCTTTCGCTATGTTTCAAATCTCTATACAAAATAACCAATGCACATCAGTACAACTAGCAACTAATATATAATGATAAATCACAAGATCGTCCAATAATATATAATAATATACTATATACCAAGTATTATATATTAAAACTATATCAATTATATGATATCAAAATGTTGACAGCGCATTAATCGATTTGTCCAATCGCTTACCTTCAAGCATATTCCTTGTGTCTTATTCATAATATGTTCTTGCATTAATGTGTTTAATAAGGTATTTGGTTCTATATTTAACTTTCCTCGCTTACTATAAAAAGTAATTTAACACAATGTACTATCTCCTGTTGCAAAATTAAAATTTCATATTAGTAGTGTACTGTTAACAAAACCAGAAAATCATACTTTCATTGGAACTAACATGTTTTTTTCAATTTTATTGTCTTTATCATGTATCTAATAACCAGACACACCAGCATAATACATAGAGAAGTTTGAGTTGAAGAAACTCATCCTTTATAGGTGACACCATATAAAATGCCTTGCACATAGAACTTCTCAATTAAAACATTTATAATCTACTCAAGCATCTTCCCCTTATCTTAGTCGTAATATGTTACAATTACAATATGATACCATTCAACTTTAATTTGCAGGTATTATCTTCTATGTGTTGATGATCAGTGCTCATGGTATCTTAAGTCTTCCAGCCTTAATAATTCAAGTATATTCAAGGTTAAAATTTTTGAAATGCTCACACATGTGGAAATGAATCAAGGTTTTTTCACAACGGCATGCTACTTCAAAGTTTGTTGGAGGCTTGATAACAAGCAATGTCGATGATCCTAAGACAATATATACTCCATCCGATATACAACGTGACATTAAAAAGCAATATGGTGTTGATTTGAACTACATGAAGGCATGGAGGGCAAAAGATTAGGCAGTAGAGATATTAAGAGGTAAACCAAGAGATTCATATAGAAAGTTGCCAAGTTACTTGTACATGGTGAAGCATATTGTGAAATTAGGTCTTAGGCCTAACTCACACCCCAAAAGCTAGCTCAAAGGGAGGAGGATTGCCCATGCCTTATAAAGAGTCCACCCATCTCATTAATCACCGATGTGGAACTTTTGTCATTCTTTAACACCCCACCTCACGCCCAGTGCTTCGCAATTTGGTGCGTGGGCAATTTTAATTTTGGGGACCCCAACATCGGGTGAGATGGACCCTTCTCTGATACCATGTGAAATTAGGTCTTAGGCCTAACTCACACCCCAAAAGCTAGCTCAAAGGGAGGAGGATTGTCCATGCCTTATAAAGAGTCCACTCATCTCATTAATCAGTGTTAAAGAATGACAAAAGTCCCACATCGGTGATTAATAAGATGGGTGGACTCTTTATAAGGCATGGACAATCCTCCTCCATTTGAGCTAGCTTTTGGGGTGTGAGTTAGGCCTAAGACCTAATTTCACATGGTATCAGAGTAGGGTCCGTCTCACCCGATGTTGGGGTCCCAAAATTAAAATTGCCCACGCACCAGATGCTAAGCACTGGGCGTGAGGTGGGGTGTTAAAGAATGACAAAAGTCCCACATCGGTGATTAATGAGATGGGTGAACTCTTTATAAGGCTTGGGCAATCCTCCTCCCTTTGAGCTAGCTTTTGGGGTGTGAGTTAGGCTTAAGACTTAATTTCACACATCCGAATCCTGGGTCTGTTACAAGATTAGAAAAAGCAGAGGATGGACGTTTTTTATATGCATATGTAGCTCTTTACGCCTCAATTAAAGGATGGGAATATTGTGCGCCCGTTGTTGTTGATGGTAGCTTCTTAAAAGCAGCATACAGGGGTACAATTTTGACAGCTTGCACACAAGATGCAGCAGGTTAGTTACAATTGAACATCTATTAGTTAATAAAACAATTAAATTAATTTTTCCCTGATAGGCTAACTTAATCACAATATATAGTCTACTGTCAAAATTATTATATATAGTGTCTCATTATCCAAATATAAATAATGAAATAGTTAAACATGATTTTGTTGTCTAATACATTAAATATGTATTTTGTCGCTGAAATAGGTAAAATACTCCCATTCAGCTTTTGCTGTAGTCGATTCAGAGAATGATGCATCATGGAAATGGTTTTTGAAAAGGATCCGAGAGACCTATGGCACAAGAGAAGGTATGAGTATCGTATCTAATAGGCATGAAAGCATTCTGAACGCCACTTCCATTGTGTATCCAGGGGTGCCTCATTGTGTATGCTTATACCACCTTTGGGGAAATGTAAAGAAATATTTCAGGAAGCACACCATAAGCTCCTAAGAAATTTTATTTTTTCTTGCAATGGCTAACACATACACAACAGAAGAATTTGATCAATACATGACTGATATTTATAAGATTGACAAGAGAGTGAAAGAGTACTTATTTGATATAGGCTATCACAGATGGTCGATTGCACACTCCACGTCAATAGATTCATGGTGATGACTTCAAATATTGCAGAATCTGTGAATGCAGCTGATAAAGAGGCTAGAGATCCTCCTATATATGATTTATTGGATTAGTTGATGAAGATGATTGGTTGTTGGAATAATAAAAATAGAAATGAAGCAATTGCGACAGGCACAACACTCAGCACAAAATATGAAGACCTAATGAGGGAGAAAATGAAGGAATCACATGGGATGACAGTATGTGATTTATTCGTGATACATCATTTTTAATACATTTTATAAACGTTGATTGTGCTAACTCTGATAATTATTTTTAAATTGTAGGTAACTCCATCAACAGAATATTTATATACAGTTTTTGATGGTGGAAAACGACATGTGGTCAATATGCGTGAAAGGATATGCACGTGTAGGCGATTTCAAATGGATGTTATGCCATGTAAGCATGCTTGGATATTGTGAGAAAATACTACAATGAATGAATATGAATATTGCTCGATATACTACAAGAAAAATAACTTACTGAACACCTATGAAGTTCCAGTGTATCCTATTCCTGATGATAGTATATGGGAAATTCCTCCGGATGTCATAGCTGATATTGTGCTACCACCCAAAGGAAAAATCAAACCTGGCAGGCCACAAAAGATACGACACAAAACTCGTGGTGAATCAAGGCGAAAGAAATCAAGAATTACATGTGGATTGTGTGGACAACAAGATCACAATAGGCAAATATACCGAAATATTCCACAAGAAGCTTAGTTTTTAAAGCTTGGTTCTTAAATTTTATATTTGACTTCTTCTTCTAACACATAGTCAACTATAGTTTTTATGTATACTTTACTGTGTTTTTTATAGTTAATGTAGTGAATCTCATCTTTGGATATTTTTTTCCGTTTTGTTTAACATTTTTTGTTTGTTCAAAAACATAACATGTATATCTATCAGATGATATTTGGATAAGACTATTCAGTTCCTGATTATACGAAATTGCTATCTTGAAATTTTGATGATAAAGCTCTTGTTGACAGTTATATGAATAAGTGTTGTTAACATATATTTTTTAAAAATAAATTGATGACACCTCAATAATTGTCTGCTACTTTGCTGGTATTATCGAAATGAAAGTGGTTTACAATTGTCTACTACCTTGCAAGTTTTAGCAAATTGGGGAATAACAATTTAGTATAAATATCTGAGTGTAATTTTATGATTCCACATACTCATATTCCAACAAATATACAACGTGACATTAAAGATCAATATGGTATTGATTTGAACTACATTAAGGCATGGAGGGGAAAAGAAAGGCATGATTTGAATATTATGAGAAATACTACATGAGTAAATTCAAATATTGCTCTGTATAAGAAAAGAAATATAACCTACAAAACACATATGAAGTTTCATTATATCTTATTTCTGACGAGAGTATATGGTATATTTTTCCGGATGTCTAAGTGGATATTATCCTACCATCCAAGTACCAATTTAAACAATTAGACCTTCTGCTCATAAGGAATTCCTAGTTCTGAAAGTAATACAAGCCTCGATTGTCTTGATACACACATTTCAATTTGGAATCATCACTCAACGTTCTGATAGATCATGTAAATCTCCTATTAAAGATGGATTTAGACAAGATGTTGAACAGAATTTCCAATATAGACTTTCTAATAACAAACCGAGATTTGAAGTTAATTTTGAAAACCCTGAAACAAATGTGTTTTGTAATGATTAGACCGTGCGAGGAATTGATAATACGCTAATGTAAATTCAAATGAGGGCGATCAGAGATTTGCAAATTACAAAGTGAAGACAATATTAAGTACACTGCAAATACAATCTGGTATAGTTATATATTTTATTTTATATTTTAATAAATAACTTATACTAAGTATGCAGGATGACATTAGTTGCTGCAATATGCTATTTGAAGAATTTGTGAATTAAATTAGATGTTAAGAGTGAAAGACATCTAGATAGTACAAGTCTATACATTCAGCATCAAGTCGCTTTAAGTTAGCCTCGCACACTGCCTTTACATAAGCTAAATCATCATACACATCTCTGTTTCCTCTATGCTCTCTTATCATCTGATACTGAAACGTCAAATTTTGTTACCAACACAACTCACTCTCTTATCCCTCCCTGCATATCCTACATAGATACATAATTATCCAAGCTGAAGGGATTGTTTCAAACCTTGAAAACTACTTTTCAAATCATAACAATGACAAAAATCAAGGTAGCTTATTCCAACATTTATGACACTCCTACAATTAAGGTACAAATTCCAGCCGATGACAACATTGGTACTAAAACAACATTAAGCTAGATGCTGCAGGGCAGGAATAATATTCCTCACTTATCCCATAAGAAACTAAACAAATCTGTATCTGGAAATCAGAGAATATAGGAACTCTAGAAAGGAAGAAGTATATAAAAACTTGATTTGGAAATTTTCATCTGTATTGAAGTTAATCTGTACAAGTTATTTACATATGTATATATACACTATTCATCTAACTAACTATGTTGCCAACTGGATAACTAACTGCGCTACCAACTGGATAACTAACTGCGCTGCCAACTGGATAATTAACTTTAGAGCTCATTATCTAACTAATTTAGTGAATCTAACTCGGCTAACTTGTACTGCTCCATAGCTAACTTGCACTGCTCCATTGTTTATGTTACACCTGAATTCTCAATACTCCTCCTCAAACTAGGTCCCATGAAGACATTCAGGACTCCTAGTTTGAATAATAGATATTCATGTTGTGTCCTTCCTAATGCCTTGGTCAGAAGGCCTGCTATTTGATCATGGGAAGAAACATATAATGTTTTGATCAACCCTTGCTGAATTTTATCCTTTATGAAGTGACAACCTATTTCGATGTATTTAGTTCTTTCATGAAATACTGGATTTGCAGCTATCTGTATAGCAGCCTTGCTATCACAATATATTGACACTTGACCTTCAATCTTGATTCCCAACTCTTTTGCCAGATTATTTACCCAAACTACTTCAACTGTTAACCCAGCTAGACTTCTATACTCAGCTTCTGCTAAGCTCCTTGAGATTGTTGCCTGCTTCTTAGACTTCCAAGCAATGAGAGAGTTTCCTAACTTCAATATGTATCCTGTCACAGACCTTTTAGTGTTTGGGCATGCAGCCCAATTTGTATCACAATACCATGTTAACTTCATGTCCTTCTCTGATGACATTAGCAATCCTAGCCCTAGTTGAGTCTTAATGTATCTCAAAACTCTTAACGCTACATTCTAATGTTGTTTTGTAGGCTTCTGCATAAATTGGCTCAGTGTTTTCATAGTGTATGCAATATCAGGTCTAGTGTTTGTCAAATAGAGTAGTTTCCCAACCATCCTCTAATATTGTTGTACATTTTCAACTGGTTCAGATGCTTGATCAACATCCTGATCAACTACAGTTAACTTTTCCTCTTGTTAATCCAGCCTCAGCTAGTAGTTCTAAAGCATACTTTCTCTGATTCATTAGGATTCCCATTCTTGATCTACTGAATTCAATTCCTAAGAAAAACTTTAGTTCTCCTAAATACTTAATCTTGAAGGATTGATGGAAAACCTGTTTAGTCTCTTTGATCAGTTATGTATCATTTCCAGTTACAAGTAAGTCATCCACATAAACTAAAATGATTACCATCTTGTGTCCTTGTTTCTTTGTGAATAAGGAATAGTCCAAATGACTTTGTTGGTATCCTGATCCCGTCAGTGCTTCTGTCAATTTGAAGTTCCATTGTCTAGAGGCTTGTTTGAGTCCATACAAGGACTTGATAAGTTTGCAGCAGACCTTAGTTGTTTCCCCCTGAACCTTCAACCCCTTGGCAGCTCTATACAGACATCCTCCAATAAGTCACCTTGCAAAAAAGCATTATAGACGTCCATTTGAAACAAGGGCCAGTTCTCAGCAGCAACAACTAATGCAACAACAGTTCTTACTGTCACCATTTTCACAATTGGTGAAAAGGTCTCTTGATAATCAATCCCAGCAGTTTGGTTGTAACCTTTAGCTACAAGCCTTTATTTATATCTTTCTACAGTACCATCATACTTGTACTTGATTTTAAAAACCCATTTACACCCAATGACTAACTGATTATGAGCCAAGTGAACCACATTCCATGTCCCATTATCCTTCAAAGATTGCAGCTCTTAAGTCATAGCATGAACTCATGGAGTCTGTTTTTGCTTCTTTATATGTGGATTGTTCCACATCAGTGGAGATGTTGGGTATATATGCTTGATATGGTGGAAAAATATGTTGGTAAGAAACATAATTACCCATGGGTGAGAAACATGCTTCCCAACCTTATGACTAGTGTAATAATCTTTGTACCAAGTTGGTGTTGTTGTAGCTCTGGTGGACCTTCTAGGAGCAGGAGTGGCAACATCTGTAGTTAATGTATGATGAAGATTTTAAAGCTCTACTGTAGGTTCACTGCCTTCACCATCTGGAATCAATTCATTACTAACACTACTGGTATCAGTATGTATGCCTGGACCAACTAAGAAATGCTCATCCTTATCAAATTGTACTAGTGTAGCATGTATGGAAGTAAGATCATGAAGGCATTTAGAAGAATCAATCTTGAATAAGAACACATTCTCATGAAATATTACATCTCTGCTCACCAATATCTTCTTGTCATGTAAGTCAAAAAGGTTGTAACCTTTCTGAGTAGCAGGATATCCTAAGAGAGCACATCCTGTAGCCCTGGGTGAAAATTTGTCAATCTTGACAATCTTAGTTGCATAACAAAGACAACCAACCACTCTTAGATGATCAAGGGAAGCTTTATGTTTATGTAAAATACTTTATATGGAGACTTACCCTTAAGCACTGGTGTGGGTAATTTATTAATCAAATATACTGCAGTCAATACACATTCTCCCCAAAATCTAATTGGTATGCTACCTTGAAATCTTAAGACTCGAGCCACCTCTAATATATGCCTATGCTTCCTTTCTACAACTCCATTTTGTTGTGGAGTATGAGGACAACTACTTTGATGTATAGTTCCTGTGCTTTCAAACATAATTTTGCAATCATTATTGAAAAATTCACTACCATTGTATGATCTAAAAATCTTCACAGTAGAGACAAATTGAGTTGTTATCATTGAAATGAAATTCTTTAATACTGTGACAACATCTCACTTTAACTTGAGCAAATACAACCATGTCATCCTGTTGTAATCATCTACTAAAGTAAAAAATATCTAAAACCATTATGAGTAGTTGTTTTGTAGGGGCCTCAAACATCTATATGTATCATATCAAACATTCTACTCCTTCTAGTACAACTCAAAGGAAAAGGCAATCTAGTTTGTTTTGCTAAAGGGCAAGCTGTGCATTTATTATGAATGTTGTTATCATGTCCTCCCACTGCTAATGACATTCTCCTTAGAGCATTGATTGAGGGATGTCCTAGTCTCTTGTGCCATAATAGGTCTGTTTCATCATTGTGTACATGAAATTCATAAGCTCTGGACCATTGCTGCTACTAAAATGATTATTATTGGGATCCATCAACCAATATAGGCCTCCACTTTCTTTACCGATCCCCTTCACTTTCCCAGTGTATAGGTCCTGAAATACACAAAACTCAGGGAAAAATACAATTGAGCATAGTAATTGTTTAGTGAGTTGTGACACAGATAATAGATCATACTTAAAATTGGGTATTGCTAAAACGTCTTTTAAGACATCTCTACCATTCCATTTAGACTTTTCAATATGAGAAATTGTGGTGGTTTGCCCATCTTTCTTTGCCTTTTGGAGGAATATGTGTGTCAAATAATGCTCCTAAGTCTAAAATAACATGTTTACTAGCTCCTAAATCCACTATCCATTGTTTGCAAGTATATTCATCTTTATTATCTACCAGAGAAGCATGTGCAACACCTGTCATGCTAGTTGTTCCTGCCATGTTGACTGTTGTATCATCAGTCCCTTTTTCTTTGTTGAGCATCTGTCCATATTGATCCTTTGTGAATACTGGTTGTTCCATACGATGCATGTCTTGAACATCTTGGCTCCTTATAGCTGTACTAAAAGGGTTGAAAGCATCATCATATCAACTGCATTTGCTATCCTTGTTCCCCCATATTTCTTCCTAAACTTGGGATGATCAGGAGGGTATCCAACTACTCTATAACATGTTTCCTTGGTGTGTCCTTTCATCTTGCATACTTCACATTGCAGATTGTAGTTACTTTTCTGTCTCTGTGAATTGGAAGTAGAGCCACCACCTTGAAAATTGTAACCTTTAGCATTCGAAGAATTATTCCCAATAAGTGAATAAACAGAGTTATTGATTCCTAGACCAGTGTTTCCCTCGTGAAAGTTGCCTTGATAACTAGGCTTGGTAGAATTATTATTCCCCACATAGAGAGTAGTTTATGATGATTCATCCAATTCAGACCCTGAGTACAAACCAGAAGTTAATCTTTGACCTTCATCAGCCACAATCATTGAATATGCTTTGTTCAAGGACGACAAAGGTATTATTATAAGAATTTGGCTTCTCTGGTGGTTGTAGGACTCATTTAACCCCATGAGAAAAGCAAACAAATGCATATACTACAGATGACTAGCATACACCTTCGATTTGTCACAACGACATGATGGAGGAGGGACAAGTGCATCAAATTCATCCTAAAGCACACGCAATTTTGTAAAATATACAGATACAAACTAGTTACCTAGTGTAATTGTACAGATCTCTCTGTGCAGTTGGTAACCTCTTGAGACATCTACTTTGTCAAAATGCTTCTTCAGACCAGACCAAACGACTGATGCATTTGTGGCGTATATGATCCCATTCTTGAATTCTTTTGATACAGAGTTGAGAATCCAAGATAAAACGAACGCATTACACATCTCCCACTGCTCCTCTAGATCATCTCTATAGTCACTTTTCTTGTAGGTTCCACAAACAAACCCTAATTTGCTTTTAGCTCGGAGTGTAAGGATCATCGATCTACTCCACACTACGTAGTGTTTGACACCTGTGAGTTGAATACTCATTAAGAATGATCCTGGAGTATCTGATTGATGAAGATACAGGGGATGATTACATTTCTTCTCAATTGTTTTCTTCTCAACTATATCCTTGCTTCCCATGACTCTTCAAGGAAATCAGAAAATCTTGAATGTTGTTTAACCAGATCGGCTGTGGAAGAGAAGATCGAAACGAAAAACTTGAATC
Source organism: Solanum habrochaites (assembly GCA_027704765.1). Taxonomy (NCBI): domain Eukaryota; kingdom Viridiplantae; phylum Streptophyta; class Magnoliopsida; order Solanales; family Solanaceae; genus Solanum; species Solanum habrochaites. The sequence continues at coordinate 37,812,854 of JAKWJA010002493.1, read as the reverse complement.
AAACTTTGATTCCAAGGCTCTGATACCATGAACATATCTGCATCTGCAAATAAGAGAATATAGGAACTCTAGAAAGAAAGAAGCACAGAGAAAATTGATTTGGAAATTTTCATTTGTATTGAACTTAATCTGTACAAGTTATTTACATGTGTATCTATACACTATCCATCTAACTAACTACGCTGCCAACTAGATAACTAAATACGTTGTCAACTAGATAACTAGCTTTACAACTCATTTATCTAACTAATTTAGTGAATCTAACTCAGCTAACTTGTACTACTTTATTGTTTATGTTACACCTGAATTCTCAATAGAAACCAATAATTATAATCAAATACAATCACATGGATTTAAGAAATATATATATATAAGTTCATCACTTAATTAAATAAAACAAAGATATGTGCAAGTTCAAAGCTTAATTCATAATACAAACTTAACCAGGAAAGATCAGTGACTCAAAAACACACAATTGACAAGTCTTAAATTTCTATTCCTCTTAATTTCATAAGATATAAGCTAATTATTATAATGCTTCACACGATTCATTATTTTCATTTTTCTCGACGATTCACATTCACTTGTAATATGTTTGTCCAGTTTCATCTTGCCATACTTCCACAACAACGAGCCAAACTTTATGTGATGTGTATTGACATCACATTCATTGTCAACCATATTACTGTCATATATGAATTTTTTTGCAAACAATGCAACATAGATGGTACGATCCTTGTAATAAAAGAAAAAACAAATCACATCAAAGGTTTAAAATTTAGAAAATCTTATTCATGTGTATTTTAGTAAATCAAATAAAAAAGATACTTATGCAGCTTGTTGTGACGGCAAATCTTTAATCATCATAACATTGAAAGGATCACCAATGTATTATTCTTATTTGGTCCATAGTTTAATTGAATATCATTCCTTTTTCCAAAAAAAATCAAAATCAACAGGAAGAGTGGAATAATAAATCTATACGCATCAACTGAATTGCGAATATTGGCCCTAAAAGCAGCATCACTCATCAAATCATACACATAAATCAATCTATCTTTAAAAGATAATCTTGTCATCAACCATTATTCATTAACACATAGTGGTAACAATATGTGATCTACAGTATGCCACAACACATTATAAAGCACAAATTCACCAAGTATGTACTTGGCTATACCATGTTCCGGCTTCACCACATCATTATCCCCATTATTTTCAATGAATTTCTTATAAAGAGCTTGTATCTTGAGATGAAATAGATAATCAGTTGTAGTGAACTTCACTTGAACATCATCATACATTTCTTTTTTCTTAGATAATAAAGGATAACATCCAAATGTTGTCATGGAATTTCAAATATCACTATAATTATAAGATTGTATATTAAAATACATTATAGTATTAAACAGCACAGACACATATAAAAATAGGGAAAATACCCAAGTACCCCCTCAATCTATGTCTGAAATACCAAAGACACACTTATACTAAACTAAGGTCCTATTACCCCCATGAACATATTTTATATGAAATTTTCTACCCCTTTTTAGCCTACGTGGCACTAGTTCAAAAAAAAATGTCAACCATCGTTGGGCCCACAATATAGTGCCACGTAAGCTAAAAAGGGGTAAAAAATTATTAATAAAATAAGTTCAGGGGGTAATAGGACCTTAGTATAGTATAAATGTGTGTCTGAGATTTGGGCATAGGTTGAGGGGGTACTTGGGCATTATTTTATAATTAAATACTAACTTGTTGCGTGGTCTGCGACCTTCATTCATCCATTTTCTAAATTCACCCATTTCCTTGAAACAATCATCGTCCATATTAAAACTTCCGAAAGGATGAACCCACGTTACAACACTCTTGGAAGAGGCTCCTTTATTCATATTATCATCAAAACCATAAGTATTCGGATATGGAGATTGATGTAATAAATTAGAATGCCTATTTCGTGCTAACATGTCCTATCATAATGTTCTCTACCTCTTGATAACAAGAATTATCAATCTGCTTACGTGCCACTCGACATGTAAATGGATGAATCTGAGACTCTGGGACATTAATAAAATCTGATGATAAGAATTCTGGAGTTGTGTCCATTGTTTCAACTTTGCCAACTGAAATGTATAACAAATAATACTTGTATAATTTTACAATATGGTTAGTAATTGATTATTATAAGATCATATATAAAGGAAATAATATTAAAATAAAAAAAATTATAGATATATTTTTACTTATATATTATACTTAGTATAGATATCTTACTGGTATAAGATACCTATCACATTCAGATAGAAGTACACCTCATTTACCTTGAATACGCTACTGATAGAATATATGTCTTCACTTAACAAGTAATGGACCAGGTCCCTTACTACACTAATAAATAAAACCAGAAAGTTAAATGCAGTAAAATCAACACGATGATTTTACGTGGAAACCTCCTTGCTTAAGTGAGTAAAACCACGACCTGTCTCATAGGATTTTCAATCGTTTTCACTAATCTTCAAAAGCAAAAGTAAAACACGATTACACCAAATGTGAGAAAAAGTTTTTAATCTCACGTTTAAGCAATATTCCCTATTGCTTAACAAGCCTAAGTAGAAAACTATCTACCCACTAAGCTATCCCAGTTGGACAACCTAGACTTTTAACACTACACACTGATTCCTTCATAGATTCAGGAATAGTTTAAAGTTTAAGAACAAGAGAATGTATTCCTAAACAACTACACGAAAAGCTCCAGAGATTGCTGTTGTTCTTGGAATAATTCTGCCTTTGTTTTCTAGCAGCCTTTGCAAATGTTCTTGAAGAGGTTTCTCTCAAGTTGCAAAAACTACCAAAAATGTTTAGGAAAGTGCCTTTTATATGGACAAGTCACTTTTCTAAACCTCTTTTCCATTGTCTAGAAAAGTCACACTTTTTGACGCCATCGGAAAGTGTGCACCTACTTTCTGTACCGTCTCCAGCTGGCAGTCAACTGCTCGTCATCATGAGAGCCTGGTACCTCTACTAGGTCCCTGGGTTTGTTTTATCTGCAATACTCAAGTAAGAAACCTGATACCTTTACAAGGTCCCTAAGTTTGTCAAATCATCAAAACTACAAATAACATTTTCCCCCTTTTTGATGATGACAAACAATGATCTAAGATCTTCTCCAACTTTGTTCCCCCTTTTTATATTCCCCCTCACTGTACATTCCCCCTCACTGTACATTCCCCCTCACTGTATATTCCCCCTCACTGAATTATCATTTAGCTACTCACAGTTTTACTTCCCCTTTTTGGCATCATAAAAAAGATATGCAGTAAACCAGTGATGTCAACATAAACACTAAACAAGATCAAAGCTAAAAAGTAATCAATCAGTAAGGGAAAAGCATGCACAAAAGAAGATAATCAGAACAGCAAAGGAATAAATTAACCAGCATGCCATCATAACATTAATACATTAAAAACAAACTGAATATCCATCAAGACAGTGATAACCCATACAAAAAAAATTGACACAGGGGGGATTGTTCAACAGGATAGGAAGAGGGGGGAGGATGAGACAGGGACTGGATAACAAGAGTGAGTCGTGCATTGGCAGCATCATTATCTTTGATGGCCTTTTCCTGCAAGGCAGTTATCTTCGCCTTCAACTCAGCATTCTCTTTCTCCAGATCTTGAACCACTGAAGAACCAGGTCCCTCACTCTGTGCAGTAAGCAGTTCTGCTTTGAGTATAGAAATCTCTGCCTCTTTACCACTTAACCGCACAGTAAGCTCCTCAACCTCGTGCTTAAGCTGATCCTGATCATCAATAAGTTGGGTCATCTTGCTCTTGGGATAGCCTCTTCCTTCAATGCATTCGCACTCAACCAAGGTACTTTCGGAGATAGTCTGCTTAACCGTCCCAACTTTTCCAACACTAAGAGGAATTTGAAAATGCTTGAATACCTCCGTGAGAAAGTATCCGTAACCCATTCCGTGAACACCTTTCCTCTCAATGACAGTTTTGTGGATATGCTCAAGCATTAGACCAGGGAGGTTCAGGGCTTCAAATCTGCATAAAATCTCCATCACAAACAAATCAGCAGCAGTTGCTACTGTCCTCTTTTCAGTGCTAGGAAGGAGAACTTTGTTGATGAACTTAAAGACCAATTGGTACTCACTCTTCATGATTTTCTTATAAATCCCAGCAACCTTGGTTGTGGGTGTCTTAGAAATCACATAAGAAAACTCAGAAGAGCAAGTTCTGCCCAGTACAGACCGGGTCCCCTCTCTAGGCACCCTGAGAATTTTGCTCAACACACCCTCATCTAAACATACAACAATGTTATTTACCCGTGTGAGGATGCTCCCATCGTCCTTGAATTGAATATTATAGTAAAATTCGTGCACTTCTTCTTCAAGGAGTATGGGGGATTTCCTGTTGAACAAGTGTAACCAAGATTGGATCTCTACCATATCGTGAAAAGAATCCATGCCAGGAAGAGTTACGATCCCCATATCAAAAATTCTTCCTGCCAAGATAGCTTGGTTTCTTAGGCTGTCAACAACTTCCTGCATGTTGACACCTTCATCTCTCCTGGCTTGGGCACCAGGTCCCTGTGACCTCTTCCTTTTTCCCTCAGAACTCTTCTTTTTCGACTTTGTGTTTTCCACCTTTTTTGAAACTTTTTCCTTTTTCTTCTCTGACCTCTTTTTCTTATTTTTCTTTGCCACTTCTTCACCAGACAACTCAACCACATTAGCCTCAGGTATTCTAAAATTTGATACCTTGAAGGTTCTTGCACTTCTAACTGCAGCGGTAGAACGTGCACTAGCCTTCAAGGCATCAGCCATCAACTTTTGAGTGGCAGACCTAGTAGTAGGTCATCTCCTAGGGGCCTCCTCTACAACCTTCTCCTCCCCTTTTCTAGATTTCTCTACTTCTCTTCTCTCAACCGTCCATTTTAAGGGTTCCTCCTCGCTTGCAGAGTCAGAGGAAGAGGAAGAAGAGTACCTTCCTATATCAGGGGTTTTATCAAAAATAGGTTGAGTGGTTCTTACCTCTTCCCTCTCCAATACTTCAGTTTACTCTGCCATTTCTTCTTCCCGCATCATAGCCAAGCTTTCAATCACCAACTCTTCACTCGCTGCCAATATGTTGGACTCAGAAGCCTTATGCTTGGGTAGATCCCCTTCAAATAGATTGTCAGGCAACATGTCTTGAAACGGACCAGGTCCGGTAGGCACGACTTAACTGTTCAGATCTATGGCATAGAAGGGATTATCAGGATTGTCTTGTTGAGAACTGAAAGGGGGATTGAGTCTGTCCTGTGTAGTGGTCGGAGAGTAGAAGGCAAGAGGCTCTATTTCACTAAGAGCATCTAGCATCTGTTTGGAGGAAGATGAAGGAGAAGACATGTTTTTCACACGAGAAAATGGTTTTTTTGAACAGTGAGGAGAAGAGAAGAAAACAAATTTTGCCTTTTTTACTTTTCTAAAACCCTTCGTGAACAAGAAGAAAGTTAAGAGACAGATGAGGATTTCAAGAAGAAGTAAAAGAGTTTTTTAAAAGGAGTGAAAAGGTGCCAGGTCCGTGATTGGATGTGTTGTTTGAGAGAGAAACGATGGGAGTAACGGTCAGAGTGACCGATGACTGACACGTGGCATTATCAACGGTCATATTTTTCAGTTTCAATTTAATGTAAAAATGCTAACCTGGACAGGCACCAGGTACCATAGCACAGTTAAACTTCATTCCTCAGTTGTTCTAGTTGCTTCCCTTGCTAAGCAGGTCTTTACTGAGAGTATACCTACAAAAGGTACAAAAAGGATCTTTGTTCAGATATTTGAATATTCACACAAAGGATACCTGCACTGCAATTTTAGCCATGAAGGGAGTTCAACTGTTGAAAGCTAATAGCATCACTTGGAGATCAACATCCCCAACTTCAATCGATTTCTCTCAAATTGATCCTTGCTGAGAGCTTTGGTGAAGATGTCTGCAATTTGCTCCTCTGTTGGACAATATGTGAGCACAATATTTCCCTTCTCAACATTATCTCTCAAAAAGTGATGTCTAACATCAATATGCTTTGTTCTCTTATGGTGGACTGGATTCTTTCCCATACTAACAGCACTAGTATTGTCACACATAAGAGGAATTGCTTTGATGTGAATTCCAAAATCTTCCAAGTGTTGCCTGATCCACAGCAACTGAGAACAACAGGCTGCAGCAGCTACATATTCAGCTTCAGCAGTTGAAAGAGCCACAGAGTTCTGCTTCTTGGTACCCCAAGAGATAAGTGATGATCCAAGGAAATGAGCCATTCCAGAGGTACTCTTCCTGTCAACTTGATAACCAGCAAAATCAACATCTGCAAAACCAACCAGATCAAAAGTATCACCTGCAGGATAGAAGAGAACCAGGTCCCCTGTTTTCTTCAAGTATCTGAGAATACATTTTGCAGCCTTCAAGTGTGAATCACGTGGACATGCTTGAAACCTGGCACACATTCCAACACTATACACAATATCAGGCCTGCTAGCAGTCAGATATAACAAGGATCCAATGATTCCCCTGTACATTGTCTAATTCACAAGAGGATCAGATTCTTCTACTATCATCTTGGAATTTGTTCCCATAGGAGTATCAACAAGTTTAGAATCAAACATATTGAATTTCTTCAGCAGCTCCTTAATGTACTTCTCCTGACATATTGAAATCTCATTTGATGATTGCTTGATTTGCAGACCCAGGAAGAATGTTAATTTACCCATCATGCTCATTTCAAACTCCTTTCCCATTAATGATGAGTATTCTTCACACAAATGTTCTGAAGTAGCTCCAAAAATTATGTCATCCACATAAACTTGAATGATTAGCAGTTCTTGTTCTCTTTTCAATAAGAACAAAGTATTGTCTATCTTGCCTCTTTTGAAACCATTCTTCAGCAAAAACTTTGATAGCCTTTCATACCATGCTCTTGGAACTTGCTTCAGACCATATAGTGCCTTATTCAATCTGAACACATGATTTGGTAGCTCTGCATCTTCAAAACCAGGAGGTTGCTTGACAAACACCTACTCTTCAAGATCTCCATTCAGAAATGCACTCTTCACATCCATTTGATACAGCTTGAACCCTATAAATGCAGCAAAAGCTATTAAAATTCTAATAGCTTCCATTCTGGCAACAGGTGCAAAAGTCTCATCATAATCTATTCCCTTTTCTTGATTGTATCCTTGCACCACCAACCTGGATTTATTTCTAGTAATCACTCCATTTTCATCAAGCTTATTTCTGAAAACTCATCTAGTTCCTATTACTGTTCTGCCTTCAGGTCGAGGAACCAGGTACCATACCTTGCTTCTTTCAAACTGATGAAGTTCTTCTTGCATAGAATTGATCCAGTCTGCATCACCTAATGCTTCTTTCACATTCTTGGGCTCAATAGATGATATGAATGCTGAGAATGCAACTAGATTTCTTGTTTTTGATCTAGTATGAATTCCAAAATTCAAAGGAGAAATGAGATTATCAAGAGGATGTGATGAACTATGCTTCCATCCTGACCTTGGAGCAACCTGATTGAGCTGATCAGCATGTTCTTCTTCATCAAGAGTGACATCATTTTCTGGGGACTCTGATGTACTCTGGCTGGAATTTTGAGTAGTACTAGGTACCATATCATCCTTTTCAACCTCAGCAGCCTCTTCAGGTAGACTATGATTCTGATCATCACAGTCATTTTTCAGCTGTTGATCTGCATCAGCTTCACCTCCTTCAGTCTTCTTTGATTTGAACATTTTCATCACATCATTTGATCCATCATTCTTCAAGCTTCCATCTTCATCAAATACAACATGAATGCTTTCTTCAATGCATTGAGTTCGTTTGTTGAATATTTTGTAAGCTTTGTTGGATGAAGAATATCCAACAAACACTCCTTCATCACTTCTAGGATCAAATTTTCCCAGATCATCCTTTCCATTATTCAGCATGAAACATCTGCATCCAAATGCTCTAAGATAGCTCAACATTGGCTTTCTGTTGTTGAGCAGCTCATATGGGGTCTTATTCAAAACAACTCTTATTAGACACCTGTTGGTAACATGACATGCTGTGTTAACAGCTTCAGCCCAGAAATTTTGAGGAAGATTTGATTCAATAATCATAGTTCTGGCAATGTTCACCAAGGTTCTTTTTTTTCTTTCCACTACTCCATTTTTTTGAGGAGTTCTTGGAGCAGAAAAATTATGGCTCGTACCATTCTCCATGCAGAATTTATCCAGTGTTGAGTTCTCAAACTCAGTACCATGATCAGATCGAATGCTGCAAATAACTTGATTCAATTTGGTTTGAATCATTTTGAAAAATACCACCAACTCTTCAGTTGTGTCTGCCTTTGATCTCAAGAATCTTGTCCAAGTGTATCTCGAGTAATCATCAACAAACACCAAAATGTACTTCTTGCCATTTCTGCTTTGAACTTTTAAGGGTCCACACAAGTCCATATGAAGCAGCTCTGGTGTTCTTGATGATGTTACCTGCTTTTTGGGCTTAAAGGATGATCTGATTTGTTTTCCTTTAACACAAGCTTCACAGATTTTATTTTCAGCAAACTTCAGCTTGAGCAGACCTCGGACCAGGTCCTTAGAAATCAATTTGTTCAATAAAGATGAGCTTACATGCCCCAGCCTACGATGCCAGAGATCAGCATTCTCATTCTGAGCACTGATACATGTTAGGTCATCTCCATGAGACGTTTCTAAGTTGGCCACATACATATTTTTACTTCTGTGTGCAGTGAGAATTACCTTGTTAGTAGTTAGACTCACCACAGTGCACTTCTCAAAAGTAAACTTTACTTCATTTCCTTTGTCACAGATTTGAGACACACTCAACAGTCTGTACTTCAATCCATCCACATGATACACATTGTCAATTGAATCTTCAAGAGATCTTCCAACTTTGCCAACTCTCAAAATGTACCCCTTCTTTCCGTCACCAAAAGAGACACCTCCTCCTTGAAGTGTCTTGAGTGAGAGGAAGTTTTTTACATCACAAGTCATGTGCTTAGAGCATTGACTGTCCATATACCAGCACTGACTGTTGTTCCTCTCACTCACCTACATCAATAATCACTTGTTTAGATTGGGAACCCATTTCAATTTGAGTTCTCAGAAGGCAGACAAAGGAGTGATTAGATTGTATTTAGTCCAATAGGGTAGATTTTGAAGTTTTCTAACAAAGGACATGGGAGCAGGGACATATTTTTTCTTTGAAAATTTGTGAGTTGAAACATGCTTTGAAGGACCAGGTCTCTCTTTTGGTAAATTTTGCCTTTCAGCATAATTAGAGAGCCTTTCATAGAAGTTTCTCCAGCTAGCACACTCACCCTTCAAATGTCCATTCTTACCACAGTGAAGACATAGAAGATTGTCCGACACAAACACAAACTTACTGTGAGGATTATAAGGAGTGATGTTCAAACTTTCTAGTCCTTTCTTATTGAAATTACTCTGATTTGTTGCATTTGACAGTAATTTTGAGGATTTTGTCCGCTTAAGAGATTTTTCAAGTTCTTCCTTAAGTTTGACAATATCCTGTTCTAATTTGTTACTCTTTTCCAGCGACAGACCAAGATTTTTCTCAGAGTTTTTCAATTCTTCCTGAATTTCAGCTTGTAAACCATTTGACATTCCATTCAGCTTTTTAGCTTATTCAGTAATCTGGTTCAACTGGTTTTTAAGTTCAGAGTTATTTGACTCTAGAGACACCATTCTTGACATTTTCTCTTCAAGTTTAACTTTGTTTTCAGTTAAACTGTCAAGTTCAGCATTCATGGTGTCTCTTTCAGATGTTAACTCTATCACAGAATCAATCATGACTTTTGCCAAAGTTCTCAATTTTTTAAGAGAATATTTATCCAAGTCATTTTTCATATCTAGAAGAGTTACCTGATTGTCCTCTTCTTCATTTTCTGTGTGAGCCATGAGAGCAAACATTTCATTGAAGACAGTTTCCTCCTCATGTACAACAACCATGGACACATCTTTTGGCTCATCAGGGTCTTCTGAATCACTTGAGGAATCACCCCATGCAGCAAGAGCCTTTTTGACAACCAAATCTGCAGCAGCTTTTCAATCTCTCTTGCCGAGTACCAGGTCCCTTCTATTCTCTTTGTCACTTCTTGGTTTTTGATGTTCCTTGTTTTCATTCTTGAGCAGGGGACACTCTCTGATGAAGTGCCCAGCTTTTCCACACTTGTAGCAAGTATCACCTTGAGCAGCATTTCGAGTACCATTTGTTCCTCTTTTATAAACTTTGTTTTTCCTCACAATTTTTTGAAATCTGCTGATGAGATATGTCATATCATCATCACTGGAATCTTCATCTGATTTGTACTTCAGCATCAATGACTTGTCCTTCTTGGCTTCCTTCTTTGACAAATCGTAATTTCGATTCATCTCATGTGTCTTCAGATTACCAATCAAAGCATCTATAGTCAGCACCTTCAAATCCTTGGCTTCTGTAATGGCATCAACCTTGCTTTCCCAAGACTTTGGAAGAATTCGAAGCACTTTTATGACTTGTTGTGGTCATGCTTATAGGTTCACCCAGACTTCGCAGCTCATTTGTAATGGAAGACAACTTGGTGAACATGTCATGTATTGTTTCTCCTTCCTTCATTTTGAAGTTCTCATACCGTGAGATAAGCATGTCAATCTTAGATTCTTTGACTTGTTCAGTTCCTTCATGTGCAGTCTTCAAATAGTCTCAAATTTCCTTAGCAGACTCACAAGCTGACACTCTGTTGTACTCATCAGGTCCTATCCCACAAACAAGAAGAGTTTTAGCTTTGAAACCTTTTTCAATCTTTTTCCTGTCAGCTTCGTCATATTTCTGTCTAGGCTTTGGAACAAGATTAGTTTTCTCTCCATCCTTTTCTTCTATCATCGGAACGAACGGTCCATCCAGTACAATATCCCATAACTCGCTGTCTTCAGCCATGAGATAATCGTGCATTCTAACTTTCCACTAACTGTAGAAATGTCCATTGAAACGGGGAGGTCTTGTTGACGACTGACCTTCTTCGAGGTTAAGTGGAGCTGCCATTCTAGAGCAAATATCACTTCCTTGGTGTTAACCAAATAGATAGTGCCTGCTCTGATACCACTTGATAGAATATATGCCTTCACTTAACAAGTAATGGACCAGGTCCCTTACTACACTAATGAATAAAACCAGAAAGTTAAATGCAGTAAAATCAACACGATGATTTTACGTGGAAACCTCCTTGCTTAATGGAGTAAAACCACGACCTGTCTCACAGGATTTTCAATCATTTTCACTAATCTTCAAAAACAAAAGTAAAACATGATTACACCAAATGTGAGAAAAAGTTTTTAATCTCACGTTTAAGCAATAGTCCCTATTGCTTAACAAGCCTAAGTAGAAAACTATCTACCCACTAAGCTATCCCACTTGTACAACCTAGACTTTTAACACTACACACTTATTCCTTTATAGATTCAGGAATAGTTTACAGTTTAAGAATAAAAGAATGTATTCCTAAACAACTACACGAGAAGCTCCAGAGATTGTTGTTGTTCTTGGAATAATTTTGCCTTTGTTTTCTAGCAGCCTTTGCAAATGTTCTTGAAGAGGTTTCTCTCAAGTTGCAAAAACTACCAAAAATGTTTAGGAAAGTGCCTTTTATATGGACAAGTCACTTTCCTAAACCTCTTTGCCATTAGCTGGAAAAGTCACACTTTCTGACGCCATCGGGAAGTGTGCACCTACTTTCTGTACCGTCTCCAGCTGGCAGTCAACTGGCTCGTCATCATGAGAGTTTGGTACCTCTACTAGGTCCCTGGGTTTGTTTCATCTGCAATACTCAAGTAAGAAACCTGCAATACTCAAGTAAGAAACCTGGTACCTTTACAAGGTCCCTAAGTTTGTCAAATCATCAAAACTACAAATAACAGCTACTATTAATAAGTGAACAGTAACATGGTTGTCACAATTGTTGATATTATTATTATAATAGTCATTGTCAAAATCAACATTCATGCCTCTGCTTCTAAATTCCTCATACTGATGTTAAATAAAGATACAAGTGAAAAGTAAGAAATAAGAAACAAATAGACATAAACATATTTTGACATTAAAAAAAAATAGATATTAATTTAGTACCTCAAAATCATTATTTCAATTGACTTTCTTACTTAAAGGTTAAATTGCATTGAAAATTTTTGAATCAGATTCTATCATCAGCTTCTTGAAACTATGAACTTCCTGTATTAACTGATCAACAAAAAACATAATCAAAGCACTTCTCATAAATATAGTACATTAATAATTTAAAAAGGGATAATTAACATACTACTTGAAAATTTTCCCTTAACTCCTTCTGCCCAAGTGAAATCCGTCTTTTCTCATCAATCAAATTCTTAATCATAGGAGTACCAAGCTTAAGTTTTGTATGTTTGCAAACTTCAAAAGAAAATTCCCAATTCTGCACAATACATAAGTTGAAAACTTTAAAGCTAATATTGACAGTAGTATAAAAGGTTACATGGTTGCAATTAGTATACTCTTTAGGGACATATGTACATACAAGGATTAATTATGTATATAGAAAACTCACTCATATTAAAGAACATACATTTTTTGTTGAATATTACTAAACAAGGCTCAAAATCTAATAAAAAATTTAAAACTACAAAAAAATTTACTACGACTAAATTTCATGAATACATACCTTTAATTTATATTTTTGCGATTCGTTAAATTTTCTACTTTTGACGTTGATACTTCGATCTTGATCTACATGGTCAAATACAGTAGATTTTCCTTTTTTGATCTCCTCCAACTTTCTCCTTTTCAAGTACTCCTTTGACCTCTCCTCATTTTTCGATCAACAAAGCTATGATTAACTGTCGGTAATGGCATGTTACATAGCTTTTGGAGACAACAAACAAAAGTTAGGCTCACCAACTGGTGTTACCATCTCAACAAATTCATCATGTGATTCCATATCAAATGATGAATCTTCCTTCGCCATTTTAAATTTTCTGTGTACAAAAAAAAAATGTACATAAATTACTATGCTTGAAAACAACTTACCATAATATTTGAGTGAAACTCGTAACATTGAATACTATTCCTATCTGAAGTATGTGAAAAACAATAAAAAGAAATTTTCTATCGGAAGAGTAGTTTCTATTGGAAAGGATAAAAACTTTGATAACTATCCAATAGTATTACCAACCGTACTCTTTTAGATTTAATATAGGGAAAGGGTCTGATATATCCCTCAACTTTGTCATTTGGAGCTGATATACCCTTCCTTATAAAAATGGTTCATATATGCCCTTACCGTGTAACGACCTGTTTAGTCGTTTTGAGCAGCAGATTTTATTTCTGGAAAAATAGGCTGAGGCGACGGACCCCACGACGGACCGTCATGGGCACGACGGACCGTCGCAGGGTCTCGTTTCAAAACACTTGGAAAATTTGAAATTGGGTACTGAAAATCGACTCTTTGAACTTCGTAACGAAATGGCAGGACGGACCGTCACAGGTGTGACGGACCGTCACAGAGTCTTCAGTGGAAATCCACTCTCTGGACCTTGCGAGGACCTGCAGGACGGACCGTCGCAGGCACGACGGGCCGTCGCAGGTTGCGCAATCGCAGTCTGGGTCGAATTTCCTTATACGTTTTAAGGGACGTTTTTGACTATTCCTGCTTTAATTATAAAGTTAGAGGGTTAATGTTAATAAGTCTAATTACTTGGGGGTTAAAAGAGGTAACCTTAAGTTAATTAGTGGGTTATTATTGCCATCTTTTATTCTTAATTATATGTTAATTAGGGTAAAAGAAAGAGGGTTTGAATAAGAAAAATAGAAAGAACAAAGAGAGACAGAAAAAGAAGAAGAGAACGAGTAGAGAGAGAGAGAGAGACGAAGAGGATAGCAAGGATTTTGAGAAGATAGCTTGTTGATCGCAATTCTTCGGTGGAGGTAGGTTATGGTTTTTACATTATTCGTAGTAAACTCTTAATAGCGAATGATATGTGTTGGGTAGTATTACTAAGTCTTCTATATGCTTAATTGTGTGTATGCATGATGTGATTTTATATATATATATGATTGTGATAAAATAAGCATGATGAAGTTATTGAATCTTAAATCTTGAAGAAACCCTAATCTACTTTGTTAATGATGATGCCTTGGTATAAAAGAAGGCTTGATGAACGAAAGTAGTGAGATTAGGGGATCGGGTGCCACGTTCCGGTACCAGGATAGTATATGAGTATCGGAGTGTCACGTTCCGACACCAGGATAGTATATGGATCGGGTGCCACGTTCCGGTACAAGGATAGTATATAAGGATCGGAGTGTCACGTTCCGACACCAGGATAGTATATGGATCGGGTGCCACGTTCCGGTACCAGGATAGAATGAGGAGCGGAGTGTCACGTACCGACACGAGAGTAAATAATATAATGAATCTTGAAAGATACTAATATACTAAATCTAAAGAACATGTTTCCCAAAAGAGTATGGTGTGGAGGCTTGAGTCCTCATAGATATGATCGGTAATATTATACATGATGTTTATACTTGTTGCTATCACCTGTTAAGAATATTAGTTGATTTTATGATGTTATCTGAGATATATTGCTTTCTATTTTGAGTTGGCCGATGATACCTACTCAGTACTTGTGGTTGTACTGACCCCCCTACTTTTATGTTTTCTTCTTGTATATTGTGGAATGCAGCAAACGTGCCGTCATCTTCGACTCAACAGTAATTCTAGCCAGTCTTCGTCATACCGGATCTTCAGGGTGAGCTAATGCTTCTAGCTTGGACTGGATCTCCTTCCTCATGTCTTGATGCCTTGAATTTTCGGCATAGACTAGCTTTTATTTGTTTTAGCTTCTTAGAATACTCTTAGTTTAGTAAATTGATCATAGATGTTCTTGTGGTGATGACTTCCAGATTTTGAGGAAATAATAGATGTTGAATTTTAGAAGTTATTGAATTGTCTTTTATTTATGAGTTTAAGTCTTCCGCATTGCTTTATGTTGATATTAAATTGAAATGATAAGGTTTAGATTGGTTGGTTCGCTCACATAGGAGGGTAAATGTGGGTGCCAGTCGCGGCTCGGTTTTGGGTCGTGACAAACTTGGTATCAGAGCATTAGGTTCGTTGGTCTCATCACACAAGAACAGGTCTAGTAGAGTCTTAAAGAACGGTAGGGGGACGCCTTTACTTTTCTTTGAGAGGCTATAAGACTTTAGGAGAATTCCATTCTTTCTTTCTTTCTTTCGTGCTATTACTTTGATCCAATTGGTATCTAGGTGATACAAATTGGTATCTGACCATCTTCACTCTATTTCGCAGAGGGTTAGAACTAGAGCAACGACTACGCCAACATCAACATCGGCAAGACAAGATGCATCTGAGCCAGTCACTGGGGCTGTAGCTCGAAGTGGAACAGTGGCAAGAGGCCGCGGTAGAGGTCGTGGGAGGACGTCCTCTAGAGGGAGAGGACGAGCACCTAGCCCATCTGGTGCTAGGGCGGTGACTCCTCCACCGACCGAGGAAGTAGTAAGAGAAGGGGAGGATGGGGAGAATGAACAAGTACAAAATGAGGAAATGCCACCCCAACCTACCCCAGAAATGATCAATCAGGTTCTCGCTTATCTTAGTGGGTTGTCTGATCAGGGTCAGGCACCTCCAGTGTTTTCTGCACCAACACCTCCGGTTTCAGAGGTACAACATGCAGCCACTATGTCTCCTCGTATGGTTGCCTCACTGGACATAGGCACGTTTCCACGTCTGACTACTGGGCCTATAATGACAAATGATCAGCATGAACTTTTCAGTAAGTTCTTGAAATTAAAATCTCCAATCTTCAAGGGTGCAGAAGCTGAGGATGCTTACGATTTTCTGGTTGACTGTCATGAGCTACTACACAAGATGGGTATAGTAGAACGGTTTGGTGTTGAGTTCGTGAGTTATCAGTTTCAAGGGAACGCCAAAATGTGGTGGCGGTCACATGTTGAATGTCAACCAACAGAGGCACCACCTATGACTTGGGCCTCATTCTCTAGCTTGTTTATGGATAAGTATATCCCCCGGACTTTGAGGGATAGGAAAAGGGATGAGTTCTTGAGCCTGGATCAAGGTAGGATGTCGGTCAATGCATATGAGGCTAAGTTTCGTGCACTATCCAGATATGCCACCCAACTATGTTTCAGTCCACAAGAGCGGATTTGCCGTTTTGTGAAGGGGTTGAGATCAGAGTTGCGAATTTCAGCCTTACAGGTAGCGGCTACGGCAAATTCCTTTCAAGAAGTAGTAGACTTCGCAGTAGAGGTGGAAGGAGTGAAGCCAGATGAATTCACCATGGCATCGACATCAAAAAGGTTTCGAAAGGGAGGTGAGTTTAATGGTTCTTACTCTAGAGGACAGGGTTCCGGAGGTTACTCAGTTCGACCCATTCAGTCTTCACTACAGACTGTAGTTGGGGGTCCACCTCAGACCGGTCAACACTTCCCTGAGAGACCTATGCGTGAATCTAGAGAGTGTTATGGGTGTGGGGAGACTGGGAATATCAAGAGGTATTGTCCAAAACAGAGTTATAGACCCCCAACAGCTAGAGGTAGAGGTGGTCATGGCAGAGGCCGTTATTCTGGAGGGCGTGGTGGCCGAGGTAATGTTGGTCACCAAAACGGCTGGGGTGATGGGCAAACTGGAGCCACTACATCACAACATGATAGGGGCAACGGACAAACAAACGAAAGGGCCCATTGTTATGCTTTTCCTGGGAGATCAGAGGCGGAGACATCTGATGCTGTCATCACAGGTAATCTTCTGGTTTGTGATTGCATGGCTTCTGTATTGTTTGATCCTGGATCCACATTTTCTTATGTATCTTCCTCATTTGCTAATGATCTAAATCTACATTGTGAATTACTTGATATGCCTATTCGTGTTTCTACTCCGGTGGGTGAGTCTGTGGTAGTTGAAAAGGTATATAGGTCTTGTTTGGTGAACTTTGTGGGGAGTAACACTTATGTAGATTTGGTTATCTTAGAGATGGTTGATTTTGATGTAATTCTGGGTATGACTTGGCTTTCTCCGCAATTTGCGATCTTGGATTGTAATGCTAAAACGGTGACGTTAGCCAAGCCTGGGACAGATCCGTTAGTGTGGGAGGGTGACTACACTTCCAATCCGGTGCGTATAATCTCCTTTCTTCGTGCTAAGAAAATGGTTAGTAAAGGATGTTTAGCTTTCTTGGCACATCTCAAGGATGACACTACCCAAGTACCTTCGATTGAGTCGGTTTCGGTGGTCCGTGAGTTTCTGGATGTGTTCCCTGCAGATCTTCCGGGTATGCCACCAGATAGGGATATTGACTTCTGTATTGATCTTGAACCGGGTACTCGCCCCATTTCTATACCCCCTTATAGAATGGCTCCCGCGGAGTTAAGAGAATTAAAAGCCCAACTTCAAGAGTTGTTGAGCAAAGGCTTCATTAGACCAAGTGCATCTCCTTGGGGTGCTCCGGTTTTGTTTGTAAAGAAGAAATATGGGAGTTTTCGGATGTGCATAGACTACTGGCAGTTGAACAAGGTAACCATAAAGAACAAGTATCCTCTTCCTCGCATTGATGACTTGTTCGATCAGTTACAAGGTGCTTGTGTCTTCTCTAAGATTGACTTGAGATCCGGTTATCATCAATTGAAAATACGGGCAACGGATGTGCCAAAGACTGCTTTTAGAACCAGGTATGGGCATTACGAATTCGTAGTGATGTCTTTTGGTCTTACGAATGCCCCTGCTGCGTTCATGAGTTTGATGAACGGGATTTTTAACCCATATTTGGATCTCTTTGTGATCGTATTTATTGATGATATACTGATATACTCTAAAAGTAAGGAGGAACATGAGGAGCATTTGAGAATGGTGTTGGAAATGTTGAGGGAGAAAAAGCTTTATGCCAAGTTCTCTAAGTGTGAGTTTTGGCTAGATGCAGTGTCCTTCTTGGGGCACGTGGTTTCCAAGGATGGAGTGATGGTGGATCCTTCTAAGATCGAAGTAGTGAAGAATTGGGTAAGACCCACTAATGTTTCAGAAATAAGAAGCTTTGTTGGTTTAGCCAGTTATTACCGTCGATTTGTCAAGGGATTCTCTTCCATTGCTTCCCAACTGACGAACTTGACTAAGCAAAATGTTCCATTTGTATGGTCGGATGAGTGTGAGGAAAGCTTTCAGAAGCTCAAGACTCTGTTGACTACCGCACCTATCCTTACCTTGCCAGTGGAGGGTAAGAACTTCATTGTTTATTGTGATGCATCCTATTCGGGTTTGGGTGCAGTGCTAATGCAAGAGAATAATGTGATTGCTTATGCTTCAAGACAATTAAAAGTGCATGAACGTAACTATCCAACTCATGATTTGGAATTGGCCGCGGTAGTGTTTGCACTAAAGCAATGGAGACACTATTTATATGGGGTTAAGTGTGAGATCTATACGGATCATCGTAGTCTACAGTATGTCTTCACTCAGAGAGATTTGAATTTGAGACAGAGGAGATGGATGGAACTACTGAAGGACTACGACATCACTATTTTGTATCATCCGGGGAAGGCGAATGTTGTAGCGGATGCTTTAAGTAGAAAGGCGGGAAGCATGGGAAGTCTAGCTCACTTGCAAGCTTCTAGACGCCCATTGGCTAGAGAAGTTCAGATTCTGGCTAACGACCTTATGAGATTAGAAGTAAATGAGAAGGGAGGATTTTTAGCTTGTGTGGAGGCAAGATCTTCCTTCCTTGACAAGCTTAAGGGAAAGCAGTTTAATGATGAAAAATTGATCCGGATCCGAGATAAAGTGTTGCAAGGAGAGGCTAAAGAAGCGAAAATCGATGAGGAAGGTGTTTTGAGGATTAAGGGAAGGATATGTGTACCCCGCGTCGATGATTTGATCAACACTATTCTGACAGAGGCTCATAGTTCAAGGTATTCGATACATCCGGGTGCAACCAAGATGTACCGTGACCTAAAGCAACACTTTTGGTGGAGAAGAATGAAGCGTGATATCGTGGATTTTATTACCAAATGTCCAAATTGTCAACAAGTAAAGTATGAACACCAGAGGCCTGGAGGAACACTTCAGAGAATGCCCATTCCTGAATGGAAGTGGGAGAGAATTGCAATGGACTTCGTGGTTGGTCTTCCAAGACATTGGGTAAGTTTGATTCCATTTGGGTGATTGTGGATAGGTTAACTAAGTCTGCTCATTTCATTCCGGTCAAGGCGACTTACAATGCAGAGAAGTTAGCCAAACTTTACATCTCAGAAGTTGTTCGATTGCATGGAGTTCCACTATCCATCATATCAGATAGAGGTACGCAGTTTACTTCTAAGTTTTGGAGAACATTGCATGCTGAATTAGGTACTAGGTTGGACTTAGTACTCTGCATTTCACCCCCAGACCGACGGTCAGTCTGAGCGAAACGATTCAAGTGTTGGAGGATATGCTTCGTGCATGCGTGATAGAATTTGGTGGCCATTGGGATAGTTTCTTACCCTTAGCAGAGTTTTCATACAATAATAGCTATCACTCAAGTATTGACATGGCCCCATTTGAAGCATTGTATGGTAGGAGATGTAGGTCTCCCATTGGTTGGTTTGATGCTTTCGAGGTTAGACCTTGGGGTACTGACCTTTTGAGGGACTCGTTAGAAAAGGTGAAATCCATTCAAGAAAAGCTTCTAGCGGCGCAAAGTAGGCAAAAAGAATATGCAGATCGAAAGGTTAGAGACTTAGAGTTCATGGAGGGTGAACAAGTCTTGTTGAAAGTTTCGCCAATGAAAGGGGTGATGCGGTTTGGAAAGAGAGGCGAGCTAAGCCCAAGGTATATTGGTCCCTTTGAAGTACTTAAGCGAGTAGGGGAGGTGGCTTATGAGTTAGCCTTGCCTCCAGGGCTGTCCGAAGTACATCCGGTATTCCATGTGTCTATGTTGAATAGATACCATGGGGATGGAAACTACATTATCCGTTGGGATTCAGTTTTGCTTGATGAGAATTTGTCTTACGAGGAGGAACCTGTTGCCATTCTAGATAGAGAAATTTGCAAGTTGAGATCAAGGGAGATTGCATCCATCAAAGTTCAATGGAAGAATCGACCCGTTGAAGAAGCCACTTGGGAGAAGGAGGCAGATATGCGAGAAAGATACCCACATCTGTTTACAGATTCAGGTATTCCTTTTGGCCCTTGTTTTCCTTCTTGTGATCGTTCGGGGACGAACGATGGGTAAATTGGTATCTATTGTAACGACCTGTTTAGTCGTTTTGAGCAGCAGATTTTATTTCTGGAAAAATAGGCTGAGGCAACGGACCCCACGACGGACCGTCATGGGCACGACGGACCGTCGCAGGGTCTCGTTTCAAAACACTTGGAAAATCTGAAATTGGGTACTGAAAATCGACTCTCTGAACTTCGTAACGAAATGGCAGGACGGACCGTCACATGTGTGACGGACCGTCACAGAGTATTCAGTGGAAATCCACTCTCTAGACCTTGCGACGACCTGCAGGACGGACCGTCGCAGGCACGACGGGCCGTCGCAGGTTGCGCAATCCCAGTCTGGGTCGAATTTCCTTATACGTTTTAAGGGACGTTTTTGACTATTCCTTCTTTAATTATAAAGTTAGAGGGTTAATGTTAATAAGTCTAATTACTTGGGGGTTAAAAGAGGTAACCTTAAGTTAATTAGTGGGTTATTATTGCCATCTTTTATTCTTAATTATATGTTAATTAGGGTAAAAGAAAAAGGGTTTGAATAAGAAAAATAGAAAGAACAAAGAGAGACAGAAAAAGAAGAAGAGAACGAGTAGAGAGAGAGAGAGACGAAGAGGATAGCAAGGATTTTGAGAAGATAGCTTGTTGATCGCAATTCTTCGGTGGAGGTAGGTTATGGTTTTTACACTATTCGTAGTAAACTCTTAATAGCGAATGATATGTGTTGGGTAGTATTATTAAGTCTTCTATATGCTTAATTGTGTGTATGCATGATGTGATTTTATATATATATATGATTGTGATAAAATAAGCATGATGAAGTTATTGAATCTTAAATCTTGAAGAAACCCTAATCTACTTTGTTAATGATGATGCCTTGGTATAAAAGAAGGCTTGATGAACGAAAGTAGTGAGATTAGGGGATCGGGTGCCACGTTCCGGTACCAGGATAGTATATGAGGATCGGAGTGTCACGTTCCGACACCAGGATAGTATATGGATCGGGTGCCACGTTCCAGTACCAGGATAGTATATGAGGATCGGAGTGTCACGTTTCGACACCAGGATAGTATATGGATTGGGTGCCACGTTCCGGTACCAGGATAGAATGAGGAGCGGAGTGTCACGTACCGACACGAGAGTAAATAATATAATGAATCTTGAAAGATACTAATATACTCAATCTAAAGAACATGTTTCCCAAAAGAGTATGGTGTGGAGGCTTGAGTCCTCATAGATATGATCGGTAATATTATACATGATGTTTATACTTGTTGCTATCACCTGTTAAGAATATTAGTTGATTTTATGATGTTATCTGAGATATATTGCTTTCTATTTTGAGTTGGCCGATGATACCTACTCAGTACTTGTGGTTGTACTGACCCCCCTACTTTTATGTTTTCTTCTTGTATATTGTGGAATGCAGCAAACGTGCCGTCATCTTCGACTCAACAGTAATTCTAGCCAGTCTTCGTCATACCGGATCTTCAGGGTGAGCTAATGCTTCTAGCTTGGACTGGATCTCCTTCCTCATGTCTTGATGCCTTGAAGTTTCGGCATAGACTAGCTTTTATTTGTTTTAGCTTCTTAGAATACTCTTAGTTTAGTAAATTGATCATAGATGTTCTTGTGGTGATGACTTCCAGATTTTGGGGAAATAATAGATGTTGAATTTTAGAAGTTATTGAATTGTCTTTTATTTATGAGTTTAAGTCTTCCGCATTGCTTTATGTGATATTAAATTGAAATGATAAGGTTTAGATTGGTTGGTTCGCTCACATAGGAGGGTAAATGTGGGTGCCAGTCGCGGCTCGGTTTTGGGTCGTGACATACCGTTATACAAACGGCTCACATATACCCCTGCCGCTACAAAATGGCTCACATATACCCTTCATTTAACGGAAGTTAAAAAATTAGTTTTAATTTATATTTATTACTTCTAATTTTTTTTAAAAAAATTATTTAGGGGTATATATGATTCTTCTATCAAAGTTCAAGGTATATTTTAATTTTTTCATACATAAATTATTTTGACTTCTTTTATTATAATTATTGAATTTCTTATTCTTATTTTGTTTTTTTCTTTCATTCCTTGGTTTAAAGAAAAAAACTTATTTTTTTTTGTGTATTGTAATTTAATTTCGTATTCGAAGAAAAAATTTGGTCATCTACAATAAGTTTTACAAGAATATTAGTGAAACATAAATAAATTTGATCATCAAAATAATAATTATAAATTAGTCATTGAAACAAAAAAAAAATAAAAAAAAAATAATATTTGACGATTAGATTAAAATTATTTTTCTTTCATTTCCGTTAGAAGAAAAAGGTATATGTGAGTCATTTGTTTACAAGTAGTGGTATATATGAGTCACTTTCATAACAAAAGGGTATATCAGCTCTAAATAACAAAGTTAAGGGGTATATCAGACCATTTTCCCTTTAATATATATACATAATAATTAACATATTTATATATATTAATAATTATTATTATTATCTTTTCAACTTCTTTAAACTGCTATAACTGTAAAAAAATCTTTCATATTTGTAATACTGACAAAATACTATTATTTATGTAGTTAAGTCTTAAGGATGGTCTTTTTACGTAATTTGCACTATTTTTACTTGCAAATTGTTTGTTTAATTTTTTGTAAACTCTAATATTTGTTTTGTATTGGTTTAACTTAAGTAAATTCCCTAGAAGATGAACTAATATGTTGGCTTGTTTGATTAATTAAAGGAAATTGCCCTCGACCTATTGGAAAAGGTTTAAAAATGCTCTCCTTCCTTCTATTGATTTGAAAATGTCTTTAATTATTTTTTTTAGGTTCAAAATACCCTTTAGCTAACAGAATATGATATGAAATTTATCTAAACAAATGAACAATTTTCATTGGTTAACTTAATTATTTTATCAAATAAAAAAATCTCACCCAAACCCGTTTCAAACCCACCACCCAAACCCATTTCAAATTAATCTAACCCAACTTTTTTCTTTCTTCTTTCTCTCTTCCCCTTCCCCTTTTCCTCATCTACCCTTTTTATTGAATTTGTGTTTTCTTTCTTTCTATTTAATGTATTAAATATCGGTTTCTTATTCAAGGTTAATAACGTAATAGTTATTGAAGATTGATTATAAATCATTTCACAATGTGGATGCGAATGTACATTGTATGTAAATTCCCACCTTGCGGTATCAATGATTAATATTACTATGCATTTTAATTGCCATTTATTGGGTTAAAATGTTGTGTTTTTTTTTTTTGGGGGGGGGGGGGTTTACAATCTACATTAGTTGTTATATTTTAGGTTTCAAGATTTCATTTTGATTGTTGTTTGTTGGGTTGAAAGTTACTGTTTTTTGGGACTTAAAAGCTACAATTTACTACATACTGCAATTTACCTATTTTTTTTGTCAATTTAATTGCTGTAACTTAACTACTTTGGGGATGTGAACTATTGTTTTTTAAAGAAGAAAATAGAGGATGAAGAAAGAACAGAGAAAAGAATGGAGAAAGAAGAAATAATAGAGGGACACATGAAGTGCCAGTTGAAAAAGAATGACTTTGGGTGGAGCTTTTTTATTTGATAAAATAATTATGTTGATCAATGAAAATTGACAGTTTGTTTGTTTATTTAAATTTCATAACATATTTCTTTTAGCTAAAAGGCATTTTTAAACCTAAAAAAAATGTCAAGGACATTTTTACATCAATAGGTAGAAAGAGGATATTTTTGAACGATTTCTAATAAGTTAAGGATATTTTTAAATCTTTTCCCTTAAATAAACATATCATTTTTATCAACTCTCATAATTTTATTCAAAACTTTTTATATTTTTTAAATTAATTTAAAATAGTTATCATACTTTAATTGACCAAATTGTTATTAAAATGATTCAAATTAAATAAATTCTAATTAATCCAGTTTTGCCAAAATTCTAATTTGAGTCAAATGTTTCAATTAATATCCTATTTTGTTTTTTTGTTAAAAAATATATTCTTTGTTTACTTATTTCTCAAGTTTATTATTTTTTTTAAAAAATGTTAAAAATATATTTAACCTAAGTCGTAGGATATCCGCATGTTAGCGGACACTTCAAATGCTTTAAAAGTCTTATTGAAGTGTAAATGAGAACCCCGTACCCCTTTTTTCTATATTTATAAAGATTTAATTTGTCAAAATCTTTTTAAATTAAATTTTCTTAATTTCTTTTAAAAAGTTAAGTGACGACTTTTTCTAAATATTTTTCTTAAATTGTCTTATATTTAAAACATGTCAAAAAGTAATTTTTCTAAAGATAGTAAAATTATGTATAACAATGCGAATAAATTAAAGAACATATATATACATTATGTTTTTTAATTTAGTAAAAACATTTGTTTTTTCTGGTTAAATTTTGTATTTCCTAACAGTTTTAGCATTTTACCGCTTAACAAATTTTTAATTCTTTTATTTCATTTCACTTGGTCCATATAATAAAAATGTATCATTTTATATTAAGAAAAATTAATTTTTTTTCTTTCTATTATTTTTTAATATTAAATAACTTTATAGACTATTTGTTAAATTTAAAGTTCTAAAGTATTATTAATAAGATCAGTTTGATAAAATATGTCTTCATTTAAAAATTTTATTAGGGATATCTAGTCATTAGAGATCAAGTAATATGTAATAGGTGACCTACAAAAGACAACTCGACCATTTCATACCAAAAAAATTGTGAGTATCCCTATTATTCAAGTATTTCATGATAGTTAGGATCAACAAAATTGAAATAGTTTTTTTTTTCATGAAGCGCTACTATTTAAACTGATTCTCCTAAGATCAAAAGATCAAAAAATTTCAACTAAAATAATAATTTATTTAACTTATTTTTTGGGTGATTTACTTCGCTGAAATAACATGAGCTAGAGTAAAACTTAATCTAGACTCTAAAAGAAAGCACAATTGAAAATAATTACTAATATAAAAAAAAATTCAATATTATTGGGCCCGTGCTTTAGCATGAGCTAATCTTACATACTAAAAAGAGAAACATCAACATGTGTAATTTATGGATTAAAAATTTAAAAGAAGATAATTGTGTCATTTAATTTATATCCATTTTCATTGAATAATAGGCATCGAATTAGGTCTCATTGAATTAATTTTATACTTGGCTCAACATTACAGTTAATTCATTTTCTTTTGTAAATCGAATTAGGTCTCACTGAATTAATTTTATACTTGGCAGTGCTCTCAGCATTGACCGAAGGGGGAGAAGTAAGACGAAAGGCCAAAATCAACATGGTCGATCAAAATAAGAGAATTGAGAAAAATCTCTGAACAGATCAAACGTGACTTGTTAGAACTGTGGAGAAAAAGAGCACTTTCGGACAAGCTGTACAAAGCCAAATAAGAAACAGAATCAGAAATCTGGAGATGACAATGATTCTGTAAATTCAGCGGAGGATATTGGGGATGCTCTAATCCTTAGTGTGAAAAGCCCGGTTGAATCATGAATTTTGGATTCTGGTGTATCTTTCCATTCGTCTCCAAGCAAGGAGTTGTTCCAAAAATTCAAATCTGTAAATTTGGAAAGATGTATCTTACTGACAATAAAGCCTTAGAGATTGAAGGAAAGGGGGATGTTTGCATAAATACCACCTCGGGAAACCAGTGGACATTGGAGGATGTAAGCTACATTCCTGGGCTCAAGAAAATCTGATCTCTGTTGGTCAGTTGGATAGCACGGAATATGCAGCAGAGTTTGGGAAAGGTTCGTGGAAGATTGTGAAAGGTGCTATGGTAGTAGCTTGTGGCACCAAATCTAGAACCTTGTACACAACTACAGGGTGTATTAACATGGCCGTTGTTGCTGAAGGTGCTTCAGATTCATGTCTGTGGCACAACAGACTTCGACACATGAGTGCTAAAGGAATCAAGATACTGGTTGCAAAAGGAGCATTAGATGCTCTGAAGTCTGTTGATATGGGTCTTTGCGGGAGCTGTGTTATGGACAAACAAAAAAAACTAAGCTTCACAAAGACTCCTAGAGAGCCAAAGAAAGTGCGGTTGGAAATGGTCCATACAAATGTTTGGGGACCATCTCAGTATCATCACTAGGAGGATCCAGATTCTATGTTACCTTCATTGATGATTTCAGCAGAAAGGTATAGGTTTACTTCTTGAAGCATAAGTCAGATGTGTTTGAAACTTTCAAGAAGTGGAAAGCTGAAGTTGAGAATAAGATCGGTTTGAAAGTCAAATACCTAAGGTCTGACAATGGAGGAGAGTATGACGAATCAGAGTTCAAGGTATTCTGTGCAGCTGAAGGAATCAAATTGATGAGAACAGTTTTTGGTAAGGCAAGGCATAATGGAATTGTTGAGAGGATGAACAGAATATTGAATGAGCGTGCAAGGAGTATGAGGATACAGTGTAGGCTGCCCAAAACATTTTGGGTGGATGCTGTGAGCACAACTGCATACTTGATCAACACGGGCATCAGTTCCTTTAGGGTTCAAGATTCCATAGGATGTGTGGACAGGAAAAGAACTCAAATACTCACACTTGAGGACTTTTGGTTGCACTGCTTATGTTCATGTTGATCCAGAAAAGAGAGACAAGCTTGATGCCAAGGCTGTGAAGTGTTACTTCATAGGCTATGGTTCTAATTTTTTTGGTTACAAGTTTTGGGATGACAAGAACATAAAGATCCTGAGACATTGTGACGTGACATTTGATGAGTTTGTCCTATACAAGGACAGAGAGTATAAGGTTATAGAGATTACAAAGCAAGTGGGAGTTGAGGTTGAGTTGGAAAAGAGTATCCCCAGAGATGTTGAAGCAGATACTCAACCAACTCATACTGAAGAATTTGGAGTGGAGCAAATTACACCTGAGCAGGTGTTAAGGAGATTATCCAGAACCATCAGGGCACCAGATAGGTATTCACCTTCATTACACTATCTATTGCTGACTGATGAGGGGGAACCATAGTCTTTTGATGAGTCCCTACAAGTGGAGGATTCGATCAAGTGGGAGCAAGCCATGGATGATGAGATGAGCTCACTTGAGAAAAACGACACATGGGTGTTGATTGAGTTACCTGCAGGGAAGAGAGCCTTGCTGAACAAGTGGGTGTAAAGAATCAAGACTGAACTAGATGGCAAAAGAAGGCTCAAGGCTCGTTTAGTGGTTAAAGGATATTCACAAAGAAAGGGCATTGATTATGCTAAAATATTTTATCCTATTGTGAAATTAACCTCTATTTGAATTCTGCTGACTATTGTTGCATTGGAGAATTTGCATCTAGAGCAAATGGATGTAAAAACAGCGTTTTTACATGGAGATTTGGACAGAGAGATCTATATGCAGCAACCGGAAGGATTTGTGGTTCCAGGCAAGGAACACATGGTGTGCAAGTTCACCAGGAGCTTGTATGGACTAAAGCAAGCACCAAGGCAACTAGTACAAGAAGTTTGACTCCTTCATGACCAAGAGTGGATTCTGCAAAGCTGAAAAGGATCCGTGTTGTTACTTCAAGAAATACACTGATTCATATGTCTTTCTACTCTTGTATGTAGATGATATGTTGATTGCAGGATCCAATATGAGGGAGATTAATAATCTGAAGACAAGGTTGTCTGCAGAGTTTGAGATGAACGATTTGGGTCCAGCCAAGCAGATCTTGGGGATGAGGATTTCTCGGGATAAATCTGCTGGCACTTTAAATCTATCTCAGGAGTTGTACATTGAGAAGGTGTTGAGAAGATTCAGTGTTAATGATGCTAACCCAGAACTAGTCCATTGGCAAATCACTTTAAATTGTCAAAGGAGCAGTCACCCAAGACAGCCGAGGAGCGTGAGCATATGGAACTTGTTCCATATGCTTCAGCAGTTGGAAGTTTGATGTATGCTATGGTCTGCACTAGACCTGATATAGCACATGCAATGGGAGTTGTTAGTAGGTACATGGTGAACCCCGGGAAAGACCATTGGGAAGCTGTGAAGTGGCTTCTGAGATATATGAGAGGTACATCCAGTACTTCACTTTGTTTTGGCAAAGGCAAGGTGACTCTACAGGGTTTTGTGGATGCTGATCTTGGTGGGGATGTGGACTCGAGCAAGAGTATATCCGGGTACATTTACACCATAGGTGGAACAGCAGTGAGTTGGATGTCCAGGCTTCAGAAGTGTGTTTCTCTTTCATCTACTGAAACTGAGTATGTGGCAATAGCTGAAGTTAGAAAAGAGATGATATGGCTGGCAGATTATCTGGAGGAATTGGGCAAGAAGCAGAGCGAGAAGATTCTTTACTCAGATAGCCAGAGTGCCATACAATTGGTGAAAAATCCAGTCTATCATTCAAAGACAAAGCACATCAGAAGGCGGTACCATTTCACTCGTAGGCAGTGGATGATGGTGATATGTGCTTGGAGAAGATAGAGGGTGCAAAGAACCCTGCAGACATGTTGACGAAATGTGTTGATGTTGGGAAACTGGGGTTATGCAAAACCTCGGCTGGTCTTCTTTAGTTGTTACTATAGATGTTGCGGTGCGGTAAAGATGTTGATGATGAAGATAACTTTTTTTTGAGAATGTATTTTTTGGATGATTGAATCAGTCTCCAAGTGGGAGAATTGTTAGGTTGTGGAGCCTGATTAATATTTGATGTACTGTCATATATTCTCTGTAACCAAAAATACTCTGAATTATTAATATATATATACCCACCGCCGTGGAAGTTTACTCACGGGGTGTTACCACGAAATATTGGTTTCTCTCTTTCTTTCTCTAGATCTCTCATCTCTTTCTCTTGAAAGTTCTTGTGTTCTTAATTATTAAGTGTGTGTGTGTGAATTCGATCCTAACAGTTCTTTCAATTCTAAAGTTAAAATGATTTTTCGAACATTTTGTGGAAACTTTTATAAAATACAATACATATCACGTGAAAAGATATTTAAAAACTTTTATCCTCATAAAAGTTCCATATTAATTATTTACATTATGATAAAAGTATATCCAAATTACTTGTCAATTATCTGAGTAAAAGAGATTAATTTAAAAAAATTATCTTTTCTCTGCAATTAATATTTTTTGAAAGCCTAAATTACGAGTTTATAAGTCTAAAAAAATTCATCTTTGAAAGGAGTGAATAAACAATAAATTAGTAAAATTACTAATTTTACATATGATTTCTTAAGGGGCGTGCATAGAAAAAAGTGAACAACTAATATTAAATCGAAGAATGTACCTTCAAAATAGAAACTTACTATAAATTTTAAAACAATTTGTTTTTAAGCTATACTTGGAATATTTTGAGTAACAATATACACATAACATAATACATTGATAAGAATTATCGTTGTATGAGATAAATGGTTTAGAAAGTAATGATATGAATTATAATTTTGATTACATATGAAATAAATGGCTTGTAACATAAACTAAATACGATTTGAATTTATATTACTAGCCATTTATTTGTAAATAAAATTATAATTCATATCATTACTTTCTAAATCATTTATATCTCATATAACGATAATTCTTACAAAATATAAACTTGTATGTCATTTTTTGTATTTGAAATTATCAAATAATGTTTCTTTTTTGGAGAATTTGAGATTTTCATCTTCTACTTGACATGAAACATTTATAATTGAATGGTTTTATATTTAATAATTTGTTATATTAGTGAAGCTATATTGTCGAAGAGAAAAAAGAATGCATATTATTAATTGAAGACTATATGTATGTAACTAAAATCTAATTTAAATTATAATAACTAAATTAAAACTTACAATAAGTTTATATTTTCATAATAAGTTTTCATTATTTCAATTTCTAAAAAAAAAAAAAAAAGCTATTTGAAAGCCAAAAGTTGCCAGGCATTATCTCATCTCGTACTGATAGACTAATAGAATGAAGAACAATAGTTAACTAGGAACTAATGAGGGAATAAAGAAAGGATTACTAAAAGGACTACCTAAGGATGTGGTAAAATGGATGGAGCTGCTCCTGACTTATTTGAGCTCGGGAGCAATTTCATTTGAATGGAGCATTACTCGGGGTGAATCCAAAATAGTCTTAGACACTCTTAAGGATCTCTTATATTTTAGACGAGTGCCTGTGAGGGTTCGCCGGTTCAATTGTCATCACTTTGATATGGATGCCAACTATGATCTTGAAGTTTCATCTTTTCGACAAGGTATTGCTTCTCAGCTTCAGCCTCACTAAGACGTTGTTGTAGGTATCTGCTGGCGTAGTCGTCTTCAGATTCCCCCAACTTTGATTGTGCAATCATCTGCAACCTGTCAGCTTCTCGTCTTGTTTCGTCAGCTTTAACCTGGAACATATCCGCCTCCGCTTGTTTAAGCCTAACAATGCTGTCCAGTTCATCTAATTCTAGCCTTTTCTGCTGCCTCTCCAGTTTCAGCCGTTCAACTTCCTTAGTTTTTTCCTCTAGTTCATTGTCACAAACCTCGAGTGCTATACGAGCTTTCTTTAGCATTTTCATCTTTTCATCAGCTACCGATTCCATTTTCTGCATTTCCTCTTGTAGCACTTGGATGATCCGGTCGCATGCCTCCTGGGGTTGCACCAGTCTACTGCTATTTCCAGCCTCAGAGTTATTTAGTGAATCCATATCAAGCTCTTCACACAAAAAGTACTACAAGAATCAACACAAGCAGAAATCATTCTTCAAAATATACAACAGATGAAGTTGTAAGGTTGGTATTTATATGAATTACATCTATAAACTTAAATATATTGTAAAGACAAGACTCATCAATTTTATAACTCTAATGATCATTATTATTACAAGATCAAACACGTCGAAATATTTTCTATCAATAGCAATGACGACTCAAACCTAGGATCTCTGACTACTCTAGGAATTGATTAACTTGAGGTCTGCAATAATTAATTTAGAGAATGAGAACAAATATTAATCTAAATTGTCGTCCCTTATATAAACACGAGTGCACCATAAAAGAATGGGAACAGGATTGAACTATACTATGGTGAAGCATCAGAAGCATAACTGAACACTTACATGATCTTACGTGATAGAGGCAGAGAAGGAAGCTAAGTAAGGGCTAGCTACAACAAATACAAAGGAAGAGTGTGCTATGAGAGAGCTTGCTTCCCACCCATAAGTTAATATATATTACATAGTAGCCTCATTAGACCGGTGAACGTCTTTCTTGGTATATCCAGATAATAGGTAGGAGCATGAACTGAAATATTTTGAGGCTACAAAGATGGTTACTAAATCATTAGCACTGCATAAAGACATTCCTCCTAGAGTAGCAGTAAATACGTATAGGAGAAACTCTGCTATATCCATTTATGTACATTCAATGTACTCTACAGATAGAGGAATACAAAGAAATAAACATAGTAAAATAAGATATTGAAAGATTTTGTTGAAATGGGAATTATCGTAAAAACCTAATCATAGGTTCTTCTCCCCATCGAAACAATAGGAGTATTATGCTCATTACTAAATTTGTTGAAGAAATGAAATACAAACAAGGTATATCTTTTTGATAGGTTGAGTCAGTCCTGTCCTTGTGTGCAGGATTTCCATATTTGTCCATTATCTATGACTCCAGTGTTCAGGATCCTGTAGTCTGAATCCTTTTGAAATTTTAGAAAATGGGCATAAAGTAGAAATCACAACTGGAAAGTGAAGACACTATGGACCTCCCAAATCAGACTAGGAATGAGAACCGATGAGTAATAGAACAGTTTATTATCAAGGAACATGAAAGACATAAGAGGCAGGAAGGATATCAAAAGGCACTGCTAGTGCATTTGGAGAATAATTGGTCCCGCAGAGAGTATATTATCTCAAATGCAGGATCCGCTATGATTTCATCAGAGTTCAGAGAAGAATGGAGTATTTGGGAAGATTTTACAATACCTCGTGAGAGTCTGAGAAGATAAGAGCAGATATGACGAATTTGTAAAGAGAACAAACAGAATAAGTAATATTTATTCTGTTGCTTGATTTTCCTTTCCAATTGTTACTTCTACCCGTGTTGGAACAAAAGGGTACAAAACTTTCATAATTGTGTTCTGTCTCATGTAGATCAATTTTCTTACATCTAGATCAGAAAGTGTTTCACTCTCTTATTTCGAGAACAAAGGTTCCACTGATATATGGTTTTAGTTTTTTCATATGGTCTTTGGTCCTTCAAAAGTAAAACACGAACACTTAAAGGAACCGCCAAACTTCTCTGATCTCTGCTTATTGTGTAGGCAAAGTAATAAGAGGTTTGCACCATGGAGTCTATCTTGTATAACAGTTTCATTCATTTATATGGTAAGACCAGTGGTCTTGTAACACCAAGAATCTGCAGCATAGTCGGAATGTACTACTAAAATAGTCTTCTGAGTGCATTCATTTGTTTTCGTTTCCATTTCGATTTTTTAGCACTTTTGTTAGGGGAAAGTATTTGACTCAGCTTCAATCCAGAAACATTGTATTTTTTCAAGTCTTCTACGCTAACTCCTACGACAGGTATACATTGTACAACGTTAACAACCAAAAGGTTTGTTAACATATATAGATTACATCAGATGCTTGTGACAACATCTGAAATTTAAAATAAGTCTTTCAGTGCTTATAAATGTTGTTCCCAAACTAATTTACTAAAAACAAGTTATATATTTCTGAAAATTGTTTGACATGTACATTGTATATTATCGATTATATAGCACTAGAGCCTATGGTCTTCTAATTGATAGCCATAATTCAGCCTTGATCTTCATATTTACAGCCTACATTCTTAAGCACTATATATATCTTACACTATGCGTTGAGAACTGAAAAGTGTAGTGCTAATTAATTACGGATAGTTAAGTAGCTCGTTAAAATTAAGCGAATATTAGTAATATAAGGTTTAGTTATAAATATATCAAGTAATACTATTCGTTATAAGGTGATTACTTATTTCATTTTTTATCCGGCATAAAACAATACAAAATGTCCTCATAACTTATACATGTAGTACTTATGCACGCTTTCTAAATTGTCAACCAAACGTCACATTAATTTATATATGAATAACTTATTTTTTACGTATCTATTAAACGTCATATAAGTTATACAAAAAAAAATGGATAATTTGGCCAAACAACCCTTAAGGGTATATTCCTTGGTCCAAGACATATAACTTTAACCTAAAGGGTCCAAATGACAGTATTCTAAACATTGGGGGTTCTAGCTAAAATATCTCGAAGATATTACTTTATTTAAAATATTGACCACAAATAACAAGATATATATATTTGAAGATCCAGCACAATCCATCCGCAAATTATCTGCAGAAATTATTCTATTTTTTTTTTAAAAAAAAAGTGCAGCTAATATGGCTTTGTCTTGTGCACTTAGCATGAACGTTGGAGTTTTACCAAGAGAACTTCTTTCACCTTTTCCACAATCTCTCACTTCAACCTCATTGAAAAGAAGGGGAACTCATTTCACAGTTTCAGCAAAACTAGGTTTGGCTTTATTAAGTTGATTTATTAATTTATTGTTTATGATATTAATTAATGTTTTACATATAAAAAATGTTTGTGTGATTATTGATAGGAGGAGGAGAGGGTGATGTAAAGAAAGATGAGAAGAAGAAATTCATTACTAAAGAACAAGAACCTGAACAGTAAGTTTTCCTATCATTCATTAATTTTTCGTCACTATGCTTATCATCCATCTGCGAATCTAGAATTTTAACTTTATGAATTTTAAATTTTATTACATTGATTTCAAGTGTTAAGAATTGCTTTATTGGATTTTAAACTTAATACTCCTGTAAATATTTGATAAACTTCTAAGTACCAATATATTACTCGAGCAAAAGTTATTGGTTATAGTAAAGCATATAGAGTCAACATTAAATAGTTGAAGTGTGATAAATCCACAAAACTTTGAATTTGTTAGTGAAATAATTGAGATTTTTTATTAATTTATCCACTCAATCAAAGTCTCGAGTTTGAACCCTTGGAATAAAAACCTTATGGTAAGCTATAATTTTGCTCTTTTAATTAGACTATTTAGAGTGAATTCGGATTAATTTGATCAGTGAATTTTGGTTACTGAATGATTGAAAAGAAATTGTCGATATCTATGTTGATCGTATTCTCTAAATGCTACTATACTCGTAATAAAATTTTTGAAAAGTCTGAACAACATAGTCGAAATATTATGAATAGAACAAAATTGAGATAAATTGTTCATATCACCAAATAATCTTAACTAGTTGGAGGAGTTGATTTTTATATGATCACTCAACTATAGTTATTATCTCATAAAATCACTTTTTATCGAAGAAAAATGACTTTTTTAAGTTAATAACTATTAGTTAAGTGAACAGGTGATAAATCAGCCCCTAGATTGGGGCTTAATTATTTATTTGTGTCTCATTTGTGATTAATATTTGTTTTTTGTTTTCTTGATTTCGATACATATATTAATATGAAGTAACACATAGGGATTTTTTATGAATTGCCTATCATTAGTGAAAGAGATTGGGTGTTTTAGGTATTGGCAATCAGCAGGAGAAAAAGCAGGGGAGAACCCTATGATGACACCACTTCCCTATATAATCATATTTGGAATGTCAACACCTTTTGTGATCTTGGCAATTGCTTTTGCAAACGGTTGGATAAAGGTTCCAATAAGATGATTAAATTCTCAAATGAAACAAGAAGCTTTTTGGATGTCTCATTCTGACCTTTTGTCTACATTTGAGTTTTCTAATGTATAAGAGTAATCTCATTTCTATACACATTCTTTTTGTTTGGTGAAGATATAGAATTTTATGTTTATTGCACTTTTTATTTCCTTATTCTGCACTTTCCTTGTTGATGCATAACTGGTACATTTCTTGGAAGCTGTTAGACATTTCTTGTACGATCTCTTCGGAGGTAGGGTTGTGCATGTATCGATCAATTCAGTTTTGAAGTTTATCACTTTGATTTAAAGGTTATCAATTTGTAAACATGTTAAATCGTTAAGAACTACTAAGATATTGACTTATCGGTTATCGCTTTATCAATTATTGATTGTTATTGGTTCAATTATCGATTTATCAGTTAAGATTTGACACAAAAATAAATGATTAATGAAAATCACTTAGAAACTTGGTCTCAAGCCAAATAAACTATGCACATGAGTTGATAGATTGTATCTTGCTCGAAAAACAACAGTAACACATCGTAGGATAACCATAAGTTTGAGATGCCAAAATAAAAATATGAAATTAAATCTTAAATCAAGGACTTTATATACCGATTGATATACATATAATTTATTAATATACTATTGGATTATTTAACCTGTTCGAAAAAAATCCGGAACCAATAAGGATCGTTAACCCGATTATAAAAAATCAAAATTGTTAAATCAATAATTTTTTTGATTTGATTTAACAGATCCACATCGATTTTGAAAAGAACAAAATAGAATGTGAAATTTAGGTCCACAGGCATTTTCTTATGAATCAATCACGGCCCGACACGAATTTAGATGTCACAAAAAATCAGTTATTGGGCCAAAAACGTTTATATGGGATCCAGATGATTAACAACTAATTTAAAAGAAAGAGAAGTCAGAAAGAGAGTTGGGAACCAAAATAAGCAACCAAAATATAAAAATGACCAAAATAAGCCACTATTTTAGTTAGTAACTAAAATAAGCTTAGTGGAAAAAAAAGTTCCACTTTATCTAATTTTCTAAACGTTTTCCGTTAAGGTCATAACGTGTATTTTTAATGTATAACGGAACTTTTTCTTCCACTTTACAAAGTGGAACTTTTTCTTCCACTTTGTAAAGTGGAAGAAAATCTTCCACTTTATAGAAAATTACTATTACCTTTTCACCTTCTTCTCCTTCTTTCTTTCATTCATGGCTTCTATGTTACACTTGAAGATGAATATTGATGGTCCCAATCCGACAAATGAAGTGGCCCCACAATAAATAAATAAAAAATTCGGAGTAGCACAACCCGACAACATAACAATTCGTCTCTACAAATTATAT
This sequence comes from Solanum habrochaites, assembly GCA_027704765.1. Taxonomy (NCBI): domain Eukaryota; kingdom Viridiplantae; phylum Streptophyta; class Magnoliopsida; order Solanales; family Solanaceae; genus Solanum; species Solanum habrochaites. The sequence continues at coordinate 37,776,496 of JAKWJA010002493.1, read as the reverse complement.
AAATTAGGTATTTCTATAACATCTCATATTTTATTTATTTAGAATGTGTTTCATTTATCTCATTATGTGTTAGTATAGTATTTTTGATTTAGCATTCTTTAACATCTTGATTTAGCATTCTCTTCATTTCTGCTTGTTCCGACAGTTAATGAGGATCCCGATGTTACACAGGTTTATATTAGTTATTTTGTAGACTTTTATTTTGCTCCACATTGCATATTCCTATCATTTATACTTTTATTTTTTAATTTCTACTATCTAACTTTGTATTTGCAGACCACCTTATCACCACTCTCGTCTCCAGATGTTACGTTCATTATGCCAGTGGATGATATGCCGCAAACACCCGAAAGAAAAAAACTTGTTAAAAAAATTGTAAAGAATGTGAACATAAAGGATCTTCCGGCCAAAAAGAGGAAGAGGAACAATGAAGATGAAGATGGATATACGGGACTTAGACCGCGAGATGTTTTACAAATTTCAAAAAAGGGTTGTGGAACATAATATTATTATATTTGTGTATGAATCTTTTTTTTGAGGATGTATAGTAAATTATTCTAATCATCTATAGTTTTATTTTGGTGTATGTATCTTTTTTTGTGGTGTATAGTATTATTGGTTTAGTTATATATATTAGTATTATTTTGTGTATGTATTTTTTTTCTTTTAAAAAGTCAATAATTTTTTTTTAAAATTTAAACATGACTTGAAGATGATCAAAAGTTCAAATAAAAAGTTGCATAAAAATTGATACAAGAATAAATTAACACAATTAAACATCTTTCTCTAGCTACTACCACCATATGAGGCGTTTCGAGTTCGTGAATGACAGTTGCGCCTATCATGGCCTATTTGTTTGCACATTGAGCACTTGCGAGTGAGTGTACTTGCAGGAACATCCATTTCATTTTGTATACGGGTGGTTTTATTTACGCCCACTTTTCGTAAATAATTTTTATTTGCTATCATAAGAAAGAGACTATCAGGCCAATACTTTTCACCGCCGAGTGGATTGAATTGTCCAAAGTAGGCATTTTTGTAGCTACGCACAGTGTTTTCTGGTGCCATATGCTCCCATGCTTGATACCCAATTTGGTCAAATCCCTTTATTGCATGAGAACACGGAATATGGTATGATTGCCATTTATCACATTGACATTTTCCTTGTGATGCATTTACAATGTGCTTATTACCACCACGACCATGATGCATATGTGTTTGCACCTCAAATATGTTTTCCCTTTGTTGGTGATAGTTGATCAGTGTGTGACGTTGTGACTTTTTTCGATTATCCTCAAAAATCTTGAATGGTTTAGGCATCCGTTGTTGCTTTTCCTGTACTAGATGGATTAATAAATTTTGATCTTGTTTTAAATCGATTCACAATTTGATTGTAAGTGAGTCTTACCATTGCAGTAACTGGCAGACCCCTTGCTGATTTGAGAAGACCATTGAATGATTCAGAACTGTTTGTTGTCAGCATGCCCCATCTCTTACCTCCATCTCTGTGCAATGTCCATTTGTCAAGATTGTTGTTCATTAGCCATACATATGCTTCCGCATTAATCTCCTTGATCATTTCCATTTTTTCCAAAAAAATTCTCCTGACAGTGATTTGCAGCTGCCCATAATAGGTTGTTCAAAGTGATATTTTTGAATTTTTTTTGAAAATTAGCCTTCAAATGTCTTAAATAAAAACGATGAAACCCAAATGGAGCCTGCCAATTCGGAGAATTATACACGGATGAGAGTATTCCGTGATGCCTATCTGATATCAATGTGACCCCTCTACGACCCTTGACAACGTGCAAGTGCAAATGATCCAAAAATAAAGTCCATGTCTCTATGATCTCATTTGCAACTATTGCAAATGCCAAAGGTAATATAGAGCCGTTACATCTATTGTAATCGCAATCAACAACTTGATATCATATTTTCCATAGACATGTGTTCCATCGATCGATATAACAGGACGACAATGCACAAACCCATCAATGCATGGTTTAAAATCCCAAAACACATAGTTGAATACATGATCAATGACATCGACACGCCGCTCTGTTTTCCATTCTACTATTGTTCCAGGATTGAAGTGTTTCAAAGCTTCCATGAACCTCGGTAACTCGGCAAAAGAACCCTCCCAAGTACCATAGACTTTTTCAAAAGCCCGCTTGCGACCAAGATACGTTTTTCTTCTACTTATCGAAATGCCATATGCTTTAAGAACGGCTGTTTGACAGTCTTTGATGGGAAACCTGAAAAGTAATAATAATATTAATTATCAAATAAAAATGAATATTTTCTTATTAAATAAGAATCATCTAAGGATAAAATAGTACCTTGGTGTTCTTTCTATATCAACACGGAGGACGTTAGCAATCATCTCAACATCTAAGTTGAAATATCCTTCGCGACATGTACCCATATCACATGTATGTTCTTCAATGTATCTTCCAACTTTCCACATGTTAGTATGTTTATCAATAAAAGAAGTCAACCTAAATCGACATCCTTGTTCTACACGCCTACAAACAAGTCGCCATGATTTTTTTTGTCTATTTAATAACAAAGTACTCCCTTGCTACTTTCAAATGTAGAAGTTTAACTGCTCTTTGCAACTGCTTCTTTGAATTGAATAACATGCCTTTTTCAATATAAATAGCATCATTCATGAAATCTTCTGGTTCATGCCACGTACGTTGTGATGTATACTCATCATATGTATCATCAAATATATCTGAACCATCCGGGAGATGATCAAGATAAGGAATTTCATGATTATGAAACGGGCTCATGGACATTGGTCTTGGCGATCGATTGAGGGTCGAAACATCATCATCACTAGATGATGCCTCAAATGGAATATTATCTCCTGATTCCTCAGCATTAGACAAATCATCACTATCACTAGCTGAAGGTGAGCCATAATTAGGAAGGTCACGATCATCGATATTCACAGGATCAATGGGTTCATCTTGTGTATTATTTTTCCTATATATGTAAAAAAAACATAAATATTTCGCTCATGCAATTAACTTACTTAAATAAAAAAAATCAAACGTTGAACATACTGAAAATCATCTGCACCAAAAGTAGGCGAGACATGAAAATTTGAGGATGTCCCAACATTTTCCGTCATTTCAAAGTGTGATGACTGACCAAAATAATTATCTAATCCATAACTTGGAGCAATATTCCTATCTTGCTGAGGTAAACCGCTACAAAATATATAATAATACGAAAAATAAATCATATAAACTAATAAATAATTGACAAAATCAACAAATAATGATTGAAATATAATTATTGAGCATTACCGATCATTTTCATTGATAGTTTCATTTAAATCAAAATCATATCGGCCGGTAAGAATATTTTGATAATGAGTCATGTTAGGAAAATCAGCAGATTGAGTTATTGGAAATTCATCAACGCTATTACGATTTTCTAATTGAGGATTGACATCGACTGATAAATGAGAACGTTGTTGACTAATCTTAGGCTCCTTCCTAACATAGATTTCAAGTATTGTTAACTTGATTTGATCTATGTAGTCATTTGGAACCCTCAAAAAATCGGTCAACAATTCGTCATTATAGATTATCCACTCTCCAAAATTAACTTGTCCTTGTGATAAAAATGAAGTAGGTATTTTCCGACTATAATCAAATTATAATCAGTATTGTTTATACCCATTCTTTTATAAATTGATGAAATGAATTTATGATATCGAACATTAATTGGATATTTAACATTGCGTTTGGGAGGACAATTATAATAAACGGTATTTCCGTCATGTATAATTTCGTCATCCCAATAAATTGAAACTTTAACTTTAGGCGTAGAAGACATTTTTTTTGAGATTGAATGAACAAATATAGAAGATTTTATGTTGTAGGTGATATCAATTATTTTAAACGACCTTAAATAGAGATTGAAGGTTTTTTCAGAATAAAAAAATAAAAATACATAGTGTAATATTTTTTTCCGTTTTATGACATGTCAAATCAACATAATTGTTTGACAACACTGAAAAAGCTTTTTCGAAACGTGAAAAATATTTCTCTTATAAAGTGTAATAAAAAGTTCCACTTTATAAAGTGGAAGAAAAAGTTCCTCTTTATAAAGTGGAAGAAAAAGCTCCACTTTATAAAGAGGAAGAAAAAGTTCCACTTTATAAAGTGTAATTTTTACTTACACTTTATAAAGTGTAAGAAAAAGTTCCGTTATACATTAAAAATACACGTTATGACACTAACGGAAAACGTTTAAAAAATTAGATAAAGTGAAACTTTTTTCTCACTAAGCTTATTTTAGTTACTAACTAAAATAGTGGCTTATTTTGGTCATTTTTACACTTTTGTGGCTTATTTAGGTTTCCAACTCTAGAAAGAGAGGTTAAGCTTATTATGAAGAAATTGTTTGTTGCTCTCATCTCTTTCTAGAATCTAAACTTCTCATCTCCATTCTTATCTCTATCTCTAGTTACTTGATATTTTGATACTTTTCCTTGTAATTCAAGTGTTGTTATTATAATTTGGCTACCTTATTATATAATGTTTGGATATTTGTGTTAAGAAATCGGGTTTATTTCATTGGTGCTTTCATCCAGAGGACTTCAACGGAGGACCAAATATTTCGACTATTGAGGATTCAATTAAAGTCATGAAGGATACTTGGTCAAAGGATCTTGTCGAAATTCGTTCAATGTTACATGAGTTGGTTGGAAATAGGGGTGTCAAATACGCGGGTTGGGCTGAAATTGAAAATATTAAAATGGTGAGATGAAAGTCGGATTGGGTCTTGACCTGCCCAAGTTTACTTTGGGCTCAAATGAGTTGGGCTCAAATGGGCTTAAAAACGGGTTGGTTCTTCACCTGTCAAATTTGACTCGATTAATCTCAATAATTTAACATATTGATATTTAACTTTTACAATCACAACTTGAATTTTAGCTCAAAGTTATTTTTTTAAAAAGTAACAAATTGATAGATAAATCGTAAAAGATGCTAAATAGATAATAATTTATACATTAAATATAGAAACATATCTTAATAAAAAGTTTTAAAACAGGTTAAAATTGGAGATGGAATTGGGCTAAATTGAGGATTCTCTTCAAATGAGTTATGCTTGAATGAGTTGAGATTGAACCAAATTTAAATTATCTTGAGTCCAACCCTTAAAAACCCTTAAAATTCTGGGCGGGTTATCTATATTTGGGTTCACTTTTGACACCCCTAGTAGGAAACCTTGGAACGAGTAAACCTAGCACAATGGAATTTCAAAGATTTTGTGGCGAGAATCTAGACTTATGGATTTCTCAGGCTGAATGCTATTTTGAATTTTATGATATTACAAAAAATCATAAGATATCTCTCGCATTGTACTATCTCGACGGGACATCTTTACGGTGGTACCATTGGCTTTTCCAAAACAAACAATTGGCAAATTGGAAAAATTTTACTGCGAAAGTGTTGATTCAGTTTCGTAAACAACATATGAAATTGCCAAAAGATGGCTTGGTCGATCTCCACAAGTGGAGCAATATAACAAATTCACGTTTGCTTCAAAACTATGATGAGAAATCTGACGGCAAAAGCAAAACGGATGTGCAAATGATGTTCTACGAAAGGTTAACTAGTTTCTGCCCCATAATATTCGCTAAGGATACTCCAATTGAAATGTCTTGTGAGGAAGCTACAACTATCGAAATTATGCAGTCCAATTTGTCGATTGACATCCCAAATAGAACTGTCAAAGGAAAGAAATTCCTGTGGTCGAGCTCATAAATGATGAGGAGAAGGAAAAATCTAATGGGAAAGAAGAACATGATGAAGGTGATCTATTACTGGTTAGTGCAAGACAAATTGCTTTTGCAAAGAAATAATGTAACTCGTACAAGGATTGTTCAACCATAGTTGTGAACGAGTTAAGCAAAATCCTTAAGATATCAACTTTTCATGTTGCTAATAGTGTCATTGATTTAATGTCTTCTAATCCAATATTGTCAAGCAGATCTTGGTGCAACTATGATCAATGTCTTCTAATCCAATATTGTCAAGCCGATCTTGGTGCAACCATCTTCATTGTCTCTGTTCGTGAAACTGCATCAAATCTTTGTGTATGGGAACCAATAATTAGTTCCGAATTCTGGGTTGTCACAAGTTCTACAGACAGTTTGGAGGTGTTAATAGTTCTTGAAGCAATCGATAACAAATGGAGTTCTTTATGTGCAAAGTTATCGGATTGGGAGCAATTAAGTAGAGTTGAAATAGGAGTTGTGACCTTTAATTCATGTATTTGATAAATATTCATGGGTAACTGAGAATATTGGGGATCATCTTGCTTATTTATATATGGAGTATGAGTGTGGCATATCAACAATAGAACTCCAGTCTTACGATAACAAGGTGGGAATCAAATTTGTTATATCATCAATATTTTTGTCCAAGATTTTTGAGTACCAATTGAGGGTTGCACGAATGAAGAACAAATGGATGGCGTTGACCGCTCCTTATTTTGTGTGCAATAATCTCATGAAAGCTCTATACAACCTTTCGCCAAACGACGATTCTGAATGGAACATGACTCTACAACCAGATTCTTATTCCTCACCAGATTTCGTTGTTTCTCTTACCTTTGCAAATCATTCATTTGATCCTGGTATACATGATATTCCTCTATCTTATGGTGCCAATGAGAATATGTTTCGAGATACTAGTTTTGTTTCTACTTATATTTTAGTAGTGTGGGGTGAACAAGTGTGTGGTCTTAAGCGGAAATGTTTAGGCACTGCTGCGTTTGAATATTTTATTCGTTTCTTGGATCCTCTCTTAGCACTCAAATTCTGCTAGCTTGGATGTGAGCACGGGTTATATCAACTGCAAGCAACTAAAGAAATGTGAATTTGGACCAAACTTAATTTTTACTAATGCAAGTCTTGACACTCGTCCATATGATTATGCACGTCTCAGCAAGGTATATAGCAAGCAAGAAGTTTCTCCCGTGGCGGACATATTGTTGGATAACATATATGCACAACGGAAGCATATCAGGATTTTTACCGCTTACATGGATAATAGATAACCAAATCATTTATGCTAGAACATATTAATATTTTAGAACACATTAACTTACTTAAATTTAATTCAAGAATTACCTCTTGAAGCGTGAGTGAATACCTTCAAGCGAATTCCCAAGATAGATAAAACTTCAAGCGAATCTACAAGGTACCTATGGTCTTCTACAGTGATCTCAAGTCAAATCCGAACTTTCTCAATTCTTGGGTGGGCAAGTATCACATAGAAAACTAATCGTTCTATTTTCTAGGTTAGAAGAATCCCTGTTTATAGAGATTTCTTCCTAATCCTAAAAGGACTAGAAAACCTTGATTTTCTAGAAGACTAGAAAAAAATGCATATTATTTTTCCTTTTTTATATTATATGATTCTGAAATCTAGATAAATAAGGACACTATAGGGATCACAAAATTAATTACTGAGACTTTCTATTATCGAAATAATTCCAAATACTTAATTGAATTATTCTTACCATAATAAATTATAAATCACTCCACTAGAAATTCGTAATTGCACTCCTCTATTTATATTTCGTAATTCCCCATTAAACACTTATCTAATTTCCTATGTTAATAATTCAGATACAAATCAATAAATTCAATTACTCATGAATTTAACTTAATGATTAATTTCCTTTAGAGCACTACTTATTTCATGTGTCGAATTCATAAATTCACTTACAAGATTTGACACGATGAAAACTTTTACGTTTCTCAAAAATATCAATCAATATCTATATAGATACATGAATTCCATCAACTAACTTATTATTTCACCAATATATATTATTATCATCCAACTTACCAGGCATGTTGACCCACATTAGAATATCACCTTTTAATAAGTCCAAACGATAATTAATATATACAGATCATAATAGTTATATCAGAATTACGAATATAAGTACATTTAATAGTTTAGAGAACATGTTTGTATCAGTCAGTCCAAAACAACTATCTCTACTCGATCCCGTTCAAACATACAAAATGTACTAGCACAAGAAGTTGGAACTATACAGTTCTCACAATCAGGATAAATTACATATAATCTTGTGCTACAATCGTACCCGTTGGTATGTCCAATTTCGATCCTAGATTGTGAACCAAAAACTTTTATACTTATAAGAACCGATGATTTAATCTTCTGTGTATAAGGTAAAACTCTACACACTAAATCATCTACTTATATAAGTAAATAGATACCATAACCGAATATATGATATATTGAAATTGAGCAAATATTTATTCTCTAATAAACATTATTTCTTAACATATGGTTAATAGCATACATCCCAACACATATCACATATCAATGGCTTGGTTGCTTCTTTGGTTATGTGCTCTCCTTTCGAGTATTCAACTATTGTTACACTCGCTACGCACTCAAGGGATTTGGTTACGAGCAAACCATCTTTTATATTGTTTCCTGATTAGTGGTTAATGCAGGAAGTATAGAAGATCACATACTATATTTTATCAACATTTCTCTGTTTGTTTGGCTGTTTCCAGATTGTTTTTGTTGCAGGAAGTATACAAGATCACATACTATATTATACTGAAATTGCACAATTTGTTTTGGCTACAATTGGTAGGGAGCGCTCACTAACATTGTTGTTGACTCGAACCTTAAAGGACAAGGTTCTTATTGAGGACGGGAGTATTGTTATGAATCAACGCCTGCCTGACAGGAATTTAGACATTACAAAAGATCAGTTATTGGGACAAAAAGGTTTATTTGGGATGAGACCAATTAGCAACTAATTTAAAAGAAAGAGAAGTTATAAAGAGAGGTTAAGTGTATTATGAAGAGATCGTGTATTCTTCTCATCTCTTTCTAGAATTTAAACTTTTCATCTCAATTCTTATCTCTATTTCTAGTTACTTGATATTTTGATACTTTTCCTTGTAATTCAAGTGTTGTTATTGTAATTTTGCTATCTTATTATATAATGTTTGGATATTTGTGTTAAGAAATCAGGTTTGTTTCACATTTCTAATTTCACGGCTCAGCAGACGAGGGAAAATGATATTATAAGCGATAAAATTTGCATCGAGAAAAAAATAATTAAGACAGAAAAATATTGCAACAATCATAGTATTTTATTTCAAATATAATGAGTGTTACAATTTTTATGATATTTTACTGATTCTTTAGTAATAATACAAACTATGTTAAATGAATTTGATTTGATTCAAATGTTGAAATAGCTTTAATATTAAACTTGAACTTGATTTGACTAATTATTCGCTGAAAAAACTTGGCTGTTTGTAAAGAATAATGGATTTAGATTCTATATTATCAAAAGTAATCTTTTGCTCGAATGTTTTTGAAAAATTAGCACATTTGATTCCACCAATATAGTTGTGAAATGGAAGAGTTTTTATGGGAACATACTTTTTTCCACCAATCAAATCATATTTGATAGAATACGTCACTAGTACACATGACACATTTTCATTGGTCTTTGGTTGATTGGGTATACTATATCATAATGACAGGTGACATGATTTTATTGGGCTGGTTTCATTTGACTTGATGTGCCACATAATGTGACTATCAATTTAGTCCTTTAGAATAAAATGACATTTTGAGCTTGACGAAGTGGGCTCTTCATTTGTAGACCAATTAAATTAGACCGTTAAATTGATCAATATGCATAAATAAACTATATAATCATTTAACACGAATTATAGCACATTTATTCGACCACACTCGATTTTTGGTACAATTTTGTTTATGCTACTATAGATAGAGTAAATAAATAGCTCAAAGACATCTTGTTTTACTCTATTCATATGTCTATTCTAGTTTTGATCTTCAATAGCGAAATATTGTAAAACCCCAAAAATTTTAAGCTAAGATTCATTTTGTTCATTGAATATATATAGACCCAAATTCGAATATTTCTATTTATATATAGGTATTAAGATCAATTTCTTAGTGTAGGAAACGTGTTGTACATGAATTAAGGTCATAAGAAACATCTAGCAGAAAGTTGAGTAGAAAGGTTCCTTACCAATTAAGTTTTGATATAAAATTTTACAAAAAGTAAAATTCAAGCAATAATTACTCCTAAAGTATTAAGCATTTTATAGATTAAGACCCACCAATATAAAGGTTTTTCATTATTTTATCCAACGCCATTGGTCGTTCACTACTCCAATTTTGGAGTAGAAAGTTATGGTTGTTTTATTGGAATGTATCAGTTTGACGAATCGTTGAAAAGTTTTGCATATTGCCAAACTACATTGCCAAAATGACAAGAAAACCTTCAAAACTGTTAACTTTGAAAATTCAAAGGCCCACTTTGGCGATCTGCCGAATAGTTTGGTGATGGACCTCCGACTCGCCGAATTTGGCATACCAGATTCATTAAAAGTCTTTTTCAATTTTCTTGTGTTTTTATGTTCTAAAAGGTGCATTGTTGCCTTTTGTCCTCCATTAGCTTTCCTAAATTCATCTTATAACCTAATAACATCCTTAGTTATTCCCAAAATCTCTATTCTCCTTCTCCCAAAAATTAAGAACAGAGAATGAAACATTTTCAATTTTTCAAGATCTAAAGGCTCCAGGTTTCCTAAGAATTCTAGAATTTTCAATCACAATTTTTCCCCAAACTTTATCTCCAAGAACTTCATAGAAGGATTTTTCAAGTTCAACCTATTCTTATATTAATATATATGATGGTTGTTCTAGCTATAAAAGAAGATCTTGATTAATAATAACATTAATAATTTACTTCAGAAATTCCTTATGAATTAAAGCGATTATGCATGTGTTTTTACAAGTATTTTCTAATCTCAAGGCTTGAGCAAAAGTTTTGCAGGATTTTTATGGTTTCGTTAATCTTCATGATTTTAAAGCATGAAATTAACATGATACATATTTTAGTTTCAGGACAAATTATTTGAGATATGATTTGTAGCAAAGTATCATACTTGATTCTTGTGGGGATATACTACTAACCATATGGTTGAGTTATAGTACTATTGATTTTAATTCTTTATAAAGACTTTACGTTTTATATTAATTATTACAATAAATCTTTGTTTGAATAGATCATTGTGTTTTTGTATGTATGCTCATTACTTATATAGTAGACAATTTTTGGGTATGGGGTTGCTTAACTCATATGCGGAAGATTAGATTTGTCAGTTCTTATAAGTTATAAATTAAATGTTCACAATCAAAGATGAAGTTGGACAAACATTTTGATGATTGTAACACAAGATTAAATATGATTCAATCTTAATTATGGAAATGGTAAGATTCCAACTTCTTGTGTTAGTACATTTTGCATGTATTGAACGGATCAAATTGAGATATGTATTTAGGCTCTGAATTTCAATAAATAATATCTCTAGTCCATTACATGAGCTTATACTCTTAATCTTGATGTAGTTATTATGATCTATGTAGTCTATTAAAAGATGAGACTACATGATGAGTCAAAATATTTCTAATGGATTAGATAATAACAAATTACATTTATGAAATAATAATTAGTTGATAGAACCATGAAAGAAAATACCCCTTTATGATTGCTTATAAGTAGTCACATGAAAACATTGTAGGTGGATTATATATTTATATTTGTCATGTGAATTAATTAAGAATAAAGATAAAGGATTAAATTAATCAATGATAAATTTTATAGAAGTTTGATTTAATTGATTGGTGATGTTCTAACATTAGGAGTTCAATAAGTTGTAACGGAAAAAATTGAAATTAAATAGAGGAGTGCAGTTTCAGACTTTTAGGGGTACAATCTGGTGATTTATTATGATATGATTAATTCATGTTTTTTCCGAATTAAATATTATAGTTGGAAGCTTATGCTAATATATTTGTGGTCCCTACTATGCCTGATTAATTAATGGAGTTCGGAAAAGGGAAGAAATGTTAGTATTTTTCATTTTAGGAATAAGTTATTTTTTATTTGTATTAGTTTAAAAGAGAATTTTTTTTATCTACTTAAAAGAAGAAAGAAGAAAATATTGCTATTATTTGTTTCCTTAGAAGATGAACGAAGCAAATAATAGTGTCCAACGGTTATTAGTGGTTATTGATGTTGTTTATTGATTGTCGATTACCCTTGGTATTTGATGACTTTCTTTTTACACTTTTAGTATTGTTGATAACTATTGATTATGTTGTTAGATATTCTTAGCAGTGTCAAAATACACTTAAAGGTATTTAATTGTTGTTGATGACTATTGATCGTGGTTGTTGAATACACCTAACAGTATTCAAATACATCTAAAGGTATTTAATGACTATTAATTATGACTAGAAACATTTCATCTTTCAAACATTTTTCATATACTGAAAAGCATAAATAGGGGTAGTGGTTCTCAAGGAAAGATTATCCTTTTTCTGAAATTTTATTTGCCTACACAAGACTTGATCGAGAGAGTTAGTCAGAAATTAGTAGAAGACTGTAATCCTTGAGTCTCAGTCCCTGAACGAGTTGTGTGAAAGCTACAAAAGATTAGAGTTTCACAATTTATTTAGTTTACATTATTATTCTATTATGTAAGTGTCTGATTCTGAATGAAGCTTCTGATGTGAATATTCTAAAAATTGTTATCACGAGTCGTCTTACATATAATTATAATGTAATAAGTGTGCATGATTTTAATACATATTTGATTAAATCTTTATATATCATGATGTTCTTGTAATGAACAGTTTTTTGTTGTTTACAAAGAAAATGTTTTTGTATTACAGAGTTGTAAGGATTCATCCCTACTTCTAATAAATGATTTTAATAGCTAATATATGAGTTTATATGTTGACACATGCCTTCTTCCCATTGTATAAACTTGTATATTATGATATTGTTACGTTTGCCTTTTGATTTGATGACTTTTTTAATTTTTCAACTAAGTTGCATATTAATTAATGCACAAATTTATATATATATATATATATATATATATATATATATATTATCTTGTTACCTTAAAAGTATAAATTCCTAACTTTAATATTGAATTACTATAATACCCCTTACTTAGGTTGTGACTTTTTCGATGAGTTATGACATTTCTGATAAGTTGTGATTTTTTCAAAGGATTACGATATTTCGATGAGTTCTGACTTTTCCAAAAAGTTGTTACTTTATCAATAAGTTGTGATTTTTCCAAAGAGTTGTGATTTTTTAAAAAAGTTGTGACTTTTCAAAAATATAATGACTTCTTGGAAAGGTAATGATTTTTCAGATAAGACACAAAAAAATATTTTTTCATACTATCCTTTGTTGACTATAAATGGAGGGAATTCCTCTCATTTTTCAACAATAATTTTTTCTAACCATGCACTCTACTTCTTCTTGCATTTTAATTTTTTTTGTGTGATTAATTCTCGTTGAGTGAGTCTGAAGTTAAGCGGAATATGCGTCACCACTACTCTGATGAAGTAAGTCGGTATATTCCATAAGATGGATTACTTGAGGAAAATAATATAAATATAATCATTATTTCTTTGCTTAATATATACATTCGTATGTGATGTTTCATTATATAAAGTTAATGTGGTGTATCCTAAATTCATTTATTTTTGTTAACAATTTTTCATGTGATGTAGATATATGCTTCTGAATATCTTTTTTCAAAATTCATAGAACTGTCACGATTTATTTTCATGCTCAAGAGAAAAAAAAGACTATCAATGCTACTTATGTGATTTTGACTCTCAGAAAATTTACTTCAAAATAGTTATTACTATATGAACATTGCCTTTTTTTTTACTTATTTACTATTTCTTAATATTTCAATATTTTGGCGAAAAAGAATTCATATGAATTATAATAAAGTCAGTTGAAGTTTGTAAATTGTTTGTGTTATTTATTGCCGTTGAATGAGTACAAAGTTTAGCGGAATATGAGGTACCACTTTTCTAATTAAGTAAGTCGTTCTATCCTTAGAGTGTATATTTCATAACCTCGAGTACTTGAGGAAAATAATATAATTTTGATGATATCATAGTTATTTTTTCAGTTAATATATACTTTAGCATGTAATGTTCCAATATATGAAGTTAACATGATGTAGTCTAAATTCATTTATTTTTTGTTGACAACTTCTCTTGTGATGTAAATATATGATTTAATATCTTTTTTCAAAATTAAGAGAATTGTCACGATTTATTTTTGTTGCTCAAGATAAAAAAAATGACTTATTTATCAATTTACTTGTGTGATTTAAACTCTCAGAAAGTTTGCTTCGAAATATTTATTACTATATAAACATTGCCCTGTTATTTTACTTATTTACTACTTTTTAATATTTCAGTATTTTAGTCGAAGAAAGGTTCATATGACTTGTAATAACGCCAGTTGAAGTTTGTATTGGTTTAATTTTTATTATTTATTTAATAGCTAATTTTATGAGATATTATTTTCATTAATGCAAATATATATTTATATTTGAGTAGGTATTTGTATTTAAATTAAAGTATTATATATGTCACAAATGTATTATGAAGATAACGATTTTCTATTAAAGTATTATATATGTCACAAATGTATTATTAAGATAACGAGATCTTCTAACTTCGATATATATTGTCTTAAAATATTCCTAGTTCTTCTTAAAAAAAAACTCATAACAAATGTGAAAATATGTGAATATATAAAAGGCTTAAGTCATGTGTGACCCCTTAAAGTTGTTCGTATAATTCATTTAAACACTTTAACAAACATTGTTTCCTATTAGACACTTTAACCCTAACAAATAAATACCTATTGAACATTTTTCTGACACTCAATCAAAAGAGAAAGTGCGTGTAATACACATGCACATGATGTGGCAAAATAGCAAATCAAATAAAAACACATGGCATTTTAATTTAAAATAATTATCAAAATAAATTTTAAATATTAATAAGTCAAAATCTTTAAGAAAAGACTTTAAACTTTTCTTTAAAAAAATAAAAAAAAAGAAATAAATTATACAACCCCCCTTCACCCACCCCGCACTCCACCCTATACAAGTCTTTCCCTTTCTTTTCTTTCTATAACAGTTCCACCTTCCACCATTGTTAATTCTCCATTTAGAACAAATAGATATTTAACATATATTAGGTATAAATTTATCATTTTAATATCTTTTATGTCTTCTTTCTTATTTTCATTTGAATTGATGGTGTTTTCATAAAAGATTCTCATTCTTCCTTTGTTTATTTTGATTTCAATTTTTTTTTTGTTTTTCTGTTTCTACTTAGATTTGGGAGGAAGAAGGGGCGTAGATCAAGGTGGTTTGTGGCGGGAGAGGTGAAGAGGGAGAGAGAAGATATTTTATTAATGATCTTCATTTTTTCCGGCAAAGAAGCTGTAGATGATTTTCATTTTTTTTTATAAATAATGCATCTTCATTTTTTGATAAAAAGATTGTGAATGACGATCTCCATACGGGAGTTGACAATTATTAGAATATTAAAAAAAGTAGAAGAAAACATGAAATTTGTAAAAGTAAATATAAAATAAAAAATGACCATGGATTTGTAAAGCAAAGTGGTCTCAGATGGTGAAAGAGAAGAAGATAAAAAAAAATTGTTACTGTTAAAAAAATAATGAGAAAATTAAAAGGAAAGATTAAAAAGGAAAAGGAAAAATATTAAAATATGAACTTCACGCGTTCACCAAGATGTGAATTACACTTTCTGCGCCACCTCAGCAAAAGTGTCTAAATGAATCAAATTCGAGTGAGTAGAGGTGTTTAATCGGTACTAGTCCTAGTTGAGGTATCTAAGTGAATTATGTGGACAACTTTAAGGGGCTGTAGATGCCTTAGGCCTATATAAAATGTAGTTGTCTCTTCACATGTTCATATGACATATCTAAATAATATACCATAGAATACACATGTAAAACACATTTGGTTAGACGAAAAGAAAAATATGAAAGAAATATGGTGTATGAGGTAGTATTAGTGAGATAGGCTGTATTAGTGAGATAAACTAATTTCATGATTGAACCTCATCAAGTTAAAATAAATGTGTACATATTTCCATTTAATTAATAAAATACTTTATTGACTATCTTCATAGGTTTGCGTGAATAAGGGATACATATGACGATCCACACTAAACATTCATAAATCTGCAATATTATTTTTTGCTAAGCTTATTATTCAAATATTTGCTTAAATAAGTAATACTATTTACTATATATTTGTTATATTAGTAATCGCGTGCAACACACGTGTTGAAAAACTAGTGCGTGTATATATATATATATATATATATATATATATATATACACACACACCTGACTAAACATCACAAATTACTCTCTAACTGAGTTGACTTGTCTTGTTTAAGTGGTATTATATACATGAACTTGCTCATATATTTGCTTGCATAGTTAAGTTTTCCTATCAATTCTAATTGTTCATTAGCATGATTATATGTGTCATTTTGTTCTTTAAAAAACATATGTTACTAATGATCTGTTTCAAATATCTCTTAGATCAACTATGTCTCACTTCAATACTATGTCCTCTATATTGAACCAAAATAATCTGAAAGGTCCTAGCTTTGTGGATTGAAAACAAAACCTTGATATTGTTCTAACATCTGAGGGTTTCAAATATGCGTTGGTTGAATAATGTCTCATTAAACAAGCAAATGATACTAATGAGGAGATAAAGGACTATAAGAAATGGGTTAAGGCTGTTGAGATGACAAGGTGCTACATTCTTGCCTCAATATTGAATGTCTTGCAGAATCTAAATCAGTGTATTACATCTACTTATGATATGCTCGAACCTCTTAAAGAGATGTTCGGAGAGAAGAATCGTGCTACCAAGCAAACTGCCATGAAGGCTTATCTAGACCACCAAAATGGTTAAAGGATCCATTTTCAAGGATCATGTGCTGATCATGATGAATTATCTACATGAGTTGGCGATACTTGCCGCTTGCTATTGATAAGGATTCTCAGGTGGAGATGATCTTACAGACTCTGTCGGACACTTTTCAATAATTTCTCTTGAATTATAATATGAACAAGATGGATTTATCTCTTGCGAGATTGTTGAATGAACTGAAATGGCATAATACATTATCAAGCAACAAATGTCTCCCTCTGTAGCATACAAGGTGGGCAAATTTGTCGCTTCTTCATCTAAGTTGGCTAAAGCCCAGTAGAAGAAGTTGTGCAAGGTTGTGGCACTCGGAGGCGCTACAGGTGGTGTGTCTAAGCCTGAGGGCAAGTGATAGCACTGCAAGTATCCTGATCACCATAAGAGGCAATGCCACGACTATCAAGCCAAAATAAAGAACAAAGGTAGTTCTTGTTTAAATGTCATTGAAACATGTTTACTGGTTGTTTCTACCCAATTATGGGTTCTAGATTCGGGATCCACTGACCATGTCTGCATTTCTTTGTAGGGGTTTCAGGAAATTTGGCGACTAAATGAGAATGGAGTTTGCATCTTTTAGGCGAAAGGGGAACAACACCAGTCCTAACAATAAGAAGTATCTTCCTATTCTTTCAGTAATACCAGAATTATATTTTTAAAAGATGTTCTTTATGAACCTCTGATAAGAAGGAATTTGATTTCAGTTTCAAAAATAATGGATATTGGTTATGAAGTTTCATTTGTAAATAAATGTGTTGTTATTAAGTATGATAAGAAATTCTTCTATGGTGCTCCCAAATACTTCATCTCTTTGTATTTGAAGTCTCCCATGATATGCTACATCATAATGAATTAAATAGCAACATGGGTTTGATTCACACTCCATGTTCTGAGAAAGATTTATCATCAAAAAAGAGGAAAAAATGGAGTCTTTGTCTAAAGAAATGCGTTGAGAAAGGGCAGTTGATATTTCTCATAAAAGAAAGCATATTTTTGAATTGAGTCAAACTTACTTATGACACTTACGTCTTTGTTATATCAATATAAATAGGATTTCAAGGTTGGTTTCTGATGGACCTCTGATTTCATTGAATAATGGGGGGGGGGGGGGGGACTTTCAGCTTGTGAATCTTGTTTAGAAGTAAAAATGACAAAGAGACCTTTCCTCTCCAAAGGAAATAGAGCTAGTAATAAGTTTAAACTAATTCACTCTAACCTGTGCGGTCCTATGAATATACGAGCAAGAGGGGATTTTGAGTATTTTGTGACTTTCACAGATAACTACTCAAAATATGAAGACATTTATTTGTTGTGCCATAAATCTGAACAATTTGACAAGTTCAAAGAATTCAAATAGAAATGGAAAAGCGACATGGTAAATATATTCAAACATTACAATCAGATGTGATAGTGAATACCTTTCGGCGAAATACATTCAGTACTTATCAAAATAATGCATTACATCTCAATATTCTGTCCTAGGAACACCATAACAATATTTTATGGCAGAACGAAGAAATTAAACTCTTTTGAAAATGGTTATATCAATATTAAGTTATTCAAAATTGTCTTTCAGATTTTAGGGATATGCCTTAGAAACTATTAATAACATTTTTAAATTTGGTTCCTTCAAAATTTGTTCCTTTAACCCCATTCGAATTGTGAAATGGGCGTAAGCCTAGTCTATGATACATTCGAGTTTGGGGATGTCCAACACATGTATTAAAAGGTAAAACAAATAAATTAAAATCAAGGATAGAAGTGTGAATTTTCACTAGATATCCAAAAGAAACTGAAGGAGATTTATTTTATTGTCCCAAGGAACAAAAGGTAATTGTTTCAACAATTGCCAAGATTATGGAACATGACTACTTAATTAACCATGTTCCTAGAAGTAAACTTGTGTTATAGGAACTGAGCAAAGGATTGACTACTAGTGAAGCATCAACACAACTACCTAAAACACTTATTAACATACCGTTGGATCCACATAGTGAGAGAAATGTCGTTGAAAAGAGGTTCCTCAAAAGGATGCCCTAGAGGTTGCTCAAAAGTAGACTCAAGACATCTCGCTACCACAATGTAGTGGGAGAATGTCGCGCAACTTGAAATTGTGGAGGAAGTAGTTCAGAATGTTCATAATTTAGTTCAAGATGTAGCAAATCATGTATTTGCTAGTCGTCATAGTGGGTAAGTTATTAGAAAACCACAACCATTTACGATATTAGGAGAACCGTACGATAGAATCCCTAAAGAAACAAATACAAAACCCTTAAAATTACATTGAAGCACTATATGATAAAGATTTTCAAAATGTGGGTTATTGTTATGAAATCCGAAAAGTACAAATCAAGTCTGGGATCTTTTGGAACCACCAATAGGTGTTAAACTTATTGGTTGTAAGTGGATCTACAACAAAAAGAGATGTATGGATGGAAATGTGAAAACTTTTAAGGCTTGGCTTATTGCTAAAGGGTTTACTCAAAAAGAAGCAATAGATTATGAGAAAACTTTTTCGTCGATACCATACTTAAATCCATTAAATTATCTTACCCATTCCTGATCATTATAATAATGATTTGGTAAATGGATGTCAAGCTGACCTTTTTAAACGAAAGTCTTGATGAATGTATTTATATGACATAATTAAAAGGTTGCATGGTAAATGGAAATGAACACATGGCTTGTGATACGCTCAAATTACACCTCCTTAAAGAAGCATAAGCAGTCGTTATCAAGTAAAGAATCCAACTGATAGGTTGGGGTCGATCCTATGAGGAATATGGTTTAGACTTAATTTTAACCCATAATTATGTTCATTTAGTCAAGGTATTTTCGAAACAAGTAAGAAAACAAGGTGTGTGTGTGTGTGAAGGAAATTCCTAAGATTATGTAGTTATCAAGTAAGCAAGAATTAACATCGGTTGTTATCAATATGAGAAAGTAACTAGGGTGTACGTGTTCCTCATAAGCTCATAACGCGGTGATCCTAGTAATAGCAATCCCTTCATAGTGTATTACATTCAAAGTTATAAGTTATCCATCTTTAAATCCTTGATCCGGCATCTAAAGAATTTCACCCCGCATCTTGGTCAGTCTACGTGTGTACAATTTACTAATCCTTACCTTTACCTCATAGTCGGCATCAAATAAATGTATGACTTAGTTTTCACCATCGCACCAATCGACACTAGACTATTAGATAGTATTAAACTAAATCTATGTTGATAATTCATTTCTTATTAAATACCTTATTGGTTTGACAAGTAGCAACAAGATGAGTTTTAACGTTTGCAACCGCTAAAAATACTTCTAAATGAAAGAATTATCAATGCATGATAAATACTATTCAAAGATTTCCGTATGACTACTCATACATTGTTAATCTCTCATGGTTCCCATAATCCTAGTTGTGGAGTTTAGTTACCCATAATCAGAAGAACATAATTCCTTATTATAGATGAAAGAATTATGAACTTACATAATGAGAATAATAAACCTGGAATCTCCACTTAAATATCAACACCAAAATCTTCAAAATCAACTTATGAAATCAATAGTTTCTAAGGTTTTCAAAAATTACTCTTCAAAGTCTCAAACTAGAACAATAACAATAGTAGTCAATTCAAAAAATGAGGTTTACATACCCTTTTTTCTATTGGAGCCTTTGCTATGGATTTCTTTATCCACGGGTGGATATGGTGCATCAAAGTGGCCATCTGAGCTTCTAAATTCTGGAACCTGACCAATGAGATAACATCAGTTGTTGCCGGTGGTGTAATCCAGGACGATCTGCGGGCCTACTAGCGGTACTAGAAGAGAAGGTTGGGGCAGTGTCGGTGTGATATGGTATGGTGGGGTCATTTATCTGTGCATGCTCCACCGTATCTGCAAGATTTTTTCCCAAGGAAGGGACCTCAACCCGGGGCCTTACTGCGAGGTGCCACAATTTTAGCCTCATCTATGATGATTCCTTTATCTAATTTGCCAGTCGGGTGTATCAGTTTATCCTAATCATAACTCCAGAATTGCTGCGCAGCGGAAAGATCAAACAAGGAAAGAATTAAGTCATAGAGGTCTTGAATGTACTCTTGTGAATCTCTGCCATCATCAAATGAGCAAAATCAATCTCCAACCCGGCTACTAGTGATGCAACCATGTCTGCCCTCTCCCATGTGAGTTGATTGTCACTCTTTGTGGGTGAGACTTTGTTTTGCACCAACAACCAGAAGAATTTGGCCACAAATTTTAGCATGGCCTTTTTAATGCCCCCTCGGGGTGTTGTGACCCACTCTGTACACTCTCCATCCGCAACAACATTCCATTCTTAGAACTCATTTGAAAGTTACTGTCCAAACTATGTCCTACATATAATCAAACTCTGCAGCATTTATTGCCCAATCTAGACCAGTTATAGGGTCTTATGAAAACCATTGGATGGTGTCCTGTGAGATTTCCACTCAGCAACCTCGGACCATGGTGTAAGTGAGAGGGTCCTTTTTTGCGGTCTTTGCCTGCTTTTGATCGACCATTAAGAGTGGCAGCATAGGAAGCATAGAACTCCCGCACAATCTCCTCATTGTATGAACCAAGGTACCGCGCCATCCAGTTGCACTTGTGGAGTTTAAACATCTGGTGTACCTCTGGAACTGTATGCAAGATCCCTGTGAGGAATCGACACTCCTCATTGATCAATCGAAATATCATCTCCTTATCAATCAGCATCTTGGAATTTCGATAGACATGTCATGGACCTTCAACACCCATATATTTGTCTCACCGGCCACTAGAGAAGGATCATCATTTCTTTGTGTTGTGCTGCTTTTGATCTAGTAGCTTCATCATGCAAGGCTTCTTGTTCATTATTTCTTGACCATGTGGCTCCTTTAGAACTGGAGCTTAAAGCATGGGCCAACTTGGACCCTGAAGAATGGTCAAACACAGAGCCCGAAACAGTGAATAACTCGGAGCCAGATGTGGATTCACCCTCAGAACTAAAAGAAGCCCCAGTTGGTGAGTCGATCAGTGTGCGCTCCTCATCAGATTATGAGGCAGTGAATATGTCGAGGTTCACCTTCTAGGGGGGTGCCTTTAGTAGTCTGGGGTGCAGTGGGTGAGGTATTTGTGTTCCGATCAACTAGAGAGTCAGGAGTCAACTAGAATTTTCCCTTTCTTGTGTATACCACTTTCCTCTTGGGTGCCATGGTACATGTGGAAGGGTTAGTAGTACCAAAATAAACTAAAAATTTTACAAATAGTGGCTTCAATTGTCATTGAGGGTGGGGTTGACGGTCCGTAGACTGATCTACGGTCGATGGAACCCCTCGATGGATCGAAGGGATAAAAGTATTGGTCTCTGATAGAAACAAGGCGTGTGAAGAATGGTCCCTCCATCAATCGATTAACTGTAGTCTACATTTTTCATTTATTATTTAGTGAAATTTGTTTGTGTATCAATCCACGGACCCAATTCACGATTTATCGATTAATCGACGGTCCATCAATTGATCGAAGGTCCATAGACGGAGTCTCGTGGATGAGGTCTATGTCACATTAAATAACTCTTTCCAATTAATGGTCCCAAGTTTGTGATCATTTTAAACATTCTCCTACTCTTCTCATGCATTTCAACATATACTATGCTAGTTCGTCATTCTTAGGGGTCCAATTCATCCATGTTTATGGTTATTTCAGACAAAATATGTAACCGTAGGTCAGAACTTATATTTAGACTTAAACACACATTTCACGGGTAATAGAATTAGACGCAATCATTATTAATTATACCAATTGTGTTCACATGTTTAATTCTAGCATGCTTTTTCAGTAAACAAACCCCCAAGGTCAAAATCCGGCTCTAAACTTCCTATGTTTAATCTAAGAATAAAAAATTGAGGGAAGTCTTATTATATTACAAGAAATAAGGAGCGTTGTGATGGAACTATTATTCACTACCATAAAAATCTTCCTACGAGCACTGAACCCGGACACTGAACTTATGGGAATGAGATGGGGGAGGGTTTGGTAGAGAGAAAGTTTGAATTTTGGGAAATGGGATTTGGATGGTTTATGGGAGTGGATGAGTGATTTGGGGAGTAATTTAAGGGAGATGAGATAAGGAGAAACGATTTTGGTGGTCAAAAATGGAAGTGGGAAATTAATTTTAATGGTGGAATTCTTAAATAAGGGAGTTTGGGAAGGGTCGACAGGCTGGAGGTTGGACCTATGAGACCCCATTGACGGTATGTGGATCGATTGATTGTCAGTCAATGGGTATGTCAATTACTCTGACATAGATAAAATTAGAATGTTACATGGGATCTACAAACACCATTCACGGTCCGTCGATGGATTGATGGACTGTCGATGGGGTCCGTAGACCTCTGCCCCAAACCATTTCCTATAGATCTTGACTTGAGCTCCTGCACATGTAACAACAAGTATCCATATTTTTATACTTTTTGGACACATTTTAGACACGTACCCTATGCTATATCTAGCCAACACTAAAACCAAACATTAACAACAAACTATGCTGGTATAAGAAATCAAATAAACAAAAGAAAACTACTTGACAGGAATTATAAACCTATGGTTGGCTAGATTTTACACATTGGGTTGCCTCCCAAGTACCGCTTGATTTAACAACGCGACACGACGCAAGAATCTTGATTACTCAAACTTCATCAAGATAATAGACCTCAATCACTTGTTGCACAATCTCCACATTTCCAAGATAAAGCTTGATCTCCTGTCCATTTATCGTGAACCTTTCTCCTTTACTATTCTTAAGCTCCACTGCTCCATGTGGGAACACTTTCTTGAGTAAAAATAGTCCAAATCACTTAGACTTGAGCTTGCCCGGAAATAAGCTCAACCTAGAATTGAATAGAAGTACAATATCTCCAACTACAAAATCTTGTTTTTCAGTCATTTGATCATGGTACTTCTTCATCTTCTCTTTATACAAGGCTACACTTTCAAAGGTTTAAGGTGAAATTCATTGAGCGAGTCATTAACCCTTTGAGTTGATGCGGCTCCCCAATCCAAGTTAAGCTTTTTCATTGTCCACATGGTTTTATGCTCTAGTTTTACCGACAAATGGCAAGACTTTCCATATACAAGTTGGTATGGAGACATACTTATGAGAGTCTTGTATGCGGTGCGGTGGGCCCATAAATCATCATGAAGTTTCCTTGACCAATCTATATTGTTGTCATTCAAAGTCTTTGCCAAAATTGGATTTATGACTCTGTTGGACACTTCGACTTGCCCACTAGTCTGTGGATAGTAAGGAGTAGCTACATTGTGGCAGACACCATACTTCTCAAGCAACATTTTAAAAAATTATTTCAAAAGTGGGAACCTCCATCACTGATAATTTCCCTTGGGGTGCCAAATCTGGAGAAGATATTCCATTAAAAAATGTGGCGACACTCTTGCCTATATTGTTAAGGAGCACAATTGTTTCCACCTAGTTAAATATAAACCGCAATTACAATATATTTCATCTCATATGGACTCACAAATGGCTCCATAAAATCAGTTACCCATATGTCAAATAACTCGATCACCATTATTGGGTTCATAGGAATCTCTCTCCTCTTTGAAATCCCACCTTCTCTTTGGCAACAATCATAAGACTTGGAAAAATCATGAGAGTCTTGGTGGATGGTTTCCCAATAGTATCCACAATGTAAAATTTTATGTGCAGTCCGAATACCACTATGATTCCCACCAACAGGTAATGAATGCAACGACTCAAGAAATCTCAACATCTCAATATCGGACACACATCGATGAATAATCCTATCAGCACAACTACAATAAAAGTATGAATCATCCCAAAAGAACTTATTTACATCATGCATGAGTTTTTTCCTTTGGTGAGATGACAGATCCGGAGGTACCAAAAATATCTTGCCAAATAATTAGCAAAACCAGAAAACTAAGGAATGAGGTCATGGGAAGCAGCCAATACCTTTTCATCTGGGAACATGGAATTGATCTCACCCTTGTGAACAAGCTCAAGTTAATCTTCATCCTCCAATCTAGACAAGTGATTAGCGATTTGGTTCTCTGTCCCCTTGCGACTTTCACCACAAAATCAAATTCTTGCAACAACAACACCCTTTGAATGATTCATAGTTTTGCATCCTTATTGTCCATGAAATACCTCAACACCGAATGGTCGGCGTGCTCTAAGACTGCTGTCCAAAGCAAATAAGAGCAAAAATTTCTCAAATGCAAACACCACGGCGAGAAGCTCCTTCTTTATAACCATGTAATTCTTTTTTGTTGCATTTAGAGATTTGCTTGCATAGTAAATAGGGTGAAGTATCTTCCCAGGCCTTTGCCCCAATACCAAGTCAAGCGCCACCCCACTAGCATCGCACATGACTTCAAAACGGTTCCCCATAATTTGGAGCAATGATGATGGAGGCAGAGACCAACTTGTTCTTCAACTATTGAAATTCTATCACACAAGCATCATCAAAGTGAAATTTACTCTCATTTTCAAGAAGCTTGCACAAAGGATGTGTAATTTACGATAAATCTTTTATGAACCTCCAATAGAAACCTGCATGCCCTAGAAAACTTCTCAAACCTTTTATCGAGGTAGGTGGAGGAAGCTTTTCTATTACTTCTATTTTGGCCTTATACACCTCAATACCTTTCTCAAAAATCTGGTATCCCAACATTATGCCCTTTTTTTACCATAAAGTGACACTTCTCCCAATTTAGCACTAAACTGCAATCTTCACACCTTTTCAATACCGCAGCCAGATCATCGAAGCATCTATCAAAGAGTCACCAATTAATGAGAAATCATCTATGAATACCTCAATAGTGTCCTCAACCATGTCGGAGAAAATCGACATTATGTAGTACTGGAAGGTTGTTAGAGCATTACACAACCCAAATGGCATGTATTTATATACGAAGGTCGAATAGGGGCAAGTGAAGGTGGTTTTATCTTGGTCTTCCGGGGCTATAGAGATTTGATTATAGCTCGAGAACCCATCAAGGAAGCAATACCATCCATATCCTACAAGTCTATCCAGCATCTGATCAATGAAGGGCATATGAAAATGGTCCTTCTCTATCCAAATACTCAATTTCCGGTAATCTATGCAAACTCTCCATCTGGTCATCGGTCGCATTGGCACAAGATTGTTTTGTTCATTTAGGACCACAATAATACCACCCTTATTAGGCACACACGGAACATGACATACCCAAATACTGTCTGCAATAGGGTAGATGAATCTAACATCCAACCATTTAATAATTTCCTTCTTCACTATCTCTTACATAGGCTGATTATTCTCTAATGCTCAATAGTTGTCACGACCCAAAACCGAGCCGCGACTGGCACCAACATTTAACCTCCTATGTGAGCGAACCAACCGATCTAAACCTTATCATTTCAATTTAATATCAACATAAAGTAATGCGGAAGACTTAAACTCATAAATAAAAGACAATTCAATAACTTCTAAAATTCAACATCTATTATTCCCCAAAATCTGGAAGTCATCATCACTAGAACATCTATGATCAATTTACTAAACTAAGAGTATTCTAAGAAGCTAAAACAAATAAAAGCTAGTCTATGCCGAAACTTCAAGGCATCAAGACATGAGGAAGGAGATCCAGTCCAAGCTAGAAGCATTAGCTCACCCTGAAGATCCGGTGTGACGAAGACTGGCTTGAACTACTGTTGAGTCGAAGATGACGGCACGTTTGCTGCACTCCACAAATAAACAAAAGGAAAACATAAAAGTAGGGGGTCAGTACAACCACAAGTACTGAGTAGGTATCATCGGCCAACTCAAAATAGAAAACAGTATATATCAAGTAACATCATAAAATCAACTAATATCCTTAGCATGCAGCATTTATAATTACCATAATCCTTGGTTACAACACCAAGCACATCAATGAGGACTCACGCCTCCTCATCATACTCGTTTGGGAAACATGTTCTTTAGATTGAGTATATTAGTATCTTTCAAGATTCATTATGTTATTTACTCTCGTGTCGGTACGTGACACTCCGCTCCTCATTCTATCCTGGTGTCGGAACGTGACACTCCGATCCTCATATTCTATCCTGGTGTCGGAACGTGACACTCCGATCCTCATATTCTATCCTGGTACCGGAACGTGGCACCCGATCCATATACTATCCTGGTGTCGGAACGTGACACTCCGATCCTCATATTCTATCCTGGTACCGGAACGTGGCACCCGATCCATATACTATCCTGGTGTCGGAACGTGACACTCCGATCCTCATATTCTATCCTGGTACCGGAACGTGGCACCCGATCTCTATTTCTATCCTGGTACCGGAACGTGGCACCCGATCCCCTAATTCATCAAGCCTTCTTTTATACCAAGGCATCATCAATCTCATTATATAATTTATCAAGCCTTCTTTTATACCAAGGCATCATCAATCTCATTATATAATTTATCAAGCCTTCTTTTATACCAAGGCATCATCATTAACAAGTGAATTAGGGTTTCTTCAAGATTTAAGATTCAATAGCTTCATCATGCTTATTTTATCACAATCATGTATATATATATAAGATCACATCATGCATACACGCAATTAAGCATATAGAAGACTTAATAATACTACTCAACACATATCATTCGCTATTAAGAGTTTACTACGAATAGTGTAAAAGAAACCATAACCTACCTCCACCGAAGATTAGTGATCAAGCAAGCGATTCCTCAATTTCTTGTTGTCCTCTTCGTTCCTCTCTTGATCGATTCTCTCTCTCTCTTGCTGTTCTTTCTATTTTTCTTTATTCAAACCCTCTTTCTTTTACCCTAATTATTATATAATTAAGAATGAAAGATGGCAATAATAACCCACTAATTAACTTAAGGTTACCTCTTTTAACCCCCAAGTAATTAGACTTATTAACATTAACCCTCTAACTTTATAATTAAAGCAGGAATAGTCAAAAACGTCCCTTAAAATGTGTAAAGAAATCCGACCCGAACTGGGATTGCGTAGCCCGTGACGGGCCGTCGCGCCTGCGACGGTCCGTCCTGCTGTCCGTCACAAGGTCCAGAGACTTGTTTTTAAGTGGATGGCCTGTGACGGGCCGTCGAGCCTGCGACGGTCCGTCCTGCCATTCCGTCATGACGTTCAGAGAGTCGATTTTCAGTACCCAATTTCAGATTTTCTAAGTGTTTTGAAACGACACCCTCCACGACGGTCCGTCGTGCCCTTGACGGTCCGTCGTGGCCTCCGTCACTCTGCCAGTTTTTCCAGAATAAAATCTGTTGCTCAAAACGACTAAACAGGTCGTTACAATAGATACCAATTTACCCATCGTTCGTCCCCGAACGATCACAAGAAGGAAAACAAGGGCGAAAAGGAATACCTGAATCTGTAAACAGATGTGGGTATCTTTCTCGCATATCTGCCTCCTTCTCCCAAGTGGCTTCTTCAACCGGTCGATTCTTCCATTGCACCTTGATGGATGCAATCTCTCTTGACCTCAACTTGCGAACTTCTCTATCTAAAATAGCAACAGGTTCCTCCTCATAAGACAAGTTCTCATCAAGCAAAACTGAATCCCAACGGATAATGTAATTTCCATCCCCATGGTATCTTTTCAACATCGACACATGAAACACCGGATGTACTCCGGACAGCCCTGGAGGCAAGGCTAACTCATAAGCCACCTCCCCTACTCGTTTAAGTACTTCAAAGGGACCAATGTACCTTGGGCTTAGCTTGCCTCTTTTACCAAACCGCATCACCCCTTTCATTGGTGAAACTTTCAACAAGACTTGTTCACCCTCCATGAACTCTAAGTCTCTAACCTTTCGATCTGCATATTCCTTTTGTCTACTTTGCGCCGCTAGAAGCTTTTCTTGAATGGACTTCACTTTCTCCATCGAATCCCTCAAAAGATCAGTACCCCAAGGTCTAACCTCGAATGCATCAAACCAACCAATGGGAGACCTACATCTCCTACCATACAATGCTTCAAATGGAGCCATATCAATGCTTGAGTGATAGCTATTATTGTATGAAAACTCCGCTAAGGGTAAGAAGCTATCCCAATGGCCACCGAATTCTGTCACACATGCACGAAGCATATCCTCCAACACTTGAATCGTTCGCTCAGACTGACCGTCGGTCTGAGGATGGAACGCAGTACTAAGATCCAACCTAGTACCCAATTCTGCATGCAATTTTTCCAAAACTTAGAAGTAAACTGCGTACCTCTATCTGATATGATGGATAGGGGAACTCCATGCAATCGAACAACTTCTGAGATGTAAAGTTTGGCTAACTTCTCTGCATTGTAAGTCACCTTAACCGGAATGAAATGAGCAGACTTAGTTAACCTATCAACAATCACCCAAATAGAGTCATTCTTGCCCAATGTCTTTGGAAGACCAACCACGAAGTCCATTGCGATTCTCTCCCATTTCCATTCCGGAATGGGCATTCTCTGAAGTGTTCCTCCGGGTCTCTGGTGTTCATACTTTACTTGTTGACAATTTGGACATTTGGCAATAAAATCCACAATATCACGCTTCATTCTCCTCCACCAGAAGTGTTGCTTTAGGTCACGGTACATCTTGGTTGCGCCCGGATGTATCGAGTACCTTGAACTATGAGCCTCTGTCAGAATAGTGTTGATCAAATCATCGACGCGAGGTACACATACCTTTCCCTTAATCCTCAAAATACCTTCTTCATCGAATTTCGCTTCTTTAGCCTCTCCTTGCAACACTTTATCTCGGATCTGGATCAATTTTTCATCATTAAACTGCTTTCCCTTAATCTTATCAAGGAAGGAAGATCTTGCCTCCACACAAGCTAAAAATCCTCCCTTCTCATTTATTTCTAATCTCATAAGGTCGTTAGCCAGAATCTGAACTTCTCTTGCCAATGGGCGCCTAGAAGTTTGCAAGTGAGCTAGACTTCCCATGCTTCCCGCCTTTCTACTTAAAGCATCCGCTACAACATTCGCCTTCCCCGGATGGTACAAAATAGTGATGTCGTAGTCCTTCAGTAGTTCCATCCATCTCCTCTGTCTCAAATTCAAATCTCTCTGAGTGAAGACATACTGTAGACTACGATGATCCGTGTAGACCTCACACTTAACCCCATATAAATAGTGTCTCCATTGCTTTAGTGCAAACACTACCGCGGCCAATTCCAAATCATGAGTTGGATAGTTACGTTCATGCATTTTTAATTGTCTTGAAGCATAAGCAATCACATTCTTCTCTTGCATTAGCACTGCACCCAAACCCGAATAAGATGCATCACAATACACAATGAAATTCTTGCCTTCCACTGGCAAGGTGAGAATTGGTGCAGTAGTCAACAGAGTCTTGAGCTTCTGAAAGCTTTCCTCACACTCATCCGACCATACAAATGGAACATTTTGCTTAGTCAAGTTCGTCAGTTGGGAAGCAATAGAAGAGAATCCCTTGACAAATCGGCGGTAGTAGCTAGCTAACCCAACAAAGCTCCTTATTTCTGACACATTAGTAGGTCTTACCCAATTCTTCACTACTTCGATCTTAGACGGATCCACCATCACTCCATCCTTAGAAACCACGTGCCCCAAGAAGGACACTGCATCTAGCCAAAACTCACACTTAGAGAACTTGGCATAAAGCTTTTTCTCCCTCAACATTTCCAATACAATTCTCAAATGCTCCTCATGTTCCTTCTTACTCTTGGAGTATATCAGTATATCATCAATAAATACGATCACAAAGAGATCTAAATATGGCTTAAAAATCCCGTTCATCAAACTCATGAACGCACAGGGGCATTCGTAAGACCAAAAGACATCACTACAAATTCGTAATGCCCATACCTGGTTCTAAAAGCAGTCTTTGGCACATCCGTTGCTCGTATTTTCAATTGATGATAACCGGATCTCAAGTCAATCTTAGAGAAGACACAAGCACCTTGTAACTGATCGAACAAGTCATCAATGCGAGGAAGAGGATACTTGTTCTTTATAGTCACCTTGTTCAACTGCCGGTAGTCTATGCACATCCGAAAACTCCCATCCTTCTTCTTTACAAACAAAACCGGAGCACCCCAAGGAGATGTACTTGGTCTAATGAAGCCTTTGCTCAACAACTCTTGAAGTTGGGCTTTTAACTCTCTTAACTCCGCGGGAGCCATTCTATAAGGGGGTATAGAAATGGGGCGTGTACCCGGTTCAAGATCAATACAGAAGTCAATATCCCTATCTGGGGGCATACCCGGAAGATCTGTAGGGAACACATCAAGAAACTCACGAACCACCGAAACCGACTCAATCGAAGGTACTTGGGTAGTGTCATCCTTGAGATGTGCCAAGAAAGCTAAACACCCTTTACTAACCATTTTCTTAGCACGAAGAAAGGAGATGATACGCACCGGATTGGAAGTGTAGTCACCCTCCCACACTAACGGATCTGTCCCAGGCTTGGCTAACGTCACCGTTTTAGCATTACAATCCAAGATCGCAAATTGCGGAGAAAGCCAAGTCATACCCAAAATTACATCAAAATCAACCATTTCTAAGATAACCAAATCTACATAAGTGTTACTCCCCACAAAGTTCACCAAACAAGACCTATATACCTTTTCAACTACCACAGACTCACCCACCGGAGTAGAAACACGAATAGGCGTATCAAGTAATTCACAATGTAAATTTAGACCATTAGCAAATGAGGAAGATACATAAGAAAATGTGGATCCAGGATCAAACAATACAGAAGCCATGCAATCACAAACCAGAAGATTACCTGTGATGACAGCATCAGATGTTTCCGCCTCTGATCTCCCAGGGAAGGCATAACAATGGGCCCTTTCGTTTGTTTGTCCGTTGCCCCTACCATGTTGTGATGTAGTGGCTCCAGTTTGCCCATCACCCCGGCCATTTTGGTGACCACCATTACCTCGACCACCTCGTCCTCCGGAATAACGGCCTCTGCCATGACCACCTCTACCTCTAGCTGTTGGGGGTCTATCACTCTGTTTTGGACAATACCTCTTGATATTCCCAGTCTCCCCACACCCATAACACTCTCTAGATTCACGCATGGGTCTCTCAGAGAAATGTTGACCGTTCTGAGGTGGACCCCCAACTACAGTCTGTAGTGAAGACTGAATGGGTCGGGCTGAGTAACCTCCGGAACCCTGTCCTCTAGAGTAAAAACCATTAAACTCACCCCCTTTTCGAAACCTCTTTGATGTCGATGCCGTGGTGAATTCATCTGGATTCACTCCTTCCACCTCTACCACGAAATCTACCACTTCTTGGAAGGATTTTGCCATAACCGCTACCTGTAAGGCTGAAATTTGCAATTCTGATCTCAACCCCTTCACAAAACAGCGAATCCGCTCTTGTGGACTGAAACATAGTTGGGTGGCATATCTGGATAGTGCACGAAACTTAGCCTCATATGCATTGACCGACATCCTACCTTGCTCTAGGCTCAAGAACTCATCCCTTTTCCTATCTCTCAAGGTACGGGGGATATACTTTTCCATAAACAAACTAGAGAATGAGGCCCAAGTCATAGGTGGTGCCTCTGTTGGTTGACACTCAACATGTGACCGCCACCACATTTTGGCGTTCCCTTGAAACTGATAACTCACGAACTCAACCCCAAACCGTTCTACTATACCCATCTTGTGTAGTAGCTCATGACAGTCAACCAGAAAATCATAAGCATCCTCAGATTCAGCACCTTTGAAGACTGGAGGTTTCAATTTCAAGAACTTACTGAAAAGTTCATGCAGATCATTTGTCATTATAGGCCCAGTAGTCAGTCGTGGAAACGTGCCTATGTCCAATGAGGCATCCATACGAGGGGCCATAGTGGCTGCATGTCATACCTCTGAAACCGGAGGTGTTGGTGCAGAAAACGTTGGGGGTGCCTGACCTTGATCAGACAACCCACTAAGATAAGCGAGCACCTGATTGATCACCTCTGAGGTAGGTTGGGGTGGCATTTCCTCGTTCTGTACTTGTTCATTCTCCCCATCCTCCCCTTCTCTTACTACCTCCTCAGTCGGTGGAGGAGTCACCGCCCTAGCACCAGATGGGCTAGGTGCTCGTCCTCTCCCTCTAGAGGACGTCCTCCCACGACCTCTACCGCGGCCTCTTGCCACTGTTGCACTCCGAGCTACAGCCCTAGTGGCTGGCTCAGATGCATCCTGTCTTGCTGATGTTGATGTTGGCGTAGTCGTTGCTCTAGTTCTAACCATCTGCGAAATAGAGTGAAGATGGTCAGATACCAATTTGTATCACCTAGATACCAATTGGATCCAAGTAATAGCACGAAAGAAAGAAAGAAAGAATGGAATTTTCCTAAAGTCTTATAGCCTCTCAAAGAAAAGTAAAGGCGTCCCCCTACCGTTCTTTAAGACCCTACTAGACCTGTTCTTGTGTGATGAGACCAACGAACCTAAGGCTCTGATACCAAGTTTGTCACGACCCAAAACCGAGCCGCGACTAGCACCCACATTTACCCTCCTATGTGAGCGAACCAACCGATCTAAACCTTATCATTTCAATTTAATATCAACATAAAGTAATGCGGAAGACTTAAACTCATAAATAAAAGACAATTCAATAACTTCTAAAATTCAACATCTATTATTCCCCAAAATCTGGAAGTCATCATCACAAGAACATCTATGATCAATTTACTAAACTAAGAGTATTCTAAGAAGCTAAAACAAATAAAAGCTAGTCTATGCCGAAACTTCAAGGCATCAAGACATGAGGAAGGAGATCCAGTCCAAGCTAGAAGCATTAGCTCACCCTGAAGATCCGGTGTGACGAAGACTGGCTTGAACTACTGTTGAGTCGAAGATGACGGCACGTTTGCTGCACTCCACAAATAAACAAAAGGAAAACATAAAAGTAGGGGGTCAGTACAACAACAAGTACTGAGTAGGTATCATCGGCCAACTCAAAATAGAAAACAGTATATATCAAGTAACATCATAAAATCAACTAATATCCTTAGCATGCAGCATTTATAATTACCATAATCCTTGGTTACAACACCAAGCACATCAATGAGGACTCACGCCTCCTCATCATGCTCGTTTGGGAAACATCTTCTTTAGATTGAGTATATTAGTATCTTTCAAGATTCATTATGTTATTTACTCTCGTGTCGGTACGTGACACTCCGCTCCTCATTCTATCCTGGTGTCGGAACGTGACACTCCGATCCTCATATTCTATCCTGGTGTCGGAACGTGACACTCCGATCCTCATTTTCTAAGTGTTTTGAAACGACACCCTCCACGACGGTCCGTCGTGCCCTTGACGGTCCGTCGTGGCCTCCGTCATATCTGCCAGTTTTTCCAGAATAAAATCTGTTGCTCAAAACGACTAAACAGGTCGTTACAATAGTGGGCTTATGATCCGTCATGAGATCGATTTTGTGGCAACAAATACCGGGCGGATTTTGATAATATTTGGAATAGTCCACTCAATAACTCACTTGAACATCTTTAGCACCGGTACTAAACACTCGAATTGTCACCCATTAAGATTCGCTGCAATAATGACCAAGAGTGTCTCATCCATACCAAAGAGTGCATAGCTCAAATGTGGGGTAGAGCCTTAAGTTCCAATTTAGGTTTCTCTTCCATAGATGGTCTCGTTGGTGGAGTCTCACGAATTTTCATATCCAACTCCATCTTTTTAAGTTTTGACCGATATTCGCACCTATCAAGTTCAGCCACCAACTCATCATACACTTCGATGAAATCACTCTCAAAGTTCATTATCACTACTTCTAATGCCTCAATACCCAGTTTCTCATTGAATTGCGCCTTCGAAGCACTCTCACTTTTAAAAGTAATAGCATATACCGATTGGATCTTACCACTCTACTTAATGGACCTACAAATATCGAAAGTTGCTTCTTTATTGTTAAGCCTGATATATCTGCCCTTTATTCATTTCAACCAAAACACGCCCGTGGCGAGAAATGGTCTTGCAAGGATAATGGGAACCTCAAAGTCAACCTCACAATCAATAATAACAAAATCGCTTTGAAAAATGAATGACTCCACCTTCACTAGCATGTCATGTAGAACTCCAATAAGCCTCTTCACAATTCTATCCGTCGTGATCAACCGCACCGTAGTGGGTTTCGCATCACCCAATCCCAATTTCTTGTAAATGGTCAATGGGATGAGATTTATGTTAGCACCAAGATCACATAGTGCCTTGGCGAAGTGCAATAACCCAATGGTACAAGGGATAATGAAAGCACCATGATCTTCTTTTTTCTCTACAAAGGATGTTATAGCAGTAGAACTACAATGTTGCAACTTATCGTTATCCTCAAAACTCACATATCTCTTCTTTATAATCATATCCTTCATAAACTTTGCATAACCAGGCATTTTCTCTAGATTTTTTATCAACAGAACATTGATGGAAAGCTATTTTAGAATAGTGATGAACCTGCGGTATTTTCCTTCTTCGGTTTTCTTTGCTAATATTTGAGGAAAGGGAGGTGGAGTCCTTGTAAAGGGATGTGATCACATCTTCTTTTTCAATTACATTGTCGTGCTCTCTACTAATATCTGTCACCTCAGTATCTTTTCTAGCATCAATCTCCACCCAGATGGCATAGATGGATCAATGGTTTGCTTAACCCCTCAAGTAGTGACTGCCATAAAATGCCCATCATTAATCTCGGGTCATTCTGTTGGTGCATTATCATGTAATATTTAGAGCCTATAAATTCAACTTATCTTATCGTACGAATTCAAGGATATATCACAAATTTTGGACTAGTCTCATTTTTCACAAGCCATCATACTTCAATCTTTCTTGCTTCTACACATACAATCCTAATATATGCCAGTTCAACAGAAATTTAAACAGTCTCTTAGGGAAAAATAACACTGGCAAGAAAACCCCAAAACAAAATTGTAAGTTGGGTTACTCAAACTTCACCCTATCACTCACGGTCCGTTTACCCCACTTAATCCCAACTTCTAAATTACACCTCCATAAAAAAGCATAAGAGATTGTTATGAAGTAAAGAACTCAATTAATAGGTTGGGGTTGATCCTATAAGGAATATGGTTTAGACTTAATTTTAACCCATAATTATATTCGTTTAGTTAAGGTATTTCTGAAACAAGTAAGTAAACAAGGGAGGGGGTTTGTGAAACAAAATCCTAAGATTATGAAGTTATCAAGTAAGTAAGAATTAACTTCGGTTGTTATCAAAATGAGAAAGTAACAAGGGACGTTTTCTCCACGAGCTCATAATGCGGTAATCCTAGTAATAGTGATCCTTCCTAGTGTATTACACGAAAAGTGATAAGTTATGTATGTTTAAATCCGTCGCTCGACATATATAGAATTTCACCCCGTACCTTGGTCCAGTTACTTGTGTAGAATTTAATAACCCTTACTATTCTTCATTTTAGAAATCACATTAATGTATGGATTAGTTTTCACTGTCGCACCAATCGACACTAGACTATTAGATAGTATCAAACTAAATCTATGTTGATAATTCTTTCCTTATTAACTACCTCCTTGGTCCGGCAAGTAGCAACAAGGAAAGTTTTAACTTTTACAACTGCGAAAAATACTTCTAAACGAAAGACTTATTAATTCATTCAAAACACTATTCAAAGATTGCTTCATTACTATTCATACGTTGTTAATTGCTCATGGTTCCCACAATCTCAATTGCGGAGTTTAGTTACCCGTAATCACAAGAACACAATTCATTATTTTAGATGAAAAAATTATAAACTTACATAATGAGAAAAATAAACCTGGAATTTCAACTTGAATATCAACACCAAAATCTTCAAAATCAACTTAAGAAATCAAAAGTTGCTAAATTTTGCAAAAATTAATCTCCAAAGTCTCAAACTAGAACAATAACAATAGTAGCCAACCCCAAAGACGAGGTTAACATAACCTATTTTAGAAAAAACTCCTAATCTGAAAGGGAAAAAATAATAAAAGTTTGTTCAGGCACGCGTCTTCAATCTAAGAGACTGACTTATGGACAGTCAATTGATCTACGGTCCGTAAGTCCCTTCCGCCAACCAAGACTTAGAAAATATTTTAGCATCCAAAATATACCCTCTCTGAATCAATTGAAGGACCACCAGTACTGTCTGTCAATCAATCGACGGTCCTTCAATGCCCCTCCATAACTCCATACTTAGAATCTTCAAAAATCAAGCACTGAACCCTCACAATCTCATTCTATGGTTTACCAATATGGTCCATCAATTGATCGACGATCGTTAATGTTCGTCGTGGTTCTACACTTGGTAAAATTTTCCTGATTTCATCCAATGCCTGGGGTTCCCATCTACAATACCCATATACACGGCGTCAATGGATCTACGGTCAGACGATTGCCTCCGTGGATGCCATTTTTTGCACATTTTCAGTTGTCTTTTTTAATTTCACACCTAAATATCTTTCCTACAAGATATGATACAAAACCATCAAAATCAATATAAAAAGGCTCTAGACACATACAACTCTTAAGTGAAATGCATTAGAATACTGTAAACTCACGGTATATCAATTTGTAAACTCAAGATATCCATTTATGGATTTAAACAACCATCTCGAGTATGAAATATTTGTTATTAAAATTTGATTAGAACTTTTGTTTTAGATCCGTTTGAAAATGAATCATGCATCTATAAGAAATGGAAAGAAGACATAGTAACATTTTTATTCTCTACATTGATGACATCTTACTAATAGGAAATAATATGAGCATGTTAAATTTTGTTAAGGAGTCTTTGTCGTCGTGTTTTGATATGAAAGACTTGGGAGAAACGACTCATATTCTTGGGATTAATCTTTTGAGAGATCACAAAAACTAAGGATATTAGACTTGTCTCAAACAATTTATATTGATACTATTCTTGCGAGGTTTAGCATGCAAAACTCTAAAGAGGGGTTTCTTCCTTTTTGACATGAAATTACTTTATCAAAGTATTAGTCACCCAAAATGACCGATGAGATAGAAAGGATGAAGGTGGTTCCCTTACCCTTTTGTCATAGAGAGTCTTATGTATGCTATGTTATGTACTAGACCTGATATGTACTTTGTTGTAGGCATGGTTAGCATATTTCAGTCTAACCCTTTGCAAGAACATTGAGCTGCAGTCAAGCATCTTAAAAGGACTAGGGATTATATGCTTGTTTCACCCTGGCAATGTTGTACCTATTAGATATAGAGATGCAGATTTTCAGTCAGATAGAGATTTTAGAAAATCGACCTCAGGATATTTATTTACTCAGGGAGGTGGAGCCATAGTTTGTAGGATCATAAAGCAATCGTGTGTTGCTGATTTCACCATGGAAGCTGAATATGTAGTTGCATATGATGCGGCTAAAAAGGTTGTTTGACTAAAAAATATCAAAAATATCTTGGAGTCGTTCCTTCTATGAAGCACCAATTATACCATATTGTGATAACAGTGGTGCAGTTGCCAACTCAAAAAAAACCATGAATCCATAAAAGGAGTAAGCAAATTGAGAGGAAATATCACTTGATTTATCATATAACTCAAAGGGTGATGTGAGAGTTTAGAAGATTGAATCGAAGAATAATTTGACGAATCAATTTACCAAAGGCGTACCTGAAAAGCCTTTTGATAAGCATATGGATGTAATGAGTGTTAAAATTGTACATGCATGATTATGAGTCTAAAGTGGGAGATTGTTGGGATATACTATTAACCCTATGATTGAGTTATAATATTAATTTTAATTCTTTATGAAGACTTCACATTTTATATTAATTAATACAATAAAGTCTTTATTTAAATAGATTATTATGTTTATGTGTATGTCCATTACTTATATAGTAGATGATTTTTGGGTATGGAGTTGTTTAACTCATAAGCGGAAGATTAATATTATTGGTTCTTATAAGTTATAAATTAAATGTTTACAATCAAAGATGAAGTTAGACAAACATCTTGATGATTGTAAACAAGATTAAATATAATTCAATCTTGATTATGAGAATAATAAGATTCTAACTTCTTGTGTTAGTAAATTTTACATATATTGAATTGACCAAAATGAGATATGTACTTAGATTCGGAATTTCAATAAATAATATCTCTACTCCATTACATGAGTTTATATTGTTAATTCTGATGTCGTTATTATGATCTATGCAGTTTAGTTTATTATTTAAATCTATTAAAAGGTGTGACTTTGTGATGAGTCAAAATATTTATAATGTATTGGATAATAACAAATTACATTCGTGAAAGAATAATTAGTTGATAGAATCATATCTCCGATATGAGAAGAACACACCCCTTATGGTTGCTTAGAAATAGTCACGTGAAAACCTGCAAGT
This sequence comes from Solanum habrochaites, assembly GCA_027704765.1. Lineage (NCBI taxonomy): Eukaryota > Viridiplantae > Streptophyta > Magnoliopsida > Solanales > Solanaceae > Solanum > Solanum habrochaites. The sequence continues at coordinate 37,737,132 of JAKWJA010002493.1, read as the reverse complement.
GGATTTTACATGTATATCTTTCATGTGAATCAATTTAAGCATAAAGAGAAAGGATTAAATTAGGCAATGGATTATATTTCTTAGAATTTTGATTTAATTGATTTGTCTCGATAATTCTAACATGGAAATTTAATTAAGTTTTAATAGAAAAAATTTGAAATTAAATAGAATAGTACAATTACAAATTTTTAGTGGTACAATCTATGATTTATTATAATATGGTTAATTCATGCTTTTTACGAATTAAATATTATATTTGTAAGGCTCTGTTGATAAATATGTGGTCCCTACTATGTCTGATTAATTGATCGAGTTTGAAAAAGAAAAGAACTATTAGTATTTTTGTAAGTTTAGGCATAAATCATTTTTGACTTTTATTAGTTTAAAGAGAAGAAACTTTTTATTTCTTTAAATGAAGAAAGAAGAAAATATTGTAATTCTTTGTTTCCTGGGAAGATGAAAGGAGCAAATAATAGTGTTCAGTGGTTATTAGTGGCTATTGATGGTGTTAAATGATAATTTATTAGTTTATTACCTTTGGTGTTTTATGACTTTCGTTTTACACTTAATGATATTTAGTAGTTGTTGATAACTATTTATCGTTGTTGTTAGATACTCTTAGCAATGTCAAAATACATTTAATGGTGTATAATGATAATTTGTGATTATTGATCATGAATACTTGATACACTTAACAGTATCTAGATATACCTATGTGTATTTAATAACTATATATGGCTATTTGTTATGACTAGAAACATTTCATTTTTCAAACATTTCCATTATATTGAAAAGTATAAAAGGGGTGATGGTTCTCAAGGAAAGAACATCCTCTTGTTGAAAATTTTCTTGCCAACAGAAAACTTGATTGAGAGAGTTAGTCAGGAATTAGTAGAAGGCTATAATCCTGAAGTACAATCCCTGAACGAGTTGTGTAAAAGCTATAAAAGGTTAGAGTTTCACAATTTATTTAGATTACATTATTATGCTATTCTATAAGTTTGTGATTTTGAATACAACTTTTGTTATGCATATTTTAACAATTCTAACATCAATTTTTTTAAAAAATATTAATAATTGAAATGTAACATTGTTTTAAGTAATTAACTAAATAGTTTTTTTACATACAATATCTTCCAAATACTTATTTTTGGTATATATGTCAAGAGTCTTCATTTAATTCGTCACTTTGATACATCATTAGCGAGTGTAGCGCACTTCTTAGTTTTTTGTTGATTGTCTAAAAAGTGTCAAAATGAAACACCAAAGTCCTACAAGTTACAATGTTAATTTTATGATCCAGTCACATTAATATTATTTTAATTTAATATATAATTAATAACTAAATTCTAATTCTAATTGGATAAGTGGAGAACTTATTAATATGTTTGGAGAAGTGGGAAAGTGTGGAAGTTACTTAGTAACTTCCAACTACCAATTAAGTTTTCCACTTTAACCAATTAAGTTTTCCACTTTACCCATTACCTCTTCCAACTATCCATTAAGTGGGGAGTTACTTGGTAGTTTTAAAACTACCCATTATCTCCACTACTCACCATGATGGAAACATCGGAATGATGTTCCTTTGACTTAAAATCAGCAACAGACCGTTGGCCATTGTATCAGTTAGATGTGAAAAATGCCTTCTTGCATGGGGACTCGCACGAGGAGGTGTATATAGAGATAGCACCCGGATATGGAAGGAAAGGGGAGTCACAAAAAGTATGCAGATTGAAGAAAGCCCTGTATGGATTGAAGCAATCCCCGAGGGCGTGGTTTGAGAAGTTCAGTAAGGCCATAGTTTAGTTTGGCTACAAAAAAAAGTGTTTAATTATTTAAAGGTTCCTCTCTATGTCATAAATAGATAGTCTATCGATCAAAACTATTCATAAAGTATAACGCAAGAGAGAAACAACTTTTGAAGAACAAAAGAAAAGACTTTTGCTCAATCAAGTCAAGAATTATAATAGTTGTAAGATCTCGAAAATGACTTAGGTGAAACAGAGAATAACATGTTGGTCATGATGGTCTAAGGTCCTAAATAGGTCTAAATATGGTACTGAGGCAGTGTCTAAGAGTTTAGATGCATTGGAAGTCAAACGTCAAGGGACGACTAAAACATTCGATTACTAAGTCATCTATGTGCCTCATATGTGGTTCCATGTGTTTGTATGTTATTCATGAGTTTAAAGGTACTTAAATGATTAATTATGATATATATAGGCAGTGTGTCAAGTTTCGTGAAGTTAGGAGGTCAAACATCTAAGAACGTTCATGATGTTCGAAAGTCTTGCCCTGAAACGATCTTGTGTGTCTAGGCATGTTTCATAAAATTTTAGGTGTTCATTTTGGGTGAAATTCATGTGAGAGGTTCTAATCTTGTATATGTGCATATTTGGGTTAGAAAAGTCCGGGAAAACATCTCCAAGGACCATCCAAGGATCCTTGAGGAAGGACCCTTCATGGTGCCCAAGATTGTCCAAGACAGCCCAATCCATGGAGGCAATCGACGCCCCATTGGTAGGGTTTCGTAAGTTGGAACTTAGGCGTGGGTGAGAGGAAGCCCAAGAAAGGCCTCAATCCCAGACCACGGACCAACAAGACGGTTCGTTGGTCAAGGGACGGACCGTCGATGGGTTTGTTCCTGCATGCAGTTCACTGCCGAGTGAGGGGTGAACTTGTAAATTCACCCCACGTACAAATAAGCTATTTGGCGGTTACTTAAAGGTATTTAAGGTATTTTAAACATGTATATATGTCTTTAACACTTAGAAGATTTCATTCTTCCAAATCAAAACTCCAAAATCCCTTAGAAATTCCATAGAACTCCGTTGGAGTCAAAACTCAAGGAAGGGCTTGGATTGGAGAATTGAGTGGATATTCTTCATCAAATTGAAGAATTAGATTCATTGAGGTATGTTTTTTGATCCTTTAAACTCTCTTCATCAAGGAGCACAACTCTCAAAGAAGTTTTCTAACATTTTTTAGAGTTGAATTGTCCAATTTCATGATCTACCGTGGGTTCTTGCATTAATGATTTTTAGAAATTGATTATGGATTTTATTGTTATTGTATTAATGATTTTAACCTAAATAACATATGAACCCATGAATTGGATGAACCCTAGTTTTTGACTAAGTTATGGGTTACTTGATATTGATCTTATGTTTACGAACTCTAATGTAGTTTCATATAGGCTATTCATTGATGTAATAATTATAGTAAATTGATATATAGGGTGTATTATATTGATGAATATGTAGTAAATTGACCTAGTTTCATAAATATTGTTATAATTATGTTGAATTGTTGGTTATGGCCATGGATAAGGGCCTTATGATATCGAATTGAATGGTTTAGCATTGAATTGAGGTATTGAAGATGGAGTGGTGGGACACTGCCCTATTTCCTTTGTTCTATGATTATTAGACTTCAATTTTATTGTGATTGGTATGGTCCACTTATGGTAGCGGTGTTATGTGTTTTACTTGCAGTTGATGTGGCCTTGTCGGCACTATTTTAAGTAATATGATGATCATGGCCTTGTAGGCAAACTACTTGAAGTATTATGATGATTGTGTGAAGTATGATAATGTCTAAATACATTATATGTAATGTGAAAGTATATGTGTTTTTCTATTGATGTTATGTAGGTGACCATATTAGACCAAGATTATGGCTTTGTGTGTATAGTCTTAGGGTTGATGATTGGTTATTCCTAATTGACTACATGAGTCTATGTTGGACATATTGATGATGATAAGGTAGTGTATAAGATGACTTAAAGAGGATATGGTTATGTCAATGTGTTTCTAGAATGACATGTAATATGTATTAAAGTGAAGTATGTGGAGTCTTGTCTTGGTTGACTTGTGTCCATTACTTGATGCATTTATGAAAGTGAATATGTGATGTCTTGACTTAGGATGCTAAATATGTTTAGTCTTGAAGGTATGAATGACATGTGACCTTAAATGATGTTAAGATGGTCTTCTATGTGAAACCTTGAACCTAGTGGTAAGGTTATGAATGTTAAAGTCGTAAGCCATAACGGTATCCTTCAAAGTAAAGGAATGATAGAATTGAGGTTAATTGGATGGAACGACATCATATTAATCCTTAGAAAATTCATGATGAGCTTCTTGTCGCCATTGTGAGGTATCTCTAGTGGACCTTTCTTTGGTAGGTTAAATGTGATTGGGTTATGAACTTGATATGGAACCCCTTTATATGAACCTTAAGTGTAAATTACTCTATAGAAATGAAGGCTAGCACCGAGTGAGTATGGTAAGGGAAGTAGTTCTAGTTAAATAATGAGACTAGATTACAAAGCATTCCCTTCATATTCCTTATCATGTGCCTACATGGGATGTGTATAAGTTCTACCATTGTCAAGTTAAACACCCTCATCGGAGTAGTTTAGAACATCAGATTTCATGTCTTACTATCATGGTCTATGTCGGTTATTGCTTTTTCTCATCATATGGAATACCTACTAGCATTAAAGAAGTTCTATGAAGTTTCGGTGGTGGTATGGTGTCTATACATTTCACAATAGGTTTTGAAGGTATTAATTGGAGTTCCTAGGTCTTGTCCAAGACCATTACTTGAATGTCCTTTATGTGATGTATGAGTCTTATATGAACTAATGAATGTAATGAGTTAAGAAAGAAAGTATGTTAAATGAATAAGTTCTTATCTAGTTTAGTTAAGGGTTGTCTAGTTAAGGTGTGAAGGGGGCATAGAAATGGTCACTTTGTATCTTACCTTGATGAGTCTTAAGAATGAATCTAGTTAGGGAAGATGTTGATTATGTGGACACAATATAAACTTAATTAGTCTTATGGATTATTTAGGTAGTCTTGAAGAGGTCAATCATGGACGTTATCTTCTTGATTTACTTAAGTAGGTCTTTTGATAGCCTTTAGAAAGAGAATATCATGTTAGCTATACGTTGGTATGTATGATGTCTTGTAAGTGTGTGTGCATCTTACAGAAGTAGTCTTGAGGCTCATATAGGCATGCTTAGGGAGGTTGTATGGGAGGTCTCTCTTTGTGTTGCTCAAGTGAGTCTTAGGATAACTTTTAGTGAGAATATTACATGCTAGGAAGGGCTTAAAGGAAAGATTAAGCAACAATGAAGTTAAGCTACTGTAATGTGGTTCCAAAAATGTGAATATTTAGTTAAATGTCATCTTATATGTTTCTAAGTTTATAAATGTTATTCTTGTGATTATATTATGATGTTTAAATGAAAAGAAGCATATTCCCAATAAATGTTCGTTTTCATGATTTTTATGCATTATGTCATACTTAGTACATGCGGTTGTAATAATTCATGCTTTTATCTATCTCTATAGTTGTTGGTAGGTGAGGAGCATTTGGGAAAGAAGACTTGGAATGTAGCATCGTTCAAGAGAAGTTGAAGTATGTCCTCATTTGACTCGAGGGCATAGATGTCTTTTATGTTTCTTATTGAAGTATTGTACTAGACTAAGTATTTTTATATTCGTATTTCGTATGGGTCGTGTCCCAAGCGTTCTCATGTCTTAAGTTTGATGAGATTGAGACTTAGTATTTCCTATGACTTTATATGAAAGATTTTTAAAGACTATGAAACGTTTTGTGAAAAGTTTTAATTCCTCACTATTTTTCATTATGTTTATGTGATAAATGATATGTAAGGGCTTCTACAAGACCTCCGAGAGGTCAAGTACGCCGGTTGCAATCCGAGATTGACCCTAACTTCTAGGGTGTGGTTTCGGGATGTGTCAATGGCTAATTCAGATATATATTTTTGACTAAATTATCATAGTAATACATTTATGTGAAAATCATATAGTTCTATGATCCTGAATAATTGATAGGGTTTCTGCATGTTTAGATTGTTTATGTTTTCACAATCATTAAAATCCTTACATGTGGTATCAGAGCCAAGTTTAAGAATTAGTGATTTTTCATAAAAATTTAGTGTTTTCCTTATTTGAAAACAGTAATAGATAGCATTAAGTGAAATAATTATTCACTATCATGATGTATTTTATTTTGAAATTATGCATATGAGATTACTTAATCACCAATGTGGTCTAATCTTTGAAGCATTAATTCAAAATAATAATGATTAAATGTACATTCATTTATCCATTATTTTGAAGCATATAACTAATATAACTTATGGATACATTGAAGTTTTCGGTTGTAAAATATTTACGGATCACCCAAAGGTTGATTATTTCATTTTATAACTATTGAAAATTAAAGAGATAATTAGATGTGTCGTTAGTTTTATTTATTTATCAAAAGATAATAAATATTATTGATTGATACATTAAAAATTATTAAATTACGTTAAATTCACATCTAAGCATCATTATGTTTAAAGTTGTATTTTGATGTTTAGCCCAAAGGAGGACATCAATATACATTGAAGAATTTATAAACCATTTATGAATTTGATAGTAAGTATAAAATTCATAAATCAAATTATTAACACATGAGCATATTATATTTTCAGTATTGATTTTCATTCACACTATGCTTCTGTTACGGCCTTTAAGGCCTTAACTTTTCAGATTGGTGCGAAGAGAACAAATTCCACCTCAGAGTTTTAGATCTTGATGTTACACTCTACACTGAGAATCCAACTGCTATTACTGAAACTAGCATTAGTGAAGAAAGGTCTTATTATAAGAATTGGGATCGATCTAACAGATTAGGCATAATGTTTATGCTAATGAATATTGCAAGCAACATTAAGACTACTCTTCTCAAAACTGAAAATGCAAAAGATTTCTGAAATTCATGGAAGAATCCTCTCAAACTGTTGATAAGTCTCTTGCTAGGACACTAATGGGTACTTTGACCACCACGAAGTTTGATGGTTCACGTACCATGCATGAGAATGTCACTGAAATGATAAACGCAGCAGCAAGACTTAAGTCTTTGGGAATGGAAGTGGAACAAATTTTTTTTGTACAATTCATCATCAACTCATTACCGTCTAAGTATGTCCCTTTCCAGATGAACTACAACACCATGAAAGACAAATGAAATGTGCATGAATTGCACTAAATGTTAGTTCAGGAAAAAGTAAGGCTCAAGAATAAAGGAACCCACTCCATCAACTTTTTAAGTCATCAAGGAGTTGGAAAGAAAGGAAAGAAACATGCTAAGGGAAAACAAAGGCACTATAATGTTAATGATTCCTCCTCTCAAGTACATAAAAAGGAACACAAAGTGTCGTTTCTATGGAAAATATGGACATTTTCAAAAAGATTGTCTGAAATTCAAGGCATGGCTCAAGAAGAAAGGTAAGCACAGTGAATTTACATGCCTCAAATCAAATCTAACTGAAGTTCCTAATAATACTTGGTGGATTTACTATGTTGTATTGTTCATGTTTCTAATACGATGCAGGGATTCCTTACAACACAAACCATAAACCAGAATGAAAGATATGTGTATATGAGGAATAGAGTGAAGGCTCCAGGTAAAGCTATAGGAACTTACCTTTTGATCCTTGATATTGCGCATCACTTAGATTTACTTGAAACTTGTTATATACCTTCTCTCTTGTGAAATTTATTTTCTTGGACTAAGTTGGATAAGACTGGATACTCTTATAATTTTGGTAATGGATTTTTTAGTTTGTTTAAACATAATTATCTCATTGGTACTGGTACTCTTTATGATAAATTAAATAAAGTGAATCTTGATAATCTATTTGTTGAAACACTCTTAACTTTGCATCATAATATTGAAACTAAACGACGTTTGGTGACTGAACAATCTGATTTCTTGTGGCACAAACGTTTAAATCATATATCCAAAGAAAGATTGGAAAGATTAGTTAAGAATGAAATTCTTTTAAATTTGGATTTTACAGACCTTAACATTTGTGTGGATTGTACTAATGGAAAATAAACAAGAGACACAAAGAAAGGAGCGAGAAGAAGCACACACATTCATGAAATTATACACAATGATATATGTGGTCCTTTTGATATTGCATCTTTAAGTAAAGAAAAATATTTTATCACTTTTATTAACGATTTTTTACGTTATGGGTATGTCTGTATTTTGCAAGAAAAATCTGAAACGATAAATGCCTTAGAGGTCTTTATTATGGAGGTTGAAAGACAACTAGATAGAAAGGTGAAAATAATCAGGCAAGATAGAGATGGTGAATTTTATGGAAGATATGACGAAAATGGACACACCGAGGTCCATTTGCTAAATTCCTCGAAAAGCATGGGATATATGCTTAATTCATAATGCCGGAAACACCATAACAAAATGGTGTAGCAGAAAGGTGTAATTGTAGATTAAATGACATGGTTACGAGTATGTTAAGTAATTCATTTGTTCCTCTATCATTGTGGGTGTATGATTTAAGGACTGTCATTTTCTTACTTAATAGGGTTCATAGTAAAGCAGTCCCGAAGACTGCATGTTTGGGCTTGCTCGCCAGAAGTTAGAGTTTATAACCCACAAGAAAAGAAATTGAATTCAAGAACAATCAGTGGTTTCTTTATTGGTTATCCAAAAAAAATAAAAGGGTACATTTTACTTTCATAATAATAGTACAAGAATAGTTGAAACTGAAAATGCTAGGTTCGTTGAGAATGATGAAGTTAGTAGGAGCGAAGAACCACGTAAAGTGAAAATTAAAGAAGTTAGGGGGTGAGGTTTATCTACATTTTATCTCTTTTGAAAATGTTGTTCCTAAAGTTGTTGTACAACCTAAGAATCAACAAGAACAACAAATTGATGCTCCTGTTAATCTCAATGAAGCGATAATTAATGAACCTGCAGTAGATTTACCGCAAGAAATAGCATTAAGAAAATCACAAAGACAAAAAAGTTATGTTATTTCTGATAATTATTTGGTATATTTACACGAGTCAGAAATTGCTATGAAAAAAGAGTTGAAATCTATGGAACAAAAAGAAATATGGGACCCAATTGAATTACTAGAAGGTTGCAAAAGAGTTGGGTGTAAATGGGTCTTAAAGACAAAACATGACTCAACTGGCAACATCAAACATCACAAGCTCAGACTTTTTGCAAAAGGTTTCATTCAAAAAGATGTCATGACTATAAAGAAATATTTTCACCTGTCTCTAGAAAAGATTCACTCAAAATTATAATGGCTTTAGTAGCTCATTATGACTTAGAGCCACATCAAATGGATGTGAAAACAGCCTTTCTAAATGGAAATTTGGAGGAAGAAGTTAATGTGAATCAACTTGAGGGTTTTTCTTGTAAAGGAAAGAAACACTGGTGTGTAAACTTAAGAAGTCATTATATAGACTTAAACAACCTTCTCGACAATGGTATCTTAAGTTTAATGAAACATTTTAACTTTTGGATTTAAGGAAAACACTGTTGATCGATGTATATACCTGAGGTTAGTGAGAGTAAGTTTATTATGTTAGTCATGTACGCTGATGACATCTTGTTTTCTACTAATGATCTTGGTTTGTTGCACGATACCAAGAGATATCTATCTAACAATTTTAAAATGAAAGATATGGGGAGAAAGCATCCTATGTGATTGGGATAGAAGTATGTAGAAATAGATCACAAGGATTATTAGGTTTGTCTCAAAAAACCTATTTTAATAAAGTGTTATTAAAAAGATTTAGAATAGAAAAATGCTCATCAAGTCCCGTTCCAATTTGAGTAGGAGATACATTTAGTCTCAATCAATGTCCAAAGAATGAATTGGAAAGTAAGCAAATGAATTATATTCCTTATGCATCAATAATTGGGAGTCTACTGTATGCCCAAACATGTACTAGATTAGACATCCGTTTTCGTTATTAGAATGTTAGGTCGTTATCAAAGTAATCCATAAATGGATCACTGGAAAGCTGCGAAGAAAGCATTGTGATACTTGCAAGGAACTAAAGATCATATGCTCACTTATAGAAGAACTAATCATCTTGATGTGATTAGATATTCAGATTCTGATTATGTTGGTTGTGTGGATACAAGAAAATTCACATTTGGATATTTGAACCTACTGCATCCACTCAGATTCTAATTATGTTGGTTGTGTAGATATAAGAAAATTCACATTTGGATATTTGTTCCTAGTGCATCCACTATGGAAGCTGAGTTTGTGGCATTCTTTGAGGCCAAAATTCAGGGTAATTGGCTGCGGAACTTTATTTCAGAACTTAAACTAGTCGACAATATTTCCAAGTCGCTGAAAATTTATTGTGATAATACTGCATCAATCTTCTTCTCTAAAAATGATCAGTATTCAAAGGGTGTCAAGCATATGGAATTGAAATACTTTTCAGTGAAAGAAGAAATCCAGAAACATAAAGTGACAATTGAACACATTAGCACCAAACTTATGATTGATGATCCTTTGACGAAAGATTACCACCCAAAACATTTGTTGAACATGTTGAAAAAATGGGTCTTACTAATAGCAATGAATGACTTTATGTATATATATATATATATATATATATATATATATATATATATATATATATATATATATATATATATATATATATATATATATATATTTCCGTTATTACCTGTTTTCTCTTGTATCGTTATGTTCAGAATGACAGTGACATATTTTATTTTAGATAAAGATATTCTAAGCATTAACCTTACGTCATTATGTATTTAAAGGTTGTGTTGGGCAATATGCTAATGTTGTAGTACATGGAAGGAATTATGTCGAAAATTGATGTGTTACCTCCATGAAACCTATTAGTTGATCTACTCAAACAACAAAAAATGTTGGATTTAGTATATGTGCACATTGTAATTGAAATGTTTATTAAACCATTAAGTAAATAATGTTACGTGTGTCAAGTGGGAAAATGTTAGTTTTTTGACCCACTCACATTAATATTATTTTGGTTTAGTATTTAATAACTGAATAAATTCTAATTCTAATTGGATAAGTGGAGAAGTTACTAATATGTGTGGAGAAGAGGGAAAGTGGACAAGTTACTTAGTCAATTTCAACTACCCATTAAGTTTTTCACTTTACCCATTACCTTTTCCAACTATTCATTAAGTGGAATTACTTGGTAGTTTTAAAACTACTTATTATCTCCACTATTCACCATGATAGAAATGTGAGAATGATGTTAAACACACTCTTATTTAAAGGGTGCACTCTCTGCCATAAAGAGGTAGTCTTATCCATCAAAGCTATTCATAAAGTATAAGACAAGAGAGAGAAAAACAACTTCTGAAAAATCAAAAGAAAAGACTTCCGCTCAATCAAGTCAAGAATTATAATGGTTGATTCATGTATATATTCTTGATTGAATTATCATAGTAACATTTATGTGAAAATCATATAGTTCTACGATCTGAATAATTAATAGAATTTCTGAATGTTTAGATTGTTTAGTTTTCACAATCATTAAAATCCTTATAACAATATATGTCTTAAATGAACAAACCTTAATTTGAGATGTATAAGTAAAAATTAATTTCAACTTTAAGTGGTTCTCTGATAGATTCCAGGAATTATTACCAACTGTGCCAACTTAACATGTTAGCATCCATGTCTATAATTGCTCGATGAGTATTGTCATTATGTAGATCAATATAAAGCTGATTAATAGCTTCTAATTAAGATTGATATACATCGAAATCTCAAATCATTTAGTATGATTGAAATCTCTCTTCACTGTTGGATCAATCTAAACTTGAATGAATTTGACAGGTTATAATTTTATGAGTTAATTTTGTCAACTTTAGATATAACAAAACTATATTTCCATAGTGATAAACCTTATTTTAGTGTCCATCTCAATAGAAAATCACATGGTAACATTTTATTCTCTCCTATTCAAAATAAATGGTGTTTGAAATCAAACCAAATCTTTTGAAATATTTTTGATGCTAATAAAAAGGAATACTCTAATTGAGAAGAATATTTTATATGATATCGTTTTGAATTTTAAAAAAAATGATTGATATGAATATATTTGTACACAAGAAAATGTCCAAATTTACCTTCTATTGAAAACAATTTAAAATTACACCTAATTATAATTTTAGTCACTTATTCTTGTTATTAGCATAGCAACTCATATTAAAAATGCAAATAACAAAAAATATGAAAACATAGGAATTATAATGTGATATTCAAATTTTGTGATTTTTAAAATTTACCCCAGAATAAATCCCAAGCAATAAATCCAAATAGAGGTAAATCTTAGAATTAAGTTAGAGTTGAGTTAAGTATTGGCATCACTTTAGAAGTGGATTATGTTGTCCACAATAAATTCAGCCCAAAACAAAATTATTTTGTGTCCAATTCATAAGATTTTGGGTCATATTTGGCACCCTTATCCTGGAAAAATTAAGGATATACAATTCGGTAAATTGATTTATCAATTCCTAATTGAAATATATGGGGCAGATACATACATACATAATATATATATATATATATATATATATATATATATATATATATATATATATATATATATATATATAGAGAGAGAGAGAGAGAGAGAGAGAGTGTAAACTAATTGGACGAAGTGTAATTGGCCATAATTATCCGTTACAGTGAAAAATTAAGAACTCTACTTTTGGGTTCCTACTTAGAGCTTTAAAACTCGCAAATGAGTTTTTCTTTTTATTTATTAATTTGTTTGAAAAATTGATTAGTTTGTTGATGATGTGACATTCAAGTTATCTCTACTTTTGGTGTGAATTTTTAGTTTCGTTCTTGATATTATTAAAAAAATATTATTTAATTTGACTAATTGAATTTAAATACACATCTCATATTATACACATAAACGTTTATTTAGGTGCGTACACATAATTTTCTACTGTTGTGACATATACATAAATATATTATATGAAATGAGAGGGAGTTTTAAAAGTTGAGAGATATGTTTAAGGTGGGAAGGGAAATTGTTTTTCAATTTTCTCATAATAATTGACTTGAATGTTTTGAAAAAAAATTTCCAAATTAACTCATTTTTCTCAAATTTAAAAAAATAATTTTCCTTCCAAAATTAAAGAATATAATTTCCAAAACTCAAGTTAATCCTTTTAATTTTTTTTCTTGCCCCTTCTCATTCAAAAAAAATTACAATTTTTCAATTTATTTATGAAAATGATTTTTTAAAAAAAATATATTCTTAAAAAATGTTTCAAATTTAAATTTTTTTTACCTCACCCAACCCTTACTACCCCTATACTTACCCCGCAAAAAATTGCTTCTGAAAAGTATTTCAAATTTTATTTTATTTAAATTTTTTACGCCATCCCCCCTGCCTTCCCCCCCCCCCCCCCCCCCCCCACACACAAGGCCACCCAACTCTAGCCACCCCGTCATTCAAAAAAAAAGTTTTTTGGGAAATATTTCCAATTTAAGTTTTTTTTTATTTTTATGCGACCCCACCTCATCACCACCCCCACCCAGGCCATCCCCGTGATTGTTCTTGAAAAATATTTCATAATTTTCAAAAAATCATTTTTTACCCCCCCCCCCCCCCGGCCGCCACCCCGTCAGTTTTTTAAAAAAAAAACTATTTTTGAAAAAAAAATCCTAGGTCAAATCTCACGATCAAAATTGGAACAGTCATCGGAGTATTGTCCTAATTTGGTTGTCGGGGTTGGGGTCGGTCCTATATCAATTATTGGGGTTGATTCGGAACAAAATTTATTTTCGTACAGATACTTTTTAGTCTCAAGCAAAAAATAAAAATTATTTTCTACCCATAAATCAAATATGAGAAAATAAGTTATAAATTCACTTATTTTTCCAAAAAAAATATTTTCTAGGAAAACATTTTCCTTCATACCAAACATACTCTTAGTAATGTTGCTTAAATTGGAATGCTTTGATAGGTTTGAAAGAACTAGTTGAGAAATATTTGCCTATGATGGAGAGATGTGGGTGGATAATCGAGAATCTGAGACATGTTAATTAGATAGTAAACAATTGTCTGTAATGGATCATATAGATATTGATTGATTTCTCATTCCCAGATCTCCTTGTTATCCTAGGTTGTGAAGGTCATTGATAAATTTATTCTTTATCTAGCTATTTTTATCCTTGTGTTCATTTTATATCAAAATTCGTCCCCTCGTCCCACCCCTTCCAAATTGTTTTTAATTGTATGAGTTGTTTGGATTAAAATAAGTGATTTGTAATTCCTTAACTTCTCAATTGCCCTTACATTATTTTTTATGAGGTTTGAAGTCCTCTCCAAAATGGGTATTAGTCTGCATACGACTGCCTCTCCAAAATGGTTAGGAAGATTAGAATTGAAATAATGGTAAATCTGGAAGAGTGGGGTCAAGCCATGACATTTTGAAATTTGTCAAGTCGACAAGAAAAAATGAAAATTGATCATTTGAAGGTGAAAATGCGTAAAATAGTATACCCTCAATATTGTTTTGTCTCGATATCACCACCCCATGGGCATATCCATGCTCTTTATTCAAAATTGGCGCAAAGATTCATATATTCCAAATAAAGACACAGGTGGTAAAGATATTTGCATCGTGTCATGATGTTAATCAAGAGCTTGATGAGAGGTAACCCATGATCATTTCAGAAATTGAAGCTTTAGATATTTTCTTTGTTAAGATAGCTTAGTGTTTTATTTCTGATTCGAGTCTTTTTGAGCTAAATAAGATAAGTACTTGAGATAGTCAAAACTAGTGAACTACTGGAAATTGCTAAAATTAGTGTACCAGAACCATTCTTGAGGAAAAATGCAATGCAGGAACAATGTCGTTGGAACTCTCAAATTTCGCCACTGCAAACATCAGAGGCACCTAATTAGTGCACGTGAACATATGTGGCCTTTACTTTAAGCATTCACATTACTTTTTGTTACTAGTACAATTAAGGGATCTGATCTCCTAACTGGTGGTGGACTCATACAAGAGAATAATTGGTATCTGATCCTTAACTCTTTATACAGTTAACACCCAAATCTAGAAGAAGGTCAGTCAACCACCAGACCTCCCTACTTCAATTGACAATATTATGGATGGTGAAAGACTCGGGATGCACGACTTCATTATGCCTGAGGATAGTGAACTGTGGGACATCATTCTGGATAGACTGCACATGGCCATGAAGGATGTCAAGGTAGGAAAAATCACCAAAGTTGTTCCTAAAACAAGAAAGGAATACAATGAAGCCGACACAAAGAAGATTGAAAAAAGTTACAAGGAAAAGAAGCTACTTGTTAGTGGAATAAGACCCAATGAATACAAACTAAATCTTGTCCTGCGAAATTGCCAAAGAGATACAGGAAATCATAAGGATGACTGATGAAAGAACAAGCCATGTTAAAATATTCCAAAGTGGATATGCTTTAGCTACTTAGTATGAAAACTTCACCAATTAGAAAGAAGGTGAGACTATTCAACAAAATGCATAACACTTTCACCTTCATCACAAATGAGCTACACTTTCTTGGGGAGATGACTCACCAGAGTAAGCAAGTGAGAAAGATTTTCAAGTTTCTTTCCAAATCTTGAGAAAG
This sequence comes from Solanum habrochaites, assembly GCA_027704765.1. Classification (NCBI taxonomy): domain Eukaryota; kingdom Viridiplantae; phylum Streptophyta; class Magnoliopsida; order Solanales; family Solanaceae; genus Solanum; species Solanum habrochaites. The sequence continues at coordinate 37,721,614 of JAKWJA010002493.1, read as the reverse complement.
TAAGGTTGATGCTAATATTAAAGCTACCTTGAAACTCACTATATGGATGATTGGAAATCTAAAGACCCATGATTTCAACAAGAAATAAGATCAACCTATAAAGGATCTATAGAAAGAAAAAAACATTAGCTCTCAAGGCTTCTCAAAATGAGTTAAATGAGAAAGATGAAGATATGACTTAATTTACTCCAAGGTTTCATAAGGTTATAAAATGAAATGAAGGGTTCTTGAGAAGAGGGGTGAAAGCAAATACTCAAATGATAATGATCTATATCATAAATTTGGCAAACCAAGCCATCTTATTAGAGGTTGCTCGATGCACGAAGTTGACTATAAAGACTGTCAAAGTTGGTGGTGACAAAGAAAAATGGAGGGACCAAGTGTTGGGTTTTAAAAAAGGTGTGAATGGAAAATGAAGAGTTGCGACTTTTATGAAGATTTGTGACTTTTATGAAATGTTGCGACTTTTATGAAAAGTTGTGACTTTTATGAAAAGTTGCGACTTTTATGAAAAGTTGTGACTTTTATAAAAGGTAATGACCTTTTTGAAAGATTCTGACTTTTCCAAAGGTTTGTGACATTTCCTGTAAGGCGCAATAAGAACCTTTTCGCACTACCCTTTGTTTTCTATACATTGAGGGATTTTCTCTCATTTTAATATAGAATTCATGGACTTCTTCTTCAACTACTAAATCTAGAATTCTAAGTGTACTTTACTCCCGTTGAGTGGTTCACTGAGACACCGGAGTTTCTGGTATCTATACTATGGTGATTGAGATCATTTTACCCTGGGAGGTCATATTCCAAATCAAACCTCGGATACTAGAGGGGAATAATTTCCTTAAGGGGACTTTGTTAATTCAGTGGACTTGTTCTTTTTCCTATTAAATTTTTTTCAGATTCTGGTACGTGTTTTACAAATTTTAGATTTGTGAATTAATTTCAGTTCTTCTATTCTTTTGTTCTTCACTGGTTCATTAAACTTGGTAACTTCGTGTTTCTGCATAGTTTGTTGGAATCAGTAAGATTCTTTAGACACATATTAACAACAATTCTTCTTTAAGAAAAATATTTCGTATATTTTTTTTAAATCTGCGTCCGATTCTAGTTTCACTACTAGTTTTAATTTTCTAGTTGTGAAAATGTTCTTAAACTTTGTTGTCTTACAAAGATGTTCAAAGTTTTGTTCTAAGTATGTTTGGAATATAATATGAACAACAAAGTAGGCCATGAATTTGGTGGTTTTGCTATTTCTAAAGCCATAGAAAGATTTCAGTTGTTGTATGTTGTATTTTGGTGTTTTTAATTATTTAAAAAAAGTTTTAAGTCATATGCACCCTTTAAACTCTTAAAGTTGTCCGCATATTACATTTTAATTTAGCCTGATACATGTTGAATATCTAATATGTTTAAAAATGATTTCTAGTGGACACAAAATACTTCCATGACAAAAAATGTGTATTTCACATTCCTTAAGAGCATGAAATCATTGGAAATGTTTTTTTTTTCTTTCCATCTAATAAACTAAATTAGTAAATAATGTACAAATAATAATTAATTAAAATAAATTCGTCTTCTTCACATCCTCCCTCACAGCAACTACTCCCATCTCTTTACACACACACCACCCCCTCCATCGTTCTCTCTCATCCTCTTCAATTCTTCTCGTATTTTGTCCTTTTTTTCCTATGTAAATCTAATTAAAGTCTCAAATATTCTAGCAAAGTTTCATTATTTTTGATAAAATACTGAAATTTTTTTTGTAATTGTTACGAAAAATTATTAGTGGAAAGAAGATGAAGATAACAAGTAGAAGGTTTTGATACTATTAGAATGAAAGGTGAATGAGAAAGCTTAGATGAACAATAATGGTGTATTATTGATGCCGGTGAAAGGGAAAAAAATCAATGGAGAAGAAGAAAGGGATGGAGACTATGGTTGACTAGCATTGAGGCGCAACGACTAGTGGAAAGTAAACGGAGAAGTAGAAAAAGCATGGAGGTGACAGTTTACTAGTAAACGTAAACCAGTGGACAGGGGAATAAGATCGACAGAGAAGAAGAAGATGGTGGGTGTCCGGTAGGGTGGGGTGGAGTGGGGTAGGTTAATTCAAAAATAAAATTTTATTTTCTTAAATTGCTTTCTGATTATTTAAAAAGATTTTTTTAAAAAAAATTAATCCAATTGTCATGTGTCATCGTTTCTTAGTCCATTTGCTATGTATGAGCATTTAAAATGCACACATATCTCTTTTATTTTCCTATCATTTTGTGTTAAATAGGTATAACTTTGTTAAGGTTTAATTGTTCAATGTGTACAAGCCTAGATTAAGATGTGGAAGTGAAATATGCGGACAACTTAAAAAAACCACATATAACTTAAGTCTTTAACAAACTATGGAAAATAGGATATGGTAAAGGAATGTGATCCTTCGAGTTGTAGTTGTACAAGACAAGTCAATAGAGTGCAGTTATAAAGCTGCAGAAATTGTGTGTAGTGGTAGGTGGGCACCTGCTACATAGGTTGCCCAATCATCAAAGGTGCCCGGTCATCGACCAATGACATGTTACTAAGTTATCTTATCTCTGATCTTATATACATTAAACACATTGATAAGAAAGAATCTAGTTTTAGTAAAAAAATTCAATAGCAAAAAAGTCATTTTGTCACGAAAGAACCATTCACATATATGTATCAAGGACCTGATTGAGTGCACCAAATTCTCGAGTTGTTATTTGAGTTTAGTGTGTTGTGCTCGAGATATATTTATATGTCATAAAGGAGATTAGATCGTGTTGGCTCATTTTAGTTTTAAGAGTTGAGTTAATGACTAGAGTTAGTCTTGTTGTAACTGTTTGAAGTTTATGTCAACTAGATATAGTTGATATAGTAGCGATAGAGTTATTGCTTTGAGTCTTGTAATAGAGGTGTTATAAGGTCGGTAGGATTAAGAGTTGAATCCTTTGTGAGTACTCGAGTCTGTATTCTTAATTTCTTGAAGTTAGTGGAGCCTTGAGATACATTGTGTGACAGACCATAGTTTTTATTCTCTTGAGTAAGAAAGTTTCCACATAACATATGTGTTTATTACTTCAAGCATTAGTTGTTCTTTATAGGCTTAAGTCATCCAAAGCCACTTAAAGTTGTCCACATTATTCATTTAAACGCCTCAACTAAGGTTTGTACCTATTGAACACATCTACTATATTGAATTGATACCTATTAGACATTTTTTTGACAATCAGCCAAAAATTTTGAAGTGTGTGAGATTCACTCGCCATGACGTGGCACAATAACAAATTAAACTTTGACATGTCATTTATTTTTAAAAAATTATTCAAAAATATCTTATAAAAATTATTTTAAAGTAAAAAATAATACAAAAAGAAAAATCAACCCTATATACCCATAACCCCTTTCCGGCAGAATTAGTCCACCGGAACACCATAGCCCGATAACGAGCGGCAAGTATCTTCACCATATTCCTCTCATTAACACCATTATTGCTACCTATCCTCTTCTTTTTATTCCCATTTGGCAATTTTGTATCAATACAATAGCTGCTATTTTTCCGTTTCTCACTCTCTTCTTCGTACATCATTTGAGATTTTTTGATATTTTTTTGTGTTGTGGATTCTTTAGGATTTGACTTCTTTAACAATTTCATAGAAAACAAATTAGATTTGTATTAGTCTGGTCAGAAAAATGGATGCTTGCCGGATTTTTTTGACGCAATCTAATTATTTATTTATTTATTTATTTATTTATTTATTATTATATTATTATTATTATTATTATTATTATTATTATTATTATTATTATTATTCCTTCTGTAGCTTTAACTCTCTTGAATTTTTCAGCAATTTATAAGGTTAGATTATATTTTTTATATATCAGTTAACACTCTTTTGAATTTTTTGATTTTGACGGTCATTTATTTAATAGACACTTTTCCGATTAAGATAAAAACGACGATATTGGTGTTGACGGATGATAGTAGAAAGGAAAAATAAAGATGAATACGGAAAGAGGTGTGGCAGAGACGTTGGCTAAAGGATTTATCCAGTGAGGAAAATGCAAAAGGCTAAGTGGTTTGGAATTGGGGAAGAAGATATTGTTAGGAATATCTATACATTCAGACTTTTGCTCCACTTTTTAAATGTTGACATGTAATTTTTTGATTGGTTTGTAAGTAAATTGTATTGGTTTCATGCGCTTCTGAGGCGTGTACTACACCTGTAATGCCATATCATTAAAAAGTATCTAATGGGTATATGTTTTGAACAAAAGAGGTGTGTAAGTGAAATATGAGGACAACTTTTAAGTGGTTGTGGATGACTTAAGTCTTCTTTATATTACTAGCATAGTCAAGGGAATTGGTCACATGATTGACAGTGGGCTCATACAAGCAAACAATTAGTATATAACTTCTATACGACTTAATTAGAGAGGATCTTGCTCAGATGGCAGTTCCTCCAAACTTGGACGAAGGACAGAGACCCCTGATTCAATGGTCAACACTATGGTTGGTGGAAGACTAAATGCATAATTTTATCATGGCTGAAGATAGAGAACTTTAGGACATCACTCTGGATGGACCTCATGTTCTTATGAATAAAGTTAATGAAGGAAAAACAACAAGACTGACTCCTAAGACACAAAGGGAGTACAACGAAGCTAATCGGAAGAAGATCAAAATGATTATAAAGCAAAAAATTACTTGTCTGTGGTATAGGACATGATGAATACAATTAAATCTAGGGATGTGAGTGCCAAAGAAATCTGGAAAAGATTGTAAATAACTTATAGAGGAAATAGTCAGGTGAAAGAATCTAAAATGGACATGCTCCCAATTCAGTATGAGAACTTCACTATTAAAGAAGGTGAAATCATCCAAAAGATGCACCAGATTTACCTCCATCATAAATGAGCTACACAGCCTAGGTGAGACGATTCATCCAAGCAAAAAAATGATAAAACAATGTTTATGTCATTAATGAAACCAGAGATCTGAAAATACTTGCTATGAATGAGTTAACTAGAAACTTAAAAACTCATGAGCTTAACAAGCAATATGATCAATATAAGAAGGATCTGAAGATAAAAAATATCTGGCTCTCAAGGCTTCTCAAGGTGAGTTCAGTGAAGAAGATGAAGATATGACCTATCTGACTTGAAGGTTTTATAACGTTGTAAGAAGAAATGACGGGTTTATAAGAAGAGGAAGTGGAAGTAAACCCACAAATGTAAATGATCTCTTTCACATGTTTGGGAAACCAGGACATTTCATAAGAGACTGCCCGATGTACAAAGTGATAGGCAAAATTGCACTACTGTTAGAGGATCTAACATGTATCCGTCGAGATTTTTCAAAGAGTTCAAGCAACATATCTCAAAATCATGTCTTGTATTCAGAATGTGAGAGTCATGATGGCCTATCATGCTCAAGTGAAGATTCTGATATTCACTTGTCTTCTTATCAGGTGAGCAAGAACAGAGCCCACATTGCTCTAATTGTACAATTTCTGATCTAAAATAAATCTTGAATATTTGTGTGGCTATAATGAAAAAAAAATGAACTATTTGAAAGTGGCATTCCTTTTTAGACAAAAAAAATTTTAATGTCTAATTAGTTGAACAGATTCAATTTTTTTTAATCCTTGTGGATATATGCTTTTTAGTCTAAAAAATAACTAGGTATTAGAGTTTACAAATGTGGGAGCCAAATTTCATTTCTTTATTGTGGTATACTCTCATATACTGATGTCAAAATTTAAACTTATGAAGAGTTCTATTCATATAAGTTTTTAGTATTTAGCTTTTTGAATTTTACACATAAATTTATGTTTTGCATTACTTTATCCTAAAATAAGGGTCATTTTAACAAAAAGACATATCTATTAAAAATCAGTAAATATAATGTGTAGTATATTAAACTACCCTATTTAATAAATGTTTTTGGAAGGTTGAATAAAATCACTTATTTGAAGTGTTATGTAGGAGTAGCCATTAGGGCCTTACTATGTTAATTAAAGGGAAAAGACATAAATTCTTCCTTGAACTTATATCGAAAAGTCAGTTACAAGATTAAATTATTTCAGTGACCTATTACACTCCTAATCTTATTCAAAATGATAATAATAACCCCTCAGAACGTGATATGACAAAGAAAATGTATTCACCTTCCTTAAGATGCGTACAATATTTTAATATGTTAGAATGAAAAATTTGAACACATGACAATATTTTATTGGTCATTATATAATTATGTATTACATTTTTTAATATATCAATTATTTCAATTTTTTTCTTTTTTGATCTTTTTATTGGTGGCCCTAATTTCTTCAAAGCATTCACATTTTTCTTAATTTTGAGTTTTTCTCCTTCTCCTTCTTAGGAATCACTAGATTTGTCACCATTGATTGTTTGATGGAAGCACATCCAGTACTCTATCCTTAAAGAAGAACTTGTAAAAAGAAATCAAAAGGAGTAGAATATGATGACTTCAAAAAAAAATGTCAATATTTTTCAACTTAAAATTCATGATTTTTCCGTTCGAACCTGCCGAGGATTCACCGGAGAAGATTACCGAAAAATAATTACGAAAAAGATAACGATTTCAATTGAAAATCTTATAACATTTATACATAAAATTCATGATTATATTTCCCAAATTTATCAAAAATTCATCGAAGAAAGTGATTTCTCCATCTTTGTCTTCTCTATTCTCGCCGGAGCACTACCTACAATCACCACAATGTCATTTTTATGTCTCGAATCATCAAAGCATATTTGATTACATTACCCGCAAAGAATACTAATGAAATGCTTGATTCACATATTAGTTATCATGATTTTAAAAGAATTTTACAAATCTGAAAATTTTATTTGTTCCACCGGCAACAATGGTGTTGCCCATCACGCCTATCGCCTCTGCTCTCATCTTCATAATTGATTTATTGACTCCTATTTCTCTTCAAATTTTTATTTTTTCCTTCAATTTATGAACAATGGAGAAAAAGAAGAAATATATTTAAAAAAGAGAAAAGTATGATGAGAGGAGGAAGATGCCCAAATATTCTTTTGAAAGGTTTAAAAAAGTATCAAGAGATAAAGGTTTTTTAAATTATTTTTTTTTATTTATATGTGAAAACGCGTGTACAACACTTCTTTTGACAGAAACTGGGATTGTCTTTGAAAGGGGGTATTAATATCAATTTGAACAAAATTAGGTGTATAATAGGACGTCACAATAATTTGAGTGTGTAAATGACTTTTCGATACACGTTCGAGGATAATTTATGTCTTTTCCCTTAATTAAACTTGAAACATGAAAATGAAAGATTAAGTTCATTTTAATGTACTAAATTCGAGTAAATTTAAATTATCATATATAAATGTGTCCTTTTTTTAAAAAAAAACCGTGTTATTTAACTTGGTCTTATTTGATATTTATACCTCTAACTTTGAGTGTGCACCAAGAAACACATACAAGTTTAATAATTAGATACATGAGTCCTACATCATCATATATTATTATAAGTGGGAACAAAAAAAGTTAGAAATTGAATTACGATTTTACCCTTACTATAAATTAAAAGAAAATGAAAAAAATAAATTACCGTGTTACCCCTACATTTAATTAAAATGTTATATATTATTAATAAATTAAATATTAAATAATAACTATATCATATTGTTTCATCAGTTTTTTGGCTTTTGATTTTCTTCCTATCTAAATTACTCTCCCCTTACCTATAGTTGTTCACTTCTACTATTAAAGAGGGTGAATGAAGAGTTGTACGGTATTGATTATGGCTTTATGAGAGAAAAGCATGACTATTAAATAAATCTTTCATTTCACTCTAAATACATTAGTGGATCAATAATCACTTTCATTATATTTTTTTATTTCTTTACCGGAGAAAAATGTATGTACACATTCTAAAACTTCATACGGAGCTTGCAATGTGATGAAAATGGATGTTGAATATAGTTACGGATATGAAAATTCATCTTTTCACAAAGTTGACCTTCTAACAAACATAGTAAGTAACTAATACATGTTCATGTTTTGATATATTCTCTTTTGATATTTAATTTTTAGGCAATTATTGAAGAAATTCAACGCGTTTTCATTGATTTACATACTTTGGGTAAGTGAGATGAAAACTCTCTTCTTCCTTTCTTTGTCATTTCACTTAATTATGTTATGTAAATTGATCATCGAAAAGGTTCTACATCTATCTTTCTGTCATTAAATTTATTCCGTTTACTTTATAAGAGCTCAGTTTTTCCTGTTTCATGTCATACCTAGCTAGCTACAATCTTTGGAGGAAAATCATTTTAGATTAATGATGGTCATATCTGAATATTACGTGGTGTACCTATTTTTTATTGCATTCACCTAAGCACCAGCTCAAAGTGTAAAAAAAAAAAAAAAAGCATCCAAGTTAGTGATGTTTATGTGCACTTTTTAGATTTGGAGCAAGAGTTCCTTGATATTCCACATATCATCAGATGCTATATTATCTTAATTAATTTTACATAATTCCACATATCTTATTTTTCAAACAAATAACTGAAAGTTAAATGAAAAGAATTAGTTGTCACCTTGTATTTGTATAGAAAAACATATATTTAGATATTTTAGTCTAGAAGACAATATTTTAAATCCTTCTTTTCAATTACCTTTGGATGCAAAAGTAAGTTTTATATAGAACCGTATTAAATACAAGTTTTAGCGTATTTATAAAAATATATTGTGATAAATATTTATATAGACATGCGATCAGACTTACATAAATTTTAGATTGTAACAGAAGATAAACGTGCAGCGCACGTTTTCAATACTAGTAATATAATACATGCATAACACATAAAAATGCCTTTAAATTGGCTTCAAACACTTATGTCCTTCATCTTTGGATGTGCACAAATAGACATTTAAACTTGTATAAAGTTGAACAAATAGACACACATGTCCTACATTACATCCTACATGTCATTTTTTGTCCTACTTGTATTGTGTCATGTAGGACTGTGTTTACTTGTTCTACTTTTTAAGTGTCTACTTAAGCATATCCAAAGTTGGAGGACATAAACGTAACATGAAGTCAATTTAAATGTCATATTTATATAATACATATAGGACACCCCATAGGATACAAATTATCATGTTGGATGATGCGTAAGATGTGCGTCTTTATTCGTTCAACTTTATACAAGTTTAAATGTTTAATTATGCACATTCAAAGTTAGATGACATAAATGTTAGCTGAAATCAAGTGAAAAGACATATTTATGTATTATATCTAAATTTAAACATAAAAATTAGTGATTGAAAGCAAGACTTTCAACAACATACACCCTGGTTTAACAAATTGAACAAACCTTTATAAGAACATCAATAAACAGTACTGAAGATATTTTCCCCCATTATCCAACACAAGGCTAAAAACTCAAATTCAAACTTGAAGATTATTTTTTCTTACAACATTGAAAACATGTCATTTCCAGCACTCAAATCTCCACCAGGGGAGTGAAAAAGAAAATGTCACCAAGCCTATCATTGCATGGTGTATTGCCACCATAAACCAGCAGCCCCTCTTGGCCATCTCGCTGTCCACTAGCAAAGGCGCACCACCCTCGTGGCCCTGGATGGTCACCGGAATCCATCCACCGCTTCCAAACTAGTGTCTCTGTATCAAGTGCATAGACATCGCCCGCAAATTTCCCAGCACCTAAATGACCTAAGTCACTAGGGTCTGTTTCACCACCATAGATAAAAATGAATTTCCCAATCCCAACTGTTGAAAATACACTTCTAGCAGTAGGTTTTTCACCATTTGTCTCAACTTGCATCCACTTTTCTTCAACTGTATCAAAGTAATGTACATCATCAAGCTCATCACCGGAAAATCCGTAGACAACCCATATTTTGCCTAGGACCACTGTCAAACCAGGTCCACCTCTTGGTTTACAATTTTCCCCTGGTACAGGATATTTGATCCATTTCTTATCAACAACGTCGTAACCCCAAAGATCATTTAACCTTCCAGCATTTCCACAACCACCAAAGACATAGATCCTCCGATCATCAGCAGTCATCGAGTGGTAGCTCCGATGAGGAGGGTCATCGTCATCACCACTAGACAATAAGGTCCATTTGTTGGTAGTTGTGTCAAAAGAATAAAGCTCGTTAAGCTCCTTATGTTCGGCATCTCTGCCACCAAAGATGAAGACAGTCTCCCCTACAGTGGCCATAGTGACACCTACACGAGGGGGAGGGACATCCCCAGCAGCATCAGCCACAGACCATTCTTGGCTATTGAGATCAAACACGTACAATTTGTTGTCAACAGGGACACGAGGTGTGAACTCACCCCCGAAGGAATAGACCTTATGCCCCACAATGGTGATGGCATGTGAGCTTCTTGCCCCAGGTCCGCCGCCTTTTTCCTCCAGCTGCATTTGGAGGGTCAATGTAAATAACAATCCAACAACAAGTTTAAAGTTGATCATACACTTCCACAACCTAGGAACTTGAAGGAAAATTGAAATATTATCCCGTTTACGAGAATGAAACAAACACCATTCTACGTCTATTTAACAATATCATGACATCAACTTGAAAGTATAAAGACTACAAAAAGGGTTACTGAAACAATCAAGAAATAGCTACTCTATCTAGTAGAAACCATCAAGAGCAACAATTCATCATTAAGCCAGAAAGACATTTCTGAAAAAACCAAAACTATGGTAATCCTAAATCTGCATCAATTGACATCAATTCTGCATAAGATATGTTATAATACAGCTTAATCCCCAATAAAATAAGCATTTTTCAAGGTATATACTTGTATCACATCCTATTACCAGTTCTACACGAAAGAACACAAGAAATATTTTTTCTTGAAACTATTTTAGTAGCTAATTTAGTTGGCTACTAAGATATCCTATCCGCAATATCCTCTACCGTTTCAACTTCCCCTCTATCCCAATTTTTAAAAAAAATATAAAACCAAAATGACCACCTATTTGTTCGTTAATCAAGTTTAGCATAAATTAAGTTCAACACAAGGTTGTCAAGTTTGTAGGTTTTCCTTTTTAATCAATTTAAAAAAAGTGACACATTCCTCTATTTAATACTTAACAATTTAACTCAAATGCTCGCTAATAAAGTGATCTATAACTACACAAACGACTTGCATCACTTATTTCAAAAGTATGTTTTTGTTTTAAAACTCCGTATCAAATCAAATAGGGATAATTGTATATAATAGCAAATTAATAATCTAAAATAAATGGAGTAGCTAAGGTTTGATTTAATTATGCTCCATAGCAAACGTTTGCCAAAATTTGTCAGTCGCCTCTCTCTCAAAAATATCGCTCGCCACTCTCCAATTTTCACTCCAATCTCTCGCTCGCTTCCTCACTTTTGTACAAACACAAGTATATAAAAATTGTTTCTATTTGTATAAAACAGAGAAAATTGTTTAAATACATATATTTTTGTTCCCCTTTCTGCCCTCTTCCAGATCTCGCTCGCAACACTCGCCTTTCTCACTTATACAAACAGAAGCGAAATGTATAAATTGTGTTTCTGTTTGTATAAAACGTGAGAAAATTATATATACACATGCAAATACATATATTTTCGTCCTATACACTTATAATTATACAATAAAACTACTCCCCTGTCCAGTTTCTTTTGTCTTTCTCTCTTTCTCGTTTTATACAAATTCAAGTTTTATCTAATTTCTCTCTTTCTCGTTTTGTACAATTCGATTCAATTGTATATTCCCTGTCCAAGTCTCTTTTATCTTTCTCTTTTTCATTTTATACAAATTCAAATTGTATATAATCATTTTATGCACTTATAATCATACAATTCGTTTTATACACTTCGTTTATACAATTCTTTGTCCAAGTGTTTTTCTCTTTCTTGTTTTATACACTTCGTTTTATACAATTAGCTTCAATTGTATATGTATAGCGAATTATACAGTTTCTATATTCGCTATGGAACGCAATTATGAAAACTTTGCTATCGCATAAAAATATGATTTTTTTATTTACTCTATGTGAAAGTTGCCCAATCAAATGTGATATAAATTGGGACAAACCAGGTGCTTTAAATCTGTACAATCTTAATCACATAACTTATCCCCTTCTCATTCAAGCTGAAATCAGCAACTAAACCTTGATCAGTTTATCAGCATAAGTTATGTTATCTCAATTCTTCACTAAGAGCCCGAAAACAGATTCAGCCAAACTCAATAACTTTATTATTTAAAATTCAGAACTAGTAAAATTAAAATTCTAGTTCCATCCGTACAAATAAAAAAGAACTAACTACAACAAGAAGACTCAATAAGAATGCAATGGATGAAATTAATAGGGAAAAGAGCCAAAACCTTGATCCATTTGCCTTGTGTTGCTGCTGCAGCCATGGCTTAAAAAAAATCTTGTCACTAAGCAATTTTACTATTCTGCTGGGTTTTTTTTTTCTTTCCTCTTTCTGTTGAATCATCAAAGTGTGAAATTTAAAGAGACTTTTCATTTGCCTTTATGTCATCGTTTTTAGTACTCATCTATTTCTAAAATTGCCCTTGCAATTAGATACCAATTACAAAAACCACTCCTTTTTGTTTGTTCTAAATCTAGGGGCGTGGATAAGGCCTTCTTGTATTTGCTATGCTAAATTGTTTTTTAAGAAGTATGTTTGAAAAGAAAAAGAAAATTGATGAACTTTTAATTTCAAATTTTCACATAAATCGTTTAAAATCATAAAAATTTAAAACTACTTTGATTTAATATATTTTTAATTTAAACTTATAAAATATATATTTTTTATTTTTTTAAATTTTATGTCGAATCAAAATATGATAAAACAAGTTTAAATGAATAAAAAAGTTTTTTTTTTATAGTTTTCTGACTCACTATGCACTTGTTTTTGCTTTATCTTCGTCTCAATTTATAGGGCATGTTTAATTTACTAAGATATTAAGAAAAAATGGGATTTAAAAAAAATTATGGTCTAAATAATTTTATAGCATGTTTAACTTAATATGATGTTTAAAAAAAAATTAAAATTTATGGTCTAAATAATTTTTAAATATTTGTGTAATTATAAAAAAATTCATTTAAAAATTACAAAAAAATTTAGTTATTTCTATTAATATCATACTTTTAAAAATGTATTAAAAAGAAAAAATCTGGAGCAAAGAAATATTACTTAATTCTTTTTTTTAAGTGAAGAAAGAACTTTTAGGATTAGAAGAATGGCTTATGGTTGTTGGAATTCAAATTCATAAAACCATGCATTACTTTCCATTAGTCCCTGTGTATTACTTTCCATCAGTCCCTATTTACTCGTCAAAATCTTTTTATTTGATTTCTCCTTTTGTCTATTATTTTTGACAAATTAAAAAATTTTTATGATTTTTTATTATATCTTAATTTATTAATATTGAGTAATGACTTTAAAAAAAGTAGTAAATAAATATGTTCAGGACACTATTAATTGATAAAAATCAAATAAAATGATAAAATCATTATATCCATCAATATTTCTTTAATTGGTGTAACAAATCAATATTTGATAATTAAATTATAAATAGAGATGGATAAAGTATTATGAAAAATTAATCAATACTCGCCAAAAAAGAAAGTCAATTTGGAAATTCCTAGATTCCCATGAAGGGCATGAATGTAGCCTTTTATTGTGTAATGAAAAAAATAATTGAAGTTTATAAGATTGTGATTAATCTAATAGCATGATAACATTATCTTTTTGATTATTTTAATTTAAAAGTTGGCATCACAGCAGATGTCAGAAAGTAAGCAAACCGATGCATTTTATAAAAGTTTGATTAAGTGCTATGGTATTAAATATTTATAATACAAAATTGAAATACCAAATATCATATAAAATAATATTAGTGATTATTTATATGTTTGAATTTTGATTTCTTTATCTTGATTAAAATGTTTTTTTTCGCAAGATTGGTTAACGAATTAAATTATTCGTATTTTATTTTAATATTTCTATATATGATGTTAATATGATATAATTAGTACATTTTTCAAAAGTTGAAATCATAATTTTATATTATTATATATAAGTTGAAGTTGATCAAACTTATTACCGATTTACTTTACCTTTAATTATTAAAGTTATAATTATATAGTAATTGAGTAGCATTTTCAAAAATTAAAACATTAAATTTTCGGATCATAATTTTCATATCGTGCCATTAAATGTCTAGCTCATAGGCCTAAACTATACAAAGTACAAAAGCACTATGACCCCGTTTATTTCCTAAAAAATCACATGTCACTGTCTTGTCAATAAATAATTATAAATAATTATATTTTCAAAAATTATCATAAAAATTAATTTGACAAAGTTTAGAGACTTTTGAAAAAGAAAGTGCAGTTGAGTCAGTCGAATATTTTAACCTTTCTTTCTAATATCAATTTCTATTCATAGGATATATTATTCTTATTGGTCGAAAAACGATGAAAGCCAGATATCCTAACCGCTGGACGATAACGGAATTTCATGTTTAACGAACTGCATTGCTCCAAAAAATCTGTTTACTTTTATTTTTTTAGTACTTTGCTGGAATTTTTTTTCAAAAATTTTATCACCCGCTTGAAAACTGTTGGATTTTATTCTGATTTCTTACCATAAATAGATTTTTCTTTTTTAACAAAACGTTTTGGATTGACTTCCTTTTTCTAGTAGGAAAAAGTTTAGAACTCTATAAATAGAGACATGTTCTTTTTAACTTAATCAACATTCACAATATAGTCTTAAAAACTTTGACAGTTTGGTTAGGGAGAGAATTTATGGGTCACAAGCTTAATACGTTATCACTTGTGTGAACCTCCCCTGTATTCCAAGTAAATTGGTTGAGGTTTTTTTCTCTGTATTTTGTACTCTCATATTTATAGTGGATTGCTCATCTCCTTTGTGGATGTAGATCAATTGATCGAACCACATTAAATCTTTGTGTCTTTTGGTATATTTCTCGTTGTCTTCTTGCTCATGATCTTTCGAGGTTTGCTTTGCTAGCTTCCACATTTACACCTACTTATTTTCGGTCCTAACAAGTGATAGCAGAGCCAGATTCAATGATGTAGTCAGGTTCAGTGGTTCGATAATCGATGATTGAACCCAGATTAGAAAGAGGTGTTCATCTTGGCAGTGTAGTTCTAGCAATAATCTTTTTGACAAGTAATGAAGATTTTGTTGGAAAAATTGTTTCAGAGAGATACTTTGTGTTGAGACATAAATTTTGCAAAAGAGATTATGGAGAGGAGAAACAACTTCTTGAACATTAAGTAAAGAAGGTGGACAAATTTATTTTGTTAGAAATTCGCGTCAATGGGGAGATCTGTTGAGTTTTTTTGCCTTGATTTCTTACCATAAATAGGTTTTCCTTTTAGGAAAAGCTTTTGGATTGAATTTCTTTTTCTAGTAGGAAAAGTTTTAGGACTTTATAAATAGAGACATGTTCCTTTTAACTTAATCAGCATTTATAATGTAGTCTGAAAGGTTTTGAGAGTTTTGGTTAGGGAGAGAATTTAAGGGTCACAAACTTGATACGTTATCACTTGTGTGAACCTCTTATGTATTCTGAGTAAATTGGTTGAGGTTGTTTCTTTCTGTATTTTGTACTTTCATATTTATAGTGGATGTAGGTCAATTGACCGAACCACGTTAAATCTTTGTGTCTTTTGGTATATTTCTCGTTGTCTTCTTACTCGTGATCTTTCGAGGTTTGCTTTGTTAGCTTTCGCATTTATACCAACTTATTTTCGGTCCTAACAAGTGGTATCAGAGCCAGATTTAATGATTGAGTCAGGTTCAGTGGTTCGATAATCGATGATTGAACCAGGTTAGACAGAGGTATTCATCTTGGCGGTGTAGTTCTAGCAGCAATTTTTTTGACAGTAATGAAGATTTTGTTGGAGAAATGTTTTCAGAGAGGTTTTCTATGTTGAGACATAAATTTTGCAAAGGAGATTATGGAGAGGAGAAGCAAATTTTTGAAGATTAAGTGAAGAAGGTTGACAAATTTATTTTGTTAGAAATTCAGGTCAAGGGAGAGATCTGTTGGTTTTTATTTGCCCTGATTTCTTATAATATATAGATTTTCCTTTTAGAAAAATATTTTGGATTGACTTCCTTTTTCTAGTGGGAAAAGGTTTAGGAAGCTATAAATAGAGACATGTTCCTTCTAATTTAATCATCATTCACAATGTAGTCTTAAAGGCTTTGATAGTTTTGATTAGGGAGAGAAATTTATGGGTCACAAGCTTGATACGTTATCACTTGTGTGAACCTCTCAAATATTCTGAGTAAATTGGTTGAGGTTGTTTCTCTCTATATTTTGTACTCTCATATTTATAGTGGACTGCTCATCTCCTTTGTGGATGTAGGTCGATTGACCGAACTACGTTAAATCTTTGTGTCATTTGGTATATTTCTCGTTGTCTTCTTACTCTTGATCTTTTGAGGTTTGCTTTGCTAGCTTTCGCATTTTTACTTACTTATTTTCGATCCTAACAGAAATAACTAAAACGTTAGGTTCTCCTCAACTAAATAGATAAATTTTTACTTTATTTTTTGAAGTTTTAGAAAATTCACATTTAGAAAATTATTTTATCTTCTGTGTGTTTTCTTATCGTTGTATTCCACTTCAATTTTCCCTTGTCAAAGTCTAATAATCGACAAAGAGATTAAAAAAAGAAGAGAGAAATAATGGAGAAGAGAAATTAGAGTCTAATCCCCAAGAAAATATTACCTTATTTAGTTTCTTAAATTTGTTAAATTTAAATGCCTAAGGAGTTATATGTACTCTAAAGAATATGAGTTAAAAGTATGTGTTGGATGGCGTATAATTGGTTGTTATTAGAAAGAGAGAGGGAGAAAATTCATACTATATAGAAGTAAACAGCTCTCCGTGATGGTATTTATGGAATTTTTTCTTCATTTTAATTTGGGATAAGGCATAAGTACTCCCTTAACTATACACGAAATTCCGGCGACATACCTTAATTATACATAAGTTCTATTACCCTCGCCTCCTCGAATTATTTTAAAGTGTAATAAACACACTATTCCATGCTGAGGTGACACAAAAAGTGTATTTACTCTTTTAGATGCATGTGAATTACGAAAAAAGGTATTAAAATTTGATTAATATGGACAATTTTCATTTTTAATTAGAAATTTTTATAATTAATTAGTAGAGATAATTAATTAACATTAAAACTTAAATTGATATGTAACGACCTGTTTAGTCGTTTTGAGCAGCAAATTTTATTTCTGGAAAACTGGCTGAGACAACGAACCCCACGACGGACCGTCATGGGCACGACGGACCGTCGAGGGGGGGGGTCTCGTTCCAAAACACTTAGAAATTAGAAATTTTGGTACTGAGAGCGACTCTCTGAACGTCACGACGGAATGGCAGGACGGACCGTCGTGTCCACGACGGATCGTCACAGGCCATTCACTAAAAATCGAGTTTCTGTATCGTGTGACGGACAGCAGGACGGACCGTCGCAGGCACGACGGCCCGTCACAGGCTGCACAGTCACAGGCTGCACAATCCCAGGCTGGGTCGGATTTCTGTTAATTTATTTAAGGGGCGTTTTGGACTATTTCCTGCTTTAATTATAAAGTGGTGGGTTAATGTTAATAAGTCTAATTACTTGGGGGTTAAAAGAGGTAACCTTAAGTTAATTAGTGGGTTATTATTGCCATCTTTTATACTTAATTATATGCTAATTAGGGTAAAAGAAAGAGGGTTTGAATAAGAAAAAGAAAAAGAACAGAAAGAGAGGGAAATCGAGCAAGAGAGAGAGAAAATGAAGAGACAACAAGGATTTGAGGAATTTGCTTGCTTGATCACGAATCTTCGGTGAAGGTAGGTTATGGTTTTTATGCTATTCGTAGTAAATTCTTAATAGCGAATGATATGTGTTGGGTAGTATTATAAAGTCTTCTATATGCTTAATTGTGTGTATGCATGATGTGATTTTATATATATGATTGTGATGAAACAAGCATGATGAAGCTATTGAATCCCAAATTTTGATAAAAACCTAATCTCTTGTTAAATGATGATGCCTTGATATAAAAGAAGGCTTGATGAACTAAAGTAATGAGATGATGATGCCTTGATATAAAAGAAGGCTTATGAATTAATAGAATGAGATTAGTGGGGCGGGTGTCACGAACCGACACGTAGAATTAGTGGGACGGGTGTCACGAACCGACACGTAGTGATTAGGGGATCGGTGTCACGAACCGACACGTAGATTTAGGGGATCGGGTGTCACGAACCGACACGTAGATTTAGGGAATCGGGTGTCACGAACCGACACGTAGATTTAGGGGATCGGAGTGTCACGTTCCGACACATAGTATTAGGGGATCGGAGTGTCACGTACCGATACAAGAGGAATAAAGACTAACGAGGGATCGGAGTGTCACGTACCGACACAAGAGAAATATAGATAATGAATCTTGAAAGATGCTAATATACTCAATCTAAAGAACATGTTTCCCGAAAGAGTATGGTGTGGAGGCTTGAGTCCTCATAGATATGATCGGTGATATTATAAATGATGTTTATACTTGTTGCTATCACCTGTTAAGAATATTAGTTGATTTTATGATGTTATCTGAGATATATTGCTTTCTATTTTGAGTTGGCCGATGATACCTACTCAGTACTTGTGTTTGTACTGACCCCCTACTTTTATGTTTTTCTTCGTTGTTATTTGTGGAGTGCAGCAAACATACCGTCGTCTTCAACACAACCACAACCGCAACTCTAGCCAGTCTTCATTACACCGGATTTCAGGTGAGCTAACGCTTCTAGCTTGGACTGGATCTTCTTCCTCATGTCTTGATGCCTTGAAGTTCCGGCATGGACTAGCTTTTGTTATTTTAGTTTTAGAATACTCTTAGTTTAGTAATTTGATCATAGATGTTCTTGTGGTGATGACTTCCAGATTTTGGGGATAATAATAGATGTTGAATTTTAGAAGTTATTGAATTGGTTTTTATTAATGAGTTTAAGTCTTCCGCATTACTTTCTGTTGATATTACATTGAAATGTTAAGGTTTAGATTGGTTGGTTCGCTCACATAGAAGGATAAGTGTGAGTGCCAGTCGCGATCCGTTTTGGGTCGTGACAAACTTGGTATCAGAGCATTAGGTTCGTTGGTCTCATCACACAAGAACAGGTCTAGTAGAGTCTTAGGGAACGGTAGGGGGACGCCTTTACTTTTCTTTGAGAGGCTATAAGACTTTAGGAAAACTCCATTCTTTCTTTTCTTCTTTCGTGCTATTACTTGAATCCAATTGGTATCTAGGTGATACAAATTGGTATCTGACCATCTTCACTCTATTTCGCAGATGGTTAGAACTAGAACAACAACGACTGCGCCAACACCAACATAGGCAAGACAAGAAGCGTTTGAGCCAGCCACTAGGGCTGTAGCTCAGAGAGAAGTAGTGACAAGAGGCCGTGGAAGAGGCTGTGGGAGGACGTCCTCTAGAGGAAGAGGACGAGCACCTAGCCCATCTGGTACTAGGGCGGTAACTCCTCCACCGACTGAGGAGGTAGTAAGAGAGGGTGAGGAAGGGGAAACTGAACAAGTGCAAAATGAGGAATTGCCACCCCAACCTACCCCAGAAATGATCAATCAGGTTCTTGCTTATCTTAGTAGGTTATCTGATCATGGCCAGAAGCCTCCAGTGTTTTCTACACCAACACCTCCGGTTCCGGAGGTACAACATGCTGCTACTATGGCTCCCCGCATGGATGCCTCATTGGAAATAGGCACGTTTCCTCGTCTGAACACAGGGCCTATAATGACAAATGATCAGCATGAACTTTTCAGTAAGTTCTTGAAATTGAAACCTCCAGTCTTCAAGGGTGCCGAATCTGAGGATGCCTACGATTTTCTGGTTGACTGTCATGAGCTACTACACAAGATGTGTATAGTGGAACGGTTTGGTGTTGAGTTTGTGACTTATCAATTTCAAGGGAACGCCAAAATGTGGTGGCGGTCACATGTTGAGTGTCAACCAACATAGGCGCCACCTATGACTTGGGCAGCATTTTCTAGCTTATTTATGGAGAAGTATATCCCCCGTACTTTGAGGGATAGGAAAAGGGATGAGTTTTTGAGCCTAGAGCAGGGTAGGATGTCGGTTACTGCATATGAGGCTAAATTTCGTGCATTATCCCGGTATGCCACCCAACTATGTTTCAGTCCACAAGAGTGGATTCGCCGTTTTGTGAAGGGGTTGAGATCAGAGTTGCGAATTTCAGCCTTACAGGTAGTGGCCACAGCAAAATCTTTTCAAGAAGTGGTAGACTTCGTGATAGAGGTAGAGGGAGTGAAGCCAGATGACTTCACCATGGCATCGACATCTAAAAGGTTTCGAAAGGGAGGTGAGTTTAATGGTTCTTACTCTAGAGGACAGGGTTCAGGAGGTTACTCGGTCCGACCAATTCAGTCTTCACTACAGACTGTAGTTGGGGGTCCACCTCAGACCGGTCAACATTTCTCTGAGAGACCCATGCTTGAATCTAGAGAGTGTTATGGATGTGGGGAGACTGGAAATATTAGAAGAAATTGTCCAAAACAGAGTTATAGACCTCCAATAGCTAGAGGCAGAGATGGTCATGGTAGAGGTCGTTATTCTGGAGGGCGTGGTGGCCGAGGTAATGGTGGTCACCAAAACGGCCGGGGTGATGGGCAAACTGGAGCCGCTACAACACAACATGGTAGGGGCAACGGACAGACAAGTACTGGGGCCCATTGTTACGCTTTCCCTGGGCGATCTGAGGCGGAGACATCTGATGCTGTCATCACAGGTAATCTTCCGGTTCGTGATTGCATGGCTTCTGTATTGTTTGATCCTGGATCCACATTTTCATATGTATCTTCCTCATTTGCTAATGGTCTTAATTTACCTTGTGAATTGCTTGACATGCCTATTCGTGTTTCTACCCCGGTGGGTGAGTCTGTGATAGTTGAAAAAGTATATAGGTCTTGTTTGGTGACTTTTGTGGGGAGCAATACTCATGTAGACTTGGTTATCTTAGAAATGGTTGATTTCGATGTAATTTTGGGTATGACTTGGCTTTCTCCAAATTTTGCAATCTTGGATTGTAACGCTAAAACTGTGACGTTAGCCAAGCCTGGGACAGATCCGTTAGTGTGGGAGAGTGACTACACTTCCAATCCGGTTCGTATCATCTCCTTCCTTCGTGCTAAGAGAATGGTTAGTAAAGGGTGTTTAGTGTTCTTGGCACACCTCCGGGATGATACTACCCAAGTGCCTTCAATTGAGTCGGTTTCGATAGTCCGCGAGTTTTTAGATGTGTTTCCTGCAGACCTTCCTGGTATGCCACCGGATAGAGATATTGACTTCTGCATCGATCTTGAACCAAGTACTCGCCCCATTTCTATACCCCCTTATAGAATGGCTCCCGCTGAGTTAAGAGAGTTAAAGGCCCAACTTCAAGAGTTGTTGAGCAAAGGTTTCATTAGACCAAGTGCATCCCCTTGGGGTGCTCCTGTTTTGTTTGTGAAGAAGAAAGATGGGAGTCTTCGGATGTGCATCGATTACCGGCAACTAAATAAAGTAACTGTTAAGAACATGTATCCTCTTCCTCGCATTGATGATTTGTTCGATCAGTTACAAGGTGCTTGTGTCTTTTCTAAGATTGACTTGAGGTCTGGTTATCATCAATTGAAAATACGGGCAGTAGATGTGCCAAAGACTGCTTTTCGAACCAGGTATGGGCATTATGAATTCTTGGTAATGTCCTTTGGACTAACGAATGCCCCTGCTGCTTTCATGAGTTTGATGAACGGGATTTTTAAGCCATATCTGGATCTCTTTGTGATCGTATTTATTGACGATATACTGATATACTCCAAGAGTAAAGAGGAACATGAGGAGCATTTGAGAATTGTGTTGGAAATGTTGAGGGAGAAAAAGCTTTATGCCAAATTCTCCAAGTGTGAGTTTTGACTAGATTCAGTGTCCTTCTTGGGGCACGTGGTTTCTAAGGATGGAGTGATGGTGGATCCTTCTAAGATCGAAGTAGTGAAGAATTGGGTAAGACCTACTAATGTGTCAGAAATAAGAAGCTTTGTTGGTTTAGCCAGTTATTACCGTCGATTTGTCAAGGGATTCTCTTCTATTGCTTCCCAATTGACGAACTTGACTAAGCAGAATGTTCCATTTGTATGGTCTGATGAATGTGAGGAAAGATTTCAGAAACTCAAGACCTTGCTGACTACCGCACCTATCCTTACCTTGCCAGTAGAGGGTAAGAACTTCATTGTTTATTGTGATGCATCCTATTCTGGTTTGGGTGCCGTGCTAATGCAAGAGAAGAATGTAATTGCTTATGCTTTGAGGCAATTAAAGGTGCATGAACGTAATTATCCGACCCACGATTTAGAGTTGGCTGCGGTGGTGTTTGCATTAAAGCAATGGAGACACTATCTATATGGGGTTAAGTGTGAAGTCTATACGGATCATCGTAGCCTACAGTATGTCTTTACTCAGAAAGATTTGAACTTGAGACAGAGGAGATGGATGGAACTACTGAAGGACTACGACATCACTATTTTGTATCATCCGGGGAAGGCGAATGTTGTAGCGGATGCTTTAAGTAGAAAGGCGGGAAGCATGGGAAGTCTAGCTCACTTGCAAGCTTCTAGACGCCCATTGGCTAGAGAGGTTCAGACTCTGGCTAATGACTTTATGAGGTTAGAAGTAAATGAGAAGGGAGGATTGTTAGCCAGTGTGGAGGCGAGATCTTCTTTTCTTGACAAGATCAAGGGGAAACAGTTTGATGACGATAAACTAAGCCGAATCCAAGCTAAGGTGTTGCGAGGAGAGGCTAAAGAAGCAACAATGGATGAGGAAGGTGTTTTGAGAATTAAGGGAAGGGTATGTGTACCCCGTGTTGATGATTTGATCCACACTATTCTTACAGAGGCTCATAGTTCTGGATATTCTATACATCCTGGGGCAATCAAGATGTACCGTGACCTAAGGCAACATTTTTGGTGGAGTAGAATGAAGCGCGACATTGTTGAGTTTGTTGCCAAATGTCCAAATTGTCAGCAAGTAAAGTATGAACACCAGAGGCCCGGAGGAACACTTCAAAGAATGCCCATTCCTGAATGGAAGTGGGAGAGAATTGCAATGGACTTCGTGGTTGGTCTTCCAAAGACGATGGGTAAGTACGACTCTATTTGGGTGATTGTTGATAGGTTAACTAAGTCTGCTCATTTTATTCCGGTTAAGGTGACTTACAATGCCGAGAAGTTAGCCAAGATCTACATCTCAGAAGTTGTTCGATTGCATGGAGTTCCACTGTCCATCATATCAGATAGAGGTACGCAGTTTACTTCTAAGTTTTGGAGAACATTGCATGCCGAATTAGGTACTAGGTTGGATCTTAGTACTGCGTTCCATCCTCAGACCGACGGTCAGTCTGAGCGAACGATTCAAGTGTTGGAGGATATGCTTCGTGCATGTGTGATAGAATTCGGTGGTCATTGGGATAACTTCTTACCCTTAGCGGAGTTTTTATACAATAATAGCTATCACTCCAGTATTGATATGGCTCCTTTCGAAGCATTGTATGGGAGGAGATGTAGGTCTCCCATTGGTTGGTTTGATGCATTCGAGGTTAGACCTTGGGTACTGACCTTTTGAGGGATTCATTAGAGAAGGTGAAATCTATTCAAGAAAAGCTTTTAGCGGCTCAAAGTAGGCAAAAGGAGTATGCGGATCGAAAGGTTAGGGACTTGGAGTTTATGGAAGGTGAGCAAGTCTTGCTGAAAGTTTCGCCCATGAAAGGGGTGATGCGGTTTGGTAAAAGAGGTAAGCTTAGTCCAAGGTATATTGGTCCATTTGAAGTTCTGAAGCGAGTAGGGGAGGTGGCTTATGAACTAGCCTTGCCTCCAGCACTCTCAGGAGTGCACCCGGTATTTCACGTGTCTATGTTGAAAAGGTACCATGGGGATGGAAACTACATTATCCTTTGGGATTCAGTTTTGCTTGATGAGAATTTGTCTTATGAGGAGGATCCTGTCGCTATTTTAGATAGAGAAGTTCGCAAGTTGAGGTCAAGGGAGATTGCATCCATCAAGGTGCAATGGAAGAATCGACCGGTTGAAGAAGCCACTTGGGAGAAGGAGGCAGATATGCAAGAAAGATACCCACATCTGTTTAAAGATTTAGGTACTCCTTCTCGCCCTTGTTTTTCTTCTTGTGATCGTTCGAGGACGAACGATGGGTAAATTGGTATATATTGTAACGACCTGTTTAGTCGTTTTGAGCAGCAGATTTTATTTCTGGAAAACTGGCTGAGACAACGAACCCCACGATGGACGGTCATGGGCACGACGGACCGTCGAGGGGGGGTCTCGTTCCAAAACACTTAGAAATTAGAAAATTTGGTACTGAGAGCGACTCTCTGAACGTCACGACGGAATGGCAGGACGGACCGTCGTGTCCACGACGGACCGTCACAGGCCATTCACTAAAAATTGAGTTTCTGTATCGTGTGACGGACAGCAGGACGGACCGTCGCAGGCACGACGGCCCGTCATAGGCTGCGTAATCCCAGGCTGGGTCGGATTTCTGTTAATTTATTTAAGGGGCGTTTTGGACTATTTCCTGCTTTAATTATAAAGTGGTGGGTTAATGTTAATAAGTCTAATTACTTGGGGGTTAAAAGAGGTAACCTTAAGTTAATTAGTGGGTTATTATTGCCATCTTTTATACTTAATTATATGCTAATTAGGGAAAAAAGAAAGAGGGTTTGAATAAGAAAAAGAAAAAGAACAGAAAGAGAGGGAAATCGAGCAAGAGAGAGAGAAAACGAAGAGACAACAAGGATTTGAGGAATTTGCTTGCTTGATCACGAATCTTCGGTGAAGGTAGGTTATGGTTTTTATGCTATTCGTAGTAAACTCTTAATAGCGAATGATATGTGTTGGGTAGTATTATAAAGTCTTCTATATGCTTAATTGTGTGTATGCATGATGTGATTTTATATATATGATTGTGATGAAACAAGCATGATGAAGCTATTGAATCCCAAATTTTGATAAAAACCTAATCTCTTGTTAAATGATGATGCCTTGATATAAAAGAAGGCTTGATGAACTAAAGTAATGAGATGATGATGCCTTGATATAAAAAGAAGGCTTGATGAATTAATAGAATGAGATTAGTGGGGCGGGTGTCACGAACCGACACGTAGAATTAGTGGGACGGGTGTCACGAACCGACACGTAGATTTAGGGGATCGGGTGTCACGAACCGACACGTAGATTTAGGGGATCGGGTGTCACGAACCGACACGTAGATTTAGGGGATCGGGTGTCACGAACCGACACGTAGATTTAGGGGATCTGAGTGTCACGTTCCGACACATAGTATTAGGGGATCGGAGTGTCACGTACCGATACAAGAGGAATAAAGACTAACGAGGGATCGGAGTGTCACGTACCGACACAAGAGAAATATAGATAATGAATCTTGAAAGATGCTAATATACTCAATCTAAAGAACATGTTTCCCAAAAGAGTATGGTGTGGAGGCTTGAGTCCTCATTGATATGATCGGTGATATTATAAATGATGTTTATACTTGTTGCTATCACCTGTTAAGAATATTAGTTGATTGTATGATGTTATCTGAGATATATTGCTTTCTATTTTGAGTTGGCCGATGATACCTACTCAGTACTTGTGTTTGTACTGACCCCCTACTTTTATGTTTTCTTCGTTGTTATTTGTGGAGTGCAGCAAACATACCGTCGTCTTCAACTCAACCGCAACTCTAGCCAGTCTTCATTACACCGGATTTCAGGGTGAGCTAACGCTTCTAGCTTGGACTGGATCTTCTTCCTCATGTCTTGATGCCTTGAAGTTCCGGCATGGACTAGCTTTTGTTATTTTAGTTTTAGAATACTCTTAGTTTAGTAATTTGATCATAGATGTTCTTGTGGTGATGACTTCCAGATTTTGGGGATAATAATAGATGTTGAATTTTAGAAGTTATTGAATTGGTTTTTATTAATGAGTTTAAGTCTTCCGCATTACTTTCTGTTGATATTACATTGAAATGTTAAGGTTTAGATTGGTTGGTTCGCTCACATAGAAGGATAAGTGTGGGTGCCAGTCGCGATCCGTTTTGGGTCGTGACATGATATTTTTTATTTTAATTTCTTTTTTTTTGGATAAAATATAGGGTTTAGGTTGTGTTAAGGGTGTGTAATTACAATTTGAAACAATTTAAGGGGGTATTAGAACTCATGTAGAGTTAAAGTGTATCGCTGAAATTTTACGTATAGTTGAGGTGGGGTGGGAAGGTGGGGGGTGGGGGAGATACTTGTAACTTTTCCCTTTTAATTTCTTTGTTTTTTTAGTTTGTTATATATTTGATAATATGCTACTAAGCACTAATAATGCTTATGTGAGCATATGAGTTTAAGCTATTTTTCTCTATATTGCAAAGGTTTAGATTTAGTTTCTTTAATTTCTCAAATTTGAGTTCTTAATTAGTAATTTCTTTTGAAATGAGCTATATTTAATGTATTTTATTTTGTATGATATTTTTTTACCGTTATTTACAATCCATGTAGTCAAAATATGTCTCACTTCTAGATTCATTTATAACATTATCCTATACATCAGGGAGGAGTTATGCCAATATCACAAGACTCCGCACTTTGTTGTTGTTATGAATCCTTGCATATATGATTCACGTTGCTTTACTATTAGTTGTCATATTTTTATTTTTAATAACTGTTTGATTTTCTGAAACCGATATACATAATTCATATTTGTTGAGTCCCAAAGAAGTTTAGGTTTTTATTCTAATTTAACTATAAATTTTTAAACTTGATTACCAAAAAGTAAAAGAGAACTGACATTAATGGTGTGTTTGAATGTTTCTTCTTTTTTGAATGTTGATTTTGAATTACGGAAAGCTTACCGAATATTTAGGCCAACGAACAAAAAGTGTGCTTTTAAAAATTCAAATGCTACAACATCAAAGGGTGTGACCTAATGGTTAATGAAGTGATTGAGAACTCCGAGGTCTGAGGTTTCTAATTTAACAGAGACAAAAATTACCAGGTAATTCTTCTCATATGCACTATCTTTGATGAACAGAATTATCTGATACTTGTTATTGGTGAAAGATGGAAAAAATAGATTTTTCAAAAAATAGTCGGTGTTATTCTATACAACAGTATATGAGGACACATTTGAGAAAATGGTGACATGAAAGGCTTGGTATTTATACAATGTAACAAAGAGGTGAAGACAGAGTCAAGGACTATTCTTAAAATACGTCTTGAATTAGTCAAATAGTTGCTCTAAATGATGTTTGAACACCTTTTCTGTCAATATATAGCATTAGCAAGGACACATTAAGATAACACAACTAGTCAAATTAAAAAAGCAATCCAACAAATCCAGTATCACACTAAAGATATTAAAACAATACACTATAACAATCCAACATATGAAGTCATCAAAACCATGGTCTAAGAAAATTCATGATTTCCAGACTAATAATAATATAATTAAAATAGAGAAGTTCCTAAATTGTATTACCTCATAAATTTCTTCCTTAGTTTAAATCTTGACGAAATTTGCTGACATACGAGATTGTGTATTCATTTTCTCAACTAGCAAGGTTGAACACACATACATTTGCTTATCAAGAGATATACATAACGCAATAATAGAAACTGATTCTTTAGTACTAAAGAACGTCATCGAGGAAGTGTGGAAAGTGACATAGGACATGTTACAACATGTGGAAGAAATAAAGAATACAATGCAACAATTACAGATGGAAATTACACATACATACAGAGAAGCACATCAATTAGCTGAGTATATTACAAGCATTGCACTTGAAAAGACAACCCAATCCATTACCACAGTTTTCAAGATCTCCCCCCCAAAGGACGGAAGATATTGAATTTGAATAAATCACAAATTCCAATCCTCATAATCAGAACTAGAAAGATTACACAGTCCTAAACAAGACCAATCAACAAATGGGGGCTAGATCAAGAGGATATACAACAAGAAAAAAGTCGGTCATGACACATCTGAAACCCAGAAGAATTAAAAATGTTCAGCTCAAGTCAAGAGGAGTTACCAGATTAGCAGAAGCTAGCGGCTTTCCCAATCGATGTGATTTGGAACTAGGCTGATGTCCTACAACAACACCGATAGCGAAGAAGACGACTGAAGTTTATTACTAACAATTCGTTGTCTCATTCTTCCAAATGCTAATCGACATACAGAAGGAGCACATCCTTGCAAATCACTTGCAGAATGAGAGAACATTTCAGACTTCCAGATATTTCAAGTATTTTTGTTTCTTCTTCACTGTTAGTTGTTTAGGATGTTGTAGTTGTTTTTATTAATTCAATAATAGGACCCATACGGTCATATTAATTTTTTTTTTTGTAAAAAAAACACGCATTCTACCGTCCAAGTTTAACCACTTGGACCTATTATATGGTGACTCCTCGAAATCATTGAATTGCTTCGTTACATAACCACTGTTTATTCTTCTAATTCTGACACGATCCAAATTATCGGGGCACCTACACGTTACCATCTAAGTAGAAGAATCCTCTTATCACAATTGTTATAACATGCCTAAATCAAATAAAACAAAATAGTATACTTAAGACTGGTCAACGGAACGGGACGTACCGGTACCGTTCCGGTTCGTCTCGTTTTGGTTGCCTACGGGACGGGACGAGATAGTCTGAATCGGTACACGGAATGGGACGAAATCGTGATTTCGTATCCGGTGTATCGGTACCGGTTCATCCCGGTTCCGTTTCGGTCCGGTACGGTTTATTTAATATATATTAATTTTTTTTTTATATTTTATATAATTTATATTTAATTTAATTTTTTTAAAATTACAAATTTTATTTATTTAATATTTACAAGATACAAGTTATAAATATAACTTATAAAATAAATATTAATGAATATAAGTAATAACTTATAAAGTATAAACTTCAAAAGATTTAAATTTTGAAAACTTTATTAGACTTTATTTGCAAACTTAACAACAACAAAAAAATTAATAAAATATCTTTAAAATAAACTTAAGTAAAATTATAGTAATAAATATATTTTCTTTCTAAAAAAGATATTATATTGAATTTAAATTTAAATAATATTTAAATTCAAATAATTAATTTTTTTAAATAAAAAATTAAAGGCAGAAAAATTATTGAATTTTTTTTTAAAACAATTTTTTTTTTAAACAAAATGATATACTATATATATATCTATATATATATATATAAATTTAAAGAGGATCACATGACAATAGTAGACCCTTTGTTTTTATTTTAAATAGTTGAAGAAAATATTCACATGTAAATAGTACATAATACTTTCAATTCTATAAATTGGTACTTTCAATCTTTCAATCTACTTTCAATCTTCCACAATCTTAAAATTCTTGTTATTCTTCAAATTTTCTAATGTTTTTAAAAGCATTTTCTTTATAAGGTGAGTTTAAATTTATGTTATTTTTAATTTATTTTAATTAATTTTATACTTTTATATGATATTGTTGATATATTCAATCGTTTGATACTTATATTAATGTTAATTTTTCTTTTTCTTTTTTGTGTATAGATATGCATCCGTCAAATTTATACGTACATCCTGGTCCAGTAGAGCATGATGTATTAAAAATTCAAGTTCATCATCGTTCCGAAGGAATTTGGAATGGTAGCATAAAAGAAGAGAGATCTTGCTTATATACGCGTCGTGGTGATATTGAATTTTGGCAACATTTAAAATATCATCCATTACATTCTCGCATCCTTCAATATTTTCAAAATTGTAGATTTAAAGGAATTCTTAATGTTGGATGTGTGCCGTATGACTCCGGATTAATTTCTGCTTTAATTGAAAGGTGGCGTCCGGAAACTCATACTTTTCACATGCGAATTGGCGAGGCTACCATAACTTTACAAGATATTGAAATTTTATTCGGAATGGTAGTAGATGGTAGTCCTATAATTTTAAATGGAGCGATTCTTTAGGGATTATAGGTAGACAAGAAATGATTTTTCAATTAACAGGATGGTTACCCGATACTAGTTGTTTTTCTGGTGTTAGTAGATTGTTAACATATAAATTGATTGAGTATATCGAAAGTTTGGAAGTTATTAATGATAACTCAACTGAGCATGAAGTTCAACAAAGATTTAGATTATATTTATTATGGTTATGTGGTGGATCAATATTTCCGGATAAATCTAATAATAAGATTAATTTGGACATTTTGATTGACATGAGAAATTTAGATTTAATGTCAACTCAAGCATGGGGATCGGCCGCATTATCATATTTTTATAATTGTTTATGCCGTGCGTCAATGAAAAAATTAAATGAAGTTTGTGGATTTCTCTCTTTAGTGCAGGTATACATATTTTTTAATTAAATATTTTTTATATAGTAGTAATATGCACTTTTAAATTTAAGTGCATTATAAGTAACGTTGAATTTATTTATTGTAGATTTGGGCATGGGAAAGAATTATTCCCTTGCAACCATTGCCAAAGCCTCTAAGAACCAATCAATTTGAGGCTTCAACTGCGCTTGCACGTAAATGGACGCGACATAGAAATCATCAAAATGAGGCACCAACTGTAATCGGTGTGATTAGGGATGTACTTGATAATCTAACTGATGAACAGGTATTTAATATTATTAGTATCTTAAACTATTCATATTTTATTTTATTTTAAATAAGAATATATTTGGTAGATCTTTAAATGACACAATGGTACAAAAAAAATATTTTGTAAGATTGTTCATTTTCATGTAAATATTTTTTTTCCTGCCAATGTTATTTTTATAATTATCTTACTTAATTATTTTTTTATAGTTTATTTGGCAGCCTTATTCGGAAGATGTTATTAATGGATTGCCTGAGTGGTGTTGGTCAGGACAACGTGTCTGGATGGCACAGGTGCCACTGATTTATGGAATTTATCGTGAGTGGCACATGGTTGATCGTGTTGTGAGACAGTTCGGTTATTTACAACATATTCCTGAACCGTGTACCCAATTTTCCGAATATCATTTTAAGCGTGATAAACGATCCAAAATAAAACAAGAAGATATAGATGCATTTAACTATACACAATATTTATGGGAACAACATCAAAATCGTATATTTCGACCTCCATTTGTAAGTGATCAAACATATTTACTTTCGTTGGTACATGAGGCATACCCGCATGGTCATTGGAAATCCACAACATGTTGTACAAAAAGGGTATCAACACATGGCAGGAAGACATGAGGCATTAGTATGTATATTACATAAATTTTAAATTATTATGTCAATATTTAATATTTTTTTTTATTAATATTTGTTTATTCATTATAGGCTAGGGGTCATGAAATGCAGTATCGTCGAGCTCGGATGATTGAAAATGATGAAAATCAATCTAATGAAATGAGACAATATGCAGCGGAAGTCGCTCGTATTTCAATGGAGTCAATGAATGCGGCCTTTCAGGGAACGCGATTGAGCTTTGATCCTGATTACAATCCTCCCACTCAATACGATGAACCACCACCAGTACAAGTATCTCACCGATCACGACAAACAACACCGAGAGAGGGTGCTCGTCGAGGTAGAAGGACCACTGGTGAAACAACTGATTTTTCTGCAGGGCCCTCTAACACTAATGTGGCGACTCCCGAGCCTTATTATCCCACATTTGATTTTTCTGCAGGGCCCTCTAACACTAATCCGAATTTTTCTAGTCAGCAAACAGTTGGTTTTGTAACTCCGCAAGTTCCAATATCTGGGTTTGCACAATTTAGTGGTTCTCAATATGGTTTTCAATATGGTATGCGTGAATTTCCGATACATAATTCTCCATTTGGTGGAAGATTGAATTTTTCGAATGAAAGTATAATTATTTTCATACAATTTTTTTAACTTTTTATAATTTTTTTTAATTTTTATTGCATGTTTATTTGATCATATTATGTTATATTGTATTATAGGTAACTGCGTTTGATGATTCAAGATTTAATGCTGGGGCTTCACAAAATTTAGTTCTTAATAGACAAAATCCACCTCGGAGAACATCTAGGCCACACAAATCAACTAGATGTGGAACAGGCAGTCACTATCAAAATGAAGAAGATTTTGAAAATGAAGATGAAAATGAAGATGTAGAAGATTCGGATTCAGAAGAATAACTTTTTTTATGCACCTTTATTCTAAAAGGCTGAAGATTCGAATTTTGAAATATGTAAATTTTGTTGTTTCGTACAAGTTTGAACAAAGTAATGAGATTCTTTTCTTTTTTTTATTTATTATGTTTGAACAAGTTTGCAGGATTTACTTTTCTTTTTGTAATAGGTCAAATCAATACTTTTTATGTTAGGTCAAATCATTATTTTTAATAGAGTTTAAATCAGTAATATAATAATAATGTAAAGATATTATACGTACAATATTTAAAATGCACAAGACAAATTAAATTCATGTCAACAAATAAATATACAAGATATATCATAGGTCAAATCAATATTTTTTATCAACATTTTTGTATGTTTGAACAAATTTGCAGGATTTAGTTTTCTTTTTGTCATAGGTCAAATCAATACTTTTTATGTTAGGTCAAATCAATACTTTTTATATTAGGTCAAATCATTATTTTTTACGTACAATATTTAAAATGCACAAGACAAATTAAATTCATGTCAACAAATAAATATAAAAGATATATCATAATATTAATAACAAGATAATAAAAACACATTAACCTTAAAAACATATACAAAATATTTAAAATCGAGTAGGACATCGTGCCTTTGTGTGACCTGTCTCCTTACAAACACTAAATTTTCTAGTCATGCGAGCCGGAGCTATATCCATATCATTCTTAAGTCGGCTTCTTTCTTGCGTACCACTTGTCCGCAAATATTCAGTATTTGCAATTAAATTAAAAGGAGCTGGTGGCCAATACATTTCATCACCCACTGGATTAAATGTCTCACTGTATGTTCGTTTGTAATATTTTGCACTGTAGAATTTACTTACATAAGATTTTGGCTCGATTCCGCGAAGTCCACAAAATTTGATGGCATGCAAACAAGACATATGATAGTTTCTCCATTTTCCACAAGAACATTTCTTACCTTTTGCAGTAACCTTGTGGACATTTCCACCTTTACCATCATGAGCAAAAGTAAGAATTTCAAAAACTCCATCACATGTGTTGTAAGTCATCATATCTGTGTGCCCTTGAGCTCTTTGATAATAATCATTGAATTTTTTATCTATCGCAAGAGGCCATGGCATATTACTTTGAAGTAATGCGATTGCATGATTGTTTCTTTCGACAAAACGATCAACGAGAGCTTTGAACGTCATTCGAACTATGGCAGTCACAGGAAGCCCCCGAGCTTTTTTCAATAAACCATTATATGACTCAGACACATTTGTCGTCATGGCACCCCATCTACGACCACGATCCTTATACATTGTCCATTTTTTCAAAGGAAATTCATTTAACCATTCATATGCTGCAGGAGACAATGTTTGGATTTGTTGCATCCGTTGCATAAACTTTTTCTCCTGATGCTCAGTAGCAGCCAACCACATTAGATTTTCGAGTTCACTATTTACAAATTTTTTATTAAAATTTGCTTTTAAGTGTCGAACACAAAATCTATGATATGTGTTGGGTGGACTCAACCAATCATAAGATTGAACGCACTGCAAGATTCCTTGATGACGGTCAGAAATAAGACCAATTCCTTGTCGTTCACAAACTACATGTGTCCATAATAACTTGAGAAATCATGACCAAGACTCAAAACTCTCACATGCAACTAAAGTATATGCAAGTGGAAAAATATTTCCATTCGCATCAATTCCAACCGCAATTAACAATTTGATATCATACAAACCATAAAGATGTGTGCCGTCGATAGAAATGACCGGCCTACAATTTTTGAAACCATCAATGCTCTGTTTAAAAGCCCAAAAAAGAAATTTAAAAATTTGCTCACCTTGCATTGTTGTAGAATGATGCTCCCACTCAATAATAGTGCCTGGATTGAATAATTGTAGTGCAGCCATGTATCGAGGTAATGCCTTAAATGAACTTTCAAAATCACCATAAACCATTCGAAATGCTTTTCTTCGACCTTTTTGAGCTTTTCTGTAACTAGGAGTATAGTGATGTTTTCCTTTGGTAATTTCACGGATCATCTTAATATTTATGTCCGGATTTTGCATAACATATGGTATTAATGAAGTGGCAATCATGTTATCATTCAAATTGAAATGATCCTCCTTATAGTTATCTGTAAGACAAGTATGTGGTTCAATCATTTTTCCTGTCTTCCACATACCGCTTGAAATCTCTCTAAACCGAATAATCCAATCACACCCTAACTCATGACGCTTGCAAATAACTTTTCAACTTTTACTTTTGGATTGATCACAAAGAAATTCTTGTTTAATAGCAAGACTATATGCTCTTACTGCAGATTTCATTTGCATCTTATTCATAAATAACATACCTAGTTGCATATACAAATTAAATTAATCAACATGAAATAAATAAATAAACAACTATAAAATATTTAGTTTTCAACAATCGAACCTGACTGGATATGTTTAGGATTGTTTGAATTCCAAAGTGCCGTTCGAATGGAACCGTCATCTCTCGTGTAGATAAAATCTTCTGCATTTTCGTCTGTGTGATCTAAGTATGGAATCGCTGTAGAATGATAATTAATACTTTGATCTTCAATGGATGCATTATCCACTTTATCATCATCGCCGTCATACATATCATCACTGTCTGTTAATTCATGCTCGGAAGGTTCATCATTGTGCAACTCACCAACTCGTTCATCACCCATAACATTATTATTTACAATTTGTGTACAATAATTCACTGCATTTTGAATTTGATCATACCTATAAAAATAATAATATAAATATATTACATATAAGAAAAATAATTTTTAAGAAATAAGAAAACATTATTTTATTTACCTATTAGTTGAATCCGATAAGAAACAATTCAAATGATTGAAATTTTGGCTAGACTCTCCCATAATATTCAAATGACTTTATTTACCTAAGATTGTTGGTAGATTGGAAGATTGAAAGTAATATGAATATGAAGGATAAGTCTAATTTATAGAATTGAAAGTCTTATGTACTATTTACATGTGAACATTTTCTTCAACTATTTACGATAAAAAAACAAATTTTCTACTATTGTCATGTGATCCTCTTTCTTATATACATATATATATATATATATATATATATATATATATATATATATATATATCATTTTGTTTTAAAAAAAAATTCAATAATTTTTCTGCCTTTAATTTTTTATTTAAAAAATTAATTATTTGAATTCAAATATTATTTAAATTTAAATTCAATATAATATCTTTTTTTAGAAAGAAAATATATTTATTACTTACTTATTTTTTAATTTTTTTAAAATAATGTATTTTCTTATAAGTTATATATTTAAATTTTAAAAAATATCATAATTTTTTTTATAAAATCGTTGTTTTAACATTTTTATTTAAAAAATTGCTTATTGCAGCGATTTAATAAATTTTTTTTTGTAAAAAAAATTAATCGCTGCCAGTGCAGCAATTTATAAAACAAAATAAATTTTTTTTGATATAAATCGCTGCCAGTGCAGCAATTTAATAATTTTTTTTTATAAATCGCTGCACTGGCAGCGATTTATATTTAGATTTTTTTTTATAAATCGCTGCACTGCAGCGATTTAAAATTTATTTTTCTTTATAAATCGCTGCACTGGCAGCGATATACCTTATTTTTAAAAAACAAAAAAAAAATTAAAAAATAATATGAAATCACTGCCAAGGCAGCGATTTGTAAGAAGAAAAATTTTGAAATCGCTGCTGCTTGGGCAGCGATTTCATTTTTTTTATTAAATTCTTTTTTTATTGCAAAATCGCTGCCTCAGCAGCGATTTTACCTTTTCAGGTGAAGTAAGTCGCTGTACCGGCAGCGATTTTACCGTTTTGGTTAATATAAAATTTTATATACCGTTTTGGAATTTTTGTTAATATTTTGTACCCTTTGAGTTTCGAACTCTGATTTTAGATTTGTTGGTTATAAATTTGAAATAAACAGACACTTGAAATTCTTCAGATTATCAACAACATTGTAGTTGAAAGCAGCTAAAAGGTACTTGGTTTTGAAAAAGACAATAAAATTTTATGCTCTGTTGATATTCTTGATGACCGTCCAGTATTTTATACTTAGTGACGTATTTATCCGTATTTATGTTACGTAAGAGCTTATAAATGAGA
Organism: Solanum habrochaites; assembly: GCA_027704765.1. NCBI lineage: Eukaryota > Viridiplantae > Streptophyta > Magnoliopsida > Solanales > Solanaceae > Solanum > Solanum habrochaites. The sequence goes on along the minus strand of JAKWJA010002493.1, from coordinate 37,685,107 downwards.
AAACACTACTTGTAAAATAAAATTCATTATTCAAAATATCAGGTCAAAAAGTATAATTAATAATAGAGATTTGATCAATGTTGCTATACTTTTTAGTGAACTTTCATTGATCATTCCGTCCCACATGTCATCACAACCATTTTCATGTATTTTTATGTTATGTATTTTAGATAATTAATCATTTTAACTTATAGAATAGTGCTTTTATGTCATTTGCAAGTATACTTTTTTCTTTATACCTGTATCAAACGTGTAATTCGAGTAGTAAAATACATCATTTTATATAATGTAGAATGACTTGGGATACTCTTGGACATAGATCCGTTTGTAAGTTGAACTCTTATATTTACCATCTTGTCAATTGAACTATTAAACTCGCTGATTTTCTCATTGTTTAAATCTCAACGAAATATTGTTGATTTTTGTTGTTATTTTTAACCCTGATACTTTTTTGCCACTTTTAACTTCTGTGTAATTGATACTCTCAATACTTTAAAACATCTCTTTTTCTAGGTTTTAATCAATAAATCTACAGTAAGGTGAATTCCTAAAATTTCAATTTAAAAATTATATTTTTCTTGAAAGGATTAAATTTTCAACTTTTTCCTTCGTTTTGACTCTCTTTCTTTTACATTCATAAAAATATTTGAAAAAAGAACCCCTTTATTTGTTGTTTTTCCTCGAAATCTTTTTTCCTTTGGCATAATGAAGAGTGACTATAAGAACTGTAGAGAATGGAAAGAGCAAACACATTGAATACTAATTGTAATGATTTGATTTTTTCATATTCTTTCTCGATTATTTGATCAATAACTTGTCAGTGACAAAACTATTTATAATTTTTGATGAGGCTTGTTATGTGGACGAAATTTTACAAAATCTTAAGTTTCTTTGATATTTTTAAAAATGATTTCCATTTTCTTTTGAAAAACATGACACTTCACCTTTTTGATTAATTGTTTTTTGTTTTAAAAAAACAATTGTAGTGTGCAAATCGTAAGAAGATAATAGTGATCCCCTATTGGTAGTGAAACTATGCTTCCATTTTCCTTTCATAAAAAAGGAAGAGATGAATTAATAAATTTATTGAATTCAATCTGAAACACCTATGTTCCTTCCGTAGAAAAATTCATTGCCAAGACCAATAAAAAATTGACAAAAAAAAGAGAATGACTCAGCTAAGATTAGAGTTGGAAATTAGGTTGAGCTTTTGGATTTTTATTTCTTTACTTGACTATTATTGAATAATAGAAATTTTTTTATTGAAAAATATTTAAGACATTTTAATAAAAACACAATCTATACAACTATTGCTATTAATATTATTACTTTCTGTTGTTGTTATCTCATTTTAAGTTTCTCACTTGTTAAATTGGTTATAAGTCAACATTTTGTATCTATGCTAAATTATTAGTGAGAAGTTATAATATTAATAATACAAACCTTTGTTGTATCAGTGCTTACTGCTATAGTTCTCTTTGTCTTGCTTCCGCTAGCAACATCAACGTGCTCGCATCTTTTGATGTAAAATGAACTTTCTTTTTTGAGCGAGCTTTGACTATCGAACACTGACTATCAAAATTGGCACCAAAGCATTTGAAAAGTAAGCGTAGAATCAGTCAAGAAGACTAATAAGGACAATGTCTTCGCAACTTGATAATATCATTCTTCATTCCCCCTCTTACGAGTGTTTGCTCTTTGACAATCCTTTCTAAACTTTTATAATGAACTACGTGTGACCTGATTCCTGCTAGTAATGGGATACATAAGAACCTATTTTGGGTTAGGTCTCGATATAATAAAATTTCATTCTCCTCCCTAAAGCAAGAGTGGGACAACTTTGCAGATATCAAATAATTATTGGGAAAATTCATAAGAACCTCCTCAATCTATGTCCGAAATCTCAGAGACACATTTATACTATATTAAGGTCCTATTACCCCCCGAACTTATTTTACTAATAATTTTCTACCCCTTTTCAGCCTGCATAATAATAGTTTGAAAAAAAATGTCAAAACACACTGGGCCCACAAGATAATGTCACGTAGATCGAAAAAGGGTAAACAATTATTCATAAAATAAGTTGAGGGAGGTATTAGGACCTTAACAAAGAATAAGTGTGTCTTTGAGATTTCGGGCATAGATTGAGGAGGTACTTGTGCATTTTCCCAATAATTATTTGAAAAGGGAAGAAGTTTGTTCACAATCCATAACTCGCCATCATAATGGTTCAATGTCATAGCAACAAAAATGCATATTCAAAGCCAAAACATCGTGGTTCAATGCAAAAAATCATTTTATTTCTAATAACATATATTTTTTTTTTAAAATGTAGAGGCCGATTCTTAGTTATCATTGAACGATAACACCACCAAACTTAACATCAAGTCAGAATTTGCAAGATTCAGATGGTGCAATGTTAACAAGAATAAAATTTAAAATTCATAATTTTTCTTTAAGTGCAGAATTTTTAAGCAACAATAAAATTTATATTTATAAGTTTGCATTACATATTGGGTTAGTCCACCTTAAAATAGGACTATTGGGTTCGTCCATCCAAAAATAGGACATATTAGGTTCGTCCACCCTAAAATAGGACTTATTAAGTTCATCCATCCGAAAATAGGATATATTGTGTTCGTCCACCCTAAAATAGGAGATATCGGGTTAGTCCATCCTGAAATAGGACACATTGGGTTTATCAGCCCTAAAATATAATATATATTTATATATTGGGCCCTTCAACCCTTAAATGGGATATATAGGGTTAGTCCACCCTTAAATAGGACATAACGGGTTCGTACACCCTTAAATAGGACATATTGAATTCACCACCCTAAAATAGGACATATCAGGTTTGTACACACTAAGATAAGACATATTGGGTTCGTTCACCCTCAAATAAGACATATTGAGTCTATCCACCCTAAAATAGGACATATCGAGTTCGTCCACTCTAAAATAGGATATATTGGGTTTGTCCACCCTTAAATAGGATATAATGGGTTTGTCCACCCTCAAATAAGACATATTGGGTTGTTCCACCCTAAAATAGGATATATCGAGTTAGTCGACCTTAAATGTTACATCCCGCATGCTATAACTACCAAAATACGAATTTCAAAAGTTTCAGGTGCCCTGATGGGCACCACCCATGGACCATAGGGTGACTCACGATCCATCCTGGTGGCCCGTGGTTCACCACCTGCGACCCTTCCTAGAAAATCCTAGAAAATTATCTATGAGTCGACCTACAGCAGGACCCACGAACCATAGGTCAAGACAAGGGTCGTGGTCCCAATCTGTGGATCGAGGCCCCAAAATCCACTCTCTGAAGCCAAAAGTCGGCTGACCAAAACAGATCGTTGATCCATCCATGGTCCATCGGTGGCTTTAGAAACTTTTAAGTTAGGGTTCATTTTCCTTGTACTTTGGACCCCTAAAATACGTCATTTAACCCCTAAATGGACAGTTTTAGCCAAGTAAACTAAATAGAACCTTAACTAATCAATTATTTCCAAAAATCAAGAAAAAATTAGAGTAAATATTAGTCAAAAAGTTAAGAAGTCCTAGTTGAAGAATGCAACGAGTTCTCGTCAGTTCCAGCCCTGAATTTGAAAGATTTCTCCGTTAAATTCATCACCAAGTATGTGAGATTTCACTATTTGTTTCCTTTCACCCATTAGTTCCCTAAAATTCAGTCAAATTCTTAATTCTCTTCATGTTATCATGAATTAGTTACTTTAATGTTCCTAGTTAGATTATCATGTTTTTAGTATTGTTCTACATAGATTTCTTCATAAACTCAGAACTCTAGTTATGTATTTGTTTTAGTTCATCAATTACACATGTTAGGTCAGTTGTTTCACATATACATGCATCACATTTGAATGTTTCATTATTAGTACGCTAATGTTGCATTTTGAGTTAGCATATCAGTATTTGAAGATATCTAATATTATCGAAATTCAGTCATAAATTATTAACTACATATCAGTTGCGAGTGGGCTTAATATCCAGTGGACTAAGGTCAAACACCGTTAACTCCTAGAACTACGTTCCCCCTAAGTTATAAGTCCCCTTTGTGGGCATCAATTTAGTGAACACGTCAATCATGCCTCTATACCTCTGGCAGGGTATGTTGGGTCCTCCCAATGGGGCGTATATATCTGACTCCACATTTAGCTCATGTGGTTTTATTTCAGTTATTAGTAGCTCCCACTATCATATTCTAGTGCATTCACCAGGTTATCAGTTAGTGTTCAATATTCAGTTCAGCATATTCTAAACTTGGTCATTGCATTCAGTTCATGTTCAATATTATTCAGTATAGTATCATGTTTATCTTATACCATTCGTTCAGTTATGCATGTTGTTCAACTTTTTCTATCCTACATGCTTAGTGAATTTCAAGTACTAACGCATACTCTGCACTACTTCTCGTGATGTAGGTTCAATTCCTTAGCATTCAGATCATGCATAGGTCGGTTCCCGATCTCCAGTTCAGCAGCATCAGTGGTGAGTCCTTATTCTTCGAGGATGATTGCCATGCTTATTTCTTTTCCCTTCAGTCCTTAGTTTTAGTTTTTGCTAGATCTAGCTGGGGAATGTCCCAACATTTGTAGTTAGTTAAAGACTTTATTTCAGACATAGTTAGATTGTGTTTTAGCTTTGAAGTTTGATATTTCAGTTATCATTAGACTCAAATATTATTTATTCAAATATTAATGGGTATTCACCATTATTTCATTTTATGATATATTTCGAGTTTCCCGCACAATATATCTATTTCAGTAAATCATTAAGTATGCTTATACTATGCCAGTAGGGTTATCTTGGGCACTCCAAATCCTAGGTTTCGTGTTTGCGTATTAGAGTAGCTTCGGGGCGCGACAAACTTGGTATTAGAGCATTAGGTTTAAGAGTCCCAGGATGTAAAAAAAGTTACACTAAGTAGAGCTCTTTTCCTGTGTATGAAGTGCACCACATCTAATGAGAAGGAATGCAAAGTGTTTTGGGAAAACTTCAGTTTCTTGATATTCTTATCGTGCATGAGATATGATCTAATTTCCTCATTCTAATCCTTCGTTATGTGTTTCAAATCATGCCTCCTCATAGATCTTACAGAAGTAATGTGAATGCATGTAATGCTAATGCAACTCCTTCTGTCCTAGATCAGGATGTTTTGAATGCTGAGTTTCGAAATGCCATTCAGATTTTGGCTCAGAGTGTGAACAAAAAGAATAACCAGCAGACTGCAGTTCCTACAAATGCTAGTGGTGGATCAGTGGCAACTATGGTTTGTGATTTTGTTAAGATGAATCCAACTAAGTTCTTAGGATCCATAAATTGGTGAGGATCCCCAAAACTTCATAGATGAGGTTAAGAAGATCTTTGGAGTGATGCAAGTGACTGGAAATGATAGGGTGGATTTAGCATCCTACCATGTTTAGGATGAATTAGTAGTTAGATAACTTGTTAATGAATCCATACGACTTTACTAAATTGAATTCAGATCAGTAGAACTCCCAAATCGATCTTAGCGTAAAAGGTAATTATTAAGAGATATGGTTTAGAGGTGTGTATAGAAATGAGAATTTTGAAATTCTTGGAATAACTCTCTGTCTTGAGAATGCTGCTTTGGTGCAAGGTTTTTTCTCTTTGGCAGGGCCGTAGTGGCGAGGTGGTGTCCACTGTGGCGCGCCTGACGTGAATTAAAGTCGTTCATAAACCTCTTGAGGTCAAGGAACGATTCCTTGAAGACTCCTACTCATTTTTCACTATTCTTGAGGATAAAGGTAAGCTTTTTACTCCCGAATCCGTTCTTCGATCCGTAGAACGTAATAGAATGGGTGAATATTGATGGAGGAGTGTTTTGTTATAGTTTTTATAGTGAAAACAACCATAATTTGGATAATGAGGATTATGAGTTTGATCTAGGGTTCATAGAATTGATAGTAATCTGGGTAATTAATGATTGTTTATTGATTCCCATATTATATTGATTGTTTGTAGACCAAGAATAAGTGGAACAAATCCATAAAGGGAATATCTAGTTTCTTAGGATTCCGAGCTTGTTTCGAGGTAGGTGATGGTTGTGATTCTATGATTGTGTGATGTATGCTTGTTTTTGTTTCATTATGATACTTGTATATGTATAAATGTTGCAATGTTGATCTTACATTTGTAAATGAGCTAGATTAATTATATTTTCCATGAAATCATGACTTAAATGTATGATCTTGATGATATATTCGTGATTGTGACTGTGGTATGTAAATGTGATCAGTTTCCATATTTCAGCATAACTAACTTGGATCAGTAGCCACGTTCTGGCATAAATATGGGATCGGTTGCCACGATTTGGAATAAATATGGATCGGTTGCCAAGTTCTGACATGCTAACTATTTGGGTTCCTTGAGAGGGACCAATGATTTGATATAAATGTGAAGTTTTTATTTGTTCTTAAATATTGTATTTGTTGATATATATGCATGTGATTATAATATTGTTTGACTTGTTTATGTTGCACTAGTGGGATAGCCGCGTGATTCTACCAGTACATTGTGGTTGTGTACTGATACTGCACTTGCTCTTATTTTTTTTGTATAGGACATCTTTAAACGACTACTGACAGACCTCACTAAGGTTAGTGATCATTCGAATACAAGGTGAACAAATTCTTCTTGGATGCCATGTGATTTTCTTTCATCTATGTCCACTATTTTTGGACTTAGACATTTGTTTTAGCTAGTTGATTAGTTTATTCGTTGGGGTTGTATCCCTTTCTTGTTTAGACTTGGTTCATTGTTAGAATATTTTATAATATTGTTCAGTTTCTATGTTATTCTTCCACCTTGTTAGATATTATTGTTAGATTTTTGTTAGAGTTCATGGAAACCCTATTTTTATTTCCTTAGTGTTTGATTTAAGTGCCTTAGTTTTTAGATTATTTGCTTGATTTGGTTTATGTTGTAGGAGTGCTTCTCCCATCGGAGTGTTATGTGGTTGCCAACCACGATGGTGTGGGTCGTGATAGAGTGCTTTTAGTGAGACTAACCTAGACAAATTCTTCTTAAGAGAGTTGAGGGAGGCAAAAGCTCTGAAGTTTATGAATTTGAGGGAAGGTAACATGATAGTCCAATAGTATGGACTCAAGTTCAGCCAACTCTACAGGTATGATCCTCACATGGTTGTCGATTCCAACGTTCAAATGAAACAATTTTCTATATGGGGTATCTGAAAACAGAGTGTAGGAATGCTATGTTGCTGGAAAATATAAACATCTCCAGGCTTAGGACTCATGCTTAACAAGTTGAAGGAGATAAGCTTACGAAACATGCTAAGGGTAATAAGAAGGTTATAGCAAGAAACTATAAGTATTATCAATAAAAATTGGGTGATGGAAATCGCCTCAAAGTTTCAACAAATTCTTCAGCTACAACACCTTTATCAACTAGTGTCCATCTTCCAAGTATTGAACCTCGAAAAGGTAGATTATCAGGCTCTAAGTCTCGTGAGAGTATTTCAGGCACCAGAATCTACCTAACTTGTCCAAAGTGTGGTAAGAACCATCAGGTAAAGTGTCTTAAAGGAAAGGATGGATGTTTTGGTTGTGGTCAATATGGTCAAAAGTTGAGAGACCGTCCTTCTGCTAAAAAGGGTCGAGGAGGCAATATTAGTAAGTCTTAGTCTACAACTTCAGTAACACCAGCAGGTCGCCCGACTCAGCCGGGTAACTCATCTGGTATAGGTGGCGGTCAGCGCCAAAACAGGTTGTATGCTCTTTCGTCTCTCTAGCATCAGGAAGATTTTCTTTGTGTAGTCACTGGTACATTATGAGTTTTTAACTTAGATTTTTATGCTTTGTTAGGTCTTGAAGCTAATCTTATTATATCTTGTTATATAGCAGTCAACTTCAATGTTAGTCTAGAAACTCTCCCAGAAACCTTATCTATATTTATTCTAGTTGGTGACTTAATTATAACTATACGGGTATACAAAAATTGCCCTGTCACAGTTTCAAAGAAAGTCACCTCAGCAGACCTTCTAGAGTTAGAAATGGTAGATTTTGATATCATTCTAGGCCTGGATTGGTTAACATTCCTGTTATGCCTCAGTCAATTATTGAACTAGGATTGTTCATTTCCAGTCTCAAGATGAACTAATCTTAGAATAGAAGGTAGTATCTTAATGCCTATGGGGCGATTCAGTTCTTACCTTAAGGCGAGAAAGATGATCTCTAAGGGTTATCTCTATCATGTAGTTCAAGTTAAGAATTCATAATCAAAAACCCCAAATCTTGAGTCAGTATCCATATTTAATGAGTTTCCAGAAGTATTTCCAGAAGGTCTTCCTAGAATTCCTCCCGAAAGGGAAATCGACTCGAAATTGATCTCTATTCATATAACCAACCTATTTCTATTCATTCTTATTAAATAGATCCAACTCAACTTAAGGAATTGAAAGAACAATTGAAATACCTTTTACATAAAGGCTTAATCAAACCTAGTATTTCCCCATAGGGTGAACGAGTGTTGTTCGTGAAAAAGAAAGATAGTTCTCTCAAAATGTGCATTGACTATCCGCAGTTAAACAAAGTCATAATCAAGAATAATTATACAACCCCAAGATTTATGACATGTTTGACCAACTTCAGGGTGCTAGTCATTTCTAGAATATAGACCTCAGATCTGGTTATCATCAACTTAGAGACAGAGATAGTGAGATTCCAAAAACAACTTTCAGAATTCGGTATGGTCATTATGGATTTGACGTTATGTCATTTGGACTAACCAATGCTCTTGTAGATTTCATTGGCTTGATGAACAGAATGTTTAACTAATATTTGGACTTGTTCGTTATCGTCTTCATTGATGATATCCTTATTTACTATAAGAATGAGGAAGAACATGCAAATCATTTGAGGGTTGTCCTGCATACTCTCAAAGATCGCCAGTTATTCGCTAAGTTTAAGTAAATGTAAAATGTGGTTGCAATATGCTGCTTTCCTTGGTCATATTGTATCTAGCGAAGGATCCAAGTTCATTTTAAAAAAATAGAAGTAGGGAAACAATGACCAAGACCTACTTCTCCTATAGATATCAGATGTTTCTTGGGTTTGGCTGGGTATTATAGAAGGTTTGTCGAAGGATTTTCATTCATAACTTCTTCATTGACTAAGTTGACTCAGAAAAAGGCTAAGTTTCAGTGGTCAGATGATTGTGAGAAAAGCTTCATAGAACTGAAAACTAGGTTGAGTACATCACCTGTTTTAAATTTCCCACAGGATTTAGAAGGTTATGTAATCTACTGTAATGCATTCATGTGACGCAAAATCTTTACACATTTAATGCTTATTTTTATAGATGTAATGCGTTTGGTAGTATTTGTACACGTGCAACATGTGGACATAAAAGAGGATAGAACAGAAGGCTATTGATAACCAAATGTTAAGTGAAGACCGCGGAGACCATTACAGGTCGTGGTTAAAAAAATAAGCCATCATGAAGACCGGGAATAAGAAGCATTTAACTGGAACTCGATGCAGCTAATGCCCAATTCTCCAAGTGAAGACTAGAGGAGTTATGATGGGTCGCAGTCCTTGTCACGGATTTTGGTGTTTCCCTTGGATATAAGTTAGTAAGAAGACTTCAAAGAACCTTATTATGGGATTGGCCAAGTAAATTCCATGGTCTCACAGACGGGCCGTAGTCATCATAATGAGGTGTGGTGATGATCATGATGTATATCCTGTGGGTAGACCTCGAGAAGCTTAAAAGTGAATTGGTCATGTTAAGAACACGGGTACCTAGATGGACTGTGGTCATTGTCATAAGTCGTGGTGATGTCCATCAGAGGAATCCAGTATGAAAGCTTGAAGAGTCTATTTTAGGTGAGTGCAATTGAAGACCACAACGGGCTTCACAGACCTTGAAGCCCTTGACGGGTCGTAGAGCTGCATGCATTTTAGTCCAAATTTGAGCAGGACTCTTTCTAAAACACTTTAATTAACTTAATCATGTCATTTTTATGTTTTTATCATATCTTACCTTGAATGATGAAAAAGTTTAATTATTCTTTATTTTAGATTTTTGACTTTTAACATTGAATGAAGTTCGACGTTGGGATTTCCTGTTTTTGTATTATCGAAGTTGCTTGTTGATTTGCTTATTATCGTAAGTACTTATTATATGTGTTTTCATTTGATATTTATGAATGTTAACGTGATATCATGTGTGTCTAAACACCACAACTGGGATTGTGGTATCAATGACGTGAATCAAATTAAAATTCCTTAAAACAAGTGATAGGAGATTTGTGTTTGAAAATTCCAACGTATTCTGTTGATTGCACGCATTGGAATGAGCATGTATCTATTATTTTTTTAAGAGAAAAGTAATAGTTAGGGAAAAGCTAAATTAACTTGAAGAAATGGAGTGAAAGTTTGTTTTCGAGAGCAATGAACTTTAACGCCATTGTAAACGAGGTTAAAACTAGTAACACTCTGTGACCAAGAGGACTTGAGTGAACATAATCTGATTAGACTAAGAAGTATCAGATTTATCTAATTCGTCTGTATTTTGTAGAGTTAAATTGCGTGAAACTCAATCATGGGAGGACATTAAGTGTAACATTATGGTGAACACAATTGTGGTTTCTTTTAATCAACGAAATAACTTGTGAATTGAAAACTCTGTTAATTGTTAATCTACATTTTGAATACAAATCTATAATGACATTTGTGTAAAAATAACGACATTTGTGTAAAAAGCGTCAATAAAATCATATCCTGTAAAGATATTCTCTGTAGGATCGACCTCAAATCACGTTGAGTTCTCTAAATTGACTTTGATTGTCTCTATCTCTTAATTGAGGTGTATGTTTGGATCTATAGAATTTTGACGCCACTGCCGGGTAATTTCAATTCATAAGTGTTTTACAAGCTTTTATTCTAAGTGTAGTTAGATGTCCTAATTTTATGTCTTTTTCTTTGTCTGTGTCGTTTATAGGAGAGTTCGACTATGTATGACAAATACCATATGAAGGGATCCCATTTAGTCATGTACGATCTAGAACTCTGGAAAACAATCAGTTAGATTATGACCACACAAGAACTTGAGGCACATATACAAAGATTTGGATTGGAAAATGAAGCCATCGCAAGAGTTATTTAGTCGAATGCTATGAACAACCCACCTAGGGAAGTGGATGAAATTATTCATTCCCACCGCCAACCAATAGCTCCAAGGGGTAGACCATAGCCTCCAGCTCACATGATGTATGAAGAGGATGACTTATACTTGGATGAAACTGGAGCCATATGAGCAATAGTGTTACCTGCACTACCTCCATGTGTTAAGTTCACAATCACCACCACTATTATTCAACTGCTGAATTTGAAAGGTATGTTCATAGGTGCATCGATCTGCAAATCACGATAAATTCCTGGAGTGAATGAGGATGTTCCCATTGTCTTTTACCAGAAAGGCAACAAATTAGCTGAATGAGATGCCTAATGATGCAATTAGGACTTGGACTAAACTAAAGCAAGCTTTCCTAAAATGATTCTTTCCAGAATCAAAAGAGTTGCAAATGAAAGACAAGACAAGTGCTCATAAGTAGTTATCAAGAGAAGCGATGCATGACACCTGGTGGATATTCATCCAAATGCTAAAAAAGAGTCCAAACTCCAAACCATAGTCTTACCGAGAGACATCTAAAACATGAATTTTACATATCTTTAAATTGTGTTATTAATCCTATTTCTGATGTAGTGTGTGAAGGATCTTTTATGTATAAGCCATTCTGAGAGAGCATGCAATTGGTGGATGAGTTGTCAAACAACAACAAGGTATGGTACACTAGGGATGCAAAAGTGGGAGATCTTGGGCACACATTTGAACTTTCAGCTGAGCAAAGGAAAAGAGAAGAAGAAAGGGATCAGGACATGGCACACATGAAGACCCAAATAGGTATGCTTACGAAGCATATTGTCTCAAAGTCTAAGAAGGTAAATGTCGTGGAACAACCAAACATGTATGAATATCAGGATATTGATCTAGATGAAGATTCTAATTACCAAGGCAACAAAGGAGGTCTCTGTAGTTACAACTCGGGAAACGAGTGTTACAATTTTGGAAATGTAGGTCGAAACTACTTAAGGGAAGGACAGTATGATAGGACAACAAACAGAGAGCATGGAAACATGCAGAACATAGATGGGTACAAAAATGATCATAGTGGTGTCTATGTGCCCTGGGTATTAGAGACCCGGCAAGTGGTAGTTCCACCGCGTCTAAGCTAGAAGACATGTTAGCCAAGGTGCTCCAAAAAGTTAAATCAATTGATGCAGGGTTAAATGAGGTAAAAGGTGACTTCTCCAGTATGAGTCAACTGGTAGACTCTCACACCACCTCTATCAAGCAAATTGAGTAGCAGTTGGGGCAACTTTCAGCCTCATTAAATTATTGAAAGAATGGGTCACTACCAAGTTACATGATCCAAAATCCTAAGAAGGACGGGCATTTCATGGCTACATGAATATGAGTGGTAAGACTCTTACTGACCCAGTTTCTGCAGGTACTAAACACAAGTAGGTGTTGGATCAAGATGGAAGAGAGGAGGATGAAGATGAACAATTAGATGACTTGGAGGATGCTTAACCAATAGCTAAACTAGCAAAAGCAAAAAAAAAAAAAAAAAAGAAAAGAAAAGAAGAGGTTAAGGGAACCATGCCTTTACAGCAGATCCTAAGACCACCTCTTTATTTCCCACAACGGCTTAAAAGGAAAGCTGAACATGGGAAATTTTAAAATTTTATCACCATGCTGCGACAACTGTCCGTAAACATACCATTAGTGGAAGCCCTTGAGTAGATACAATGATATGACAAGTTCATGAAAGACTTGGTTACAAAGAAAAGAGTTGTAAGTATTGATTTGACAAACCATGTTCATCATTGCAGTGTTATTGCTAATAGGTCTCTGGTACAAATGAAGGAGGATCAGGGTGCATTCACCATACCATGCACTATCGAATCAATTAAATTTTCAAAGGCCTTGTGTGATTTAGGGGACAATATAAACTTGATGCTGCTGGGCATCTAAAAAGCAACTGGGGTTAGGAGTTCAAAAACCCATAATCATTAGGTTGATGATGGAAGATAGATTAGTGAAGTGACATGTGGTCATCATATGTGATGTTCTCCTAAAGGTGGACACATTCATCTTTTCGGTAGATTTCATGATCTTGGATTGCGAAGTAGATTTTGAGGTTCCCATTATTTTGGGTAGATCATTTTTGGCCATGGGACAAGCATTGGTAAATGTTGAGCGAGGAGAACTGAAATTCATACTCAACAAAGAAGAGGTGAAGTTTAATATATTCAGGTCCATGAAGGAGACACATGACATGAACGTAGTGTCTGCAATAGAGGTTTTTTATGAAAAAGAAAATCGAGAAACCATTGAAGAGAGACTGGTTATTCAAACCTTAGATGTTGATGAATTTTGAAGCTTATTTCTGATCTGACTAAGTAGAGATCGTGAATGCTTTGCAGGGGGAGCAAACTCTTATGCTCCAAAGAAATTGGACATGGATTTGAAAAAATGCCAAGTCCTCCAGCACGCCATCCATTGAGGAGACATATATGCTGGAATTGAAATAGTTACCTAGTCAACTGAAGTATGTATTATTGGGATCTAACAACACTTTACCTGTGATTTTGCCTGCAGATGTTAATGATTAACATGTTCAAGCTGTGATCAAAAGGTTGATAAGGTACAAAAGGACAATTGGGTGGACCATTGTTGACAACATGGGGATACCTCTAGGTATATGCACCCATAAAATTTAACTTGAAGAGAACTATAACCTAATCATTGAACACCAGCAGAGGATAAACCTACCTATGCAAGAGGTGGTAAAAAATGAGATCATTAAGTGGTTAGATGCTGGGGTGGTGTACCCCATTTCTAATAGTCACCACGTCAGCTTAGTGCAATGTATGACCAAAAAAGGTGGTATGACTGTTGTTGCGAATGCAAAGAACAAGTTGATTCCACAAAGACCATTCACCTGATGGAAAGTGTGCATGGATTACATGAAGCTGAACAATTAGACCTTGAAGTATCACTTCTCGATGTCGTTCATGGACCAGATGCTTCGTAAGTTGGCTGGAAAAAACTTGTACTGCTTCTTAGATTGATACTCTGGCTACGAAAACATTTCAATTGCTCCTAAAAGATCAGGAGAAGACTACTTTTACGTGTCCTTATGGCACCTTTACATTGAAATGCATGCCATTTGGACTATGTAATGTACCAACAATTTCCGCGAGGTGTATGATGTCTAGCTTCTCGGACATGGTGGAGGTCACTATGGAGGACTTCATGGATGATTTGTCAGTGGTAGATGACACCTTTGATGACTAGTCCTAAGGCAAAAGGTTTGGGGATAGAGGTCGATAAGGCCAAAATTTAGGTGATTGAAAAGTTACCTCCGCTGATCTGTGTGAAGGGTGTTCGAAGTTTATTACGATATGTCAGATTCTATATGCATTTCATCAAGGACTTCTATAAAATTGCACACCCCATATTCAAACTATTGGAGTCAAATGTGAAATTTGATTTTGATAAGGCATATTTAAGAGCTTTTGAATGCCTAAAAGAGAATCTTATTTGTGCACCAGTGATCACTAGCCCAAATTGGGCGGGCCATTTGAGGTAATGTGCGATACTAGTGGTATTGATTTAGGAGTTGTGTTGGGGCAGAAGTGCAAAAAGACGTTAAATAAGGTTTACTATACTAGTAAGTCACTAAGTGGAGCACAACAAAACTTTGCAGTTACTGAGTAGAAAATACTTGCGATGGTGTATGCTTTTGAAAAATTAAGAGCTTACTTTCTGTGCACTAGAGTGATAGTCCATACGGATCATGTAACTCTGAGATACCTCATAGCAAACGAAAATGTCAAGCCAAGGTTGATTAGATGGGTGTTACTTTTTTTGGAGTTTGATTTTGACGTCAAGTATAAGAGAGGTTATGAGAACTAAGTGGAAAATCGCCTGTCTAGGCTGGAGGCTGATTTTGCTAACTTTCTTGTTAGTGATTTAATGTAGGAGGGGCTGACATTATAACAAAGGAAGTGGTTCTTGCATGATGGGGTAAGTATTTTTGGGATGAAACTTATTTGTACAGGGTGTGTGCTGACCACATCATCTGGCAATGAATTCCTGAAGCTGAGATGTTGCATATTCTAAAAGCCTGATGCTCCTCTCCGGTAGGTGGCCATATGTAGGTGCTCGTACATCCCATAAAATATTTGAGTGTGGGTACTACTGTCCCACAATTCATGAGGCTCTTATAGACATGGGAAGGATTTGTGATGTGTGCCAGCGACAAGGAGTCATCTCTCGGTGTCATGAGTTACCCATGACACTAATTCTGGAGGTGGAGTTTTGTACTGTGCGGGGAGTCTATTTCATGGTCTTATTTGTAAGCTCCTATTGGCAGAAGTACACATTGTGGCTGTGGACTATGTGTCCAAATGGGTCGAGGCAGTCGCTTTGCTTGAGAATAATGGAAAGAGTGTTGTTGGTTTTCTGAAGAACAATATATATAGTCAAGATTTGGCCCACCTAGAGCTATCATCAATGATTGTGGGTCCATTTCTGCAACAAGGTATTCAGTGCGCTTCCAGCCAAATATGGGGTTAAACTGCACAAAGTTGCAACACCCTATCACCCACAAACAACTTGCAAAGTAGAGCTGTCCAATAGAGAGATCAAGGCAATTTTGGCTAAGATAGTGAATGTCAATAGGACAGATTGTGCAAGAAAGTTAGTTGATACTCTATGGGCATATGATAAAGATTTTAATACGCCTATTTGTATGTCTTCATATCAATTGGTATTTGGAGAGGAATGTCATTTGCCGATTGAGCTTGAGCTTGAGCATAAAGCACTCTGGGCTTGGAAGAACCTTAGTTGGAGTGAAACATCAATCCTGAGACTTAATCAGATCAATGAGATGGTTGAGTTCCTGTTGAGAGCATATGTGAGGTTAATATTCTACAAAGAGAGGATGAAGTTATACCATGACAAACATATTGATATAGAACCTTTACTGCTGGTGACTTTGTGTTACTTTACAATTATAGACTTCATTTGTTTCTTGGGAAACTGAGATCTATATGGTCTGGGACTTTTAAAGTAACTCAGGTGTTCCATTTGAGTGCAATTGAGATTGAAAATGATAAGGGTGTGAGGTTCAAATTCAATGGTCAACGAATCAAGTCATACTTAGATGTTCTAGAAGATGTAAAAATTGTGGAGGAATGTAAACTTGATGTAGTTTGAGTAATCAAGTAACATTAAATTAAATTGCTGGGGAGGTAACCCGAGATGTTAATTGTGATAGGTAGTTTCATTTTTATCATTTTCTTTGTTTTTAGATAGTCAGTGTGTGTTGCTGTGGGCAGAACAGACTGAGGTTAAAATTGCATGAATTAGGGTGAAGACAACTCTTCATGATCAGCTTCACAGACTATGGTATCCTTCATGGAAAACTTCACAATCCGTCAATCTTAGCAACAACCTAAGGGAGCTACTGGAATAGCAAGAAAAAGGTTCACGGAAGGGTTCATGGTCCATCAAGACTTGTACAGACCGTCTAGACTCTTGTGAACCACACATAATTAGTTTATCCCCAAGTCAGTTCCACGGAACACTGTACAGACCGTGGTGACCTACACAAGCACTTTCATGGTTTGTCCTTCATGCTTCAGAATATCTGTAACGCGATCTGACCCGCGCAGAAGGAAGAATTAAAATTAAAACGTATATTATGTTCTAAAGTGTCGGGTTTTTTTTCTTCCTATTCTCTCTTCAATAATGGTTATCACAAGCATATAGGTTTCCATCATTCATAAGTTCCAAATTCTTAGAAAATTCAAAACCCTAGTTCTAGTGTTAAGGCATTAAAGTGTGGATCATTATTTCTCTGTGCAGTCGAACCAAATTATGATCTAATTTAAAGTATGTTTCCTAAATTACTTGTTATATGTTTAATTTTATATAAAAAAAATTAGAACTACTTATATTTTATCAAAGTTAATAATGATTGTGTGAGAACGGATCGTTGATGATATCTACTTAGAAGGGTTTGATGAATTGTTGTGGGTTTATATGAGTTTTCTCTAAATTGGTTGTGATATGATGTGAGGTGGTTGAATTAATGAAGAGCAGTGTTGATATGAGAGAATGTGTGTGGCTGAATGAGTGTTACATTCAGTTGCCTGGTGTTTGATGGATATTTGTATGTGTTGTGTACAATTGATGATTGTTGTGTGGGAAAGATTAAGGTATTTGTGTATTGGATGCATATAGTTGTTGTTGGCCTTGTGCCTGTTGAAGTTAAGTGGTGCTAGTAGTCATGTTGTGAACCTGTGATTAAAAATGGGAGTTACGTATCCTATAGGTGAAGTTAGGTGAAACAATGTCTGCATGATTGCTCAAGTGTAAGACCACGATAGGCTTCATAGATCGTGGAAGCCACTACGAGCCGTGAAACCACTCGTGGACCATACTTGGGCATTTCATATCATCATTGGTTATGTTTACGGGAATATTACGGACTATGTTTCATTTCAAGACCGTGCAGCCTTCCTTGAACAAAACTTGGTCAAGCCACTATTGCACACTAAATCTGTCAGAAATCCACGAGGGATTTTATAAACCGTGGTACCTACCACGACCCGTGTTAGCTCCCGTACAAATTACTTATGTTGTACAATTTAACTTTTGTATTTTTTTAATTTTTGTTTTATCTTTGGGAAAATGCACAAGTACCCCCTCAACCTATGCCCGAAATCCCAGAGACACTTATACTATACTATGGTCCTATTACCCCCTGAACTTATTTTATAAGTAATTTTCTACCCCTTTTGAGCTTACGTGGCACTAGTTTGAAAAAAAAATTCAACCATCGTTGGACCCACAAGATAGTGCCACATAGGCTAAAAGGGGGTAAAAAATTATTAATAAAATAAGTTCAGGGGGGTAATAGGACCTTAGTATAGTATAAGTGTGCCTCTGAGATTTCAGGCATAGGTTGAGGGGGTACTTGGGCATTATCCCTTTGTCTTTTGATTCCTTGGCCCTTCCAAATGATAGATTAGGTGACGACATTCAAAGGAAAGGAGTCACTATGTAACTACACAGGGGAAGTCTGAGTACCCGATAGTGCATCATTTTTACTGATTTACGTACTATTGAAGGGTTTGTTTCTCAGGTACTATCCTCCAAGAAGAGGAACGCAAACCCACCTTCTGCACCTACTAGCTCTCAATCTAATGGTCATGATGACACCTAGTATAGTAGCTCCTAAGTGAAAATAAATACCACTATTGATGATCACTCACCTTGGGATACTAGAGTACCGACAAAGAAGGAAATTCTCTAGGACACTCCTCCACAGTCTGAAAAAGGGGTAGTTATTCCAGTAGCAGTAAATAATTAGGAAGTGGATCCGATGCGGGTTCATGTAACCAGTCTAATGATAGTTTGGGAGGAAGTGTAGATTCCAACGACAGATCTCAAGATGATGCTACAATACATATAGCATCTAAAACTGGAACACAAGAAGATGTAGGTAATGTAGGGAAGAAGAAGAGATCACCACCGATGACACCATGGTGCTTTATGTGAATAACCATGAACCTGATCTCGCAGCGAGAAAACAACTGATTGATTGTTACCATTCCATATGGATTGTGGAAATATGTGAGAATTTCTTTGATAATGGGATTGTTAACAAGTATGATGGCTTCAAGAATAGAGTGATCATGCCTGAGACCAGAGTGGTGGTAGCTGTTATCAAAGTTGGCCCCAACATTTATCAGACATTTTAGTTTCATCAATTTTACTAGATGAACAATGCACCTGGAAAAATTTTCTGGCCACCTTACCAGAGAGTTTTATTCATCTTGTGCAGCCACACTGATGAATTTTGCTGAAAACACAAAGACAACTAAACATGGTAACAAAGATATTTGCATTATTGGGGTCCGCTCGATTCGATTATGGTTTGGGGAAAATCAATAGATATCTCTAAGGAGACTATCAAAAGGATGTTACATGGCTCAGAATACACTGCACCAATTTAGTTGGCCTTTTTTTAGAGGATATATCATGAGGTCACCACTGATATACTACGATGGGGGGGGATAATAATTCTCTTGAGAGGGTCTTGTGATGTATTGCGAAACAAACTACTTTAGATGAAGAGAATGTCGTTTAGGTCACAAAACCGCCAACACTCATTACAAAAGCTTCATTATCTTTTACAGCTAAGGTTTGGTGGCCTGGTGTCCGGGCTTAATTGAGATCTACAACTAATAATAACACACTGTCTCCTTCGTTGACTTCTTTGGTAGAGTGCCTCATGGTTAGGTACACAATAAAATATGGGGAAAATTATAGCTACCTAGATGAAAGACAAGGAACTGAATGAGAGAGACAAACTTCCATTTTCTTGTTTGATAGTGAAACAATGTCAACAAGCTAACATCCCCCCAAACAAGCTGGTTGACAGATGGGGTGAAGTAGCATACTTACCCAAGCTTCTAAAATCAAGGATGTTAGGAACCATCTCTTCGGTGCGAAGTCTAGAGTTGTGGGTACTTTGGATGTTGTTCCTCACTTACCAATTGACATCCCACATGCGGATAGAGGTCTAGAATAGGGAGAGTCATCACAACCTTTTATAGAGGCACCACCACAGCTTCAGACTCGCAGGATTCAAGTACCTATGTCACTATTCCTATGCTTTTTCTTGAAAAATTAGTTGCAGATCAATATCTTACCAGGACTCTATTCGATCAAAATGTAAAATGAATACCCAGGTGATAGAGCAAGATTTGTTAGCTGCGAAGAAAGAGATAAAATATGAAATGCAAAATCAGCTGTCCTAAAAGACATGATGGATTTTTTGGAGATCCTTTTCTTGGAGTGATTCCAAGCTGTCGGTTCAGTTGATACTGAAGGTTCAAGTCCCAATTGGCTGAAATGCGAGCTCAAATTGCTAAACTGGCTGAAAAGCCAGTACATGTACCCACTCTGGTCATTCCATATTCCTTGATGCAACTGATCAGTTAGGCACCCTCCACTCAATCACTTGACGATTTTTTGGGTGAACTACCCAAGAGTAAGTCCGTCAAAAGAAAACACAAAGACGGAGAGTATGATAAAGAGACACATGCTAACCTGTCCATAGAGGAAATAAGGAAACACAAGAAAGCCCGCAGGGCATCAAGGAAAGAAGCAAGATAAAAGAAGCACTTGAGTAAAAACATCGAGATGTAGTGTTAGTTGGAGCTTCAGGTAGCATAGTATTTGTCTTGGTGGGCATTAGCAGGCATGATCCTGCGCTGGTGCCTGAGAGTGAACCTATTGATAAGGGTGCCAACATAGATTAGACTACCAAAGCCTAGAGCGCCGCAGGTATCATCCCTCGTCATAGCCCTATTTTGTTTTCATTGACTTTGAGGGAAATTTATTTTTGTTGGGGGGGGGGGGGTTAACAACCTTCTATTCAAGCTATTAGGATGAATGGAGGTTGATTATGTGTTTAATGTGAAAATGGTTATTTTCGGGTTTTATTGGTGTGTTGAGCTGTACAACAACTTGTTGAGTTGTGCACCAACTAATCTGTGTGACATGATTACCTTGACCTGAAATTTTAATGTTAGGATCTATAGGTGAAATCTTAGATACTTACATGCTGAACATTGCAAGTGTGATAAATAAATTGGTGAACCAAGAAACAGGAGAATGCAGTCCTGTGTCATGTGTGTGCGCCAGTGTTGTTCGAAGTCTAACACTAGGAGTGGAAACTAGAACTTGCTCGAGTAGTCTTGCTTAAATAAGAAAATAATCGGATAGGAAAGGATTAGTAGGGCATTATTTAAGCTATTAAAAAGCCAAAAATAAAGTAACAAAATAAATGCTTATCACGTGAGCCCAATTTGAGCCTAAAAATCAAAATTTTGTTCTTACCAGAAAATATCATATCCTTTGGTCTCTGAAGATACGATGTCACAACTTAGGCCAAAAGCCAATGTTGAGGGTGATTGCAATCCGAGCAGAAAGAAGAGCTAAAAAAAAGGTTCAACTAGTGAGCTGAGTATATTATATATATATATATGTATGTATATATATATATAATATATATATATATATATATATATATAAACAAAAAAATTAATAAAAAAAAGCATAAAGAAAGGAAAATAAAAGAGAAAAGAAAAAGAAAAAGAAAATAATGGCTACTGAGATGTGTTGAAACGAAAAAAAAGGGAATCAATCAAAAAAAGTTGTGTGAAAATGGAACTTTGTAAAACCAAGGGGCCAATAATTTACGAAACCAAATATCCATTCCATATCCTAGGCGTACGTTACAAGTTGATAGAGTCCTATAGTGATCTTATTCTGGGTGATGGAAGAATAGAGCGTAGAAAGCAAGGGCAAACGTATGGTTGTTGTTGATTAGTGTTAGATGTTCTTGGAGTGTGCGATCGTAGTACTTAGTCCTAATTATCTTAAGTGAGGGAATTTTTTGGTGTGAGGACACGGTGATTGAATTTTAGAGTAAATTGTGTTAGCTGAGAATTCACAAGCATAAGCATGATCGATTGTGAGTAATGAGATTTCAAATATTGATCCTTGCATGTTAGATCCATGGTTTTAGATACAAATTCTGTTTGAGATGGCTGTTGCGTGGTTGCAAAAGTATTTGAATGATGTGAGGGCTGAAAATATTGTTTTCTTATCACTTGAGGACAAGTAATGGTTCTAAGTAGAGGGTGTTAATGTGCCACAAAATCTTGGCACATTTGATGCTTGAAAACTAAGAATTGATACTAAAATCAACTGTATTTATGTGGATATAATGTATTTGGTAGTGTTTTTACATGTGAAACATGTGGACGAAAAGAGGAATGAAAAGAAGGTTGTTGATAACCAAATGCTATGTGAAGATCACAGAGTCCATTATGGGCCGTGGTTAACTAACCGAGCCATCGTGAAGAGGAAACAATACACAGGAAGTTATGCAGCTGATGACATAATTCTCCAAGTGAAGAACACGGGAGTTATGATCCATAGTCATTGCCACGAATCGTGGTGTTGCCCGTGGAGATAATCCAGTAAGAAATCTTCAAGTAGCCATATTATAGGATCGACCAAGTAAAGACCACGGATTCCTATAGAGGTCGTGGTCATCATAATGGGGCGTGGTGATGATCGTGATGTATTTTCATTGGGTAGTGCTCGAGAAGGTGAAAAGTGAATTGGCCAAGTCAAGACCACGTATACCTAGACGGACTATGGTAATTATCACAAGCCGTGGTGACATCAGTGACAGGAATCCAGTGTGCAAGTCTTGAAGAGTCTGTTTTGGGTGAGTCCAAGTGAAGACCACGAAGGGCTTCACAGACCGTGAAACCCTTAACGGGTCTTAGAGCTCCCCGTGAAACTGCCCACATTTCAGTCCTACTTCGAGTAAAACTCTTTTTAAAACACTTCATTTGAATTAATTAGGTCATTTTTTTATCGGATCTTACCTTGAATGATAAAAGGTTTCCATTGTTCTCAGCTTTAGATTTTTGTCTTTTAACATTGAATTTTGTTTGAAGTTTGCATTTCTTGTCTTTGGATTATCAAAGTGACTTGTTGATTTGCTTATTCTCTTAAGTACTTGTTAACATGTTATAATTTGATATTTCCAAATGCTTACGTGAAATTATGAGTGGCTAAACACCACCACTTGAATTATGGGATATATGACGTGAATCGAATTGTAATTATGTAAAACGGGTAATAGGCGATTTGTGTTTGCGAATTCCAATGTAACTTTTATTAGTAACTTATTCTGATGAGTACCACACATTGGAATGAGAATGTATCCATATTTGTTAGAGAGAAAATTAATATTTAATTAAAAGCTAAATTAACATGAAGAAATGAAGTCAAATTTTGAGTTCGAGAAAAAAGAACTTTAACACCCTTGTAAATGAGGTTAAAACTAGTAACACTCTGGGACCTTGAGGACTTGAGTGAACATAATCTGATTTGACTGAGAAGTATCAAATATATCTAACTCGTCAATATTTTGTAGAGATAAATTACCTGAAACTCAATTAAGGGAGAACATTAAGTGTAACGTTATGGTGAACACAATCTTGGTTTCTTTTAATCAAGGAAACAACTTGTGAATTGAAAACAGTATTAGTTGATAATCGTCATCCCGAATACAAATATTAGTTACCAGAAAATACAATTGAACCCATTTTACTTTCCATAATTATCTCTTTAGGAAATAATAACAAAATTTGAGTAAAACGCGACATTGAAATCATTTTCGTTAAAGAAATTATCTGTGGGATCGACCTCAACTCATGTTGAGTTCAATAAATTGACGTCAAACGTTTATATCTCTATATTGAGGTGTAATTTTGGATGTATATACATCCACAGTCAACCTAGGTTGTGTGTTTTGATACATCGAGGTAAGGTGTGCACGTACGATTTGGAGAGCTTAGTTGTATGGTGTTCACGTAGATGTGTTCACAGACCATAAGAGCCTTCAATCTGTGTTCACCTTGAAAGAGTTGAATCTTCACCTAAGGGTAAGGATTGAGTTTCTCAAGGATTATGATATAAATGTGCATTACCATCCTGGTAAGGCCAATGTAGTAACAGATGCTCTTATTAGACGATATATGTGTAGTGTAGAACATAATGATGAAGAAAAAAAGGAAATAGCAAAAGATGTTCACATCTTTGATCGATTGGGAGTTCGCCTTATGAGCATATCAAATGGTGGTGTAACAGTTCAGATGGGTGAGAATGTTCATTGGTTGTGGAGGTTAAGCAAAAGCAAGACAATGATCCAATATTGATTCAACTAACGGGTGCAGTTCATCAACAAATAGTTGAGGTTCTCTCCCAAGGGGGAGATGGTGTGCTTCACTATTAAGGTCGATTATGTCTTCCCTAAGATGGGGCATGTCCCGACATTTCTAGTCCTTTAGAGGCATTATTTCAAACATAGTTAGATTCAATTTTATCTTTGGAGTTTAATATTTCAGTTGTCATTAAACTCAATTATTTATTAAGTTATTCATGGGTATTCCCCATCAATTCATTTTATGATATGTTTCTAGCTTCCGCACAATATATCTATTTTTGTAAATCTTTTAAGTTTGCTTATGATATGCCAGCAGGATTATCTTGGGGTCACTCGTGATCATAGGTTTTGTGTCCGCGTTATAGGGGTTGCTTCGAGGTGTGACACTAAAATAGGATATGTTGGCACTACAAGAAAACTATGAATTACATGAGAATTTTTCTGGGGATTAGTATAAAAATCCGTAGAAAACTTATTTTTCCTGGAAATATTCATAATGATTCCTAGAGAAATACCCATGTAATTCACTCTTTTCTAATAGTGTGGATTCTTCCACCCTCTAATGTAATGCATCACGTTAGTATACCATCAAATGGAACATATAGAGTTTATCCATCTTCAATATGATATATAGAGTTTGTCCACCCTCAAATGGAACTCATTTGGTTTATCCACCCTCAAATAGGATACATTGGGTCCTTCCACCAGAAAGTAAAATTCATTAGGCTCATTCACCATAAACTTGATTGGTCTCTAATGACATATCTCACTATGCCTTCATTACTTATTTTATACATGTGAGAACTATATGCTATCTTTAAACTTATATGCACTGCATGCAATTCAAATTTCTTGAAAAAATTCATTATATATATATATATATATATATATATATATATATATATATATATATATATATATATATATATATATATAGATATATATATATCAGTTTACTAACAAGAGATATAATGCAATGCAGAACTTTATATTAAAGTGAACTGGGTAATTTGTTGAGAGAGTTCAACTTTCCAGTAGAGGTCAAAGGTCTACCTAGAACTCTGCTCGACTCCACTCTCAAATACTCTCCTATATCATAATACCTAGTAACCTTATAGTTTAACACTGGGAAAACCTTGTCTTACTTGTTGTTCGGGACAAAATTGGCTACTATATTAACTTCTTAATCCAAAAACTCTTTACATCGTCTTTGCTCAAAGTGAGACAAACAATTGACACCCAATTTTGATCCCCCTTTCATCAAACTACATTTTTAGAGTTTCTAAGTTCATAAATTATTTTACCATTATTTTCTATTATTATCATTATTGTTATGACATGGTAGTATTACTACGATTAGTGTTACTATTTAAAACTATTAAGATTACTATTACTATTACCATTATTATTATTATCTCATTATTTTATTATCATTATTATTATATTATTATAATATAATAATAATAATAAATAATAATATAATAATAATAAGTATAATAATAATAATAATAATATAATAATAATATAATACAATAATAATAACATAACATAATAATAATAATAATAATGATAATAATAATAATAATAATAATAATAATAATAAGAAAATAATAATAATATAATAATAATAATAATAATAATATAATAATAATAATAACAAGATCTACACAGCTGGCGGTAGTCCGCTCGGCCATCTATATCTAGTTTAATATACGATCAAAATATATTAACATATTATAATTTATTAAACTCGTATCCTTAGCTTTGGCTGTATGGTAAGCTTTTACCTAAGCATGGGGCCTGTCTAGATTATAAGCCTATTGATAACTAGCAGTTCTAACATGTTTTTTAAATTGCCCCTTCTTTAATAACTAACGGGGACTTACGACATCACATGCTCGCTATTATCAAGAGTTTATAACCTGACAGTAGCTCCATCTCAGAACCAAGTTAAGGACCATGATAAGAATTTAAGAACTCATAATATGTTAGTATATCTTGACTAGATCCAAATATATTATTAGAACCTTATACAGAAATCATGCATCTGGCATAGATATGAAAGGTATTTAGTCGGACATAGTCACGGCGTCAATGAAGAAAATAGAATAATAATAAAAAGTAGTTTTGAATTACCTAAGGTATCACACCAAAGCTTGAATTATTATTTCTTCAACAGAATATTTTACAAGAGAGAAGAGAGAAGAAAGAGAAGAGAGAGAAATTAAAATTTCTATGGAAGAGACCCTACTCTTATCCGAGGGAGAGTGCTCCTTATATAGGCAAATTATAAACTAAGTGGGTCCCTTATCTGGTCCCCTGTACTTTACCAAGTTCATTTTCTGTCAAGCTTATCTCTTGATCATCAGATTGGGCGTCTGCAATATCATTGTTGGTGCCACTTTTCATTGAAGTATCTGATTTATCAGATTCTGAGAGGTTTTGTAGAAATGTCCTCTTAACATCTTAAGAAGAATTCATAATCATTTTCATCTTTGTCTCTTCTTGAATAGAGATTCTTCTGGCAATATGATTGATAGAATTTCCAGCTAACATCTTCTTTTGGGGTATGTTGATATACCGTGGTTTCACGGTATAATTAATACTTTTTCCTTAAGTTTAGTGTGTCCGAAAGCTTTTTTGTGCTAATTTTGATATAAGTTTCTCTTTGTTTTGCAGGAAATCTGTCCAAAGCTGAATGCGGAGATTTTGAGCGAAAAATGCAGAAGAGACCACCTACGGAGCTTATGACGGTCCGTCGTGCCTGTGACGGTCCGTAGGTGGCAGCGTAGAGAAGCTGCTGAAGGAAGATGGGGAAGTCTGACCAAGTGTGGGATTACGAAGCTTGTGATGGTCCGTCATGGCTATGACGGTCCGTCCTGCAGGTTCGTCGTGAAGATCAGAGAAGTGATCCCAGTACCCAGATTCCAAGAGTTGAAGTATTTTGAAACGAGACCATCGACGGACCGTTGTGCCTATGACGGTCCGTCATACTTACCGTCGAGTGGAACGAAGAAAGCAGCAGAAGAAATTGTACAAGTATGGGACGACGGAGTCCATGACGGTCCGTCATGACCACGACGGTCCGTCGCATGGTCCGTCGACCCAGCCGCGTTTTGGCAGATTTCCTCAATTAGAATTCTTGTTGTAATTAGGTTTTTATTTTTATATAAATAGTTCGAAAAACCTCGTTTTTGAGGTTAGACTCTGCTAGATTAGAAATCATATTATTAGACTTTGTTATTAGTGTTGGATTTTTTGAGATTCTTACAAGTGATTTTTGGTGATTATCAAGCAATTTTTCGGATTTACTCTTTCTCATTGAAGTAAGTACATGAATCTTATTTAATATATTTGAATATTGTGTTTATGGCTATGAGTAACTAAACTCCATAACTAGGGTTGTGGGAACCATAGGCAAATAATGAGATAAACCCTAGCTAAATAACAATTCTAGAAAAGTGTCTTGCATGTATAATAATTCTTTCGCTTAGAAGTCTTTTTAACGGATGATCAACGTTAGAACTCGCCTTAATGCTACTTGCCGGACCAAGGAGGTAGATAATAGGAAAAGAATTATTAACATAGATTTAGTGTATACTAATAGGCTAGTATTGATTGGTACGAGGTAATAACTTAGTCAAATATCGAATACGATGCTTAATATGAGGTACGATAGGGTTAGGAAGCACACACGTAGCCGGACCAAGGTGCGGAGTGAGATTTTCTAGATGCCGGACCAAGGATTTAGAAATACATAACTTATCACTTTGCATGCAAGATACTAGGAAAGAATTGTTATAGTTAGAATTATCAAGTTATGAACCTGTGGGGAACACGTAAACCCTAGTTACTTTGATTAATTGATTAAAACCCAACTTTCAAAACTGTTAAGTGTCTCTTTCAATTTCATTAGTTATTTTACTCATTAGGAAATACAAACCCCCCATTTTTATGTTTTTACTTTCTAAGGAAGTCATCAACCGAACAATAGTAATAACAAGTTAAAGTTAAGTCTAGACTATTTTCCTCGTGGGAACGATCCCAACCTCACTAGTTGGGTTATTTACTTGACGCGACCGCTTTACTTCTTATTTGAGAAGTAAGTTTGAGCGTATCAAATTTTGGCGCCGCTTCCGGGGAATTTAGCTTTTAGATTAACTTGAACTTATTACTATAGTTTAGTTGATATTTTCTGATTTTACTTTGTTTTATTGTTTTTGATTTCTTTTCAGAACTATCCTCCTTGTATGCCAAATACACGGAGAGAAGAGAACCGTTGTTTCCCTACGATCACGAGTTAGAGCGTACACTGCGAATATGAATCGTAATTTGGGAATCAATGATGAGGATCCAAACCAGAACATCCCAGCTCCGGTTGATGTTCATGGTCAGATGTTACCCGATGCTCCGGGTGAACATCAAGAGGGGACAGAATCCCGCTCCACGGCCCCAAGCATACTACAGAGGCTATGATAACATAGCAGATTCGGATGGGCCACTGGTTTTGCCTCCTCTACCCACAGGCCACACTTTTGTGGTAACTAGTAGTCTGATGCAAATGCTCACTGCCAGAGGTTTGTTTTTCAGGGCTACCTTCTGAGGATCCACATGCCCATATAGCTAAGGTAAGGGCAGTGTGTAAAAGTTGTGTGGGGAGGCCTGATTTGGATCTAGATGTAATAGGGCTCAGAGTGTTTCCTCTCTCACTGACGGGAGAGGCTGCTATTTCGTTCACTGAGCTCCCATACAACTCCATCTTTGCTTGGAATCAACTAGGGATGTCTTCTTAGCACGCCACTATCTGGTCTCCATGAAACTAAACCACAAAGACCGAGTGAATAACTTTGTGGCACTACCATGAGAGTCAGTTAGTAGTTCTTGGGATAGTTTCACCTTCTTCTTGAGAAGTGTTTCAAATCACCGTATAGATGATGAGTCACTGAAAGAATACTTCATAGGGGGACAAGATGATAACACAAAGCGGTATTGGACACTATAGCAGGTGGATCTTATGGAGAATGTCCTTATGCTGAGATCGCTGAAAAATTAGAAAAAATTCCCGGAATAACAAAGCTTGGAGTACTAGAAAGTCTGATACAGGGAGAAACACCTTTGCAGTGCAGTCCACTCACAACCCAGCCACAGATGAGATTCGTGAAGAAATGGCTCAAATGAGAACTGAGCTTGGGTTGGTACTAAAACATGTCACTGGGGGTGCAGAAAAGATTAATGCAGTCAACTACTTGGCTAAACCACCACCTCCAAACGATGAGTGTTATTATGAGGAGGATTCCTATGCAGTAAATGAACAGATGGGGGGTTTCGACCAAGCGCCCAAGGCTCAAATCAGGATAATTGGCGCCAAGGTCAAGGGAACCAAGGTCGAAACTATGGTAACTACAATCGTGAGGGTCATTATGTCCGAGATGGAAACTACAATCGCGACAACAACTTCAACAGGGGTAACTATGGTAATAGAAACGACAGGAATGGACCCTATGTTCCTCCTCAAAATCGGGAAGTTACTCCTAGGGATGGTGGAGGTAGTATGTCGCGAGTTGAGGATATGTTGCATAAAATGATGAGGAGGTTCGATGCTAGTGATGAGCACAATAAAGAGTTGAGAAATGATTTAGCGGGTATTGGACAAAAAGTTGATACCCATGCAATATCGATTAAGCAGCTTGAGTTACAATTGGCCCAATTATCTGCAACTGTGAACACACGGCAACCGAGTACTCTTCCTAGCAACACTGTCCAAAATATAAAAAATGATGGACATTGTATGGCAATTACCACTGGCGGTGGCAAGCAAACCATTTTACCCACCTATGCCATCTGATGAGAAAAAAGTGACAACAAAATCTGATAAAGTGGTAGAAGTTGATGCTGAATTAGAGGATAACACTGCAAAAGATGCTGAAGTGCCTAAAAAGTTACTCCTATGCCTAGGCCACCACCCCCATTTCCTCTAAGATTATTGAAAAAGACCGAGGATGGCAAATATCGGCGTTTTATAACAATGTTGAAGCAAATTTCTATCAATGTCCCTTTTGTAGAAGCTTTAGAACAAATGCCAGATTACGCCAAATTTATGAAAGATCTGGTCACAAAGAAAAGATCGGTCACTTTTGAGGATGATGATAGAATGCAGCATTGTAGTGCTATTGCTACAAGATCTCTGGTCCAAAAGAAAGAAGATCCGGGTGCGTTCACTATTCCTTGTACAATCGGGCTATTACATTTTGCGAAAGCATTATGTGATCTGGGGGCAAGCATAAATCTCATGCCCCTCTCGATTTACAAGAAGTTGGGTTTGGGTGACCCAAAGCCCACTGCGATGCGGCTACTGATGGCTGATCGAACAGTAAAACGACCTATAGGGATACTCCACGATGTGCTAGTAAAAGTGGAGTCATTCATATTTCCAGCAGATTTTGTTATTCTTGATTGCGAGGTCGATTTTGAAGTGCCCATTATTCTTGGGAGGCCATTCCTTGCTACGGGAAGAGCCTTAGTAGACATGGAAAAGGGGCAAATGAAATTTCGATTGAACAATGAGGAAGTGACCTTTAATGTTTGTAGGTCCATGAGGCAGAGTGGTGAGCTCCAATCGGCATCTGCTATATCCTACAACATGGGTGAGACATCTGAGACACAAATAGAAGAACGTCTAGGTGTAGAAGCATTAGCGGCAGTAATAATGAACTTTGATAGTGATTGTATTGAAGAGTATGAGTCATTAGTCGCGGCTCTTGACCGAGGTGATGTTCGGTTTAAACCGAAGAAATTTGAGCTTGATATGAAAATCGCGAGTCCCCACCCGCGAAACCATCGATAGAGGAGGCTCCAAAAGTTGAATTAAAAGCTCTCCCCACCTCATCTTAGGTATGAATTCTTAGGAAATGGTGACACTTTACCGGTAATCATTGCATCAGACCTGGATGAACAACAGGTTCAAGTTTGGTGAAGGTACTAAAAAGGTTCAAAGAGCTATTGGGTGGACCATTGCGGACATTATTGGGATCCCTCCTGGTATTTGCTCTCATAAAATCCAACTCATGCCTGATCATAAGCCGAGTATTGAGCACCATAGACTCTTGAATCCTCCTATGCAAGAGGTTGTGAAGAAGAAAATTATCAAGTGGTTGGATGCTGGAGTAATCTATCCAATCGCCGATAGTAGTTGGGTATGCCCGGTTCAGTGTGTACCTAAGAAAGGGGGAATGACTGTGGTCCCCAACGAAAATAATGAACTTGTTCCAATGAGACCGGTTACTGGATGGAGGGTGTGTATGGATTACCGTAAACTGAACTCATGGACTGAAAAAGACCATTTTCCTATGCCCTTCATGGATCAGATGTTGGATAGACTTGCCGGAAAAGGGTGGTATTGTTTTCTTGATGGGTATTCGGGGTATAATCAGATTTCTATTGCACCAGAAGATCAAGAGAAAACCACTTTCACTTGTCCATATGGGACTTTTGCGTTCAGAAGAATGTCGTTTGGTTTGTGCAATGCACCCGCAACCTTTCAGAGATGTATGATGTCAATATTTTCTGACATGGTGGAGGATACTATAGAGGTTTTTATGGATGATTTTTCTGTGGTTGGTGATTCATTCGAGCGGTGCTTAACCAATTTATCTGAGGTTCTTAAGAGATGTGAAGACTGCAATTTGGTACTAAACTGGGAAAAGTGTCATTTCATGGTGAAAGAGGGTATTGTGTTGGGTCATCGCATTTCAGAAAAGGGCATAGAGGTTGATCGAGCTAAAGTTGAGGTAATAGAGAGACTGCCCCCACCAATCTCTGTGAAAGGTGTGAGAAGCTTTTCTGGGCATGCAGGTTTTTACCGAAGATTCATCAAAGACTTTTCAAAGATTGCACACCCATTGTGCAAACTGCTGGAGAAAGATTGTAAATTTTGTTTTGATGAATCTTGTCTTAAGGCATTCGGTGAACTAAAAGAAAAATTGGTATCTGCGCCTATCATTATTTCCCTGGATTGGAGCAGTCCATTTGAGGTAATGTGCGATGCTAGTGGGGTAGCTCTTGGTGTAGTACTGGGACAGAGGAAAAACAAAATCCTTCACCCCATCTACTATGCTAGTAAAGCCCTAAATGAAGCTCAGAAGAACTACACAGTGACTGAGCAAGAACTCCTAGCAGTAGTGTTTGCTTTTGAGAAATTTCGCTCCTATTTGCTAGGTACTAGAGTTATAGTGCATACTGACCATTCAGCATTGAGATATTTGATGGCGAAGAAGGATGCGAAACAAGGGCTGATTCGTTGGGTATTACTGCTGCAAGAATTTGACTTTGAAGTACTGGATAGAAAAGGGACTGAAAATCAAGTTGCTGATCATTTGTCTCGTCTAGAGGATGAAGCTATGAGAGAGTTAGGGGATAAGACTGACATTGATGATACTTTCCCCGATGAACATGTATTGGCTGCTTCCCAAGACTTGATTCCATGGTTCGCAGATTTTGCGAACTATCTGGCTAGTGATATTGTTCCATCAGACTTGTCCTTTCATCAAAGGAAAAAGTTCATGTACGATGTGAAGAAGTTCTTTTGGGATGAACCATACTTGTATAGGAGTTGTGCCGACGGACTTATTCGGCGTTGTGTGCCAGAATGTGAAATGTGAGTGTGTTGTGTGGAGGCATGGCAATTCTTCACCTGTTGGCGGACATCACAGTGGTATCCGAACGCTCACAAGATATTGCAATGTGGTTACTATTGGCCAACTCTTCATCAAGATGCTCATGGGTTTGCTAAAGCATGTGACAAATGTCAACGTGATGGTGGTATTTCAAGAAAGCAAGAGCTCCCTCTAAACCCCATTCTTGTGATTGAGTTATTTGATGTGTGGGGTATTGACTTTATGGGCCCTTTCGTGAGTTCTCATGGGATGAAGTACATTCTTGTAGCAGTTGATTATGTATCTAAATGGGTCGAAGCCATAGCCCTCGCAAACAATGAAGGGAAGAGTGTCACTGCATTCTTGAAAAAGAATATATTCTCCCGTTTTGGCACTCCACGGGCCATTATTAGTGATGGGGGCTCCCACTTCTGCAACAGATTGTTCAAGGGGTTATTGGAGAAATACGGTGTTCGCCATAATGTGGCCACTCCTTACCACCCTCAAACTAGTGGGCAAGTTGAAGTATCGAATCGGGAGATCAAACAGATATTGTCCAAAACAGTGAATGCTAGTAGAACGGATTGGTCAAGGAGGCTTGATGATGCTCTTTGGGCCTACCGGACAGCTTATAAGACTCCCATAGGTATGTCTCCATACCAACTTGTATATGGGAAAGCTTGTCATCTTCCGGTTGAGTTAGAGCATAAAGCCATGTGGGCTATGAAGAAGTTAAAAATAGATTGGAGAAGCTGCAGAGCAACGGTTAAATGGGTTGAATGAACTTGATGAATTTCGCTTGAAAGCCTATGAAAGCTCAGCCCTATATAAAGAAAAGATGAAGAAGTATCATGACAACAAAATTGAAAAACGAGAGTTTATGGTCGGGGATTTGGTGCTTCTATTCAATTCCAGATTGCGCTTGTTTCCAGGCAAACTCAAGTCCAAATGGACTGGTCCTTACACGGTTACCCAACTATTCCCTCATGGAGCAGTTGAGTTGGAAACTAAGGAGGGTGTGCGGTTCAAGGTGAATGGACAGCGCATAAAAATCTATCTCGGGCATGCTGAATCGGCGAATGAAGTGATCGAGGCATACCATCTTGATGAAGTCTGAGTAATCAAGTGGCCCCAGTCGTGCCGCGACATTAAATCAGGCGCTTGTTGGGAGGCAACCCAATACTTATCGTCTTTTTAATAATGGTAGCATTTTTCTATTAATGGGTTTTAAATTTGCAGGCACATCACCAGGAAATTCTGCAGAAAACTACTCCGCAGTAGCCACTGACGGATACAATGACAGACCGTTGCACATGCAACGGACCAGCGTATGCATCCGTCAAACCAGGTACGTATTTCTGTCATTTTGAATATTAGGGCACACACGACGGAACCTACGACGGGTCTTCACAATTGATACGGACCGTCGTCGGGGAACCGTCGCGTGATTAATGAATTCTACCCGACCTGACCCGGCTGGACCCTTTTCAAAATCTGACCGTTTATACTCCCCACCCCTCCATATTTCACCCCATTACTTCCAAATTCATCTCATCACCCCTCTCTTTTCAACTTCCACATTTTCCCTCACTGATCATTGCTCCCAAAATCCCCCTAAGCCTTCTACTTATCATCCACTAGTCGGTGCTGCTGCTTTAGGTGTCTACCTTGCCAACTGAATCATTCTCCACTTGTGTTTTCTTCATTTCCAAGGTATATGTCTCTAAATTTATACTCATTTATCTTGCATTTTGGTTTAGTAGTTAGTATTAGCTTAGTTCTTAGTCGTATATTGTTTCCTTGATGTGATTATATCTAAACCTAGGCTCAAAATGTTCGAATTTGCCATGTCGATACCCTAGGCATAGGTGATTTTGCATTGGTAGTTTCCTAGGTAGTTGGGATAGACAAATATAGGTCCACAACACTACAAGACCATGTGGGTTCATCGGGGTTGCTTAGGGTACCTGTAGTTCTGCCACTGTCACTCAGAACGAGACCCCGATGACGGACCGTCGCACACACGACGGACCGTCGTAGGGTCCGTTCCAGAAGCCCTATCACCCTGCCCCAACGACACGTGTGACGGACCATCGTATTCACGACGGTCCGTCTGCACAACCGTGCTGGTTGTCAGAGACCCCACTAATAATGGTCTCCCAACATTTTCTAAGTGTCCTACGACGGACTCGTACGACGGACCGTCATACCCACGACGGTCCGTCCTGCACGACCGTCATGATGGTCAGAGACCCCTCTGATAAGGGTCTCCCAACATTTTCTAAGTGTCCTACGACGGACTCTTACGACGGACCGTCGTACTAACGACGGTCCGTCCTGCTTGACCGTCATGATGGTCAGAGACCCCACTGATAAGGGTCTCCCAACATTTTCTAAGTGTCCTACGACGGACTCTTACGACGGACCGTCGTACTAACGACGGTCCGTCCTGCTCGACCGTCATGATGGTCAGAGACCCCTCCTTCAGGGTTCTTTATATATACATAGACCAAGTACAACACGACGGACCTCATGACGGTCCGTCATAGCCACGACGAGCCGTCATCGGTCCCGTCGTGTGATACAGTTTCAATATTACTAACACACTATTTTCAAAGTTTAATGTCATATGAGCTTGCCTGTCTTGCTTGCTACTACTCATACTAATTTCTCCTTTACAGGTACTATCGACTATGGCACCCAAGCAAGACCGCACCTATGCACGCGGGCGATCTAAGTCTGTCGCCCCGTCTGCCCGCATGGTCATCAGCTCTGATGATGAGCGGGACCCTGAGTACATGCCCCCAGGAACTCCGCCCCTTCCCGTGCTGCACGTGCCCCCAGAGCCACACCCAAAAGGTGGCGTCCGGCGTAGTCACTCACTCTCCTCAGTCTGATGAGGAGCGCACACTGACCGGCACACCCTCTGGGTCAGCCACAAATGAGGAAGGAGCGTCTGGCTCCTTAGGAGTATCCTGGTCCGAGGAAGCTTCAGGCTCTGCTGAGTTTCCCGCACCCGCCACTACTGCAGCATCGGCCTCGTCTGATGAGGCTGACAGTTCAGACTCTACATCCGGCGCACCAGCCCAGGTCCCCACCCCAGCCTCTGACCAGCCAAACCGGTGGTGCGTCGAAGGCCAGTTTCAAGTTTACTCCGACGCCAAATTTCTGACTGATAAAGGAGTAATGATTCGGACACTCACCTTGGAGCGGAGGTTAGTTACAGGGAGCCTCCCATCGATGCCGGTGATTCACAACCTATTCACCAGGCATCGCTTAGAGTGGACAGCCCGTCCGTTGGGACGATACAGCGAGGAAGTGGTCCGAGAGTTCTACGCATCCTACGTAGCGACTCTCCGATCACAGATCGATAGGCGGGCTGCTCCCGCTAAACAGGCCCCACTGGAGCAGGTTCGAGTCCGGAGCGTGCAGGTTGACATTTCCCTGCCAGCTATCCGCCGGTTCCTATACGGCGAGAGTACAGATGCTACGCGGACTCCCCACACTGCCGAGTTTGACTACCGCTGGCAGATAGTGAAGGATGGCCAGTTCTTGCGCGAGCAGGCACTGAGAGAGACCACCAAGAGGTGGATGGCCCTGCACCTATCAGTCGAAGGAGAGGGTGTAGATTGGGTCACTGAGCCGAAGGGGGCCATCAAGAAGGCCAACCTCACATTCGTCACGAAGTTCTTGTGGCTGCTCGTCCGTCACTGCCTTTCCCCCACAGCTGCTGATAACATCGTCACTTGGGATCGAGCAGTGTTGATAGCGGCGATGATAGCCGGATTCGAGGTCGACTTTGCATGGCTTCTCTAGGAAGTCATGAACGATAGGGCATTCAAGGTCACTACCACCTACCCCTTCCCGTGTATGATTTTTGCCCTTTGCAGGACCGCAGGTGTGCCCATATGGCACATAGATCAGTTGAAGACCCCGCAGGGCACCGTTGACGTCGGCCTCATTAGAGAAGAGGCCAATGAGTTGGCCCCACGTCGAGGGCTCCGTCCAGAGCTGCCACCACTTACTGATGATCTTGCGGATACGGTGGCCTAGGCCCGCACCGCTACACAGGCGTCCACTGACACTACCCCGATCGAGTCTATCCCGGGTAGTAGCCCAGCCCCGAGCTCCTCTCGCACAGCCCCTCTACCGTTACTGGTCCCGCTTGCTAGGGTCCAGAAACTAGAGGCACAAATGGCCACTCTTCTGCATCATATACAGCCGTGGATGCAGAAGTCTATTACTGAGTTTGAAGCGCGTATGGAGAGGAAGATGCAACGGAAGATTGCTGAGGTTCACCAGCACCTAGATGCATTTGAGTTGAGAGTGTTAGCCCGCCCAGCCCCTCCGGTAGATGTGTCAACTCTTCTGGCTGCAGTCGACAGTCTTCGTGCAGACATCGACACGATCCTAGAGGCGAGAGTGCCGGAGCCTGTCGAGCCTGTTGAGGACACTGTATTGGCGGCCCTGTTTGCTACTTAAGACCTTCACCCACTTTCCCCTCGAGAGAGTGCCAAGAGGCGTACGGGTCGATCAGAGGATGAGGCGCGAGCAAGGAAGAAGGAGCGCCGAGAGATGGAGGCCGCGAGGAGAGCCTCACTTGCTGAGGCGAAGGCACACCAAATCAGAGCATCGCAGATAGCGGCTGGGGCGTCTAGATCCCGCACTGTAGAGACAGCAGGAGGCACTACTGATGGTGCGGTTGTTGTTGAGGACATCACTGAGGGTGTCCAGATTGCTGAGGACACCACTGAGGGTGTCCAGATTGAAGAGGATGTGGGTTCTGGGAAACCGGACCCACCAGCTTGCTGATCGACGGCGCTATGCGCCACAAGTTTGCTTTACCTACCCCTCTAATCTTTAGATTTTTTTTAATGCATTGGGGACAATTGCATGCTTTTTTGTTGGGGGTGGGGTAAATGGAAAGTGAGTGTTAGGGTGAAGTATGAGTAGCCCAACTCACTATCCTCTTTTGGGGTTTTCTTGCCTGTGTTCTTTTTCCCCAAAAGACTGATTACTTTTTCTGTTGAACCGGCACGTTATATCTTTTGTACATAGTTTAACTCTGAAGCATGATGGCTAAAATGATATCCCGACAAAACTGGAAAATGTTGCATGACTAGGAGTAGTAACTGATAATTGTGTGGCTCTAAACATGAAATAGAGTTACACCATTGCATTAC
Organism: Solanum habrochaites; assembly: GCA_027704765.1. Lineage (NCBI taxonomy): Eukaryota > Viridiplantae > Streptophyta > Magnoliopsida > Solanales > Solanaceae > Solanum > Solanum habrochaites. The sequence continues at coordinate 37,647,302 of JAKWJA010002493.1, read as the reverse complement.
CCTAAATCTTCAAGTCAAACTAGGCATCTGATAATCTGGTATAGTGATGAGATGTCAAGTGAGTGTGAGGAAAGTTGAATAGTCCACTACTGGTACTGAGCTAGAACTTGCCTGGTTAGTACTGTGAAAAGTAAGTTGTAACAGACAATTAGGAAAGGATCATAGGCCCTTATTCAATATAGCCCATTTCTAGCCTAAATAAAAGAAACCAAATGAAAGTTATCCTTCTTTGATCCAAATAATTTGAGCTTAAAATTAGACCTTTCTTTTTCACCCCAACTGATCTTTTCTAGGAACAATATGTTGGCCCTGGTCCCTCCTTGGACATGTGCACCTCAGCTTATGCCAAAAGCATAAGTTGAGGGTGGCTAATGTATAAACAACCTTCGTTATGGCCCTGACCCAACTTTGGGTATTATGTACCTTGACTCATGTCAAAGCCATGAGTTGAGGGTGGCTGTTTTGAGGAATGCTCTGGATAGTGGGGTTGAAAGAACAAAGAGAGAGAAAGAACAAAAGTAAACTGATTCAAGAACTCGTTGAAAGAAAAGGAAAGAAAAAGAGAAATATTCAAGAATTACAAACAAGAAAAGAAAAGAGTTACTTACACAAATGAAGAAAGAAGGGAAACAACAAGGTAAAAGAATAGGAGAAACTGGGCGAGATAAAGTGATAGAAAGTGGAAGGTTTAGCCGATATGTCAAGGAGGGCAAAAAGTCACTAAAGTATACCTAAATATACCCTACCTGACTCTGAGCCTACGTTACAAGCTAAAAAAGTCCTATCGTGATCCTAAGGGTTGTATAGCGAACTTAAGACAGTGAAAATAAGGGCAAGCTTATGGCAATAGGTATGAATGAGTGTGACTTTGTTCTGAGAGCGAGTGTTGAAATGTAATCCTTATACTCAAACTGAAATCATTATGTGAAAAATGAGGATTTTGTTCTAAAGTGAGGACACTAGTTGCAATACCGGAATTGTTAGCACCTCAGTGAGAAATTGAAGAGGATAGGTGTTAGTGCATGGTGAGTCTGTGTCATGTTCGAATCCCACAAAATTCAAGCCTAATAGTGATATCATGCATAGATTTGATGAGATTAATCGGGATTGATAGCCAAATGATTGCAAAGAATAAAACATGAATACTATGGTACAAAGATTGTGTAGTGAGTCATAGTGCGTCGCTTGAGGACAAACAACGAATTTAAGTTGAGGGTGTTGATATACCGTGGTTTCACGGTATAATTAATACTTTTTCCTTAAGTTTAGTGTGTCCGAAAGCCTTTTTTGTGCTAACTTTGATATAAGTTTCTCTTTGTTTTGCAGGAAATATGTCCAAAGCTGAATGCGGAGATTTTGAGCGAAAAATGCAGAAGAGACCACCTACGGAGCTTATGACGGTCCGTCGTTCCTGTGACGGTCCGTAGGTGGCAGCGTAGAGAAGCTGCTGAAGGAAGATGGGGAAGTATGACCAAGTGTGGGATTACGAAGCTTGTGACGGTCCGTCATAGCTATGACGGTCCGTCCTGCAGGTTCTTCGTGAAGATCAGAGAAGTGATCCCAGTACCCAGATTCCAAGAGTTGAAGTATTTTGAAACGAGACCCTCGACGGACCGTTGTGCCTATGACGGTCCGTCATACTTACCGTCGAGTGGAACGAAGAAAGCAGCAGAAGAAAGTGTACAAGTATGGGACGACGGAGTCCATGACGGTCCGTCATGACCACGACGGTCCGTCGCATGGTCCGTCGACCCAGCCGCGTTTTGGGAGATTTCCAGCAATTAGAATTCTTGTGTAATTAGGTTTTTATTTTTATATAAATAGTTCGAAAAACCTCGTTTTTGAGGTTAGACTCTGCTAGATTATAAATCATATTATTAGACTTTGATTATTAGTGTTGGATTTTTTGGAGATTCTTACAAGTGATTTTTGGTGATTAATCAAGCAATTTTTCGAATTTTACTCTTTCTCATTGAAGTAAGTACATGAATTCTTATTTGATATATTTGAATATTGTGTTTATGGCTATGAGTAACTAAACTCCATTACTAGGGTTGTGGGAACCATAGGCAAATAATGAGATAAACCCTAGCTAAAATAACAATTCTAGAAAAGTGTCTTGCATGTATTAATAATTCTTTCGCTTAGAAGTCTTTTTAACGGATGATCAACGTTAGAACTCGCCTTAATGCTACTTGCCGGACCAAGGAGGTAGATAATAGGAAAAGAATTATTAACATAGATTTAGTGTATACTATCTAATAGGCTAGTATTGATTGGTACGAGGTAATAACTTAGTCAAATATCGAGTACGATGCTTAATATGAGGTAACGATAAGGGTTAGGAAAGCAACACACGTAGCCGGACCAAGGTGCGGAGTGAGATTCTCTAGAGCCGGACCAAGGATTTAGAAATACATAACTTATCACTTTGCATGCAAGATACTAAGAAAGAATTGTTATAGTTAGAATTATCAAGTTATGAACCTGTGGGGAACACGTAAACAATAGTTACTTTGATTAATTGATTAAAACCCAACTTTCAAAACTGTTAAGTGTCTCTTTCAATTTCATTAGTTATTTTTACTCATTAGGAAATACAAACCCCCCATTTTTATGTTTTTACTTTCTAAGGAAGTTATCAACCGAACAATAGTAATAACAAGTTAAAGTTAAGTCTAGACTATTTTCCTCGTGGGAACGATCCCAACCTCATTAGTTGGGTTATTTACTTGACGCGACCGCTTTACTTCTTATTTGAGAAGTAAGTTTGAGCGTATCATATGTCCTTGTATTCAATAATCTTTGCTTGTATTTGATCTACAAGCTCTTGGCCATGAGGTTGACAAGTTTTTGGGTCTTGTCTTGTGAACTTATCCCAAAAGTTGTGGTAATAAGTGTGATAAAGACAAGGGATTTTTTCCTCCGGGGTATACCCTATCTCTGGGATCCATTTATGAATCCATGGTATAGAAAATTCGATAAAAAAGTACATTTGATCGATTTTTTCTATATTACAGATATGATCTGATAAATATAAATTGGTTAGAAAAGGGGAAACTTTTACCCAGTCTTTGTAAAGATTTAAATAATTGTTTGGTAAAATCTTTACCGAAGGTCCATGGTAATTCCACCAATTGATGAACCAATTTGGGATAGTTTGTTCAAACACTTTTGCACAAATTTTTATAAACCAAGTGTGCTTATGTTTGTCATTGTTATAATAAAATATTTTATGGAAGGCTTGAATATAATCCCAATAGGTCAAGTTCATACTGATTTTGTTGACATAAACTTGCCTTTCTTGCATAGTGGATATTCCCCATTCTTCTACAGATATAATCTGTTTAATAATAAATTTAGAGAAGTTATAAACTTCTTTTTCCTATTCTGAAGTAAAGTACTGAAATTCCGCACTTCCTGTATGAACTAGAATAGCCTCGTAATATGATCGAGTCTTATAAGATTTTCCAGGGAAATATAACCCCTTTATTAGGTACCTTTGGAATATGAATATCAGAGTTTTCCAAAAGAAATATGATTTCTTTGGTAGTTGCTTTTTCAGAGCATTTTTGCATATCACCCTCTTTTGCCAAACAAGCATAGGTATCACCTTGCTATTTTGTTTGCAGATATGCTTGTAATTGTTCATATAATGGACTATTTGTTGGAATATCCTTTAAATTGATAGTTGAACATGATGATGATGCCTCATCAATTTTTTAATTAATTAGTCTCTTATTTCCCGATATTATTGGAAATGATGAGTCGTATGACGACCTTTGAGAAGACTGAGAGGTCGATCTTCCTCTTTCTCAATTTCTACCCCCTCTGCCAGGTGCTTGTGAACAAGGAGGAGGATCATTTCCTCTCATGCTGTAATAACAAACTTATTAGTGATAATAAAAATAATCATCAAATTCCAGGTAATAAGGACTAATGACTTCTTCATAATCATGTATAGAAAAAGTAGAAGTCATATTGTATTATTGACAATATCAGTTTTTCAAGAATTAATTCTTGAATATCTTTTTCTAAAGGGAGTACCTTTAGAATGGTAATTAGAGATCTATCATCAAAGAAAAATGCAAAATAAGACATACTAAAAAATTTTATTTAGGAGGTTAGATATTCCCTGGATAAGAAGTCTGGGAGGGAATTATCAATTCCTTTTTTATATTGAATTTCGAAATCAAAAGGGGCTAGTTGGGCCTGCCACCTAGCAAATATCAACTTTGAAGCATCGTGTTTGAAATCTTTATCAAACATGTATTTAACAGATTGGGCATCTGTTCTAATCAAAAAATTTTGATTATAAAGATCATCTTGAAATTTCAAGACGCATTTAACAATACAAAGCATTTCATGTGCTATAGTCGCATATTTGCGCTGGGCTTCAGTCCATTTACCTGAATGAAAACGAATAAGATATTCATGTTTATCATGAGGGTTAACTTGTTTAAGAATTCCTCCATAACCAATATTTGAAGCATCAGTTTCAATAATTTTGGTCCATACTGGGTTAGCAAGAGTTAAACAAGGTAAGGTTTTAATCCTTTGTTTAATGCTTCTGACAAGCGTAGTAAGATTCTCATTCCAAGGGCATTTATTACCCTTTTTTAATCTATCTGTCAAAGGTGCAAGATCTTTAGAAAGATTTTTATAAAAAGGGGAAATGTAATTTAAACTTCCCAAAAATCTTTGTAACATAGTCCTGTCTGTTATAATATCAGGAAACTTTGACGCAAAATCAATAGATCTCTGAATAGGAGTAATTTTTCCTTGACAAACTTGATGTCCTAGAAATCGAACATCAGTTTGAAATAAACTCATTTTTGATTTAGAGATAACTAAACCATTATGTATAACAATTTTCTTGAAGATCTCAAGATGCTTAATATGAGATTCAAGAGTTTTTGAATAAACTAAAATATCATCAATATAAACAATTATAAAATCCATATATGGATTAAAAATATCATTCATAATCTTTTGAAATTCAGACGGCGCGTTTTTCAAACCGAATGACATAACATTCCATTCATATTGGCCAAAAGGAACATTGAAAGCAGTTCGATAAGTATGTTCCTTAAAAATCTGAATTTGCCAATATCCTGACTTTAAATCAAATTTAGAAAATATATTAGCATCATATAACCTTGATAAAAGATCTTTTTTATTTGGAATAGGATATCTAATCCATTTTAAATTTTTGTTTAAAGGTTTATAGTTTATAACTAACCTGGGAACACCTCTTTCTTGTTCTGCAGCTTTATTTACATAAAAAGCAGTACAAGACCAAGGAGATTTTGAAGGCTTTATTAATCCTTTCTGTAATAAATTATCAATTTCTTTTTTACAAAAATCCACTAATTCAGCATTCATTTGGCAGGGGCGAGATTTAGTGGGAATATCATTTTCAGAAAAATTATCTTCATATGGCAGAGTAACAATATGCTTTTTTCTGTCCCAAAAAGCACTTGGATGGTCTGCACAAATGTCAGCTGCCATTTTCCCAGAAATCAATTTAATTTTTTCTTGTATTTTAGCTAATCGAATAGATTCTGAAATATTCATGCTATATATTTCCATTTGTAAAATCAATATGTTTCTGCTTTAAATGGATTAAAGAGTTAATATCTCTAGTGATTGGTTCAGTTATAAATTCAAAGTTAATGGTATGACCATTATAATTCGCTGAAAAACCTTTTGCATTTAAATTTGAAAAAGGATAGATAGCATTTATAAAAGGAGTTTCGAGAATTATCGGAGGATGTAATTGATTTTTAACTAAAAAAAAAAAATGAGGAATACAGACTTTACTCTGACAAATACAAGTATTAGACAACTTATACTTTATGTCTAAAGCATGATTAGATGCAGATTTAACAATATGAGTTGTTTTTTCAAAAAACCTTGAAGGAATTAATCCTTCCTGAATGCAACTAACATCTGCACCACTATCAATCATAGCAATACTAGTTACTTTAAAATCATTATTAACTAGAATGGTACAATTAATATACCAACGATGCGCAGTAACAATCTGCATCATTCCAAGAAAACTATTAGGTTTAGAACTAAGAGATTCATTTATCTCTTCGTCTACAACTGCCTTACCTTTGTCAGTAAGATGAGTCGAAGAAATATCTTTTTCATTTTCTAACTGCGAAATTCTATGATTATTAATCATTTGATTTTGTTTTAAAGATTTAATCTCTTTTTTAAGTTTTCAACTTCATGTTTCAAATCATCAAGAGAAGTATCTCTGGTTTTGACAATATCTTGCCCTTTCTTTTCAAGACGAGAAAAGACTTCCTGCAAAGAATAAGGGCGAGGGTTATAATTTAAAGTTTCACTCTTCTTTGGTTTTTCAAAAGATTTTGAAGAAGAGGTTTGAGAAGAAGCCATTTCCAAAATTTTATTTCTAAGATTTTCATCAGAAACATCTTTTAAAAGTTCAATGACATTATCAGAAGATATCATATGAAGATTGAAGTCTGTAAATTGAGACTGTAATTTATCTAAATTTGATTCTTCTATTTGAGACTGTATTTTATAAAATTCATCTTGTCCGCAGACACAAGTATCACCTGTACAATTGACACACTTAGTAGTAACATCAGATTTATCATTATCACTATTAGAAGAACATGAACTATAATGAGAAGAACCCCAATATGATTCATATAAAAGCTCATAATTTTTTTCTTCTGTTGAATCATCCAATTCCAAAGCTTTAAGCTTTTCTGCCTTGCAGTTTGAGGCAAGATGACCAAATTTCCCACATTTGTAACATTTGATATTCTTTAAATCTCTTTTAGAGAAGTTTCTGGCAAATCTTGTTGCCTTCCTAGAAGCTTTCTTAGCTTCCTTCTTTTCCTTATATCGTTTTGAACGATGACGCTTTTTGTATTTTCTCTTTTGGTCTTCTTCGGAAAAAATCTTTTGATTGGGATTAGAAGGTCCTTCAATCCCAAATTGTGCACAAAAGTCTCCCAATTGAGATCTTTCTGACATTTGATTTCTCTTGATTTGTTGAGCTAGCTTAAGCTCATTACACAGATTTAATCCTTCCTGAGTACAAGTCCCTATTAATTTTCCATAAGTTAAAGTATCATAAGGAATCTCTGTATGATCCCCTCTTAGAGTTTTCTTGACTCTTTCCACAAACAAGGGAGGAAGACCATCTATAAATCTGGCTTTCCAATAACTTATTTTACTTTCTGGTAAATCCATGACCCTGCTTAGGAAGGTATCTTTATACCATCTGAATTCTCCTAAGTGTCTACACTTAAGACCATTTAGCAGAGTTCTAATAGTTTCATTCTGGTTGGAAAATCTTTCATTAAAATGTTCCAAAATTGTGAGGACTAGGGTATAAACTGCATCCTCAGTCTTTTGACTAGTTATATTTTATGTTGGTTTTCCATCTTCACCAGTGACTATTTCAATTGTTATCTCTTCTCTATATGCATTTCTAATGACATACCTTTCGTCGAGAGATAGAAAATTATCCCACCATCCTCGAAGTTGACCTGTAAATCCTGCAATAATCATCTTACAGGTAGCATGGTCAGAATTATTATTAGTATGCCTGCAAATAGACGAATACATTAACATCCGATGTACCATAATGAAAACTTGTCGATCTGTCAAAGCATCCAGATTCCATTCATAAATCTCATTTCCACTGTATGACGTGTTAGTTTGATTCCAATCTCTTTCCTTTGTTAAGAAATCTTAAGGAGTTGGACGAGGGTAGTAATAAGTCATCATAGAAGGGATAGTAGCATAGCCACCTTTACCAACAATCTTTTGTTGACTATGATAACCAGATTTAAACCTTCTAGAATTAATCTTTGAATTTTGTAAATTATTATTTTCAGAAAACTGTCCTTCAATTTTATTAATGTCTAAAATATCATTTGTAAAATCAATGGGTTTAGTACTTAAACCAGAAAGTTTCTTATCAATAAGACTTTCTAAATCACTGAAAGTTCTTACTTTAAAATCAGTAGTATCAATGGGACGCTGAATATGCGTTGGTACAACATTTAAAGGAGTTTTAGAAGTAAAAGTAATATTTTCTTTAGGACTCCTTTGAAATTCTTTTACCAAAATAATTAATTCATCTAATTTTTTGTCTACAGAACTAATATGTTCTCCTAAGAGTTTAACATATGGACTCAAATAATTATTTTGAGCAATTAAATTATTAATTTCATTAATAGTGATCTAGGCAACATCAGTTTGGATAAATTTTTGAAAAGCTGAAAAAGTTAACCCAGTATTATTAGGCAATATAAACGGAGATTGTGGGGGATAGATGACCTTAGTAATAGAACCATCACTTTCTTTAAAATTTCTTTCAATAACTTTGATGTATAACGGTAAATAAGTTCTTATAAACCAAGAGGCAAAATAAATAATTTTATTATGTAAAACACAAGTTTCATAAAAATCTTGCGATATATTATTTAAATCATCTTGGCTATAAGTCTCAAAAAACCAAGTTCTAAACTTTTTCCATTTTTTATTTTGAAATTCATTTTGAATATGTCTTCTTTCCAGGGATCCTGGACTAAAGTCAATTTGGTGACTCATCATAATTCAAATACTGTTTAGATCTATCGTCTTATTAATGTTAAAGTCTATCTCAGATGGAGTTGGTTCTAATTCAGACAACCTTTCTGTTGCCTGCACAATATTAGTGTTAGGGTCAATTCTTACCCTTTCCACTATTCTATCACTCATAATATCACTTAAAGTGTGCAAAGATAAAAATCTACTTCTAGCTGATCCGTAAGTAGGAATATCATGATTAATAGGGGAAATATGTTGTATATCCAGCAAAGCTCTATAACCAGAAAATGATTTCTTATTATAAACAGGAAGTTTCTCATTAAACTCAACACAAACTTTTCCGTCAGGATTTTGAGTAATATGAGATTATTCACTATTAGTAGCTTCATCAGCTACCTGTCTTTGAGAAATAGCCGAGTGTAAAATCCATTTATCTGGAAAATTAATTTGTTCCCATTTAATGGTCTTCTAGTGGTGATTTTAGATTTTATAAAATTAGTTTCAACCAAGATAGTTTCTGTCACAACCCAAATCGGATCGCGACCGGCACCCACACTTACCCTCCTATGTGAGCGAACCAACCAATCTAAACCTTACCATTTCAATGTAATATCAATAGAAAGTAATGCGGAAGACTTAAACTCATTAATAAAAACCAATTCAATAACTTCTAAAATTCAACATCTATTATTATCCCCAAAATCTGGAAGTCATCACCACAAGAACATCTATGATCAAATTACTAAACTAAGAGTATTCTAAAAAGCTAAAATAACAAAAGCTAGTCTATGCCGGAACTTCAAGGCATCAAGACATGAGGAAGGAGATCCAGTCCAAGCCAGAAGCATTAGCTCACCCTGAAGATCCGGTGTGACGAAGACTGGCTAGAATTGCGGTTGAGTTGAAGACGACGACACGTTTGCTGCACTCCACAAATAAACAAGAAGAAAACATAAAAGTAGGGGGTCAGTACAACACAAGTACTGAGTAGGTATCATCGGCCAACTCAAATAGAAAGCAATATATCTCAGATAACATCATAAAATCAACTAATATTCTTAACATGTGATAGCAACAAGTACAAACATCATTTATAGCATCACCGAACATATCTGTGAGGACTCAAGCCTCCATACCATACTCGTTTGGGATACATGTTCTTTAGATTGAGTATATTATCATCTTTCAAGATTCATTATCTTTATTCCTCTTGTGTCGGTACGTGAAACTCCGATCCTCTACTACTATGTGTCGAAACGTGACACTCCGATGATCCCTACTAATGTGTCGGAACGTGCACACTCCGATCCCTAATTCAATGTGTCGGTACGTGAAACTCCGATCCCCTACATCTACGTGTCAGTTCGTGACACCCGTCCCACTTATTCTATGTGTCGGTACGTGACACTCCGGATCCCCTACATCTACGTGTCGGTTCGTGACACCCGTCCCACTAATTCTATGTGTCGGTACGTGACACTCTGATCCCCTACATCTACGTGTCGGTTCTGGGCACCCGTCCCACTAATTCTATGTGTCGGTACGTGACACTCCGATCCACTAATCTCATTCTATTAAATCATCAAGCCTTCTTTTATAAGGCATCATCATTAACAAAAGGGGTTTTTATCAAGATTTGGGATTTAATAGCTTCATCATGCTTGTTTCATCACAATCATATATATGTAAAATCACATCATGCATACACACAATTAAGCATAAAGAAGACTCTATAATACTACCCAACACATATCATTCGCTTTAAATTAGAGTTTACTACGAATAGTGTAAAAACCATAACCTACCTCCACCGAAGACTAGTGATCAAGCAAGAATTTCCCAAGCCTTGTGTTTTCCTCTTCTCGTTCGATTCTCCCTCTTTCTCTCGTTCGATCCTCTCTCTCTCTTGTTGTTCTTTTTCTTTTTCTTATTCAAACCCTCTTTCTTTTACCCTAATTATCATATAATTAAGTTTTAAAAGATGGCACTAATAATCCACTAATTAACTTAAGGTTACCTCTTTTATCCCTCAAGTAATTAGACTTATTAACATTAACCCATTACTTTATAATTAAAGCAGGAAATAGTCCAAAACGCCCCTTAAATTAATTAATCAAAAATCCGACCCCGCCTGGGATTACGCAGACCGTGACGGGCCGTCGTGCCTGCGACGGTCCGTCCTGCTGTCCGTCGCAAGGGTCAGACATCTGATTTTTGTAAATAGTCTTGTGACGGGCCGTCATGCCTGAGACGGTCCGTCCTGCCATTTCATCGTGGCGTTCAGAGAGTCGATTTTCAGTACCCAATTTCAGAATTTCTAAGTGTCATGGGACGAGACCTCCACGACGGTCCGTCGTGACCGTGACGGTCCGTCGTGGCATCCGTTGCCTCTGCCAGTTTTCCAGAAATAAAATCTGCTGCTCAAAACGACTAAACAGGTCGTTACAATAGATACAAATTTACCCATCGTTCGTCCTCGAACGATCACGAGAAGAAAAACAAGAGTGAAAGGAAGTACCTGAGTCTGTAAACAGATGTGGGTATCTTTCTTGCATATCTGCCTCCTTCTCCCAAGTATCTTCTTCAACCGGTCGATTCTTCCATTGCACCTTGATGGATGCAATCTCCCTTGACCTCAACTTGCGAACTTCTCTATCTAAAATAGCAACAGGCACTTCCTCATAAGACAAATTCTTATCAAGCAAAACTGAATCCCAACGGATAATGTAGTTTCCATCCCCATTGTATCCTTTCAACATCGACACATGGAATACCGGATGCACTCCGGACATCCCTGGAGGAAAGGCTAACTCATAAGCCACCTCCCCTACTCGCTTAAGTACTTCAAAGGGACCAATGTACCTTGGGCTTAGCTTGCCTCTTTTACCAAACCGCATCACCCCTTTCATTGGCGAAACTTTCAACAAGACTTGTTCACCCTCCATGAACTCTAAGTCCCTAACCTTTCGATCTGCATATTCTTTTTGCCTACTTTGCGCCGCTAGAAGCTTTTCTTGAATGGACTTCACTTTCTCTATCGAATCCCTCAAAAGATCAGTACCCCAAGGTCTAACCTCGAATGCATCAAACCAACCAATGGGGGACCTACATCTCCTACCATACAATGCTTCAAATGGGGCCATATCAATGCTTGAGTGATAGCTATTATTGTATGAAAACTCCGCTAAGGGTAAGAAGCTATCCCAATGGCCACCGAATTCTATCACACATGCACGAAGCATATCCTCCAACACTTGAATCGTTCGCTCAGACTGACCGTCGGTCTGAGGATGGAACGCAGTACTAAGATCCAACCTAGTACCTAATTCCGCATGCAATGTTCTCCAAAACTTAGAAGTAAACTGCATACCTCTATCTGATATGATGGACAGTGGAACTCCATGCAATCGAACAACTTCTGAGATGTAAAGTTTGGCTAACTTCTCTGCATTATAAGTCACCTTGACCGGAATGAAATGAGCAGACTTAGTCAATCTGTCCACAATCACCCAAATGGAATCATACTTACCCAATGTCTTTTGAAGACCAACCACGAAGTCCATTGCAATTCTCTCCCACTTCCATTCAGGAATGGGCATTCTCTGAAGTGTTCCTCCGGGCCTCTGGTGTTCATAATTTACTTGTTGACAATTTGGACATTTGGCAATAAAATCCACAATATCACTTCATTCTACTCCACCAAAAGTGTTGCTTTTGGTCACGGTACATCTTGATTGCACCCGGATGTATCGAATACCTTGAACTATGAGCCTCTGTCAGAATAGTGTGGATCAAATCATCAACACGGGGTACACATACCCTTCCCTTGATTCTCAAAACACCTTCCTCATCCATCATTGCTTCTTTATCCTCTCCTCGCAACACCTTATCTCGGATTCGGCTTAGTTTCTCGTCATCAAACTGTTTCCCCTTGATCTTGTCAAGAAAGGAAGATCTTGCCTCCACACAAGCTAAAAATCCTTCCTTCTCATTTACTTCTAATCTCATAAGGTCGTTAGTCAGAATCTGAACTTCTCTAGCCAATGGGCGTCTAGAAGCTTGCAAGTGAGCTAGACTTCCCATGCTTCCCGCCTTTCTACTTAAAGCATCCGCTACAACATTCGCCTTCCCCGGATGATACAAAATAGTGATGTCGTAGTCCTTCAGTAGTTCCATCCATCTCCTCTTTCTCAGGTTCAAATCTTTCTGAGTAAAGACATACTGTAGGCTACGATGATCCGTATAGACCTCACACTTAACCCCATATAAATAGTGTCTCCATTGCTTTTATGCAAACACCACTGCAGCCAACTCTAAATCATGGGTCGGATAATTACGTTCATGCACCTTTAATTGCCTCGAAGCATAAGCAATCACATTTTTCTCTTGCATTAGTACTGCACCCAAACCAGAATAGGAGGCATCTCAATAAACAATGAAGTTCTTACCCTCCACTGGCAAGGTAAGGATAGGTGCGGTAGTCAACAGAGTCTTGAGCTTCTGAAAGCTTTCCTCACACTCATCCGACCATACAAATGGAACATTTTTCTTAGTCAAGTTCGTCAGTTGGGAAGCAATAGAAGAGAATCCCTTGACAAATCGACGGTAGTAACTGGCTAAACCAACAAAGCTTCTTATTTCTGACACATTAGTAGGTCTTACCCAATTCTTCACTACTTCGATCTTAGAAGGATCCACCATCACTCCATCCTTGGAAACCACGTGCCCCAAGAAGGACACTGCATCTAGCCAAAACTCACACTTAGAGAACTTGGCATAAAGCTTTTTCTCCCTCAACATTTCCAATACCATTCTCAAATGCTCCTCATGTTCCTCCTTACTTTTAGAGTATATCAGTATATCATCAATAAATACGATCACAAAGAGATCCAAATATGGCTTAAAAATCCCGTTCATCAAACTCATGAACGCAGCAGGGGCATTCGTATGACCAAAAGACATCACTACAAATTCGTAATGCCCATACCTGGTTCTAAAAGCAGTCTTTGGCACATCCGTTGCCCGTATTTTCAATTGATGATAACCGGATCTCAAGTCAATCTTAGAGAAGAAACAAGCACCTTGTAACTGATCGAACAAGTCATCAATGCGAGGAAGAGGATACTTGTTCTTTATGGTTACCTTGTTCAACTGCCGGTAGTCTATGCACATCCGAAAACTCCCATCCTTCTTCTTCACAAACAAAACCGGAGCACCCCAAGGAGATGCACTTGGTCTAATGAAGCCTTTGCTCAACAACTCTTGAAGTTGGGCTTTTAACTCTCTTAACTCCGCGGGAGCCATTCTATAAGGGGGTATAGAAATGGGGCGAGTACCCGGTTCAAGATCAATACAGAAGTCAATATCCCTATCTGGTGGCATACCAGGAAGATCTGCAGGGAACACATCAAGAAACTCACGGACCACTGAAACCGACTCAATTGAAGGTACTTGGGTAGTGTCATCCTTGAGATGTGCCAAGAAAGCTAAACACCCTTTACTAACCATTTTCTTAGCACGAAGAAAGGAGATGATATGCACCGGATTGGAAGTGTAGTCACCCTCCCACACTAAAGGATCTGTCTCAGGCTTGGCTAACGTCACCGTTTTAGCATTACAATCCAGGATCGCAAATTGCGGAGAAAGCCAAGTCATACCCAGAATTACATCAAAATCAACCATTTCTAAGATAACCAAATCTACATAAGTGTTGCTCCCCACAAAGTTCACCAAACAAGACCTATATACCTTTTCAACTACCACAGACTCACCCACCGGAGTAGAAACACGAATAGGCATATCAAGTAATTCACAATGTAAATTTAGACCATTAGCAAATGAGGAAGATACATAAGAAAATGTGGATCCAGGATCAAACAATACGGAAGCCATGCAATCACAAACCAGAAGATTACCTGTGATGACAACATCAGATGTCTCCACCTCCGATCTCCCAGGGAAAGCATAACAATGGGCCCTTTCGTTTATTTGTCTGTTGCCCCTACCATGTTGTGATGTAGTGGCTCCAGTTTGCCCATCACCCCGGCCGTTTTGGTGACCACCATTACCTCGACCACCACGTCCTCCAGAATAACGGCCTCTACCATGACCACCTCTACCTCTAGATATTGGGGGTCTATGACTCTGTTTGGGACAATTCCTCCTAATATGTCCAGTCTCCCCACATCCATAACATTCTCTGGAGTCGGGCATAGGTCTCTCAGAGAAGTGTTGACCGGTCTGAGGTGGACCCCCAACTACAGTCTGTAGTGAAGACTGAATGGGTCGAACTGAGTAACCTCCGGAACCCTGTCCTCTAGAGTAAGAACCATTAAACTCACCTCCCTTTCGAAACCTTTTAGATGTCGGTGTCATGGTGAAGTCATCTGGCTTCACTCCCTCTACCTCTATCACGAAGTCTACCACTTCTTGAAAGGATTTCGCTGTGGCCGCTACCTGTAAGGCTGAAATTCGCAACTCTGATCTCAACCCCTTCACAAAACGGCGAATCCGCTCTTGTGGACTGAAACATAGTTGGGTGGCATACCTGGATAATGCACGGAACTTAGCCTCATATGCAGTAACCGACATCCTACCTTGCTCTAGGCTTAAGAACTCATCCCTTTTCCTATCCCTCAAAGTCCGGGGATATACTTCTCCCTAAACAAGCTAGAGAATGAGGCCCAAGTCATAGGTGGTGCCACTGTTGGTTGACACTCAACATGTGACCGCCACCACATTTTGGCGTTCCCTTGAAACTGGTAACTCACGAACTCAACACCAAACCGTTCTACTATACCCATCTTGTGTAGTAGCTCATGACAGTCAACTAGAAAATCGTAAGCATCCTCAGATTCAGCACCCTTGAAGACTGGAGGTTTCAATTTCAAGAACTTACTGAAAAGTTCATGCTGATCATTTGTCATTATAGGCCCAGTAGTCAGGGGTGGAAACGTGCCTATGTCCAATGAGGCATCTATACGAGGGGCCATAGTGGCTGCATGTTGTACCTCTGAAACTGGAGGTGTTGGTGTAGAAAACATTGGGGGTGCCTGACCCTGATCAGACAACCCACTAAGATAAGCGAGAACCTGATTGATCATCTCTGGGGTAGGTTGGGGTGGCATTTCCTCATTCTGTACTTGTTCATTCTCCCCATCCTCCCCTTCTCTTACTACTTCCTCAGTCGGTGGAGGAGTCACCGCCCTAACACTAGATGGGCTAGGTGCTCGTCCTCTCCCTCTAGAGGACGTCCTCCTATGACCTCTACCGCGGCCTCTTGCCACTGTTCCACTTCGAGCTACAGCCCCAGTGGCTGGCTCAGATGCATCTTGTCTTGCTGATGTTGATGTTGGCGTAGTTGTTGCTCTAGTTCTAACCATCTGCGAAATAGAGTGAAGATGGTCAGATACCAATTTGTATCACCTAGATACCAATTGGATCCAAGTAATAGCACGAAAGAAGGAAAGAAAGAATGGAATTTTCCTAAAGTCTTATAGCCTCTCAAAGAAAAGTAAAGGCGTCCCCCTACCGTTCTTTAAGACTCTACTAGACCTGTTCTTGTGTGATGAGACCAACGAACCTAATGCTCTGATACCAAGTTTGTCACGACCCAAATCGGATCGCGACTGGCACCCACACTTATCCTCCTATGTGAGCGAACCAACCAATCTAAACCTTAACATTTCAATGTAATATCAATAGAAAGTAATGCGGAAGACTTAAACTCATTAATAAAAACCAATTCAATAACTTCTAAAATTCAACATCTATTATTATCCCCAAAATCTGCAAGTCATCACCACAAGAACATCTATGATCAAATTACTAAACTAAGAGTATTCTAAAAAGCTAAAATAACAAAAGCTAGTCTATGCCGGAACTTCAAGGCATCAAGACATGAGGAAGGAGATCCAGTCCAAGCTAGAAGCATTAGCTCACCCTGAAGATACGGTGTGACGAAGACTGGCTAGAATTGCGGTTGAGTTGAAGACGACGGCACGTTTGCTGCACTCCACAAATAAACAAGAAGAAAACATAAAAGTAGGGGGTCAGTACAACCACAAGTACTGAGTAGGTATCATCGGCCAACTCAAAATAGAAAGCAATATATCTCAGATAACATCATAAAATCATTTATAGCATCACTGAACATATCTGTGAGGACTCAAGCCTCCATACCATACTCGTTTGGGATACATGTTCTTTAGATTGAGTATATTATCATCTTTCAAGATTCATTATCTTTATTCCTCTTGTGTCGGTACGTGACACTCCGATCCTCTACTACTATGTGTCGGAACGTGACACTCTGATCCCCTACTACTATGTGTCAGAACGTGACACTCCGATCCCCTAATTCAATGTGTCGGTACGTGACACTACGATCCCCTACATCTACGTGTCGGTTCGTGACACCCGTCCCACTAATTCTATGTGTCGATACGTGACACTCCGATCCCCTACATCTACGTGTCGGTTCGTGACACCCGTCCCACTAATTCTATGTGTCGGTACGTGACACTCCGATCCCCTACATCTACGTGTCGGTTCGTGACACCCGTCCCACTAATTCTATGTGTCGGTACGTGACACTCCGATCCACTAATCTCATTCTATTAAATTCATCAAGCCTTCTTTTATATCAAGGCATCATCATTAACAAGAGATTAGGTTTTTATCAAGATTTGGGATTCAATAGGTTCATCATGCTTGTTTCATCACAATCATATATATGTAAAATCACATCATGCATACACACAATTAAGCATAAAGAAGACTCTATAATACTACCCAACACATATCATTCGCTATTAAGAGTTTACTATGAATAGTGTAAAAACCATAACCTACCTCCACCGAAGACTAGTGATCAAGCAAGAATTTCCCAAGCCTTGTGTTTTCCTCTTCTCGTTCGATTCTCCCTCTTTCTCTCATTCGATCCTCTCTCTCTCTTGCTGTTCTTTTTCTTTTTCTTATTCAAATCCTCTTTCTTTTACCCTAATTATCATATAATTAAGTTTTAAAAGATGGCACTAATAATCCACTTATTAACTTAAGGTTACCTCTTTTATCCCTCAAGTAATTAGACTTATTAACATTAACCCATTACTTTATAATTAAAGCAGGAAATAGTCCAAAACGCCCCTTAAATTAATTAATCATAAATCCGACCCCGCCTGGGATTACGCAGACCGTGATGGGCCGTCGTGCCTGCGACGGTCCGTCCTGCTGTCCGTCGCAAGGGTCAGACACCTGATTTTTGTAAAATGTCTTGTGACGGGCCGTCATGCCTGAGACGGTCCGTCCTGCCATTTCGTCGTGGCGTTCAGAGAGTCGATTTTCAGTACCCAATTTCAGAATTTCTAAGTGTCATGGGACGAGACCTCCACGACGGTCCGTCGTGACCGTGACGGTCCGTCGTGGCATCCGTTGCCTCTGCCAGTTTTCCAGAAATAAAATCTGCTGCTCAAAACGACTAAACAGGTCGTTACAGTTTCATTAGATTTATCAAATAATTTACATTTAGGATTTAACGTAGATAGTAACTTATAATATATTCTGTAAGATAAACATATAAGTTCAGATCCAGGAGCATAATTATAGCCATGAGTCTTAACATTTAATGTCAAAGCATCAAGAATATTAGCATCAGATAAAGACAGTTGGAGATTAGGCCGAGTATTAAAATATACTGGGCCATATGCTATAGTGGATTCGATGGAACCCATTAAAGATTGTCTAAAATTCAAATTTCTAGCATTTCTTAAAGCAACTAAAAATGTTTAAGGTAACCCTTAAAAGTGAAAGGTTTAAAGCCAATTTGAACCATTAATATATGCATCCAATTATATTTAGTTTTATATAAATCAACTTCTTGTTTATTTAATAAACGAATAACCTGTTCATCAGAATTAAGAGCCAAAGACTGCGCAGTTGTTTTCATCAATTGTTTTGAAGAAAGTTTATCAAACCAACCATAATCATAAATAAGTTTTGTATCTACTTTAGGGATACTCCATTTATTTAATAACTCAAGATTAAGAGGTATATCTACCTCTTCTAATCTAGTACTTTTGATACTAGATTCTCCAAGATCCATGGGTCTAACAACTTTCATATCTATGCCTTACATACATTAAATCTGCTATAGGTTCATAAAATATCTGGCTCTGATACCATAACAGGATCTACATAGCTGGCGGTAGTCCGCCCGGCCATCTAGATCTAGTTTAATATACGATCAAAATATTTTAACATATTCATAACAGGATCTACACAGCTGGCGGTAGTCCGTTCGGCCATCTAGATCTAGTTTAATATACGATCAAAATATATTAACATATTATAATTTATTAAACTCTTATCCTTAGCTTTGGCTGTATGGTAAGCTTTTACCTAAGCATGGGGCCTGTCTAGATTATAAGCCTATTGATAAATAGCAGTTCTAACATGGGTTTTAAATTGCCCCTTCTTTAATAACTAACGGGGACTTACGACACCACATGCTCGCTATTATCAAGAGTTTATAACCTGACTGTACCTCCATCTCAGAACCAAGTCAAGGACTATGATAAGAATTTAAGAACTCATAATATGTTAGTATATCTTGACTAGATCCAGATATATTATTAGAACCTTATACAGAAATCATGCATCTGACATAGATATGAAAGGTATTTAGCCGGACATAGTCACGGCGTCAATAAAGGAAATAGAATAATAATAAAAAGTAGTTTTGAATTACCTAAGATATCACACCGAAGCTTGAATTATTATTTATTCAACAGAATATTTTACAAGAGAGAAGAGAGAAGAAAGAGAAGAGAGAAAATTAAAATTTCTATGGAAGAGCACCTGCCTCTTATCTGAGGGAGAGTGCTCCTTATATAGGCAAATTATAAACTAAGTGGGTCCCTTTTCTGGTCCCCTTACATAGTATTTTTACTATTTTACTACTTTTCCTTTTGCTTTCATCCTATCTTGTCTTCTTGGTCCTTAATAGACTGTAGAAACTCCTGTACTTTATCAAGTTCATTTTCTGTCATGCTTATCTCTTGATCATCAGATTGGGCATCTGCAATATCATTGTTGGTGCCACTTTTCATTGAAGTATCTGATTTATCAGATTCTGAGAGGTTTTGTAGTAAATTCCTCTTAACATCTTCAAGATATTCATTAATCATTTCATCTTTATCTCCTTCTTGAATAGAGATTCTTCTGGCAATATGCTTGATAGAATTTTCAGCTGACAACTTCTTTTGGGGTATGTCCTTGTATTCTATAATCTTTGCTTGTATTTGATCTACAAGCTCTTGGCCATGAGGTTGACCAGTTTTTGGGTCTTGTCTTGTGAGCTTATCCCAAAAGTTGTGGTAATAAGTCCGATAAAGACAAGGGATTTTTTCCTCCGATGTATACCCTATCTCTGGGATCCATTTATGAATTCATGGTATAGAAAATTCGATAAAAAAGTACATTTGATTGATTTTTTCTATATTACAGGTATGATCTGATAAATATAAATTGGTTAGAAAAGGGGAAACTTTTACGCAGTCTTTTTAAAGATTTATATAATTGTTTGGTAAAATGTTTACTGAAGGTCCATGGTAATTCCACCAATTGATGAGCCAATTTAGGAATGTTTGTTCAAACACTTTTGCACAAATTTTTATAAACGAAGTGTGCTTATGTTTGCCATTGTTATAGTAAAATATTTTATGGAAGGCTTGAATATAATCCCAATAGGTCAAGTTCATACTGATTTTGTTGACATAAACTTGCCTTTCTTGCATAGTGGATACTCCCCATTCTTCTACAGATATAATCTGTTTAATAATAAATTTAGAGAAGTTATAAACTTCTTTTTCCTATTCTGAAGTAAAGTACTGAAATTCCGCACTTCCTGTATGAACTAGAATAGCCTCGTAATATGATCGAGTCTTATAAGATTCTCCGGGGAAATATAACCCCTTTATTAGATACCTTTGGAATATGAATATCACAGTTTTTCAAAAGAAATATGATTTCTTTGGCAGTTGCTTTTTCAGAGCATTTTTGCATATCGCCCTCTTTTGCCAAAGAAGTATAGGTATCACCTTGCTCTTTTGTTTGCAGATATGCTTGTAATTGTTCATATAATGGACAATTTGTTGGAATATCCTTTAAATTGATAGTTGAACATGATGATGATGCCTCATCAATTTTTGAATTAATTAGTCTCTTATTTCCCGATAATAATAATAAATAATAATAATAATAATAATAATAATAATAATAATAATAAAGAAGAAGAAGAAGAAGAAGAAGAAGAAGAAGAAGAAGAGGAAGAAGAAGAAGAAGAAGAAGAACAACAACAACAACAAGAAAAACAAGAACAACAACAACAGCAACAACAACAACAATAACAACAACAACAACAACAACAAAAAAAACAACAACAACAACAACAAAACGAAGTTTCATAAAGTTTAACAAATGATCTAACTACTAACAATGCAGAAGATAAACCTAGAATCTGAATGTCAATGTACCAAAACTACTACGAAATAACAACAACAACAACAACAACAACAACAATTATAATTAAAAAAAAAACTAAACGAAGTTTCATAAAGTTTAACAAATGATCTAACAACTAATAATGCAGAAGATAAACCTAGAATCTGAATGTCAATGTACCAAAACTACTACAAAATAACAAGTCTAAAATTGGAAGTATCACAACCCAACTAATGAAGTAATCACTAACTCAAACAAATGTCTAAGTCCGGAAATGGTGGACATAGTCGAAAGAGAACTTTATGGTAGCCCGAAAGATGTGACTTGCCCTTGAATTCGATGCGATAATATCTAATCTCCTAAGCGAGTTCTGTCAGTAGTCGCTTGAAAATGTCTTGTACTCATAAAAAATAAAAGCAAATGCAGAATTAGTACACAACCATAGTGTAGTGAAAGGATCATGCGGCTACCCCACTAGTGCAATATAAAAAAGTCAACAACATAATAAACATATCAATATATATCGACATACTCAACATCATCATCACAATAATCAATAACATATTTCACATGTTTCATCACATCATTGGTTCTCTCTTGGAATCCAAGCCCAAAGAGTTAGCTTGCGGAAAAATAGAAATCCAATCTCATATTTGTACCGGAATATGGCAATCCGATTCAATAATTATGTTAAAATGTGGCAACTCGATCCAATATTGTGTCAAAATGTGGCAACCCGATCCAAGATAACTTAGCGGAACGTAACAATCCTATCCCCAATCACATACCACAATCACGATCATCATTACAACACATCATCAAGGTCATACATTGAAGTTATGATTTCATTATATTAACAATTCATACATCTCATTTACAACAAGTTTGATCAATATTGCAACATGCATACACATACACGTATCATAATGAAACATAAAGAACATATATCACATATATCATAGAATCACAACCATGACCTATCTCAAAAAAAGCTTGAACCCTAAAAGACTTGTTCCTCCCTTTCTGATTTCATTCCGCTAGTTAGTGGTCTACAAACAATTGATAATACACGGGAATCAATAGATAATTACTAATCACCTAGATTACTAGTGGAAAACGAGTTGGAATAGCCTAGGGGTCGTTCTTTAACTCTTAAAGTTAAAAAGTTCCAAATAAGGTCATTTAGGGGTTTAATTAACGACATAATTCGCGTCCATCCCATTGCAACAACGCCCATTCCACTGCAGCGTCCGCCATAGCGGCAAGCATCCTGCTGCAGTAGTATCATCCCCTTCAGCGGCACAAATTTGGACAAAAATGTTTTTAGGCAAATTTCAATTCCCGTTGTTTACAATACCCCTTTAGCCCACTTCACTCAGAAAATTCCCTTAACGTTAAGATCGATTCCCGGAGATCTACTTATGCAAATTCACTTTCGTAAAGTCCTACAGATTCCTTAATGATTTATCTAAGCAATCATGTAATCACATTAACATTTAATCCACACGGTTTCTACAAGATTTCCCTACACCTTGATGACTTCAATTTCCTCCGAAGCTGGACAAGATAAGAAAAATCCTAATCCTTCAAAAATGTTTTTCCGACCCGATTTTCCCCTCATTGGCATTTCTATAACATCGGAACCGGGTCGTTTCAACTTATACATCCACTCTTATTATGCCAAAGGAAAAAGATTTGATGAAAAATAAAAAAATAATGTGATTATTTATTCCAAATCCTTTATAAATGTAAATGAAAGAGGATCGAAACGAAGGAAAAAAATTAAAAAATTCAATCATTTGAATAATAAAATAATTTAATAATTAATTAATTAATTCAGTTGAGTATATATTTGTTTATTATAAAATTGAGAGAAAGATGCACTTTATAGTACTTGGGTTAAAATGACAATAGAAACCACATATTTCGTGGAGATTTCAAGAATGAAAAATTATTGAGATTAAGGGTTAAGTTGACAAAATCACAAGTATGAAGATCCAATGTACAAATGGATCTAAGTTAAAAGTCTCCCAAGTCATTCCTCTTATATAAGATGATGTATTTTATTACTCGATATACACATGCAAATAAAAAAGTATACTTAATGATAGAAAAGTTCCACTCTATAAGTTAAAAATTAAATAATTAAAATATATCATATCAAAAAAGCATGACAAATTGTTGTGATGACACGTAGGACAGAATGATCAATGAAAATTCCCTAAAAAATATAGCGTCAATGATAAAATCTCTAATATTAATTATACATTTTGAACTAAAATTTGAAAAATGGATTTTATTTTATAACTACTTCTTTATTTATCAAAACAGATAAATACGTCCCTAAGTATAAAATATTTGATGGTCAACAAGAATCTGAATAGAGTATTAAATCTATTGTCTTTGTCAAAACATAATACCTTTTTGCCGACATTGTTGATGATAGCCTGAAGACTGGTTTATAATCAATAAATAAAGAAGCAACGGTGTTCTGAATAAATAAATTTAAAATATTCTAAAATTCAAAGGATTGGATTTTTCAACTTCTTTCTTTGTTTCGATTCTTGTTTTATTACATTCATAAAAGGATTTGAAAAAATAGCTCTTTTATTTCTGTTTTTGATAAAATCTTTTTTTTCCTTGACATAATGAGGAGTTATTGTAAGAATGGTAGAGAATTGAAAGAGCAAAGCTACCGGACACAATTTAGAATGATTAAATTTTTTCAAGTTCTTTCTAAAGATTTTGGTCAAGAACTTTTAACTGACTATACCCCTATAAATTTTTGACGACGCTTGTTATGTAGATGAAATTTATCCAAACCTTAAGTTCTCTTTGATATATTTATAAATGAATTTTACATTATTATTATTATTTAAAAAAGGAATTACACTTTTACAGTTTTGATAAGTTGCTTTTTTTAAAAAAATATATATTTATATAGATCTTAAAAAACATTAAAAAAAAAATAAAGATCTCCTATTGGTAATGAAATTATTGTTCCATTCTCCATTTACCAAAAAATTAGAGATGAATTGATAAGTTTATTCAATTAGATCTGAAGCACTCATTTTTCGTTTTATAGAAAAAATTAACTGTCAAAACCAATAGAATAAAGCAGCTAAAATAAAATGACTTTGCTGAAATTAAAATTGGAAATTAGGTTACATTTAAGGATTTTTATTATTTTATATATATATATATATATATAAAATTTATTTTTTGTAGTTTCTATGAATGAGGATTGTATGTTTGATGTCGTGCCAATCATTGGCCAGTGTTTTGAACCAAACGATACTTGTAAAATGCTAAAATCATAATAAATAGTAAATTAGTAATCTATTTTTAATTTGCATATAGAAAAATAAATCAATTATGTAATGTTTCGGGCCTTCAAATCATTATTCATCTTAATATCTCTATCATAAATGCAGGTTGCACCAAATTTTTTTTTTACAAATAACCTACCTCATAGTGTACTGTAATTTTACAATTTAAATAATACGTAAAATGATCAAAAGTAACTTTAAACTATTAAAAATTAATTAAATATACCATTAAACTATTTCCCTGCTAAAAAGTACCCATTCCGTCTTACTATTGCACAAGACTTACCCTTTTGTTTAACGTAAGAGCACGTGGCATCCCACGTGTGTATTAATACTCCACATGTGGGTTACCACACTAATCCACCTCCACAGAGTAGTTCTAAGAGCCCTAATTTCACCCTTTTTGCACATTTCATCCTTTTCTTAAAAAAAAATCCAAAGAAGCTACATTATACTAGACCTAATTTCACTTTAAAGATTTACAAAACAACATTATTTAGATAATAGTAAGTGGAACAATGTTATAAGATTAGAGGCAAACTAAATTATTAATTTTTTAAATTCAATTATTAGTAAAAATAAAAAAGAGTTGATGAGTATCGACCTGATGACTCAATCACTCCTTTTTAAACTCTACCACGGCCTCTTTCTCCGTGAAGATAATCTCCTAAGAATTTTTTTTGTTTCAGCTATAAAAAAATGAAATATAAAAGTCTTGGCTGCAATTTCGTTGGACCCTCCTCATAAGCGTCCTTGTGCATAATGAATTCTTTACTTTCGATTTATTTGAAGACAAGAAGGAAAGAAAAAAGTTAATAAAAGCATGGCATTTAAGTGAGGCAACTAGTATTCAGAAATAAGAAGGATGATTAACAAGAAAGGAAAATGACATCTAAACTTTTTTATTGGTTCAACTTAGGAATGAGGGAGATTGTTTGAGGTTTGAACTATAAAGCGCCATTAACTGTAAAAGATTGCTAAAAGATTGAACTATGAACCTGATGTTGGTTACATTAGAATGTTTAATATGACATACTCTATAACAAATAGCTAGGCTTCACATGTTCATGAATAAAGTTGCACTCATTGTTCTTTGAATAATGCTTTTATGTAAATCTTCAATGTGAAATTAGGGTTTGCAAAAGGAACCTTCTTTGGGTCTTTTTTAAGAAATTGATAAAATGTCGGAATATGTTGAAATTATGCCTTTTAAAACATCTATGTGGAGGTGGGTGGCACATGTGGAGGTCTATTAATAAACACATGGGATGCAACATATTTCTTTTGTAAAAAATAAGTGTAAGTTTGGTACAATAGTATTACAGGAAGGGTACTTGTGAGCCAAAAAAAATAGTCTAAGGGTATAATTCATCTATTCAAATATTTAAACGGTAGTTTTGCCCCCTTTTCATAAATACTATAATATGACAAAGAAATTAAAATAAAAATTAACGAACCGACAAATTATTATAGGAATATTAGAAAAGAAAGAGAAAGAAAAAAGATTAAAAGGAATGGATTGTGGTAACATTTTGAAACAGTTCAATGATTTCTAGGAGTCACCATATAATAGGTCCAAGGGGTTCAACTTGGAAGGTAGAATTGATTTATTTGATATATGTGTGTTCAACCTTTCCAGTTTAGAAAATGAATACATACACAATCTTGGATGTCAACATATTTCATTGATATTTATGCGGAGGAAGAAATTTATGAGGAAATACAATTTAGGAACTTCTTTCTTTTTATTTTACTATTATTAGCCAGGAAATCTTGAATTTTCATAAACCATAGTGTTAATTACGGGATATGTTTGATTATCGTAGTGCATTGTCTTGATGTCTTTAATGTGATAGTGTATTTGCTATATTACATTGTTAATTCATCTAGTTGTCTTACATTAATGTGTCCTTACTAATGCTATATATTGACAAAAGAACGCTTCTCAAACATGTTTCAGAGAAACCATTTGGCTAATGCAGGACCCGTTTTAGTTAAGCAGAGTATTACTCCTTGACTCTTTGTCTTCTCATCTTTATTACATGGTATAAATACAGAGCCATTCATGTCATCAATTTCTCAAATGTGTTCCTCATGTCTTGGTGTCATAGGATGACAATGATTATTTTGTTAAAAAAAATTACGACTTAGAAGTGGTGAAAATGCATTAGTTTGTCATCTCCCACCAACAACAGGTATTAGGTATCTCTATGCATTAAGTCTAGGACAGTTAGAAAGAATCACCTAGTATTTTTATTCTCCGCTAAGCTAGAAACCTGAGATCTCAGGGTTCTCAACCACTTTATTAACCATTAGTAAACACCCTTGATGTTCTGGCGTTTAAATTTATAAAAGCCACGCTTTGTTGTTTGTTGACCTAAATACTTAGTAAGTTTCCCATTATTTAAAATAAACATTCATAAAGAGGAAACCTTCAATCACGCCATCAATGTCAACTTTCTTTTATTTTTGGGTAATCAAGTTTCAAAATTTTTAGTTAAATAGTATGGAGCCCTAAACCGCTTCTAAGTTCAGACTCAATAAATATGATTTATATACGAAATTCATGACAAAATGAGAGATAAGAACATTCCCAGCCATTACAATTATATGGAAATAGGAAACAACCCATTAAGAGAGAAAATTACCTACATTATCAAAACTACCACTTTAGTTAAACACAGAAATTTAAAGGACAAACAAGCTGCACGAAAATAATAAGGAACGATCAATTAAAGAAGTAAAATTCATTTCAGGGTATAAAAACAAATGAATATTTTCCAAATTGGTTTTAATACATAAAACGCTACTCTAATCTCTCAAATACTTCTAGAATTGTTGCTAGGATTGTTATGTTCATTAAATTAAAACATAAGGTATTGAAAGAATGTCATATTCAAGAAGATGTATTCACATTTATTGGAGTTGTTCCAAAATAAATAAGAACATCTTTTCACAATGCTCTGTGTGTTTCATGTATGGACCGACATACAACAACAATAATAACAAATACAATGAAATTTCAAAAAGTGGGGTTAGGAAAGGATAGAATACACGCTAGTCTAACCACTACCTCTCCAACATAGAGAAGTTATTTTCTAAAGTCTATTTGCTCAATAAAATAAAGCAGTCATTAAAAAAAAAATATGAAAGCTAATAGAATAGCAATGTTGATCATATATGCAAGGATCTGTAATTACAACAAGGTGTGGAGCATTGTAATATTGGCATAACTCTTCCCTTCCATGTATAGGGAAATTTTATAAATGAATCTAAAACAAAAACATATTTTGACAATTTGGAGTATAACTAGTTGAAAAAAATAACATACAATTATAAATACATTATAACAGCTCATGAAATGACTGTTTTTTGTAATTGTGATCTTAAATGTTGTAATATCCTAAACCTCTTCTAAGTTAAGATTCAATAAATATGAATTAAATATGGAATTCATGAAAAAATGAAACATAATATCCCAGCAAGCACACTTATATTGAAAAGGAAACATTGCATTGAGAGAGACGATTACCTCATATGATCAAAACTCACTTTCAATTACATCAAGAAATTTTAAGGACAAATAAGTTGCACAAAAAGAAGAAATGATTCATGAAAATAGTAAAATTAATATCAGGGTATAAAAACAAATGAACTATAAAGAAGAATTAGCTGGACAACCAACTTCATATTTGTCAACATTTTCCAAATTCGTTTCCAAAGATAAAACTCAAATCCATTTCCAAATTGATTTTCAGATATAAAACCCAACTCTAGCCTCTCAAAAAATTCTAGAATTGTGTTTTAAGAGCTATCTAAATTAACTAAAACAGAAGGTACGTAATGAAAGAATGAAATATTCAACAACTTGTATTCTGATTTATTAGAGTTAATCCAAAAAAAAGTGGAGCTTTATAGATTCTCCATGTGTGTCATCTTCATACCTACATACAAACACAATAACAAATTCAATAAAATTCCATAAAGTGGGGTCATGAGATAGTACAATATACGCCGATCTTACCACTAAATCTCTAAGACGAGAATTTTTTTCGACAGACTATAGCCTCAAACAAACAAAAAAAGTAACTAACAAGAAAAATATGATAGCTAATATCAAAGCAATGTGGATCATATATGCAAGGATCAATAACAACTTGGCATAACTCCTTCCTTCCATGTATAGGACGGTGTTATAAATGTATAGGACGGTGTTATAAATGAATATAAAAGTGATACATATTTGATAGCATGGAGTATAAATAGCGATAAAAATATCATACAAAAATTAATTCATTAGAAAATTTCATTATAAAAAATTCCTATTTAAGGACTCAAATTTGAGAAATAAAAGAAATTAACTAATCCTTTAGTAACATATTTCTCGAAAGCTAAACATTTCCAAACACATAGGAAAATACCTTAAACCCATATAATTAGATAGGCAAAATATGGTTTTTCAAAAAATGTTAAAGATTGACAAGCAAAGCCGTAAAAGGTGTATCACACATTAAAACTCCAGGACAATGCCTGTTTTGAAATTGGAATCTTAGCTAGTCTTCTTGATGTACATAGAACATATCTTAACTAGGAATGATGAAATGAAAGGTCGTAACCTAGAAAATTGATAAAAGTTTGAGGAATAAGCTAGAAGCTTATGCTAGTTCTAAAGGTTCAAGTTGTTCAACATTGAAGGTAGAATTAACAACAATTGGCGATACTTTATTCCTCAAAATGGGTGGAAAGAATTCGTGGATGCCTATTTCCTTGAGGAAAATGACACTCGTCTTTAAGTAGATTAGATCCTCAAGTTTTGATATTTCAGTATTTAATAGTCAAAGCTCGTGCAAGAAAGAAAGTTAATTTTACATCAAAGTATGTGAATACACTGATGTTTCTAGTGGAAGCAGGACAAAAAATCCTATAGCAGTAAGCAACGATACAACAAATTATTATTCTGAGGCTTGATTGGCTGACGCAATTCAAAAATCAGAATAAA
Source organism: Solanum habrochaites (assembly GCA_027704765.1). Classification (NCBI taxonomy): domain Eukaryota; kingdom Viridiplantae; phylum Streptophyta; class Magnoliopsida; order Solanales; family Solanaceae; genus Solanum; species Solanum habrochaites. The sequence goes on along the minus strand of JAKWJA010002493.1, from coordinate 37,617,887 downwards.
GAGTTTGCATTGTCACTTTCTTCAGCAACTCAAGCCTAAGACAAACCATTAGTTGTATTGTTTGTCTCTGCTATAGGCCTTTTTGTCATGCTTCCACTTGCAACATCATCGTGCTCATATTTTTTAAATGTTAACTGAACTTTTTTTTTTCTAGCACGAGCTTTGACTATCGAATATGGATCCATCAAACCTTGAGGTACTTGAACTCTAGTAAGTCATTTCCTCAAGGGAATGGGCATCAACAAATTCTTTCCACCCATTTTTGACGAATAGTGTATTGTCAATTGCAGTCATTTTTGCCTTCAAAATTGAACCACTAAGACCTGTAAGACTACATAAGATTTTAGTTTATTCCTCAAAATTTTAGCAATTTTTTGGGGTATGACCCTCAACTTCATCATTCATAGTTAAGATTAATGTTTTATGCACTAGTAAAGGACTACCTATGATCAAAAAATTAAAATAACAATCGGTTATGTAGACGAGCGGCTAGAATCTATAACTAGCCTTAACGAGAAATTAGTTAATCTAGTTGTCTTACCTTAATGTGTCCTTTGTAATGCTATATATTGATTAAAAAATAGTTTGTCAAACATGATTCAGAGTAACCATATGGCTGATGCAGGACCTAGTTTTGCTTAATATGAAGAGTAGTACTCCTTGACTCTTTGTCTTAATCTCTTTGTTACACTTAGTACCAAGCCCCTCATGTCACCACTTTCTCAAATGTGTCCCTCATATCATGCTTTCATAGCATGAAAATGATTATTTTTTGAAAAATTACGACTTAGAAGTTGTGAAATTGAATTAGTTTTGCCACCTCCCACCACCAACAAGTATAAGGTAACTTTGTTCATTAAGGTTAGGAAAGATTGTAAGAATTTCTTAGTATATTTTTCCTCCGTTGAGTTAGGAACTTTAGACCTCAAGGTTCTCAATCACTTCATTGAGAATAAGTAAACACCCTTCATGTTGTGGAATTTAAATTTTTAAAAACCACGCTTTGTTGTTTGTTGGCCAAAATACTCAGTAAGCTTCCCATTATTCAAAATCAACATTCTTAAAGAGGAAACAATCAGTCAATCCATCAATGTCAACTTTATTTTATTATTGGGTAATCACGTTTCAAAATTTGTAGTTAAATAGATAAAACCCTAAACCTCTTCTAAGTTCGGACTCAATAAGTATGATTTATATACGAAATTCATAACAAAACGAGACATAAGAACAATTCCAGCCATTACAAATAAGCTGCACAAAAAAGAAGGAATAATTAGTTAAATAAGTAAAATTAATTTTAAGGTTATAAAAACAAATGAATATTTTTCAAATTTGGTTAAATAGATAAACTCTACTCTACCTCTAAAACACTTCTAGAATTGTTATTAGGAGAACTATGTTCATTAAATTAAAACATAAGGTATTGAAAGAATGACATATTTAATAAGTTGTATTCACCTTCATTGGAGTTTTTCCATAATAAATAAGACCATTTTGTATTGATGCTCTATATAGACCTACATACAACAACAATAAAAACAAATCCAATGAAATTTCACAAAGTGCGATCTCAGTTCTTACCACTACCCCCTCTGAGATAGAGATGTTGCTTTTGAAAGTCTATCGGCTCAAGCAAATCAAGTAGTAAAAGAAAAATATAAAACCTTATCGCTATGTTATATGCAAGGATCTATAACAACAAGAAGGTTTGGAGTATTGTGATATTAGCATAACACCTCCCATCGATATATAGGACAATGTTATAAATGAATATGAAAGTGATACATATTTTGACAAGATGGAGTATAACTAGCCGTAAAAAGATATCATACAATTATAAATACATTATAACATTTCATTCCTAAAGAAATTCGTTATTAAGAACTTAAATTTGAGAAATCAAATAAATTAAGTGTTCCTTTTAATGGAGTAGAATATTTCTCTAGATCTAAAGATTCTTAATGCAAAAGAAAAATAGCTTAAATTCATATGCTCACATAGGAACAATATGCAAGTTTATCAAATGTTTAATAATTGCAAGCAAAAACATACAAAGGGGCACCACATATGAAAACTCCATGACAACGATTATTTTTTGTAATTGTGATCTTAACTAGTCTTCTAGTAATGCATTCAAAAGGAAGAAACCTTCAATAACACCATCAATGTCAAATTTCTTTTATATTTGGGTAATCAAGTTTAAAAATTTGTAGTTAAATAGAATAGAACCCTAAACCTCTTCTAAGTTATGAATCAATAAATATGAATTTAATATTGAATTCATGACAAAAGGAAACATTAGATCCCAGCAAGCGCACTGATATGAAAAAGGAAACATTCAATTTAGAGAGAAAATTAACTGATATGATCGAAACAGTCACTTTCAGTTACATAAAGAATTGCTAAGGACGAATTAACTGCACAAAAAAAGGAATGATTGATGAAATAAGTACAATTCATTTCAGGGTATAACAAATGAACTAGAAAGAATAATTAGTTGGACAACCAACTTCATATCTGTCAACATTTTCCAAATTTGTTTTTCGAGATAAAGCTCAACTGTAATTCCAAATTGGTTTTGAGATATAATACTCATCTCTAACCTCTCAAACACTTCCATAATTGTTGTTTTAAGAGCTATCTTCATTTAATATAACACAAGGTACGTAATTAAAGAATGCCATAATAAAAAAGTTGGATTAACCTTTATTAGAGTTTATCCAAATTGAATAAAAGCAACTTCATTGGTGATCTATATGTGTCATATTCATACCTACATACAAACACAATAACAAATCCAATAAATGTCTATGAAGTGGGGTCTCGAGAGAGTAAAATACACGGAGGTCTTTTCTCTATTTCTCTGAGATAGAGAAGTTGTTTTACATACTATCGGCTAAAACAAAAAAAGAAGTAATTAACAAGAAAAATATGACATCTAATTCAAAGCAATGTTGATCATATACGCAAGGATCTGTAATAACAAATGTCACACCCTGAGCCTACACCCTGAACATGGGCACTACTCGAATTCCATGGTTTTCCTCGAGCGGAACATTAGCCTGGCTTACTTACTTAGCAGAATACTTAAACACAAGATACAACTCATGAAATAACTTATAATAAGTAATACTTAGCCAAAGTGGCAACTCATGTCTTAAATGTTTACAAATGAAATGAATAAGACTAAACAACTATGATATCTATCTGTGAAGCCTCTGAAAGAAATATAGATGTTGGGGTAGGACCCCCAATCATCCTAACAACTGAAAAATGGAAATCAAATGATAAATTATGTCCTACGGAATGTAACGACGCTCACAAACTGACTCTGAGCTACTCACTGGATCAACAATACACTAAATGTCGATCCTAGTTGACTGCGTCTACATAATAATATGATGTAGGCCAACAAGTATCAGTACATTGAATGTATGAGTATGCAAGTTGGAATTCTAAAAAACATCTTCATCTTGAAAAGAGTAATAAGGGACACTTACCTTGCCTCTTCTCAACTCATGAATAACTAAAGTCAATATAAAACAATAATATATATGCAATATAAAAAAACTTGTAAAACAGTGTAAATAACATATTTAGTTTAATAAATGCTATAACAAACTCAACTTTACTTTTATCATAAAGTAATATAGTTTATGTGGGAGATTCTTTAACCTACAACAATCGTTATGAGTCTAAGTGGTGATACAACGTCTTGCCCACGCTGCTAGGTCTGTCATATACTTTGTCGTCGCATAGAATTACTTAACTTAGTGGATCCACTAGCTTAACTTAATTTATCATCTAAAGAGTATGACCCTTTAATACATATGTTGTCTACGTGGTATATGGAGACTTGAGTTATTATGAATTTGCATCCCCATATCAGTGCTCGATACTACTTCTAAAAATATACTTAGCTCATGTGTTTTTTAAAAAACTTCTTTCTTTGGGTTGAGATAATTATTCAACACTTAGCTTTAAAATCTCTCTTGGAATCAATGTTCCCTTTCTTTCTCAAATGTGAAAACATTTATTAAGTCTTAGGGAATACATAGTTCCGTTATAACTTTTTAGAAATGAACTCAACTCTTTACTTTTTACTTAAATTTAACTTGTGTCTTAAAAACAAAGTTAAAACATTGCTAAAGACTCTTGAAAACTTTTAAGAACTTTTCTTTGACTTACTTCTTAACTTTTAGACTTGACGCTTAATATTGGATTTTGGATTCAAGGTTCACGATCTCATGTTTATGGATGATTTCATGATATTTAAATGTACATTAGAGTATTAGAAACAACTAGGAAATATAGGTATATCACTTAGGAACAAATACGAAAGGATGGGAGAAGAATGGGGAGGACTGGCGTCCCTGGCACTTTGAGAGGCATGGGACGCCAGCCCTAATACTCTAAATATCTGGGTGGGGAAATCTGGATGGCGCGTTAACCAAAGTCCCTACGTACAGAGGCTGGTTGGGGGGCCATTAGAGGCGCGACGTGCCAGGGCCTTCCCCAGGTGTTCTCCACCTTTTCTCATTCTTTTTTCATCTCTAAGCCCTCTAAACTTCTATGGTTCTTTGCCCAAACACTAAGGATCACATTAACCTCAATACCTTATAGATATAACTAAAATATTTACCCAGAAACATGAATAATATTAACAAGATACTTCAACAACACAACCATCAAGAATTCAACAAGTGTTCAACAATGTTTTTCAAGAACTCACTTTCTTAACATTCAAATAACATAGATTCGCAAAATTCAAACAAGAGTGGAATGTTGGTGAACTAACCCATCACTATGTGATCTCACATACCTTGTAGGGATCACCCCTGACGAATTCCACTCACAAAGCTTGAACGCGTGTTCTTGGTTTCTCCCTCTTTTCTTTTCTTTTATCTCTTCTCCAATCCCTAAAGCAAATTCTCCTTTTTCAAAAATGAACAAAGTCATGTTCTACCCCAATTGATTCCTACAGATGAATTATAAAATAAGGTAAAGGAAAAGACTGATTTGCCCTTCCCAAATCTTAATTAGGCTTTCCTTAATCCAAGAGCCCAACATATTCAAAACATAACTCCCTCACAAGATATTCAAATCGTGCAAAATCAGCAGAATTGGAAAGATAATTCCAAGATCTGTCCACCCATATCCAGAATTACCTCTAACTCATCCTGAGCTGAAACTTATGACAGTTGAAAAATGACCAGAACTCACTTTCCTAACTTAGATAAATTTTCCCTATTTTCTTATTCATTAAAAAAATAAGTAAATTCAGATTTTAGACTCTAGTCTAGTTCTTTCTAGTTGACAGATTTTACAGCAACAAGGCGTGGAGCATTCTGATATTGACATAACTCACTCATTCCATGTATAGGACGTTGTTATAAATAAATATAAAAGTTATTCATATTTTATAACATCGAGTATACATAGTGGTAAAAAATATCATAGAAAAATTATTGCATTAGAACATCTCATTCCAAAAGAAATTCTTAATTAAAGACTCAAATTTGAGAAATAAAAGAAATTAAGTGCTCCTTTTATTGAAGTAGCATATTTCTCAAAAGCTAAGTATTCCCAAAATAAAGGAAAAAAGCTTAATCATATATGCTTAGATAGGCAAAATAAAGAGATTCAAAACATGTTAAATATTTACAAGCAAAGCCGTAAAAGGTGTATCACTTATTAAAACGCCAAGACAATGCTTGTTTTTGAAATTGGAATCTTCGCAAGTCTTCTTGTTGTTCATAAAACATATCTTAACTAGGAATTGTGAAATGAAAGGTCATCATCTATAAAATTGATAAATGTTTGAGGAATAAGCTAGAAGTTTATGTTAGTCTTATAGGTTCAAGTGGTTCAGCTTTGAAGGTAGAATGAACAGCAATTGTCGATACTTTATTCCTCAAAATGGGTGGGAAGAATTTATGGACGCCTATTTCCTTGAGGAAAATGACTTACACATCTTTAAGTAAATTGGAGCCTCAAGGTTTGATGTTTCAGTATATGATTGTCGAAGCTCGTGCAAGAAAGAAAGTAAATTTTTAAATCAAAGTATGTGAACACACTGATGTTTCTAGTGGAAGTACGACAAAAAAAACCTATAGCAGTAAGCAACATACAACAAAATGTTATTATGAGGCTTGATTGGCTGAAGCAATTCTAAAATCAGAATAAAGAGTTTGCATTGTCACTTTTCTTCAGCAAGTCAAGGCTCAGAGAAACCATTAGTTGTATTGATTCTCTCTGCTATTGGCTTTTTGTCCTGCTTCCACTTGCAACATCATTGTAAAACCCCATATAAAAAAAGGACAGAAAATAAGCTTATTATAAAAACTCTAGGTGCAATCGATTGTTACCATTGACGGACCGTAGCCTAAACCACGACCCGTACTGCACATCCGTCGATTGAGTCAGAAACCCCCAAAAACTCAGCAATTTTTTTTGACTATGTGTCAAATGACGGACCAACCTACGGTCCGTAGGTCAGAATACGGTCATAGTCTTTGGCTGTCGACCAACACCCCATTTATTCACTCTTTGATATGAATCACGATTGACCAGCACGAACCGTCGTTCGATCTACGGTCCATTGGTCTGAGCGGAGGTGGAAATTAACAGAATATTGGGGGGAAATAGAGTAGGCATGGATTTGTTACATTCATGTTATGCCTCAGTTGATTGTAGAAATAGGATTGTTCGAGTTAAGTTTCCTGACGAACCAATCTTAGAATGGAAGGCTAGTAGCTTAACGCTTACCTCAAGGCTAGAAAGATGATATCTATCATATAGTTCTTGTTAAGGATTCTAGCTCCAAAACTCCAACTCTTGAGTCAATTCTAGAAGTCTGTGAGTTTCCAGAAGTATTTTCTGAAGATCTTCGTGGAGTCCCTCCCGAAAGGGAAATCAACTTTGGAATTTATCTCCTTCCAGATACCCAGCCTATTTCTATTCCTCCTTACACAATGGCTCCAACAGATCTCAAGGAATTGAAAGAGCAGTTGAAAGACCTTCTAGATAAGGGTTTCATCATACCTAGTATTTCACCATGGGGTGAGCAGTGTTGTTCGTAAAGAGGAAAGATGGTTCTCTCAGAATGTGCATTGCTTATAGACAGTTGAACAAGGTCACAATCAAGAATAAGTATATCATCTCCAAGATTGATGACTTGTTTGACCAATTTCAGGGTGCTATCCATATCTCAAATATAGACCTCAGATCGGGTTATCATCAGCTTAGAGTTAGAGATAGTAACATTCTGAAAATAGCCTTTAGAACACGATATGGTCATTATGAATTTGCAGATATGTCGTTTAGACTAATCAGTGCTCCTGTAGCTTTCAAGGATTTGATGAGCAGAGTATTCAAACAATACTTGGTCTTGTTCGTTATTGTCTTTATTGATGATATCCTCATTTACTCTAGGAATGAGGATGATTATGCGAGTCATTTGAGAGTAGTTCAACAGACTCTCAAGGATCTCCAGTTATTCGCTAAGTTTAGCAAATGTGAGTTATGGTTTCAATCCATTGCTTTATTTAGTCACATTGTATCTAGCAAAGGGATCCGAGTGGATTCATAGAATATAGAAGTAGTGGAAGGTTTGTGGAAGGATTCTCATATATATAATAACCATTAACTAGGCTGACTCAGAAGATGGTCAAGTTTCAACGGTCAGATAATTGTGAGAAAAACTTTGCAGAACTGAAAACAAGATAGACTACAACTATTGTCTTGACTCTACCAGAGTGTTCAGATGGTTATGTGATCTATTGTGATGCATCAAGAGTATGCCTTGGTTTTGTGTTGATGTAACGAGGTAAGGTTACAGCGTATGCTTCTAGATAGCTTAAGGTGCATGAGAACTATCCAACTCAAGACCTCGAGCTTGGAGCAGTGGTGTTTGACCTCAAGATATGGAGACACTACTCATGTAGATGTTTTCACTAACCATAAAAGCGTTCAATATGTGTTAACCCAGAAAGAGTTGAATTTTTTCCAGAGGAGATAGCTTGAGTTCCTTAAGGATTATGATGTGAGTGTGCCTTATCATACTGGTATGTTGAATGTAGTAGAAGATTCTATTATCAAATCATCTATGGGTAGTGTATCCCATGTTGAGGATGAAAGGAAGGAGCTAGTGAAGGATGTTCACAAGCTTTCTTGCTTGGGAGTTCGCCTGATGAGCATATCAGATAGTGGTGTAACAATCCAGAATGGAGCAGATCCTTCTTTAGTAATGGAGGTTAAGGAAAAGCAAGATAGTGATCCAATCTTGCTTGGACTTAAGGGTGCTGTCCACAAAAAGAATTGTATTTTTTCTCTCTACTATTGGCCTTTTTGTCCTGCTTCCACTTGCTACATCATTGTAAAACCCCGTATCCAGAACAGACCAAAAATCAGCTTTTCAGTAAAATTGCAGGTGCAATCAATGATTACCATCGATGGACCGTAGCCTGAACCACAACCCTTCCTGCAGATCTGCCGATTGAGTTAAAAACCCCCAAAAACTCAGCCTGGAAAAATTTGACTTAGTGTCGAATGACTGACGACCCTACGGGGTCCGTAGGTCAGACTACAGTCCGTAGTCTGTGTCTGTTGATGAACACCCCATTTACCCACTCTCTGATATGAGCCACGATTGACCAGCACGGACCGTCGTTCTATCTACGGTCCGTATGTCTGACTGTAGGTGGAAATTAACAGACAATTAGTTGGGAAAAATAGTTAGGTAAACTTCTATTGGTCATTACTCTTAGCACATAATGATATAGGTGTCTTATGACATACCAACAGATAGATAATTGAATTAGCTTTCTATACACACCAACCTTGCTAAAATAAGACCTCCGAGTAAAAGGATATGTCCATTTTAGTAAAGGCCTATCGAATTGACCCAACCTACGGACCTTCGATTGAACGACGAACCGTCGGTCTAGGTCGTCATTTTCTATGACAACAATTAACTCAGGGGTATTTTTGTCTTCTCTCACTTTGTTTAAACCCTAAGATACGTCGTGTTGACCCTAAATAATCAGATTTTAGATAGTTTAAACCTAGAAACATAACTAAAACTTACCTAAGTCAAATCATTAATCAAAACATAGAAAATTAGAAGCAAGAAAAGAGAAAGAGGTCAAGAACCCTACTTCAAGAACGCAATAAGGTTCCAGCAATTCCAGCTCTGAAATCTAAGTATTTCTCTGTGAATTTCTTCACCAGGTATGTGCGATTTTACTAGTGGGTTCTTTTCACCCATTGGGTCCCTCGTTTTCAGTTATTTTCTTGATTCCCATATCATGATTAGACTTAAGGTTTCTAGAACTTCAACACGACTTCATGAATTAATTAGTTATATGTTCCATATCAAATTTCCATGTTATTATTCAGTTTATCTCATGAATTATGGAACCGTAGGTATGCATTTCTTTAGTTCTTGAATTACAGATGATAGGTCAGATATTTTAGTTATTCAATTCTATATGTCTCATTCGTTAACAAATTGTTATCAAATTAAATATTGCACTCTATGTTTGCATGTTCAGTTTTGAGCTATCCAGTATTTACAAAAAATATAGACGTAATCAGTTAACTACATAAATCAATGGGAGTAGCATAATAAATCAATGGGAGTAGCATAATACCAATTTGGACTTGGGTTCAGTGTACCCAACTAGTCCCAAAACTACTAGCCAAGTAGGTTTTAAGCCCCCTATGTGGGCATCAGTTTAGTGATCACGCCAGCATGCCTTTATACATTTGGCAGGGCACATTGGGCCCTCTCCATGGGGCGTATACATCAGACTCCACATTTAGCTCATGTAGTTTTATTGTCGCTTATTAGCAGCTCTCAGAGTTCAGTCAGACTCTCTATTGCATTGACCATTTATCAGTATATTCAGTTTTCAATTCCAACATGTTATAAATTGGTCATTGCATTAAGTATTTCATGTTTAGATTAATATACTTACTTTCGTGCTTGTTCAGTTATGTTTTATTTCAGCTTTACTCTATCCTACATGCTCAGTACCTTCAAGTATAGACGCATACATGCGTTAAATCTTCTATTGATGTAGGTTGATGTTCTCAGCATCCAGATCACGCTTAGATCGAATTCTGATCTGCAGTTCAGCAGATTCAGTGGTGACTCCTCATTATCTAAGGACAATTGTCATCAGTTCATTTCAGTCCTTTAGTCATTTATTTTCTATTTCTGGTAGACTTAGTTGCCTATCCTAGCATTTGTAGTCACTTTAGAAGCTATTTTCAGACATAGATATAGAGACATAAGAAAAATCCTAGCAACTAAAATGATATGGAAATAAGAAACATGCATTGAGAGAGAAAAAATTACCTGATATGATCATGACTACCGCTCCGGTTAAATCAAGAAATCTTAAGGACAGACAAGCTTCACAAAAATGAGGAATGATTAATTAAAGAAGTAAAATTCATTTGAGGGTACAAAAACAAATGATTATTTTTCTAAATTGGCTTTAATAGATAAAAATCTACTCTAACCTCTCAAAAACATCTACAATAGTTGTTATGAGAGCTATGTTAATCAAATTAAAACATAAGGTATTGAAAGAATGCCATATTCAAAAAGATGTACTCACCATTATTGGAGTTATTCTGAAATAAATAGGAGCACCTTATATCGATGCTCTGTGTGTTTTATGTGTCGACCTACGTACAACAGCAATAACAACAAATCTAATGAAATTTCACAATGTTGGGTCTGGAGAGGGAAGAGTACATGTTGGTCCCACCATTATCTCTCCGAGATAGTGAAGGTGTTTTTGAAAGTCTAGCGGCTCAATTAAATCAAGTAGTAATTACAATAAAAATATGATAAATAATAGAATAGCAATGCAGATCATATATGAAAAGATTTGTAACAACAACAAGGTGTGGAGCATTGTGATATTAGCATAACTCTTCGCTTCCATGTATAGGACTATGTTATAAATTAATTTAGAAGTGTTAAATATTTTTACAACATGGAGTATAACTAGAAGTAAAAAAATATCATACAACTATAAATACATTATAAGAACTCATTCCAAAAGAAATTCCTATTTAAGAACTCAAATTTGAGAAATCAAAGAAATTAAGTGCTCCTTGTAATGGAGTAGCATATATCTTGAAATCTAACATTCTTAATGCAAAGGAAAATAGCTCAAACTCATATGCTCACATAGGCAGAAAAAGGAAGTTTATTTAATTTTAAAGAATAACAAGCAAAAACATACAAATGGGACTACAGATAAAAATTCCATGATAACGACTCATTTTTGTAATTTTTATATGATCTAGTCTTTTTGTTTTACATTTAAAAGGAAGAAATCTTGAATCACACCATCAAGGTCAATTTTCTTTTATTTTTGGGTTATCAAGTTTAAATATTTGTAGTTAAATAGAATATAACCCTAAACCTCTTCTAAGTTTAGCCTCAATTAATATGAATTAAATATGGAACTCATGACAAAAGGAAACATAAGATCCCAACAAACACAGTGACATTGAAAAGGAAACATTCCATTAAGAGAGAAAATTACCTGATAAAAACTGTCACTTTTAGTGACATCAATAATTTTTAAGGACAAATAAGCTTCACAAAAAAACAAGGAATGGTTGATAAAAGAAGTAAAATTTATTACATGGTATAAAAACAAATGAACTATAAAGAAGAATTAGATGCACAACCAACTTCATATTTTTTAACATTTTCCAATTTCATTTTTAGAGATAAAACTTAACTATAATTCCAAATTGGTTTTTTAGATATAAAACTGAACTCTAACCTCTCAAACACTTCCAGAATTGTTGTGTTAATGGTTGTCTTCATTAGATAAAACACATGGTAACTAATGAAAGAAGACATATTTAAAAAGTTGTATTCACCTTTATTAGAGTTAATCCAAATTAAATAAGAGTAGCTTTATCGATGCTCTATATGCGTCCTGTTGATACCTACATATAAACAGAATAACAAATCAAATGAAATTCAATAAAGTGGGGTCTGGAGAGAGTAAAATACACATACGTCTTACCTCTATCTCTCTGAGATAAAGAAGTTGTCTTCAATATACTATAAACTCAAAAAAACAAAGAAGTACTTAACAAGAAAAATACAACAGTTAATATCAAAGCAATGTGGATCATATATACAAGGATTTGTAACAACAACAAGGCACATAGCATTGCGATATTTTCATAAGTCCTTCCTTCCATGTATAGGAGAATATTTTAAATGAATTTGAAAGTTATACATATTTGATAACAAGGAGTATAAATAGTGATACAAAACATCATACAAAAATCAATTCATTAGAACATCTCATTCCAAAAGAAATTCCTATTTAAGGACTTGAATTTAATAAATCAATGAAATTAAGTGCTCCTTTTGTTGGAGTAGCATATTTCACAAAAGCTAAGAATACGTAATACAGAGGAAAATAACTTTAACTCATATGCTTAGAAAGGCACAATAAGGAGATTCAAAATATCTTAAAGATTAATAGAAAAGCTGTAAAAGGGCTATCACAGATGAAAACTCAATGACAACGACTATTTTAAAATTGGGATTTTAACTACTCTACTTGTTGCACATAGAACGTATCTTAACTAGCAATGATGAAATTAAAGGTCATACCTTATAAAATTGATAGAAGTTTGAGTTATAAGATAGAAACTTATGTTAGTCTTACAAGTTCAAGTGGTTCCACTTGGAAGGTAGAATTGACGATACGTTATTCCTCAAAAATGGGTTGAAAGAATTTTGGGCGCCCATTTCCTTGAGGAAATTGAGTTACTCATCTTTAAGTACACTGTTCCCTCAAGGTTTGATGTTTCAATATTTGATAATGAAAACTCGTGCGAGAAAGAAAGATCATTTTACATCAAAGGATGTTGAAAAATTGATGTTTCTAGTGGAAGCAGGACAAAGAAGCCTATAACAGTAAGTAACACTACAACAAATGGTTTTTCTGAGGCTTGATTTGTTGATGCAATAGAAAATTCAGAACAAAGAATTTGCATTTCATCTTTCTTCGGCAACTCAAGACAAAGACACACCATTAGTTGTATCATTACTTTCTTCTATAGGCCTCTTTGTCATGCTTCCACTGGCAACATCAGCGTGTTCAATTTTTTTTAAGTAAAATGAACCATTTTTTTCTTGAACAAGATTTTACTATCGAATACGAAAACATCAAACCTTGTTGATCCAATGTATTTGAACACTAGTAAGTGATTTTTCTTAAGGGAATGGGCGTCAACAAATTCTTTCCACCTATTTTTGAGAAATAATGTATCGTCGATTGCAGTCATTTCTACCATCAAAGTTGAACAACTAAGACCTATAACACTTACATAAGATTTTAGTTTATTCCTCAAATTTTTAGCAATTTTCTGGGGTATGACCTGCAACTTCATCATTCTTAGTTAAGATTAACGTTTTATGTACAAGTAAAGACTACCTAGGTCCACTAAAATTCAAATAACATTTGGTTAATGCGGACGAGCAATTAGAATCTATAACCACTAGTAATGAGAAATTAGTACATCTAGGTGTATTACCTTTATGTGTCCTTTCTAATGCAATATATTGACACAAAAAAGTTTCTCATACATCATTCAGAGCAACCATTTAGCTAATGTAGGACTTGTTTTTGCTAAGTATGCATAGTAGTACTCCTTGAATCTTTGTCTTCACCTCTTTGTTACATTCTATTACTACCAAGACATTCATGTCACCAATTTCTCAAATGTGTCCCTCATGTCATGTTATTGTCATAGAATGACAATGATTCTTCTTTGAAAAATTATGACTTAGAAGTGGTGAAAATGCATTAGTTTTTTTTTTTGAAAAATTACGACTTAGAAGTGGTGAAAATGCATTAGTTTTTCACCCTCCCACAAACAATAAGTATCAGTTCACTCTGTGCATCTAGGACAAATTAAAAGAATCACCTAGTATATTTTGTCTCTGCTGAGTTAGAACTTTGAGACCTCATGGTTATCAACCTTTTCATAGAACATTAGTAAACACATTTGATGTTGTGGAATTTTAATGTTTAAAAGCCACACTTTCTTGTTTGTTGACCTAAATACTCACTATGCTTTTCATCTTTCAAAATCGACATTCATAACGAAGAAACCTTCGATCAAGCAATCAAGTGTCAACTTAAATTTTATTTTTGGGTAATCAAGTTTATAAATTTGTAGTTAAATGGAATAGAACCTAAATCTCTTCTAAGTTCAGACTCAATAAATATGATTTATATACAAAATTCATAACAAAAAGAGATATCAGAACAATTCCAGCCATTACAATGATATGGAAATTGAAAAAATCCCATTAAGAGAGAAAATTACTTGATATGATAAAAACTACCAGTATCGGTTAAATCAAGAAATGTTAAGGACAAACAAGCTGCACAAAAAAGAAAAAATGATTAATTAATGAAGCAAATCTCATTTCATGGTATAAAAAAAATGAATATTTTTAAAATTAGTTTTAATAGACAATACTCTACTCTAATCTCTAAAAAACTTTTAGAAATTTTGTAGTTGTTAGGAGAGGTATGTTCATTAAATTAAAACATAAGCTATCGAAAGAATTACATATTCAACAAGTCGTATTCAACCTTTATTGGAGTTGTTCCAAAATAAATAAGACCATCTTTTATCTATGCTCTCTGTGTTTCATGTATGGACATGCATACAATAACAATAACAACAAATCCAATAAATTTTACAAAGTGGGATCTGGAGAGGGTAGAGTATACGCTGGTCTTACCACTACATCTCCGAGATAGATAAGTTGTTTTGGAAAGTCTATCGGCTCAAGAAAATCAAGTAGTAATTAAAAGAAAACTATGACAGCTAATAGCTATCATATATGCAAAGATCTGTATCAACAAAAAGGTGTGGACCATTGTGATATTAGCATAACTTCTCCCTTCCAGGTATAGGACAGTGTAACAAATGAATATAAAAGTGATACATATTTTGACAACATGGAGTATAACTAGCCGTATATAAATATCCTACAATAATAATAATATATTATAACAGCTCATTCCCAAATAAATTCTTATTTAAGAATTCCAATTTGAGAAGTCAAAGAAATTAAGTGCTCCGTTACATGGAGTAGCATCATTCTCAAAATATAAACATTCTTAATGCGAAGGAAAATAGAATAAACTCATATGTTCACATAGTCACAATAAGGAGGTTTATCAAATGTTTACTAATAACAAGCAAAAACAAAGAGGTACCATAGATAAAAACTCCATGACAAAGACTATTTTTTGTAATTGTGATTTTAGCTAGTCTTCTTGTTGTACATTCAAAAGGAAGAAACATTCAATCACACCATCAATGTCAACTTCCTTTATATTTGGGTAATAAAGTTTAAAATTTTGTAGTTAAAGTGAATAAAACCGTAAACCTCTCTTAAGATAAGACTCAATCAATATAAATTAAATATGGAATTCATGACACAAAGAAACATGGCATCCCACCAAGCACACTGATATGGAAAAGGAAACATTCCATTGAGAGAGAAAATTACTGTATATGATCAACAGTGTCTTTTGAGTTAAATAAAGATTTGTTAAGGACAAATAAGTTGAACATAAAAGAAGGAATGATTGATGAAAGAAGTAAAATTCATTTTAGGGTATAAAAACAAATGAACTATAAAGAAGAATTAGTTGTACAACCAACTTCATATTTGTCAATATTTTCTGAATTTGTTTTGAGAAATAAAACTCAACTCGGATTCCAAATGGGGTTTAAGATATAAAATTCAACTCTAACCTCTCAAACCCTTCAAGACTTGTTGTTTTAAGAGCTATCTTCATTAAATAAATACAAGGTATGTGATAAAAGTATGACATATTGAACAAGTCGTGTTCACCTTTATTAGAGTTAATCCAAAATAAATAAGAGCAGCTTTATCTATGCTCTATATGTGTTAAGTTCATACCTAAATACAAACACAATACAAATCAAATGAAATTTATAAAGTGGGGTTTGGAGAGAATATAGTACACACCGTCATTCCAGTGCCTCTATGAGATTGAGAAGTTGTTTTCGACAATCTATCGGCTCCATCAAACAAAGATGTAATAACAAGAAACATATGACAGCTAATATCAAAGAAATGTTGATCAGAAATGCAAAGATCTATAACAACAACAATGTGTGGATCATTGTACTATTGGTATAACTTCTTTCTTCCATGTATAGGACGGTGTTATAAATGAATATAAAAGTGATTCATATTTTGACAACATGGAGTTTAACTAGCCGTAAAAAAATATCATACAATTATAAGTACATTATAACTTCTCATTCTCAAAAAAGTTTCTATTTAAGAAGTCAAATTTGAGAAATCAAAGAAATTAAGTGCTCCATTTAATGGAGTAGCATATTTCTCGAAATCCAAACATTGTTAATGCATGGAAAATAGCTTAAACTTATATGCTCACATAGGCACAAAAAGGAGATTTATCACACGTTAAAGAATAACAAGCAAAAACATAGAAAGGTGTACCACATATGAAAACTCAATGACAATGACTATTTTTTGTAATTATTATCTTAGGTAGTTTGCTTGTTTTACATAAAATGTATTGTAACTAGGATGATGAAAGTGCAGTTCATACCATTAAAAAATGCAAAAGGTTGATGAATAAGGGTTATACCCCATTTTAACTCTTGTCAAATAGGTCTACAAATGTTGGTGATTTCTAAACTAATTATCTTAAGGAGTCACCACCTAATTATTTCTAAGATTGATCAGAACACCTAAGTAATAAACTAGAGCTAAATTTAACTCTAAATTAAGGTCTAGTTAACTTCACGAGATTCTAAATAAGAATTTTAATTTAACCTAAAGAAAAGGTGTAAGAAATCCTTTAAGATTTGTTAAAAAATAGTTAACTGTCCAAACATATGTTAATTAGTTTAAAATCTAAATATGGATTCTAAAAGGTTAAATAAAAGAGTAATCAAATTGGAAAATATTTTAACCTTAAAAGCTCTTTTGCATTTAGATTAGAATGGTTAAGACCTAAGAATAGATAATTTGTGTAAACCAATTTTATTAATCCTTATTCATTGCTAAAATGTAAACAAAAAATGACTTCTGCTCACGGATTCATGAGATGTTTCTTTTTTAAAATATATTAGGAAAAAAATTGTTAAGACCAGAACTTTAGCTATTTGTTTTATGAAATATACTGCCATGTTTCAACAGAACTTTTTCGCAAAAGATAATTTAATTGGTTCAACTGATGCAAATAAAATTGCTTTACAAGCTTAATCACAAGAATAACAATTGAAGATCAAGAATAGTGTCGCATAAGACATATTCACAAGCATCAATAAAAACAAATATAGCAGACATGACAAACTAAAAAAATATAAGTTTTAGAATTCTTCGCTACTTTTCAATGAACATTTGCATGAGCTATTGAGAGGTGGGAGACACAAAGTCGAAGAGTAGATGCGCTCTTGCAAATCTAGCGGTGGCAAGAGAATGTAAGACACTACTAGTCTTTCGAAGAGACTCCATTTTCGCTCCCAAAGTTCATGCAAGGAAAGAGAGAGTATAGAGATTTGTAAAACAAATTGACTTTAAATAATATTGAACAAATTAACTCTTGATCCAAGTAAAATCTTAAAAGGAAGATGTTATCTAGAAGATGGAACCGTGCAAAGCTTATCAAGACACTTTTCGTGCAATTGGTAACTTTATCCCAAATTAAAAAAAACCAAATTTCATGCAAGGAAAGAGAGAGTAAAGATATTTGTAAAATGAATTGACTTTAAACAATATTGAACAAATCAAATCTTGATCCAAGTAAAATCTTATGAATAATATGCTATCTAAATGACGGAAACATGCAAAGCTTATCAAGATATTTGCATAAGTGTGGCGCTTCACAATTATGAATAAGATCCTACATAGACATGGTTTAGTGATACATCAATCCTAGGATTTACTTTAACCTAATGCTCTAAAACCAAGTTTGTAACGACCCTAAGTACATCCTAGTCGTTATCAGCGTCAACATTCTCTACAAGGACTTAGACAAGCCCTTAGCGTTCGTCATAGCACATTATAGGTAAGAAAATATGTGAAAATTAAAAACTTTTTGCTTATATAGCAAGGAGGTTTACATATACCTCTACATAGGAAGCATACGCAGGCTTCTTGCATAAACAACATACAACATATAGGAATTTAGTCCAATACTTTGTCTCACAATAAACCATCTAAAGAATGAATCACAATTGTTTGGGCATAGCCCTTAGTTTATTACAATATGTCATATAGGCTACAACGAAAGTCTCAACATGAGAATGGAATGATTGTCTCAATACATAGACAAAACTAATAAGGCTTGATGAGTGGTTTTATCCTCGAAACTCATGAGGATTCACCAATTGACTTAGGAAAGAGCCAAGTCTTCTTCTTTAATGACCACGAATCTCCTCAATGGCTCGAACCTAAAATTTTTGGGAAAAAAGGAGAAAATATTGTTAGTACAAATCACATGTACTAAGTATGGCTCCTATGAACATAATCATCAATACATTGGAAAGGGACAATTTACTTAAAACAATGCTATTTATCAATTTAACTCAACATGTATATACCAAATCATAATAAGTCAATTCAACATAATAGTAACCATACATGTAGATTACCCAAACAATACTTATGAAATGCCTAATATAGAACCCCATAATCCTATCTAAGGCTAAAATTTTACATTATGCAACCCACTTCATACTTACAACATACTTTCATAACATGCTTATACATCAATACTTACTCATAGCCTATTAACACAACCATAATCATAGTAATAATCATAATCATAATCATAAAAGAACACTACTTGAACCATCCCTTAGGAACCCACATGTGAAATGAGTAAGAGAGGTCACATACCCTCCCTTACTCTATGTAGAAGCCTTCGAGACAACCCTAATAAGAGTTCACATACTTAACTTATTCATTTACTTTAATTTTAAGGAAAGTACTGCAATAACCAACATGAGACCATGTGAGCTACATGGAATTCAGTGTTCTACTCTCACATCGAAAAGAGAGGGTTAACACTTGCCTAAGGTGCAACCATTTGTATGTAACTATCTAAGTGGATCCACTAATCTAGAATCTTATGTGGGTACATAGTTAAGGGTCAAGGTGATTGTTGCTAGAAACCTTGACTTACTAACATGGAGGTTTCCATATCATGAGACAACACATAACTAAGGAATTCGGACTTGCTAATGTAAGGAAACCCATATGGAAAGCCAAACTTACTAACGTGAGCCTCCATCTCATTTACATGACCTTTCGGTGCTAAGCAATTATTCCCTTTAGTTATCATCATATAACATCATACAAGTTCACATTAGTCTCTTTTAGACCCTTAAGTAATCATCTTATCATAATAGCTCATGACTGATCACAAGTGAGAACTATCCTTTCACTTTAGACACCACATTATAATTCATGAGAAACTAAACGCAATCATATAATAACCACATCATATAAAAAAATTTCATACTTCCTATCTAATTCATAGATTGAGGGTTAGGGATTAGGATACTTGTCACCAACATCACAACAACAGAATTAGCTATAGCATCATTATCACATAATTAAATTTCACCTTGCATAATTGAGATCAAAGAAGAATCAAGATCATACCTCATTTCCCTCCATGGGACTTCACCCTTCAATACCCAATAATTCACAATCAACATATGAAAATAGTGAAATTCATTTCACCCTTAAATAACCAATAACTTACAACCAACATATGAAAATAGTGCAATTCATGAAGTATTAACATAAGCAAAATCAAAGTAAACAAGGGACATGTTCATCATCCTCAACAATTCACCTTAATCAATCAATAAATTTGGGATTTGGGGGAAAGACATAGGTCAAGGGAAACATCATAGGAATTCATCAATTTACCATCAATTCATACTTAAAAAACATTAATTCATCATAATTCATCACAAATAACTCATAATTTTGTTTTAGAAACAAGACTCATGTGAGGAGAAAAACCCTTGTTTTTAGGGATCTAGAAATCATCTTTTGAAGGACCTCTTGGGGAAAGGAATCCCAAGAGTGAAAGAAGCCATACCTTATTAGTGATAGATTTACTAAATTGGGTTGAAAAAATTGAAGGCTTGATCTTCTTCTTAGAGATCTATGGGTCTTCAATGATGTTTTGGAGGAAGAGAGAATTTGGGGGAGAAAGAGATTTTTGAGTTCAACTTGTGCACTTAGTTTGATTGATAAAATTGATTTAAAACTAGACATTATATAGTCACCCATTAAATTATCCCAAAGAATCTCACTTAAATGGGTTTATTTGTGAAGTTAAAACACCCAAATACGACTTTTACGATATCTGTGAAGTAGGTGCACGTCGCGGGGCTAAATCCTGTCATTTTTCTTAAATTTTGGGTTGAGGTGCATGTAAGCCTCACATCGCGAGTCTTCCCATCATATTTTGAGTTATAAAACCTCGTGAGGAATTCCCATCACGACCTATTCCTCCAATCCTGCCTGTTCGGACGCTGCCAGGAAGCCTGCCCACCCATGTTTGGGTCCTCTCCAAGGAACCTTCCGGTAGTCCTTGGGGTGTAGTTTTCATAAATTTATACTCTATATACTTCATTAAACCTAATTAAAGTCTTTTTATATGTTTTGGACTTCATATGACCCTCGAAAACCTTCACCAAACATAGGGACGTCAACATGGTTGAATTTCGCTAGTTTTCAGACGTTAAGAATTTTCTTTAATCCTTTAGATCCAATACTTATCGAACAAGTTTATTATATTATTTAGGTCTAAAATCATTATTAATCAACATATTAGGATCTATTATAGGTCACATATTTCCAGGGTCTTACAATAAATGATCTTTTTGACCAGCTTGAGGGTGCTTCTCGCTTCTCAAAAATTGATGTGAAATTAGGCTTCCATCGGTTGACACTTCGGGAATGTGATATCCCAAATACATCTATTATAAACAAATATGGGAATTATGAGTTTTTGGTCATGTCCTTTGTTTTGACCAATGCACATGCAACGTTCATGAATTTTATGAATAGAGTTTTCAACGCTTATTTGGATCGGTTTGTTAGCGTCTACATTGATAACGTACTAATATATTCATGGAATTAATAATCTCATGATATTCACCTCAAGATAGTTCTTCAAACTTTGAAAGATAAGGAGTTATATGCCAAGTTCTCCAAGTGAAAGTTTTGGCTAAAGTGTGTTTCATTCTTGGGCAACATAGTTTCTGGTGATGGGATTAGAGTTGATATCCAAAAGATAGAAGAAGTTCAGATTTGGCCAAGAACCACGTCTCCAACTCATAGAAGGAGTTTCTTAGGTTTAGTTGTCTACTATAGAATGTTTATTGAGTGTTTTCATTTATTTCATCTACTGTTAAGCTGACTTTCAGGAGTTGAAACGAGGTTTATTACTACTTCGTCTTTTACCTTACCAGACGGTACTTAAGAATATGTGGTGTACTGTGATTCATCAAGAGTAGGTTTGCTCTATGTTTTAATTCAGAATAGCAAGGTTATAGCTTATGATTCCAGACCATTGAAGGTTCATGATAAATTTTATCCAACCCATGACTTAGAGTTGGTTGTTGTAGTTTTCTCCTAGAAGATATGGCATCACTACTTGTATTGTGTTCATATTGATATATACACTGATCACAAATGCCTACAATATGTATTCATATAGAAGAAGCAAAATCTCAAATAGAGGAGGTGGTTAGAACTACTCAAATATTATGATATGAGTATTCTTTACAACTTAGGTAAGGCTAATGTGGTTCCTGATGCTTCAAA
The DNA here is from genome assembly GCA_027704765.1 of Solanum habrochaites. Lineage (NCBI taxonomy): Eukaryota > Viridiplantae > Streptophyta > Magnoliopsida > Solanales > Solanaceae > Solanum > Solanum habrochaites. The sequence goes on along the minus strand of JAKWJA010002493.1, from coordinate 37,595,947 downwards.
CAGGTTATACATGGGGATTACCACCCTTATTTTTGAAGAAAAAAGAGAGTTAGCCAGAGATGTGCACAGACTTGCACAGCTAGGAGTAAGACTTATGGATTCCACAGAAGGAGTGCAAGAGGTGACAAATGGGCCTGAATCATCACTAGAGTCAGAGTTAAAGGAAAAGAAAGACAAAAACTCCAGTTTGCTTTATTTGAAGGCAAGTGTTCATAAGCAAAGCGTATTACCTTTTGAACAAGGGGAAGCTGTTGTTCTAAAGTATCAAGGTAGATTGTGTGTACCTAGGGTGGATGGTCTCCAAGAGAGGAACATGGAGGAGGCTCATAGCTCCATATATTTCATTCATCAGGGTTCCACCAAGATGTACCGTGATTTGAGAGAGGTATATTGATGGAAAGGTATAAAGAAAGACATTGTTTAGTTTGTTGCCAAGTGCCCGAATTGCCAGCAAGTGAACATAGAAAACCAAAGGCTTGGAGCTTTGGCTCTGAATATAGAACTTTTGGAATTGAAGTGGAAGATGATTAAAATAGACTTCATCACAGGCTTGCTAAGGTCTCACGGACAACATGATTCAATTTGGTTGATTGTCGATAGATTGAAAAAATCAGCCCACTTATTGACCGTAAGACCACTCATTCGGTAGAATATTATGCAAAGTTATATATTAAGGAAGTGGTAAGACTTCATGGAGTTATAATTTCAATCATTTCAGATAGAGGTGCACAATTTACTGCACTGTACTAGAAGTCTTTCAAGAAATGTTTGGGATGAAAGGTGAACTTAAGTGTAACCTTTCATCCTTAAATTGATGGACAAGCAGTGTATACTATATAGACCTTAGAAGACATGTTGAGAGCTTGTGCGACTAATTTCAAAAGGAATTGGGATGATCATGTACCATCTCATTGAGTTCTCTTACAGCACAACTATCATTCGAGCATCCAAATGGCTCCATATGAAGCTCTTTTTGGGAGAAGATGTAGATCTCCTATTAGGTGGTTCGAAGTGTGTGAAACAGGGATGATAGGACCATATATGGTTCACCAAGCCATGGTTAAGGTTAAGGTGATTCAAGAGAGATTGGAAATAGCAAAGAGTCATCAAAATGCCTACATAGATGTTAGGAGAAGCCCGTTGTAGTTTGAGACAGATAATTTGGTATATCTGAAAGTTTCACCCTTGAAGGGTGTTATGAGGTTTGGTAAGAAGGGGAAAGTTAGTCCCTGGTATATTGGAACTTATAGTATATACAAAAGAATTGGCAATGTATCTTATGAATTGGAGCTACCTCAAGAGTTAGCAGCGGTTCCTCTATGTTATGTCTCCATGTTGAAGAAGTTCATTGGTGATCCTTCACGAATTGTAACAACTGAAAATGTTGGGGCTAAGAATATCTTATCCTATGAAGAGATTCTGATTCAGATTTTATATCGCCAAGTTTGCAAGTTGTGAACAAAGGAGGTAGCCTCAGTCAAGGTCCTTTTGAAGAACCAATTCGTTAAAAAAAGCGACTCGCGAAGTTGAAGATAATATGAAAAAGAGATATCCATATATTTTTTATTCCAAAGAGAATGCATATCAAGATACTTCTTGGTACATTATAATTTATGAGTAAGCATGTTAATACTTGCTTTTGATTGCGGAATGTTAAACTTGAGGTTACTATTTTTAGCTTCATGAAAGAAATTTTATTCAAAGATAAATTTTCCCAAAGGGGAGATATGTAACATCTCGTAACTATAAATAACAAAGAATAATCTAAGAAATTAAAAATAATCACTTTTGGAAAGAAAAAGAAAAATATTAAAAAATTCCTAAGTTTAGGATGTGAGTTTTTGTCATTTTCAAATGGTCATAACCTCTAACCCACGATGATTTAGGGGTGGTTCTTGATATGGTTGGAAATCCCTTGGAAAGATATTTCCAACGGCGCCAAATTTCCACGATTTTGATATTGTATGAGGAAGATATGCCTATCGGAAGTTCGGTTGTTTAAGTGAGGAAAGTCCGATTCCATATTAATGTAAGGGCAAACTAGTCTTTTCACCCATCTATTTCCTAATTCATTTTAAGGGTTTATTTGGGGTAAAAACAAGTTTTAGTTCAGATTAAAAAAATTTACTTTATTCTTAGGGTGTTTAGAAGAGAAAAAAGAACAAGGAAAAGGGAGAAATACCAGCATTTTGCCAAGAAAGTAGGAATTGTAGTCAAGGGTGATCCCTATTAAGGTTTGTGATATCTTTTCATATTGGGTTAGTTCACCCACACACAAACTTGTTTAATTCAACCATTTGAGTAGATTGAATGATGAAAAGTGAAGTTCTTGAAGAATATTGTTGAATTCTTGTTAGTTGAGTTTTTGCATGCCTAGAAATAATTTGATTTGTGTTTTCAGGTTGTTTTTCGAGTCAAATATATTGGGAGGATATAAGTGATCCTAAGTGTTTCGGGAAATATCCATGGAGTTTTAGAGGGTTCCGAGATTAAAAACAAAGAAGAAAAGTAAAAATGTTTGTCCATACGGCCCTAGGGCGCCACGCTTCCCGTTGTCCCACAAGACAGTCTCTACCTGTATGATCCTCGGGGAGGCGCGCCAGCCATAGCACCTGAAATTGGCCTCTGAATTTTGGGGCCTAGCGCCCCACGCGTCTCAAAGTACAGATGACTTCACTATGGCATCGACATCAAAAAGGTTTCGAAAGGGAGGTGAGTTTAATGGTTCTTACTCTAGAGGACAGGGTTCAGGAGGTTACTCGGTCCGACCAATTTAGTCTTACTTATAGACTGTAGTTGGGGGTCCACCTCAGACCAGTCAACACTTCTCTGAGAGACCTATGTTTAACTCCAAGGAGTGTTATGGATGTGGGGAGACTGGGCATATCAAGAGGTATTGTCCAAAACAGAGCTACAGACCTCAAATAGTTAGAGGTAGAGGTGGTCATGGTAGAGGCCGTTATTCTGGAGAACGCGGTGGTCGAGGTAATGGTGGTCACCAAAATGGCCGGGGTAACGGGCAAACTGGAGCCACTACAGCACAACATGGTAGGGGCAACGGGCAGAAAGGTGATAGGGCCCATTGTTATGCTTTCTTTGGGCGGTCTGAAGCGGAGACATCTGAAGCTGTTATCACAGGTAATCTTTTGGTTTGTGATTGCATGGCTTCCGTATTATTTGATCCTGGATCCACATTTTCATATGTATCTTCTTCATTTGCTACTGGTCTTAATTTACATTGTGAATTTCTTGACATGCCTATTCGTGTTTCTACTCTGGTGGGTGAGTCTGTGGTAGTTGAAAAGGTGTATAGGTCTTGTCTGGTGACTTTTGTGGGGAGCAATACTCATGTAGACTTGATTATCTTAGAAATGGTTGACTTCGATGTAATTCTGGGAATGACTTGGCTTTCTCCAAATTTTGCAATCTTGGATTGTAATGCTAAAACTGTGACGCTAGCCAAGCCTGGGACAGATCCGTTAGTGTGAGAGGGTGACTACACTTCCAATCCGGTTCGTATCATCTCCTTTCTTCGTGCTAAGAGAATGGTTAGTAAGGGTTGTTTAGCTTTCTTGGCGCACCTCAGGGATGATACTACCCAAGTACTTTCAATTGAGTCGGTGTCGATAGTCCGCGAGTTTTTAGATGTGTTTCCTGCAGACCTTCCTGGTATGCAACCGGATAGAGATATTGACTTCTGCATCGATCTTGAACCAGGTACTCGCCCCATTTCTATACCCCCTTATAGAATGGCTCCCGCTGAGTTAAGAGAGTTAAAGGCCCAACTTCAAGAGTTATTAAGTAAAGGTTTCATTAGACCAAGTGCATCCCCTTGGGGTGCTCCTGTTTTGTTTGTGAAGAAGAAAGATGGGAGTCTTCGGATGTGCATAGATTACCGGCAACTAAATAAAGTAACTGTTAAGAACAGGTATCCTCTTCCTCGCATTGATGATTTGTTCGATCAGTTACAAGGTGCTTGTGTCTTCTCTAAGATTGACTTGAGGTCTGGTTATCATCAATTGAAAATACGGGCAGCAGATGTGCCAAAGACTGCTTTTCGAACCAGGTATGGGCATTATGAATTCTTGGTAATGTCCTTTGGACTAACGAATGCCCTGCTTCTTTCATGAGCTTTATGAACGGGATTTTTAAGCCATATCTGGATCTCTGTGATCGTATTTATTGATGATATACTGATATAATCCAAGAGTAAGAAGGAACATGAGGAGCATTTGAGAATTGTGTTGGAAATGTTGAGGGAGAAAAAGCTTTATGCCAAATTCTCCAAGTGTGAGTTTTGGCTAGATTCAGTGTCTTTCTTGGGGCACGTGGTTTCTAAGGATGGGGTGATGGTGGATCCCTCTAAGATCGAAGTAGACAAGAATTGGGTAAGACCTACTAATGTGTCAGAAATAAGAAGCTTTGTTTGTTTAGCCAGTTACTACCGTCGATTTGTCAAGGGATTCTCTTCTATTGCTTCCCAATTGACGAACTTGACTAAGCAGAATGTTCCATTTGTATGGTCGGATGAATGTGAGGAAAGCTTTCAGAAACTCAAGACCTTGCTGACTACTGCACCTATCCTTACCTTGCCAGTAGAGGGTAAGAACTTCATTGTTTATTGTGATGCATCCTATTCTGGTTTGGGTGCAATGCTAATGCAAAAGAAGAATGTAATTGCTTATGCTTTGAGGCAATTAAAGGTGCACGAACATAACTATCCGACCCACGATTTAGAGTTGGCTGCGGTGGTGTTTGCATTAAAGCAATGGAGACACTATCTATATGGGGTTAAGTGTGAAGTCTATACGGATTATCGTAGCCTACAGTATGTCTTTACTCAGAAAGATTTGAATTTGAGACAGAGGAGGTGGATGGAACTACTGAAAGATTATGATGTTACCATCTTGTATCACCCGGGAAAGGCTAATGTTGTGGCAGACGCCTTAAGTAGAAAAGCAGGGAGCATGGGTAGTTTATCCCACTTACAAGTTTCTAGACGCCCATTGGCTAGAGAGGTTCAGACTCTGGATAATGACTTTATGAGGTTAAAAGTAAATGAGAAGGGATGATTGTTGGCCAGTGTGGAGGCGAGATCTTCTTTTCTTGACCAGATCAAGGGAAAACAGTTTGACGATGAGAAACTAAGCCGAATTTGGGATATGGTGTTGCGAGGAGAGGCTAAAGAAGCGATAATGGATGAGAAAGGTGTTTTGAGAATTAAGGGAAGGGTATGTGTACCCCGTGTTGATGATTTGATCCACACTATTCTTACATAGGCTCATAGTTCCGGATATTCTATACATCCTGGTGCAACCAAGATGTACTGTGACCTAAGGCAACACTTTTGGTGGAGTAGAATGAAGCGCGACATTGTTGAGTTTGTTGCCAAATGTCCAAATTTTCAGCAAGTAAAGTATGAACATCAGAGGCCCGGAGGAACACTTCAGAGAATGCCCATTCCTGAATGGAAGTGGGAGAGAATTGCAATGGACTTCGTGGTTGGTCTTCCAAAGACATTGGGCAAGTTTGATTCTATTTGGGTAATTGTGGACAGATTAACTAAGTCTGCTCATTTCATTCCGGTTAAGGTGACTTACAATGCAGAGAAGTTAGCCAGACTCTACATCTCATAAATTGTTCGGTTGCATGGAGTTCCACTTTCCATCATATCAGATAGAGGTACGCAGTTTACTTCTAAGTTTTGTAGAACATTGCACGCGGAATTAGGTACTAGGTTGGACCTTAGTACTGCATTTCACCCTCTGACCGATGGACAGTCTGAGCGAACGATTCAAGTATTGGAAGATATGCTTCGAGCATGTGTGATAGAATTCGGTGGTCATTGGGATAACTTCTTAACCTTAGCGGATTTTTCATACAATAATAGCTATCACTCAAGTATTGATAGGCTCCTTTCGAAGCATTGTATGGGAGGAGATGTAGGTCTCCTATTGGTTGGTTTGATGCATTCGAGGTTAGACCTTGGGGTACTGACCTTTTGAGGGATTCGTTAGAAAGGGTGAAATCTATTCAAGAAAAGCTTTTAGCGGCTCAAAGTAGGCAAAAGGAGTATGCGGATCGAAAGGTTAGGGACTTGGAGTTCATGGAGGGTGAGCAAGTCTTGCTGAAGGTTTCGCCCATGAAAGGGGTGATGCGGTTTGGTAAAAGAGGTAAGCTAAGCCCAAGATATATTGGTCCATTTGAAGTTCTGAAGCGAGTAGGGGAGGTGGCTTATGAATTAGCCTTGCCTCCAGGGCTGTCAGGAGTGCACCCGGTATTTCATGTGTCTATGTTGAAAAGGTACCATGGGGATGGAAACTACATCATTCGTTGGATTCAGTTCTGCTTGATGAGAACTTGTCTTATGAGGAGGAGCCTGTTGCCATTTTAGATAGAGAAGTCCGCAAGTTGAGATCGAGGGAGATTGCATCCATTAAGGTGCAATGGAAGAATCAACCAGTTGAAGAATCCACTTGGGAGAAGGAGGCTGATATGCAAGAAAGATACCCACACCTGTTTACAGATTCAGGTACTTCTTTTCACTCTTGTTATTCTTCTCGTGATCGTTCGAGGACGAACAATGGGTAAATTGGTATCTATTGTAACGACCTGTTTAGTCCTTTTGAGAAGCAGATTTTATTTCTGGAAAAACTGGCTGAGTCGACGGACCCCACGACGAACCGTCGTGGGGATCTCGTTCCAAAACACTTAGAATTTTGATATTTGGGTACTGAGAGCGACTCTCTGAACGTCACGACGAAATGGCAGGACGGACTGTCGCAGGCACGACGGCCCGTCACAGAACTTTTACTAAAATCAAGTCTCTGAACTCTGTGACGGAGCAGCAGGACGGACCGTCGCAGGCGCGACGGGCCGTCACAGGCTGTGTAATCCCAGGGTGGGTCGGATTTCTGTTAAGTAATTTAAGGGGCGTTTTGGACTATTTCCTGCTTAATTATAAAGTAGTGGGTTAATGTTAATAAGTCTAATTACTTGGGGGTTAAAAGAGGTAACCTTGAGTTAATTAGTGGGTTATTATTGCCATCTTTTATACTTAATATTATATGCTAATTAGGTTAAAAGAAAGAGGGTTTGAATAAGAAAAATAGAAAGAACAAAGATAGAGAGAGAATCGAAAGAGAAAGGGGAGAAACGAAGGGGAAACAAAGCTTTGGGGAATTTGCTTGCTTGATCACAATTCTTCGGTGGAGGTAGGTTATGGTTTTTATGCTATTTCATAGTGAACTCTTAATAGCGAATGATATGTATTGGGTAGTATTGTAAACCCTTCTATATGCTTAATTGTGTGTATGCATGATGAGTTTATATATATATAATTGCGATGAAACTAGCATGATGAAGCTATTGAATTTTAATCTTGAAAACCTCTTGTTAATGATGATGCCTTAGTATAAAAGAAGGCTTTATGAACTAAAATAATGAGGTTAGAGGTTCTGGTGTCACGTTCCGACACCAGGGTAGTAATAGAGGATCGGGTGCCACGTTCCGGCACCAGGATAGAATATGGATCGGGTGTCATGTTCCGACACCAGGATAGAATATGGATCGAGTGTCACGTTCCGACACCAGGATAGAATATGGATCGGGTGTCACGAACCGACACGTAGAATTAAGGGATCGGGTGTCACGTTCCGACACCAGGATAGTATACGGAGCGGAGTGTCACGTACCGACACGAGAGAAATAAAGATAATGAACCTTGAAAGATGTTAATATACTCAATCTAATGAACCTAGTTCCCAATGGGTATGGTGTTGAGGCTTGAGTCCTCATGAGTGAACTTTGGGGTGCTTATTGATGATTTTAGAACTTGTTGTTGCTACATGTTTAGTATTATAGTTGATTTATGATATTATCTGATATATACTGTTTTCTATTTTGAGTTGGCCGATGATACCTACTCAGTACTTGTTATTGTACTGACCCCTACTTGTATGTTTCTTTCTTTGTTATTTGTGGAATGCAGCAAACGTACCATCGTCTTCAACTCAACCGCAACTCTAGCCAGTTTTCATCACGTCGGATCTCAGGGTGAGCTAATGCTTCTAGCTTGGACTGGATCATCTTCTTCATGTCTTGATGCCTTGAAGTTCCGGCATGGACTAGCTTTTTATTTATTTTAGCTTCTTAGATATTCTTAGATTTAGTATTTTGAGGATAGATGTTCTTGTGGTGATGACTTCCAGGTTTTGGGAATAATAAGTATTGAGTTTTTATAAGTTATTTAATCGATTTTCGTAAATGAGTTTAAGTCTTCCGCACTTTATTTTGTTATTTATGGTTGAAACGTTGTGAATTGGATTGGTTGGTTCGCTCACATAGTAGAATAAGTGTGGGTGCCAGTCGCGGTCCGTTTTGGGTCGTGACAGTTTCCCTTTTGGGAGACCCGAAAAGCTTCAAAAATAACTTTACACAAACTTTGAAACAAAGAACTGAAAACTTTTTTATATTCAAACTTTATAATTTTAAAGAGGAAAAAGATTTGTCTTTTTTGGGGATTTTAGAATATTGATGGTTGTGGATTTCTTCGCCTTGTTTCGCCTTATGCTTTTCCTCTTCTGATAATGTCTTCCTATATACATACTTCTTGACTTAAAACTCCGAACTTCAAAATGAAAAAGAATATTATCTTCTCCGTCGGGTACGCATTGGGCCCCATCGCACGTGAAATGATTCCTTCTTTCTGCATTTATTCAATCCATTGTCTGAAGTATTGTGTCAATACTTATCTCTTGCCTATATTATATATATATATATATAGATATATATATATATATATATAGATGATATATATAATATTAGAGAGAATATAGAGAGAGAGAGATATAGATATAGAGATATATAGATAGAGATATATAGATATATATATATCTCTATATAGTTAGAGAATAGTATAGATATAGATATATATAGATATATATATATATATATATTATATATATATATATATATATATATATATATATATATATTTTAAGTGTCTAAATTATGTAATGCAATTGAATAAAAACTCATCCCAGAGTCATCATCGTTTGGGTCTTAAGCAAATTGCATTGAGTCGGAAATATTATTCGAATTATTTGGGCTTGAAACATAATCTTGTCTTGGTCTTTGTCTTGGGCTTGGGTTTATATGTTTATCTTTTTCTTGTTGTTGTTTAAGTAATTTTTCTACGGTTTGGGTTATAAAAGATTCTAGATCTTTATTTTTTGGGATTTTTTGATTTTTTGACTAAGAGTGGTTAAATGAAAGAGGTAACCTTCTTCTGGAAGATGAACCTTCACCCTTTTAACTTTTTTTTCAAAGTGACAGCCATCAACGGGTTTGAGAAGTCTTTACCGGCTACCGTTTGAATCGGACTAGCTGTATCTTCATCCGATACAGTGGTTTTCTTAACATTCATTGGGGAATGCACACCCATATCATCCTTTTTTATTTGGGATGGAAAACCCTGTATATCTGTCTGAGTTTGTACATTTTGTTTAGTCTTACCTTTGCTTTCCATTCTTTGGAGTCTTTCCCTGAGCTTGACATTCTCTTGTGTTAGAGCTTCATTTCTTATATTTAGCCTTCTGAATGCTTCAGTCATGGATGAGCAATGATCACGAAATATTATTTTGTCTGTATCTTTTTGGATGTTGTAGTGGAGTTTTATCTAGGTTTTGTCTAAGGGCTGGAGAAATATAGTAATTTAGCCCTAATATCCCTATAGCATAGTCTAAAGCTTCTGTAAAATCATTAAAACCTTTAAAAAGAAGTTTTTGAAAACCTTTAATAGAGTCTAAAACTACTATCCAAGTCTGAAAAACACCATTTGTTTTACCATGAATTACCACATAATATTTAAATCTATTTTCTTTATTTTTGCTAGTAAAATAATATCCTAAAGCATTTAAAACAGCAATTACATATTTAGTGTCTTTTTTATTATAATATATCCATATATTATATATGAGGCATGTTTGTTGTTTGTCTAGTTGACAGTTCGATAAGTATCTGAATGTCCAGTTAGACGGCTCGTATGATATTAAGTTTTGTTGTCCAAACTGCAACCTTTCTCTTCTAACATCATCAATTTTATCTAGAGGTTTAAAATGCAAATTTGATAACATTGTATGTTTATAAGAGTCTGCAAAATATGAGGTTGAAGGTTGAACCCTTTTACTTTGTCTGGTAGTAGATGTCTCATTCGGTAAAATTTAAACTTTGATCAGTAATCTACTCAGCTGATCTGCAATACTATTATCATTTTCCTTGATATGCTCAAAAATTATAGAATGATAAATTGATATCGTATCTAAAAAATTTAGCAATTGTCTTCTACTGCTAGTTTTATCATTAATTTTTTGATGGAATTTTACTATAGCTTCACAATCTGTTCTTATTAATATTTCTGGTTTATTTAGAATATAAATTCTAAAACTATTTAAACCATATATTACAGCTAAAATTTCAACATCTATACTAGCTTTATTACCCTTTTCTTTGAATTTTCCACTTTGGTAAGCACATATTTTTTCTTCTTGTTTAGAACTGTATTTATGTGGTCTTGATTTTAATACCGCACCCCATCCCTCAAAACTTCTATCTGTCTCTATTATTAAATAGTCTGATTCTAATGGCATATTAAGATCGGAAATATTTTTTATTTTTTCTTTTATTTTTTGTACTAATTTTATGTCTTCAATATTAAAATTTCTTTGTCCCTTAGTTCCTGTCTTAGAGTATAATGGTCCTGATATTTTTCCTAAATCTTTAATAAAAGGTCTTCCATAATTAATTATACCTAGGAATTTTTGTAAATCTTTTAAAATATTTAATTTATCTGCCATGTCTAGAACTTTTTTAGCTATACGAGGTTGTAGTTTAACCTTTCCTTCTCCTAAAGTAATTCCTAAAAAGTTTATATAATTTTTACCTAATTCTATTTTCTTTTTGCTAATTATTATTTCATTATTAACAAATAGCCTAAAAACTGTTTGTAAATGTCCTAAGTGTTCTTTTATATCTTTACTAAATACTAAAATATCATCTACATCTACTAAAATAAATGTTTTATATTCTCCAAATATTTGATCCATTTTTCTTTGGAAGATTGGAGGTGCGATTTTTAACCCAAATGGCATAACTAACCATTCAAAATGTCCTTTAGGACAGGTAAAGTTGTCCATTCTATACTATCTGGATGCATTTTTATCTGCCAGTATCCTGACTTACAATCAAATTTGCTAACAACTTTTTTTCCTTGGATTCTATTTATTAATTCTGTTTTGTCTGATAATTTATAATTGTATGTCCTAGTATTATCATTTAGTCTTTTGTAATTTATAACCATTCTAACTTTTCCTCTAACTATTTCACTATGATTTGTTACCATAAATGCTGCAGATCTATGTTTTGAAGTAGATCTTCTTATTACTCCTAATTCTAATAGTTCTTTAATTTGTATTTTAAAATCTTCTTGATGTTTATTTGTAGCTTCTATTGAGGCTGTTTTTATTACATATTCTGGGTTTATTATATCTAACTTGCATACTATTTGATTATTCTCCCAATGTTTTAAGGGTTTTTCTCCTATTATTTCTATTTTATCTAAAAAATTTACTATATTATCAAGATCTCGTTGGTTCTTTATTTGTCCTATTTGCTGAATTCCTGTCTTAAAATTTTATAATTTTGTTTCCATTTCTATTAAAACATAGTTTTTATTAAGTATTTCATCTTCTTTATCTATCTCTAGTATATTCTTGTATAATGTATTACATTCTGTTTTAGTACATTGTGTGTTATTTTCACAATTCTCACAATATTTTTCTTTATCTCTTATTTCAGTATTAATTTTATCAGTTAAGACAGAAGTATAAGTAATGTTTTTCATAAAAAGTATCCCATCTTTTGTTATTGAAGTTCCTCCTTTATTGTATAGTATGAAATCTAATCCTAACACAAAATATACTCTTATATCTAAATCTCTTACCCATATGTTATCCATCTTATAGGTAGGTTTATAGAATTTTGAACAAGTATTTAAAAAACTTATTTGTGCTTTATCTATGTAGTATCTATATATATTATGTCTTCCATCCATTTGCATAGCTGCAAGTGGTTTTTCTAAAGTTTTTATTAATTCTGGAGGTATAATTTTTTTATTTAAAATACTTTTGGTACATCCTGAATCTATTAATGATAAAGTCTCTATTTCATATTTTCCAATTTGAAGTTTTGCTAATATTTTACCAGTATTTATATTTTATCGTCATTATATATTAAAGTATTAGATTCTTCATTCATTAATTCTTAATTATCTAGTGGTAGTTCTTGTTCAACATTTTTTCCTTTTTCTAATCTTACTATTCTTTCTTCTAATTCTTTAACTTTTTCTTCTAATACTAATACTTTTAAATTTATTAGAGGTTCATTTGTATGTACCTCTTTTCTTTTGTGAGTTATTATTCCTAATTGTGTTTCTATACAACTTATATATCCTTCTATAAAACATTTATTACATTTAGCTGTTTTATATTTATTGGATACCATTTACACCAATTACATTGATTGCTGTCTACTTCTGTATATTTTTAAAAATTATGTTCACATTCTATTATATTCATAAAATTGAATTTTAAGTCATCTATATTTATATTTTCTATTCCTATTTCATTAATTAATTCTTCTCTTTCTGAATTGGAAGAATCTTCTTCTTTGTTATTCTCATCTATATCAATACTTACTATAGAGTAGATGCTTTCATTATCTGACATGTATTCATCTACATTTGATAATGCTTCGTAAAATTCTTCTACTAATTGAGCATTTCTAGTCTTAGCATTATATCTTTTAGGACATGTATTTGCTAGATATTTTATACTTCCACATGTAAAACATTCTAACTTATTTTTATAATTTCTATCTGTTCTATATTTTCTAACATGTCTATCCCTATTCAAATATGGTTTCCTTGCTGAAGATTTTCTAAGAAAATATCTTTTTTTATTATATCTCTTATTGTTTTGTGGGTTATATTTCTTATACTTTTTCTTTTATATTGATTTTTATCATAATTTTGGATTTTATATATTATATCTTTACAGAAATTCATTTCATTTTACTTTAATTGTTTTTGTATTTGTAAATTAGTACATTTTTCTTGTAATATTTCCATTATATGTTGTATTCTATGTCCTATTGACCACTTTGCTTGAAGGTTTTGTGCTACTCCTTCTCTTTTAATCCATCTTTCTTCTATTTCTCTTCCTAAAGCTCTTGGTGGTTTGTTAAATAATTTTTTACCTAAATCTTGGTCATAGGCATTTCCACTAATTGTACAATAATAGAAATAATCATTTAAAATTATTTTTATATAATACCAATTACTTATACTTAATTGTTCTAGTTTTATTGTTGCATTTCATTGTAAAGCTACTAATCCACTATTTGGGTCTTCTCCTGTTATTAATGTATGTATTTTATTTGTAAAATTATATGGGTTTCGTCCTAATGATACTAAATACTGAAATTCTGATGGGAATTCTACTTTATAAGCTTCCCATAGAGCGTTGGTTGATTCTCCTAGGAATGTTTCTAAGTACTTATACATTGTTTCAGCATCAGTTTCTGTATAATTTTTTATAAAATCTGCTACTACTATTCCTTTCCATAAGTCTATTATTGAATTCCATCTTTGCGGGTCATGTGCCGCTATATTTAAAATTTTTCCTTTACTTTCTCCTTCTTGGAGTATTATTGGTTCTTCTATAGGCATTCTTTTTTCTTAAGGTTTAACTTCTGTTATTGGAATATCTCCTTGTCTATATACTCTTCTACGTGGTATATTTCCTGTGTTATTATCTGCAGTATATCCTTGTTCATTTGTTCTTTGGAATGGACTACTAGAACTTGCTGTTTCCATTAATTCTTTTTGATTTAGTATAGATTCTAACTCAGATTTTTCACTATCATTATCTTGTATTTCTGTCATTATATTATTACCTTTTTCGAATTTGTCTTGTAAACTCTTTTATAATCTATATCCTTTATTATAGGTTCTTTCTTTGCATATTTTAAAATGAGATATTGTTTGTTCTAAATTTAAGTCTTTTAATTTACATCCTTTGCTTGTAAATAATCTATTCTTATTGTTTTTACTTATTTCTTTAGCTTATTCTATTGCCAAATCTACTGCAAAATCTTCTTCTAATATTATTTCTATATTCATTCCTTCTAAATGCATTTCTTCTATAACACTTTCTTCTTCAAAGTCTTTTTGAGCTTCTTAATTGTAATCTGTAAATCTAATTGAAGGTTCTCCTTTAGAATTTGTATATATTAAATGAGCATCTGGTATTAATGCTTCTTTTTCTGTAAAATCTCCTAATTTCCATTCTAATCGTGCATATTCTTCAGGATTTATTTTTATAGGTTTTATTAGTTTTATCCCTTTATTTCTCATTTCTTCTACTACGTCTTTTATTTGTAATTTAAATCTAGTGTTACTATTATCTGTCATTTTTCCTAAAAATCCTACACACATTAATAAATTCTTTCCACTATGCATTTCTTTATATCCTTTAGTTTGTATTCCTATTCTTATTTAGGTTCCAAATTCATTTAAATTCATCATAAAATCTGGACTTATGTACAAAATTCCTCCATTATTAGGCATATCTACTTCTGTTAATCCTATAATTGCCTTTTTTTTTATGTCTGGCCATCTATTATCATATATTGTAATTAATGTCTTTGTTCCTATGTTTTTTCTAGTTAATCCTTTAATTCCTAAAACTATTAATCCTATATGCATAAAGTCATTTTTAACATGTTTTATTTCTTTTACATATTCAGCAGTTATGAGTGGTAGAGCTACAGAGTTTTTTCCTAATATTGATAATTGTTCTTCTCTATAATGTCTATATAGTTGAGATTTTGAATTTGTATTATATAAAACTTTTGGTATCAATAAATTTAATTGATTTGGTTGGAAGATTTGTATATCTTTATCTGTATCTATTATTTCTTCTAATTGTTGATTATTTTCTTCCTTTGTCTTTCTATTTAATATTCTTGACAAAAAATTATTGCTTATCATATTCTGGGAGTAACTTGGTCTTGGTCTTTCTTGTCTTTTATCTCTTGGTCTAGTTGGAAAAATATCCATTTTTTCTGTTTTTTAATTATTTTTTCTTTTTGAGGAGTAATTTCTATTAATTCTTCTATTCCATTTGTGTTATATTTTTACCTTCTACTTTTTCTTTAAAGTTTTGATCTATCTTATTATGTAGTTGTAATAAAAGTGATATTATTATATTGTTCTGTTGTATAATAATTTGATCTGATTTTGAAGATGGGCTAAAATCTTTATAATCTGATAGAAGGGCTATTCTTTTTTCTATTAATTTTGTCGCTTCTCTATATGTCTCTGACTCTATTAAATCTATCATGAAAGAACTATTTCTTTTATTGATGCTAATTCTGTCTTTATTTCTTGTATTTTTATTATTAATGTATTACTAACTTCTTCTTTAGATTTATTTTTTAACTCGTTTAATTTTTTACTTAAATCTACTCCTTGTTCCTTGAGGTAATCTAAATTATTTTCTATCTTACTAAAGAGTTGTTTTTGTTTATTTTGTGTTTCTTCTTGTTCACTTAATATTTTTATAATTTTGTTGTTTGATTCTTTTATTTTTTCACTGAGATTGATTATTAAATCTATTAAAGTATTATATTGAGCGTCTTCTGTATGTAAGCAATGATTTCCGTTCTCAAAGTTACACTTAATTATATTGTCTAATTTTAATCTTTGAAATCTTTTTTCTATATTGATTTGTAAGTCTAAGTATTCTATTTTTTTTAATGAAGCTATTGTTACTATTGTTATTTTATCCTAAAGTAGTTGGGTTATTATCTTTATAAAAAAAAATTCTTTTATTGTAGCTATCTGTATCATGACTTATTCCTTGTAATTCCCATTTTAAACCGTTTATATATTCGTCGTTATGTCTTTCAACATAAAAAAATTTTGGTATAAAAAATTCGTTTTCGTATATATATATATATGCTTCTATTGTTTTTTCTACTCTTTGTAATCTTTTCTTTTCTTCTATATCTCTATATAATAGCCAATAGTCAACCCTTATTCTTAAAGCAAATGGAAGAGTTCTCATGAAATATTTTTTATTGGAAAATTTCTTGATATAAGATGTCTTATTAGTTTTTGTTCTAATATTTTAGCTAAGAAAAATATACAATCTAATTTATTTGTTATTTCTTTTTTAAAGTTTGTAGTTTTTAGGTCTTTTAATAATATATATGCTTTTACATATAAATCTTGTAATTCTCTTTTAACCTTTTTATATTCTCGTGTATTTTTATATGGTCTTCTCATATGTTATCCTACAGAATTATAATAATAAGGATTACTTTTAATTATTTTAATTCGTTCTCTTACTTCTTTTATTTCAAACTCTACTTGATTTAATTATTCACTAATTTGTCTTTGAGATTGTCTAATAGTTTCTCTAAGCGTTTTTAAAGAATATTTATATATATATATATATATATATATATATATATATATATATATATATATATATATATGTTAAAGATAATCTTAGTTTTAAAGTAAATAGATGGCTTTCTAAAGATTTTTATATATATTTTAACTATTTTTAAATGTTGGCTATAGTAAAATAAAGTTCTATGGTAAGAAAATGTTTTGTAGAATAATAATCTTTTTTCATATAAAGTCTTTTAGATTTAAGGCTCTGATACCGAAATATAGGGATGTTTCGATAAATTGGATATTTCGATAAAAGTGGTTTTTTCAATTAATTCGTTAAACTTTTAATCTTGCACAATCCTACTCAGTACTCCTTCACTCTCTTGTTCTATTATGTAATTATCATATTAGTTTCTAGTTTTAACTTCTTCTTTTTTATGGACTCTGTCTGTTTATTAGTTAATATATTATTACTGTTTATCTCTTTCTCTTAGCCTTTGTTCTTAAAAGTAATCTTCTTTAACCACACCCCGGATTTGGTTATTCATATTTGTTTTCTCAAAACATTTAACCTAAAAAATTTTATATATATATATATATATATATATATATATACACACACACATAAAATTAGATTTCGACATTATATATATAGTGTCATTTTTTACCAGGGGGGTCGAGTGAACACCCTAGGTCCGCCCCTGCATAAGGATTATACTATGCTTTCAGACCCCTACAAAGCCTAAGCGCACCACAAAGAAAGAAAACTTGAGTAAACTTAAATGACTTAGCATATTTTTGGCATTGTACATCATCTTATAGAGTTTTACCTGAAATAAGAGCAAATTCTCTAGCAATAGCAAAGCAGGGCTTCTCATATCTCCAATTTCATTGCCTAAATGTTTTACAACAACCATGTGAAGTATGGAATTTCCCTGATGAGTGACTTTTCTCTTGAATCTCCTTGTTGTCATTCCCATTTTCTCAAATATGTCAAAAATTTGCATCTGACGGTATTTTATCACGACGTGCAAAACGTTACGACCATTAGTGTCAACATACTCCATGACTTGGGGATATGTTTTCAATATCTCATCTACAATCTCATCACAACCTCATTTGGTTGCCAAGATCAATAGTAACTCAACAGTTTTTGTTATAGCTTTTGCAGCAGAATATTTTCTTGGCTTTTAGAAACATGTAACATTAGTCTATATGTGTGCGATCGAAGGTCGGTCAGATTTACTATATATTTTGAATACATCCAAGAAGTATCCTTTGCTATCAAGAACTTGGCATGTTTCAGAATTGATTCATATCTCTGCTTTTTCTCACGCATAGACTCCACCTAAGTCACTCTATAACATTTTTCAGCTTCTCAAGGAAAAGAAAAAATAAAAAAAATTGATGAATGAAGTTGATTAAATTGCTTCTTGTAGAAGTCAAATAGCTAGATTGAAGGATGAACAATGTGTGCTAACTCGGTGAGCATGGTCTTAAAGCATGTGAGTCGATTAAACCTACAGATCCTCCTGGGAAGTGATACATTGCCAGGTCGGGTGTCAGGGTCAAATTCCTGATAGAATGTACGGATTGTGTTTTTTGTACGGGTGTCGTATCGATTATCGAGGTTGATTTTGAGGTCAAAAACTATTTTCCATAAATCTATTTTCTAGTCACTAGAAAAAAAAAGATATTTCCTGCAAAATGAAGTTCATTCATCAACCATACTCTAGAATATATTTTTCATTTACCCACTAGACATGAGAAAATAAGTTATAGACTGTCTTATTTTTCAAGGAAAATATTTTCCTTCATATCGAACATGGATGTCTCCTTATTTTTCCATATACTTGCCAATCTCTGCCACTACCACGTATTGAAGGTTTATTAAATGTATGACCTGGTAAATTTAATTTGTTAAACTGTCCTATATTCTATGGCTAGTTGTTAGCAAATATGTTTATCATGGTGTAGTACTTTCTAGTTGTGTTTTGGTTAGTAATTAGTTGTTTCATAGTTAATGGAAGTAGTCATTTAGTGACTTAATAGTTTGTTATTTTTATGTCTATATAAAATTGGACTTTCATGTGATGTCATATGCTGAAAATAGAAAAGACTTCTGCATGCAATTCTCTTATATATCGAGCCTCTATTTCTTCTTAAATTTTTCAGGTGTATTTTCTCCAACATCCTTGGTATCAGATCCATGGAAAGTAATGGAAATTCATTGAGTGTGGCACAACCACCCATTCCCTTCTTCAAGGGAAATTTCTATGAATTCTTGAGTATTCGTATGAAAACAATACTCACATCTCAAAATCTTTGGCACTTGGTAGAATGAGGATTTCCAGATCCTAACGAAGCAAATAGACTCCGAGATAGTAAGAAGAATGATGCTAAAGCAATGGTTTTATCCACCAAGCAGTTCATGATAGCCGCTTTTTATGGATCGCTGCAACAACCACATCAAAGCAATCTTGGTCCATCATGCAGAGGGAGTTTCAAGGTGATTCGAAGGTCATTGTGGTAAGATTGCAATCACTTCGGCGTAACTTTAAAACCTTGATGATGAAAAATTTAGAATCAATTGTTGATTTCTTGTCTAAATCAATGGCAATTGTTGACAAAGTTCGCTCATATGGCGAGAAAGTTACTGATCAAACGATTGTGGAAAAGATAATGCAAAAGTTTGACTCCAAATTTGATCATGTAGTTTCTGCTATACAAGATTCTAAAGATGTATGAGTTTTTCCTTTGATGAACAGGTAGGATCTCTTCAATCCCATGAGGTGAGACTAAATTGATCAATTGAAAAGAATGAAGATAGAGAAAACCAGGTAAAGGAAGCAACAACCAAATATGGTGAGAATGATGGTCCAACAAGTAGAGGTCAAGGAAGAGGAGGTTTTCGTAGTGGTCGAGATCTTGTCTATGGAAGAGGCAGAGGAAGGAATGATGGGCTTAAGTAGTCCAATAATGAAGGTAACACAATGAATGACATTCAATTTCATCATTGTAAGTGCTATGGGCATATAAAGGCTAATTGTTGGTATAAAGGCTAGAAAATAAACTCTGCAGCAACAAAAATTGAGGAAGACAATTATCTTTTTGTCGCTTGCATTGCTAAAGATCACAAGACAAGTGATGTATGGTTTGTAAGTAGTGATTGCTCAAATCATATGACAGACACCAAATCTTTGTTCCAGGATCTAGATGATAAGGAAAAGAAAAAGTTGCAAATCGGAAATGCAAAAGAGATGTAGGTTGATGGAAAAGGCAATGTGAGTATTGACAATAGCCACGACAAAGTAAAAACATTGGACAACGTTCAATTTGTACCTAATTAAGGATACAATTTATTGATTGTTGGAAAATTAATGTCCTATGAGCATTCTCTTTGGTTTGATGACGAAGTTTGTGTCATTACAAACAAGAATGCAGGTAAAAAGGTTCGCATCACTATGATGTCAAACAAGATGTTGCTAACATGGAAAGTTTTACGCTTGTTGCAAGTGCAAAGGATGAGTCAAATTTGTGGCATTTGATGTATGGTCACCTCAATATTAAGGGCCTGAAATTGCTAGTTGCCAAAGGTATCGTTCAGTGACTACCAAATATTGATTTTATTGATATGTGTGAAAGGTCCATTTATGCAAAACAAACTAGGAATTCTTTTCCTGTTGGAAAAGCTTTGAGGGCTTCAAAGTGTCTTGAATTAATACATAATAAAAGACATAAAATCACCACTGAAGTTTTCCCAAATTTTCAAAAAAGTACCTTAACTTTGCAAATGTCATATTATCGGACTAAAACTTTTTTGAATAGATATTATTATATCATTTTTCGTCCACCTAACATAGAAAGCAGTGTGCACTCTCTCAAAGAGGGGGCCGCCTAAAATAGTTACATAATTTTATTTTTACAAATATTTTATTATAAAATATTTTAATTGAACAGAATTGATTATTTCATATATATCAACATTACATGTATATATACACTAGCAAGAAGTTGTGCCAAAGGTAAGAAATTATCCTAAAAATCTCTCCTATGATACTGCTAATTGTATTAGGTAATAGATTTTATTCACAACATTCCGGTCACAAATATATTTTCTTATTTTTCTTGTTATTTTAAATTTTTTTCCTTTTTTTTCTTCATTTTTTCTTCTTTTTTTATCAAAAAATTATTGTCATCTCCATCCAATAAAGAATCTTATTTTCAATGTAACCATTCTTACCACAACTTCACCTTTCTCTTTTTACTACTATTAGTTTTACTCTCTTTAATTTTAAAACTTTATCTAAATATTTTCATACATTTAAAACAATTTGATAAACTCATTGGATTTCAAAATGATGAGAAAGGATATCATATAGTTTTTTTATTCGATTATATGAAATAATTAGTTAATGATACCATCAAAATTTTAAATTATCTTATAAAAATAACTAATTTTTTTTATCAATAATTGAATAAACTCTATAAAATAATACGAATTCTATAAAGAATTTGACAGGAGAAGAAGAAGAAATATAAAAGAAAAGAAATGGGAATAGGGTCTTTGACATGTGCGAGGGAGGTGAAGAAAAAAATGGAGGAATGAATCACTTGAAAGTGAGAGGTGGAGATGAAGTGAAATTTAAGATAAATCAAAAATAAAAGTTAAAAAGTAAGAGAAAGAAAAATAAAAAATAAAGGAAAACATAAAATGAAAAAGATATATTTTTAATTAAATTAACACGTGTCAAGTAATGCTTGGTGTGTCAACACACTTACCTATTAAAATTTGGGACTGACCGAAAAATGATATAATAATATCCGTTCAAAAATATTTAGTGGGGTAATAGGACAATTGCAAAGTTAAGGTGTCTTTTTGAAAATCTGGGACAACTTCACTGGTGACTTTATGTCTTTTCTTTCAATACATGTTGATTTATGTGGACCTATTCATAATACATCCTTTGGTTAAAGTCATTATTTTCTACTATTTAGTGATGATTTTAGTCGCACGAGTTGAGTCTATTTTTTAGAATGTAAATCAGAAACATTTCAAAAATTCAAGAACTTTAAAGCCCAGGTTGAGAAGAAAAGTAGTATGTGTCACTACGTCAAAAATGATCATTTAGAGACAATTAGCACTCTTTGTAGATGTTCCTAAAGAATTTTGTGACATTAGTTCTAGTGTCACTTAACTAATGCTCGTAAAGACATGAACACTCTTTATTAATGTCTATATTTATTGACGCTAAAAGTAGTTTGTGTTGTAGTATAAAATTTTTTTACACAAATAGAAGCAGCGCATTCTTGTCCAAGGAGTTTAATCTCTTTTTTGAGGAAAATGACATTCATAGGGAGCTGATAACAGCTTATAATCTTGTGCAAAATGGTATTGCTGAGTGAAAAAATCACTTTGTTGTGGAGATGGCATAAATCATTTACAAGCAAAGGGAGTTCTGGATCAATTTTTTATTGAAGTTGTGGCGACAACAGTGCATTTATTGAATATGTCTCAAAAAAAATGTTTTTATGTATCAAACTCCATTTGAAGCTTTGAAGGCTAGATAACATCTGTAAGTTATTTAATAATTTTTTATTGTATTTCTCATGCTTTGTTAAAATTTCAATATCGTCATAAATTGAATGAAAAATCTGAAAATTTATGTTTATTGGTTACTACACACAATATAAAGCATATAGACTGCATAACCCTCTTAGTAGAAATATTTTAATTAGAAGGGATGTAGTTTTTGATACAATGGTAAGCGGTAATTGGAGTGGAAGCAACGATAAGATGCAATAACACATTCATATGACCACTGGAATCACTTTTGATGCAATTTAGAAGTAGACTCCTACCTTTAAAGCATCCGGATCTTTTACCCATTCTCCAGATTTATCTTCTTCAACTTCAGTGAGTAGAAACTCTCCATCTACCACTCTTGAAGTGTCTAAGAAGATCAACAAGGCTTAATATGTCAAACCCCAAGTACACTAATGATATATATATAACTTGTCTGTTTTCTTTTTCTATTTAGATCCTACATATTATCGAGAATCATCTAAAAAGAAAGAGTGGCGAAGAGAGATGTTTGAAGAGATGAAATCTATCAAAAAGAATGGCATATGGGAGATGGTGGACCTACCAGAAGAAAAATGCAATTGGTTTGAAGTAGATGTTTAAGACAAAGTTTGCAGCATATGGGAGACTGCAATAACATAAAGCTAGTCTAGTTGCAAAATGATATGCGCATCAATATGGTATTGATTTTGAATAAAAAATTTCTCTGATCGCTCAATTTGAAAACTTTTAGACTTATTCTAGGATTGGCTGCACAATCACAATGGCTAGTTTATCAATTTGATGTCAAGTCAACATCTCAATAAAGACCTACAAGAGAGGTCTATGTATCACAACCAGAAGGTTTTATAAAGAAGGGTGGTGAAACAAAGGTTCAAAAACTTTAAAAGGCACTGTATGGTTTGAAACAAGCCCCTCGAGAGTTGTATAGAAAAATCAATAGGTATTTTTGAAGAAAGGGATATGTGAGAAGTGAGAATGAACCCACATTGTATGTAAAGAATAAAGGTAATTATTTTTAGCATGACAGGTAACTAAATGATTGTATATATTAATGTAATAATAGAGTTATATAAATTAGCATGATCATATACATTTGTAGAACCAAAGGAATAAATATTGTGATATAATAGCTGATTTGGAGGGATTGCAAGGAAGATTTAAACAGATCGAATATCATATTTATAGGGATAGAATAGTTGATCTTCAGGGATAGAAATGACGATTCTTCAGGGATCTATAATATTTGTTCTCTCTATATGATGGAAAGACTCCCTCACTTTTAGAGGAATTCAACAGAAAATTGACATGGTATCAGATACAGGCCCATTCTGATTTTGTGTGCGGGCGAGTGTTAAGAATTCCCACATCGGTAGAGGAACGGAATCTGGTCTCCTTATATTGACTTTGACAAACCTCCCCTCATGAGCTAGCTTTTGAGGTAGAGTTACACCCCATATCATCACATGGTATTATAGCCTTCTCTTGGTTGTCTTGTTTCCTAATGTCATCTGTGGTTCCTTCTGAAATTTATTTGTACATCTTGGTTTTTGATTGACCATTCGTCGACAATCAATCCTACAATTTCTTTTCTTGGTCATTCTAGCTACTTTTTGAATCTTTGTAGTTTTCATAGATATCAAAAGCATAAATTCACATAATTTTGAATCCTTCGGTGTTCATTTCAATGGAAAAAATTATTCTTCTTGGGAATTTCAATTTCATTTATTTTTCACCGGCAAAGAACTATGGGGCCAGATAGATGGAAGTGATATTGCTCCTACTGATGCAACAAAGCTAGGTGAATGGAAAATTAAAGATCCTGAAGTGATGACATGGATTTTAGGGTCAATTGGACCTCTAATTGTTTTTAATCTCAGACCGTACTAGACAGCTAAGGCCATGTGGCATTACATACAAAAGGGTTTACAACCAAGATAATAATGAAAGACGCTCTCAGTTAGAGTATAAAATTTTTAATTACTTTCAAGGAGGCCTTTCTGTTCAAGATTATTTTTTTGGATTTCTGAACTAATGGGCTGAATTTACAAATATTGTCTATGACAAAAATACGTATTTGAATCTCTATCGGTGATTCATGTAGTTCATAAGCAAATAAAAGTAGACTAATTTTTTATGAAATTACGCTCCGAATTTGAGAGTGTTCACTTTAACTTAATGAATCGTGACTTGTCTCCCTCTTTAGATATTTGCTTTAGGGAATTACTCCATAAAGAGAAAAGCATGGCCACACAAAATGCTTTCAAGAAAGAAAATGATGTGAGTGTTGCATTTGTTGCTCAAGGTTAAAGAAACGGTTGGAGTATGAGTAAAACTCAATGTTATAGTTGCAGGGAATATGGTAATATTGCTAGAAATTGTAGTAAGAAGTTTTGTAATTATTATAAACAACAAGGATACATTATCAAAGAGTGTCCCACGTGCCTCTAATATCGAAGGGTAAGTACTTTCCAAGCTGGGATAAATAATTCCAATAATGATAACTCATCTTCATGACAAGTTCTTTCTCCTGAAATGGTGCAACAAATTATCATGTGAGCTATTTCAGCATTAGGATTACAAGGTAATGATGTTACGTCTGATTTTTGGATTGTTGATTCAGGTGGTTCGAATTATATGACCAACTCAACAAGCATCCTAAAAATGTTCGTAAGTATCAAGATCCATAACAAATACAAATTGTCAATGGTAGTAATTTACCCATTACCAAGGTTGGGTATATTACTCAAACTTTTAAGAATATTTTTGTTTCACCAAAGCTCTCAACTAAACTTATTTCAGTAGACAATTGGTCGATAACAATTTTGATGTAAATTTTTCACGTAATGGTTGTCTTGTGCAGTATCAAGTGTTCCATTGATTGTTCTACTTGTAAATTAGGTAAAAGAAAAACTCTTACTTGTCCTAATTTTGGTAGTTGTAATACTAAATGTTTTGATGTCATTCATAGTGATGTTTGGGTCATTCCACCAATTATTTCTCATGCGCATTTCAAATACATTGTGACATTCATAGAAGATTATAGTCGGTTTTACATCGGTGTACTTTCTTTGATCCAAATCTGAGGTATTTTCTAGGTTCAAGACATTTTTAGCTTACATTGAGACTCAATCTTCTTCATGCATCCAACTATTAAGATCTGATTCTGATGGAGATTATATGTCCTATGAATTCAAAAAATTCTTGCTTGACAAATGAATTATCTCACAACACTCTTTCCCATATACACGATAACAAAGTGGAATTGTTGAACAAAAAAAATCGCAATCTTTTAGATGTCACTCGTACTTTATTGATTGAGTCCTCAATACAATCTAAATATTGGCTGGAAGCATTTTCTAGTAATGTCTATTTAAATAATAGATTGCCATCTAAAGTTCTAAATATTCAGTTTCCATATATTTGTCTTTATCACAAAAATTTTAACTATTGTGATTTTCATACATTTGATTGTGTTTGTTTTGTGGATTTTACTCCTTCGCAACACAATAAAATTTTGCAGTCTTCTAAATGTGCTTTTATGGGTAATATTACTTCACAAAAAGGTTTTATTTGTTATGATCCATATTCTCACAAATTTTGTATTTTTAGAAATGTTGTTTTCTTTGAAAATCAATATTTTTTCCTGTGAATGTAGATTCATCTTCTGCATCTCTTCTTCCTACTTTCGAGAATTAGTATTTTGTACTGCCATTACTTCTTCACAAAACTGATCTCTTTATCAAACGGATGTCAAAGTACTTTTCTCCACGGTGATCTTAAAGAAGATATTTATATGAAACCTCCACCTGGTTTGTTCTCATCGCCTACATCAGATGTATGCAGGTTGAAGCGGTCTTTGTATGTATTAAAACAAGCTCCAAGATCTTAGTTTAATAAGTTAAGTCTACTTTGCTACAATTTTCTTTTGAACAGAGAAAATTCGACTCATCTTTGCTTCTTTGGAAAATATCAACATGTTATGTTCTTCTTTTGGTGTATGTATATGACATTATTATTACAGGAACTGATTCTTCACTAATCACTAGCCTCCAAAAGCAACTTGAATATTCATTTCATATTAAATATCTTGGTACTCTAACTTATATTTTTGTTTTAAAAGTTAATAATGTTGTTTCAGTTGTGTTTTTAACCCAACACAAATTCACTTAGGATCTGATTTCTTTTGCTAGTCTACAAGATTCCTCCTCCTTTGATACTCCATTGGAATTGAATATGAAGTGTTGTTGTGAGGAAGTCGATCTTCTTCTTGATCCAACTATATTTCGACAAATATTTGGGAGTCTAAATTACATTACTATTACTAGGCCTGATATCTCTCTTGCAGTATAATAAGTTAGTCAACTTATGCAAGCTCCCCGTCATCTCCACTTGGTGGTTATTCATCGCATCATTTGGTATCTTCTAGGAACAACTACTCGTGGATTGTTCTTTTCAAGTGGTTCTCTTATTCATCTAAATAATTTTATTGATTCTTATTGGGTGGGATGTTCTGATACTCGTTGTTCAGTCTGTGGTTGTTGCATGTTCCTGGAGAGTCATTGATATCTTGAACGAGTAAAAAAGTAAGATTGTGTGTCAAAATCTACATTAGAGACTAATATTGATCCATGTATACTGCTTACTCTGAGGTTGTATGTCTTTGTGGAATACTTGCTGAGATTGGATTTCCTCAATATCATTCTCCTCCTCTCTATTCTAGCAATACAAGTGTTGTTCAGATTGCTAGTAATACTGTTTTTCATGAGAGGACCAAACACATCGAAGTGGATTGTCATTATATTGGAGAAGCTATAGATTAAGGAGTCATTAATGCTCTTCAAATAGCTGATATGTCTACAAAATCCATGGCATGACAACTCCATCAGATTCTAGTAGGAAAATTGATGTTTCTTGATCCACTGCATCAATTTGAGGGGGCACGTTAGCGTGAAATATAACTAAATGATTGTATATATTATGAAATTATATAGTGATATAAATTAGCATGATCATATACATTTTTGTAGAATCAAAGGAATAAATATTGTGATAGAATAGCTGATTTGGCAGGATAGCATGGCAGATTTAGAGGGATTGAATAGAAGATTTGTAGGGATAGAATACCTAATCTTTAGGGATAGGAATGATGGATCTTTAGGGATGTGCAATTTTTATTCTTTAGATATACTAGAAAGCTCTCTCGCTTTGAGAGGGATTCAGTAGAAAATTGGTAATGATTTATCATTTTTTTCCTTTATGTTGATGATATCATTTATTCTAGATATTCTATTTCTCTGGTGGATGAATCTAAGTCTCAAATGGTGAATGAGTTTGAGATGTAAGATTTGGGGTTATTACACTATTTTCTTGGCGTTAAATTCCATCAAACTGAAGATGAAATATTTATTTCACAAAGGAAATATGCAAAGGACCTTCTCATTAAGTTTGGTTTGGTTAATTGCAAGCCTGGTGCTACACCTATGAATATTGGTGAAAAATTGCAGCTTCATGGTGGAACAGAGATGGATGATGTTAGAAGTTTTAGAAGCATGGTTGGAGGTTTACCATACCTAACCCATACTCGCCCCGATATTACAATTTTCTATTTGTGTTATATCCAAGTTTATGCAATAACATTCAAAGGTTAATTTTGGAGAAGCAGAAAGAGATTTGTGTTATGTCGCTTGAAGTATGGACGGGATAATGCACAAGTACACCCTCAACCTATGCCCGAAATCCTAGAGACAGACTTATACTATACTAAGGTCCTATTACCCCCTCAATTAAATTTATAAATAACTTTCTACCTCTTTTCGACCTACTTGGTACTATCTTGTGGGCCCAGTGCGTTGACATTTTTTTCAAACTAGTGTCGCGTAGGTCGAAAAGGGGTACAAAATTATTAATAAAATAAGTTCAGGGAGGTAATAGGACCTTAGTATAGTATAAATGTGTATCTGAGATTTCAGACATTGGTTGAGGGGGTACCTATGCTTTTTCCAATTCTAAATAACCAAAATACAGATTATTTATGTTATATATGCATTCAACCTAATTGCATCATTAAACCAAATTTTGTATTTCATTTTGCTCATTTTGTGTTTTCAATATCCCTTTGTATACCAGAATGTTTATATTTTGATTTTATTTTTTATGCTTTTTTTATTCTAAATAATTAAAATGTAGTTTATTTATGTATACATTATATAAGTATTAATACTGATTGCATTAGTAAAATAGATTTTGTATTTTATTTGATTCATTTTGTATTTTCAATATCACTTTGTATATCATCTATGTTGTATTCAGATTTGAATTTGTATTCTTCTTGCATACAATCGAGTTTTGAATTGTATGCAAAATTATATTCAATGAAGTTCGTCTAAAAACATATAATAAAAGAAGTTCATTCGAATACATTTCAGAAAAATTATATTTAAAAAATTAAAAATAAGTAATGATAAAAAATTAAGGAAAATATTTTTACGTTTTTTGAAATATTTTCTCCCATGATTCTCTCCATTCTGTTATTAAAAGTTTCTATTCTTTAATTTTGCAGTATAACAAACTAAAATATTGACATTTTAAATCAATATTGGAAGTTTTGACAAGTGAACCTATGAAATGCTAAAATATTGATATTTTGAAAAAAATTCAATAAAACAATGATAAAAAACCACAGGCCCAAATCCATCAAACCAAAAAGCCCTTAGGTTTCGTAAAATTAACCTATATATATCAAGTGTAAGGGAGTATTCAGTACTCTTTCTCCAAATCCACCTCCTCAGCAATAAGATGTTGGTGTCTGGTCAGAAAAACTCACAATAGTTTTTGCTCCTCTAGTGGATCATTTCCAAGCTCAACCCCTTCTTTATATGGATGAAGCTCTTTCTATTCTTTTAATATTACATTATTTATCTTCTCTTTTTTTTCTTCCCTTTTCCTTTGATGAACTAATTCATTGTACCTTTTTATAGGTGGTCAACATTTTTCTTTAAGGGACTAAAGAAGAAGTTTTGGAGTAGTTCTTTAATCTATGGTAATCTACAAACCCTAATCTTTATTAAGTTCTATTTTCATTAGAACTTTACTAGAATTATTTAGAAAGGGAAAAATAAGTTTGTTTATCTTATTAACTTGATTAGATCAATTATTATTCTTATATGTCATATTTAAAAATCTGAAATGTCTATCTTTATATTTTTTCATGTGTCATTATACATTGAACTTCTAACGGAGTCAAATCGAGTCTATCATAAAATTGATATAAAAAAAATGTCAGTCTAATTTATTGACATACTTTTTTCAACTGATGAATGATTATTACATATAAACATATAAAAATAAATTATTTTAATCGGGCCACAATATTAATTTCAAACAACCATATAAAATCAAACAGAATCTCATGTGAATAATTTCTTAGAGAAGAGAAAAGTAAACATTTTATCGGAACAGTCTAATAGTTTTAAGTATTTGTATAAAGATTCACTCAAGCATTTTTATTTGTATATCTAGTACCAAACACTTAACAAACACAAAATAAAAAACAGACACACACGCACATGTTCAGACGCATATACACTCTCAATCAGAGTCGACTCAACAAAATTAGGGGCCTAAAGCGAAACTTAAGAGAGGGCCCTAATAATATTTTTTTCATCATATATAGTTTTATTTAAAATCTATTGTTTTTGTAATCAATTTGTTTTAATAATCCTTTTAAAATGCTGATATATTAATTCATTCGAACGATCTTATGATATTGTTGATCTTAAAGAAGATTTAATAAATTTTATTTTTTAATAAAGACCTTCTTTCGGCTGAGGCAACAGTTGCAAGACTGTAATTATTATTTTATAAAGAATATGTGTATTTGAAAAAGAATCAAGTCTTTTATTTGATTGAGTATTTTCATTAGATCATTATCTTCTACTTATATTATTTTCCTCAACATTTTTATTTCAAAAAATAAATCTAAACAATCAATATCATAATAACTATTACGCGAAGGTTAAGACAATATTTTTTTAATTTCTCACAATTTTGAGATCTCAATATTTTACCACTAAATAAGAAATTAAATATTTTTACATATGTTTCAATTGGTTCGAATCTGTTTGAAGTGATTTAATAGTTTGATCTACTCTACATATATAAATACAAAATTCATCAAGGGACTTTGTGATTTCGCTATTCATATTTTCATCAAATTGTTTCATACGAAATTTGGATTTATTTTAATATCATATGCAATTTTTTTAGTAGAAATCATAACACTCATAGTACATATAAATATTTTAAAATAACATATATATCTATATATATAATTGTTTTTTAAAATAGGGGGTCCCAAAATAAATGGGGCCCCAAGCGATGACTTTAGTGGCCTAGGGGTTGAGACCACCGTGCTCACAATCAAAAGTTAAAACACGGAAATGTCAATAGAAATTTGTTAGATGTTTTACCCTTTTAGAAACTATAATATAATAGTTATTTATATTAATGATATATAATGTAATCATCATACTTTTTATGAGTGGAAAGACCTCAAGACAAAAATTAATTTAGAAAAATAACCTTACAACGTAAATTACCTATTATTTAGAAGTAAAACTACTCTCCGTTAAAAGCTTAACATTTAATATTTGTTAGTGTTTCATTTATTTATGTTATGTTATAAAATTCTAAAAGAGAGGTCCATTATGGGAAAGAGGGACATTCAAATTTGTTTAATGAAATGAAATACATAGTAAATAAAAAATAAAGGATTGAATATTAACTATATAGCTAGTCATTCTTAGGACATTCTTATAATTTATAGAAATTTGGTCTCGCTTGCTTTGCTCATGAACTCCCTGAATTACTGTCACGACCCAAAACCGAGCCGCGACTAGCACCCACATTTACCCTCCTATGTGAGCGAACCAACCAATCTAAACCTTATCATTTCAATTTAATATCAACATAAAGCAATGCGGAAGACTTAATCTCATTAATAAAAACTAATTCAATAACTTCGAAAATTCAACATCTATTATTATCCCCAAAATCTGGAAGTCATCATCACAAGAACATCTATGATCAATTTACTAAACTAAGAGTATTCTAAGAAGCTAAAACAAATAAAAGCTAGTCTATGCCGAAACTTCAAGGCATCAAGACATGAGGAAGGAGATCCAGTCCAAGCAGGAAGCGTTAGCTCACCCTGAAATCCGGTGTAATGAAGACTGGCTAGAGTCGCGGTTGAGTTGAAGACGACGGTGCGTTTGCTGCACTCCACAATAACAAAGAAGAAAACATAAAAGTAGGGGTCAGTACAAACACAAGTACTGAGTAGGTATCATCGGCCAACTCAAAATAGAAAACAGTATATATCAAGTAACATCATAAAATCAACTAATATCCTTAGCATGCAGCATTTACAATTACCATAATCCTTGGTTACAACACCAAGCACATCAATGAGGACTCACGCCTCCTCATCATACTCATTTGGGAATTAGGTTCATTATATTGAGTATATTATCATCTTTCAAGATTCATTATATTATTTACTCTCGTGTCGGTACGTGACACTCCGCTCCCCTACATCTACGTGTCGGTACGTGACACTTCGCTCCTCATATTCTATCCTGGTACCGGAACGTGGCACCCGATCCATATACTATCCTGGTGTCGGAACGTGACACTCCGATCCTCATATTCTATCCTGGAACCGAAACGTGGCACCCGATCCATATACTATCCTGGTGTCGGAACGTGACACTCCGATCCTCATATTCTATCCTGGTACCGGAACGTGGCACCCGATCCCCTAATCTCACTACTTTCGTTCATTAAGCCTTCTTTTATACCAAGGCATTATCATTAACAAAGTAGATTAGGGTTTCTTCAAGATTTAAGATTCAATAGCTTCATCATGCTTATTTCATCACAATCATATATATATATATATATAAAATCAATCATGCATACACACATTTAAGCATATAGAATCTCTTGCTGTTCTTTTTCTTTTTCTTATTCAAACCCTCTTTCTTTTACCCTAATAATCATATAATTAAGTATAAAAGATGGCACTAATAACCCACTAATTAACTTAAGGTTACCTCTTTTAACCCCCAAGTAATTAGACTTATTAATATTAACCCACCACTTTATAATTAAAGCAGAAAATAGTCCAAAACGCCCCTTAAATTACTTAACAGAAATCCGACCCAGCCTGGGATTGCGCAGCCTGTGACGGGCCTTCGTGCCTGCGAAGGTCCGTCCTGCTGTCCGTCACATGCTACAGAAACTCGATTTTAAGTGAATGGCCTGTGACGGGCCATCGAGCCTGCGACGGTCCGTCCTGCCACTCTGTCACGAAGTTCAGAGAATCGATTTCAGTACCCAAAATTCAGAATTCTAAGTGTTCTGGGACGGGACCTCCACAACGGTCCGTCGTGACCATGACGGTCCGTTGTGGCATCCGTTGCCTCTGCCAGTTTTTCCAGAATTAAAATCTGCTACTCAAAACGACTAAACAGGTCGTTACAATTACAGATAGAGATTTAGTAGGTATTTGACATAAAAATAACTACAAACTTAGAACATAAGTTCTGAAATTCAGAATAATAATCTTTAACTAAGATACCTCCTCATGAAAAATTAGCAATTTCAAACTCTAATTGAAAGTAACTTTTCGTTGTTTTCCTAGTTGTAATTTTTTTCGTAAATAATCCCACATTGTCTTACCTCTCTTGAAAGGCTTGCGATCAAAAGCAATAAGAGGAATAATGGACCCTAAAATTCATGTCAATATCCGAGCATAATCATTTCCATATACGTAAATGCTCCCATATTCTTTTCCAGTGACTAATAATTGATATAATAGTTATTAATATTATTAACAATAAAAATAATGATACATAATGTAATCATCATACTTATTTTACAAGTTGAAAAACCTCAAGTTAAAAATTAATTTAGAAAATAACCTTATAAAGTAAATTGAAATTGAAATTTCCACGACTAATAATTGTAATTGAAATTTCCATGAATAATAATTGTTTCAAATTAAATGAACTGAAGGATTCAACATGATTGAATTCATGCTGTTAAATAACTATGAAAACTAGAAATCCTACGACTGAAGAAAATATCTATAATGACAAAGATCAAGAGCCCTAACTGCTAAGGACTAATTGTCAACGAACAGTCATCAAAATAAAGATTTTTAAATCTTTTTTTGTTGAAAAAATTTCATAACCAAATCACTGAAGAGTTTCGACTATCATATAAACATTTACATCAATCATCATATATGTATTATATTAAAAGTGGGAAACTTTTTCCTTAAGAGTTGGATAACCATATTGCCCCTCCACCGAAATTAAAATACAGTTAGATATTAAAATTTTAATTACATAATTAAAAGAATCAAAGTGCAATAACTGCACTTAATTCATATATTTATAACATTATTAGGAGTTGGAAAAGTGACGTTATTTCAATTTGTGGAATTGAAGACCTCAATGGTCATTCACTCAGATATGAGTTCCGTCAAAATGTTCAGAAGTCGCATTAATTTGTGATTCATTATATTTTTTATAGAAAAGTTTTGATATATAACGTCTAGTTATATCCATTTCATATTAGTTGCCTATATTATTTTAAATATTTATCAAACGTTATTTGTCAATTTACAAAATCAAATAGTATTTATCCAAAAAAAATCTATTTTTCTCTTAATATTATTAATTCTTTTGAAAGTACAACATAAATTATAAAATTAGGCTCGTGCTTCAAGGATGAATTTCTTTAGGAGCTCGAGTCATTTTATCCACTAGTAGAAAGGGTGAAACTTCTTTTACACACACTCCAACCTGGTTGGCACAAACACTAACATGGAGGTCATGGCCAACTACAACCGAAGGATGGATCGGTTGGGCTAATCGAATGAAAAATATAAAAAGGGAGACATGGAGAACGATTGATTTTTATGATTCCATCCAGTTATCTAAAGTCACTATATCATGTGACAATGATCTCTTGTATGCTGCATTATTTTGGTCTCTCTCGGGTAACTGATTTCACTTCGTCTTTGGCATGATGAGTCAAGTTATGTTGTACATTTGTGCTTTGACAGGGATTAGACCTCACGGTGAGGTGATTAGGTGCAATCTTAGACATCGAGAATTTGAAGTCCTCTTTGCCAAAGATTGAGAAATAAGGAAACATATTATGGGGAGTTAGTTTATAAAAGTGAATATGGAAAGAGAGGATGTTATAGAGGATGGACATTTTGCGTTCCTGAATATGTGGCTTTGAAAGTTCATTTTTTGCAATGGGTCATCAAGGGTCACAATGGAGTGTAGGAATAATAAAAAAAATATTTGTCCTATACTCCATCGTTATCCTTGATGAACCATTGAAAAAGACAAACTTGCAAAGCCACATATTGAGGAACCTAAAATGTTCATCGTCAGTTACATCCTCTATTTCCATGTTCTCTTTGATAAACTCTTCATAGTATATTTTCTTATTTTTCTCACTCTTGCAAAGAAAAGTTCGAATTGTGGATGTTAAGGACTGCACTAAGTGGGGTCTAATCTCTGTCAAATTAGAAATTTCCAACACGATGGACTCAACATGCCAAAGTTGAAGTGGAATGAGTTACCTGAGGTAGACCAAAAGCATAATGCAACATAAAATGATCTTCGTCACATGGTATGTTGACTTTAGATAACTTCATGACATCATAAATATCACCAGTTCTCCATGTCTCTCCTTTTACCTTCTCCATTCAATCAACCCAACCGATCCATCCTTCAATTACAATTGACCATGACCTCCACGTGTCGTTTTTGTGCCAACCAGGTTGTAGTATGTGTAAAATAGGTTACTCCCCTTCTACTAGTGCATAAAATTACTCATTCTCGTAAGGAAATCCATCCTTGAAGCACGATCCTAATTTTATAATAAATGGGATAAGGAGTCAATAAGAACTCAAAAAATTATGCAGTTAACTTTGTATTTATTTTTCGATATGTATTATTATTGTATTAGCCCTTCATTTGAATAGTTTTGTTCACATTATTAAAGACATTTTTTTCATTGTTGCATTTTGTTTCTCATTACATACATGTTTCGCTAGAATTTTATTAATTCTAACATATCTATTAAAATTCATATGGAACAAACGTGCAAAGAACGTGTCCCAAAACTAGAATATATATATATATATATATAATAGTATGTAATATACAAGTTGGGCCAAACAAGACTGAGAAACACCAGTAATATAGAAAAACAAAACCATAGACATAGTGTCACCGGTATAAGAACATAGAATGTACGGAAAAGAGTTATACGAGAACCCAATCGATCTTACAAAATAAAATTTTAATTATAATTATACATAAGGAACAACACAAAGTCTCTAAATACCAAGAGATCACCATAATTTGAACAGCCAAGGCAAAAAATAAGTCGAGCAGGATTAAGATTGGTAGATATTGTATAAAAAAAGTAGAAATGTAGTGTCAGTGCCAAAATATGGGGTACCTAGTAAGTATCAAAAACTTACTTAGCCTAGAAAATAGTATATATTAAATAAGAAGCATGATAGGAATCTATACAACAGGAACCCAAACTTTAGTTATGGATGAAATCAACGTGATCTTAAAACTAGAGTTACTGAATTAGTGCTTGTTGAAGAACCGTTCATCCCCCAAAAGTAAAAGGGACGAATCATAAGAAATACCTCTATAAATAATTAGTGATACTTGTTGCTTATATCTGCATCGTTATCCCATGTAGCCTACTTAACTAGTTGGTTCTTCCATTTCACCTTTATTGAATGAATCTCTTAAGTTCTCAACTTCTGGAAAGCTATATGAATGATCAAAATAGGTTCTTCTTAATAAGATATGTTTTCATCAAGTGACACAAAATTCCAATGTATGGTGTAGTTACCACTCCCATGGTACTTCTTAAGCATAGATACATAAAAGACGGGGTTAACCCTAGAAAAATTCAACGGAAACACTTGTCGATATTCCACTAGCCTTACATGCTTAAAAATTTCAAATAAACCGATAAATTAAATGTCATACTAATCTTCCTCTTTTTGTAAAACCTCATGAGTCCTTTAATGGGTGATACCTTGAGTAAAAATTTCTCTACTTCCATAAAGCGCATGTCTCTTACTTTGTTGTTTGCATACTACTTTTGTCAACTCCGTGCTGCCACAAGTCTCCTCTGACCTCAAAAGCATCAAACCAACTGAATGGAGATTCATACCTCCACCCATTCAAAACCTCAAATGGTGCAACATCGATGCTCAAATGATATTAATGTAATAGAACTTAACCATGGATAAGAACAGATCCTAATAGCCTCTAAAGTCCATGACACATGGGTGGAACATGTCCTCTAAGACCGAAAATCATCCACTCCGGTTGGCCATTCGTCTAAGGGTGGAACGTTGTGGTAAGACTCAACCTATTCCCCACTCGTCATTCAACTTAACCCAAAAGTTAGAGGTGAATTGTGTAACACCTAATCAAAACATTCCAAATGGATACACCATGCAATCTAACAATCTCTTTGAGATGTACATAAACAAATTCTTCTACAGTATAACTTTGGTCTAAGAAGGTAGACCTTGCCACTAAATGGCTTGCAATTCATATTTGGTGGATATGCGGAATTTATTAAACTATCAGCCAAGGTTTACAAGACCCTATATAATGGACCTCTTGTAACTGCTAGACATGCTAGGATACCTATAGTCTCTATCTTTCCTCTTAATACATTAGCTACCATATTAGCCAAACCTAGATACTAGAGAATAGTAACAAGATAATCCTTCAATAGTTTTATCCATCTATGTTGATCTCAAATTCATGTCTTTCATTATTGTGATATGTTACCAATTGTAATTGTCAGTAAACACTTCACATAATATTCCATACGAGTTATACATCCATATCATAAGTGTGAAAATTACTATCTAACACCAAATCATGACTCAAATAGTTCTCATGAACCTTCAATTGTTTATAGGCATATAATATGATAGTCTATTCCTTAATTAACACAAGAACAAACCAACAATATGAGTCCTTATATTAAATAATTAAATTATTACTCTCCTCTATGAAGGAGAGAAAAAGACTAGAGTTCATCAATTCCTTGAGTTATTGTAAACTCTACTCACTTTTGTCCAATCATATGAATTGAACCTCTTTAATTCTAAGTTAAGTTTATTAGATGAAAGCCAATTGAGGAAAATCCCTTTTAAAACTTGGCACAATATGTAGGCCTGCTCTAATTTCTATTTGCCTCGATATTTTGTTGATCCACCATTACTCTATTGTATTAAACACATGACCTAGAAAGGATAATGAAGGCATCCAAAACTCGCACTTTGAATACTTTGCATAATATAGTTTCGCCATGAGTAAACCTAATACAAACATAACTGCAGCAACCCACGGGGAAGCATTCAAATGGGTGAATCCCTTACTTTTGAAATTCATGTAATTGAGACTTTGGTTCTCTCAGCTTAATCAATGTCATCCTATAGTGAAGGATAGAAATAATACAAGTATATGGCTCAATATCTATGAAAATTTCAATGTCATGGTCCGATAGCATGTTGTCAACAGAGAAGACCTCTAAAAACACACATAATATTGGAAGTCATCCTAGGAACAAACATTTTTGCCAGCATCCCAAAGAGGGGCTACGGAAGTACGCCAACCTCTTAGATCAAATGAAATAGATGAATTTCACATACACGGTATGATAGTCACCTTTCAAATCAAGTATAGCTAACCCCATTATCTTTTAGTCTAAAATTGGATCATAAGGCGATAACCAACTCAAATATATGATGTTGCCAAATTACTAATATTCAAGACTACTAGATCTTGCACAATTGGATAACCTATAAACAACAGAGGACATGAATGGTAAACTTTATCGACAAGATGTGAGTTACCTATTAGAGTTGACACATGAACAACGATATCAAGCAAATCCAGATCATGTATATTTCTACCACAAACTTTGTTGGCACATACGAAAAGATAGAGGAAGGATCAGATAAAACAGTGTCCATTTGGTCACACATGAGAATAGTACCCATAATAATCACGTGTGATGCTTCTATATACCTGAAACCTTACTACAAAAGAAATAAAGTTTTCTCTGTCGCTAATTTGAGCACCACCTTTCTATTATGAGAACTTCTTCTACTTGCATATCAACCTTATGCCTAGTCTAATTACAACCATCATATGCACCTTAGGGATGACAAATGACATTAGTATCATTATCCCTTCTAATGTGAATTGTATCATGAGAAACCTATTGTTAATATGACTAAAAAGACCTAGGGCAATTCCTCTGGTCATGTCTATATCATTCCAGTACGATGAAAGCAACAAATTGAAGGCATTGATACAAACTTAGTCATGACCAAATAGGCGTGAGTGGTACCAATAGTAACCCTCCATTGGTGGAAATATTGTAATCCAATTTACCAAGTATAATAAATCCATTGCAAAAACAACAATTAGGTCAAAATTACTTTTATACATAAGCAATGCTGAAAAAACTAAATTAAAACATTTTCTCACAACTTAAAACAAAATAAAAAGTAAATGCACAACAATTCTAACTACAATCATATTTACTAGAATGTCAAACAACTAAAACAAAGATAGAATATCTTAAAAGTTTGGAATATTGATAGGGTCACCGGGGAAGCAAAATGATCCTTAAAAGCCTGATTACGGTGCATTCACGATCTATGCTCAAGAAATATCCGAATTGTACATGGTAGTATTAGTACAAGCCACTATGTACGGGTAGGCATCATGTGCCGAATTAAAGTAGACATAAGCAACACATCAGAGAATAATTAAGTAGACCATACTTTAACACATAAACAATTCACAACTATAAATATAATCATCAAAAAGTTTCATAATACATATGTTCCACAACATAAAGCTTAATAAACCATAAACCCATACAATTATCAATAAGTATATACGTATGCGAGGGACTTATTTTTGCAAATAGGCATGGCGTGTAGGGACCAGCTTCGTCAATGTATTAAACTGACGTTGTAATAGATCCTTTGAAATGTTTATATATGTATAAGCACTGGTGTGATGCACAACACTCAATAATAATAACTTGTATATAAATGATATTGTCATGTCCCATGTATTGCCCGTAGGCGTAACACGAGACCTAGGATCATGAGTGACCCCAAGTTGACCCTAACACATTATTTGGATCATTGTTTAATAATGCGTTGTATTGTATTGTACTATATTGTATGGTAGATACAATATTTGGCTAAACTCTATTGTTTGTTGTTGTTTAATAAGATTTTAATTGTTTGGTTTGATCGTATAGTACTGTATTGTAATTTATAAATTTAATAAATTATTCTAGTGTAGGAGGTTTGACTAGATTAAAATAATTAAGATAAAGGGTAAAATAGTATTTTGAAATATTATGTAAATATATAATTGGAAAAAGAAATTAAGTCACAATGGGAACACACCAAATTGGTTGTTTCATAAAATAGTGGTTTTCATTGTTATGTAACAACAAAATTTAAGGATACAATACAATAGGTTTAAATAACAATCAAAACAAACATTTTAGGTATAATAAGAATACAATACAATACAATGGATAACAATGATACAAGCATAGTGTACATCTGACATATGACAAGCATTGATAATAAATAGCTTAGTAAATCATGTATTATACACATGCTAAAAATAGTAGATATTTTAAATGAGGAGAAACCCAACTACTGTGAACATATAAAAAATAACAAGAGCTCGTAAAAAAAAGTAACAACTCTAACTGAATCTAGTACTATGTTTGAAAATCCTCTAACTGAGTTGAGTTGCTTGGACATGCCCCAACTACTGTACTCAAAGTATGAGGACTCACAATTGAAGCTACTAAAGTTAAATCGAGAATCAATCTAAGTGTGATCTTGAAGTTGAGTGGTTGAACGTACATTATGAGACGATGTAGTGCAAAGTATGTGGTTTTACTTGGAATATACTAAGTGTGCAAGATATACACACACACACACACACACACACACACACACGCACACGTGCACGCACACACATGCGGGCGCATGCCAACGCGCACGCGCACGCGCACACACGCACACGCACACGCACACGCGCATGCGCGCGCACACACACACACACAGAGTTGAACAGAGTATATAAGCTAAACAATACATAATTAAGCAATAATATAATCTTAACAAGTATACATATATGTAATGAAGTATAACCAAAAACTAAACATGATGCAATGATCAGGTACTAATCATGCAGTTAACATGTTGAACTGTATACTAAAGTAAATGCTAAAAACATGGTCAACACAATAAGAGTCTAAATTTGAATAGCTCAAACAAGTGACATGCTAACCGAGGATGCAACATTTATATACTGAGAATATGACATTCAAAATTTGAAGCATGAATGTCTATCTACCTATCCTAGCAAGTATAATCATGAACCAAGTTAAATTTACACAAGATATGGTTCTGTGTTCTTTGTGAGGAACTATACTACTTTATAATGAAAAATGGTATTTAAATCAAGGGAACCATAATATTCGAATTTACAATAAATCTTGAAAATCTATAAACCCTAGGTCTGGACTGTTCATGAGAATTGAAGATACTAAACAAATTAAGGGATGAGGAAGAATTTGTTGGAAAAGGGGGAAATACTAATACAGTAAAAACATAGCGCTTGAGTAATGTTGGCACCCTTTTAATTCTACCACTGGTTTGCACATGGAAGATTTAAGGAACTTAAAAAGTCGATTACTTCAACTTATAAGTTATTTATTTTTATTTCTGCGTAGAAGTTATGTGTTGTATATCATTATAAATTTTTAGTTATTTAGTTTTCCTATATCTATGTAGAATTTGTTGTAGTCAAGATTCATTCCTTGAATTTCTCATTTCAACTTCCTTCCTTGTTTTCATATAGGGTGGTTAATCCACCAGTGTTGTATTTAATGTTTTTTTGCATTTCATGAAATGATAAGCAGAAAATTAGTCATGTTTTTTAGTACTTCAGACACAATATATACATGTTCTCTCTTAACAAACCAATATTATAGCTAGTGAAAAGAAAATCTCTTTCCAGTATCCTAAATCAACATTAAATCTCATTTTCTCTTGCAACGTCCGACAACTAGATCCATAACAAGGGATAATAGAAGTCTCAGATTGGGAGATGGTGATGAAATTAGGCTTTATTAGGATCCAAGATCTTCAAGTATATTGTTCAAATCGCATTCTCAAATTGCCTCTTAGTGGAAACGTCTAAGAAGTTAGAACCACAAAAAACATACCATCATAGTCTTTGGTTTAGTACTACTTTTTCATCTAACAGTAACAGTTGAAGACTAAATTATATAATTTCAATTCCTAAAATCCCCAATTTCGTCTCC
The DNA here is from genome assembly GCA_027704765.1 of Solanum habrochaites. Lineage (NCBI taxonomy): Eukaryota > Viridiplantae > Streptophyta > Magnoliopsida > Solanales > Solanaceae > Solanum > Solanum habrochaites. The sequence continues at coordinate 37,554,320 of JAKWJA010002493.1, read as the reverse complement.
ACAATTCCCTGTTTGAACTTGTGTTTTCATTCTCTATTATTATAGTGTTCTTTAACTTCGTGTAATAGTTTCATAGTTTTGATGTTCTTTGCCAATGTATTTGGGAATTTTTAATAGAGGAATGTGATTTCTAATTTGAACAATGATACGTTAATTTAAGATAAAACTGATTTTGTAAAAAAAGGTATAGGGGCTAAACTCTATCAATCATTTGACTAAAATCTTTTGCATTAGCACAAGAATAAGGCTACATTCATTGAAGTATTTTACGATTTCTTTCCATTAAAAAATTGATCAAGTAGATTGCAAAAATAACAACACTCCACAAGAAGTGACTCTAGAACATGTTGAGATAAGGTACATATACTCTTCCCCAAGAATCGATCTGCAAAACTCATGGCTGATCAAGAAAAATATTATGGAATTTGGACATGGAGAAAAGTCTTTTAAATGGCTGCAAGGTGTGTGTTCACATGTAGGATGTAATTGAGGAGAATGTCTCTAAGAATTATGAAGGTGTAAGTGTTTGGTTAAGGAAGTTGTTCAATTATGATTATTCTCTTTGGTTCATCGGATTTTTTAAGGGTAGCATATTGGGCGATGATGAAATTGGTCTTTATTAGGAACCTAGATCTTCAAGTCTAGTGTTCAAATTTGGCTCTAAGTGGAAAGGTCCAATAATTTAGGACAAGAAATAGCATATATACGATCACAATCTTTAGTTTATCATTACACTTTCATGTAATTGTAATAGATGAAGTATTAATTATTAAATTGGAATTCTTGAAGTTCCCAATTTAGTTTGCGCAATTCCCTTTTTGAACTTGTTTTTCAATTCCCTATAATTATAGTTTTTTTTTTAAGTTCGTGTAATAGTGTAGTAGTTTTGATGTTCTTTGTCAAAATTTCTCATACTGATCATTACAAAGGAGCTTAATGTGTGAAATAAGTTTATATACTGACAAAATGCCTGGGATCAATGACCTAACATGATCTAATTAAGGAAATCTTTAATCATCAGGGGGTAATCTTTAAGTTTATAGATTTCGTAATGTATAGTGAGATATATAATATGTCTAAAGCAAAGTATTGGGGGCATTTATGAATAAAAGAATGTAATTTCTAAATTGATCAAAGATGTATTAACTTAGGACAAAACTGATTTTTTAACAATATAGGGTCTAAAATCTTTCAATCATCATACTGAAAGTTTTTGCATTAGCACGTGAATAAATGTACATTCATTTAAGTCTTTGTTTCCATTTTTTTTGTATAATACCCTCAGCTACTCTTTTTAGTCTGCAGTTTTCCGCAACATAAGTTAAACCAACAACAATAGTCACATGACTTATATTTTAGATCTTTTTGTAGGAATTAGCATAAACCATCTTCATCGTTCAATGAAATAATTTAACAAACAAATTAGGTTTCCTTGCATCATTTCTTTGTATTAACAAATATAGAAGGTTCTTGTGATAACTCACGATGTTCAGTCACAATTTTTCGTAATTTCCTATAGCATCGTTCTTGAGAGGTCTTAAAGCTGGTACATTCTTTCTTAGTTTTGATATTTCTTCTGATATAACCTTCTCTGCATTTTTACTTGAATTTGTTGAAATCATCGATTGTCTTCACACCTTGATTTTTCAGATGTAAATTTATTTTGTACTTGAATTCCAGTAACCACGTGTCTGTATTAGCATTAGTCAATGTAGTTCTCTACGATTCATGTAATATAATTTGCACAATAACATCAATGAGACAATGTCCACTTTGATATTTATGGGATAGAAACTACAATTAAGTTTTAATGGTGAGTCTGCCGAAGTAGATATACTCACACCAAATTCTTGAAAATAAGTACCTAATATGACCTAAAATAAGGATCTCATTTCATGCACAAACTCACTTCTAGAAGATTACCCCAAGCTTATCTTCTCTCATCATATCTTTAACATATTCCTCGATCATCATGGCTGAATCTTTAAGTTGGTGGCTTCCATACTGTGCGATTGACTTTACTGAAGCAAACCCTTTTGGGATCTCCATTGTACTTCTATTCCTTGTGCATGGGAAAAGACTTCCTCTAGGTCTTTCAATCATAAAAGTTGAGCTAATATAGTTTTCTCAAATTCTCTTACTATCTATTTGTTGGGATATATAAAATTAACCATGTGTTTAGATATAATGTTTAGGAAAAAAGCTCAAATATGCCATTGCACATTCAGAAAAGACTCATTGATGCCATTACCTTTAAAGAAAACACTCATTCATGCCATTATTTTACAACAATGATTTTGCAACACTACTTTTGACACGTGACCAATTATAATTTGGTCACGTCATTAACTTTTTAATTAAAAAAACTAAAAAATATAATTCAATTTTATTCAGAATTTTGACTTTTTAATTTAAAAATTATGACGTAGCCAATTATAATTCGACCACGTCATCAATTTATTTAATAAAAAATCTAATTTAATTTTTTTTCAGACTTACAATTTTTTTAATTAAAAAAATTTATGATGTGGCCGAATAATAATTTGCCATGTGTCAAAATGGTTTTGCCAAACCATTGTTAAAATAATGGCATGAATAAGTTTTTTATTAATAGTAATGGCATAAATGAGCCAAACATTGAACTGATGTCATAAATGAGCCTTTTGTAAAAATTCGATGATATGTTTGTGCATTTTCCCTAATATTTATAATAGAATAATTATTTGTTTAATTATAATAGATAATATATTCTTTATTTTTATTCGTTTACTTATATAGTATATGGTTTAGTATATTGAGTTTTAGCTTATACACAAATGATTAAATTATCAATTATTATAAGTATTATGTTTTTTGTTCACAATCTAAGATGTAAAATTTGACATGCTATCAGTATGATTATAGCACAAGATTATAAGTAGTTTATCTGGATTATGGGAATAGATAGTTCCAACTTCTTGTGCTAGTGAATTTTGTATGTATTGAATAGGACAGAGTAAAGATAGTTGCTTTAGACTGACTGTCAAACTCATATTCTCCAAGTTATGACATGCACCTATATTCTTAATCCTAATATAACTACTAAGCTATGACATGTACTTATATTCTTATTCCTAATATAACTACTATAATATGTATGTATTTGTTTATTATTTTGGTTTATCTAATGATGAGATTCTAAGATTGGTAAATATGTCTTGTAGATTTGATGATAATAATATAAATTGATGATATAATAATTTAGTTAATGGAGATCGTATTTGGATATAGAGATTGATTATATGCCTTTTGAGAAGTGTATAAGTTTTCATCGTGTCAAATCTTGCAAGTGGAATTATGAATCCGGTACATGAATAATTTAAGCACTCCCTAAAAGAAATTAATCATTAAATTAAATTTGTTAAGATTTTAATTTATTGATTAGTAAATGTAATTTTAACATGTAGAATTACATATGTGTACAGTGGATAACTTCGAGATGTAAGTAGAGGAGTGCAATTACGAATTTCTAGTGAAATGATCTTTAATTTACACTACACCATTTTAGGCCTACGACCACACTTATTCTGGACTACACTTGTAAAGTGTTGTCTAAAGTAGTTTTGGGAACGCTTTTAAAGCGTAGCCAAAATTTTTAACTTTTAGGTACAATAATATTGGCAACACTTCAAAAGCGTACTCTTTAATAATATAAGATACACTTTATAAGTGTTGTTAAAATATGATATAATTGGCAACACCTATTTACATATATGACCACACTTCTAAAATTTCCTATTTTTATAATTGAAAAAACAACACTTTATAAGTGTTGCCTTAAAATTTTTCACTAAAACATTTAATTTTTTCACTCTCCCTCCAATTATTTTCAACTCTCCCTCCAATTTTTATTGGCCAAAAAGACATTAATAAATCATAAAACATTTAACTTTTGACTTTTTACTCTTTTACTTGACATTCCTCCTTCAGCTTTCCTCTTTCACTTTTCTGGTTTTGTGAAGGAACTGAAGAACCAACGTGAAGGAGCTGAAGAACCAATGTGAAGAAAGCTGAAGAACAACTTATCTGTTCCGATATAGATTGTGAGAAGAACATGCTGAAGAGTAGAAGTCGACCCAGAACAGAGATGAAGAGGTGAAGAGCTCAAGTCATTTTCTCCAATAACGATTTCTTGAATAGTAAGTACGATTCTGTTTTTCAATACCTATTTCATCAAGCGTTAGTACTCAAACAGGTCTTCTTGTTAGCTGAAGTGTTTGATTTTTTGTTTTGTGTTTAGAAAGAATGAATGTTTTTGGGTTGTTGGAAAGATGATAAATTGAAGCTACACTTTTCTCTCAAGTTTCTCACTTAAGAACACGATTTCAAACAGTTTTAGTTTGAGAAGGTTTTATCAAGTAAGAAATGTTATTCATAATGTCTAAATTTTAGCTTTAGGGTTTTAATATCTTGTATTTTTATACGATTTTTGAGAGTATGAATTGTATTTTGGCTTCATCAGTTGATTTTTGGGAGTGTAGCTCCTATTTTAGCCTCCCTATATAAACCTCTTTTTTCACTGTTGGGGGTTGGAAAAAAGTTGGGATTTATTTGAGCAAACACCTTTAGAGCAGCTGAAGAAAATAGTTAATATATATATATATATATATATATACACACACACACACACATTCAAGGCAAGGAGAGTCAAGTGTCGATAAGAGTATGACATTTTCTAACTCATTTCGCAGAATAGTTTTCCCAAGCTTTGTTCGAGTCCGAGATTCTGCCCGAAATTCTCATCCGTTGTTAGTGTTCAAGTTTCATGGAGAAGATCTATTTCCTACTCGTCCCCTTCCAGTTCACTGCCTGATGAAAGGTAATGTTGTTTTCCTCATAATTTTTGGTGCATATTAACTCTACCCTCCACTTTCTCCACTTGTTTAATTATGTTGTGTATGTTGTTGTATTCCCTGACCCACTCGTGGGGCTACACTTTTTTGTTGTTGTTGTAATAATAGTAGTGCACATAGTTGAATATCACAATCTGCACATTGAAGAGAACCATCAGGTTTTGATTTGTTATGCTACGTCATGAGTAATATATCACAATCTGCACATTGAGATGATCTCTTTTCTTTTGTCAAATATCAAATATCGGTCTATCTTCAGGTGGGGGTTGTTGGTTTGTAAACAAATACTTTTCCCCTGCTTGGCCACAAATGATTTTGTAAATATGTGACTTTGTGGTTCTTCCTTTGCTTTTCATGTTAATTTCTGAAGATGCTTAAGATTTTCTTTGTTCTTATTCTGATTGTTGGTACTGTTGCTTGTCCATGTTTAAGATCTTTCTTGCACTACTAGGTAGATCTTGAAATCTGTGATACTGCTGCCTATTTTCTTGGTTAATAGATATGTTTGTGATGCAATTAGCTAATTGATTAACTTCTCTAAATATATGTACTATCTGGATTTGAATTGTTCCCATAATCATATGCATCTCCTCTATCTTATCAATTAAACTCCAAGTTAACCTCCACTCTCATTGAATCATGTTATTGAGACTTAGCGAGTCAGGCATTTGTGATCCCACACCTCTTGCAATAACTTAGTGCTTTCCAAATTGCTGTGATTTCAGCTTCAATATTTGTCGTGTTGCCTATGCTTTGTGTTTCCGCATATACTAGATTTCCTTGGATTCCTATTATACAAAATCCGTAAGAGTTCTCTCCTGGGTTGACTTTGCTAGAGCCATTCGTTCTCTCTTAGGTTGCCTTGGGGTGGTAACAGGGGATCTATGATCTTGATTCACTTTTCAACAATTCCAATTGATTGCACTCACAGAAAGGGTGGTAGGAGAGGAAGAATGATGTAAGCTTGCTTCTCTTGTCAAGAAGGAGATGCAATTTCTTGTTGAGATCGCTGCAGGTGTTAGTTTTGATGTGAACTTGAATCTTATTCATCTACTATGTAGTTATACTTATGTTGGCTTTGCCTATAAATTTAGCTACTTTTTCTTGGTTAAATTTGTGAAACAATTATGGGAAATATATGAATTTTAGCATACTATCTATTAGCTGGTTGATAATCAATATTCCATGAATTTGGCGTTTTGTTGCTATGCTGATTGAATTTTGTATATGTTGACCTATTCTACCTCTTTCAATATGAGTAGCTAGTGAGACTTAAAGAAATATTGTGTGAGAATTTATTCTAGCTCAAGAGTTCATACATTTAAAGAAATATTATTATTTCAATCCCCTTCCAATTTTTCAGTGAGCTTTTGATTTTTTCTTCTTGACCTTCTCTTGAATATCAATCTACTTTGTCATTTCTACTAATGATATTATCTTCTTTTCGATAAATTCTTGGTTTGAGGCATAATTAAGATAAGCTTGAATCTCATGTAGCCTTTCCCTTGATGCTACAATTCTGTTGTCCAAGTTACAAGTTCCTCAATGTTTCAGTAGCTTTAGTTCCATTGTTTTATTTATCCACCCAATTGTTGTTTCTTCAAGTAATTTATCTTGGCTTCTTATTTGATTATAAGTTTATTTAGGAACCTTTACTTCTAGCTTACTAACATTTTATTTGACTGTTTTTTGGCACAAACTTATGTGACAAAGGTTATTACTTTCCACACTATTAATGGTACAATAATCAAAGTTCTTTAGGACATGTAAATAAGAATTGTTGTTTTTATTTATATACTTATTAGTTTTCTAATATTAGCAGAAAGTGGACATTAGAGGCAGAACAGTGAGGTGAACAATATTACTGGTACAATTATCAAACTACTATGTCTTACAACACCATAAAAACTTTAATGTATGGTGCTACTAAGTATTATTTGTCTGTGTAAACTGTAATATGTCTTACAACACTGTAACAAACTTTAATGTTGTGAGATTCTGCCCAATAAATTCCAAAAGTAGTCATCAAGAACATAGTCCCGAGCTGCCAATTCAATTGACAGGATACCTTGGTTATCATAGTTTATCAATGGGATTGTTTCGTTCATTTGTAATATTACATATGCTTAAGTGTGTTGGTTATAAATATTTGGTGAATTCTACAATGTAAAAGATGTTCACTAATAGCTTTCTCGGTCATATGTATATTGCATTTTCATGGGCATATCTGTGTGTTTTCAAAGTCCCTATAGTTCTGAGATGACATTTTGCATCCTTTCTAGTTGATGTGCAGTTAACAGTCTAAGTTTTGTAAGATAACTTTTACATAACGTGGTATATCTGCTTCTAGATTGCTATTTTGTGTGGACTGTGTTACTCATGAGAGTTGTAAATCCTTGTTTCTGTTACCAATTTCTTATTTTGTAAAACTAAAGTTAAGTATTAAATTTTTTTCGTGTTTTCTCATTGATACTTCAAATAAGTAGATAAATCTTACAGCATGTTTGAATTGAATTTTAGCTTTTAGATTTTGAAATAAGTAGCTAACTCAAAGGCTTCACAACAATTTTTTGAATCAAAATTACCTTGTTGAACTTCTGGTTGTTTCCCTTGTAGTTTTGGCTTGAGCTTCTCTACTTGGATCTTGTGTCTGTAGTTTATAGAATCAGTTTACATTATATACAGTAGGTTATAACTTGCACTTAACTCAGGTGCTGCAATATGCAATATTCAGTTCCTCTAAATAGCTGCTGCAATCTGGGATAATAAAGTACAAGAAATTCTTGTAAGAGTTGAGCCCTTCTAGAATTGCCTGCACACAGAAATGGGTTTCCAGATAAGTTGATCAGAAACCATGGGCTACTTGTGAATTTGAGTTGCAAGAATCGTCGGGACAAGATCTGGAGGTGCAGTTTGAATGATCTTTCGATATCCTAGGTTACGTTGATAAAAAAACATATACTTTGATGTTTTGTGTTGAGTTCCCTCTTTTTTCATGCCTGTTTTGTGCCACTGCTATCCTGATTTACATGTTTGCATTAGAGTATTTTCAGATTACTCTCTTGCTGCCCCTGTTCTTTGCCTGAAGTGGACTTGGAGTTGGCATTGAAGAGAAGTAGAAAGTGGTTTAGCCAGCCAAACAAAATGACACTGGAAATGAAAAAAAAAGGTAGATAATCCAACGAAAAGCATGGTAGAAGCATATGAATGTTCCCCTTTCATATGTTATTCTGTGCAATTCTATATCCACTAAATTCAATAATATCTCTTGCATATCTAAGCATTAAGATTATGGAGACAACCATATATAAACAACTTTATGTCCATAAAATTAAAATAAAAAGCTTCCCTCCGTTGTTATGTTATTTTTTCGTTGAAATAACAACTGCAATTATAGTTCTCAATGCCATCCTCCACAAAAGACTAAGGAACCCTATCTGCAGAGAATGCAATTCATGACAATATCTCCTGATTGTTAAAAATGACTAGTATTGAGCATATTAAATTCATGATTTATTTCACTAACTTATAATTTTATTTTAAATGTGCAGGAAAATGTCGGTAATTGAATTTTGATTAGTGGTCAGAAGTAAATTCGATATATTGTATTCATGCTGAAGAATTTTTTACTATTACCATATTTGTTTAAATGCCTTTGATTTTCTGATATATATTGATAGTAGAGATTTTTAAGCAATAACTACATATGTATTGGTTGTAGAAGACATGTTTTCAAAGATTATTAATAATATATAGCCTCGATTTATTGATTAGCTAATTTTGTGGTTTAAATCACTTATATATCTAATTATATGATTATTTATTATATGGGAATAAAAATTATTATTGTTAAAGATGAAAATTTTTGGCTACAAAAATTCTATGAAACATTGCCACACTTTATAAGTGTTGTTGTAGATGAGATATAAAAGACAACACTTTTAAATGTAACCAACAACAAAGCAAAGACCACACTTTTAAGTGTAGTATAATCAAATAAAAAGTGTTGCTAATGCATCACAAGAAAGCGTTGCCTTATACCTCTTTGGCTACACTTTATAAGTGTAGCCAAAGATGGCGACATTTAAAAAGTGTTGCCTAATGTCAAAGGTTACGCTTCTTTTGGGCAGCCCCTAAAAAGTGTTGCTGAATGTCCAAAAGTGTAGCCTTTTATCAAAGGCCACACTTTTTGCTAGTTTAGGCTACACTTACGTGGTGTTGCTGTAGGCCGAAAATGGTGTAGTGTTAGGGCCTTAAATGATATCAATTATTTTAATGGATATAAAATTAGTCTTCATCTACCTATCAACCCTAAAATACTCCTATCATCTACCTTTTGGCTAAAAAATACTCTTATATCTAATGGATCATACTCATTAGGTGACGGAGGGTAATTGTACCGAATCTCATAGTTTAAGGGAATTTTAGTCCCTTCTTCGTTAGAATATTTAAAATCTTAATATATAAGATCACATGATGGACTTCATTTTAAATTTCATATTAAATTTTGTTGACACCCAATTTTTGACCTCCACAATATAAATTAATCATCTAGCTTCTTAAATTCCAAACGAATTGAAACAATTGACTTTATAAAATTATATATATATATATATATATATATATATAATATATATATATATATATATATATATATATGTCTTTATGCATTTGATTTATCTTATAAACATTCAAAAATCGTCTCAAAATTTTGTTTTAGTAAGTATTTGATTAATTAATTAAGTTATATAATACTTTATATCATGAGAAGCTCGTTGGTTAATTATATTAATTGGTATGACTTATTCATTGATCGAGTTTGCTAAGTAAGTTTTATTTCGCCAATTCAAATACATATGCCCAGCCCAACGTTAGTATAAAATCAGCAGCCCTTTCCTCTTTCAAACCCAATTCCAAAAAGGCAAAATTTTAATTCAAATGTTAGCAACAGCCCATCCCCTTTGCCACTCTAATTCAACCTACCCATTTCGTCTTTACCAAAAGCCCCGACCCGGCCCAGTTCGGAGTCCACATAGAAACCCAAAACATCAACAACTACAATAAGTACACGGTGTGAAGCAGATCAAATGACATTTCGCGTGACGGAGAGACGACGCCTAGACGAGCCTAACGCGAAAGCGAGTTAACGGAAAATGTTCATAGCTCAACAAGGCTCGTACCAGCACTCTGCGTCGCTTTTATCTCCTTCCTCAATGTCTCCCTCAGCTGATACCGTCGCACCAGAAAAAGCAGCAGCAGGTCACGCAAATTGTCCTTGGTAGCATGAGATTGCTTCACGTCGCGCCCAAGGACGTTGGGATCGAATCCCATACATCTATTTCTCCTTTCCCGCTTCAGAATGGTTTGAACCTTCAGAAAATGGTGTCTTACCAGAAATGGTGAAATTTTTGAAGTTTGAATTTCGATTTTGGTCCTTGTCTTATTGATTTTTCACCCCTTTCCCCCAAAAAAATTGAACCCTAATTTTTGCCTATACGTAGTCTCTTCATCTTCAATCAGGGGGAAGTTTTTTTAAAAAAAATTGGAGAATTGTACTCAAAGATTTTTTTACTAAGGCAAAAAGAAAGTTTGAGCAAAAAATACTTTAGTACACACTAAATACACTTCAAGGAAAAGAAAGGGAGTGCTTTTATTGTTAATGCGTTGGGTTTGAAACCTTTCTCGACTGTTGTCCATGTCGTTATTTGCGTGGTGGAGGTCATTGTTATCTATCTTTGCTCGTTGCTATTTTAATTTTGCTGCACTTCGAAAGGTAATGCTCATTTCGTTTCAAGCCTATTCTATTCTGAATATATTGCTCGTTTGACTCTCAATTGTGTGAGCTTGTTAATGTTTTTGACTCATTGTTAAATACCAATCAAGGATAGAATCTGTTTGAAAATCCATGGTGGTCGGTTTTTTTCTTTGTTATAGTTGAAAGTTTGATGTTATTGTCTTCTTCTCATTTTCTGAGTTAGACAACATGTTCTGTTTTCCATGAAAGTCTAACACATTTCTTTTTACTTATCTCTCTGTCCGTGTCACTTTGAAACTGTGGTCGCTTTACATGCTCCGAGAGGTTGTCTTTCACATATGAGCCAGTTTAGAGGCGCCTGTATGATTATTTGGGATGTCAGATTCAAAACCATTGTTGGTCTTGTTGTCTTGATTTTCATAATATGGTTGTGACTAACTGTCGAAGTGATCGTATATGTCTTAGTTTGGCCCTTGTTTAGCATGAACATAATTTTCTTATTATTGTTTGGTACCTAATGCCATAATTTTCATCCCTTTCATCTCTAGTTGAATGGATAAATCGAGATGTCGACATTATGAACTATGTGTATTTGCCCCTGTTTTGAACATTAGCATTGATGTTGTTTCCTCTATGACATCTCTCCGGTTCGGTTTCGCCGACTCTAGTTCCAAAAAGTTTAGTTTACTCTCTCTTTTTGAGATTACGCAAAGTTCTGTTTTTCTTATTCTTATTCATTGACGCCTTGGTTCATCCTTTTTCGCCTTTCAAGTGCTGTAAAAAATAGAAAATGTATGTGTCATTTTTTGTTGTTAACCGACATAGAAATGTAATCAAATTAATACAATACTCGTTCGACTTGATTTTCTTCATGATGTGGTGTCACTGTTCGATAGTTGTAACGACCCGTTTGGTCGTTTTGAGCAGTAGAGTTTATTCTGGTAATAACTGTCTGGTCGACGGATCCCACGACCGACCATCATGGGCACGACGGACCGTCAGGGGGGTCTCGTTCCAAAACACTTAGATTCTTGATATTTGGGTACTGAGATTAACTCTCTGAACTTCGCGACGACATGGCAGGAAGGACCGTCGTAGACACGACGGACCGTCGTAGGCACGACGGACCGTCACAGAGTCTTAAATAAAATCAACTCTCTGAACTTTGTGACGGAAGCAGCAGGACGGACCGTCGTAGGCACGACGGGCCGTCACAGGCACGACGGGCCGTCACAGGCACAACGGGCCGTCACAGGCTGCGTAACCCTGACTGGGTCGGATTTCTGTTAAATGTTTTAAGGGGCGTTTTGGACTATTCCTGCTTATAATTATAAAGTTAGTGGTTGAATGTTAATAATTCAATTACTTGGGGGTTAAAGGAGATAACCTTGAATTAATTAGTGGGTTACTTTGGTCACCTTTTATACTTAATTATATGGTAATTAGGGTAAAAGAAAAAGAGTTTGAATAAGGAAAAATCAGAAAAAGAGAAAGAGAGGGAGAACGATCGAGAGAAGAGAGAAACGAAGAGGAAAGCAAAGGTTTTGGGGGATAGCTTGCTTGATCGCGAATTCTTCGGTGGTGGTAGGTTATGGTTTATGCTATTTCATAGTAAACTCTTAATAGCGAATGATATGTGTTGGGTAGTATTGTAAAGTCTTTTATTTGTTTAATTGTGTGCATGCATGATGTGATTATGAAATTGTAATGGGTTGGAAAGATAAGGTTGTGAAGCTTAAACCTAAAACCCTCTTTGTTAATGATGATGCCTTGGTATAAAAGAAGGCTTGATGAACTAAAAGAATGAGATTAGGGGATCGGGTGTCACGAATCGACACGTAGTATTAATGGATCGGGTGTCACGAACCGACACATAGTATTAATGGAACGGGAGTCACGAACCGACACGTAGTATTAGGGGGATCGAGTGTCACGAACCGACACGTAGTATTGGGGGGATCGAAGTGTCACGTTCCGACACCATGATAGTAAAAAGAATGAATCTTGAATGATGTTAATGTACTCAATTTAATGAACCTATTTCCCAAATGAGTATGGTATGGAGGCTTGTGTCCTCATGGGTGTACTTGGTGTTATTATCAATGATTCTTGTACTTGTTGTTGCTACCTGTTGAGTATTGTAGTTGATTTTATGATATTATCTGATAAATATTGCTTTCTATTTTGAGTTGGCCGATGATATCTACTCAGTACTCGTGTTTTGTACTGACCCCTACTTGTATGTTTTCCTTTTGTTAATTGTGGAGTGCAGCAAACGTACCGTCGTCTTCAACTCAACCGCAACTCTAGCCAGTCTTCATCACGTCAGATTTCAGGGTGAGCTATTGTTTCTAGCTTGGACTGGATCTTCTTCTTCACGTCTTGATGCCTTGAAGTTCTGGCATGGACTATCTGTTTACTTATTTTAGCTTCCTAGATACATTAGTAATCGAGGATAGAATGTTCTTGTGGTGATGACTTCCAGATTTTGGGAATAATAAGTATTAAATTTTAGAAGTTATTTATTGGTTATATTAATGAGTTTTAAGTCTTCCGCATTATATTCTGGTTATTATGGTTGAAATGTTGGGGTTTAGATTGGTTGGTTCGCTCACATAGGAGGGTAAGTGTAGGTGCCACTCGCGGCTCGTTTTGGGTCGTTACAAAGTTGGTATCAGAGCATAGGTTCGTTGATCTCATCACACAAGAACGAGTCTAGTGGAGTCTTGAGGAACGGTAGGGGGAAGCCTTTACTTTTCTTTGAGAGGCTACAGGACTTTAGGAAAATTCCATTCTTTCTTTCTTTCGTGCTATTACTTGGATCCAATTGGTATCTAGGTGATACAAATTGGTATCTGACCATCTTCACTCTATTTCGCAGATGGTTAGAACTAGAGCAACAACTGCGGTAACACCAACACCGGCAAGACAGGATGCGTCTGAGCCAGCCACTGGGGCTGTAGCTCGAAGAGGAGCAGTGGCAAGAGGTCGTGGTAGAGGTCGCGGGAGGGCGTCCTCTAGAGGAAGAGGACAAGCACCTGGCCTAGCTAGTACTAGGGCGGTGACTCCTCCACCGACTGAGGAAGTATTAAGAGAGGGTGAGGAAGGGGAGAATGAACAAGTGCAGAGTGAGGAATTACCCCCCCCCCAACCTACCCCAGAGATGATTAATCAGGTTCTTGCTTATCTTAGCGGGTTATCTGATCAAGGCCAGACACCTCCAGTGTTTTCTGCACCAGCACCTCAGGTTCCGGGAGTACAACATGCAGCTGTTGTGGCTCCCCGCATAGATGCCTCATTTGAAATAGGCACGTTTCCTCGGTTGACTACAGGGCCTATAATGACAAGTGATCAGCACGAACTTTTCAGTAAGTTCTTGAAATTGAAACCTCCAGTTTTCAAGGGTGCTGAATCTGAGGATGCCTATGATTTTCTGGTGGATTGTCATGAACTACTACACAAAATGGGCAAAGTAGAACGATTTGGCGTCGAGTTTGTGACCTATCAATTTCAGGGGAATGCCAAAATGTGGTGGCGATCGTATGTTGAGTGTCAACCAGCACAAGCACCACCTATGACTTGGGCATCATTCTCTAGCTTGTTTATGGAGAAGTATATACCCCGGACTTTGAGGGATAAGAGGAGAGATCAGTTCCTGAGCCTAGAGCAAGGCAGGATGTCGGTTAATGCTTATGAGGCTAAGTTTCGAGCACTATCCAGGTATGCCACCCAGCTTTGCTTCAGTCCACAAGAGAGGATTCGCCGTTTTGTGAAGAGATTGAGCTTAGATTTGCATATTCCCTCCTTACAGGTATCTACCGCATAAAAATCCTTTCACGAAGTGGTAGACTTTGTGATAGAGGTGGAGGGAGTGAAGCAAGATGACTTCACCATGGCATCAGCAACTAAGAAGTTTCGTAAGGGAGGTGAGTTTAATGGTTCTTACTCCAGAGGACAGGGTTCAGGAGGTTATCCAGCCCGACCTATTCAGTCTTCACTACAGACTGTAGCTGGGGGTCCACCGCAGACCGGTCAACATTTCTCTGAGTTTGGAGGTTATCCCCAGACTCCGTCGTTCTCACAGAGACCTATGCTTGAATCCAGAGAATGTTATGGATGTGGAGAGACTGGACATATTAGGAGAAATTGTCCAAAACCGAGTTACAGACCCCCAATAATCAGAGGTAGAGGTGGTCATGGAAGAGGCCGTTATTCGGGAGGACGTGGTGGCCGAGGTAATGGTGGTCATCAAAACGGCCGGGGTGACGGGCAAACTGGAACTTCTGCAGCGCGACATGGTAGGAGCAACGGGCAGATAGGTGATAGGGCCCTTTGCTATGCTTTTCCTAGAAGATCTGAAGCGGAGACATCTGATGCTGTCATCACAGGTAATCTTTTGGTTTGTGATTGCATGGCTTCTGTATTATTTGATCCTGGATCCACATTTTCATATGTATCTTCCTCATTTGCTATTGGTTTTAACTTACATTGTGAATTGCTTGACATGCCTATCCGTGTTTCTACTCCGGTGGGTGAGTCTGTGATAGTTGAAAAGGTGTATAAGTCTTGTCTTGTGACTTTTATGAGGAGCAATACTCAGGTAGACTTGGTTATCTTAGAAATGGTTGATTTCGATGTAATTCTGGGTATGACTTGGCTCTTTCCAAACTTTGCAATCTTAGATTGTAATGCCAAAACTGTGACATTGGACAAGCCTGGGACAAATCCGTTAGTGTGGGAGGTGACTACACATCCACTTCATTTCGTATTATCTCCTTTCTTCGTGCTAAGAGAATGGTTAGTAAGGGTTGTTTAGCTTTCTTGGCACACCTCAGGGATGATACTACCCAAGTACCTTCAATTGAGTCGGTTTCGATAGTCCGTGAGTTTCTGGATGTGTTTCCTGCAGACCTTCCTGGTATGCCACCGGATAGGGATATTGACTTTTGCATTGATCTGGAGCCGGGTACTCGCCCCATTTCCATACCCCCTTATAGGATGGCTCCCGCTGAGTTAAGAGAGTTAAAGGCCCAACTTCAAGAGTTGTTAAGCAAAGGCTTCATTAGACCAAGTGCATCTCCTTGGGGCGCTCCGGTTTTGTTTGTGAAGAAGAAGGATGGAAGTTTTCGGATGTGCATAGACTACAGACAACTGAATAAGGTAACTGTTAAGAACAAGTATCCTCTTCCTCGCATCGATGATTTGTTCGATCAGTTACAAGGTGCTTGTACCTTCTCAAAAATTGATTTGAGATCTGGTTATCATCAATTGAAAATACGGGCAACGGATGTGCCAAAGACTGCTTTTCGGACCAGGTATGGACATTATGAGTTCTTAGTAATGTCTTTTGGGCTTACTAATGCCCCTGCTGCTTTCATGAGTTTGATGAACGAGATTTTTAAGCCATATCTGGATCTCTTTGTCATCGTATTTATTGACGATATACTGGTATACTCAAAGAGCAAGAAAGAACATGAGGAACACTTGAGAATTGTATTGGAAATGTTGAGAGAGAAAAAGCTTTATGCCAAATTCTCCAAGTGTGAGTTTTGGCTAGATTCAGTGTCCTTCTTGGGGCATGTGGTTTCTAAGGATGGAGTGATGGTGGATCCTTCTAAGATTGAAGCAGTGAAGAGTTGGGCAAGACATACTAATGTTACAGAGGTAAGGAGCTTTGTCGGTTTAGCTAGCTACTACCGTCGATTTGTCAAGGGATTTTCTTCTATTGCTTCCCAATTGACAAACTTGACTAAGCAGAGTGTTCCATTTGTATGGTCGGACGAGTGTGAAGAAAGCTTTCAGAAGCTCAAAAACTTGTTGACTACTGCATCAATTCTTACCCTGCCAGTGGAAGGTAAGAATTTCATTGTTTATTGTGATGCATCCAATTCTGGTTTGGGTGCAGTGCTAATGCAAGAGAAGAATGTAATTGCTTATTCTTAGAGGCAATTAAAGGTGCATGAACGTAATTATCCAACCCACGATTTGGATTTGGCTGCGGTAGTGTTTGCAATTAAAGCAATGGAGACATTATCTATATGGGGTTAAATGTGAAGTCTATACGGATCATTGTAGTTTACAGTATGTCTTTACTCAGAAAGATTTGAATTTGAGACAGAGGAGGTGGATGGAACTACTGAAGGACAATGATATCACTATCTTGTATCATCCGGGAAAAGCTAATGTTGTGGCAGATGCTTTAAGTAGAAAGGCAGGGAGCATGGGGAGTCTAGCCCACTTGCAGGTTTCTAGACGCCCATTGGCTAGAGAGGTTCAGACTCTGGCTAATGACCTTATGAGGCTAGAAGTAAATGAGAAGGGAGGATTTTTGGCCTGTGTGGAGGCAAGACCTTCCTTCCTTGATAAGATTAAAGGAAGGCAGTTTACCGATGAGAAACTGATCCGGATCCGAGATAAGGTGTTGCGAGGAGAGGCTAAAGAAGCAAAAATCGATGAGGAAGGTGTTTTGAGAATTAAGGGAAGGGTATGTGTACCTCGCGTCGATGACTTGATTCACACTATTCTTACAGAGGCTCATAGTTCAAGGTATTCTATACATCCTGGTGCAACCAAGATGTACCGTGACCTAAAGCAACATTTTTGGTGGAGTAGGATGAAGCGGGACATTGTTGCTTTCGTGGCTCAATGCCCGAATTGTCAGCAGGTAAAGTATGAACACCAGAGGCCTGGAGGGACACTTCAGAGAATGCCCATTCCTGAATGGAAGTGGGAGAGAATTTCAATGGACTTCGTGGTTGGTCTTCCAAAGACAATGGGTAAGTATGATTATATTTGGGTAATTGTTGATAGATTAACTAAGTCTGCTCATTTCATTCCGGTCAAGGTGATTTATAATGCAGAGAAGTTAGCCAAAATTTACATCTCAGAAATTGTTCGATTGGATGGAGTTCCACTCTCCATCTTATCAGATAGAGGTACGCAGTTTACTTCTAAGTTTTGGAAAACATTGCATGCTGAATTAGGTACTAGATTGGATCTTAGTACTGCATTTCACCCTCAGACCGATGGTCAGTCTGAGCGAACGATTCAGGTTTTGGAGGATATGCTTCGTGCATGTGTGATAGAGTTTGGTGGTCATTGGGATAACTTCTTACCCTTAGCAGAGTTCTCATACAACAATAGCTATCACTCAAGTATTGATATGGCCCCATTTGAGGCACTGTATGGGAGAAGATGTAGGTCTCCCATTGGGTGGTTTGATGCATTTGAGGTTAGACCTTGGGGTACTGATCTTCTGAGGGAATCGTTAGATAAAGTGAAATGCATTCAAGAAAACCTTTAGAGGCTCAAAGTAGGTAGAAAGAATATGCAGACCGAAAGGTTAGAGATATGGAGTTTATGGAGGGCGAGCAAGTTTTACTGAAGGTTTCACCCATGAAAGTGGTGATGCGGTTTGGTAAGCGAGGTAAGCTTAGTCCGAGGTATATTGGTCCATTTGAAGTTCTGAAGCGCGTGGGGGAGGTAGATTATGAATTAGCCTTACCCCCAGGACTTTCAGGAGTGCATCCGGTATTTCATGTGTCTATGTTGAAAAGATACCATGGGGATGGAAACTACATCATTCGTTGGGATTCAGTTCTTGTTGATGAGAATTTGTCTTATGAGGAGGAGCCTGTTGCTATTTTAGATAGAGAAGTCCGCAAGTTGAGGTCAAGGGAGATTGCATCCATCAAGGTTCAGTGGAAGAATCGGCCAGTCGAAGAGTCCACTTGGGAGAAGGAGGCTGATATGCAAGAAAGATACCCACACCTGTTTTCAGATCCATGTACTCCTTTTCGCACTTGTTTTTCTTCTTGTGATCGTTCGGGCACGAACGATGGGTAAATTGGTATCTATTGTAACGACCCATTTGGTCATTTTGAGCAGTAGAGTTTATTCTGGTAATAACTGTCTGGTCGACGGATCCCACGACAGATCGTCATGGGCACGACAGATCGTCATGGGCACGACGGACCGTCGAGGGGGTCTCATTCCAAAACACTTAGATTCTGGATATTTGGGTACTGAGAACAACTCTCTGAACTTCGCGACGACATGGCAGGACGGACCGTCGTAGGCACGACGGACCGTCACAGAGTCTTAAATAAAATCAACTCTATGAACTTTGTGACGGAAGCAGTAGGACGGACCGTCGCAGGCACGACGGGCCGTAACAGGCTGCGTAACCCTGACTGGGTCGGATTTCTGTTAAATGTTTTAAGGGGCATTTTGGACTATTCCTGCTTATAATTATAAAGTTAGTGGTTCAATGTTAATAATTCAATTACTTGGGGTTAAAGGAGATAACCTTGAATTAATTAGTGGGTTACTTTGGTCACCTTTTATACTTAATTATATGGTAATTAGGGTAAAAGAAAAAGAGTTTGAATAAGGAAAAATCAGAAAAAGAGAAAGAGAGGGACGAACGAGCGAGAAAGAGAGGAACGAAGAGGGAAGCAAAGGTTTTGGGGATAGCTTGCTTGATCGCGAATTCTTCGGTGGTGGTAGGTTATGGTTTATGCTATTCCATAGTAAACTCTTAATAGCGAATGATATGTGTTGGGTAGTATTGTAAAGTCTTCTATATGCTTAATTGTGTGCTTGCATGATGTGATTATGAAATTGTAATAGGTTGGAAAGATAAGGTTGTGAAGCTTAAACCTAAAACCCTCTTTGTTAATGATGATGCCTTGGTATAAAAGAAGGCTTGATGAACTAAAAGAATGAGATTAGGGGATCGGGTGTCACGAACCGACACGTAGTATTAATGGATCGGGTGTCACGAACCGACAAGTAGTATTAGGGGGATCGGGTGTCACGAACCGACACGTAGTATTAGGGGGATCGGGTGTCACGAGTCGACACGTAGTATTGGGGGGATCGGAGTGTCACGTTCCGACACCAGGATAGTAAAAAGAATGAATCTTGAATGATGTTAATGTACTCAATTTAATGAACCTATTTCCCAAATGAGTATGGTATGGAGGATTGTGTCCTCATGGGTGTACTTGGTGTTAATATCAATGATTCTTGTATTTGTGGTTGCTACATGTTGAGTATTGTAGTTGATTTTATGATATTATCTGATAAATATTGCTTTCTATTTTGAGTTGGCCGATGATATCTACTCAGTACTCGTGTTTTGTACTGACCCCTACTTGTATGTTTTCCTTTTGTTAAATTGTGGAGTGCAGCAAACGTACCGTCGTCTTCAACTCAACAGCAACTCTAGCCAGTCTTCATCACGTCAGGTTTCAGGGTGAGCTATTGTTTCTAGCTTGGACTGGATCTTCTTCTTCACGTCTTGATGCCTTGAAGTTCTGGCATGGACTATCTGTTTACTTATTTTAGCTTCCTAGATACTCTTAGATTTAGTAATCGAGGATAGAATGTTCTTGTGGTGATGACTTCCAGATTTTTGGAATAATAAGTATTAAATTTTTGAAGTTATTTATTGGTTATATTAATGAGTTTTAAGTCTTCCGCATTATATTCTTGTTATTATGGCTGAAATGTTGGGGTTTAGATTGGTTGGTTCGTTCACATAGGAGGGTAAGTGTGGGTGTCACTCGCGGCTCGTTTTGGGTCGTGACAATAGTATTATCCCTCAAGGATACTATCTTAGCATTTTTTACTATTGATGTCTACCATAGGTCTATATTGGTTATTGTATGTTCTCTCTTGATGTAGCTATATTTGATTCTAGCTAGTACTTTTAGGAATTTTGGAAGCATGCAAAATATGTCAACTAATTCTTCCTTTACCTATTATTTATGTATTCTCGTAGTCATTCGAAGATCACTGTAATGAGTGTCCTTATGTTTACTGCTCCATCTCAACCATTTTGTGTAGGCAACATTAATTAGCATAATGTTTTCTATTGATGGTTATGCTCTGCTTAATTTTTCTATTAATATATTTAGCTATCCATGTGCCTTTGTTTTTTTCTTAGACTATTCATTAATTTGCACCTTCCTAGTTCATTCATCTTACCTTAATCTTAATTGGATTATAAGTTAACTCGTTTCTTTGTTTTGTGTTTACATGAAATTTGCTCGAATCCCTGTGGACTCCTTCTTACCCTTTGCATTTCTCGTTAGGCCATAGAGGCCTAAAAACTTTTCATCTAGTCAGCCAAGTCTGTGGAATTGACACACAGGTGGAAGACGATGAATAGATGGCTGAAATTTTTGGATTTTTCAGACTCTAAAAAGCCTGAAAATAGGTGATATACCTATTGTATACACGGTAATACAGCCAAAAATATGATTAATGGGTTGCTAAAAATGTCAGAACATAGATTGTAAAATGCAGCTCGGAGTTGATGAAAAAAATAATCATATGACAAAATACGGACCAAAATACGGTCTGTATACACTGGTATACGTGAGTGTATACAGAAACTTGGAAAGAGAAATAGGCCCAACATCCTTAAAAAGTTTGTTTTGTCCAGCAGGTCTTGTAGCAGACAATGGGCTCAAAGGACCAAATTTGATACCTCTATCTTTCTCTTTATTTTTGTAGCCACCAAGCTATTATTTTAGTTGGAAAAATAACTTAAATACACAACTATAAGTTTAGTATTCTCTAATTTTTCCTTCTTTTTTTAAATATTACATAATTAATTTTTATTAATTTTAGTAGAAGTTTAGAGATACATAGCCTTCTTTCTCCTATAACACACACTTCTCCAATATCATGCCTATTTTTTCTCCACTAAAATACTCAATCTTCTGAATCACTGTTTGAATTTTGAATTATTAATTTTAATTAAAAACGTTTCACAACATTTAATATGAAATTTTAAATTTCAAAATTCAAAAAATTTGAAATTTCTGAAAATTTGACCATTGTTCTCTGGTTCTTCTTCTTACTCCATCATCCGTCTATAGTTCTTTTTCTTCTTTTTAATCCATCACTTGTTCTTATTTTCTTCTTGTTCATTGTTATATTACATCAGTCGTCTCTAGGTCTTCTTTTTCTTCTTATTCCATCATCCGTTCTTTTTTTTTGTTCATTGTTCTATTATATCATATTAATGGATCCTTTTACTAATAGAAGGATTTATGATTCGGACGATGAAAATTGAAAAGAAAATAAAAAAAAGTCTTTGCATGATCCTATGAATGTTCGGAAGGATTCAAACAAAGATTTTGGTAAATCATCTAAATCAAAGGTTGACAAAATACACCAAAAACAAAGAGAAAAAAACCAGCAATCATTGTTGTTGAAATTAGTAAAAATTTTAGTAAAAGAATCCCGTAAGTATCATGAATTTTTAAAAATTGTTATCATGTATCAGACAATAAGCTTAATACATGAGTACTCAGTGTGTTATAGTGTGTTAGTCGATGCATTGATACATGAATTAGATGTGTATCATATGATTTCCTATGTATCAAGAGTTTTTGAAAATTATTATCATGTATCAGTCAATAAGTTTAATAATTGCGCCATCAAGTGTGCTTGCTGATACATATCGACTCAGTGTGTTATAGTGTTTAGACGATGCATTGATACATGAATTTGATGTGTACCATATGATTTTCTATGTATCACGAGTTTTTGAAAATTGTTATCATGTATCGGTCAATAAGTTTAATAACTGGATGTTCATAAAAATGTCTTCAAACTAGATGATATAATCTTGAATTTTTAAAATTTGAAATTGTTATCCAATTACGTGCTTAATTAATGCTTATTAATGAACTGTTACCGTAATTTAAGCTGATTTAGATAACAAATTTAAATGTTTCGTTTTTCCCCCTTTTAATCTTTACAGTTTTAGGTTACTGTGTATCATTTACCATGTATCACAACATACTAATGTATAACGCCACAACAACTTTAAGGGATTATTAGTAAATACTAAACTTGTCGGGACATAATGTAATTATTGTGTTACATTATGAGATTCCTTAAATTTATACTTTTATTTTTTGGGTTCTAATTTAAAGAACCCCTTAATAGCCATTTATCCTTCATATATATATATATATATATATATATATATATATATATATATATATATATATATATATATATATATATATATATATTTATATATTAGGTTAACACTTTGAATTATTTTCCTTTAGAAATTTCTCATTTTAGTTTATATTCCTTTTCAATAATTAAGTAAAATTAAGTAGCATAAAATAAGAAAAGGATTTGAATTTACTTAACTTAGTCAAAATTCGGAAATTATTTTTAAAAAAGTGATTTAGTCAAATCGACGATCAACTGTGAGTTAGTGAGCATTCCGAGGGTCTAACACCTTCTCAGAATGCACACTTAACTTCGAACCGTTTTTCAATTGATTTTATATTTTTAGATCTTTTGAAAAATACTAAGAAAGTTTTGTCATGAAATTTATTAAAAATTAACTGGCGACTCTGTTAATTCGGGAAATCGTTTTCTCTTAAATCATAAGATTAATTGTCTTTTTGAAACTTAGTAATTTATTATTGTTTATTATATTTTTTTGTAAAATAAATTTAAAATTATAAAAAAGGTTAGGCATCTACTCTCGAAACTAGTCCTTTTCGGCCCTTGACTTCCTATCTCTTCCAAATTTTTTTCTATTTAGATCTGGTCCAATATTTTTATTTTTAAAAATATATGACAAACAAGAGAGAAAAAAAAGGAGGAAAATAATGATGCATTCATATAGAAATAATAATTTTAATAAAGGACGAGTTAATCAAGCAAATATGTACAAATATTACATTTTTGTGTACCCAAAATTTAAAATAAAAGAACAAAAATAATCATTTCTTTTATTCCCACACTCATCCCATGATGAAATTAATACTAATTAAAAGAATATAAATATGTGAGTTCATTTCAAGTTTGAGTCCCGAATATCCTAATTAAGAATACGAGATTAAAAAAAGGAGTAAAAAAAAAAATAAACAAGACATTTGGATAATTGCGATAAAATTATATATTAATGAAAATAAAAATATTTTCAAATGGACAGGAAGTCTGGGTAAGTATGGATTTTAGTTGGATCTCCATTTATGAGTTGATTTATGTTATAATAAATTGGGGTTGATTTAAAATAGGCCAACAGGAAGATATCATGAAAAAAAATCAATATTATTTGCAAGTGTATCGGGTCAAAATATAAATGATAAGTAATTTTTATAAACAAAAATAGAATTTTAATTATATATTTGAGAAGGGTTTAAATCTAGACCAATCACATTTAGCAATATTATAAATAAACATTTAATAATTTATTTTAAGGGACTTATTAAAAATAAGTCAAATATGAGTCAAAATGTTAACATCGGGGTATTTTTTAGTCAAAAGGTATAGGGGTATTTTATGCTTGATAGGTGGATGGAGGGTAGTTCTGTACCAATTCAAATACTTGAGGGACATTTTAGACCTTCTCTATTTAATATATTATGGTAAGAATAATTCAATCTAATTATTTTGAATTATTTCCCTAATCAAATGTCTTAGTAATTAATTTCATAGTCCCTACCATGCTCATATTTAACTAGAGCATTAAATATGTTCAAAGGGGGAAAGGAAGAAGGATGTGTCTTTCTTGTCACGACCCAAAACGAGTCGTGAGTGGCACCCACACTTAACCTCTTAAGTGGGCGAACCAACCAATTTAACCTGACTTACAATATACAAGCATAACATGAAAACTCAAGTGTTACTAAATATCATTTCCAAAACATGAAAGTAATCACATAAAGGACATATAATCTCCAATAATAAGTCTAAGAATATCAAATACACCAAAATAAAAGAATAAAATTGTATGTGTCCGAAAGTATAGGACATCATGTCATAACTGAGAGATTTCAACACGAGTTTGAATGGATAGCTCTCCCTGGACTTGATATGCGTGAGGCTGGCTAGAGATGAGGGAAATCAGAAGTCACAGGTACACTCGCTGCATTTCATAAAAGGAAAACAAAGAAGAAAACAAGTAGGGCTTAGTAGGAGGAAACATGTACTGAGTAAGTATCATCGGTCAATAAAAAATAGTAACTAATATACAAAGAATAATAGTATGAACTCAACTATAGCACTTAACATGTGATAAGCAACAAACAACATGAACAAGTGTCAACAACAATAAAGTAAGCACGTATTAAGTCAACGGTATCAAGATCACACATGAGGACTCATGCCTCCAAACCAAACCATTTTGAGAGTTGAGTTCTTCGAGATTGAGTATCTTTCATTAATTTAACATGTTTTTCCTTTAATATTATCAAGTCGTAACGTGACACTCCGACCCAAGAATACCATGTCAAAATGTGACACTGCAATCCAAGAATACTGTGTCGAAACGTGACACTCCCATCCAAAAATACGGTGTCAAAATTTGACTCCAATCCAAGAATACCATGTCAGAACGTGACACTCTGATCCAATAGTACAATTAATTTATCATTTAATATCACCACTTTTTCATTCGTTAATAATATTTCATCGAGCCTTCTTTATTCAAGGCATTACTTTGATAGAGATGGTTTAAGATCATACATTTCATGGTTTCGGAATTTTAGACCAATCACAACACACATGACCAAGCCACACAAACACACAATCAAGTACATAGAAAACTTCACAATATCATTCAATGCATATCAGTCACTATTAAGAGTTTACTAAAAAATAACATAAACCACAACCTACCTCTACCAAAGAACCGAAGTCAAGCAAGTTACTTCTCCAATACTTTTTCTTTCCTCAATGCCTCTGAACCCTTCCAATCTATCAAGTATATGTGCTTAACTTGTAAGTTAACGACTTTATAAATTCTCATATTATTTTATGTGTAGCCTAGACCAAAAATCAGTAAACACAAATTTATACTCAAGCTCCTAAACTTGAGGTCCATTAATATGCCAAGGTCTCTTATTTCTTATATTCAAACCTAAAGTTAAATCTTTATTTCTCAAAATAACATACTTAATGGTATTCAGTAATATACTGTACTTAATATTTAATTAACTATCTCAGTATACTAAAAATTAATTTGTAAGAAGATAACACATATTAGCATTGAGGATTAAAGTCACTGGTTTTCGAAAACCAGTGCCTAATCTAACATAACTGCATCGTATAGTATAAACAAACCTTAAAACCTTATAAGTCAATCATTACCTTAATCATTATGTCATCATTTTCATTTAATGTAGATTCCACCACTTTCACACAATAACATGAGTCTGCCTTTAACAAATTCCCTACTCCTACTAATTGGTATAATACTAATATGATTTTTCTTTGTTTTCTTTAACAATTGAAAAAATAAAACAATGACAATATAATATTTACTTGTAATCACTAATTAACCAATTATGTGTATGAATAATGATCGGTATCTTGGATGAGTATTTTTATTGAAAAGGTTAGCCGCTCCAATTTCCTTTCGTTCAACGCCGCTCTCCATTGTTCTCCTCTTCTCCTCTCCTTTTTTAACAGATTATTATCACGTTAATTACTTTATATAATCATTTTTGTAATAATAAATAAATAAATAAAGTGATCCACTACTAAATTTAGTGATATCTTTTCTAATTACTACCTAAATTAATATTTAAAACTGGCCCACTAATTCATAAATATAGTTATCAATAGTCCAAAATACCCCTTTAGAATCTATCGAAAAGTATTTTATAAAATGCAAGACTTTAGCACTCGAAATGACCAAAAGTGTTGTTACAATTGATACAAATTTACCCATCGTTCGTCCTCGAATGATCACAAAGGCAAGACAAGAAAGGGTAGTTGTCTCAACAATTCATTCAAAATAGTAGTACCCAAGATCTTATATCAGAATATTAAACCAACCAATTGGAGATCTATACCTCCTCCAATACAATGCCTTAAATGGGTCCATCTCACTACACTCGTGATAATTGTTGTGGTATGTAGCTCAACTAACACTAAAACTATTTTCAATAATGGACTCTTCACCTGGCCGATTCTCCAACTTGACCTTGATACGACCATCAGGACAAATATTATCTAACATAACCATAAAAAAATCCTGAATCTGTAGTGGTCGCAACCAGAAGCGGACTTTAACCAACAACCACACACTCATAATGCACAAACCATCACAGATCTTATCAAGATTTCCTTTTCGCAACACAATCTCATCAGAAGCTTAAGTGATAAAAAATATCATTAAACATCGATTACTCATCAAGGGAGAATCAACATATCTAACCTGAAGAAGAATAATATAAAGTCAACACCAACAAGGGATACACTTCAAAATACAGATCCTCTAACAATACTCTTAGGCAATTGTAACTCTTCATAGCAGCTCTTAAATTAGTTCTCATAAGCAAATTTGTGCGTATAGAACTACTTGTATACATTAACTATCCCAAACAAAACTAAATTTATCATTACTAAAATTACCAAGTTTGCCCAAAGATCCTACCCTGTCAAGTGGAAAAAAGAGAATCGATACATCCGATCCACCACTATGAATCAACCCATAGATTTTAAAAAACGCGTAGTATAAGTAGTGAATCATACTCCCAATAATGTCCACTACGAAGAAAGAGGTCACATAAGAATATACAACACCAAAGTCGAATAACATAAGATACTCCTTTCATAGTGTCCATATCAAACATTTTCATTCATCCAACTCTATCTCTTTAATTTGTTGGCTACCCACAATCACCAATTTAGTATCTATTATAATTGCACACATTGGTTTATCGAAGCCTGCATCAACTTAATGAAATGATCTTAATATTAACAAACATCATAATCATATCGATCATTTGCCTTACTCTTAAACCATCATTAGTATCAAAGTATTCTTATCAAATACATTTAATTATGGCTAACTATCTTTCTATTTACGCATATTATGACAATTACGAGTCTCAAACAAGGCAAATAGCAGTAATTTCAAATTTCGTAGTACATTTTCATTGAGATAAAACTATTAAATCACACTCAAAGTCAACTTCCCACCACTTCCACATACCATGTTTTAGCTACCATTAAACACAATCATATATACCTCATGCCGATACGTATACTTAGGGAAATTCATGATCACTCAAATTGTATTGTATACTGTAAGCTCATAACCTCTATTCATCATCGAATGTCTATGTAACACATCTTACATTCTATGTAGTTCCATCAATAGGGCAATATTAACCCAACTTTAAATTCCTAATAACCATGTAGAATTAGATCTCACCTTGTACATAATTCTTACGTCACCTATCATAATTTGAGAAATTTAATCCCACGACACTAAATTTTTCATACCTTATATTTGTCACCCAAACCAAAACTGAATCTTTATAAAAGTAAACGATAAACTCTTAGTAATCCTTTGTCAAACCAGTACACACTTCATAGTCAGATCTAAGCTTATAAAAGAAAATTAATACAACATTCAATTTTGATCCATGGGTCTATATGAGAGGTTTCATTACTTCACCTTTGTTAAATTCTATAGATGACACCACTTTCAAATACCTTGAATGATTCAATACACCATATTGTTGCTCATTTTGCTACATTGCTTAGCAATCTTATTCCTTGATCAATGATCTATAATTTTACCTTATACTCTAAATTAACGCTTTAAAGTGAAATCCTCCTTCAGTCCTTTAATAATCAAACATAACAAAATTTTGAATTAACACTATGCATTAGTCCTTCCATATGTTTAATCTCTGATGTAAATAATATATTATTTATTTTTATTTTACCTCACAAATTCATACCTTTATAAAACATACCACCACAAAAATAGATTCAAAATGAAACATTTGAATTGTAAATCAAACAATGTAACTCAATTTCCTTATCTATAAACATGATTGATACCTTGATAATTTTTATGAATTTATGTATCTTAATTTATCGTTGATCGCCTCTTCATTGATCTTATCATATCCTTCTTTAAATGTTCAACGCAGTTATTACTAAACACAAAATCACAAGAGAACTTATCATCACACTGGAGTTGAGTGTATGTATACTCCTTTCTTAAGTCTTATTCGATAGCTTTAACCAATTTGATAAACATGTGACACTAAAAACATGACCATACTAAAATATATGAAACCACATGTCTCAAAATCCAATTCTAGATCTCCAAAAGACACCTCTTTATCCCTTGCAATGAGAGAAAATATTCTTGCTCTCATCTCTTTCTAAAGATTGCATTATATCCCACAATTTTTTTTGACTCTTACTCTTTTAAATTCAATTCAAGTGGTGTTCCAACATCTCCTAAGAATTTCCATACAACAACATTATTTATCAAATAATGAAAAACCACAACATTAGATGCTCGCAACTCGTTAGTACCGTACAAGACTCGTTTAATCAACAATCCTTATTATATAATTTTATCTCAATCACAGTCCATCACTAACCCCTTATCATCATTATGAACTCTAATAACCTCCATTGTCTTAAATTAAGATTTCTCTTCTTACATTTAATAGTAAAACACCTCATAATACACACATAAATGCAATGACTCTACAATTTTAATGCAAGCACCACCCAAACGTAGCTGTTTTTCAGGAAAAAAAATGATCTTTCAGACATCCTAATTCAATCTCTACCGTTTAATTCAACCACCAAGATGTCAGGAACACATAGTTAAAATTTTATCCCGATCCAACGATTAGTTAATGAAGAAACACAATCTGAAAGTTGCTGGTTGGAGAAAAGGTATGCAACAAAATAAATATTTTTCTTCACTCTTCTCTCTAGTTGAAAACTCTCTCAAAACCTCTCTTATGTCCTAATTTCTTTCAAGGAAAATACTTGAGTAATAACCATCACTCAATATGTGGATCATATTAGAGACTCTAACCTCAATTGGTGCAACATTCTCTTGTTATTCAGTAACTTATCTTCTCTTATACCTCAAAGTATAGGGTATATAATTCTTCATTACGAAGCTAGAAAAATGCTGCTTTACTAATCTCCACTCAACATGCGACTATTACGACATTTTGAGAATCCTCAAAACTTAAAACTAGTATGTCACAAACTCAACACTAAGCCTCTCTACTATATTCATTTTTTTGAAACAACAATCATGACATAAAAATAATAAAATCATAAGCATCTTCATATTCACTACACATGAAGAACATGAGTTTCAACTTTAAAAACTTAATAAAAAATATTATGTTAATCACTAGTTATTATAGGCTGTATAGTAAATCGAGAAAATACATGTATTTTCAGGGGCATATTATTTTCTAGTGTTGTTATTTCAACTTATAACACTCTAGTACTAACAATATGCGAAATAGAGTGAAGAAGTTCAAATACCAATTTATATCACCTAGATACCAATTGGATTCAAGTAGTAGCAAGAAAGAAAGAAGGAGTGAAGTTTTGCTAAAGTCCTATAGCCTCTCGAAGAAAAGTAAAGGCGTCCCCATACCGTTCCTCAAGACTCTACTGAACTTATCTTTGTGTGATGGTATCAACGAACCTAACGCTCTGATACCATGTTTGTCACGACCCAAAATGAGTTGTGAGTAACACCCACACTTAACCTCTTACGTGGGCGAACCAACCAATTTAACCTAACTTACAAAATACAAGTATAACGCGGAAACTCAAATGTTACGAAATATCATTTCCCAAAACCTTAAAGTCATCACATTAAGGAAATCTAATCTCCAATACTATGTCTAAGAATATCAAATATATCAAAATAAATAATAAAATGGTATGTGTTTGAAAGTATAGGACATCATGTCATGACCGAGAGAACCCAACACGAGTTTGAATGGATAGCTCACCCTGAAACTTGATATGTGGGAGGCTTGCTAGAGCTGAGGAAAATCAGAAGTCATAGGTACAGTCGCTACATTTCATAAAAGGAAAACAAAGAAGAAAACAAGTAGGGCTCAGTATGAGGCAACATGTACTGAGTAAGTATCATTGGTCAACCCAAAATAGTAAAAAATATACAAACAATAATAGTATGAACTCAATATAGCACTTAACATGTGATAAGCGACAAACAACATGAACAAGTGTCAACAACAATAAAATAAGCACGTATTAAGTCAATGGTATCAAGATCACACATGAGGACTCATGCCTCCAAACCAAACCATTTTGAGAGTTGAGTTCTTTGAGATTAAGTATTTTCCATTAATTCAACATGTTTTTCCTTTAATATTATCATGTCGGAACGTGACACTCCGATCCAAGAATACCGTGCCGGAATGTGACACTTCGATCTAAGAATACTTCGATAGGGATGGTTTAAGATTATACATTCCATGGTATCAGGATTTTAGACCAATCAAAAAACACACGACCAAGCCACACAATCACACAATCAAGTACATAGAAAATTTCACAATATCATTTAATGTTTATCAGTCACTATTAAGACTTTACTATCAAATAGGATAAACCGTAACCTACCTCCACCAAAGAACTGAAGTCAAGCAAGTTACTTCTCCAATACTTTTTCTTTCCTCAATGCCTCCGAACCCTTCCAATCTATAAGTATATGTGCATAACTTGTAAGTTAATGACTTTATAAACACTCATATTATTTTATGTCTAACCTAGACCCAAAAATAGTAAACACAAATCTATAATCAATTTCCTAATCTTGTGGTCAACTAATGTGTCAGGTCTCTTATTTCCTACATTCAAACATAAAGTTAAGTCTTTATATCTCCGAATAACAGACTTAATGATATTCAATAATATACTATACTTAATATTTAATTAACTATCTCAATATACTAAAGATCAATTTATAAAAAGCTAACACATATTAGCATTGAGGATTAAAGTCACTGTTTCAAAAACTAGTGCCTACTCTAACATAACTGCATCGTATACTATAAATAAACTTTATAATCTTATTAGTCAATCATTATATTAATCATTATGTCATCATTTTCATTTCATGTAGATTCACCCACTTTCACACAATAACCATGAGTCTACCTTTAACAAACTTCCTTCTCCTTCTAATCAGTATAATACTAATGTGATTTTTCTCTGTTTTCTTTCCCAATTGAAACAATAAAACAATGACAATATAATATTGACTTGTACTCACTAATTAACCAAATATATGTATGAATAATGATCGGTATCTTGGATGAGTTTTTTACCGGAAAGGTTAGCAGCTCCAATTTCCTTTCGTTCAATGCCGCTCTCCATTGTTCTCCTCTTCTCCTCTCCTTTATTATAACAGATTATTATCACCATAATTATTATATAATCAATTTTTTAATAAATAAATAAATAAAGTGACCCACTACTAATTTTAGTAGTATCTTCTCTAATTACTAACTAAATTAATATTTAAAACTGGCCCACTAATTCATAAATATATTTACCAATAGGCCAAAATACCCATTTAGAATCTATCAAAAAATATTTTATAAAATACAAGACATTAGCACTTGAAACGACCAAAAGGGTCGTTACATTTCTGGTCCCTACTGTGCCCATATTTAACTAGAACATATAATATATTCAAAGGGGAAAAGGAAAAAGTATGTGTCTTTCTCTATTCTAAGGATAGAGAGAAGTATGTGTCTTTCTCTATTAAAAGGAAACGGAGAAGTACATGTCTTTTTCTTTTCTAAGTAAAGGGAGAAGTATGTATCTTTTTCTATTCTAATGAAATGGAGAAGTACATATCTTTTTCTATTCTAAAGAAAGACATGATATTTTCTTTCCTCCTTTGGCTAGGAAGAAATCTCTACAAATAGGGATTCTTGTAACCCTTGAGAGGGATATGTTTTCTATATAATACTTGCTCGACCAAGAATTTAGAGAGTTGTAATTAAATTTGAGATCACTGTCGAAGACCGCTGAACTGTCGTCCAATTTGTGGAGAAGCTTTGCATTCAATTGAAGCTTCTAGCTTGACGATTAACGTGTGGGTTCGCTTGAAGGTACATCGTCACACTTCAAGAGGTGACTCTTAAATTAAATTTTAGAAAGTTTATGTGCTCTATCGTGATTGTATGTGTTCTAACATAAACTATGTTTTTTCTATTATTAATATACGATGTTTGCATATAGTTTTCCAACAATCAGTATAAGAATCATACTTACATCTTTATATATAACCTAATTATATGTATATTCAATGGTTGGAAAACTTTTATCGAAAAAGAACGAATCATATAAAACTTGAAGAGCTTTTATTCGTTGGCTAAAGTACAAACTATCTTAATAGTGAGATTATCACGAGGGCAAAACGTGTTAGCGACAATTGTTTCACTTTTTTTGTGAGAATGGACAGCAACAGAAAATATTTGCCCTAATGATTATTAGAAGTCCTTTATTTTTAAAGTAATGGAACCCAAATGAAAACTTTTCATTACTAAAAAGAAAAGTTCAAGATCCATCGATTTTTTACTTAATAAATTTTAGTAAGAACTTTTACACATGTAAATGATTTTTATTTATTAATCGGCTTCTAGTTGCAATTTTCTTAGGGTTGTTGCTTATTAATTAATCAATTTTGCAAAGCTTGATAACAAAGAGATTCATAGAAGTTGTTTATGAACAATTATCATTAAACTGATTGTGATTTTTCTAAGTTTATGATATTTATACTTGATTGATTATTGTTTCCAAAGCTAAGTTAGGTCGTGACATTCACTATTCAAGTCAAATGGATTAATTTGTTTTGATAATTATTTGAGCATAATATTCCTTACATATATATCTATTTGTATAAATTCAGAATTTTATGATTAATAGATAGTTATAACTTAAGTGGTTTATTTACTTGTAATCATTGATATATATATGAATTGAGAATTATGATTAATAAATATAAATCACTAAAATTGTATATTATTTGAGTCATTAGAATATCCTCAACGTATCATTTACAAATCATTCTAAGTTAAGATTAGTTTTAAATATTTATTTACGTAAATTGTGGTTTACCATAATATACTAGTAATGCTTAAAATTAATTCATTAGAAGAGATATCGAGGTTTTCACTCAAAAGGAAGAAACCTAATAACTTGAATTCTCAAGTGTATTATTTTAGAGAATAATTTGTTATAAGAAGGTATTGAGGAGTATCTTAGCAAAAGAAGGGACAGAAGGTATATTTCATGTTCATGAGATAATTGTTAAAATTAAATAGAAATTTGAATCAAGTTGGTTGAAAGATTAACAATTTATAAAGCGATTTTTTTTATTAAAAAAATGGTTATTAGGTGGTCATGAATTTTATGATCTTTCATTTCCTTGAATATGTTGGTTCGATAAAAAATACTCACAATGATTTTAGGTAGTTTGTCAGATTAAAGTTTTATTTGAATATGATAAGATCATTATTTATGTCAATTATTTTAATGCTAAATTTGGACATGATTACACATTATGATTTAACATTAATTGATATATGATAAAGATATAGATCTAAAATTTTCTAAAGAACAACCACACTTAAATACATACAGGAGGTGGCGGAAATTTTTTTGAAAGGTCAAAAATCATTTACAACTAAAAACAGGAGCCACAAACTCAAACATCCACAAAAAGCAGTATAAAACAAAATTTTAAGTATAACGACCCAAATATATCAACAAAATATAAAACATTAATATTCACACAAAAGGCGGGTCTTACCCCACCAAAAATTATGATCATTTTGTCCTCAAATGGAAATAAAAGAAAATATCCAAAAAGTAATACAAAGAAGGAGGAAAAGAGGGGATCCTGTCTAAGTAGTTGTTCCATCTGTCTGGGCATCAACATCGGGTGCATCAACGTGAACTTGGGCCTCACTGCCTGGTGTCGCATCAGAACCACCAAGTCTAATAGAGACATTAAAAGGTGTACCTGCTAGTGAAGCATGTACAACAACATCTACATGATCTCTTCAGTCTCAGCCAGACCCTAATCTGTTGCTTCCCTAGTTACCTCAAACATATCCTTATCCGTTTTTTCCTCAGCCTTAGGATCAATTGTCTGCGTAAATCTATCCTCATATCCGGTGGTATTCGTAGGCGTATCTAGCATATCTAGGATCTCCACCGTCCCAAAGACCATGCACATATCAGTGGATTTCAGCTAATTCACATCGTCTGACAATATAGCTAGAATGGCATTTAAGGTCGTCACTTCCTCGGTATCCCCTTGTCCACGCTCACACATTGTTATTCTTGCCGCAAGGTTATTAATATCATCACTCAAAGGTGAGACGACATCAGCTAGGGAGGTCTAAATCCTGCTCCAAATGGAGGCCTCAAGTCCGGCATCCCAATTATCGGCAGCTTAAGCAAGCTGTCCAATCTGGAGTAATGATGCCTAGGTGATTGGAGTCCAAGAAACAAGAATTTAGTAGGTCTAGGTGGCAATGTAGCAGTAGAAGAACCTGAGGTGTTAGAAGGAATAGCTATAGAAGTCGATGTACCTGAAGGCCTAATGGATGGAGAGGGCAGAACTTCCTTTGCAGCTATAGAGTCGTGTGCATATCTGGGGAAGGATCCAAAAAGGCTTCCTTATGCTTATTCTTTGCCCGATCCTTAAGATATTCAACTTCAATCTTTCTTATATCAGTGGAGGATGTGGGCATTACTTCCACACCCTTCTTGGAATATCTAGGTACCCGAGCACGTTTTCACAGCTTGGAGATTAATATCGAGAAGTAAAGTGAAGTCTGGTGTTATCTTGTACGCATCAGAACCTCTAATGTAATGATGGTCCCCAAAGTTATATGAGTTTTACCAATAATGAAACCCAAACAGGCTGCTAGGCTGCTATGGCATGCCAAAAAATGGATTCATTTTGAGATGGCATGATTGTACTACTGACGAAACAACCAGCTAAGGTCCTTCTTTTAAATAACAACCAGCTTGGAGAAACTTGGGAGTATTGTCTGATGTGATCATCGAGCTAACCACTTCTTCATTTTGTCTAGTTGTTTAGTCCCAAGCAGTCACTATGAATATCAGCAAGAAGATCAAGGATAGCATCAATAATATCATTGTCGCACTTGACCCATTTACCCCGGACGACTATATAGTCCACCAGTTTGAATGTTGCTACCTGCTTCTTTCTGTATGATATCAAGGTCCCATAAGAGGCCTAAAACTCCCGAACCTAATTTGGAATATATGGGCCACAATGATTTGCGAAAATCGGAAAATTATGGTACTTGAGGCAACTAATGATTTTTGGATACCTATGAATCACTCTATCTGTGGATAAACATTTTTCCTCAAGAATTGTCCCCACCCTTAGTCCTTAATCCTTTGATTGACTTATGAGGAGGGGGGCCCTGAACCGGTGGTGTTAGTACCACTACTCTATTTTAAAACTGAAGAAGTAGAGGTGATGGTCTAAGGACTTCAAATACTAGAGGGGCCATTCATATTTTTGGAGCATAACTCTGCCTTTTGTGCTGCTACAAGCATGTTTTCATCGAATGCTAAAATCTCAGGCTCTTGGTGTACACCTTCACTCTCTGAACGGGTTAGGTGTGTAGTGTAAATTCCATCACTGTCATATTTCTGCTCTATTAATACAAGTGCTTTTTCTTTGCCTCTTCTTTTCCCACCAGATCTGGGAGTTTGGTTGCTTTAGCTCTGGATGATGTTGCATCCTATTTTATTGTAATCCTTTTTGCTTTTCTTCGGGGTGGCATGTTTCTTTCTGCGACCTTGGGTTTATCCATATCTTCAAATTATTGGAAAAATATTAGAAACAACTTGATTACCTTTACATAAAAAGAGTTATAGATAGACTTGTCGATCTACTCAGTAACACGCTTAAACACTTAGGCAAGACATATCGACTCACTAAAAGGGTTGTCTTAAAAGTTTTGGCAGGTTGATGATACATAGGCCATTACGTGAATTGCTGGCACCTTTCGAAGAGCAAGAACTAGATCGCCAAAATTCACAGTGTATCATGGGGTTTGAGGTGTATACAAAGGGAAAATAAGAAGGTTTTCGGTGAATGGCCATGTGACCTCAGGATTCTCGCCAAAAGATACAGAACTCGACATCAAATAAAGCCTGAAATTACCCAATGTGCTTATGTTAAACCCAACTTCTCTAATTCAACACCCAACCCCCAAAACAATATCAAAGAATGTAAAATTCAAATTAAGACTAGACCCACAACACCCATTACCCTGACCCCTGGATACTCATAATTCTTTGGGGTTTGAAAAATTTTGGGCAATTGATGACTTTTTCCCTTAATAATGGTGTCACCCATTCTATCATTGTATAAATCACGTCATTTGGCAAAATTACATGCTACTCATACTTTACTTGATGAACAATTATGACAAGCAAGCATAACCCAAGAATTTTGATTTCTTGCGAAACACAAAAAACACGAAATTGCACATTCAAAGCAGTAGAGGCAGGAAAATAAACATAGTCACATTCAAATATTCTAATCTTACAAGAGAGGCCCAACACACGATAATTAGATGATGTCCTTTGTAAACGGGTACCAAACACAATAAAAAAATCAAAAATGGGTTTTGAAAATATACCTTTTAACAATACAAAATTTGAAAAGCTAGGCAGCAAAATATTCCAATTCTGAGTATAAGACAAAAACTAAAACATTTAGAGAATGTAAAAATATAGCAAATACTGGAGATGTGTGAATTGAGGAAGATTATATGTGAGGGAAAGTGAAAGAATTAGAAGTTTAAACCTTTGGCCTTTTTAATAAATGTCCAATCCTTGCCACTCGGTGATATAAGTCGTCCTCCCCAACTCACTCAATAACATTCTTAATGAAAACTTACCTTTCTGAGTGTTACAAAACCTTCAATTATTGTGGGCGTCCAAATGACGAAGAAAAACAGGATAGCTGATCAGGTCGGCAAATCACCAATAATTTCATGTGCTTGCAGATTTTTGCAAACTCCAATGTGACTTTGTTTTGAGTCTAATTCGGCGGTCAAGGTCAGGTTCACCTAACTCGTCGGTGATGCGCTGTTGGGTCCATTTGCTCGCCAACCAGTACTTTCTGTATATTGTCACTTCAACCTGCACAATCAACACACCATTATTTCTAAAACATGAGTAAAGCAGAAAAAAGGTCTTGGTTTGCCTCTTAAGTTGTGCCTGTGTTAAAGTCACAGCACGACGTAAGTCCACACTCAAGTTCCATTAGTGTGGTTTGCCTCATTTTTATTAGAAAACCCCTATTTACGGATTCAGGTAGAGCTCATTCAGCTCTTTATCCATTTGGGGTCCTAGTAACTGAATGAGCATTGCATGGGAGGTTGTCATCTTGTTCAACATCAGTGCATTCTACCTTAACTCCTCCAATACCCTAACCCACATATTGTCTTGTTAGAGAAGGAGTGTGAGCATTGCTTCAGTTTTCATCCTTTTTGTTCTTCAGCTTTCTTTGCTTATGAGGAGGGATATAGTAATCCTTCTTCACACACTAGACTTCTATCTCTCTAACCTTCTTGGTTAACTCACATAGGGGTTTCGTACTAGACCACCAGGGATAAGTTGATCAGTCAGCACTTGATCCTTTGGACCAAGACTTTTGTAAAAATATTTGAGAAGGACTACTCCGGAATTCCATGAGTTGTTCATTGAATCTAAAGTTCTTTAAATCTCATCCACAACTCGTAAAGTTGTTCACCTTCTAGATTCTTGAAAGTTAGAATCTTATCTCAGAACATCATTATTTCTAATGGAGGAAAGTCTACCTCTTCATCTTTTCAATTTGAAAACAGAAACAAGGAAACAAACAAAACAAAACTAAAAATTAAGTCAGTTAAACTATAACAATCTAGAACAAAATTCAACTTAACTAGAAATTCCCAAATAACACCACTGCCCGACAACGGTGCCATTTTGACTTGACGTCTCAAAGACTCTTTATCCAATTTTAAGTGTCTACGATCGTTAGTCTGTAGTATAACCCGACTAAGTGAGTTGGGGTTGAATCCAATAGGAGTTTACGAAAATTAACAACCAAGTACAAATGAATTCATGTTAGTCATGGATAAAAGATATTTATGAATGAAAGCATAATAAATTCAAGGGTTGACACAAGTTTCTTTTGTCAATGGGGGTTTGTAAGAAATTATGAGTTAAAACTGAAGATAAATGAAAATACAAATATGGAGACGCGATTCATGGGATGTGATAGGAATATGGGCTAAAATAATGAACTGGGTACATGTTATTGATAGTAAATCGTTGTAAATTTTTGAATAAGCTTGACTTTAGTGAGGGTTAATATTGTCTCGAGCAACTTACCCCGAATCAAAATTGTTTCTGTCAAACACCGATAATCCGCAATAATTTCTATCCTTCACCTTATCCCATTCACTCTCTCGAGTTGAACCCACATCAATCCAATAATCACATGCTATTGATTTATTAGTTTTTTTCATAAGACATCTCTCTCGAGCAAGCCACAGACACGAAGATGAAATCATATTTGCAGCTATAATCCCATTAAGTTCATACATTACTACTGAAAGAAATCACATTTAAACAGCAAATTAAATATTAATAAGCAAGACCCAACAGTAAATTCAACCATGTTCACATATCATACCCCACAAATCGAGGTTTTATCTAGACATAGTAAAGGGATAGAAATCGATACTGAAAAGTGTTTTCATTTATTGAGTATGATAGAAAATGTCTTTAAACAGGTCTGCAATAAACATTCTTAAGTACCCACTTCCAATTTCGTGGAGTTGGAAATCTTCAATTCTTCAAAGCTGAAGAACTATTTCTCCCAGAAACTCTAGGAACTAAGACTAAATTATTTATCTCAATACAGAAACTCCGAATAATAGAAATCTTATACTAAGATACAAGTCTCAACAAGTATTTATAGTTTTTGAAAATTTTTGTTGCGAAAGATCATTAACCCTAGTTAGTAGGGATCACCGGTCAACTTGGCAATCCGCCCTTTCCTATATTTCATGGATGTCTTGCTTTATCCTACAAAATCATAACATTTTGGATCATTGGGAGATCTAGTAGTGCTTCGCCGAAAAGCTCGGCAAAACGCCGACTTGATCCTTTCCATCAGATCTTAGTATAATAGAACAATAGGTAAGAATAAGTACATTTGACGACTCGCCTAATGGATTAGGTGATCCTTATGCCGTCTTTTCTTCATTCTTTTAACTACCTTGATCCTTTTTGCTCAATTATGTCCGAGCTTTGAATAGGTTCTAGAAAAAAATAAAAGGTAGTTGGGGTCTGGCAAATGTTAGAACGGAAGCCAAACTAGGGCCGGGAAAATGGGGAAAATGGGACAGCGGATGGAGTAGCTCTGTTTCTTCGATTCTATCTGCATTGTCTCCAAGTCTAAGTACCTGAAACTTACAATTTTTCATTAGTTATTGAGAACAAATATGCATTTCAGGACACTAAATCTACTAAAAGATAACTCTAAAAGAGTCCAAATCATGGACTCATCACCTATTGTGCCCATATTTAACTAGAATTTAGTATCTATTTTATGGGGAAAATAGTATTTATCTTTCTCTACTCTAACGAAAGGGAGAAGTATGTGTATTATTTTATTCTAACGAAAGGTAAATGAACATATTTTTATTCTAAGAAAAGGGAGGAGTATGTATCCTCTTCTATTCTAAGAAAAGACAGAAGTACATGTTTTTTTTCTATTCTAAGGACATGTGCTTCCTCTCTTCCTTGGACTAGGAAAAAGGACAAAATATTTAAAAATAGGGACTCTTTAAGCCCTTGAAAAATATAATTTTTATAGTATGATACATTCCTACCCAAGTATTCAGATAGTTTGTAAGTGAACTTGGTATAATCGTTAGAGACATATCAAACTTGTAAACGATCCTATTTAGTCGTTTTGAGCAGCAGGGATTTTATGTCTGGAAAAAAAAAAAAACTGGCAGAGGCAAAGGGATGACCACGACGAAGTCACGGTCACGACAGGACGTCGTGGGGTCTCGGCCCAGGGACCACTTAGAAATCTGAAATTGGGTATGAAAAATCGACTCTCTGAACGCCACGACGAAAATGGCATGACGGACCGTCTCAGGCATGAAGGACACGTCAAAAGATTTTTACAAAAATCAGGTGTATTGACAATTGCGACGGACAGCGGAGGACCGTCGCAGGCACGACGGCCCTCAAGGGCTGCGTAATCCCAGGCGGGGTAGGATTTGATTAATTAATTTAAGGGGCGTTTTGGACTATTTCCTCATGCTTTAATAAACAGTAAGGGTTAATGTTAATAAGTATAATATGACGGTTAAAAAGAGTGTAACCTTAAGTTAATTAGGGCATTATTAGTGCCATCGTTTAAAAATAATTTATATGAAATTAGGGTAAAAGAAGAGGGTTTGAATAAGAAAAAGGAAAAAGAACAGAAAGAGAGAGAGAGCGGATTGAACGATGAGAAAAGAGGGCGAATCGACGAGAAGAGGAAAAACAAGGCTTGGGAAATTCTGCTTGGTCACTAGCTTCGGTGGAGGTAGGTATGGTTTTCACAATATTTCGTAGTAAATCTTAATAGCGAATGATATGTGTTGGGTAGTGTATTTAAGTCTTCTATATGATTAAATGTGGATGCATGATGATTTTTATATATATATTAGATATATCTTATTAATTATATAATATTATTATAGGATTGTGATGGAAATAACATGATGAAAGCTATGGAATCTAAATCTATGAAGAAACCCTAATCTACTTTGTTAATGATAAGCCTTGGTGATAAAAGAAGGTTAATGAATGAAAAAGTAGTGAGAGTAGGATCGGGTGCCACGTTCCGGTACCAGGTAGAATATGAGGACTCGGAGTGCACGTTCCGACCACCCGGATAGTATATGGATAGGGTGCCACGTTCCTGCGTACCCAGGTAGAAATGAGGGATCGGAGTGTCAGTTCCGACACCAGGATAGTATATGGATCGGGTTCCACGTTCCGATACCAGGATAGAATATGAGGATCGGGTGTCACGTTCCGACACCAGGAAGGATATGGATCGGGTGACCACTGTTCCATCGTACCAGGATAGAAGGGAGAATATGAGGAGAGGGAAGGTGTCACGTACCGAAACGTCGATGTAGGGGAGCGGAGTGTCCACGTACGTAAAGAGAGTAAATAATATAATGAATTCTGGAGATGTATAATATACTCAATCTACTTAAACCTAAGTCCCAAATGAGTATGATGAGGGGGCGTGAGTCCTCATTGATGTGCTGCGTGTTGTAACCAAGGATATGTTAATTGTAATTGCTGCATGCTAAGGTATAGTTTGATTTTATTATGATGTTACTTGATATTAATGGTTTCTATTTTGAGTTGGCCGATTGATACATACTCAGTACTTTGGGTTGTGTATGACCCCCTACTTTTATGTTTTCTTCGTGTGTTATGTGGAGTGCAGCAAAGGCACCGTCGTCTTCAAATCAACCGACGACTCTATCCAGTATTCATTACACCGATTCAGGGGAGCAACGCTTCTAGCTTGGATGGAGATTCCTTCCTCATGTCTTGATGACTGAAGATTCCGGCAGGACTAGCTTTTGTTTATTTTAGTTTCTTAGAATACTCTTAGTTTGTAATGTGATC
Organism: Solanum habrochaites; assembly: GCA_027704765.1. Lineage (NCBI taxonomy): Eukaryota > Viridiplantae > Streptophyta > Magnoliopsida > Solanales > Solanaceae > Solanum > Solanum habrochaites. The sequence goes on along the minus strand of JAKWJA010002493.1, from coordinate 37,512,083 downwards.
ATAGATGTCTTGTGGTGATGACTTACAGATTTGGGGATAATAAGAGATGTGAATATTAGAAGGTAGTGAATCGGTTTATTATGAGATTAAGTCTTCCGCATACTTTCTGTTGATATTACATTGAAATGTAAGGTTTAGATTGGTTGGTTCACTCACATAGGCGGATAAGTGTGGGTGCCAAGTCCGATTACGATTTGGGTGTGACAACTGGTATCAGAGCATTAGGTTCGTTGGTCTCATTCACCACAAGAAAAGGTCTAGTAGATAGAGCTAAGGAAACGGTAGGGGGACCGCCTTTGACTTTTCTTTGAGAGGCTATCAGACTTTAGGAAAAAGTCCTTCTTTCTTTGCCTATTGTCGTGCAGTACTTGGATACCAATGGGTTATTCTAGGTGATACAAAAATGGTATCTGACATCTTCACTCTGTTTCGCAGATGGATTAGGCAACTAGAGCAACCAACGACTACGCCAACACAAACATCGGTCAAGACAAGAAGCGTCTGAGCAGCCACTGGGCTGTAGCTCAGAGGAACGTAGTGACAAGAGGCCGGGGGAGGGACGTCCTCTCGAGAAGAGGACGAGCACCTAGCCCATCTCGGTATAGGGCGGTGACTCTCCACGATGAGGAAGGGTAAGAGAAGGGAGGAGGCGGTGGAGAGGAGAATGAAAAAGTGAGAAGGGGAATGCCACCCCAACCTACCACAGAAATGATTCAATATTTGTAGGTTCTTCTTATCTTAGAGGTTATCTGATCAAGGTAAAACACCTCCAGGTTTTCGCGCCAGCACCTCAGGATCCGTAGGTACAATATGCGCCACTATGGCTCCCGCATGGATGCCTCATTGGAAATAGTGCACGTTTTCCTCGTCTGACCACAGGGCCTTATAATGACAAATGATAAGCATGAACTTTTTCAGTAAGTTCTTAAATTGAAACCACGTCTTCAGGGATGCCGAATCTGAGATGCCTTACGATTCTGGTTGACGGGTGTCATGAAAGCTACTAACACAAGATGGTTATAGTAGAACGGTTGGTGTTGAGTTCGTGAGTTACCAATTTCAAGGGAACGCCCAAAAATGTTGGGGGCGGTAACTGTTTGAGTGTCAACACCGAGGCACCACCTATGACTTGAGGCCTCATTCCTAGCTTGTTTAGGAGAAGTTATATCCCCCGAAATTTGAGGGATAGGAAACAAGGGATGAGTTCTTAAGCCTAGAGCAAAGGGTCAGGATGTCGGTTCATGCATATGAGGCTTAAGTTTCGTGCACTATCCAGATAGGGCCACCCAACTTTGTTTCAGTCCACCAGAGCTGATTCGCCGTTTGTGAAGGGGTTGAGATCAGAGCTGGCGAATTTCGCTTTACAGTAGCGGCCACAGCGAAATCTTGTAAGAGGTAGTAGAATTCGAGTAGAGGTGGAACGGAGTGAAGCCAGATGAATTCACCATGGCATCGATCATCAAGAGGTTTTGAAAGGGGGGTGAGTTTAATGGTTCTAACTTAGAGGACAGGGTTCGGAGGTTACACTCAGTTCGACCCATTCGTCTTCACTACAGACTGTAGTGGGGGTCCACCTCAGGACCGGTCAACATTTCTCTGAGAGACCATGCGTGAATCTAGAGAGTGTTATGGGTGTGGAGAGACTGGGCAATCAAGAGGTATTGTCAAAACAGAGTCATAGAACCCCAAATAGCTAGCGGCAGAGTGGTCATGGTAGAGGCGTTATTCTAGAGGGCGATGTGGCCGAGGTAATGGTGGTCACCCCAAAATGGCCGGGGTGATGGCAAACTGGAGCCACTACAAAACAACAGTGGTGGGGAAACGGAAGACAAGTAATGGGGCCATTTTTTATGCCTTTCCCTGGGAGATCGGAGGCGGAGACATCTGATGCTGGAATCAAGGTGGTAATCTTCTGGTTTGTGATTGCATGGCTTCCGTAGTGTTTGATCCTGGAATCCACATTTTCTATTTATATTCCTCATTTGCTAATGTATAATTTATTTTGAATACTTGGATAGCTATTCGTGTTTCTACTCCGGTGGGTTGAGTCTGTGGTATTGAAAAGGTATATAGTTTTGTTTGTGAACTTTGTGGGGGGGAGCAACACTTAGTAGATTTGGTTATCTTAAAAAATGGTTGATTTTGATTGTAATATAGGTATGTTTGGGCTTCTGCTCCGCATTTGGATCTTGGATTTAATGCTAAAACGGTTGACGTTAGCCCCAAGCTAAGACAGAATGTTAGTGTGCGGAGGTGACCTACACTTACCAATCCGGTGGTAATTCATCTCCTTTCTTAGTGCTAAGAAAATGGTTAGTAATGTGTGTTAGCTTTCTGGGCACATCTCAAGGATGACAACACTAACCAAGTACCTTCGATTGCGCGGATTTCGGTGGTCGTGAGTTTCTGGATGTGTTGTTCCTGCAGATCTTCCTGGTATGCCACCGATAGGGATATTGAATTATGTATTGATCTTGAACCGGGTACTCTCGACCATTCTATACCCCCGTATAGAAGGGCTCAGCGGGTTAAGAGAGTGAAAAGCCAACTTGCAGAGTTGTTGAGCAAAAGCTTCATTAGACAAGTGCAATCTCCTTGGGGGCCTCGATTTGTTTTTTTTTTTTTTTCTTTTTTTTTCTTTGTGGAAGAAGAAGCGGATGGGAGTTTTCGGATGTGCCAGACTACCGACATTTGAACAAGGTTAACAAGAAGACACAAGTATCCTCTCTAGCATTGATGACTTGTTCGATAGTTACAAGGTGCTGTGTTCTCTAACGATTGACTTAAGATCTGGTATCATTCAATTGAAAATACGGCACCGGATGTGCCAAAGATGCTTTTAGAACCAGGTATGGGCATACGAATGGTAGTGATGTCTTTGGTCTTACGAATGCCCCCGATGCGTGCATTGAGTTGAGAACGGGATTTTTAAGCTATTGGATCTCTTTGTGATCGTATGTTATTATGGATGATATACCGAATACTCTAAAAGTAAGGAGAAAATGAGGAGCATTTGAGAATGGTATTGGAAAGGTTGAGAAAGGAGAGAAAAGGTTATGCCAAGTCTACTAAGTGTGAGTTTTGGCTAGAGCAGTGTCCCTTCTTGGTGGCACGTGGTGTCGAAGGATGGGGTGATGGTGGATCCTTCTAAGATCGCGACGTCGTCGAGTGAAAAACTTTGGAAAGACTACTATGTGTCAGAAATAAGGCGCGTTGTTGGGTAGCTAGTACTACCGCGGATTTGTCAAGGGATCTCTTCAGTGCCCTTCCCATGACGACTTGACTCAAGCAAAATGGTCCATTGTATGGTGGATGGTGTGAGCGAAAGCTTTCAGAAGCTCAAGACTATGGAACTACCGCACCTATCTTACCTTGCCAGTGGAGGGTAAGAAACTTCATTGTTTATTGTGATGCCTCCTATTTGGTTTGGGGCCAGTCCGAATGCAGGAAAAAAAATGTGATTGCTTATGCTCGAGGCAATTAAAGGTGCATGAACGTAATTCATCCGACCCAGGATTTAGAGTTGGTTTTCGCGTGGTGTTGCATAAAGCACTGGAGACACTATTATATGGGGTTAAGTGTGAGGTCTATACGGATCATCGTTAGCCTACAGTATGGCTTTACAGAAGATTTGAACCTGAGACAGATGAGGGAGATGGACTGGAAAACTACTGAAGGACTACGACATCACGATTTGTCATCATCCGGGGAAGGCGAATGTTTTGTAGCGGAGCTTTACCAGTAGGACAGGCGGGACGCATGGGAAGTCTAGCTCACTTGCACGCTCTAGACGCCATTGGCTAGAGAAGTTCAGATTTGGCAACGCAACCTTGATGAGATTAGAAGTAAATGAGAAGAAGGGACAGGATTTTTAAGCGTGGGTGGAGGCAAAGATATCCCTTCCTTGACAAGATTAAGGAAAGTAGTTTGAATAATGAAAAATTCGATCCGGGGATCGAGATAAAGTTTTTGCAAGGAGAGGCTATAAAGACCGCGAAAATCGATTGAGGAAGGTGTTTTGAGTATTAAGGAAGGGTATGTTGTACCCGCGTCGATGATTTGATCAAACTATTCTGACAGAGGCTCATAGTTCAAGGTATTCTGATACATCCGGGGTGCAACCAAGATGTACGGACCTAAAGAACCCTTTTGGTGGAGTAGAAGAAGTGTGATATTGTGATTTAATTGCCAAATGTCCAAAATTGTCAACAAGTGAGTAAAAGTGCATGAACACCAGAGGCCCAGAGGAACACATTCAGAGACTGCCCATGCCTGATTGGAAGTGGGAGAGACTTGCAATGGACTTAGTGGGTGTCTTCGAAGACATGGAGTATTGACTCTATTGGGGTAATGTGGACAGATTGACTAAGTTGCTCCTTTCATTCCGGTCCAAGGTGATATAATGCGCGAGAAGTTAGCCAAACTTTACATGCTCGAAGTTTTTGTTCGATTGCATGGAGTTCCACGTCCCATCAATCAGATAGACATACGCAGTTAACTTCTAAGTTTTGGAGCACACGGCATGCGGAATTAGGTACTAGGTTGGATCTTAGTACTGCGTTCCTCTCGACCGACGGTCAGTCTGAGCGAACGATTCAAGTGTGTGGAGGCATTGCTTCGTGCTGGTGATTAGAATTCGGTGGCCATTGGGATAGATAGCTTCTTTCCTTAGCGGAGTTTTCATAACAATAATAGCCTCATTCGAAGGTAGTATGACATGGCTCCATTTGAAGCAAGTCTGTTAGGAGATAGGACGATGTATTGTAGGGTCCCCATGGTTGGTTGATGCATTCGAGTTAGACCTGGGGGGTACTGACCTTTGAGGGACTCGTGAAAAGGTGAAATCCATTCAAGAAAAGCTTCTCGCGGCCGCACAAGTAAGCAAAAAAGAATAGTGCAGATCGAAGGTTAGAGACTTAGAGTTCATGGAGGGTGAACAAGTCTTGTTGAAAGTTTCGCCATAAAAGGGTGATGCGGTTGTCAAAGAAGAAGGAAGGAAAGCTAGTCCAAGTATTATTTTCATTGAAGTTCTGAAGCGAGGAGGGGAGGTGGCTATGAATTAGCTTTGCCTCCAGCATCTCCGGAGTACATCGGTATTCATGTGTCGAGTTGAACAAGATACAATGGGTATAAAACTACATTATCCGTTGGACTCAGTTTTGCTTGATGAGAATTTGTCTTATGAGGAAGAGCCTGTTGACTATTTAGATTAGAGAGGCGAAAGTTGAGGTCAAGGGAGATTGAATCCATCAAGATGCAATGGAAGAATCGAACCGGTTGAAATTGAAGAAGCTACTGGTGAGACAGGATGAACAGGCAATATGCAAGAAAGATACCCACTTCATGTTTACAGACTCAAGGTACTTCCTTCTAACTATTGTTTTCTTCTCGTGACGTCGAGGACGAAACGATGGGGTAAATTGGTATCTATTGGTACACGACCGTTTAGTGTTTTGAAGCGCAGATTTTTATTTCGGGCAAAACGTGGCAGAGGCACGATGCCACGACGGACAGTCACGGTCACGACGGACCGTCGGGCGAGGTCTAATCCAGAACTTAGAAATTCTGAATTGGGGTACTGAAAAAAAATCGACTCTCTGAACGCCACGACGAAATGGCAGGGCGGGTACCGTCTCAGGCATACGCCCGTCACAAGACTTTTTACAAAAAATCAGGATGTCTGACCCTTGAGAAGGACAGCAGGACGGGACCGTCGCAGGCACGACGGCCAGTCACGGGCTACTGGTATTCCCAGCGGGGTCGGATTTCTGATGAATTAAGTTAAGGGGCGTTTTGGGACTATTTCCTGCTTTAATTATAAAGTAATGGTATGTTAATAAGTTCAAAATACTTGAAGGTTAAAAGATGAGGTAGGTAAACTAAGTTAATTAGTGGATTAGTAGTGCCATCTTTTAAAACTTAATAGAAATAAATTAGGGTCAAACAGTAAGAGGTGTTTGAATTAAGAAAAAGGAAAAAGAACAGCCAAGAGAGAGAGAGGATTTCGAACGAGGAGAAAGAGGGAGCAGCGAACGAGAAGAGGAAAAACACAAGGATGGGAACTTCTTGCTTGATCAACTAGTTCGGTGGAGGTCGGTTATGGTTTTCACCTATTCGTAGTAAACTCTTATAGCGAGATGATTGTTTTGCGGTAGTATTAGTATTATTAAGTCTTCCGAATGATTAATGGGTGTATGCATGAGTGGATTTTATATTATATATAATATATGATGTGATGAACAGAAGCATGATGAAGCTATTGAATCTTTAAATCTGTGAAGAAACCTATCTACTTTTGTTAATGAAATGCCCTTTGTATAAAAGAAGGCGTTAATGAACGAAAAGTAGTAAGATTAGGGGATCGGGTGCCACGTTACTGTACTGATTACGTGTCTCACGGTATAATATACTTGTTCCTTAAGTTTAGTGTGGTCCAAACCCTTTTTATGCTAATTTTTTGTATACAAGTTTCTCTTTGTTTTTGCAAAGAATCTGTCCAGAGCCAAAATGCGGAGATTTGAGAGAGTAATGCAGAAAGAGACCACTACGGAGGGTATGACGGGCGTCATGCCTGTGACGGTCCGTAATGTGGCAGAGTTAGAGAAGCTGCTGAAGGAAGAGGGGAAGTCTGCCAAATGTGGGATACGCAAGCTTGTGACGGTCAGTCATGGCCATGAGGTCCGTTCCTGCAGGTTCGTCGTGAAGATCATAGAAGTAATCCCGTTACCCAAATTCCAAAGAATGGAAGTCTTTTGAAACGAGACCCTCGACGGGGGACGTCGTGCCTATGACGGGTCCGCTTCACACTGCCGTTTGAGGGGACTTAAGGAAAGCAAAGCATGAAGAAACATGCACCAAGTATGGGACGACGAAGAGTCCACGAGCGTCCGTCATGACCACGACGGTCTCATACGGGTCCGTCGACCATAAGACGCGTTTTTGCAGATTTTCCAGAATTAGAATTTATTGTTAATTAGGTTTGATTTTTTATAAATAGTTCGAAAAACTAGTTGTTTGAGGTTAGACAACCTGTAGTTAGATCTACAATATGAGGAAATAAATTATTAGATTTATTGATTAGTGTTTGATTCTGTGGAGTTCTACAAGTTAATTGGTGATAATCAAGCAACTTTTGGACTTTACTCTTTCTCATTGAAGTAAGTACATTGAAATCTTATTTAATATATTTGAATATTGTGTTGATGGCGTGAGTAACTAAACTCCATAACTAGGGTGTGGGAACCATAGGCAAATAATGAGATAAACCCTAGACTAAAATAACACTTTAGAATAGTGTCTTGCATGTCTTAAGATTCTTTCGCTTGACGTCTTTTCACGGATGATGAACGTTAAACTCGCCTTAAGTTAGTGCGGACCAAGGAGAGATAATAGGCAAGAATTATGAACATAGATTTATGTCATACTAATCTAATAGGGAGTATTGATTGGGTACGAGGTAGTACTTAGTCAAATATCGAATACGATGCTTAAATAGGAGGTAACGATAAGGGTTAGGAAAGCAACACCGTAGCCGGACCAAGTGCGGAGTGAGACCCGCTGCCGAGATTTTCTAGATGCCAGACAACGTGGCAGCGACCCTTCGACCCCCCCGGTGTGCATCAATTATAACTTTTGCATGCAAGACACTAGGAAAGAATTGTATAGGTAGAACGTGAACTGAATGAGGTCAGGGAGAAGACCGGCGTGCGCGTATGCGCCGGTCCCGAACACGTAAACCCGAGTTTACTTTGATTAATTGATAAAAACCCAAAATTACAAAAGGATGGTAAGGGTCTTTTCAATTAGTAGTTAGTTTCTTTTGACTTATTAGGACATACAAACCCCCCTATTAAATTTTTATGTTTACTTTCGAAGGGAAGTATAAACCAAACATAGTTACAACAAGTTAAAGTTAAGTCCTCTAAACTATTTCCTCGTGGGGGGAATGACCCAACCGTATAGTTGGGTTATTTACTTGCACGAGACCGATTACTTGTCATGAGAAGTAAGTTTGAGCGTATCAAATTTTGGCGCCGGTGCCGGGGAATTTAGCTCTCGATTAATTTCTACTTATTACTCTAGTTTAGTGGATATTTTCTGGATTTACGTTGTTTTATTTGTTTTGATTCTTTTAAGAACTATCCTTCTTGTATGCTAATACACGGAAAGTGAAAGAGAACCATTGTTCCCCTACGTATCACGAGTTAGAGGACAACCCGCGAAACATGAATCGTAAGTTGGGAATCAATGATGATTGATCCAAACCAAGACCATCCAGCTCCGGTTTGATTGCTCTGGTCAGATGTTCCCCTGACGCTCTCGAGTGAAAATCAACAGAGGGGACAGACCCGCATCCACCGGGCCCCAAGCCATAACAGAGGACTATCATAACATAGCCAATTCGGCGTGGGCCACTGGTTTTGCCTCCTCTACCCACAGGACCACCACTTATGTGGTAACTAGTCGTCTGATGCAAATGCTCACTGCCAGAGGTTGGTTTTAAGGGCTACCTTCTGAGGATCCCAAATGCCCAATAAGCTAGGTAAGGGCAGTGTGCAAAAGTGGTTCGTGGGTTGTTTTTCCAGGGCCTGAGTTTGGATTTTCTAGACGTGATAGGGCTCAGAGTGTATTCCCTCTCACTGACGGGAGAGGTTTGAGCTGCTATGTGGTTCACTGAGCTCCATACAACCCACTTTACTTGGAATCAACTGAGGGATGCTTCTTAGCACGTACTATCCGGTCTCCAAGAACTAAACCACAAAGACAGGGTGAATAACTTTGTGGGCATACAGGAGAGTCGTTAGTGTTCTTGGGATAGATTCACCTTATTCTTGAGAAGTGTTGCAAAATCACCGTATAGATGCATGAGTCAATCAAGAATACTTTTCAGGGACAAGATGATAAACAACAATACAAAGCGGGTGGTATTGGACACTATAGCCGGGATCTTATGTGAGAATGTCCTTATGCTGAGATCGCTGAAAAATTAGAAAAAATCTCCCAGAAAATAACCAAAGCTTGGCAGTACTAGAAATATGGATACAGGGAAGAAACACTTTGCAGTGCCTAGTCCACTCACAACCACTCCACATTATTTGTATTGTTGCGAGAAAAGAAATGGCAAAATGAGGAACTGAGTCTTGCGGGTTGTACTAAACATGTCATCTGGGGGTGCAGAGAAAAACGGTTAATGCAAGTCAACTACTTGGCCTAAAAACCACAACCTCCCAATCGATGAGTGATTAGAGGAGGATTCCTATGCAGTAAATGAACAGATGGGGGGTTCGACCAAGCGACCAAGGCTCAAATCAGCATTACTTGGCACGCCAAGGTCAAGGAACCAAAGGTCGGCACTATGGTAACTACATCGTGAGGATTATGTCGAGAGAGATGGAAACTACAATCGCCGACAACAAATCAAACAGGGGTAGGTAACTATGGTAATAGAACGACAGGAATGGGACCCTATTCTCCTCCTCAAAATCGGGAAGTTACTCTAGGATGGGGGTAGTATGTCACGAGTTGAGGATTGTGCATAAAAATACTGAGGAGGTTCGAGCTAGTGATGAAGCACATAAAGAGTTGAAGAAAAGGATTATTTAGGGTTTTTTGGGCAAAAATGTTGGACACCAATGCAATATCAATTAAGCAACTTGCGTTACAATTGGCCCATTATCTACAACTGTGACACACGGCAAACCGGGGCACTCTTCCTAGCAACACTGTCCAAAATCCGAAAAATGATGGGATTGTATGGCCAATTACGTACTCGCGGGGGTAGCAAACCATGATCAACCATGCCATCTGTGAGAATAACTTGATTACAACAGAATCTGATTAAAGTGGTAGAAGTTTATGCTTGAATAGGGGATAACACTGCCAAAGATGACTGTGAAGGGCCTAAAAAGGTACTACTATGCCTAGGCCACCACCCCCATTTCCTCAGAGATTAGTGAAAAAGGAACGAGGATGGTTTAACTGACCGGCGTTTTATAACAATGTTGGAAGCAACTTTCTATCACTTTGCCCTTTGATAGAAGCTTAGAACAAATGCCCGGTTACGCCAAATTTATGAAAAGACGATTTGGTTACAAAGAAAAGATCGGTACTTTGAGGGATTGATGTAGAATGAAGCTTGTAGTGTATGCTACAAGAGCTTGGTCAAAAGAAAGAAGATCGGGTGCGGTTACTATTCCTTTATAACAATCGGGGCTATACATTTTGCGAAAGCACTAGTGAATCGGGGCAAGCCATAAATCTCAGCCAATCGATTACAAAGAAGTGGGTTCGGGTTGACCCAAAAGCCCACTGCGATGCGGTATGAGCTGATGAACAGTTAAAACGACCTAGGGAGGATACTCCACGATGTGCGTAGTAAAAAGTGGAGTCATCGCCTATTTCCAGCAGATTTTGTTCTTCTTGATTTGCGAGGTAGATTTTTTTTTGAAGTGCCCATTATTCTTGGGAGGCCATTCCTTGCAACGGGAAGAACTATAGACATGGAAAAAGGGAAAATGAAAATTTCGATTTGAACAATGAGGAAAGTGACCTTTAATGTTTGTGGTCCAGTGGCAGCGTTGGTGAGCTCCACATCTCGGCATATGCTATATCCTACAACATGGGTGAGACTGCGACATTTGAGGACACAAATAGAAGAACGTCTAGGTGTCGAACATTAGCGGACAGTGAAATGAAACTTTGATAGCGATTGCATTTGAGAGTATGATATTAGTCGCGGCTCTTGACCGAGGTGATGTTCGATAAACCGTAAGGAAATTGAGCGATATAAAGAATGCGCGAGTCCCCACCGCGAAACCATCTATAGAGGAAGCTCCAAAAGTTGAATTTAAAAGCTTCCAATCTCATCTTAGTGGTATGATTATAGAAATGGGACACTTACCGGTAAATCATTGATCAGACTTGGATGAAACAGGTTCAGAGTTAGTTTGGTGAAGGTAACTAAAAAAGGTTCAAAGAGCCATTGGGGGACCAGTGCGGACATTATTGGGATCCATCCTGGTATTTGCCTCTCATAAAATCCAACTCATGCATGATTATAAGCCGAGTATTGAGCACCAGAGACGCTTGAATCTCCTATGCAAGAGGGTGTGAAGAATGGAAATAGGAAAATTATCAAGAGTGGTTGGATGTGGAGTAATCATCCAATCGATGGTAGTAGTTGGGTATGCCGCGTTCGTGTGTGTACCGAAGAACGGGGGAATGAATGTTGTCCCAACGAAAAAAGAAATGAGAATGAAATTGTTCAATGAGGACCGGTTACTGGATGAGGGTGATGTATGGATGTTAGTTAAAATGAACTCTGGACTGAAAGACCATTTTCCCATGCCCTTCATGGATCAGATGTTGGATAGACTTGCAGGAAAAGGGTTGGGTATGTTTTCTTGATGGGATTCGGGGTATAATAGATTTCTATTGACACCAGAAGATCAAGAGAAAACCAATTTCAATTGTACATATGGGACTTTGCGTCAGAAGAATGCCATTTGGTTGTGAAAATGCACCCGCAACCTTTCAGAGCATGTATGATTTGTCTATATTTTCTTACATGGTGGAGGAACTATGAGAGGTTTTATGGATGATTTTTCGGTGGTTGGATTATTCGAGCGGTGTCTTAAACAATTTGAGCTAGGTTTCTAAAGAAGTGAAGACCAAGTTGTACTAAACTGTGGACAAAGTGTCATTTCATGGTAATAAAAAGAGGGTATTGTGGTTGTGTGTCAATCGCATTTCAGAAAAGGGGCATAGAGGTTGATCTAGCTAAAGTTGAGGTAATAGAGAGACTGCCCCCACCAATCTCTGTGATGAAAGGGGGTGAGAAGCTTTCTGGGGCATTGCAGGTTTTTACGAGATTATCAAAGACTTTTCAAAGATTGAACACCCATTGTGCAAACTGTGGAGAAAGACTGTAAATTTTGTTTTGATGAATATTGTATTAAGGCATTAGGTGAAATAAAAGAAAAAATTGGTGTCTGCACACTATCATTATTTCCAAGGAGTGGAGCAGTCCCATTTGAGGTAATGTGCGATGTAGTGGGGGTAGCTCTTGGTTCTGTTAGTACTGTGGACAGAGAAACAACAAAAATCCTTCACCCCAATTTACTATGCTAGTAAAGCCCAAATGAAGCTCAGAAGAAATACACTGACTGAGCAAAGAACTCCTAGCAGTAGTGTTGGCTTTTGAAAAATTTCGCTCCTATTTGCTAGTACCAGAGTTAATAGTTTCATACTGACCATTCAGCATTGAGATATTTGATGGCGAAAAAGGATGCGAAACCAAGGGATCGCGGGGTATTACGGCTGTAAATTTGACTTTGAAAGTGACTGGATAGAACAAGGTGACTGAAAATCAAGTTGCTGAATCATTGTCTGTCTAGAGGATGAAGCTATGAGGAGGTGGGGGAAGACCTGACATTGATGATACTTCCCCGATATGGAACATGTATTGGACTGCCTTACAAGGGACTTGATTCCCCGGTCGCAGATTTTGCGAACTATCTGGTTAGTGAATGGTCCTCAAGACTTGTCCTTTCATCAAAAGAAAAAAGTTCAGTACGATGTTGAAGAGTTCTTTGGGATGAACCTACTTGTATAGAGTTGTTGCGACGGGCTTATTCGGCGTGGTGACCAGAATGTGAAATGTTGAGTGTATTGGAGGCATGCCATTCATCACCTGTTGGAGGACATCACAGTGAGTGGATCCGAACCGCTACAAAATATTGCAATGTGGTTACTATTGGCCAACTCTTCATCAAGATGCTCATGGGTTTGCTAAGCTGTGACAAATTGGTAACGTGAGGTGGTTATTTCAGAAAGCAAAGAGAGCTCCCTATAAACCCCATCTTGTGATTCGAGTTATTTGATGTGGGGGATATGACTTTATGGGGCCCTTCGTGGTTCTCATGGGATGAAGACATTCTAGTAGCAGTTGATATTATCTATAATGGGTCCGATTCTCTGAAAGCCATCCATAGCCACTGCGAAACAAGAAGGCGCCAAAGAAAGAGAGAAGAGTGTCACTGCTTTTTGACCACACACACGCCAGTCACACCCCACCCTACTCTCGTTTTTGGCACCCCAAGGGCTATTATTAGGGATGGGGGCTCCACTTCTGCAACAGATTATTCAAAGGGGTATTGGAGGAAATATGGGTTCGCCATAATGTCTGCCACCCTTACCACCCTCAAACTAGGGGCAAAGTGAAGTGTCGAATCGAGAGATCAAACATATATTGTCCAAAAAACAGTGAACCTAGTAGGACGGATTGGTCAACGGAGGCTTGCTTGATGCTTTTGGGCTAACGGGACAGCATATAAGGACTCCCATGGTATGTTCTCATACAAACTGTATTGGGAAAGCGTTGTACATCTACCGGTTGAGTTAGAGCAAAAGCCATGTGGCTATGAAAAAAGTTTTTTTTCACCACACCCCCACATGGATGGAGCGAAGCTTGCTAGAGGCACCGGGTTTAATTGGTTTTTTATTAAATGGGTTGAATGAACTTGATGAATTTCGCCTGAAAGCCTAATGAAAGTTCAGCCCAGTATACAAAGAAAGGCTGAAGACGTACCATGCACAACAAAAATTGAAAAACGAGAGTTTATGGTTGGGGATTTGGTTGTTTATTTTTCAATTCCAGGATGGCGCTTGTTTCACGGCAAACTCCAAGTCCAAATGGACGGTCCTTACACGGTTTACCCACCTCTATTCCCTCAGGAAGCAGTTGAGTTGTGGAAACCAAGGAGGGCGTGCGGTCAGGGGAATGGACAGAGCATAAAAAATCTATCTCGGGCAGGCATGCTGAAGCGGCGAATTGAAGTGATCGAGGCGTACCATCTTGAGTGAATCTGAGTAATAAAGTGCTCCCCAGTCGTGCCGAGACCATTAAATCAGGCGCGTGTTGGGAGGCCAAAACCAAACATACTTCATCGTTTTTTTTTTTTATTAATGATAGCATTTTTTTTTTTTTTTTTTTCTTATTAAGGGGTTTTAAATTGCAGGCACATCACCAGGAAATTCTGCAGAACACAACTTCGCCACCGTAAGCCAC